>OU892284.1:21547182-22819638 GCA_917834065.1 Ceutorhynchus assimilis
AAGATTTTCCTGCTGGTTTGTGTGTGTTACAGCCAGCCGGAATCATAGTTTGTTCTCTTTCTTGAATTGTTGATTTGTTGAATTTACAGTACCTACTGGTACTGGGAGGAATTCTAGAGACGGTAGCGATTGGGCAATCTTGGGATAAAAAAAAGGTCATCCAGCAAATGCGCTGCCATCATTTGTTAAGACACGTTTCAAAATTTGGATAGATAAGAATGGGATCAGTAGGATAAGTGCCTTTTCGAGGTCATTGAAATAAGCTAAACATTCTGAGTCGAACTTTAAATGAAACGTCGTTTTGGAGGAGTATTGTTAGTATCAGGTTGTATTTTGATTCGCTATGCAAATACCTTTGGAAACTTTTGACCAGCAACCTCGATCCGTACCTATATCAAAAACTTTATGCAATCAACCTGCCTAATCATCTATTAATCAGTAGCTTAAGTGGGTAAATTTATCGAAACAAATACCTTTACTAAATATGAAAAGTTTCCCACTGTATCATTGCCCAAGTAACAATTTAAATGCTTTTTGGCATTATCTAGGTTATATGAAAGCTTTAAGAATGTGAAATTAGAAGCTTAATATTTTAAGACTATTGTGTTTTATTGAAGAGCTGTAACAACATTGTAATCACCTGATATTACAGCCTTTTAGCATCAAAAACGCGAATAGTTTTAAAGTAGCCGTAATAATGCTGCAAAAATTTCTAGCTCAAAGCTATTTTACTTTAAGAAAGATCTGGAAACCGTTCTGCTTTATCTTAACCTACGAATAAGAAATTCAGCTGTATGAAGGGAGTGCAAAAGTAAAGCTTAAAACTACAATAAAACCGAAGATTGATAAACCTTTCAGGCTTAAAAAAAATATGTCTCTAAACTTCATACCTCTCTGGAATTTTTAAAACTTAATTGGGTTAGTATATACTTCTGCTATACTCCAGATATCGGCTTTTCTATCCGCCTGATAAATTTTCCATCTCTAATGCCAATGCCAAATAACGATTCAAAAATTGAAAGTAATTCCTAAACACCCTGCATCTTTTTTTCTGTTAAGCTGCGACCCGAAGTCAATGATCTTGAACAACTCCTTAACGAAACCATCAATGAAGAAGTGGCCCAGGAAGATGTCCGATTACCCATCCACATTCATCCCATCCACTATCGTCTCAAGCTTCATCCCTTATTGGACGAGCCTAGTGACGATAATTTTACGTTTACCGGACAAGTCAAAATTGTGGTAAGTAACAATAACTGTCTCTTCCACAGTTTGTCGTTTTAATTTATTATATTATATTTTACATTAATTTCAAAATATATTTAAGATAAACTGTACAACATCTACAGACAAAATAGTGTTAAACTGGGATGAAGAACTCAACATATTGGATTCTGATATCAAAGTGGTAACTGTGAAACAGGAAGAAGTGCACGAGAAGAATCACACTGTCGCTAAAAGGGAGATTTTAGATTCAGAAGATGTAGAAAACGGAGCTATTCTTGCTGAAGATGATATTATGGTTGACACAACTGAAGAAATGGCTACTACTGAAATTGTTACAGAACCTGTAACGGAAAGAGTGAGAATTACTATAGCCATATTGATTGATAAAGATAAATATATTCTTTTATAGATATTAATAACATCTGAGCTGCATCCTTTGGCAATTCACGAAGTCATCAGAGACCCACTCAATCTAAAGATAATTATAATTTTAAAGGATAGACTTTTTAATGGTGAGACTTATACCGTCGATATTAAATTTTCTGGAAATATTACCAATAATTTAGTGGGATTGTATAGAACTAGTTATACTGATCTGTCTGGAAATGTTAAGTAAGTTTTCTTTCCACCCTTTTTTTTCATATCTCGCCCACAACAATTTTTAACTCAATTTGTTAGATGGTTAGCAACAACCCAATTCGGTTCAGTATACGCCAGAACAGTGTTTCCATGCTTCGACGAACCTCTATTCAAAGCACCATTCGAAATAAGCATAGCAAGAAGAACAAACATGACTGTACTGTCTAACATGCCCGTTAAAGAAATGGAACCCATGAACGAAACCGGTTGGGTTTGGGACCATTTTGAACCAACTCCGCCAATGTCCACTTACCTGGTGGCATTTACAATTTGCGACTTTGGCTTTATTTCAGCCAACTCCAGTGCCGGACCGGTGTTTAGGGTTTGGGCTCCTACCGATGACTTGCCCAAAGCCCAATTCGCTCTCGACGTGGCCCAGGAAATCTTACCATTTTTGGAACAATATTTCGGCATTAAATATCCTTTGCCCAAATTGGATTTGGTCGCTATTCCCAGCTTTGGTATGGACGCTATGGAAAATTGGGGTTTGATTCAGTTTAGGAAGTCCACCCTACTTTTCGATCCCGCTTCTAGAAGTCTCAAAACAAGAAGCCTCGTGTTTGCTAAGATAGCTCACGAACTTGCCCATCAATGGTTTGGAAATTTGGTGACGATGGAATGGTGGTCTGATTTATGGTTAAATGAAGGATTTGGTACATTTATGGCTGAAGTAACACTGAGCAGTGTAAGACTTATTTTGATAATATTGATTATGATTAGGTACTTTGTCTAGTTTCATAGGCTGTAAAGTGGATTGTTATTGTATTAGAGTGGCTATATACCGGGTGTCAACAAATCTACTAGACAAGCCATAAGTTCTGGGTTCTTATTCTCAAAACAGGGGAGCAGCGTTCTCATGAGAACGAAGTTTCTGTCTTCATCGCTCATATTCATATTTTCGTAACTCTGACAAAGACGGAACCTTCGTTCTTATGAGAACGCTGTTCCCCGGTTTCGAGAATAAGGACCCAGGAGTGTAAGTTGTATCAAAAAGAGATTTGATATAGGAAGATGAGAGTTTTCGTATATTTTTCACTTTCCGATCATTTCTGGTTTCACCGGAAATGACTCCATTTTTGAATTTTTGAATAGAACACCCTGTATATTTCAACATTTTTGATTTCTTAGACAATTCTGGATCAGAATGAGATATTTTTAGAAGTTTTAACACTTTCTTGATTTTTTTAGAGCCACTTTCAATATTGCATCCAGGTGGTCAATGTGACAAACGCTTTATGATCAGATGTAAAAATTTCTCAATTTTCTTTGAATTTCACTTTAATTTTTCGTCAGAATAATGAAAACCTGCTCAAAGTGGAAAAGTAAATAATTATGTTATGAATAATTGGAGAATGTCATAAAAATTCAAGGAATGCTGCTGAGTTGTATGGTCGAAGATATCCGAACCGGCAACATCCATCTCATCAGTCTTTTCCGTGTGTTGAGAGTTGTTTTAGGCAAGAAAGAAATCGAGATCGATATTACCGTTCTTCTTATAGTTGAGATTGATCAAACGCTTTCTTTAAGAAACATTAGTCAAGAGTTACAGATAAGTCACAAATCAGCAAAAAAAATACTGAAAAAGCGCGGATATCGAGCATTCAAATATCAGTCATACCAACAGCTGACGATGCCGATAGACGGGTAGTGTTTTGTGGTTGACTGCTGTAGTTTACATTCTATTTTATCAGAATGTTCGTGGTCTGAGGACTGAAATTATGAGATCAACGTCCGCATGTTACTTCGAAATAAAAGCATTAACCGAAACCTAGCTGAATGACACTTTCTACAACTCAGAATTACTCAACTCCCAGTATACAGTTTGTCGAAGGGATGGAACTATAATCAGCTGGGCAGTCAACGCAGGGGCGGAGTACTAATTGCTACACTGGGGCACCTTCACTCCTCCGGTATCTTTACAACTCAATCGCGACGGAAGTAAAATAATTGTTATAGTCTATCGATAGTCAAATGAGACAGTAAAAAAAAAATATTCCTTTGGCCGTCGGCATTTTCTTTCTGAAGCACGGGCAGAGTAAAAAAAATTTATTAAAACAGTTTTATATAAAATAAAACATGAGGCATGATACAACTCAAATAGGTTTCAAATTAATAAAAACTATCTACTGCACTGTCTTTCCAGACGAAACTGATTCGCAAGCGGCGGCCGCTACAAAGAAATATGCCGCCAAAGACGCCGCCGCGTCAAAGAAATATGCCGCCAAATACGCCGCTAAAAATTCTAACCAATAAGATATTCCTGGAGTCGACGTTGGCTGTATAAAACAACCAATAATATGCATTGTTTGCACTTGGATTAGCATTCAATGTATACGGGCACGCTCAATATATTTTTCCTAATAAATCGTATAATAATTTTAACGGGCAATACGATAATTTGAGGAAACCCCAATTTTTGCCTTGTCTCATTTGAGAAACGATAGACTATAGCTGTGTCTACTTTTTCCCCAACTCTACGTTCGATTGCTACCAGTTTTTATGTTGATTGGTTCAACGTTGATTCAATGATCATTTTCTTCTATGAAACCCGTTTTCAGGGTATTCCCCTTTCAGTCTAGGCACTAGCTGACGTCAAACACATATCCTCACTTCCGATCGAGGGACAAACAAAGCCTGTATGTTCTATTCGTAACACACAGGCGATAGCTATACTCCTGGACAAAATTATCGCACCACTGCTTATGTGATGCTTATGTGCAGTGGTTCGATAATTTTGTCTAGGAGTATATTACCCACTCACAAATCATATAACGTTATTTTGATAGGGGGACAAAAATGTCATAGGTACCTATCTCTCAAATGAACCTGTTACCTGTTCAGACAAGTCCGTCGCAGCACCTGGCGCAGTGACTTTTCTTTATCATTAATCTGTGCATTAGTCTATGTTTATCTAGTACCAGACAGTGCCACAGTTTTCAATGCTGCTTCAGTGTCCGCTTTGTAATTTTTATTACCGTCGGCGATGATATTTTGTGTTTTTTGCTGAAAGTGTTTTTACATTAAAGTTAATGTTATTGCTTTGTTTTTCGAGTTTTGTGAAATTTTTGGAAATTTTCTGATATTTTTAGAGTTTGGAACATAAAACCTGTTGTTTTGAGTGCTTTTATAGTGTTTGGTTTGTTTGTGCAATGTTTGTCCCCCTATCAAAGTGACCACAGATTAATCTGTGAAAATGACGTCTGTAAATAGTCCTTAATAGTATATTACAATCCGAGACGGGAAATGCTTCATTGCTGGTCGAGAGGTTATACAGTTTATCGAGCCACGTAGCGTCGAGATAAACTGAACCTCGAGACAGCAATGAAGTTTCCCATCGAGGGTTGTATACTATTTTAATTTTTTTAACCATAATTTCTTGAAAAAAAAAAATCGGACAACCAAATGAGGTCGGAAAATGAGGAAGGAAATGAGGATGGGAAATATTTCCCTACTCCATTTTCCGTCCGTGGACGGGAAATGAGGACGGAAAAAACTTCCTGTCCTCATTTCCCGTCCTGGGACAGGTAATGGAGCAGGAAAATGAAAAGACAGAAATGTGACATTTTCGAATTTTTTAAAAGTCAGTTATAACAACATTTCATAGATGGTTAAAAATAAACGCTTTTTCTGTCCCCCTATCGAAAGTGAGGTTATGTATGTGATGTCAGCTAGTACCTAATTCATCTAATAACTTCCAGACACAAGAAATTACAGACAAGTTAAAGCTGCTGGATATATCCAAAAAAGCAAGTACTTACCGACGAAATACTGACTTCATTTCTGAAAGGTTGCTTGTCTTCTTTAGCCTTACCACTTTGCATTATTTTTCAACAATTTTTGGATTGTGACCTGTTTCCTGAAATACGGAAGCTTTCCTACCTTCTACCCATCTTCAAGTCTGGAGATAGGTGCGCTGTTGAGAACTACCGTAGAATATCAATACTTTCTGCCATTCCAAAAGTGTTCGAATCAATCTTAGCCGAGGAAATATTCGTAACTTCACTTTACCATATAAACCAGAACAACACGGATTTTTTAACAAACTTTCAACTGCATCCAACCTAGCAGCTTTGATCACCTCCGTTGAGGTTGGACACAAGATCGACTCCATTTAAACAGATCTAGCCAAGGCTTTTAATAGCGTTTGTACCTTCTACTTTGAAAAACTATCTATATATTGGTATCTCTGGAAACTATTTGGCATGGACCAAATAATATCGGGTCTTCAAAAAAAAAAACAATCAAATATTGCTTTTGTTACGAAAACGTACGTCGCATTATTGTTTCTTTATTGGTCAGGATTTTTGACATGACATTTTGACATTAGGTTCATTGACAAAATTAAAGAAAAATATTGCTAAGACACGCGTTTAAAAAACCATAGCAATCTTCGATTAGTTTTTTTTTTGAAGACTCGATATCTTGGAGATCGAACCCAGACGGTAGAAATGTGTGGCTTTTCTTCAAAAAAACGTCAAGGTTACTTCCGGTATTCCCCAAGGATCACACATGGGACCTGTTCTTTTCCTATTATTTATCAACGATGTTACCTCCTGCTTCCGAGTTCGACAGATGTGCGTCTTTGTGTTCTGTTCTTCAACCTATTGAAAATCAACATCCGAATGCAAATCAATAACTGATTGTGATTCGTTCCCTGTCAATTCCATCTGAAAGTTTCTTGGGTTTAGGGATAGGAAAGAAAACCAATTAGTATTTCGGCAACGTTTCTTCGTTTTTAATTAGGACTTCATCAAGCCTTAGGTTTGGAGGTTAATCCATAAGATGTCTTCACCAACATTGCTGGAATGTTGGTAATCATTTAAAATAAATAATGCAGGAGGTCCAAGAACATCGAATCCAGTCATCGGAGGAACACGGTGTAGTATAACATACCCGGGTTCGTTCAGCAAGATTGAACGGTGTGAATTTTTATCACCTTTCAAATAACATATCTGAAAAACGAAATGAAAAACAAATAGGACCAACGTTGTGGAAACTTACTCAATTTTACTTACTGGACATCCGCCTGACATAGCAAATATTAGGGAAATTTAAGGGAGGTTGTGATATGTAAAAGAAATGAAAAATTTCTGAAACGTCTACTTTATTATTGAAGTAAATCATAACGTTCTTATCCTGGAGCTAACGAAGCGAACGAGCACGGCAGAGAAACCCTCGATCTAATATTCCTCAAAAATCGAAACATACTGTGTAATTTTAATAACAATTGAAAGGTACCGCCCCTGTTTTTGTGCTAAAATTTCAATTACACACACAACATTCATTAACACTACCTATATTCAATACTGAAGAGTTTTTTTGTTAGTTAGCCAGTCTCCCAGCAGGTACTGAGGTCCCATACGGGAAGCTACTCAGCTATAGTTGTTTTTGAGCCATCTCTAGATTGATTATTTTAATTTGCTAGGATATTCTCTCGTCAGGGTGAGAAAATGTTAGTAAATTCAACAAGGCCTTAATGTACGCTCTAAATCTACAAAATCAAAATCTCAGCACAAAAAGACAGCACATAGTTGCACTTGCACCCCCCTGTCAGAAATACATTGAAAAAATTATTTATTTATTTTATTATTATTATTTTTTAATATGTAGTTACTGCTTGAAAAAATTGGCGAAATGAGAAACGATGGCCCCTCGCACTCTTTGTTCCCCGCAACATTCCACGGGTCACTTTCGGCTCGGATCGGGTTATTTTATTTTTATTTCGCGCGCCATCAACCTGGAGAATGCCGGGAATTTCAAATTTACTTAAATTCAATTCAATTCAATTCAATTCATTTATTGTATTCAGAAATTCATTCCATTACAAGGGTTCTATTGAGTTAGTAATTACATAAGTATTTCAAATTTTAATCCATAAAAAAGTGTTAGTAACGTAGACAAATTTTAAGTACCTATATTAATTAACCTATGAGATGCAGAAACCAAAATGCAAGTATTCACCAAAATAAAAAACACAAAATAAATATATAGTCGGTAAGTAGTTAATCAGATAAATAACAATATAAAGAAATCAGAGCAATATACAGATCTGACTTACTCATTCCGCAAGAAAGCACGCAGTTTTAGAATATTTGCCACAGTGAAAAATATATCTTTAAGATCCTCCAAAGTTAAATTATCAAGCATATCGGCCAAATGTTGAGGGTCCATCCAAAGTGGTGGTCTTAAATATTGATAAAGCGTACATTCAAAAAATAAGTGGGCAAATGTTTCCTTCACATGAGAGTTGCACACCGAACACAGTTCTTCAGGATTAAACTGGTAAGATATATTTTTAATCGTGAATTTACAGTAGAACTTGTTCGACGTACGAATCTGTGCCATAAGTTTTATTAGCGAGAAATCACACTTAAAATTTAAATAGTTTGCTGGTGTAAGCATCTGTGCATTAAATTCTAGTTTATTGATATGAATTTCTTTAACTTTTGCGATTTAATAGTCCGAAAAAAAGTATTAAATTGCGAGAAGCCCGTGCCCAGGGGCGGAGATATCACCGGGCAGTTCGGTACACCGCCAGGGACCCACGGTCCAAAAGGGCCCCACGATGCTGGCGGAGAATTTCGAATATGTAGAAAAAAATGTCATACATGCAAATCAAATATAATAACATATCAATTAAGTTACATTCAATAAGGACTCAATTCCTATCTTCTAAAATATCATCGACCATACCGCCCATGCCTTATAATAATCGTTTCTGTGGTTGAGAGCATCTGGCAACGCTTCCGAAGTATTCCGAATATATCCGACAATCCGACTATAATTCCGAGAAATACAGACCGACCCAACCGTCCATATATTGTGATTTGATTACCACTATTTCCAGGCCGCATTTTTATTTTCCTACTTTTCAAGTGACAGTGACGCACCTATGGGGGGGTATCAGTCCAGGGCCCCCCTAGGCCGCTTGCCCAAAACTGTATTTCTACGAACAAAAAAGTTTGACATCATGGCGTGACACGTCGATTTTTTATTAAGATTTTTAGACACAAACCACAACCTTTGTAAGGTCCCCCATTCCCCAAACATATTTTCTGGGTGCTCCCCTGCTCAAGGGATAGGGTTAGGTCTAGGGGCCCCTAAATATATTTTGCCCTGAGGGCCACTCGCCCCTAGATCTGCCACTTTCCACCGAGGTGTAAACATCATATAACTTACTCAATCACCTAGAAAAATTATTTTTCTGAAAGCTCAAAATAACCGTTTTTGGGCTTGGCAATATAACAATCCACGCGCCGCCACTGCCCGTATGCACCTCCCTGAAAGTAATCCTGGCGGCGCCCATGTTTCTTGGGTTTTAATTTGGTTCTTTATCTGTGTTGTTTACAGCAGGAAACGATTTTTGTTAAATATATGAACAATGCACATGTTATAAAAAAAATGTTATAAACAAACAAAAAAACATAAAAATGGAAAACAAATAATACCTACTTGTATAAATTGAACTCTCAAAAACAAAATAACAATTTTTTAACTGATCTGTGATCGCTCCTTAACACACACACTAATCAAATTGGATTGAACAATCAGTTTAATACAAAATAACAATTAAAAGATGAACAATGGCGGACAAACGGTCTAAAGGGACCAGCCCAGAGCTCCACTTCTCCTCTTGTCTAGTCGCTTCTTTCTTTTACCTACCCGTCGTACGCTGTTTTTCTGTGATGCCTCTAGGTTCGCCCCTACTTGACGGCGCATTACATGGTTGCAACATTTACTTTTATTCAGTAAATGTTTTTTTTTTTTAAGTTAAGATTCAAAGAAATGATATTTTAAATAGGTGGTTTTCCTCAACGAAAAAAAAAAACACTTCGTCCGCTACCTCACCGCCTCTGAAGATGTCCACCGCAGCAGTAGACGAAACGTTAGGTAGAAATATTACTAGAACACGGCATTATAGTCCGGAAAAAAACTTTTTTACCAAATCATTTACCTGATCGTAGTTTGCTTTATAAAACCTGTACTTGAAAAGTTGTAAATCCGATGAGCTATCTCCCACAGTGCCAATACAGAAACTAATTGCCAAAGCAGGATGATGGGTATCAATACCGGTTAAAGGTGACATGTTATTATTACACAGGTAAGAAATATGAGAAAACTAGGTTCAGCTTTGCATTATTAGAGTTACATTGTTGTACTGGACAAGACCATAAAAACATCTACAGTCATAAAGAATTTGTTCACACTGATCACTGGAGGTGAATAGTCTGTCAAAATCACCGTCACTATTAGCAGTTCATAGAGTAGGGCAATTGTTGTTAACGCTATCATGTCCTTCAGAAATTTCAACTTGGGCAAATTACTAATGAGTTTGCATAATTAGGTAGGTTGGAATTGTCCAGTAATAAAACTTTGGTCCTTGGAAATCGGTCTAGCATATACCTAACTTACTGCGGTAACGAGGTTATCATAGACTGCCGCCTTGGAAGATGGTGGTATAGAGATCGCCGCAACAAAGTTGTTGGTGTTCTCACACCGTACGCTGACCCTAGCCTTGTTCGACTTCGTTGTCCGGCACTGTGCAGGTTGATGATTCAAAGGAACGTTCAACTGCGATCATATTGCTTCAAGGTCAGCTAACAGGGGTTAGGTACTTCAAATTTCTTCAAAATGAGATCGAGTATCATCTTAATAATGCACCTATAGTAGTTTTACGACGAATTTACTTTCAACCAGATAGACCATCGCCAGAGAAGTTATTAATCACTTGATGGAGAACTTCAATAATCAAGTTATTACAACCAATGGTCAAGTATGGTGGCCTGCCACCTTACTGGATCTCACTGTGCTAGATTTCTTTATTTGGGGATATTTTAAAGAAATAAGGGTCTATGCAACTGCCTCAACCACTCTTGAAATCTTAGAAGAAAGAATTCCAAATGTATTTATCCTGAAATGTTGCAAAACATGTTAAGAGGAACAACCAAATGAGCTGAAATATGGTGTGAACAAGGAGGAATGTACTTTGCACATTTACTACAGTGAAATTTTCAATTTTTTTTTTTAATTATCCACTTTTTTCTCCCATTCTTCTACCACGTGAACATTACTAGAAGCTTCAACTTCACTACCAGCTCCAGCTACTTGTTTTATGGTTGAAAGAGTTTCAGATAATTATTCAAGAATTGAGGATTTTTGAGTCAGTTTTTTGTGATAGTTCCAGAGATGATCTGCCAGAGCTTTTCGAAGAGGTGATAGTTCATGCGTCAGGGCATAATTCGATTTTTTCACCTCCATTTCCACTAGATGTTGTTACTGACATTCTTTAATTACATTTATTTCTTATTCAGGAATTGGAGGTATAATATATTCGGCTTTAATACTTTTAGATTCCATATATGAATCTCTCATAGTTCTTGGGTGAAAGGTAGCTTATTGTTCGTCGATTTTTAACTGACACTTTTCGTATGAGGACCGAGGGGGTGTTTCATATGGCAAAAACAGGTATGATGTCAGGTAACCATTGGTGTTCTAATGTAGGGAGCCACCAGCTCGCATTCCGTCCGAGTATCAGATTAAAATCAACGGACAATACTTGCAAACTCCTCTGAAAATTCTTCTGATTTGAGTACTTCTGCTACACTGGTGACGATAAGTTGAACATCATCTTCTTTTTCTGCTGGGGACTTACGCCCCAATTCTAATGTCAATGTCTAAAGCTTCAAGCAAAAGTGTCCATCGTCTTTTATCATCGTGGATTTTTTTACGAGGACTTAAAGCTTTTTCAGTGATTGCTTGCTCTGCATGATCCGGGTCCTTCGTAGATTTTTCAACGACTTCAGCTTTTTAACTGATTGCTAAATCTGCATGATTCCGCACTTTTAGTAGACTTAGCAACAATAACTTCTTCTTTTTCACCATTTAACCCAATAAGGTTATCAATTTTGCTAATATTAATTTCTGTTTGATATCAGGCTGGCCAGATTTTAGTTAGGTCTTTTCCAACTTTGTCTAATTTGATTTGTCCCCAAGGCACTGATACTTCCTTTTTGAGGTCTTGAAGTTTGGTGTCTATTTCAGAAATTACTTGTTTGGTTTTGGTTCCTTTGATTTCGTTGGTTTTCTCTCTGTCTCTTTTCTCACTGATAGTATTTTCCATTAAGATTTTTGTCAGCTTCATCAATAAGGAAGGGCCTGAATGTTATCCTTTTCTTTATCACTACCAATATTTTCCACTTCATCTCCGTCACGTATCTCATGGCTACTAAAATCGATAACGGCTGTATCATTTTTTTTTAAATTTGAAATCAGGTTCTGGTACCAGAGGTCATGAAAAATTTGGTTTCGCTGTAGCTGAATGCTCGGTTGCCTCGGTTTGTTCTTGATGCTCAACTTCTTTGGATGAAATCAGAAACGAAAGTGTCTTTTTTAGTTGGTTCTGTAACTTGTAAAACTTTGTCAGGTTCTTCGGCGATTTTCTCTTCCTCCTTTTCTTTACTACGACCCATTCCTCCTCCATGCTTTCTTTAAGATTTTCTTCTTGCACAATGACAGCATCTTCATTAGTTTCTATGTCGACTTTTTCTAATATATAATTTTTTTTGATTTAGGTACTCAGTCTTCTAACTACCTACTTCTAATCACAGAATCATCCAATTTACTATTACTTTCAACTTGAATTAATTCAATTGGAATTTCTTTGGCTACATATTTGGGTGCTTCAACATTTTTGTTAGATGAATCTCCTTGTTTTTTATCCCCTTTATACACTTCAAGTACTTTTTAAGATCCTTCACCTTCAGCTTTGAAAACATTTTCCTTTTCCTCTTTTTCTACTTCAGATTTTTTTTTAGCTTCTTTGCCATGCATTGCTACAGACTCAACATCACCGGTCTCTTTTCTTTCTATTTACTTTTGAGATCCTTTGTTAAAATTAACAAGTCATTATCCTTTTACAAGTCATTCCGTGGTGTAGAATGTATGCAGTAGTTCGCTGATGAGATGGCTAAAGTTAGCAGAAAATATCGCATTTGTATTCTGGTGTCCCTACGACATTGATATGATTAAAGCAGAAGAATCAGAGTTCCAGAAAGCTACACATTGTTACATCTGCGAGCACCCGTTCAATTCGCCAAGTGATAAAGTTCGAGATCACAACCACTTGATTCCTAACAACAACTACAGAGGTGCTGCCCATTCGTCGCCATGTAGCATCAATCAACAAGATTCACACGTGATATCTGTGGTGTTTCATAACTTGAGCGGCTACGATGCCCATTTTATCATTGCAGACATAGCCAACAAAATGAAAGGATCCATTGAATTGATCAAACCATCAAGCTTAAACTTTACCTTCAAAATCATCGGTTTTCTTTTCACCTTCCTTGTCAGTCACTTCATTACTCCAATCATGGCCACCTACATGCAATATTGAAAGTGGCTCTAAAAAAAATCAAGAAGTTGGTAAAAACTTTTAAAAATATCTCATTCTGATTCAGAATTGTCTCGTCTCAGAATTCCAAAAATGTGAAAATATACAGGGTTCCTACACCATTTACCTATACCAAATATCATTTGGTTACAATTAACACTCTAGTCTAGACTGTATGACTTGCCTAATAGAGTCGTTGACACCCGATATAAAGTGAAGTTATTTCATCTACAACTATCTTGTAATGACTATGATTTGAAATTGTTTCAAATATCAAGTTGCAAATGAAACGTCCCATATTACAGTATTACCGCACTTTTACATGACCTAATTAAAAACTAATTTTGCACTACAATAAAGTAAATAAATAAAGGCTCAATCTCGATAATTAAGAAATTGGTGCGAAAAATACATGATACATACAATTCTGTATGTCATATTGGAATGCAAGACATCTAAATACCGATTATTCTATAGTTGAGGCCTAGATGGCACGTCTACAGTAGTCTACAACTGCGCAACGCTTACACGACTCTATATTACGACAGTCTTAAGTCTACAACCAGCATAGAGAATAAGGTAAGTAGTAATGCGCAAATCGAGCAAATCTACGATACCTACATTGTGACCAAAAAAGGCAGCAGCATTTTAAAGATGCTCAATTACACGTTGACCAAGGATGTTTTCCAGAAAGGGCTACATAATTACTTGAAGAAGTTGTGAGTATAAATGAAAAATCAATCAAAAAACGAATTAATTTAAAATTTACCTACTTATAGTTCTTTCAAAGCTACAAATCAAGATGATTTATGGGGTTTATTTACTAAACGTGCCCATAACCAGAGCCTTATACCAGAAAATATTACTGTTAAAGCTCTTATGGATTCGTGGACCACTCAGAGTGGTTATCCATGTATATCCGTGAAAAGGAACTATAGTACAGGTTTGGAAAACATCTATTTATTAAATAGAAAAGATTTTCATTTTAATTATTTAATATAGGGATGGCTACCATAAATCAAAGGAAAATGACTGAAGATTTGAATATTACTTCAGATGATTTATGGTACGTGCCTGTAAACTATATCACTAAAGAAGAAAAGAACGTGGAAAGTTTTTGGTTGGAAAATGTAAGAGAAAGCGAATTAAATTTAACTAATTTAACGAATGACTCTTGGATTTTGATTAATATTGATGAAACAGGTATTAAACAATTCACTATGATTTATTGTTTGTTTTTACATATTTTCCCTTGAAGGTTTCTTCAGAGTAAATTACGATCTTCACAACTGGCACCTCCTCACACAGCAATTGAAAAGAAATTCCAACAAAATCCCCGTTTCGAATAGAGGGCATTTAATTGACGACGCTTTTCAACTGGCCAATGTAGGCTACATAAACTACACTGTAGCATTTAATTTGGTGAATTATCTGACCAACGCGGAAAAGAATTATTTGCCTTGGTATGCGGCTCTAAGGAACATGGAGGAACTAAGGTACTAACTACTAAATAAGTTGTTTTAGAAAAAGTAGATAAGGTTCTGTAGCTTGAAATTGAAGAGCCAGTCTATGTTCTACTAGAGTCTGTCTCAATTCAATATAGCAGTCAATATAATGAAGCTATTTAGAAAATGCTAGAAAAGGAGATAAAGAAAATTCTCGAGTATAGGCGAAGCTAAATAAATATTATAATAGAAACAGATTCACTTTGTAAATAAAAAAAAATGACTTAAGCTCACCCATCTATTCCAGAGTGATCATAAGTAACTATGAATACTCAGGCATCTACGATAACTTCATCTTGAAGCTCATCAAACCAATGTTCGATCAGCTAGGAACCTCGGAAGAACCAGGCGATACCCAAAATGAAAAACTATTGAGACTGTTGATAGTGACGTCCGCTTGCCAATTGAGATATTGGAAATGTACTCAGTGGGCCAGATCATTGTACGATCAATGGATGAAAATGGACGCTCCAAATACAAACCACATGTGAGTAATATCAATTTATTGACAACAGTCTGAAAAACCGCATACAGAATAGTTTGAGAAAATTTTTGTTGGGGCTTCATTTAAAACAAATTTTACAACAATTTTCAGTATCAACGTTGACTACAAATACATTGTCCAATGTTCTGCCATAAGAACAGGAGGTCCAGAAGAATGGGATTTCTTATGGAATCGAACACTGTCTCCATCAATACAGCCAGGAGACTTAGAAACGGCCTACTTAAGTTTGGGATGTACTTATGATCCTTGGTTGATTAATAGGTAAGCGTTTGGATAATAAATTTCAATATTCATCATCTTGTTGGTTGTTGTAGATATCTGGAATATTCCCTAACCGGTAACATGACGTTGGAAAATGTCCAAAACGTGTGGAAATCCATTAACCATCCAGTTGGTGTTAGGACAGGGTTTCAATTTTTGAGATTGAATTGGGACAGGATATTTGAAACGTACGAGGAAATATTTCCAGTGTTTGGTACCATATTTCATCATTTTGTTTCTCAATTATCCACCGAAATCGATTTGGAAGATGTAATAGATCTTAATGATTTGATTGAATGTATTATTCACTTAATTTTTTTTTTTGTAGTTAACAACTTTCTACAAAATTCATCAAAACGACTTAAAGACGGTTTCTTCAATACTCCAAACGTCAGTAGATCAGATGAAGGTGAGGATAAAATGGAAAAAGAAGCATTTGGAGATGTTGGTGAATTGGTTGAAAGACAACAGAATGTGAAAATTGATCGTTTTATTGTTTTTGAGGCAAATTTTAAATTAATTTTTATGATAAGTTATCACAATTTTATCATTTCGTTTTGTTTGTTTTTATACTAGGTAGATACTATTTTGTTGCAATAAATAATTCTTTTAATATTCAATGTGGTTTTATTTATCATAAATTATTCAATAGAAAACTACATGATATGGTCAAAATATTTTCAAATCGATATAAAATTAGCAACCTAATCCCACAGGTTTTTATTGTTTATTGGCATCAAGAAAATCGTTCGGCATTGCCATCATTGGGAGATTACTGAAATATGAGTCATTCAAAGCAGAGAAGTTCTAAAATTGATATTCGATATAGGTATAACCTACCTAGTGCTGTAACCAGATGACTTTATTATTTACCTTGTTTGTAAAATTGTTTCTTATAGAACACCATTATGGATTGGCACTAATTCTATTTGGTAATATTTTTATTGGATCGCGAGTCGATAGTGAGAGAGACAGTTGACTTCATCTTGTAGCTAGTTTTATAACGGTAACAATCTCCTTTTAAAGGCAACAGTAGAAGGACAACCGAAGATGTCAATACTCCGGCTCCTTGAGTTGGCAAACCTGAGCGAGCACCCTTGAGATCGACTCATTCATACCATAGTTAGTACTATGGAATGGTACATACAACAGGTCAGAACCTTCCATCCTTCTTTCTCTTGCTCTCAAAGAAACAAGACCCAAAAGATCTGGGCAGTCAATTAATCCCCTTAAAAGTTTGTAAAGGAAAGAAAAGCCCGCCTGAAGTATCCTGCTTTGCAAGGTATGACCACTCAAGAAAGCCCTTATCCCGTCATAAGTATACCTACTCATCATAAGCCAAGCCCAACTTATAAGCAGCCACCCTCAGAAATCTATTCTGAACTGTTTCTAGAGCTGCAATGTGAACAGCATATTGGGGTTACCAAACAACCGATGAGTATTCCAACATGGATTGTACCATCGCACAGTACAATGTTCGCAATGTAGGTACAGTTGCAATCAACAAAAAGTAGTACAATAAAAATTTCCAAAATCTCTCGGTCTATTATACATTAATTTAATTCATTACCGTCAAACGGGGTTACTTGGGACAATTTTGACATTCAAGCTTGGATAACTTTGATAAATTTAGGAAAATCATTTCTAAATCATGCTTAAATGTCAGGTTATTTTCCTATAAATATAAACATATTTAATAGTTTAAAAAAAAAGTACAAAGCCGAAAAAAAAATTAATTAGTGGCTGTCCCAAGTTATCAGGGAAGTTAGGGTAAATTGGAAGATCTTGAAATTTTCGTTAATTCTTTAATTAGGAGCTTCGTAAAGCAACATGGAACAGTAATGGCCGTTTCCACCAACTATTTTAGGGGAGCCCTAACGATAAGTATTCCCTAAAATGACATTTTTACATGGAAAAATGTCAGTTTAGGGCATACCTATCGTTAGGGCTTCCCTAAAATAGTTGGTGGAAATGGCCATAAGAAACAAAATAAAAAAGTATCAGCTGTATAAAACTTTTAAAAAAAGAAGAAAACCAAAGTTTTAAGTGAAAAAGTGAACATTTATTATGCTTTATAAATAATACATATACAGGGTGAGTCACCAAGCGCGCGGTGGTCCATATCTGCTATACTAACCGAGATCAGAGAAAAAACTAAATACAGAACTTGTAGATGAACATGAGTACTATATTCCTAAATTATTTTCCAGTATACAAGGTGGCCCAATAACTAGGAGTGACATAAAGTTATGTTTTTTTAAATTACTCCCCCTGTATATTATGACATTTCTGGATTCTGCGGAAAATTCTAGACATATTTCATGCATAATGTCATATATCTATCTTCAACTGTTTCGGAAATATTGACAGTTTGCATCTTTGACAGAATGTGAAACCTAAACGGTTAATTTTAGAGAAAAACGGATTTTACATTCTCATCTTAGATTTTCATAAGCTATCATTTGACACCAACTTTGAATTTAACCGAAGATTAATAATTTAGGCGGAATTTTTAAACATGGATTAAATTCAAGATTGGTGCCAAATGATAGTTTATGGAAAACTATAATAAGATAGGAATATAAAATCCGTTTTCTTGTAAAATTAACCGTTCAGGTTTAACACTCTGTCAAAGATGCAAAAAAGTCAGTTTTCAACTGTCAATATTTCCGAAACAGTTGAAGATAGATATATGACATTGTACATGAAATATGTCTAGAATTTTCCGCAGAATTCAGAAATGTCATGATATACAGGGAGAGTCATTTAAGAAAACATAACTTTGTGTCACTACTAGTTATTGGGCCACCCTGTATACTGGAAAATAATTTAAGAATGTCGTACTCATGTTTATCTACAAGTTTTGGATTTAGTTTTTTCTCCGATCTCCGTTCGTTAGTTTAGGAAATATGGACCACCGCGCGCTTACTAACTCTGTATAACTGGTACCTACTAACAATATTTTCACGCATAATAGGGAACTTGCAAATTTTTTATTTTATTAGGCATTCCAGGTCACGTGACTTTTGACAGGTCCGCCATATTAGCTGAGGGGCAAACAAAGCCTATAAATCATTGTTTACAATGTTTTTTGAGTTTGTGCTTTGGAATTTTTGCGTTTTTTGATTTATTCAATAAATTTTAAGTTGTTTTTAGTTTTTGTGAATGAATGGAATGAATGAGAATCTTTATTTACAGACATGCCACTTTACATTTCAATTCAATAATAGTAAACAAACAATTTATTAACAAAAATAATGCTTAAGAATCTAAATTGTTTAAAAAATAAAAAAGTTTGATACTAAACAACCTTACAAATAAACTTTAGCAAAATAAATTTGTGGTAGAATGACTCCTCAAACGTTTTGACTGTTCTGATCGGTTCACAGATCTGGAATGTAGCTTAGCTTACTGGCTTGTTCATTCTGGGCTTCTATCAATTATCGTAGTATATCCTAAATTTGTACTGGGGACCCAATCCGGATTGTTTGTATCCTTAAATTCTGCTGGACTACCTAAAAGGTATTAAAAGTTACCTATATACCTACTTGTAGAAACATAAACAACTTTTTTGATGTACCGAGATGAAGTGTTTTGTATTTTAACAAGACAGTCATAAAACTTACCATTAACAAAATGTTTCGAACAAATTCGAGCATTTTTAACAAAGTTACAAGCAAATCTCCCCTATTGAGGCATCTAATTCACATACTCCGCTGTTTTTTTGATAGCTCGTTTATGCGATCCCCTTGATCTTTAAATGCTGCTGGAATCCTAAAAAACCTCACTTTATCCCTTTCAGCTCTATTGGAGCACCCAAAAACGCCACAAAACGAAGGCATCTTCACAAAATAATACTTCAAAAATTCTCGGTTTGCATTGAAAATAACATTAAATCAGATTATGTTTGGCTTTTGTTTGCCCCTCAGCTAAAATGGCGGATCGGTTATGACGTCAACCTGGAATGCCTAATTTTAAAAATGTGTTCTACTACAATAAAGACCGAGCTAAAGACTTAGTCATACCAACTATCGAGCATTAAAAATCAGCCGTTAATTTTTTATAAATACTTAAATTTACGCAAACCATTTAAAACGACCAATTAGTGTGACGTCACTCGGCAACAAAATTCTGTTGACAGTGACGAGCACTTCGAACTTCGAGCAGGTAGATTTAGATTATGCTTATGTTGTTATGTGTGCCATTTACGATAGATTTGACAATGGCGCTACCTGGAGCACATGGCGTGGCGGCGGCGCGAACCGAATATTACTGCCTTGTGATGTCACGACCCATAGAAACACGTTTTCGATCGCGTCATGAATTTCGAATTATTTGAGGCATTTTTTTGCGACAAAGCGTTTTGAAACAGTTTCAAAACACTTCGTTTTCTTGAGTCATTGATGACGTCACATTTGATTCTGCTTCAAAAAGTTTTAAAAGCTTCTGGGAGACCGTTTCAAAAAAGTAAACTGTGAACAAAAGGCGCCAAATTTAAACAGATTTCAAGTTCCAACCCCAATTTTTTTCTTTCTCTCCGTTGTATAAATTAAATTTTGATTGAATTTATTTGAAAATTTAAAAAAAAATTAGTTTAATTAGTGAACAGTGAAGAAATGGAAGAAGAAGAAGACATGATACAACAAGTAATGCTAGGCAAATTCATGGTCATGGTGGACAACAACACCGCAGACAAAATATTGAATGGTAAGCTCAAAGTGAGGGCCTTTCCGTTTTCTTTATTTTGCGGAGATTGCTGGGAATGGAAACCAATATAAATATCAACAATTATTAATATGTAGGTACCCCAATACAGCACACTGTTTTACTTTTTTTAGATGATCTATTTGCACAGCAATATCTTGAACAACTGACAAAATTTGAGGAAGGTCGAAATTCAATCAAAGTTCAGGAAAATAAAAAAATATCAATTTCAAAACAAGGTTTGGATTTGGTTTGGACTACCTCTAGACTCTAGAGTCCAAACCGAGACTGATAAAAGGCACAATATATTTTTTGAAGATCTACGAAAAAAATTAAATAATCAATTTTCTGATCAATGCACGGCCAGAAATTGTCTTTGGTTGGAGATAGCTCAGAACATAAATGAAGCTGGCTTTTTTGTTGGGGAAGGAGTCGAGGGACGAGAAAAATTTCGCCAAAAATTTGTCAACCTCATCATCTCATTCTCCTGATTTTCTTGTTCCATAAACACACGCTCACGAATCTTATTATTGTTCTTATGGCCATATTCTCCGTTTCGTGCTTAAGCTGCATTTAGTTAAGCTAGGCTGAAATATTAAGCTCGGCTCAAATTCTGTTAGTATGCACTGTCGATTAATGAATGAGGCTTTGTTAAGTCCCAAATAAATTTGGCAACACCCTAAAATATTAAAATATGAAGACAACCCAACCTAGAAAACGTCAATTTTGTTTTGTTTTGATTGAATATTTTGACAAACAGTTTTGGATTGGTTTCATTTTCATTCTATTATGGTTTCATTTCCAATTTCAAAAGAAAGAAAATGTTCTTGGAAAATAGGTTCTGAAATAATATCTGTGATAACAGTTAATTGAGAACGAATTTATTTCATCATCTAGCCGCGGTATATATAGAAAAGAGAAATGCTGCCTGATCTATCATTTCCAAAATTGATATTATCGTGGGCTTTGTTCATTGAGTTCAATGATTTTGTTGATCGAAATCTTCTAATGAAACTCAAATCGTACATGTCCTGAATATAAATTTGGCCTGGCCTGGCCTATTGTAGAAATGTTGTTGAAATTCAAAATCAATGATGTCTTAGATCTGCAATAAGGTCATCTTCAAGGACTTCAAGGATCATTTCATCCTTTATTCCAATGTTTTTGGTATTCTTTTTTTCACGAATAATCAAGAATGATAAGAACCAAATAAATATTCCTACCTCAATGATATTAACCAAGAAAGTTAGGTTACATTATGTTCCAGATGTCTGGCTTAACAATATAAGCCGAAAATTTTGGAGGCTTAACTTAAACCTGGCTTAAAGTGAGTTGAGCGTACTGCGCATAACAAATGTGCCTTAAAAGCAGGCTTAAACGCTGAGCTTCGCTTATTCACATACGGCGAATATGGCCATTAAGTGTCCTAATTTTTTTTTTATGAACCGCTACGTTTCATATCATAACGTCAACTATTTCAGTTAAATGTTAATTCTTAGTTTAAGTGTTAATTTATTTTTATAAACTCGCCATAAATTATTATTTGACAACAAATCATCAAAGCAAAGATTGTCAAAGAAGCAAGAAACAAATCGAATATTTTTTTAAGGTTAGATTAAGCATTTTAGTTTTGAAACTTTGCATTTTTTTGGTTCATAAAAATAGTGACGTCAGAGCTGAAACTGTTTTAAAACGGTCTTTGAAACTGTTTCCTCAAAAAAAATGCCTTTGGTATTTTCAATTGAAGATTTTAGACACCAGAGATAAGGTATTACTTTTTTTTTATCCCATTTTGACGTTCAAAAATGACATTATTGAATGCATAATAGCAAAGGTAAGAAGACGTTTATCACCTGAGTGATTTAAAATATTTTTGACTCACTCTCGGTCTTTTAAGTCACTCTGTCATATAAATATCTGCTGCAAATACAAACAAACAACTAGTTATACCCTAGCAACCACCAATTTCAATAATTAGCGTTTTCATATACTACTAAATGAATTCTTTTTATAATCTGATTCCTATTCTACATCATGTGAGTTAAAATGTTTATTCATTCGAAGAAAATTAACCCACTCGCTAGGGCTCGTGGGTTAAACTTTCTTCTCATGAATAAACATTCATTTAACTCACTTGGTGTATAAATAACTATTTCCTAACTGCATCAATTATTAGGATGTTTGTTAATGTGTTTTATTATTCATTCCATTTTTAATTTAATGTGCAAGTTCCCTATTGTTTTAAATAAACATTAAACATATCGTCTATAGCATTGCTGAAAACAAAAACCAATTTATTTTTATAAGGTAAAATGGGACACATTGTTAAACCCAGCTCGATGAGACAACTGCTTAAGAAAGATGTAGAGTTTATTTGGTCTGATAAAGAAACATTTGATTTTTAAAAACTTGAAAACATGTGCACCCGTACTAGAATATTATGATGTCAATACAGAGGTTGTTTTGTCAGCTGATAGCAGCAGCCAAGGCTTAAGAGCTGTGCTGTTACAGAATAATTTGCCTGTAGCCTATGCCTCTCGAGCATTGACTGCTACTCAGAAGGCATGGGCTCAGATTGAAAAATAATTATTGGCAATAGTGTACGGATGTGAGAAATTCCACCAATATATTTATGGAAAAGTAGTGGTGGTTGAAAATGATCATTCATTGGAAAATATATTTAAAAAGTCATTAAATGATACACCATTGAGATTGCAGAGGCTCAGGTTGCGCTTACAGCCATATAATATTGTAGTTCGCTATAAACCTGGTAAAAATTCATTGTTGGCTGATGCCCTTTCTAGGAACTTTGTAAAGACTGATATTGTTGAAAATGATGATTTAGATCAAGAAGTAAATGCACATGTTTGTATGATAATTAATGCTTTACCAATTACAAAAACCAAGTGTGAAATGTTCAAGAAGGAAACATCTCTTGATCCTGATTTGTCATTGTTAATTTTCTATATCCAAACTAAATGGCCAACTTATGAAAATATTCCAGTTAATCTAAAGTATTATCATTCAATCAAAGATGAATTGTATGTAATTAATAATCTTCTTTTTAAAAATAATCTAGCTCTAGTTCCAAACAGTTTACGTTCAGAAATGCTGGAATTAATTCAAATAAATCATTTTGGACTAGAAAAGTGTAAAGCTCGTGCTAAAAAGATTTTGTTTTGGCTTCATATTATGCTTAAAGACATAGAAGATGTGGTTAAGAATTGTGAAACATGCTTAAGATTTCAAAGAACTCATACTCATGAAGAATTGCAACCGAGAGAAGTTCCTGATGGCCCCTGGCAAGTATTGGGTGTTGATTTATTTTATTTTCGTACAAAAATTCTCTGCACATCTGTAAGAAAATCTATAAGTGTCTATAAGCATATAGACACTGCAAAACGCATGGATTATCAAACACCCAATCGGAAATATTTACGATCCTATAAGATATTCTGGAATCTACAGGAAAAGCATTATTGCAAATTGTCTATAGGTCGCTATAGGCTTATAGAAATTTATAGAATTGCTTACAGATGTGCACAGAGGGTCAATTCTGTGCACATCTGTAAGCAATAATCTCCCATTGAAATTATGTTTGGACGTAATGTGAATGGTTTTCTTCCAGTACCAGAAAATTTTTCACAAAATATAAGTAATGGCGGGGAAATTGTAAATAACAAAAAGGTTTAGAACTCGCGCAGGTTTTGGATAAGCATTATCATGACATGAGAAATCATACTAAACCCAATTTTTTCAATAAAGGGGAGGTAATACATATTAAAGATAATGTTCATGATATGACTGAAGCAAAAATAGTCAAGGAGGGCAATGCGCCACGTTCTTATCAAAGCTTGAACTTGACAGTCAATAATACTGGCCAATCTATAAAATTGAAAGAAACTATAAATCAGAATCTTGACCGAGTCTAAGCCAACCCTGCATATTATTGTACCCTGAACAACAACAATTGATAGATACCTAATCATAATTGTGTTTAAATAATAGTTAAGAAATAATTATAGCAATTATTGTATACAAATAATAATTTAGATATAATTACAATTAGAAACCAATCTTAGCGATAAGACCTAATTATTTAAGGTCTAGATTATGGTATTACGATTATTCAGTCTCCTGTATTCTTAGACGTAAGTTATATTGCAATAAACGTTTTTAAAAAGAAGTTTCCGGACTTATAAATCATAATTACCGCTCAAGTTTAGGTTTTGACCAAACTGAAGTTCTGCCAAAGGCTGGTATTTCTAGGTCTGGTAGAATTAAAGATTATGTTTCTTAAGAACTTATTGTTTTTTAGATGTTTTTGTTATTTTTATAATAGTTTATTGCTTTTTATTTTTGTCAATATTATCTATACCTATTAATTTCTAGAGAAAGAAGGATGTCAGGTAGTTACCAGTAATATGTGGTATGACAGAGCAGGGGTGACAGATATAGTGACGGAATGAGTTCAGTTTAGCCCTCAGAGGAATAAAAAACAATAGAGGCCGTTATTTACATTTTGACGAGGTGCCAGTGAGAAAGCATAGTCTAAACGATCAAGTCTAAACGCCATCCTAAACGAATCAATATGTTGCCGATTATATTTTGGGAAAAACCTTTATTGGACTTCCCGACGAATAAATAGGGAAAAAATGCCTTTTTAAATTTGATAAAAATGCAAATAAACTGAGTAACTAGGAAAAACTTCTTAATGCAGATTTTTGATAAATTGAAGTTGTTTGTTTTAGTAAAAAAGGATTTAGAAAATATTGTTATTATTCAAATATCCTTATTTATTTTTCAACGTGACAACATCGCATAGTAAAACGGCGTCAAAGCTGACAATTAATGTCAGTTTGATTGTGCTTTGTTGCCTTTTGTTAGAAAGAATTCTGAAATCGTTTTTGTGAGGATTTATGCCTAATTAGGCAATTCAATCCATCTGTCAAAAAGGAAAATTCAATGTGACGTGGCGGCCAAGCAAGTTTGTTTTGAATATGTTTTTATGCGTATTCTAAATTATTTTGCATACAGTTTTGCTTACAACTTTGATTTTTATTATTTAATAAAGTATTTGTTGACTAGGTACCTGAACTATTAATTCGGACAGAAAAGAGATATTTTTTGGCCCATGTGTGGCCGCCACGCCATCTTGAATGTCACGTGGTTTGAATTGCCTAATGGGAGACTCGCGACGAAGGTTTTTAGTTAGGTTTTCAGTCAACGATGGCGACACTGTCGGGAGATAAAAGAAATTTGCAGGTTTCTGTTGACAGTGATTTGTGTTGGTTGGTTTTGTCGTATCGCATTTGTCATTTTGAAATTCAAAAATTCAAAATTAGAATTTTAAAAGCGTTAAAGTCCGTTGAAAAAAACCCTCATTTCTGTACGTATTTTTTTTGTATTTAGTCGTTTGTATTGTTTCGTTCTTATTTGTATTTAGTATTCGTATTTATTTTGCGTTAAAATGTCTCTTATGTTTGGTAAAAAGAAACCGTCCAAAGTAAAATTGAAGCGTTGCGTTCCAAATTGTGAAGATAAATATAGCAGTCGTTTTCGTTTTCCAAATCCGAGAAATGTACTTAATATGGCAATCATTGAAAAATGGATCGCAAATATCAACAATCCTTCCTTAGCTAATCGTAGTTACAACGAAATACATAAAAAATTCCGTATATGTGCGAGACATTTTCCAGCAGAAACTTTTTACATGGCTGTAGAAAAGGGATTTCAGATGATGCCCTTCCAATCTTACATATGAATAATAAAAATGGTAAGTACCTGATACTGGGGACCTGATAAGATCCTCCACCTTCCAAAAATTGGTTGGCTTTAGCCAAGGATTTGTGCTATCAGCTGCAATAAAATAGACTAGTATTTTAGGAATTGGAAAACACTTTCAATTAAATATCGACTTTTCTTTTTTAGCTTCATATCAAAATGATGATTCTCAAATCATAAAAAAAACAAGGCTGGATTGTCCTATAATGGAAAAATCTTCAGATATTGTTTTAGAGAGTTGTTATGGCCAACAATCACCTCAGGAACAAGTGCCAAGCACCTCGAGTTTCTGTAGAACTGGTCAATTTTCCGATGAAAATGTGTGTGAAACCACATTCAAAATAGATCCCACACCACTCTTTTCAGCGACTCACTAACTGGAAGCTGTGAGTTTCATTTCCCAAATATTTGTTATTTATTATATTTTTAATTACATAATTCACACTCTTAGATCGCAAGAAAGGATCTATTTTGAAGCAATTTGGCGTCACAAGACAAAAGTGTCTTACTCCCAGGGCTCCTTTACAAAAAAGTGGTGGAATCCAGCAACAAGCTAGGGCGGTTAAGCAAAAGGATGACTTCTTTTAGGGAAAAACTTACTGCAGCCCAGCAGCTTGCTGAATCAACAAATTTTCAAAATTTGATGAGCCATGTAAATATATATACTTATAATTTTATATTGTCCCAAGTAAGGACGCAACGGCAGAAGCCCAAGGCAAGGCGATTTTCCATAGATGAAAAGCTCTTAGCTTTGACCATATTGAAAGCTAGTGCAAGAGGGTATAGGCTGCTGTCCAAAATCTTTACTCTACCATCCAAACAGACCTTAATGAAGGTGCTAAATAAGATTCCTCTTAAAACTGGTATTAGTCAACATCTGTTTGATAGTATAGAAAACACAGTACAAAGAATAAAATCTATAGATCGATATGCTGTATTACTGTTTGATGAAATAGCACTTGGATCTTAATTGAGCTATGATAGCAGAGAAGATCAAATTAAAGGTGTCACAGATTTAGGTAGCAGTAGAATGCCTAAAATAGCAGACCATGCAAATGTTTTTATGATTAAGGGTATATTTCGTCAATGGAAACAGCCAATCTCTTTCACATTTAACGAGGGACCTACAAAATCATCCACATTGAAAGTATTTATCAAGAAAATTATCAGAGAATGTTCCAGAATTGGTCTCAAAATTTTAGCAACTGTCTGCGACCAGGGAGCGCCCAACCAATCTGCTATTAACCAACTTCTCAATGAGACAAAAGAGCATTGTATTAAAAATAAGAAAGAATTTAAAGGTAATGGTTTTTTAGTGGATGAGGAGGAGATAATTCCATTATTTGATACACCCCACTTATTCAAAGGGATAAGAAATAATTTATTAAATAAGGACTTATACTTTAAAATGGAGGGGAACAACTATATTGCTAAATGGTCCCACATTGACCAATTTTACTTTTTGGACACTGAAGATCAGGATGTGAGAATTTGTCCTAAGATCACAGACAATCACGTGATTCAAGGAAAAATTAAAAAAATGCGAGTGAGTTGTTGTACTCAAGTGTTCAGTCACCAAGTTGGATCCTTGATGAAAAAAATTATCAGTTGGAGTAAGTAGGCGCACCAACTCGATCACACTATCTGTTCTTTGTTTTTACATTAATCCTAAATTACGAAACTGAAATAGTTATTCAAACAACAAGTTTTGAAAACGATTTTTCTCGCACGGCGAGACAATTTGTTGGACCCGGCTGTAGGCGAGTTCCACAAAGTCGAGCGAGTGTGAAAAAAAGTTTTCAAACGAGTTTTTTACAATGTTTCTCCTATAACTGCGAAATAAAACAACAAAATATGAAATTTTTTTCATTAGAAAATAAATCAACATCAGGAATTGTGCGAAATACTCTATTCTCAGAGGTTGCCTAGCGTGTGTAAAACTCCATTTTCAGAGGCAGTCGTAAAAATAAATATAATAATAATATTATGTTTTTTTTTTTCTCACAGAATCACAAGTAAAGCTTGACAACGAAGCAGAAGGTACAGCCAATTTAATTCTTTTTTTGGACAAACTTTTTGATAGCCTCAATTCAAGCAAAAAGTTTGGCCAACCAGGAAAGCCTCTCAAAAGTGCTGTGACATCTGATTTAGGACATATTTCTTTTTGGTATGGCGCCATCAAAATCTTGGAGCAAATGAAATTTAAACCCCATGAGGAAAAAATAAATAAATCAAACCAAAAAGGTAAGGCAAAAGAATTTGTCGTTGTGCCTTCCATTGTTAATTTAATTAGCACGCTTAGGGGTTTTATATATTTAACAACCCAAAAATTGTTGAAAATTTACCCAAAAAGGTTCATACTAACAAGGGTGATTCAACAAGATGCCCTGGAAATTTTTTTCTGTTGTATAAGAGCATATAGCGGTAGGGAAAATAATCCAAGTGTCCCTCACTTTATCACATCATTTAAAGCTTTACTTACAAATAATTTCATGTTAAAACATTCACCAGGAGCCAATTGTGAGGAGGATGAAGGTGAGGGGCCCTTGGAGAATCTTAAACAATTGTGTTAGGCGAGGATTTAGAAGCTACTGCATTGGAAAATGCAGAACGTCTAAGTCCAGACCTGAAAAGCATTCCCCCGGTGCCTAGAAGGTTAAAAATTGCAAGGTGCACTCTTAATTATATAGCAGAATTTATCCTAAAAAAAATAAATAAAAAAATTACTTGTGAAATTTGTCGAAAGAACATGGCATCTAGAGATCAAATGCTAGACCTTGACTTTATCCAAGCTCGTCAGTATGAGAAATGCAAGTTAAATGTACCTGGTACATGCTTTAGCTTTTTGGTAAGCCAGTCTATATCCAGATTATTTTATTTGATTCCACGATTGTGTCACATTACCACTTTAGCAGTAGTTTTAGAGAATATTCTGTCTACAGAATTACATTTCTCGATAATTAACTGTATCGAGCATAATAATACTCATAAAATATTTTTTTGTGCAACCATCCGCAAAATGAGCTTTCGCGGCCGCCACACAGTCCGCGAAATTCAATTTCGCGGCCGTTGCCCTTGGTGACGGCCGCGAAACTATATATCAAAACTTGACACTTTGACAACAACAATAAGTAAATTTTATTTCCAAATTCTTCAGAACAACATAAATTATTTAGGATAAATATTAACACTTACATGACAGTTTGCATTATTACTAATATTTACTCCTGAAGCTGAAGCAACTAATAATCCAGTGTTTTTGAATTGAACTCTCAAAACTTCCCATTTCTGCATTAAATTAGCCAATATGTTTTCAGACACCATTATGACGTTTTGTTTGTCACACCAATTTTTTGAACTCGCAGTAACAATTTTCATATTGCCGCTGAGTTTTCCAGGTATTAACTCAGCAATAGCTGATTGAACCATATTTTTTAGCTCTGGAGGAGTGCAAGAGAGTGAAACATCTGTATCGCTGTCGGATATTTTCACGATTTTTTGAGAACCGTCAAAATTTTTTGTGTATTTGTTTACTTGCAAATTATGTCATCCATGACATCCATAGAAACGCTGTGCCACCATAGCCACCAGGTTATACATCAAACTGGTAATTAGTTCCACATGTTTATTGAAAGGAGTACATTTTTTCTGTAATTCCACATAATTTTCAGGGTTGCACAAAAAATAGTGTGTATACCATGACCGCGAAACTTTTTAGCGTCCTCGAGATTATCTTGCCTCGGCCGCAAGCGGCCTCGGCGATAACTTTTCTCTACGTACGCTAAAAGGCACTTCGCGGCCTTGGTATACAAATAACTATTAAAAATAATTATAAGATGTTGCTTGTTTTTTTGCTGTAGAAGGATAAATCTTGTGATAAGAGGGAAAGATGAAAAATTTGTTCGATATATGAGAACTAACCCTAATAGAAATTTGATAGACCCCATAAAATTAAGTGCTTTCAAAAAACAACAGAAAAAATGCATTACAAAAAAATATTAAATATTATGTACTGGGTGTCACAAAAAATACTCCGCTGCGCGTCGTGTTTTGAAATATGTCGCGCATGCTTTTAAGGCCCTCTTATACACTTATATATCATACTATACCATTTCTCTTTCCTGTGACTTCCTGGGATCTTGTCAACTAGCTGCTTAGGAAAAAAGGACCCGGTATTTAACCTTATTAATTTAATTGCCGATTCGGTCGAATGTTTATTGCAATTCAGCAATAAATTGATATAAATTGCGCTGCAAGCCGCAGCAAAGGCAGACTTAAACCAGTGCAAGTACTTCTCGTTGGAAAAGCCCCTCTGGAATTAAGTCTCCCCAGTGCAAGTACTTCTCGTTGGGAAAGCCCCTCTGGGTATCTTCAGCCTTAGCGTTGTCCAGTGCAATTACCTCTCGTTGGGAAAAACCCTCTGGACAAGGCATAGGGGTGACGATAAACTAATCTACAGTCCCCCAAGCAGCGCTGACGTGTGGCTCCCTATAAAGACCCCAGTGTTCGAAGGGTCATGCATCTTATAGGATTAGCGTACATGTAAGGACATATTCGGGAAAATATATATCTATATTTTTATATAACCTGAGCGAGTTTCTCTCCATCAACTCCCAAAACTACAAACCCCCCATATCACCCCCGTAAAGCAGGAAGTTGTGACAATATTTTGTTTTAATACACGACTGAATCCCAGGAAAGAAAAAAACTAATATTTGTAATGTAATGTAAGATAGTAATTAAGTATTATAAGTTTAGTTATCCCTTAAATTATCGTGCCTTGTATTCTGTTTTATTATTTTGTGGAAATATGAAGCTGTGCTTTAACTTTAACTCCACCTTTATTAATTTAGACAAACTACTAAAAGACTCCTATGTCAAAAATAGAACCTCTTAAATCTCAATATTTTTTACCAATAGTTTTTATTGTTTTCCTTTCTCTATTTATAATTTTATTATGTTTCTTTATTGTGTTTGAACTTTTTTAATTCAATAAACCATTATTTGCATTACATTGATTGTTTTGTTTCTGCCAACAGCTGCGTTTGGCTTGCTAACTTTTTAAACTGTTTTTGCAAAATGTTTGAGATTGACAACTTTTTTTCAGTCACATTTTGCAAGAAAAAAAATGCGAAAAGAGCTAAAAGTAGTCAGTAAGCCAAATACATCATGTACATAATAGTATATTGTTGTATTAGGAGTAGAAGCTTTACTTTTTTGTGCTGAAGCGGTAGGTTTGCGAGCCGAACGTAGTGAGGCTTGCAATACTGCTGAAGCAGAAAAAAGTGCTTCTACTTCGTATGCAACACGCTATTTTTTCTCCGAACGAATGGGGTAACCTCGGGGGCAAGTGAATAGTTGAGCGGCAGTAAAAGTACGAGCGGCACTAAAAGTACTTCTACTGCCGCTCCAGCGGCACTAAAAGTACTTTTGCTGCCGCTGGGGTTGCCAAGCAGCATAGAAATTAAATTTCTACCACCTCGACAGGTGTTAACCCGCCGGATTTGCCTAGCAGCATAGAAATCGAATTTCTGACATCTTGACAGGGGTTAACAAAGTGACGTTTTTCTGACGTTTGGAGAAAAAATAGTTATTTACATTCCAAGCTGCAAAAGCGTACTTTTAGGTGCGAGGTATATTCAAAGCAAATTCAAATTCAAAATTCAAATATTTGAACACCTCCGAGCACCTAAAAGAACTTTTGCAACGTGTAATGTATCAAACTTTTCATTCTTCTCCCGAAAATGCATTTTTTTTTTATCTTGAATAGGCAAACGAAAGCGAAAGTGATGACTAGTATGCTACACTTTCGCTTGCCTATTCAAGGTAAAAAAATAGCTATTTTCCTAACGAGTGCGGGAAGAGAAATTTCCGGAAATTTCTTCCCGCAAGAGTTAGGAACTATATTTTTTCTACGAGCATACTAAACCTGATGTTACGAAGAGTTTAATTTAAATAAAATGCGATTATGCAGAAGGTAGAACTAAAAATGTGTGCGGGAAGAAATCTCTTCCCGCACCGGTGCGGGAAGGAAGTCTTCCCGCACAACAAATCGTGCGGGAAGAGCCATTTCCCGCACGCTCGTAGAAAAATGTATTTTTGTAGGCAGGAGAATGAAAAATTATTTAAAAACTAATTCAAAAAAATCGATTCGCCTTTTTGTCAAGAATGCTCGATTCGTTGGGTTTTCAGTCAACGATGGTGCTCTAATTCATAACCGGTAGGTAACATGGCAGATACTTTTCTAGAGGTGATATGTTCTGTGTTGTCACCCACAAGCGGCGCGCGCAGCACAGGTAAAATGAGAAAGTTCCATTGTTCAATTGTTCATATTCTTTATTGTGCCGGTCCTGGGATTTTTGTGGAATCAAAGAGCCGACTGCTGCATTCGCTGCTTCGAATATTTCTTCATCGAAGGTCTCCATCTCTCAAGAATTTATGTTATACCGAAAAATGGAAAATTTGAACCACAAAACACGAACCTATTTGAACTTTCCATGTGGTATCTATAGACGCAAATTATAATATTGATTTGTTGCTATGGGAAAAACAAAATGCAACGTAGCAGATTTGACAAATGCCACCAAGACAGACTTTTAACCAAATTCTTGTCATAAAAATTTTGAGTGCGGTAAAGATTCTTTATATAGTATATATATAATATAGTATATTACAATCCGAGACGGGAAATGCTTTATTACTGGTCGAGAGGTTTTATAGTTTATCGAGACGTGTAGCGTCGAGATAAACTGAACCTCGAGACAGCAATGAAGTTTCCCGTCGAGGGTTGTATACTATTTTATTTTTAACCATAATTTCTTGAAAAAAAAAATTCGGGGCAACCAAATGAGGTCGGCAAATGAAGAAGAAAATGAGAACGGGAAATATTTCCCTGCTCCATTTTCCGTCCGTGGACGGGAAATGAGGACGGAAAAAATTTCCCGTCCTCACTTCCCGTCCTGGGACAGGTAATGGAGCAGGAAAATGCAAAGACAGAAATGTGACATTTTCAAATTTTTGAAAAGTCAGTAATGACAACATTTCATATATGGTTAAAAATAAAAATCCTTTACCGCACTGTAACAAAAATTTTAAAAAAACATGCAATTAATGCATTTGCCTTCGCGTAATGGCCGTAATACATGAAATAGAAACATATTTTGTTTTTAACAATCAATGTTTGCTATTTTTTATGCATTTTTTCTTCCAATTAGATTTTAATTCCAAAAATTATGTGCTCCGAAGGAAAAATTTTGGACCTAACACGTGCGAAAAGTGACTTTACCGCACTCGACAGCTTGCCCGAACTCCGCTTCGCGTCGTTCGTGCAACTGCCGTCGCGTGCGGTAAAGGACCACTTTCCGCACTTGTTAGGTAAATAACTATTCCGCACTGATATGCGTGCGGTAAAAGTTTTACCGCACCGTGCGGAAAAACTAATTTTCCGCACGCATATCAGTGCGGAAAATCGATTTTTCCGCACGGCTGTAGGAAAAATATTGTTTTCAATGAATTTCTGACAGGGGGTGCAAGTGCACCCTCTTGCACCCTGCTGCCGGCGCCCATGCCCGAGTACTTTCAAATGCCTGACAGTGCTCTCTCAGTCGTCCTCAACTACCTCAATAGTTTGAGAAACTGAGGAACAAATATTGAAGAATGTAGTCTCAGAACCAGACGTAAGGACTCCTTTTTTTGTATTATTTTGTAATGTAACATGAATTTGATAGATCTAACACTGCTGTATTTATTTCATTTTAGATAGCAAACCTAATTCCTAAGATCTGTATCAAAAACATTTATCGATCAAAAGTTCTCCAGAATCTGTTTTGTTTTCATGTTACTGCTAATGAAGCAGAACATTTTTTTTTTAAATTTGCTTAATTTTTGTCACTAAATAGAAATATTTTCACCATTTAACCTTCCTTCCGCACGCCTATGATCACTCAGGTGGGGTAAAGCAGGTGGAAAGCTTTCTAACAAAGCAGCGTTGAAATCCTTTAGAAAAAATACATTTTTCTCTAAATTTAGGGAAATTTCGGCTTAGAATGGGCGCTGTCAATGGCATACAAACAATGAGGGATTTATGATTAGTATGCTCACTCTATTATTTTTTATTCCTCTGAGGTTTAGCCATGGTACGCGCACTTATATTGAACGATCCTGGCCACTTTTAATGTGCCCCAAGCCGCTCAGGGGGCGCGCATGTTCATCGCTGGTAATCGATTTTAGTGAACGCCTTTGGATGTTGACGCTATCAGCTTGTCATACTGGTCGGTTGGTTGTCAAACAATTTTTAGTTTGTCAAATTCTTTATGAATCATTTTCATTAGTTGTAGTGTTTTTACTTCTACCCAGTTTTAGTTCAGGTAAGTTTTATCTTTATCATGGCGTCAATCCCATTGGTGATGAAATTGATGTGAAGACAAACAGAAAAAGTTCAATTATAATAATTTATATATGTACCTGAATAAAAATATTTTATGCACGAGCGGGCGGTAAGTACTAGACTGAACTTACCGCCCGCTATTTTCGTGTCATCAAACACTCTCGAATATTGGTGGAGGCCACTAGTTCAATTTAATCCGTGTTGTCAACTATGGAAATAGAAATAAAACAAGAATTATAATTTATTATGCACCTCAACAACTATAGTACATAGGTTTAATATTAATAGAATTTAAATATTATTATTTTTTGTTAACATACAAATTAAATATACAGTTATGTGAATTATCTATCACAACACCTCCTTTTCTTATGTGCTTAACAAGAACAACCGTATTTTCTGTATCATTTATCAGAGAAACAGGATGAGGTTCATCGTTTAGTTGTCTGGATGTTGTTTGGATCGAAGTCTTACCACTTGTTGAAGGAGTTTGGTGTAAAATTTGGTCTGCGAATTTCAATTTGCTCTCTATGGAGTCCTCGATATAACTCTCGGCAACCGTCGAGGATTTCCAACCTCCATGTCTTTTGAGAGCTAATACTTCTACGCCGCTATTTGCAAGAAGCGTCGCAGAAGTTCTGCGAAAAGCATGTCCAGTGTATTGAGAAGGATTTTGCAAATTTAAAAATGTGGCAATTTGTGCTGGCCATTTTCCTATGGTATTCTTTCCTACAACTTGATTAGTGCTAAAGCCGTTTCGAATTTTTAAGAATAACTTGTTTGATTTTGCGGTTTTTTGTCGTAGTTCGATATATTTCCTACAAATCTCCAAATAATCCACTCGCTGGTCTTCTTTACCAGTGATGGTGAAACTCCTTTGAATATTGGTTTTTTTATTGGGTATTTTAACAAAAATGAACGTTTCCTGATTATCTATGTCTTGTAAAGTCAAATTACATAATTCCTCCCTTCTGCATGCTCCAGCTACACCAAATATCATGCCTATCTACGAAAAAACAACAAATTAATTCTTTGCATTGTTAAAAACACAGGTAAATTAACTCACTTTCAAAATCAAGTATCTATCATCTGGTGCCTCCACTAGAAACCTGTATAAATCCTCCTTTGTGAAAACTTTAGATTTTTTCGGTGTATGGCCAACGTTTTTTCTTTTCAGAAAGGCAATTAAAGTTGCGTATTTCGAAATGTCAACATTTTCCTTCAGAAAAAGTGTCGCCTTCAGCATGGAATACTCAGCCCATAAGCTTCCAGGTGATTTTAACTTCTGATTTCGGTGTACAAAGTATGCCAAAAGCACTTTCTCCGAAACAGCCCAGTTTTTGTCAACGCACCACTTCTTAAAGATTTCAAAGGTTTTTTCGTACCGTTGCCTTGATTTTTCCGGAATCACAGCGTCACAACCAATATTCCAAGCATTTTCCAGTTCACTATCACTATTTTCACTCATATTTCTCCTTAAATTTCAAAAAAGCGTATTTGCAGCTTGCAACCGTATTGTTTGAAAGCGAGTTTTGCGTAACTAACACAAATAAACAATTTGAGAAGCACCATAACAACCATACCAACCATTAGAAACAAGTAGTCCAGCCAACTATAATAATAATAATAATTGTTATAGATAATGTGCGGTGGTGGATAACCATGGAAATAAGAGTTGTGATTTTTGGAAGCGTTGCAAATACAAAAGTTGCCAATTTTTCATTGGGAACGCGCCTTTATAGGAGGAAGACAATTCTATTTTTGAAAATGTCAATTGGATGCCATTCTATAAATTAAGTTTTTGAACTGGAATAGCCCGATCGTGCATAAAACGTAATAAGTATTTTGGGCGTTAAGTGTCGTTAACCGCCCTCGAATATTGAAGACCTCCGCTACGCGTCGGTCTTCAAACAATCTCGGGCGGTAAACGACACTTACCGCCCTTAATACTTAAATAACTAATAAGTCCAACGATTGACAGACACGAGTTTTATTTTTCTATCTTACCAAAAAACGTTTCTGGCGTTGATAGATCAGTCTTGGTTATTACATATTATATTTATTTCTTATAATGAGGGATAAATATAATAATTAATGTTAAATTTGATCAATAAAGGCCTAAAAAGGGCATCCATAAAGAAAGTTTCAAATTCAAATATCCCGCCAAAATCATTTTACTTTGACCCAAGCCTATAGAGGCGCCACATATATAAACTTTTTTTTTAACATGGGAGTTACCATTCTATATCCCTACTTAAACATTATTCTATGAGTTTAGCTTGAAATAAATCTTTGAAACTATATTTCGTTTATTCCAAATGTCCGAAACTTACAAACTTGATAATCAAAACAGTAACCAATGTAGTGAACCTAATCTCATGCAACCTCTCGATCATTGATTCTGAAGCTGGAAACCTTTTTGAGACACCTTTATACCATATTAGGGAATCCATATAGATAGACTATACACATAACATGTACGTTATATACAAGGTGGGAAAGTTTGAATGCGAATATCTCTGAAAGTAAAAAATTTAGAAAAACTTGATTTGGTACAATGTTATACATGTAGAATGAATTAGAACCACCATATTTTGGTTATAATAACCCCTTGGGAGCCCCATGCACCCCAACCCTAATATTTCAAATGGCACCAAACCCCTCTTGTGATACCTAAAATTTAATATTTTTTGGAAAAATTCTTGTGCAGGGAACACTATACTGACTATACTTAAAAATATTCAATTTTAGGTAGGTACCTATCACAAAAGGGGTGATGCCATTTAAAAAATTGAGGTTGGAGTGCATGGAGTCCAAGGGGTCACTCACCCCGTAACCAAAATATGGTGGTTCTAGTTCCCCCTATCTACATAACATTTGTACCAAAGTTACGTTTTTTCAACTTTTTTACTTTCAGAGATATTCGCATTGAAAATTTTTAAGATGACACTGTATGTCGTCTACTCGTCTGTCGAGTAATATGTGTTCTGTATAGAATTTGAGTTTATTATTCATTCCAGAGGGTTTCTTCTACTTCAATTATCATAGAGGTGGAAAGGATTGTGTAATGATTGCCAAATGTACTAAAAAAAATTCCAAAGCTTCACCTTTCCGTTCCAACGACGACGTGCTGCTCATTAGTGAAAGACAACAAATAACTTATACCAATATGTTCATCGAAACCCGGTTTCTTTTCAGCAAAAATTAACAAACACAGACAAGTAAGCCCTAGCTCAATTTTATTGCAGCATAAAATGTTATCACATTTTTTTTCTTACTAGGGTTAAATGGAGTATTTCAAACTCTTACCTGAAAAAATGGAATTTTATGCCAAACTCTATAAACGGAAATTTTATTCTAGTTAACCATCATCATCCCCTCGGAGCCTTTAAATAACCATAACACAAAAGAGCGTTAATGGGGCCTGTTCAGCATCGCGCGCGATTTTGAGTAGTGTGGGAATCTTATAATAGGTACCGGTGGCAACGAAAAGGGCGTCATGCTGTGTTCGCAGGAAAAGAAATTTCCCATGTTACAGGGATGCTCAAAAACAGATAGATCCATGACTAAATTTGTTTGTCGATGGCGCACCCAAATTTAACCGACTTTCGATAGAAGAACTATAAACGATGATTGGGACAAGGACAGTGATTGAGTTTACATCGAAGAAATAATCCCCGAGGATACTTCATAAGTGGAGGGTTGAGAAGTATACGCCATAATTACCGACGAATTCTGCATTCACAGAACATTTTCAATGTTGTACATTCACTGTGGAAATAACAACAATAATTGAAATTCAAAAACAAAAAGGAGACAGAAGATACCTAATTACAGGACAATTTTTGTCCCGTCAATTTAAAAGCTCTACTTAATCCAACACAAAACAAAATAATTTATCATGAAATGTTGAGCGCGATGTTTCCATCAATTATAACGAACAATACGCCCCAAACAAATGCAGGTCCTTTTGTGAAGGAGTGATATCCAAACCACTTTAAATACATTTATCCCGTTTGGGGAGGGTTTATACTTCTATCCCTTCGTTTTGTACTCGGCATGATTTACCTGTTTATTTATTTTTCATCTTTTGAAACTGTTGATGTTTAAAATTTTCAAAATTACAGGAAAACTTGAATTATTAAAAAAAAGTAAAAGAGTTTAAACATTAAAATCGCGTTTCTCTTTTCTGAACATTTCTCACAAGAGCTGTTTCCCATTTTACGAGCCAGGCCGCAAACAGAGTGCTTTGAAAAGCACCATAAGGGCTTTTAGATATGATTTATCTGTTTGCTATTGCTTGTCAGATTCGCTCCGTAAAAACCTTACATAGGCGGTTATGAGGTTTTTAAACCGATGTTGCTGACAGGTATTTTCGCAGCTTCCGATTAGATTTTATAGGGATGTGCAGTCCATGTAGACTTTTGAAAAGTTTAATTGAAAATGATAATAATTACACAATTTTACATTGCTATTATTGTAGTTGATTTACGGATTTGATATGGGTTGTAGGACTTTGCAAGAAAACTCAATATTCACTTGGTGACATTTCGTAGATATGCTTTTTCAAATATCTAACTAGTTCTTCATGAGGCTATGGCTTATAAGAACTGGTTCTCTACGAGGTTCGCAAAATTAAATTACGAAACCGTCACCAAGTGAATATTGCTTTCTCTTGCCAAGTCCTATAACCCACATCAAATACCAAATACATAAGTTATAATATATCAAGACATGAAATCAACATGAGGCCCTTAAACGATTCCAAATGTACATCAGTCTTGCATATTGGTCAAAATAACCCAAAACATAACCACTTTTTTGAGCAAACAGAAATAACACCAGTAACTAAACAGGTAGATTCGAGAATCACTTTCACTTCTAATTTAAAATGGGAAACACACATTGCAAGGAATAAGGATGACCAAAAAGGCAAACAAAATCATCTACCTGATACAGAATTCCTTCAAAAATCTTTCAAAAGAAATGATCTTAAAACTACATAGATCATATCCCACATAACAAAATTGCATCCTTAGAATGTTCTTTTTTTAGGAGGAATGTGCCTAGAATGTTCGCCAAAACCATTGCGAATGTCCTGAGAATGTTCTGAGAAAAGATTGTAGAAATACTGTTTGCAATACCCAAGAACTTCCTGGGAAATCCATTAAAATATTCCTAGAATATACCTATGAGATTCTCAGTACATCCTGAAAAGAATATTCCTGTTTGATTCTAAAAATATGCTCGAAATGTATATTCTCATATTCAAAGAATGTTTCTATGACACTATAGTTATGTTCTCAAAAGAATATTATACCAATATACTTGAAATATTCTTAGAATATATCTACATATATCATTCTCAATATGCATCCTAGACATAACATTCTTGTTTGATTCTAAGGATATACTTGGAATGTGAATTTTCTTTTCCAAATAATGCTCCTTCCAGTCCTTTTATATTAAAGGCAGTGAAAGAATTGTTGGAAAATTTCTCTGGAAAACACAAGTGTTTAACCAAAGCTCCGGTTTCGAGATTTTTATGCCCTCTCGAAGCACGCCAACTGAGAGAAACAAGTTCCAAGGTGATTCAAACGCGAGGCAAGATGTAGATCTTTAATAGCGCGTGGCTCCCTCTCTTGGAAGTTCTACAAAGCAAATGAAAAAGAATATACCTATATTATTCTTAGTAGGTTCTAGATAGAGCATTATTGTTTAATTGTTCAATTAAGTTTTTGAGTAGGTACTTCAGATAATTAGGTGAACAATATGGAAATATTCTTATCATGGGTACCTACGTACATAAACTTCTCAGTACAACTTGGTAGGTATATTCTTAATACCGTCATTTGGGGTGAAGTCGGACGATTTTTGCAGTTTTTTGTTAATAAAATCTACAATTAAAAGAAAAAAAATCCTAAAAAAATAATTAAGAATCTTCCATGTCTCCTTTATCAAATTACTTACTAAAAGTAATGACATTTGTATCCCCCCCCTTTTTTTTTAGGTAAGTTGTGTGTCCGCCATCACCCCTATGTGTGGGGTAAAGGCGGACGACCATTAATTAAGCATAACAAAGTGTCTTAGCCCCTAGTACGGGGTGCAGTCGGACAGAAAAAATAAAAAAAATAGTTATTTTTGTCACAAGTACCTAAAATGAAGTTTTTCAGGACGAATCATTGCTGTTTCCGGACGAGGCGTTAGCCGAGTCCAGAATAGCAGTTGAGTCCTGAAAAACTTCGTTAGGTACGTGTGACAAACACTATTTTTTGTCATACGCTTTTTAGAATTCTTCAGAATGCTAAAATTTGCAAAATTTCCTCAATTTTTGAAATCATAAAGGTGCATCCAGTCAGAAAAAAAAAGTCCTAAAAAGAAGCATTTTACGGACTTGAATGAGTCCGTAAAATAGCTGTTTTTGGGAGCGTATGACAAAAATAATATTTATAGCAAAATATTATAAATTTCAGGTAAAAAAAAATGCAAACCTGCAAACGTCATGATTCTTCGTTCTTATTCCCTTATTCTTGTCATGTAAGGTGGATTTGGGAACCCCATAATACTCAGCAGCTTGTCTATACTTTTTCTGCCTCCTCTAATATCTTCGAGTGCTCTAGCGACGTTTTCTTCATTGTAATTTTTGAAATTAATGCCGATTTTCTTCTCATAGCACCTAACCATAGTGTCCGCCTTCCCCCCTATAAGATGACTTTTTTTACTAAAACACCATTATTTAACAAAAAAAATAATATTTTTTCACCAAATTGCCATGGGTTTACTAATGATAGAGCACATAACAAATAATAGCTCATTTGAAGTACATAGTTTCAATATTCCTTAGTGCCCAACAGTTTCTTTTTTGGTTTTCAAATTCTAAGAAAACAGTAAAATTTATAAAATTCTGACCACGTGGTCTACGGCGAATTTTTCCAGCAAAAATGCACCACTTTTAACGACACTCGAGCTAAACTAAGCGGAATATGTGGGTCGGTGGATTTTTTGGGTGTCTCGATACCCGATGTCGTCAAAAACGCCGGTCAATACCTGTCTGTCCGAGTTCACCCCCACAGTCCGACTTCACCCCGAATGACGGTACTTGATAGAGATATTAGCCGAAGGAACATTTTTTAGGGTACATTATAAGTAGATATAGTTTGAGAGTTCTGCATCCTCCGACGCCTCCGACGCCTCCGTGACGTCTGCGCATGCGCCAACCAGGGCGTCGCGACGCCGTGACGTCATCAGTCAGCTGGCATCTGTCAATGTTACTCATCTGTCAATGTCACCTGTCAATGCCACCTGTCAATGTCAGTCACCTGTCAATGTCATCTGTCAATGTCAGTCACCTGTCAATGTCACCTGTCAATGTCAGCTGTCAGTGTCAGTCAGCTGTCAATGTCACCTACCTGAACTACTCCAACTTACCCGCTCTCTGCGCCATCTATAAACCCAACATTACACCTGTGTGCATTTTTTATATTTCTACATGTACAGATGAAAAAATACGTGAACATGCATGAAGAAATATAAAGAAACAGATGGGCAAAAAAAAAATACTAACCTCAAACAATTTTTTATTTAAAAACATACATTTTTTAAGACTCAACTATTTCAAAAAGCGATATTTGGTTTGGTTGTCCTACATCCTTCTGGCCTCTGTATATTATTGAATATTTTCCATCCGTAAACTGCTCAATATGATCTTCCAATGATTTGGTGGTACGTTTTGGAAGAAACACTGCCTTATCGTCAAGTTCTATGAGGATACTCGGTCCGAATTTACTTTGGGTTTTTTTAGCAGAAAATATTGGGTACTTTCTGCCAGGCTCCATGTCTTGTAATTTCACAAGTGTTTTTTGATCCTTGAAGAGGCACGACTCGTTGATTGATTTCAAATCCATATCTAAAAAATATTCTGTAGGTATTGATATTAGTATATAAAAGATTTACATACTTGTTAAAAAAAAAAATGTGCAATAATTAATAATTTTAATGTTCGCTGTTGTCGAGTTCAAGCAAGACTGAAGCTCGAGTATCATAAAAACCGATTTAAACCTCAACGTACATACAATAATAATTATTTCAACAGTGTTTGTTTATCTTATAATGGCCTCCAAACGCGTCTCGAGTACCACATTTAACTATAGTCCGAGAGCGAGCGCCAAGAAACAGCTATACAGGTCTAGAGATAGGGGTGTATACACCGATACAGGGCTAGAGGCCTGTATACAGCAGTGGTGAGCAAGGGTTGGTTTGGGTTAGTTATAGGTTAGCCCCCACGTCGTCGGGTTAGTTGATTAAATAATTAATAATTAGGTACTATAAAAAATAAGTATTATTTTAAAAAATTATCAGAAAAATATGATACCTACTGCCTTGTATATATTAAGCTTGCAAACAAGTCTCAACTTGCTCGATGATGAAAAAGAGACCATAGAAGTGTTGCTAGCTGAAAATTTGTATCAGGATCGGAGAAGTGCAGGGAAAGGCGAAATCTCTCCATCATCGTGTAGACTTATAGCATATGATGTCATTGTTTAGTCTACGGGCGCAACGTTATTAGTACTGGAAAATAAATAACGATAAACAAACTTGGTAATACACTTAGTTAATGTATCCGACCGCGGTCCATTTTTTTTCAAAGAATTTCAATAAAATAGCAGCCAATCGTCAATACAAAAAAAAAGAATGTAAAATAATGCCTCATTAAACTTATATGATGTCATTGTCTACTAGTCTAGAAATTAGGACTGAAAATGACAATAAACAAACCCGGTAATATACTTAGTTAATATAAACAAGCAGCTCCAACGAATTACTATTGGTGTTTTGATAATTATTAATGAAAAGCATTTTTATTAGGAACTTTTATTATTTAAAAAATGTATAAATTAGTCAACTTCATCATAACCTATATATTTTAAAATCATATCTTCACACATATATTTAGCGACATGCTGTTTTAATTGTTCGTGTAGTTCATATTTATTCATTAGCACACATAGGTCCTCCAAGGAGATGGAATTATCCAGATATAGATTACAACAATTGACACCATTTTTATGTTTTTCTACATCTTGCATCCAGCTGAATCCATTAGAGGGTTTTTCCTCAAGTTCAAAAAGTTCTCGAAGTAAAAAGTACATGTCTGATTCTAATCTACTACGTAGCAAACAAACAGCTTGTCTTATACAGGAAGATTGATCACGGTATTCGCTACCAGTAATACATTCAGACATTTTGGTTCTTTGAAGGTTGCTATTAGACTGTGGATAAAATAAGAAGCAATACTGTTTTTAAATATTTATTATTACTACTAATTAAATTGGATACATGCGTTGAGCTTATCTAAATCCGTAACAATTTTATCTAGGTTCATAGAAGCAAGTTCTAGAAAGTAGTAGCTACATTCACACTTATTCAAGTTACACATGCTGATAATTGATTGCATAAGATTATTGTTGTTGTTGTTGTGAGTTACATTCAAATATTGTAGGTAATCATCATAGTATACAATGAAATTCAAATTCTTAACTAATTTTAACCTATAATTGATAAGATGACTAACACTTAAAATTTGTTTAACATCATCTAAACAAAAACACAATGTACAATTACCCGACTTCAGAGTTAAAGTTTGTTCACCGAAAAACGATATAACATATAGAGTGAAATTCTCGGATAACGCCTGTTGGCCAGACACTTCTTGTTCAGCAGAGTCTTTGACGACAGCATCAGTTTCATTCACCATCTTGGAGACCTTTTCCAGAAATTCGTACCAGTCGAAATCTGCTAGAGTTATGCAAGTTTGGTCTTCAGGTAAATTTAGCATGGAATTTATTATTTTGACTGCTGGCAGCATTCCTCGAGCTACGCTTAGGCCCACAATAAATTTGAAATTGCCCACATGGTAAATAACTTCGTTTAGTAAACGTTTCTCTTGAGCAATTTCCATTCGACTTCTTAAAATCATACTATCGAAATATTTCCAATAATCTGAAGAACACTGCGAATCATCGCTGTCGTTGGCACTGATATCTTCATACATTGCGTAATTCGATAAAGAGCTGTGATATACCTTCTGATTTCACCGTGACTACGGTAAAAATAATAATGAAAATGTAGTAATTTGAGGTTTATAATCGATATGATGCAGTACTTTATTCAACGAATGCTGAGCGAGAATTATAACAAAAGGTCATGACAGGTGTTATTTAGAATACCCCCACCATATTTATTTTAATGATTTGAGCTTGTTTATGTTAACCTCTAGAAATAAGAGTTTAACTAGTGACCATCCACTATCTCTCTCCTTGAATTCACTAGATTTGGAAACTATTACTCGTTTAAATTCATCGATTACCTTGAGCAGATCCGTATTAGGAGAAATTACAGTAAAACATGTATTAAAAGACTTTATTTCCTGCATCTCTCCCAAAATATATAAACCATATAATTCCATATTTAATTTTATGTTGGACTGAGTGGAAATATTCTTCGTTATCAGGCTTATGATTTTTGTTTTCAGTTCCTCCAAATAAAGTTCGACACTGGTTGGATACAGCTTTGTGGATAGTCTATAGGAAATTAGTCGATTTTTAAACGCTGTTTTAAGAATATGTATTTCAGGTTCAAGTTCATTACAACACTTGTTTTTATGTATATGACTTAGGTTATGCGAATAAGAAGAAATGACTTCCTCACAAACATCACAGTACAGATTCATGATTTTGAATGTATAAAAAATCTCAGTGAGTTACAATTTAAACCACATCTCTGCGCATATCAATCCAGCTGTTATGCGATGTATCAAATCCTAACCATTTTACAAACATTTTATTTCCTGCCTTTCGTAACACTTTCTCCACCAGAAATACGTCTGGTTGTTTTGTTTTCTGTAATTCTTCTTCATAAAAACCTCCACTTATAGGCTGACCTTGCAAGTCTTCTAACAGATACGTTATCGGATTCGTAATATGAACTTTGGCTATTTTAAAGAGCTCTGTAGTCCAATTTGGGGTATATCCTTTTTGAAAAACATGTTTATACTTGCTTATGCGAACTACGTCACCAACCTTGAACTTTTGCTTACCGGCAACTTTCATATGACTATAAACAGTATTAAGTATCGCCTTTTCATTCTGTTTATTCACTTTACTCGGCTTCATATGTATCGTTCTATGTTTGCTATCATTATATGCATCAGTTATAGACCGTATTAAATCCAACCATTTATGGTTCCCATTCAATGTAAATTGCTTGAAAAGTTTTTCTTTAATGGTTCGAATTACTCTCTCTGCAATAGATGCTTTCAAAGGACTAAACGAACTATAATGATGTATTCCATATTTCTTCATTAGACTTGCAAATTGAGCATTGTAATACTCCTTCCCATTATCAGAAATAATTTTTTTGGGAATTCTTCCAGATGTTTTGAATATCTCCGCCATAGCGTTGGTAACATCTGGTGCAGATTTCGATTTAATGGAACGCGTCCAAAGGTACTTGGAAAAACAGTCGATTACAACCAATATGTATTTGAATCCATTGTTTTCTCCAGCATACTGATCAAGTTGTGCCAGATCAGTGGCAAAAGTATCGTCGAGGCCATATTGTATAAATCTTCTACGTTTGAAGTTTTTACGAGCCGTTCGATGAAGCTCCTTAACCACCTGTTCTCTAGACATTTCTAGACAAAAAAAAAGATGGCGCTTGAGTGAGCAAGTCGTATGTAGTGTGGCTGGTACAAATTTACTAATTTAACACGTTTGAGGGCCGAAAAAAGGCAAGATAAGTGGTTCAATCTGTGCAGTGAGTGTTTAACACAAGTATTTGCATATTTCTTACTACTAATTAGCTTTGCGTGGAGAAAAAAGTGTCAAAAATGGTGTTTACTCGTACTGACCTTGAGGAGATTAAGAAAGTTATCGGTGATGAGGTACGTAAAATTTTCAATGATCAATTCAAAGACCGATTGATTGATTCTATATCTCGGAAAATTGAGGATAAATTTCGGGATAAGCTCGAGAGTATGGAAAATGACATCAGTAAAATGAAAACGGAGCTGGTGGCTATTAGAGAAGACAACCACAAGCTCAAGAACACACTGGATAAAAGTGAACAGTATTCAAGGGGACGAAACATCCGAATTTTTGGTCTCGAAGAAACTGATAACGATGACCTTCCGCAGGCTGTATTAAATTTGTTTACCCATAAAATGCAAATCAAGTCGGTAAATATTTCTCATCTCAATAAATGTCATCGTTTAGCAGCAAAAAATCAAACACCTGACCGGCCGCGTACCATTCTCGTCGAATTTACCAATGTAAATATTCGGTCTGAAGTGTTGAAAGGTCGCAAGTTGTTGAAAAATACCAAAATATCAATTAAGGAGGACCTCACGCACGAACGGCTAAAATTATTGAATTCGGCGGTCACGAAGTTTTCGTCTAAAAGTGCGTGGTGCCTTCATGGCAATGTATATGTGAAAAGTGAGGGTGTTGTTCGCCGGGTTCATAGCGATGAGGATATCCAACGACTTAAACTGTAAGCAATCTTGCTTGTTTTTTTTTTATGTCTCTAATACCTTTCTTCTAAAATATAACTCTATTGTGGCATATTACTTAATTTCCTTTTCTAGTAAATGTAAATATTATTATGGAATACGTTTTATTTATTTTTTATTCGCTTTTTAGAGGATTATACCTACTTTATTTGAAACTTATCATTTGCCCTTATTTTTTATTTTTATTGGTTCAAATTAGCATTAGTTTTTTTTTTTTCTAATACCTTTCCTCTTACATATAACTGTATTCTTAAAGTTAATTTCCTTTTCTAGTAAATACTAATATAGAGTACGTTTCATTTATTTTTTTTTATTTTTTATTTGGTTTTTAGAGGATTATACTTCATTGGAAACTGAATGTTCACCCTCATTTATTATGGTTTAAATAAACATCAGTTTGGTTTTTTTTTTTTTGGCCTTTGTTTTTATTTTATTTTTCTTTTATTACAACAATAAATTCTGTCCATGCCTGCACGCATATACATATTGTGTTTGTATACTAACTAAAATATTTTGGGTAGTATTATTATTTTATTTTTTGTTACTAGTCGATAGTCTCTTTATATTGTAAAAATCATATTTTTTTTTTTTTCTGTTTTTTTGCGTTGTACTTACTGCTTCTTAAATGTGTGATAAACTTAAACTGGGCCATTTAAATATTCGCTCAATTTTTACTGGGTTTTTTGATTTCAAAAGTCTAGTTCTGGATCATGCTTTTGATTTAATGTTTTTGTCTGAGACATGGCTGTCTGATGGTGATGGTTCTGAGCATTTTCACATACCTGGTTACCGGTTTTACAGAAGGGATAGAGTTGGTAGGGGGGGAGGTGTTGCAGCATATGTTAAGAACAGTTTAGACGTTGAAGAAATTCATTTGAATTTAACTATAAATGAAGCCCTTGAATTTTTGATTTTGAAAGTAAATATAAAGAATAAGCAGTTTGCATTTGCTGTTTTTTATAAGCCCCCTAAGGTTAATTTTGATTTCATTGCTGACATTGAGAACATTCTTTCTGATTTGTATCCTACAAATGATGAGATATTTTGCCTGGGTGACTTTAATGTTAACCTTTTAAATCTTGAAAATTCTTTAACAGATTTATTTGAGAATTACAACTGTAAGCCGATTATAAGTGAACCAACTAGAGTTACTGCGAACTCCAGTTCATTGCTGGATGCTATATTTGTTAGTGATACCTCTTTGGTAACGGAGTCTGGATCATTGTCTACTAACAACATCTCGGATCACAAAATGATTTTTTGCGTTTTGAAATTGCATAGAGCACCAACTGAGGTGAAGATCATTCGTTATCGTTCTTATAAACATTTCAATTTGGAGAATTTTAGCAGAGATTTACATAATTTGCCCTGGGACAGCATTCTTTATGAAAGCAATTTAGATGAAAAAATAAAAATATTAAATAACCTCATTTTAGATTTATTTAATGTCCATGCTCCTATCAAGGAGTCACGTGTTACTAAACCTAGGGCTCCTTGGCTAAGTGCTAATCTCAAGACTTTTATGAAGCAAAGGGACACAGCCCTTCAGAGATTTAAGAGAACAAAGTCCAACGCTGACTGGTTGAATTATAAATATTTGAGAAACTTTACTTTATCTATGGTTAGGCGAGAAAAGAGGCAGTACTTAAATTCATTGTGCCGGGATAAAAATTCACGAAGGACTTGGGAAGCTTTAAGAAACTTTAATGTAGCTTCTAATAAAAACGTCAATATTCCCAAGAGTTTGTCTGACCCTGATGAAATCAATAATTTTTTTGGTGCTTTTTTGCAGAATGTTTCTGACTGTAGTAACATGATACGTTTTTATAATGATAATACTTATAATAACAACCTAAGTTTTTCATTTGATTTGGCTGAAATTTCAGATGTTAACAGGGTTCTGAATAATATTAAAACAAACGCCACGGGAATAGATGAAGTTTCACCCTTAATGTTAAAGTACTGCAGTCCATTTATTGATAAATATGTTACACATATTATTAACTGTTGCATTGAAATGAATTATTTTCCCAATCTATGGAAAGTATCAATAGGAAAACCTCTACCAAAAACTTCTGTTCCTTCTACTCTGGGTGACCTTAGGATTATCAGCATCTTACCTGCACTATCTAAAGTTTACGAAAAAATTTTGTATAATCAAATTTATAAATTTGCTGCTTCAAATAAAATAATTCCGGATACTCAGTGTGGCTTTAGACCGGATTTTAGTACATCTGTGGCGTTGGTTAACGTGGTTGATGATATCATGCGTGCTTCTGACAAGAAAATGAATAGTGTACTGATTTTATTGGACTTTTCGAAGGCGTTTGATACCATCAACCATGAGCTTTTGGTCTCCAAATTGAAGTTCTATGGTTTCCAACGGGAATCTTGTCAGCTGATGACCTCATATCTTGCGGATCGCCATCAGTCAATCTTTTCTGAGAATAGGTACTCTGGTGACCTCAATATAATGTCCGGTGTTCCGCAGGGTTCAGTATTGGGGCCGTTACTTTTTCTTATCTATACGTCTGATATTTTAAGGTCGCTAAATTACTGCAAGGTCCAGGCTTATGCGGATGACACACAGGTCTATTGCTGTTTTGATTTTGAGGGGTATTTAGACTCTCAAACGCTTATTAACCGGGATTTAAAAACTTTAACTGAACTCTCAAATGAACATAACTTATTGTTAAACCCATCCAAATCTTATCTAATGTTGTTTGGTAATAAAAATAAGGTTGATTTCCTAAAAGATAATATTAACATCAAACTAAACGATGTGAGATTACCAGTTGTTAATTCTGCTAGAAATTTGGGGTTGATTTTGGATAGTGAATTACGGTTTAAAGAACATTTGAAAAAAATATTTCAAAGGTCATATACAACTTTAAAAATTTTATACAATAACAGACATATACTAAATGTTACACTTAGAAAGTCGCTTTGTGAATCTCTTATACTTTCCAACTTTAATTACTGTGATATGGTATATGGTCCTTGCCTGGATTTTGAGAGTAAATCTCGTATACAGGGGGTGCAGAACGCCTGTGCGCGTTTCATCTTTGGGCTTAGAAAATTTGATCATATATCTCATACGTTTGCTGAATTAAACTGGCTTCGGATGGATTCTCGTAGGCTTCTGCACTTCTCTACATTCATGATAAAGATTTTGAACAATCCTGAAGCACCTTGCTCAATTCGTGAGCGCTTAATCCCTCGTGCAAGTGTGCACTCCATTGACATACGTCATTGTGAGCGATTGACTATGCCGCACCAGCAGACTGCCCTGTTTCAGAGGTCATTTACTTATAATGCAGTGAAAATTTTTAATTCCTTACCTTCGGGTTTAACTCATTTAAAGGTCCAGGCATTTAAAGTGAGATATAGAAGGTACCTACTTAATATTTCTAACTAGTTATTTGTTTTATTTTTCTCATATTATGAAATATAGCTTGTGTGGGTATAATGTAGAGAAAAAAAAGTGACAGGCTTCTCAACAATAGTTTACAACAACAAAATTTGTTAGTTACTTTGCATAAAATTTTTTATTATAAATTGTACTTCTTGCTTTCGCATGGTTCAGTGGAGTAGCTATAAGCTAGACTGCGCCATTCGTTAGCATGCTTGATTTATCATCTTTCTTAACATTCTTGTAAAATGTATTTTTCTTTTTTTCGTAATATAAAGGCGATTATTATTATTATTATTATTATTATTTCACAAAGACAACTAAATATATATGTATGGGAGTACGTATATTTATAATAACTATTACACAATATTCAATGTATGTTTAATTTGATCAATTCGATGGTTGATGGTTGCTTCAAATTGTTCCATTTTCTGGAAACGTTCCTCGCACGTCATGGCCAGCTGACTCATCTTTTCTCCAGTCTCCCTTGCTAGATCACTAAGGCCCCGAAGGTCATCGTGGACGTTTCTGTTCAGTAATTGATCCAATTCCTGAATGCGGTTCATACTGCTTTTAACTTGATCGCTCATATTATCCACTGCTTCTCCAAGAGCGCCAAGTGCTTCATTTGCGATGAGCACCTTATTGTATAGACTGGTAGTTGCCAAGTCTACATACTTTTTAGTGGATGCATCATTGTCGTCACTAGGCATTCCAATATTGCAGAGCCTATGATTTTCAACATTATAATCACCATCGGTAGTGGTGGGCAAAGCTGGTTGAGGGCGAATAATTTGAACAGGCCTACGTGACGAAGAAGACAGCGAATGTCCAAACTTATTCATGGCTAACAGACTAATGAGTAAACATGAAATCTGAAGACTATTTTATCCATAAATTATTACGCCTAGCTCTCTCAACTCTTCCAAAATACTCAATATTTCATTTGTGTGATTTCCATTTCCAGCCTCTTGAGACGCATCCAATATAATCAACCTATCAATCAGTTCGTTTACGTCATCGTAATACACATACTGTTTGGGTTTTTCATTATACTGCATCATTAACGACGGTGATGATGATGATGACGATGTTGGTAATCCAGATCCCGACAATGATTTTTTATGAGATTTGGATTGCTTTGGTGTTGCTGTTGTTGTTGTTGTTGCATATGGCTTTATAAAATTTTGATATTTTTTCGAGTTGGCCCCCTTTATCTGACCTGTCGGTTTATATTGTTTTCTATGTGCATTAGTGTGAAATAAGATTTCATTGAATTGTTCGTTGTCTTTCTGCGTATTCAGTCGAGGATACTTGAGAAATAGCAAGTCATATAGACCGCGACTCTTGGGATAAGTTATGTTACCAACATTAATATCACCATTTGGTAGAAAATCAACTCTTTCTGTGCCCATAGTCCAAGAACCGGGTTCCGCATTATATTTCATTCCATAGGTCGAATCAATTTCATTAGAACCAATCAAGTATTTAAGAACATAGTCTTGAGCTATCTCTGGATATTGTTTTATAAATTCTACATAACTCGGAGTTTGTTCTCCAATTGATTGTTGTAAATCATCTTCTGATGCGTTATCGACAAACACTTCATCATTTTTTGGTTGCTTCTTAGATTTTTCTACAAGTTTATTTAGAGGGCCGGTTATAGGGTTTAAAAGTCTATCCAATGCTTCATCTTCGTTACTTTTCTCCAGCTTCAGAGACAAATATTCTTTCCGTATGTTTCTAGCAACAGTATTAATTCGTTTCTTGACATCTTTGTCAGCTTTACTCAAAACAGGCGGAGTCATTGCACCACCAACAACAACAACTACTTTAATACAGGTCCGTCTACACAGGCAGCTTCTCCTAGGACAGGTCTGACGACAGCTTTTCGAGACAGGTCTGTCTATAGAGACAGCTTTTCGAGACAGGTCTGTCTATGGAGACAGCTTTTCGAGACAGGTCTGTCTATAGAGACAGCTTTTCGAGACAGGTCTGTCTATGGAGACAGCTTTTCGAGACAGGTCTGTTTATGGAGACAGCTTTTCGAGACAGGTCTGTCTATGGAGACAGCTTTTCGAGACAGGTCTGTCTATAGATACAGCTTTTCGAGACAGGTCTGTCTATGGAGACAGCTTTTCGAGACAGGTCTGTATGCGATAACGTCTTTACTAATACTGAATCTAGTGTAATCATCTAGGGGATTATATAGGTATCAAACTTGTTCCTGTACCGCCCTTTACATATATCGCAATCCTTGACAATAACCAGAAATCCATATTTATCTTTCCAACACTCTGAACAGAGGATTTTAAATTTTTCCAGCGACATATCTGTATTTACGTGATCATTGTAGACATGTTTTAGATTCATATCGTCTTGCTTGAATAAAATCAACACGTTTGCGTTATCTCGCACCAATTGTTTGGGTACTTTGGAATATGTTTGACAGAGGTAGAATGAATCGACTGCATTATGTCGGCCCATGCAAAAGTAGTTTCGTATCTTGTCCTGTTTCTCGCAAGCCACATCGTCAAATATAAATACAGAATCTGATTTTGTATTTTCTGGATCCAACACTGTGTCATGATCACTGAAAGCCTGAAATGTTACACCTGGAACATTTTTCAACACCTGCTCGAGGAACTCGTATTTATCCTGATAAAGAGACTTTGAATAAACGTAGACATTCTCGAATCTGAGTCCATTCGGATCGGTTAACAGACTCAGCATCACATTGGTTTTTCCCGAATTACTAGGGCCACAAATAATTGCTCTAATGGTATTTGGAAGAAGCTCGCTATGTCTTTTCCGATTACTCACAACTTTTTGTGAATCAAAGTTGTCAACTTTAATGGCAACTTTCTGTTTTTCTGCACGCATCTTATATAAAACACTGTTTACTCCACGACTACCTCATTATCAATGGAGACATCGAAGGGTAAAGGTCTCTTAAATAGTGCTATCAACAAGCTACCGTTCGAGCTCCATCTCCCAGGCTATTCCTATTGTGGACCTGGTACGAAGCTTGCTGAACGTTTAGCCCGAGGTGATCAGCCTATAAACAAGTTGGACGCAGCTTGCAAAGAACACGACATTGAATACTCTAAAAACAAGGAGTTACATAAAAGGCATCAAGCCGATAAGGTGTTGGAGAACAGAGCGTGGGAACGAGTTAAAGCTAAAGATTCTAGCTTCGGTGAGAAGAGTGCAGCTTGGCTTGTGACAAACGTGATGAAGGCTAAACGTATGCTTGGTATGGGTAAACGAAGTCAAGCTAAGCCATTCAAATCTTGCATCTTGAATAAAATTAAAAAACATGTAAAAAATTATGGAAAAGGAATACCAACAAAGGAAAACATAAAATTGGCCCTGAAAGCTGCTCGCATGACGATCAAGCAAGTTGGTGGCCGAAATAAAGTGAAATTACCTCGAGTAATCCCAGTGCCCAAAGTTGGAGGAGTCTTACCTTTAATTCCTATATTTGCTGGTCTCAGTGCGCTGGGTGCATTGAGCGGAGGAGCAGCGGGTATAGCGAAGGCCGTAAACGATGCCCGAGCAGCAACCAAGAACCTTAAGGAATCTCAAAGACATAATCGGGCTATGGAAGCCATTGCCTTAGGTAAAAAAGGAAGTGGTTTATATCTTGCTAAACACAAGACTGGACATGGATTGTTTTTGAAAAAGATGCCAAAAAACTACCAGTGAAGCTACCCAAACGACCGCTAAGCGATAAAGACATTAGAAATTTGATATCAAAATTGAAAATAACCAATTTTCGTGGAGTGTTTATGCGTGATACATTGCCGTCTAGACCGAAAAAAATCGAATGTGGTGTAATTAATTTGGACACATTCAGCGGATCTGGAATACATTGGGTAGCTTACAAGAAACGAGGAAACATGGTTGAATATTTTGACAGTTTTGGCAACTTGAATCCGCCGAAAGAAGTTGTTCGCTATTTTAAGAATTGCGAAATTTTCTACAATCACGATCAGTATCAAACGTTCGATACATACAATTGTGGACATTTGACTTTAAGTTTTTTATACAATAAATGATTATAAAATCCAGTTACTGTTTCATTCTACATTAGTCATGTCCCAGACGTTCACGTTGAAAGGTCGCTCCAGCTGTTTAACTGTTGACATTAATCCACCAATAGAATTAGATTCTAGATACAGTTATTCTCTGGCCCTAATTTCCTTAAGTACCTGGAATTCTATTCCAAACATCGAAACAGGTCGAAACAAGTTTTACTACTATTTGAGTGATAGAGACGAACAAGTAATTGAAATTCCAACAGGTTCCTACGAAATTGCTGATATCGAAAGATATCTCCAAAATCAATTGGTTACGAATGGCAGTAGTGGTGCTGATGGTGATAATTTACTGTCTTTGAAACCGAACAATAACACTCTAAAGTGTGAGCTCAAGAGTGTTTACGATATAGACTTTGAACCTCAAGATAGTATCGGCCAATTGCTGGGCTTCTCACCACTCATCCTAGATGCAAACACGCTACACGAATCAGATATTCCAGTTGAGATTATACAAGTAACTACTATACGAATTGAGTGTAACATTATTTCCGGATCCTATTATACAAACAATCCTTCACACACATTATACGAATTCACGCCTACAGTTGATCCAGGATATAGTATAATTGTTGAGCCGAGAAATCTGATTTATCTTCCGGTGAATAGATCTAGGATCGATAACATCACTTTGAATATTTTGGATCAGGAAGCAAGACCTGTCAACCTGTCAGACACCGAAACAGTCACTCACACACAAGAGTCTGATTCATTTACGCTCTCTATCGCACAAATATGGTTTTCGTATCGGAAAAACTTCAAATATTTCACCCGGTCAACGTGGATGAATCCATTTCTCGAGAAGAATGGCATACATATCATCCATTCACAAAATCATTCAACTACAGTGATGTGATTGAGATAGTTATCAACCAGCAAGATGTCTTTATGGACATTAGTCAAGCTGAGCTTTACATTGAAGCCAACTTTAAGGAGGACAATACGGTGGCAGGTGCGGGTGGTGGGACGACAGGAACATGTTCGTTGACAAATAATGTGGGAGCCTTTCTGTTCGAGACCATAGCTTATGAATTAAATGGCAAAGAAATTGAGAAAGTTCGAGACCCTGGACTGACAAGCACAGTAAAAAGTTTGCTATGCTTTAATGAACAGGAAAGCAAAGCACTAGACATCGCAGGATGGAGTACACCGCTCAAAACTCTGAATGAAACAACAAAAGACTTACAATTTACTGATACCGTTAAATTTTCTACTAGGTGTTTTCGCTGATTATACTAGTGCAGTTATGGGAAAACAGAAACTAAAACTTGTTCGAGCTAGAAATGATGACAATTGCTACGTAAACCTTACGGGTAATAAAAAAGCTACTATAACAATATCGACGATTGAGTTGCGAGTTAAACATATTTATCCCAACGATGTCCTAAAACTGCAATTATTAGAGGAAATTTCCAAAAATAAACCAATCTTTTTCGGGTTCCGTGATTGGGAAATTCATGAATTGCCTGCAATGAGAAACACGAAGAAAGATGTTTGGACTGTGAAATCGATGTCGGAGAAAGCACGATACGTTATTGTATTTTTCCAAACTGACCGTAAAGACAACTATCAGAAAGACGTTACATATTTTGATAATGTCAACATTACTGATATTAAACTATACCTAAACTCTGAAGTTTACCCCTACGAATCTTTGATCCTGAATTTTGACAACAAGCAATATACCGAAGTGTATCGCATGTACACCGAATTCCAGAAATCCTATATGGGAAAGACCTATGCTGAACCGTTACTGGATTTTACCTCATTTGCAAATCGATGCATGTTTGTAATAGACTGTTCGAAACAGAATGAGGCTCTAAAAAGTAGCACAATCGATGTTAAGCTCGAGATTCAGAGTTCTGAAAATTTCCCAAAAGATACTCGAGCCTATTGCATCATTGTACATGACAGAGTTTTGGAGTATTTGCCTTTATCAGGAATTGTCCGTAGCTTGATCTAATCAATCACCGTCGAGCATTTGAAGATGAAGTTTGTGGTACTAGATGCTCAAGGCTACTTTTCTGCTGATTTCCTAGTTAAGGAATTAGCTATCTATGATGGAAAGCAGGTCAATAGTTGGATATTTAAACCAAAAATATTATATCGCGACTTGACTCACGCTCAAAAGAAAGAAGTAAACTACGTATTCCACAACCTTCACGGCATCTCCTACAATGCGGGTTATGTAAGCTATAACCAACTTAATCAACTGCTTATGGATAATTTGAAAGGCATCGAAACTGTTTATGTTTATGTTAAAGGACACATCAAGAAAGACTTTCTAATCAAAGTATACACAGAAATGAACGTGGATCCTCCAATTATTGTTAATTTAGAATATTTGGGTGGAGTAGTTCCTAAGTTAAATCCTAGCTTTACACATTGTAAAAACCATAGAATTAATTTTTGTTTATGTAGTGTTAAGAATGTTTATGCATTATATAATTATGTCACAAGTCTTTTACCTCAATAAATTTTTTTTCACAAACTCCGTTTTTGTTTTCTATAAATTACAGAACATCTGACTGAATAAGCTCAGTCCATTTTCAGATCATGAGCTGTATAGTAGCTAAAAGAATCGAAAGTTATCTGAAAAATCTCTCTAACTTGAGAAAAGATATAGAATTTTACGAGCAAAAGAAGTTGCTAATTAGGAGTTTCCAAAATCTTGAAATGGATTCGAAATGGGATAATGCGTCAACCTCAAAATCTGAAACAACAACCAGTGGAATAATTACTTCCGAACCAGTTTATAAAGAATATAACATCGAGAATATTGTGCAAATTAAATACAGTGATGATAAAAATGAGGTTATCTTACAGCACAGCAATGAACCCGCAATAAAATTTACCTATGACGGGTTTGGAGACTTTCTATATTTTCTCGAAACTATCAACGATAAAGATGGCCAGTGTGATATTAAATTCTACATTGGTGATTACATTTATGTGAGCTATTGGCAGGAGGAGGAAAGTAGAGGAATGATTGTAGCTGATTTTCGAACCAATGAATTGATGACTTTGAACGAAAAATATCTTGAGTTAGTTTTGAGACATAAATACAACCTGTATATGTTTATAAAATGAAATAAAACAACAACTGAGTAAAACAGTAAAAAGTGTTTTTATTTAAAAAAAGCATAATTTAATGTACATACATACTTAACTAATTATTTGTAAGAATATATCATAAAAAAAAAAATTATCACTACTAAATACATGAAATAGTTATTTTCCTAACAAGTGCGCAAAGTGTTACTTTTCCGCACGCAAACACAGTTATACGAACGACGCGAAGCGGAGTTCGGATACGTGTTTGCGTGCGGAAAAGACACTTTGCGCACGTGTTAGGAACAAAATTTTTCCTACGAGCTTCATATCAGGTAGGTAACAACAAAAATTTAAAAAAAAAACGATAATTTGTTTAATTATTTTTAATTAACTTGAAGGGAACCTATGCATTTATCAAAAAATTACATAACAAAAAAAAAATATAACAGAAAATCATCGTCAGAGCTCTTCATCTTAAAGCGTTTAATGGCGATTTCCATTTGTCATCAGTGCCGCACTGAGTGCATCCGCATCTTTTTCTAAAAGCATGTAACATGTAAGGATAAGGATACATTTTTTTGCCCTGTTTCGACAAATGGAAAATGCTATAAATTTGATGAGATAGTTTGTAGATGCATATATATAGAAAACAAATCTGACAATGTGTTGAAGTTAATTAAATTTGGTGTTTGTAGGTATAGATGTTAGCTGGAACAGGAACAGAGGAAAAATTTGTCATCATGTGTCAAAGTCGACAGGTGTACTTATTGTTGCTTGACAATTATTTTTACTTTTCGGCACTCAGTGCGGATAAGGCCTGTATCCGCACTGAGTGCGGAAAAGTGCAACTTTGAGAACCGAAATGCGTGCGGAAAAGTACTACTTTGCGCACGCTCGTAGGAAAATAATATATACTATAACATAAAAAAAAATAACTATCACTAAAAACATGGATATAATAAATAACGAATTAAAAAAAAAATATATACATTCCTTAGGGTAAAAATCTTAAACTATAATCCTCTAGAAGCATCGTCTTATCTAACGTTACCAAAAGCAATTGAAGCTAAGAAAGCTACCTCAATCAGTCTTGACCCTCAGGAATTTCCGATGATTCCTTATACTTTTCTAAATCTCGATGACCCCAAGCAAGCGTGTACTCTGTACCGGGTATAACGTAACGCTTGTCGTCCGCGTAAGACAAGGCTACTTTATTTTTCAGTTCGATGTACATATCATGTTTATGTGAACGGAAAGTATTCATTTGCCGATGAATAAGCGTAACTTCTACGTCAACCGCTGTCTTGTAGTCTTCAAGACTAAGTTCTTTCTTGGTGACGTAGTCAGACACGCCTTTGGCTTTTTTAGTCAACTCTCCTTCCACATTAACACAATACGCCTTCGCTCCGGTTCCATAGAACTCCCACACGATCTTTCCTGCATACTCATCCTTCATTCTACCTAAAATGGACTGGTTCACAGGAAGACCGTGTGGGTTGTCCTGTGAGTAATTGGAAGTATCGAATTTGTTTAAATTTTCTTTCATATCATGATAAAAATTTGGTGTCTCTACATTTAAAATGAGGGAGTCGGTATCTGTATATAGTAAGGTTGCTTTATTTCCATATTTAGGCTTAATATAGCTATACAGAAAATCGTACATGATTCTTTTGGAAATGTCCAAGATAGCGAATCCTACATAAATAGGTTTATCGTATATGACTTTCTGTTTAGCCATATGAATAGCAACTAAATTTTCACCGTGACGTCTTTGAAATGTGGTTTCGAAATCCATGCTTCGGCCCCCAGTTTCCTACCAATATTTTCCCAATGGGTAATCAGCTTGATATCTACCCTTTTTTCCACGTTTTCCATGGTGTTCCCAAACACAGCATTATTCATAAGTTTGAAAAAATCTTTTTCAAACTTATTGGAAGCAGCATTCCGTTTGGCTGTGTTTAGGTCAATGTAAATTTTAAGCCAGGGAGATTGATTGAAAGTGAGAACGCGATGAATTTTTTCTAATTTTAAGCCATGTTGTAAGGCTTGCTGCAAATTTTGAAGATGAATGACGTATTTTTCTTTTCGGTTGAAATTTGGAATAAGTTTTTTGATTTTAGAACCTTCTGGGGCAAAGGACTCTGGACAAAAAGGTAGCTCATTATGCCTATAATGTAGGTCTTCCGGGTATACTAAATCAACTTCGAAAATATAACCAGTGTTTGAATTTTTATTTAATTTTAGATAATCTAAATTTTGAATTTCATCCGCGTCAAGCCATTTAAAGTTACCCGTTGGTAAATATTGAGACATGGCTGCACCATACAAGTTGGTAGCATCCAAGTACATGAGGTATGAAGTAGGTTTGGAAGCATCATAATGGGGAATAAATTTATTGTTCGCGACAGCCTTCCGTACACTACATTGACTGACCCCTCCGCGAATGCCGCGTTTCAGGAAGTGTATCATGTCTATATCTGTCAGTAATTCCAACTCCACAGCTGTTGTTTTGAGAGCAGCATCGAAAGATAGCCCTGGAGCTGTATAGTACTGACAAGGATCTAGACCGTAAGTTGCTTGACACACGTCTCTGAAATTTTCAAAAACATCAGCTAAAATCAAAACGTCGGATTTTAAATAAATATCTGAATATTCACCCAAGGTTTTACATTTAAACAAGTTCCATGCTTTCTTTGCACGCTTGTAATCTTCCTGCTTGATGCCTCCTTTTCTAAGATCGTTATAGAAGCCATCAATAGATGGGAGCTTGATGTCATCTAATTTCGAAAATGAATCTACGTAAGAATACGGGAAAACGCCCTTCTGACGAATAATCTGAAACTCATCTTCCGCGGGAAAATTTTTTCTAACTTCTCGACACTGTTCTGGTTTTAAATTTTGTGATAATTTATCTAGACTTGATGCCATGAATCGAAAACTGTCGAGGAAGCGTAATTTTAAAAATACCTGTTTTTGTTTGCCTGATTGATCGAGAGGGATCTTATCCACCAAAACATGTTTGGTAAATGAAATGTACCGCTCCTTATTTTGAGGGATAACATCCAATCTCTCGTTTTCTTGAGCCAACTCCTTGACAAACAGGTGAGAATCAAAATTAGACATACAGTGAAAGAAGATGGGGATGAAGTTTGGGGTTTTAAAATTTAGGTTACATACAGAGTGAGCTACAGCACGGAAATTACCTGTAAAGTGGCAGTGGTCCCTTACTCTTTCGTCTTCTACTTTAAATGGTTTCTCACAAATATGACAATTTTCCGCATTGCGAAACTCATTTTCTTGTTCTTGACTCAGAGGATGCATAGGCACTATGTTTTTCATAAATTGATTATAGATTGATTTACAGTCAGCCTCTAACCATTCTACAAAAACTTTATGCGCATCAGGTCCTCTGAAAGTCTTGAAAATCGAATGAGAATCGTCGAAATCGCATTTAATGTAGTAGGCGAAAGAAAAAGGAACAGCCTTGTGAGTTTTAACGGTATAGGAATTTTCGGGGTCCAGCTCATTTTCCTCTGCATCAACAGGTTCAATGATTGTCTCGAAATCGGCATAGCAAACAAAAGGCACCTTTAATTTCTTTTCGAAATTTATAAACTTCAGAATATTCTCGGGAACCTCTTCACCGTATTTATTTTTCTTCAAATCTGTTGTTGGTAATTTAACTGATACATGGGCACAATCGTGTTCTTGATGAGTTTTTAATTTCTGCTCTGTTGAAAAATACACCAAGCAACCATCACAGAGATACTTTTGACCCTTATGTTTAGATAATTGACTTGAGATCAAGCGAGACATGTTTCTTATTAAGCAGTAATGACTATCACCAGAATCATTACTGATTAATAACAAATTCACATGTTCCGCTTTTCGAGACCGAGTAAAGTATAAGGGACCAACAACTTCAATAATATTTCTACCATTTTCATAAGCGTTATCTAATCCATATACATTAATTGAAATATTATTGAGTTGTTCAAACTTACCAATGTCTTTAAGTTTAATCGGAAATTCCATACCTGTAAAGTCCAACTCGTTCTCAAAAGGCATATAGTTCACGACTCTATTTGCATTTTGAGTTCTGTCAACTGGATGTAGGTGAGCCAAGACCGACCATATGAAACATTTCTGGTCCTGATTTTGAATGTTCAGGACAGCTTTCTTCGCATCTATCTCTTTAGGCAGTGGTAGATATGAGGAGGCTTTTAGAGGGTTCACCTTATTGATACTTATATCTAGATGGAGGAGTTGTTGGAGCGTCCAGCCTGTAAAAGACATTATTTAGCATATAAAATTGCAATTGAAATAATACATACCACTTTCTTTCTCCTGAAATTCTGTGGACTTCTTGTCCAGGATGACAGAAAACTGCTGGAACAACTCCTCCAGATCTGCACCATCGCTCACCAGTCGGAATTTGACGTGGAACGACTTGACCTCTTCTTGCTCTTTCGCCTGCAGGAGGAAGCGTCCGAAAAGCTCCACACCGACTTTGATATGGCTAAATTTATTGACCATATCCCCTACCAGCTTGACGAATTTCACTTTGAAATTTCCCAAAAAGTGCTTTACGCTGGTAGAGTCCTGCTTTGATGAAAGCCGGTATGTAGCAATTCGGTTCCTGAATGTTGTTCTGACAAGGCTGACGTCTTCCTCCTGCTCCACACAGGTGTTGGCTCGGTGCTGGAGACTCCGAAGATGACCAGCCCATTGATTTATCGGAGTCTCCAAGTCGCAATCCTCGCACCACCGGCCTGTGGCTGATGTTGATGGTCCTGAAAACAATTAAATTAGATTTTAAAAGAAAAAAAAATCAATTTGAACTTACCGGCAACTTGGTCAAGTCTCGCTTGCTTCGTCATGGGGGTGGCGGGATCTCCAGCCTTTCGTTTGGGGACTCTCGGGGCTGGGTGTTTTTCTTGACGGTGGCGTTGGAGAGCCCCCTCCGATTTGAAAATCCCACCACATTGGTTGCAGATCCTGGCAGATGTTCGGCAATCTCCATGACGTTTCAGGTTATCCCTCCTGGTGAACGATTTGGTACAGAAATCGCAGCTAAACATTTCCTGAAGCAGATATTCACGAAATTAAAAATCCGCTGTTTATGGAGGTTTGTTTTAAAATGAATGAAAAAATAAAACCAGTTTAAATTAGTTAAAGTACCTACCTAAATTTTAGAAAAAGGTATTTGAATTATGTGTAAGTGAAAAAGGAAACTCAAGTTGTTAAAAAAAAAACTATTGGAAATAAATTTCAATCAAAAAAATTACTTTGATATTTGAAAATAGTACTTACTGTTTTTTCGAAACCGACACAATCACTCACAATAAACTAAAATTAGTATTGAATGTTGTTGCTGCTGCTGCCTCTCCAACTGGCTGCGGTCGAATTGAAGCGCAAACTTGTTTGTTCTAGTTATATTGACGCCAAGGAGAATAAACTTTGAATCATCAATCAACAATCAATCAATCATCAAAAAACATAGAACAGCACTTTACCATACTAGAAATATTGATATTGAAAGTAATCACCAACAAAAATATACAACACAACTTTTATAGGTTCATATGCTTGATTTTGTTGCTAATACCTAGCAGGAAAGTGATGTTCTCAGTTTTAAGCAATCCAAATAAACATAAATACCTTCCTTATGAAGTCGTGATGAACTCTTCTCAGTATAAGCAATTATTATTATCAATTTACTAATAAAAATTTCAGCACAGGATTAATTGTTTAGTCTACGAGTTTAGTCTGCTTATTGGATATTGCATTTTCCGTGAAACCGGCGTTGTTTACGTTTTACGACCTTGGTACGATAAATATATTTTGCGACACGTTTTGTCCGATTGTGGTACTGGGAACCGTGTGAAGGCCATTGTTAGATAAACAAACACTGCTGAAATAATTATTATTGTATGTACGTTGAGGTTTAAATCGGTTTTTATGATACTCGAGCTTCAGTCTTTTTCTGTCTGTCCAACAGCGAACATTATAATTATTAATTATTGCACATTTTTTTTTAACAAGTAAGTAAATCTTTTATATACTAATATCAATACCTACAGAATATTTTTTAGATATGGATTTGAAATCAGTCAACGAGTCGTGCCTCTTCAAGGATCAAAAAACACTTGTGAAATTACAAGACATGGAGCCTGGCAGAAAGTACCCAATATTTTCTGCTAAAAAAACCCAAAGTAAATTTGGACAGAGTATCCTCATAGAACTTGACGATAAGGCAGTGTTTCTTCCAAAACGTACCACCAAATCATTGGAAGATCATATTGAGCAGTTTATGGATGGAAAATATTCAATAATATACAGAGGCCAGAAGGATGTAGGACAACCAAACCAAATATCGCTTTTTGAAATAGTTGAGTCTTAAAAAATGTATGTTTTTAAATAAAAAATTGTTTGAGGTTAGTATTTTTTTTTTGCCCATCTGTTTCTTTATATTTCTTCATGCATGTTCACGTATTTTTTCATCTGTACATGTAGAAATATAAAAAATGCACACAGGTGTAATGTTGGGTTTATAGATGGCGCAGAGAGCGGGTAAGTTGGAGTAGTTCAGGTAGGTGACATTGACAGCTGACATTGACAGCTGACTGACACTGACAGCTGACATTGACAGGTGACTGACATTGACAGATGACATTGACAGGTGACTGACATTGACAGGTGGCATTGACAGGTGACATTGACAGATGCCAGCTGACTGATGACGTCACGGCGTCGCGACGCCCTGGTTGGCGCATGCGCGGACGTCACGGAGGCGTCGGAGGCGTCGGAGGCGTCGGAGAATGCAGAACTCTCAAACTATATCTACTATTATAATAATGTTCGTATGAGAATATTCAAATAATGTTATATAAAGTAGGTTCTTAGCACAATCTTTCAGGTAGGTGCATAGAAGCAACATTCCTAGTACATAAATAGAACGTTCAAAAACGAATATTTCAATCGAAACAATCTTAGAATATTCATTGTACATTCCTAAAAGAATATTCCAAAAAGCACTTTGAGGGAATATTCTGAGAATATGAATGTTCTTTCACTGTTATGTGGGATGTGAAACCAAAGCTTGAATATACCCAGTCCATTTGGAACCCATACTACGTGAAGGACATTGCGCAGATAGAGAGAGTGCAAAGACGAATAATCAAGATACCTCAACAACTATAGGACCTATCATTATGAAGAACGACTAAAGCACTTAAACCTGACAACATTCATTAGAGGACAGAAGGACTAGAGGAGACCTGATCGAAACATTTAAAATATTAAATAATTACTATGCCTGCAATTTAAGAGATATATTCCACATCAGTCACAACACCAATTTGAAAAGGCATAATCGAAAAAAATCCAAGGAAAAATGCAGCAAGCTACTGAAAAGAAATTTTTATATTAACAGGGTTGTTTATCATTGAAATAACCTAAGCAATACACCACAATGGACTCAGTTACCAAGAAGCAGTTTAAGAACCATGAACTGAAAAGCCAAAACGCGCCCTTCTTTGTGCATTACTTAGCATAGACGTAACAACCTGACAATTACTGTTAAGCGAGCGCATCAACTGTGCAGTGAATACCAATCCCAGAGACCTTAGCCTACTGACTCAAACAGTCTCATCTAGGAATGCGATTTTTAGTAGGTACTTTTTAATGAACTAGTTCAGTAGTACTGAATCCTCGAAATGTACTAGTACAATGTACTTATCCTTTAGTACATCTATGAAAAAGGGAAACAAGGAAGAAAAATGCAAAAAATACATATAGAAACTTTATTTAGTATTCAACAAAAATAGAATGGATAATTTATTTGCTAAAAGTTACATAGATATACTAGGTATTTAGCATTTAGGAACTAAAAAAATACAGCCTTGATTTCCTGATATTACATTACACTTTTGTGTTTTTGGGTATCCGGGTTATAAAAACTGTTTTCCGTTTGTGCTTTTGGTTAAACCTGTCGGTTAAGTAGGTTTCTTCACATTCCGTTCTCATATATTTTTGTTTTACATCTGTTTTTAACTTGTTTATTATATTTTTTTCTATGTATTACGATGAAAAGAATGTACTATAATATTATGGGACTCTAATGTTATGGTATATAGTACATTTAAAGGATCAGTACAATTGTACTAGTTCGTTCATGTAGGTACTACACATCCCTAGTCTCATCGGATTTATCCGCCTACTGTTGAAATCCATAATAATAATAATAATAATGATAAAAATAACTTGTGACATGGTGACAAATGAGAATAGAGAACCAAATATCCATAGGACTGCATAAAAACTATTTACCAAACTTGGAACAAACAAAAAATCACGGAGTTTTCCTCTGAAATCCACTTTATTCTTTTTCAAGCAACAACTCACTATCAACTTTCTGGATAATTTTCCAACGCAAATCAATTTAGTTAAAATGTCTGGAAAATTGATGAATTTTTAATGAAATTATTGTCGATATCGAAGCGCATTCTTAATAAGAACTTTGCTGGTAGTAGTGCGGCAGCTTAGCTAGGATATTTCAACATATTGTGCACTTTTTGATAAAGGCACCAAATTTGGCATAGAGGTAGACCGATGTAATATGAACAAATTTGGATGTGGAGCCATCGGCCCACTGCCCCCGGCGGCCGTGGCGGCGATTTTTTAACATGGATGCCAGTGGACGCCCGGAAAGACAACAGAAGTAAGATAAAGTTTGCTACTGAAGGTTTTAGTGAATGTTAATTGATTTTTTTGAAGGAAAACATTCCAGATGGATTTAAGTTATACAGGGTGGGGCAAAAACTTCCCACCTAGGTTTTTAAAGTTGTTTCAAGGATAAAAATCTCAATAAAAATTTCTATCAAATAACATATCACCCGACCCCCCTTTTTGTTCGAAATTTTGGAGCTACCTGTCAACCCCTAAGCGGGGGTTAACATACCAATAAAATGGTCGAGCGATTTTCATTAAACATTTAACACCTGAGAAAACCTAGGAAGCACGTTTTTCGTGCGCCACCTGGTATAAACAGGGTGTACCACGACGTTTTACCCAGGTGATAACTTCGGAATGCATCATCGAATGTTCCACTTTGTAATTTTTTATCGTTTTCTTTAACAAAGCCTTTAGCAAATATGGCATTGCCGATTTTGTAATTTAATTTTTCAACGAAAAATAATATACCATCAGTTACAGTCGTGAGCATTAAAATTGGGACACCCGACTGACAGGTCTTGTCATTTTTCGCTATTTTGGGTAAATCAGTCTTATCTGTACAATGGATTTTTTGTCAAATACTACAAGCCCTGTCCTTGCCGACGGTGTAGCTGGTGAGCCCGTTTTACAATAGGAAAAATCGGGTGTACAATTTTTAATGCTCACTACTGTACATTTAAGAATCTAAAGTTGCTGTCACTTGACGGAAACTGAAGCGAAAGTGAAATTGAATGACGTATGTAGAAGTGGGACACCTTGTATATACGAGGCACGAAAAACTCCCCACCCTGGTTTTCTCAGATGTTAGGTGAATAATCAAAAAACGCTAGACTATTTTATTGGTATTTTCATCTGCTAACCTGTCAACCCCTAAGCGGGGGTGACAGGTACTCCCAAAATTTCAAATAAAAAGGGGGGTCGAGTGATACGTCATTTGACGGAAAGTTTTCTTAAGATTATATCCTCGAAATTTTAAGTTGCGGCAGGTTAAATAGCAATGAAGTAGTAAGAAGGTATGGAATGGGCTTTGCGTCATTCAAGTGATTCCAGAAAATATATTGGATCTGTCGGATCTCTCACTCTAACCCTAAGGGCCGGTATTATAAAACACTAAACCGATGGTTGAGTTTGAACCCTCGGTCGAATCCTATCAATTTATATGGAGTCAACCGAAGGTTGTAACTCAACCATCGGTTCAGTGTTTTATAATACCGGCCATAAGTGAGATAGCGCTAGTAAGGGCAAAGGGCAGGAAAATCACACGGATCTCTACTATTCTCTCACTCTAATCTTGGCCGCAAATATACGTATTGAGTAGATAGGCAAGGGGCCATTCCAAACCTTCTTACTACTTCATTGGTACCTAAATAGTCCCTGCCGAAATGGTGGCTCGTCAAAGTTAGGAAATATGTAGTACATTGTATTACTCGCACCCCCTTTCCGTTTGAAATTTTGCGGTTAGAGAGTGAAAATCCCAATAAAATGTCCCCCAAAAAACAAAAATTGACGTGTCCGATCAATTTTTGATCAATCACCTAACGCCCGAGAAAACCTAGGTATGAAGTTTTTCGTGCCCCACCCTGTAGGTATAACTTACAAACTATCTGGCATGTTTTCATTGAAAACGATCAATAAAAATTCACTAAAACCTTCAGCAGCAAACTTTATCTAACTTCCGTTCTCTTTCGAGGTGTCCACTGGCGGCAATTTTGGAAAATCGCCGCCACGGCCGCCGGGGGGCAGTTGGCCGATGGCTCCACATCCAAATTTGTTCATATTACGTCGGTCTTCCTCTGTGCCAAATTTGGTGCCTTTATCAAAAAGTGCACAATAGTCAATAGGTTAGCTTATCCGTTGTACTATAGTTTCTTTTCCTCTAAAGGGTATTAAAGCTACGCAACTAATGCTTTTTGAAGCCCTATATACCTACCTTGTAAGAGAAATTTACGAAGCCTTAACCAATGAAACCGCACCGAAATTTCCTTAAAACTAATAATAAGCAACTTAAATTCTGGCACTGTATAAGTATAGTAGGTATATATAATTTACAAAACAAACCCTCTTTCGCGAAATATTAAATTTACATCCATTAAGGTTGATTCATTTATAACCGCATTCTTTAATAATAGGGGGACCGAGTCGGCAAATAAGAGCCTGTCAACGCGAAAGAAACACAAGAAAGAGGGGTGCGATTGTGACAAGCCTATGAAACGAACATCTGCGCATAATTTAGAGAACCAATCAGATGTGGTTTTGGAGCAAATTGTCATGGGCGACCCTCAATTCAATTCAGTCTTTAAAATAAATGAGTGTTCTAAAACTTACATTAATTATGTGGCGTGGAGTTACATGTAAATATCGAACTCCAATAAGCAGGAACAGACCTTAGTGATGAACCCAAGCGTTTTCAAAGATTTATTGATAAAACAGAGAAGTTTGTGGAGCCAAAGGAAGAATCGAGTCCAAGGTAACACCAAGAGCTCTCAACGTATTGACCACTGAAATGGTTGTGCAACATGTACTGAAAGTGCTGATGGAATTGAACCAATACTTTGAGATATGTAGGGACATCTTGTTCCTACCACACGACAGGAGGCATCTTTCTAGGTCTAAACAATCCTCAAAAATTCTGCTGTCGTTGAACATCTTCATGTTGTCATGGAAAAGCGAAAATTCACTTAATTTAAAACAAGCCGAAACATTATTATTGAAAAATTTAAAGAGCAAGGGGCTGATGTGAGAAACCTCGGCGGTGATTTTCCAAGTAGCTCTCAATCCATTTCAAAAAAGGGCCGGTTATCCCAAAAGCATGCAGCATACTCAATCATATGATTATATCCGATGATCTCTAGGTACCCTGTCAAGGGCCTTGGAAAAGTCGGTGTATAAATATAGTTTAATACCACCAAATTCTTGGGGACGAAAAAAACTGAATCGATTCAATAAATAATAATCCTGAAAATAATAACCTGTGGGGTTTTTAAATCGGATCCTCTAACAGGAGCGGCCTCCTGCGACGGTGGATGCTCAAACTTAACGATAGGGTAGCGGGGAAATTGATACCTGTCGTAGAACAAAACCTGGTAACCTGGGTAGAGTACAACAGAAATGGAGAGTTATAAAACCTCGGAAAGTCTGAACAACGTAAACGGGGCGAGAACGGCAACGCCTGGGTCCTTATTCTTGAAACAGGGGAGCAGCGTTCTCAGGAGAACGAGTGTTCTATTTTTGTTAGATTATAACTTGCATATCATTGAGAAAGACGGAACTCCCGTTCTTCTGGGAACGCTGCTTCCCTGTTTCAAGAATAAAGACCCTGGTGTCACGTCCGACAGATGGTCTGAGGTACCTCAAGTGGTCAACCAGCGAAATCATCACTACACTACATCCACTACTCAATACACAACCCTAAAACCATAGTCCAAGAGATCGGAACAAGAGCTTTCAATGTACAACCAATCAAAGGAGATGGAAATTGCTTGTTTCGCACTGCCAGCATATAACTGTATAAACACAAAAACAATATAGAAAAGTAGAAACAGAAACAGTCACCTGCATCAGGAAACACTGGAAAGAAGTAAATGCTCATCTCGTTACAACCAACATAACCCAGAGAAACTGTCATATCCTGAAGCTATTCAGGATAGAGGCATGGAAAGTATCCAATAAAACAAGACTAGATCCAGTTACAAACTTGTATATTTCACAGGCTGACAAGGCTGGGCTGAAAGCCAGGTTATGTTCTAGATGGCAAGACAATTCTTGGCGGGATCATTGTGCGGCGATAGCAACATGCTACGCAGTGTTGCCAACTATAACTATATTATAACACATCTTCCTTCCTATAAATCAAGCCTCACAGGGGCTTTAATTGGACGACCAGACCTAGTTCTGAACTTGGGTACATCAGACCCTGACGAGCTAGGAATTATTGAGCTTTGTTCTCCAGCATTAACTGGAGAGCAATTAGTATCAGCTTGGGTTTGGTCATCCAGCGAGTCATCTGGTTCACAATAATTATATTCATTTTCATTATTTATAACAAGGTCATGTTGAGAGGAAACTGGCTCATAGTTGTTTAGTGACTTTGTTAAATCAATTCTATTTCGCCGAATTAAGTCACCATTTTGATTTTGAACAACAAATGACCGTGGTGTATTATGTTCGGCCATAATTTTCCCAGGTTCCCATTTTCTCTCAACATGATTATACACAGTCACATTTTCACTAGGTCCCAATTCAGTTAGTTCTTTTGAACTATGATCGTAATATTTGTGATACGCTCTACGCTTATATTCAAATTTCTCCTCAACACCTTCACACAACTTAGGTTTTAAAAGCTCAGTACTAATTGGAATTTTAGTTTTGCAAATGCGGCTATTCAGTAGTTGGGAAGGGGAATAACCAACATATTTTAAAGGCGAGTTTCTGTACTGAAGCAGTGCAACCTCAACATCCTCATTGCTCTCGACAGATTTTTTCAGTAGGCTCTTGGCCAAACCTACTCCTTTTTCCGCTAGACCATTGGAGCGCGGATAATTTGGGCTTCTTGTGAGGATTTTGAAGTTCCACGCTTTAGCAAAATTCCTGAATACATAGCTATCAAACGGAACATTATCACAAGACACAATATCTGGGACACCAAAATTACAAAAAATCTTTTTTAATGCTTGTATTATAGCATTTGCGGATTTATCACGGATACGGCAAAGTTCAAGCCAGTTTGAATAGGAGTCAAAAACCACCAAATAACGTTTGTCCCCGCTGGAAAAAATATCGAGTCCTAGTCTTTCCCATGGCCGTTTCGGGATTGGGTACAACATGAGGGGTTCTTTCTGCTGTTTTCGCGCATTAGACTCGCAGATTTTACACAGCTTATTTACATTTTCGATATCCCCGTTTATTCCCGCCCAGTAAAAAATCTGTCGCGCACGCGCCTTTGACTTTTCTATCCCTACATGCCCTTCATGTAACAACTGTAACATTTCTCGACGTAGCGCCTGCGGAACGACAATTTTCTCTCCAAATAGAAGCAGCCCATCCGCAAATGTCAAATTTTCTTTTATTTTAAAAAAATGTTGAATAAATGCTGGTACATTTTTTTTGTTACTAGGCCAGCCGTTTACACAAAAACTTATGACAGAACTGAGTTCAGAATCATTTTCTGTTTCCTCTCTGAATTGTTGTTTTCTATAGTCAGACATTGGAATATTTTTACAAATTGCGTGTACAACATAATTAAATTCCCTATCACTTTTCAGCCCCTTTTCGTTCAGAAATGCCCTTGATAACGTATCGGCTATATATAAATATTTTCCAGGCTTATAAACAATGCAAAGATCATAATTAAGGAGTCGCAAACGCATTCTTTGTAGCCTGGGTGAAATGGAGGCTAATTCTTTTTTAAAAATTGTTTCCAGGGGCTTGTGATCGGAATTTATTTTAATGCTTCTCTGACCATAAATAAAATAGTGAAACTTTTGCACCGAAAACAAGATAGCCAGCATTTCCTTTTCAATCTGAGCATAATTTTGCTCTGTCGAAGATAAGCTTCGTGAAGCGAATGCTATAGGGTGTCCGTCCTGCAATAAGCAGCACCCGAGACCATCTTTTGACGCATCAGTCTCAATTTCAATACTTTTTGAACTGTCAAAAAATTTCAAAATAGGGGCCGTTGACAACAAATGCTTCAGTTGCAACAACGACTCCTCCTGCTCATTACTCCACTTGAAATCTACACCCTGTCTTGTTAGGTCGCGAAGTGGAGCTGTAATCAAGGACATGTTGGGTACAAACTTGCCCAAAAATTTGGCCATAACTAAAATTCTTAGAAGATCATTTTTATTGCTAGGCTTTGGTAAATCTGTGATTGCTTTAACATAAGATTTGTTGGCCTCAACACCATTTTTTGAGTAGATTTGACCCATAAATTTAACAGATTTTGATTTGAATTGGATTTTAGAACTATTAAACCTAATGTTATATTTAAGGGCTCGTTCAAGGACTAATTGCAAATTTCGATCATGCTCACGTTCGTCGCGACCTGTTACAATGAGGTCGTCAAAATAAAGTCCTACCCCATCTAAATCACCAAAAATTTCGAAGTTTTTCCGCTGAAACACCTCTGGCGCTGAGCAAATGCCGAAAGGCAGTCTAACAAAACGATAACGCCCAAAAGGTGTGCCAAAAGCTGTTAAATCAGCGCTTTCATCATCTATTTTGACTTGAAAGTAACCATCTTTCATATCAAGAACAGTGAAAAACTCCTTGTCACAAAGTTTCACTGCAATCTCCTCAGCAGTCGGGATAAGAAAATGCTCACGTTTAATAGCTAAATTCAAAAACTTTGGGTCAAGACACAATCGAAGGTCACCATTTTTTTTTTCAACAATGACTAAGGGGTTCAGCCACTCAGTCGGTTTTTCGAGTCTCTCTATAATATGCTGATTCTCAAGCTGCTCAAGTTTCTTCTTTAACTTATCATGAAGTGCTCGCGGAACCCTTCTGGGAGGCTGAACATGAGCCACAGCATTACTTTTTAAGGTAATGTGATGGCTTGTTGGAAACTCCCCCAAACCATCAAATGCAAGTTTATACACAGTAATAAGATGCTCCAGTGACTTAAACACTACATCGCCCTGACCAATGGATGCCAAACGTTTTATTAATCTCAATGATACGCAACCTGGTAGTCCTAACAGAGGCAATTGATTTTCTGCGTCAACAACAATAAAATTCACAACAGCTTCTGACTTATTGACCCTACATACTAACTCAATTTCACCTACAGGATGCATCTTGAAGTTATTACTACCATAAGATATTAAAGTTACATTAGTTGGTTTCAAGTCAGAGTCGAGATTCAATTTCTTTACAACAGCTAATGGTAAAACACTTACCTCAGCTCCTGTGTCTAGCTTAAATTCTACTTGACCTATTCCTACATCTATTTGCTGTTTCCACACTTTCTCAATAGCACTAACTTCCACAACTGAGTTCGTAGATTGTGTTTCATCATTGTCCGAGTTTTTCGAAAACACATCAATCGAGCTGACATAAAACTGATTTTCATCCTCACTATTTTCACTTCCACTGCTGAGCTCCTTCTCTTCAACAACATGTACTCTCTTCTTGAAATCTCTAATCACTTTTTTATGCTCCTTACCATGAGAACTGTTCTCACTTGGGCAAACAGCTGCGAAATGGTTACGACGTTGACACTTAGCACAAGTTTTACCTGAAGCAGGGCAATTACCAGTTCTAGCGTGTTTATATCCACAGTATTTGCACACAATTAGATGCAAATCTTTTGCCATGGATCTCGAGGATGGGTAAACTGACCCATCAACAGCTGCTTCATTTTGCAAAGCTTTTGCTTGGGATTTACTAACTTCCGAGGCTCGACAAAATGCTATAGTTTTGTTTAGAGTAAGTTTTGACTCTCGGAGAAGCTTCTCCTGGGAGCTTTTGTCCCAAATACCGATAACAATTCTGTCTCTAATCATGTCTTCACTGTCCTTGTATTCGGTTGTTTTGACAGCCTTCCTGAGCTCCGTCAGGAAACTATCAAAGGGTTGACCTTCTTTTTGACTTATACTGTTGAATTTGAATCTTTCAAACCCAACATTTGCAGTCGGAGAACAGTGAGCTTCAAACTTTGCTACAATATGCTTCAATTCCTTTGCCTCCGCCTCTGTAAATGTAAAACTGTTGTATAGTTCAAGACCATCATCTCCTACCAGGTTCAAAAATGTGGCAATTTGGGTTTCCTCAGACTTTTTTGCCAATTCTATGGCTGTGGAAAACACAGTGAATTTCTGATGGAAACGCTTCCAGTTTTCAGCTATGTTTCCATCGAGCACAAGGGGCTCTGGGGGCCTGCAAAAGTGTTCCATTACTACTGCCAGACAAGCTCAATACCAGGGGCCAAGACCAAGAGTGCAAGTGACACTGTTTTAACTCTTTTTACTCACACTAAAACCGCTAGCGACCAACTTTACTAATTCCCGAGACCGTAAAACCTGACACCATGTCATATCCTGAAGCTATTCAGGATAGAGGCATGGAAAGTATCCAATAAAACAAGACTAGATCCAGTTACAAACTTGTATATTTCACAGGCTGACAAGGCTGGGCTGAAAGCCAGGTTATGTTCTAGATGGCAAGACAATTCTTGGCGGGATCATTGTGCGGCGATAGCAACATGCTACGCAGTGTTGCCAACTATAACTATATTATAACACAGAAACTACTATTATAATATGCGACAAGATGAAATATATGGCCTAAGCGTAGAAATCCTAAAAGCAATATCAGAAATTCACAAAGTGAATAAGTATAAACGTCTTTGCAGTCGATCAACATCCCGAAACTGGGAAAATGATACTAAATGAAAAACCAACAAAAAGCAACATAAAAAGACATGAATCTATGAGGAAGCCTAGATTCTGGACACTTTGAATTACTAGAACCAATTTGCCATAGAAAAAAAAAACAATCATGCACCCAGCAGCATTGAGAATAGAACATGATGAAGTAAAAAGATCACTGATAGCACGGGAAAGTAGAAATTGTAACAAAGAAAGAAGACAAACAGAGATACACCAGAAATAAATGTGCGACAATCCCAAGCCCAAGCAGAACAATCCCTAGTAATCAACACCAGATAGAACTACAAATCCTGGAAACAATCCCAAAACAAGTTCGATCCAATTAAAAAACAAAACCTGCTGCATCTCATCAAAGAAATAATTTATCGAATGAAAACTGACGCAAACTCAGACGACAAACTAATCCGAGAACCCCTGAAAAAGATAAATAATAATCAGAAAGAGAAAGAGTTGATAAGTCTTGGAAACAAAGCGATCACTGAGTTTTTGAGCAGAACCCAAGTGCCTTTACTCTTCTGACAGATATCAATAAACTAATCTATAGTACAGTGAGCACGTAAAGGTTGGAATAGGATCCATAAAAAATACAGGGTTGATTTCTTTCAAAAAATCTCGGACACGTCTTTTTTTGATTTTAGTTGCCATTTTTTTGATGATAATATCATGTATACAGGGTGACCCAAGAACAAGTTATGTACACAAAATATGACAAAGGATAAGTTTCCAATGTGAGAAGGAGGCGATATTCGTACAAGTATGCTCTTCTACATAACCACCAATGACTAGCAGCCACAATCCAAGAAAAAGTATTCCCCAGCACAAACACACGAAGAACGAACTTTGATAGTATCTCCCACACCCACAGCTGGCTAATAGAAATATTAAATATCCAAGGCACCACCCACTCTTATTGTGACTTTTATTACCAAAACCTTTGGAAGACAGACCTATGCCCCGCAGCTGGCACAAATTCAATGAAAATAGAAGACATCCACAAAAAAAAAAGGTTCTACCAAGGAGACTCACTATCACCATCACTATATTCTGCATAGCCCCTTTCCCTCCAAGTTCCATACTCGACATGGAGTGAGAGGAATGCTGAGCATTGAAAACAGTTATGCTACTTTTACCATTGAAGGAATCAACAACTATACCTCTGAAATTGAAACTCAAAGACAAATATCTTGGGAATGGTGTACAGAGAACTACAACAACTACAGCCCTCCATGGAAAATAAGGATCCAAGCAAAGATCATAAGCCTTGGAATTGGAAGAATTCGGTAAACATAACCTCAGAACTGAAATTAGGCATTCCAGGTCACGTGACTTTTGACAGGTCCGCCAGATTAGCTGAGGGGCCAACAAAGCCTATAGATCATTGTTTACAATGTTTTTTGAGTTTGTGGTTTGGAATTTTTGCGTTTTTTGATTTATTCAATAAATTTTAAGTTGTTTTTAGTTTTTGTGAATGAATGGAATGAAAGAATGAATCTTTATTTACAGACATGCCACTTTACATTTCAATTCAACAATAGTAAACAAACAATTTAGGTATTAACAAAAATAATGCTTAAGAATCTAAATTATTTAAAAAATAAAAAAGTTTGACACTAACAACCTTACAAATAAACTTTAGCAAAATAAATTTGTGGTAGAATGACTCCTCAAACGTTTTGACTGTTCTGATCAGTGCACAGATCTGGCATGTAGCTTAGCTTACTGGCTTGTTCATTCTGGGCTTCTATCAATTATCGTAGTATATCCTAAATTTGTACTGGGGACCCAATCCGGATTGTTTGTATCCTTAAATTCTGCTGGACTACCTAAAAGGTACTAAAAGTTACCTATATACTTGTAGAAACATAAACAACTTTTTTGATGTACCGAGATGAAGTGTTTTTGTATTTTAACAACAAGACAGTCATAATACTTACCATTAACAAAATGTTTTGAACAAATACGAGCATTTTTCAGAAAGGTTTCAGTTAAATCTCTCCTTTTGAGGCATTTAATCCACAGATTTCGTCGTTCCTTTTTTAGCTCGTTTAGACGATTCCCTAGATCTCTTGCTGCTGGGATCCTGAAAAACCTTTCTTTATCTCTTTCCGCTCTAGTGGAGCACCCAACAACGCAGCAAAACGAAGGCATCTTCACAAAATATTAGATTGAAAATTCTTGGTTTAACATTGAATCAGGTTATGTTTGGCTTTTGTGTGCCCCCCAGCTAATATGGCGGATCGGTTATGACGTTAACCTGGAATGCCTAATGAAAGAGAAAAAATAAGCTCTCTACAAAAACCACAACATCAGGAGAGAAAGAGAGTACCAAGCGACCACAGAGAAACTGAAGCAGCTGATCTCTGGGAAACAGTCGAAACAGAAAAATACACTAAAGACAACACCACAACAGAATGGATACAAGAATAGAATACAAGAAAAATGCACACATAAAAAGAGTTTGACCACCTGAGCTTGAAGCAGCACTGCAGACCACCGCCAACTGAAAAGCTCCTGGAACAGACAGAACTCCAAACTTCTGACTGAAACGATTGGAATCGATCCATCCAAATATAGCACATGCATATATCGATATTAATGAGGATAAGAATATTCCAACTTGACTAACAAAAGGGAAAACCCACCTCATACTCAAAAATGGAGCCACTAGAAAAGCCAAGAACTACAGGCCGATAACCTGCCTCAACAACATTAATAAAGCCCTAATAACTAAAATCATAGAGAGGTTATACATGCACCTGTCAGAAAACAACATGTTCCCATACGAACAAAGAAGGGTGCCTGAAAAACATTCACGGATGCAAAGATCACCTGTTAACAAGCAAAGCACTTCTTAAAGACTGCAAAGAAAACGGAAAGAACTCCACTGAAAAAAAAGGTACACAAATATAACGAAAAAGTGCATTAAGCCAGTGAATCTCTTCATTAATATTGAGCCGGTGAACGAATTTGTTAATATTATGAAAAGCTGTTCGTTAAATAGATGAAAAAAAGGTTCATTGATTTAACGGTTGAATTCATTGTCGCTGCGACAATGTCGCAGGTAAGGATTCTATCATTTTGACGTATAGAATTCTTTGCCTGAGTGAAATAACTTCTTCAATATAATATGCAACTAACATTGGTTTAATGAATCGAAGTTTCAATTTAATGTATGCGGTTTCATTGGCTTAACGTCTGAATGCATTATCCTAGGCTCAGTTGCATGAACCCGAGCTGAACTGTGAATATGTTAGGCATGTTGAATCATCATCATCATCATAGGCAATCACTCGATACCGACTATGATTATCTTCTATTCTATTCTTCGTCGATTGTGCGTGTTCTGATGGCTATATAAACCAATTCTGGAGCCGCACACTTTTCCACAGTCTTGGCCCACCCATTCTCTAACAGCATTGTCTCTTCCTCTGATCTCTCGCTCCTTTCTGCGTTCCCTCTTTTCGGTCTCGTGTCTGCGTCGCTTTTCTTCAAGTTTGTGGTCCATCGTGGACTACTCGACTCCACGAGGGCCTATCATTTGTCCTCGACTCCCAGTTGCTGATATCGATGTGGCACTTTGCGAAAATTTCCTTTAGAACATCTTTGTAGCGTTTTTGTTGACCTCCTCGATTCCGTTTTCCATCTTTCAGCTGACTGTAGAGAATCTGTCGTGGAAGACGGGTTTCGGGCATGCGAACGATGTGACCTGTTAGTGTTTGACGATAAGGACCAAGTTAGTTGGGTTGGCCTCCTCTAAAACACTAATGTTCGTTCGTCGGTCTGACCATTCAATCCGTAGGATCCTTCTTAGGCATCGCTGGTGGTATTTTTCTAGGCTTTATATGTGTTTTCTGTAGGTGGTCCATGTTTCGCTGTTATTTATGTGAGTGTTGGTAATCCAACTCTATTGCAGACACGAAGTTTGATCTCAGCGCTGATGTAGTGATTGTTGCAAACTCTGTCTAGAAGTCGCCCAAACGCCGCGATAGCACACTTCAAGCAATGTTGGATTTTAGCGACAATGGTTGCTTTCGCTGACAGATGGCTTCCGGGTAGTGTCCCACGTTCTACAATGTTTTCTGTACACTATAAATGAAGAAGTTATTCTACTCCATAAATACCTAAATTCCGAATTTCTTCCAAAAAGAGTTGAATTCTACACACCAGCACAAAATATAATTTCCGGATAATTTACGATATACTACTGTCGATAATATGGAGTGCGGGTGTGTTCAATGAATTCTATACGTTAGCATGACGAATAGGTCTATATCAACACTATAAAATTCATTAAATTAATGAGTAAAGTTCGTTAGTTATAAACGTTCATTAAATCACTAACACATACGTCAAGTTGATGAAACATATTCATTAATTAATGAACTCTTAGTCATTGATTCAATGCATAACATCATTGACACAATGAAGAAAGTTCCATAAGCATGATGAACAAACTTTTTGGGATAAGAAATAATCATCAGTACAATGAATGTGGTTTTTGAACGATTATTCATAAAATCAAGGAATAGAATCACTGGTCTCCAAAGAAAGCTCCTTATACTGATGAAAGTGTTCGTTCGAACAATGGAAAATAAAAATTCACGGGTTTTATGATAATAATGTACATAAATTCGTTACATTGAGGAACGAAGTAATTAGGCTATGAACACTGATTAATTGGATTGATGAAATATTTCATTTAAATAATGACAAAAAAATAACAACCGCCATTCGTCAATAATATGAATGATTTTTTTCCTACAGCCGTGCGGAAAAATCGATTTTCCGCACTGATATGCGTGCGGAAAATGAGTTTTCCCGCACGGTGCGGTAAAACTTTTTTTTTTGACATATCAGTGCGGAAAAAGTTTTTCCGCACGGCTGTCAGTGCGGAAAAAATTTTACCGCACTGATATGTCAAAAAAAAAAAAAAGAAAAATTTTACATTTTTTCGCCTGTAGGAAAAATATTGTACCTAACACTTGCGGAAAATATTTTTCCGCACTCGGCTGCATCACCGAACTCCGCTACCATTTTTCGCACTTGTTAGGTAAATAGAAACAGTAAGCATTTGACAGTATCCCCCACACCTACAGCTGGCTAATAGAAACACTAAATATCTAAGGCACCAATCCCACTCTTGTGACTTTTATTAGCAAAACCATGACCATCTGGAAGACAGACCTATGCCTCACATCTGGCACAAATTCAATAAAAATAGAAGACATCCACAAAAAACGAGATCTACCACGGAGACTCATTATCACCCTTACTATTCTGCATAGCCCTATTCCCTTTAAGTTCCATACCCGACATGGAGTAAGAGGAATGCTCACACACAAAAACAGTTTTGCTACTTTTACCATTGAAGGAATCAACAACTATACTTTTGAAATTAAAACTCAAAGACAAATATCTCGGAATGGTGTACAGGCAACTACGACAGCAGATTTTATGTCCCTATCCTGCTTCAAAGATACAGAGAGACAGCCCAATTTTTTTCTCATCGGTTTATAACGTTCTACGTCTTCCGATTTCCGATCTCCAACCATCTCTATCAATCCAGGCATCCTCCTCTAAGCCTCTGTCTCTCATTTCTTCGTCCACTCCACTTCTCCAGCTGCTTCTTGGTCTGCCGCGTCTTCTTCTTCCCCCTGGCTTCCACTCAATTATTTGCTTGGGTATTCTTGTATCTGCCATTTTTTGTACATGTCCGAACCAAATCAGCTGTTTGTCCTTTATATCAGCTACTATTGTGTGTTTTACGTCCATAATCTCCCTTATTCTCAGATTTGTTAGCCTTTCCATTTTTGACCTGCCTGCCGATCTCCTCCAAAAGTCCATTTCAGTTGCTTCCAGCATTTTTGCGGTTCTGTTCTTTAGTGGCCAGACTTCTGAGCTATATGTGACTATGCTTTTGACTATGGTGTATATTCTAGTTTTGTTGATATTTTGGTCCCACAGTACACCATTTAGTAGGGATATTGCCTTGCGTCCTTGTATATTCCGATCTTTAATTGCTTCGTCTAGGGTTCCCTCATGTGAGATTTTCATGCCCAAATATTTGTATTCAGTACATTGTTTTATTTCTTGTCTGTTATTCAATTTGAGAGATTGCTGTTCGCCTCCTATAGTCATATATTCTGTTTTAGTTAGATTTACTTCCAAACCCCATTTCTCGTATTCCTCTATCAGTTTTCGTGTCATGTACTCTAGGTCATCATAGTCCTGTGCAATTACTACTTGATTATCTGTAAAGCTTAAAGTATATAGATTGTATTTATTGAGCGGTATTACCATGTGTCGGCATTTGTTTTTACACCCCTTAAGCGCTTTAGCATATTTTGAAAAGTGTTGGTGATATGCAGCATCCCTGTTTAAGTCCTTTAGTTGCTATAAAGCCTTTACTGATCATGTTTCCCTGTTTAATCTTGGTCTTTGAATTACTATAGAGCGTTTTTACTGCCTTTATTAGTTCTAAATTGATATTCGTCTTTTCCAGTGCTTCCCAAAGCTTTTTCAGCGGAACATTGTCATATGCTTTCTTTACATCTACAAAGAGTAAATGGAGTTCTTGGTTATACGCTAGTTTCTTTTCTATTACCTGGGTCAAACTAAATAAATGGTCTTCAGTTGATCTTCCTGCTCTAAAACCGGCCTGTCCTTCTGCCTCACTATCTTTGTACTCGTTCTCGATTTTGGCTTTTATGAGTTTTCCGTACACTCTGCTCAGTGTGTTTGTTACTGGAATTCCTCGGTGGTTCTCGCATTTGCTTCTATCTCCTTTTTTATATATCGTTGTTAAATAGCTTATTTTCCACTCTTCCGGTATGCATGTTTGAAATAGTTTTGTAAAATGTTTGTAGAGTTAATTGGTCCCATACTTTATCAGTTCTCCATATATTTCTCCTGGGCCTGGTGCCCTACCGTTTTTCAAGAAGCTAACAGTGCTTTTTAACTTCTTCTTGCATAACTCTTATAGGTGATCCTGCAGTTTTTATGTTTCGTGTCTGTTCCCTTTCTTCTTTAAACTCTGCTCGCTGTTCTGTCAGTAATTCTTCAAAGTACTCTTCCCATTGCTGGGGTGTTATTGTATCGATAATATTATCCTTAGTTTTCGTTTTCTTCATATTTTTTAGTAATCTCCAACTTTCTGTGTTTCTTTTACCTCCCAGATAAGTATTAATATGCACACAGTTTCTTTCCCATGACTCGTTTTTTTTTCTGTACTATTTTATTTCGTACTTTTGCTTGTGCTTCTTTATATATTTCTTTGTCTCGTGTCTTATTTGAACTTAGATACTGTAGGTATTTCTTCCTTTTATCTGCTATGTCTTGCTCTCGCATTCTTCCATTTTTTTCAAATTTGTCTAGGGCTTCAAATGCTGCACTGTGAATACTCTCTTTGATATGTTGGTAATGTATTTCCAGGTTTTGGAAGTTTATACTACTCTGTAATTTTTGATCCAATCTCTTCATGTACAACCCCTTTACGCTTTGCTCTTCTAGAGATTTTAGGTTGTATTTCTCAGGCACATTATTGTCTTCTTGTTTTTCCATTCCATTTTCTTCTGCGGCGTTTCTGCCTGGGATAAAGATTTTTGTTTTCAGGAGGTAGTGATCGCTAAAGTCGAATAAATACCATTTTAAAGTCACGTGAAATAGAATCCGTCACTGTCATCAATTAGTTTGTCAAAGTTATTTTCGAAAATTATACAACGAACAAACACGGCTAATAATTTTGACTATATTAACCTTTTTCGAACTCGAAAAGAAGCAAATAGAAACGAACATACGTTTTTTGCCACCAATATCACGTGACTTTAAAATGGTATTTGTCGGACTTTACCACAGGTCGCTTCCCTATATGCTCTCACATCTTGAAATGTTATGTTCGTGCTCTGTTTTGCGATAGTGTAGTCAATAATCGATTTTTGTTGTCTAGTTTCATTTCTCCATGTGTACCTATGTATTTCTTTATGCTGAAAGTAACCGTTTAGGATTTTTAGGTTATTTTGTTGGCATATTGCTATGAGCCTTTCTCCATTATTATTTGTTACATTCTCTCCAAATTTTCCGACTACTTTGTCGTTGATTTTCCTTCCTGTTCGTCCGTTAAAGTCTCCCAGCAATATCATTTCCCTTGAAGTTCCTAAAATGTCAAATGTACCTAATAGGTATACTTACAAACGGAAGTCCTTCCAACAATGGAAATAAAATATTCTAAATGTTGAATGAATGAACGTAGACGTACAGGTCTACGTTCTTATTAAGTCTCAAAACTTTTCAAGGCGAGTAGAAATACATAGGTACAGAGATTTCAAAACAAAGAATGAGTACCTACCTACACTAAGTAACATCATAAAAAAATAATAGAAAGTCGTAAACGAATAAACTGAGTCTGGAGTTTATCGCCTTTAATTCTTCCAAATTTTGCATTGGTCAGACAGTGAAATCGTTAGACATTCGTATTTCGTATCAAAGAACATAAAAATACAAAAACAGTATAAGAAGTTAAATTATCTAGGAAGTACCTATACGGAAAACAACAAAATATAAAAAATGATGAACGAAGAGGTATATGAAGCAATTATTTTTCTTTGTTAAATAAATAAATTTGTATCCAGTATTGCCCAATGTTATTGATCAAGTTATATAGTATTTTTAATACCTATTTAGAAGTACCTGTCATTTTAGTGACAAAACGTATGTCGCTTCTTGACACACAAATAAAATTAGCTTAGGAATTCCCTATTTGTAGATGAAATTGACGTATTAGCAATCGACGTTCGTTTTTGTTGGTAATTTTTTGTTTCATCTGATTCGTGATTGATAAATAAGGATAAGGTTATTCTAAATGGGTATTACAAATACTATAATTGAGTAGGTATGTAGGTATATATCTAAGATAATGAAATGTTCACAAATATTATTTAGTTCGCACCATTATTACAGATTTTGATTGAGGCAGTGATTTGTTTTGTGCCTTTCGTTCCCAAGCAGCATTTTCAGTTGTTCGTAGGACCCCGGCGACTATTGTTGGGAACTGTAAGTTGTGGCTACTAGTGCTGGCAACGATATTGCTACGATCTCATTACGTGATAACGACTAATTATGGGAAACATTTCCAAGGTGATACATTATTTCCAAGGTGATATATTTCTAAAAAGTACTACCCTGGTCCCTGGAAGTCCTGTAACTTATACTGCTACGTAGCACTTACGTTTCAACTATGTGGTGGAGACCTAGTGACGTAGTCTCCGCTACTTTATAAGATTTGTTTCCGCCTACTTTACTAGGGCTATTCGTCTTTTCTTTGTTTTACATATTTGGAAATGTGATGTTGATAGATTCATAAAAACAACGCGTTCTCTGAAAATATATTTTCAACATTTTTTTTTTTTTCAGGCAATGATGAAATTGTATAAAATTTATACATTGAGGAAATTGGAATAAATTTAATGGCGTCCTATATTTTATCAATTTATCAGTAAATATGGTGCATTTTCCAGAAACAACTTCAAAGTAGTATTTACTACATAATGTATTTTGATTAAGGATTATTACAACTTTACTGCAAGTAGCGGCCACTACACTTTTGTCACTTTAAAGTCATTATTAGGTACCATAAGTAGAATATTGTATAGTCGCGATAACTACAAAACAATATCAAAGCTACCTAATCCACGATAAAGCTCTCATTGTCACCATGAAATTCCAATTGGAAGTTTAAGGAACCATTAATTAATAAGTACATTCTTGAAAAAGTGACCGTTACTGTGAAATGTTTTTTCAAGTAATAGGAACCTTGTGGTAATTTTAAGACACAGTGGGAAATAAAAATTACTGTGACATAATTTTCGTGAGTAGCGAGAGAGTTGACTTTACCTGGAATATTACTCCTACATAGTTCCATAACTTTCAATGCTACCATAAAGTAATAAAAACGTTAACGTGATGCTAGTAACAAGAAAAAATTACTGGGACTATCAAATATTACTTTAAAGTCTTTGCAATTATTGTTTTACTTAGTACCGGAGTACTGACAGTACCGGAGTACTGACACTATTAAGTAAGTGCCAAATTGTAGTAATAATAATTGAACGATTTATTCGAAGTTCCGATTTCAGTTTCCGCTACTCTGATGCTAAGTGGGTTGCCTTTGACATCACAACTTGCTCCGATATTTTGGGATTTTCCCTGGTTCGATCGGCATAATTTGAATTCCTTAAAGTATATATGGCATTCCAGTTCCTAATTGGACATGTTTCTGATCTATTTATTATCTATTTATTTATGACTATGACTAACGACTTTATCCAAATACCGAAAAGTAATACCAACCTGAATATGCATTTTGCACCGAAAATTTATAACCTCATACCAGTTGAATTTAGAAACTCTACAAAAATTATTATATTCAAAAAAAATATGTAAAACATATATTTTTGAAAAAAAATTAATTATTCAAGAAGCTTTTTTAAACTTTAATTTCTAGCGATGGGTGTTGAGAGTGTAGGGGGGACTTTGTTTCTGGTATTAATGATGGATTGCATATATTATAGACTTAGGATGTAGAATTTAGGTATCTTTGTAGCATTTAAATATTGTTGTGGATATAAAATTCTGCATTATTGCTGTGGCTGCTTATACGGGTGTTTAGTCATCTAGGTGCTAAGCTGCAATATTATTTGCTTCTCGATGTATTATCGGGGTTTTTACTATACTTGTTTGCTAGATCAATTAACTGGCATACATTTTCCATAGCTACCCTAAGTTCACAATTGAAATAGTTATTCTTATGTAAATGCTCTAGATAATAAATGTGGCAGGGTTGCAGGATCTACTGCTCCCTCCAAACTATGTATTCCCGCAGGCAAAAACTCAATTACATTCAGTCTATTTTGCCTATACTCAAATTCGACACAGAATCTAACAATATTTCCCGATAAAATATCTAAAATTCTTCGTTCCCCCTGTATCCTTCTCATACACTCAGTTTCCTTGAGAAAGATATATAGGAAGCAGTAAATATGGATAGGTCGGTAAGAAACGCAGTTCAACGAATATAGAGCTAATAGAGCATTTAAAGGCACGCAAAACACCAATCTCGGCTCTAAAAGGCCAGGCCGCGATTCTCTAAACCGATGGGCGTGTTATAGCTGAGAGGCGGAGCTTTAAAGCTTCCGAGGTGCTAACTGATAGTTAATGGACCAAGATAATCGCTTGTCTTTGCCAGTAAATACGGATTGTCGTTATTGCCGTCATCAGGTTTATCTCTTAGATGCTTTTTTTGTGATTCATTCAACAACTATGATGGATAAGTTTATTGTAAAAATATTTACGTATCTACTACTGAAAAATTGTCATTAATAAAGGCTACAGTGAAAAATTCAATTTGTGAAATTCGTGAAGAAATAATCATTTGAATAATAAAGTAGTGAACAACAAATCAATTATCGACATATTATCCTTTTATGTTCCGGAATATCTAGTACCTAATAGTTATATAGTGATTTGGAAAAAGCAATAAGCAATTGAAGGTAAGTACTTATATTGTAGTAAAAAAATATTTGTACGATTGAGTTATAAGTCAATTTGACGCAAGAAGCAGTGCAGTAAACAGTAAGGCAAGTTCAAACAAAATGTTTTTTAGTTCTATGACTGAATATCACTAGTGCATTGTATTGAATAAGATAACTTTTTAGAATTATAAAAGATCAGTGCAAAATAAATAATTTATTTATTCAATATTCAATAATAATGTATTGTTTATTCTAAATTAAGTAAAAACATTATAATCAAATGTGATACATACCTATTATCACAGCTACTTATTTTATCTATACAGGAAGACCACACACATTGACCTCTCAGTTTATTGTAACTTATCTATTTTGAATGAAAATTATTGCCAATCTGTAGTCAGACCTAGCTACGTGCAAATGTTAAGCAGCCTCTATCAGAGTGAGGCCTTTCATATAAGTCTGTTCTCACAAACGTCTCTGACAATTTGCAAACTATCAGAAAGCATCGCCCATGCATGGTTTCAATGCTGTCGTTTCAAGATGAATCGTTAACTTTACTGAGCGATGGTTTCTGACAGTTTGCAAACTGTCAGAGACTTTTGTGAGGACAGACCTTATATCGCATCTACCTACTATGTTTTTACCTTTAGTTAGCCCCAATCTCGACGAGTTTTTTTCACAAAAGGTAAACTTTGATACAAAAAGTGATAAAGACTACATTTATTTCACGCGTATCCGGATACTAAGGTGGAAATAGTTACTTAGGGTGGAAATACCCATATTTTCACAAAAACCCTTTGTTCGATGAATCGCAATTTTTAGTGTTAACCCCTTAAATCGCCCTCAAAGTAATTTGCAAGTCAAATGAGATTCCCTAAACGGTGTATCTTGGTACTGCCTATAACTTGCAGAACCATTTGTGCCCGAGACTAGGGTGGACATGTCCATATTTTCATGAAAACCCGTTTTTTTATGGATCGCAATAATTAGCTTTACCCTTTTGAACCATCCCGAAAATAATTTGCAAGTCAAGTGAGGTTTCCTAAACGATGTATATTGGAAATGTCTATAACTCCCAGTACCATTTGTACCCAAGACTTTTTAGGTACCTTAAACGATGTATATGGGTACTGCCTATAACATCTTGTAGGTACCATTTGTGCCCGAGAATAGGGTGGAAATATCCATATTTTCATGAAAACCCTTTTTCTCATGGATCGTATTAATAAGTTTCACCCCTTTAAATTCAAACCACCAACCACCCCGAAAGTCAAGTGAGTTTCCCTAAACGGTGTATATTGGAACTGTCTATAACTTCCAGTACCATTTGTACCCGAGACTAGGGTGAAAATGTCCATATTTTCACAAAAACCCTGTTTTCTATGAATCGCAAATATTAGTTTCACCCCCTTAAACCAGCCTCATAGTTATTTGCAAGTTTTTCTAGGTACCCTCAACGGTATATCTTGGTACTGCCTAAAACTTCCAACACCAGTTGTGCCCGAGACTAGGGTGGAAATGTCCATTTTTCCGCCTATAACTTCCAGTACCATTTGCGCCCGAGACTAGGGTGGAAATGTTCATATCATATTATTTTATTTCAGTTTAACTTGAACGTCCGATTTTTGTATAAAAAGTATGAAATAAATAGAAATTTTCTCCTGACATCTACCATGACCAATAAAAATAGGATTCAATTAATTTCAACACTTTTTGTATTAAAGTTTACCTTTTGTGAAATAATTTCGATTTACTCGGATTTTTGGGTAGATCCATACCCGCCACGGAAACCAGTCATAGGATCATCTTGGGCCCATGAAAACTTTTGATCGGAAGATCGAGATCTACAACATACCAAAATTTCATAAAAATCGTAGATTTTTTGAAATTTCATTTAAAGTGTGCATCATCCTTCACAAATACCTACATATGAATATGTCTCCATCTCCATTTTCGACTACATACTTTGCAGATGGAATTTGGTATTTATGTCGGCAAGATGACTCTGAGAAGATCTATTGAAGGTGACTTTGTTTTGTGGATGATCTAAGGAATGAGCTTGTGAGATTTTGGATGTGTTTGCACAAGAGTATTTTTGAATTTCTGGCATTAATCGCTTCTTCCGACAACACGTTCTACTGAAATACAATTCGAGACGGTATGGAATGTTTTCTTAGGAGATTAGATGTTTTTTTTTTCAGTCTGTAACTTTAGGGAACGTTCACGAAGTTGTAAATTTTCACTAAGTTCAAACGGAATCGCAAAATCGTTATAGTTTTCATTGAAAGTTTTAGAGCTCTCTATAAAATCACCCTTTGGTCTCCTGACTTTCAATGTTGCTGAATTTAGTATTGAGAGGCGAGATTCATCTGTCGTTATATAGTCCTTGCGGAATTTCATATAGTCACTCTCCGCCCAACATTTCTAATTCTACATCCTTGACAAAGTATGGATCTTATATAGTAGGTATGTGCATATTCCAATTTAGGACGTATATACGACTTATAAACTTTCAAGACAAAATCTGTTGAAGGATCCACAAATGCTCGTTTAATGCATTAAATAAAAGAGTTTGTCTTCTTGGTAACCTTGCTTATGTGACTTTCCCATTCCAAATTATTTGTTATCAAGTTCCTCCTGTTCTTGTACATGACTTAAAAACTGCATTATTTATGGAATAGGGCAAATGCACACAATTAGAACCTTCACCCAGGACTGTACACTTTCCTTCATATATATATAGTTTGATCCTCCATTTGTCACACCACAGTTCTATTTTTTCAATAACCTCTTGAAGATCCTCATAATTCGTGTCGTGGTTTGCATATCAGCATAGAACTCAATTGATGATTTTATATTTGCTGCTAGGACACTGATGAAACCCAGGAACAACAATAATTGTCCAAGGACTGAACCCTGAGGAACTCCACACAACCCCGTGTGAAACGATGACAGCTCGCCATTTACTCTCACCCGATATTTTCTGTTTGCTAAGGAAATACCCAAGGAAAGCAAGTAAATGACCCTTGATACCAGTGACTCAGTTTATGAATGAGCAACTAATGCGCTACATTGGCAAAGGCCTCCTCAAAATTCAAAGAAATTACGTCTACTTGTTTGCCCTGATCAAAACTTTTAGTCCAGGAGTCCAGACAAGATATTAAGCTTCAAAATTACTCAATTATCAACTAAGACAATAATGGTACTTTGAATGAGCGGCTGATGATAACTTCTCACCGGACATTTTCGATATTTTTGCAGCAAACCTATTTTCAGTAGTACCTAATATAACAAGTGCAATGAAAATTATCGATAATTTTTGGGAAATTTGCCCGAATGCTTTTTCAGTTAAAAACGCATGAGTGCAAATTTTTCAAAAATTATAGATATATTTTCATTGCACGAGTTATATTTTATAAGAAAATTTCCTGAATCATAATAGCTGTTCGCAGTATTTCACTAGGGACCTTGTTCAAAACAATCATTATGTTGCTATGTTGTCAATCAACAAATTTGTCAAAAGTTTCATTTAAGGCCGCGTTAATGGTCGCCATGTTTAAATTTAGTTTTTGAAAATGACGATTGCGTCACTCTACACATAGGGTTCCATATTTTATTATTTGTCCAAAACAAAATCTGTTTGTCGGTGAAACACTTAGTGACAGAGAAAGACAAATATACAATGAGGAAGTTGCATAAAATTTTATTTTGATGCAAAATGTATTTAAAGTGAAGCTAAATACTCTAGAAGTATATTTCCATATTCAAATCCTCTTTATACTGAACCACTAATAAATAATTAATTATTCAAATATTGAATAAAACAAAGGGCGCGAAAACGCTCTCAAATTGGTTATGACGTCATGGAACGGTAAACAAACAAAAGTGTGGTTATGTTAACGTGATACGTGAGCCGTCAGACGCTGGTGTTTACATCGAATTCTACCGATGGATTTACCATTTTATGTCGGTCATTGTCATTTTCCATTAACTAAACAAAGATACCTATATATATTTGTTACTATCATTACTACACTATATCTTTTTCTCTCTTAATGTATATAGGGTGTGAGTTCACTGGAAGAGAATTGATTTCCAAAATCAGAGTAACACTATCTTTGTTTAGTGAATGGAAAATGACAATGATCGACATAGTCGCATAAACCAATGACAAAACACAATGGGTAAGAGAGAGAGGGAGTACAGAAACTCGTTTTGACGGATACCGTCTTGTGACGTCATTCATTTATGAGTGCGTTTTGGCGGGAAGAGAGTTATTTTGAATTTCTATATTTTTTTACAGAAAAACTATTAGTTGAAAATTTAAAATTTATGTGGTAGGTGACTTTTTACAATGTGAAAATTTTATTAAGAGAATAAAAAAAAAATCTGCAAATTCCTCATTATGATACTCCCAATGTAGCTTTTTGGCCGTGGCGCCATCTACTTGAAATTGCTTGAACTGTTTTCACCTTCAAAATTCGTTTTAAAGTCATCTCAAAAAATCCGCAATAATTTCCAAAATCCTTTGGCATAAACATTATTTGATATATTATCTACAATCTCTACAATTAGCTTTTCATAGTTTTTCGTGGTTCCAAGCTTGACAAATATGCAAATATGCAACAATCAACACATTTAGTTGTTTTGGTGGTTGCGAACATGATTTTTGAATTAAAAAAAGAATGAATATCGAAAAACCAAAATAAGGAATTGTAGATAATCGATCAGATAATGTTTATGCCAAATTTGAGCCAATTCTGATGTGCCGTTTTTTAAAGACCTTAAAACAAGTTTCGAAAAATTAACCAATCACAGTTCAAACATGGCGGCCATTAACGCGGCCTTAAAAAATAATTTCGAATTTGTAATAATGATAAAAGTATCGAAGACCTTACGCCGATCAATATGAAGAGATCTCAAACGTCGAATTGTAAATATTCTAATCTACTGCATAGAAAGCCGATAATTTGTGTCTAATTTAGGACCTTTCTCATTTTACCTGTGCTGCGCGCGCAGCTTGTGGGTGACAGATAATGAAATTGTCAATTGAATGAACGCGGGAACGCAGTCTGACCCCCTCCTCAATAATCAATCAATATTGCTGAAAATTATTACAAAAACTGTTTATTATATAATGGTTCAAATGTGTTGTGTGAGATCTTGTCAGAGTAAGGCGAAAAAGAAGTCAAACCTTTCTTTTCACAAGTTCCTAAGCAATCAAATTTTAAGAAAACAATGGTATCATGTTCTCAACCTGACTGAAGACGATTTAAGTTGGAACAGAGGTGTGAGGGTTCGTAAAATAACGATTTCTATATCAAATACAATAATAATTGTACAATTAAAGGTTTGTTAGCACTTGTAAACTCGTATTTCTCAAACTTTTCTAAACTTTTCCCCCACATATTTGTCATATTTACGTTTAAAAATAAACAAAAACAGAAACATAACCGAAATTGCACAATTTGAGAAGTGGAACCAATCAAAGTCATTCCACACAGGTATCGCGCGTCATTATATATAGGTGTCTCTTTCTTTATTACATAAATTTTAATAAACTATCCTTGTTGTTAATTGCATGAGAAAGGTCCATTAACGTTCCCAGGAGAACAAGTGTTCCGTCTTTCTCAATGATATACAAATTATAATACAAGTAACAAAGACGGAATAGGTGTTTGTTCTCCTGAGAGCGCTGCTCCACTGTTTCAAGAATAAGGACCCTCTGGAGATCTACCTCTATGCTTCAGCAGCTGACTTTGGTCGATCAATGCCGTGGCTCACCGTCTTCATAATATATTTTCAATTGGAGAAGATGGCAATTTAGAATCTCTTCGACAATGTTGTCACACTTCACACTAAGTCTATTTCGTGATTCATAAATTTTCATTTTTCACAAAGAGTCAAACAATAATTATGATTTTGCAGTTGATTATTCACGGCAAAAAAAAAAAAAAATGAAATAATGAACGCAATCTTTATCACTTTTTGTCGTATGGAATTGTTGAGGTGAAAAGCTGTCCACACTACTGATGGCCATTTGCACCGCTATAGCTTAAGGGATATTTAATCCAAGCGGAGCTTTGAATGTGACTCTTGTAGAAACAAAAGTCACATTCAAAACTCCACTTAGATCAAATATCCCTTAAGTGATAGCCGTGCAAATGGCCATGAAACCTTTAACTGTATTAAAACCGTATGCACCCCGTGTCTCTATTTACTTAAGGCCGCGTTAATGGCCGCCATGTTTAAATTTAGTTTTTGAAATTAGTTGTTTTGGCGGTTGCGAACATGATTTTTGAATTAAAAAAAAAAAAGGTATCGTAGATAATCGATCAAATAATGTTTATGCCAAATTTGAGCCAATTCTGATGTGCCGTTTTTTTAAAGACCTTAAAACAAGTTTCGAAAAATCAGCCAATCAGAGCACTGCATTCTCATCGTTGTTGCGGCCTTAAGCATTAAAACTAGTTACAAATTCATCATATTGCCTACCTATCTCATCATTGTTAATCTTTTCGATAAACTTTTTTTTATAGAATCTCAATTTTTTTGAGATTTAGAAGTTATTCATTTTCAACGATCAGAAGAAAACTTTGATCGCAAAAATATATATATATGTATTATATATATGTATACGTCGTTTTAGTTCGTCTTTCTTCGTTATCCGACACCTAATTTCCATCTTCTTCTATCGTCGCAATCCTCTGATGAAAGATTTCTTCCAATCATGGACTTTTATATGGTCTTTTGCCATTCCAGTTTTGGTCTTCCTCGTTTTCTTCTAACTGTTGGTTGCTAATGTACCTTTTTCGGTACCACCTGGCCTCTGATATTCGCTCAACGTGTCCGTACCAGGTAAGTTGTTCCCTTTTAATGTCTTGAACTGTCCTGCCTTCTATTCCCATTAGTTGTTTTTTTATCCTCCATTTCAACTGCTTCTACTTTCTTTTTTTGTCTATCTGTAATTCTCCAAGTTTCGGCTCCATATAGAAGGCTGCTCTTTATCATTGTCTCGTATACATATATTAAATTTTCGCATATTTATTACCTTGCTCCATAAGATTCCATTTAGGGATCCTACTACTTTTTTAGTTATTTGCTATTCGCTTTTCAATTTCTTCCACATCTTTTCCGGTATTATCGAATGTGATGCCTAGATACTCATACTCCTGACATTGCAGAATTTCCTGACCATCGTCCACTTCCTAGTTGCCGTACTAGGTGCCTACACATAGATATTTTGTTTTATTTATACTATCTCTCTCAGGCCCCATTCTTGATTCATTCAGCTTTCTAATTATATATTGCACGTCTTCTTTGTTACTGGCCTCTGTGACCTGATTATCTGCAAACTCAAGAGTAAACAAGCACCTATCACCTATCTCTATACCCATTCCATGGATCTTCCTCTCCCAATTTTTTAGTGCAACTGCTACGTATATTTTGATAAGCGTAGGAGAGATAAGTACAACATCCTTGACGTAGTCTTTATTCACTATAAATGTATCGTATGCTTTTTGTAAGTCCACAAATGTTAGGTGAATTTCCAAATGTCTAGCAGATCTCTTTTCTTCGACTTGTTTAAGGCAAAATCCGTTGTCTGTACCTGAGCTTTCTGCTCTAAAACCGCACTGCTCTTCTTCTTTCACTTTCTAATCTTCTTCAATGAGATCACGCAGGATTTTACCTTATAATCTGTTTAGTGTGCTTGTGACTGTTATGCCATGATAGTTATTGCAGTCCAGCTCATTTCTTTTTTTGTGAATGGATGATATAAAAGCCATTTTTCAGTCTTGTGGAACAGGATACCCATTTAGGCATTTATTGATAACATATGTAAGAACTTTAAAGAGCTTCTCAGTTCCCCATTTCAGCATTTCGGAGTATATCCTTTCTGGACCGCTTGCTTTACCTGACTTAAGATTTTTAACAGTCTTTGTTACTGTTTCTTCAGATATCTCAACTACTTCTCCATATACTTCAATACGTCTTGGAGAATATATATTTCGTTCTACTTTCTTATAATAGACCCTTGTAGTGTTCTATCCATTGCTCTGGTTTGATTACCTAGATATTAACTCTGTCCTTTCCTGGGTTTTTGACATTTGATAATAATGGCCATACCTCTGAGCATTTCCTTCCCCCTATGTAGGAGTTAATTTCTTCACATTTCTTATCCCATGACTCGTTCTTAGCTAAAGTGATGCACGTTCTTAGTTGTCTTTTTGTGTCTTTATAAAGTTCAAAGGTTTTATTAATTTTTTGTTGTTAGGCATTTCAGACATTTTTGCTACTTCTCTTGGACTAATAGCTCTATCTCCTCGTTGCACCAGTATTTCTTGTTGATATGTTTTTTCTTCGTTCCTATTACTTTTTGGGTGGCTTCTATTAGATTCCTTATAATGTTCTCATAGAGTTCATTGAATATGCATTCTTCAGGGTTCCATAGTTCCATAGTTTGCCTTCGAGTGGCTTCTGATATAGAAATACAGTGCTTTCATCTAAAACTGTCAAAATTTTATTTTGTTGTATCCACTGTGTCCATGAGTATGGCATTGATGTTTTATTCCTCTGGGCTCTTGATCATTTTCCTAAATTGCAACTTTATTTTGGCGCACTGATCTGACCCGCAAGCTATTTCTCTTGGGACTATTGCGTCGTTTATTTCTATGTTTGTTTCTTGTTTGCTTATCACATAGTGAAATATAGTTTTTGGGTTACAGGTATCCTGTATCTATGTGTAGCAGTGAATATCTTTGTGTTTGGGAAAATTCGTTGTTTATTCTAAAATTGTGGGTCTCTGGGTCTCACAGAGATGTATGAACCTTTAACCTTTATTATTGATTATTTCTTCTCCAAATGGTCCTAAAACTGAGCTATTGCTCGTCCTTTCCGTTCTACCATTGAAATCCCCTATCATTATGATTTCTCTATTTCTTCCAATATCTACTAGGATTTCATCCAATTTGTCAAAGAACTCTTTGCTTAATGCCGACTCTTTTGTCCTCTGATGGAGCGTAGGCTGCTATAATAATGTTGATGTTATAGCCATGTAGTTTCAAGTTGACCGTTAGGATATTTTCATCTACAGCTTCTCAGTTGTTAATTTTGTTCTTTCAGTTTTTCCTTATCAGTATGGATACCCCTTTAGCTGCTCTCCTTTCCTTTGACACTTCAGTAAAGAAAAGGTGAATATATTTTGCAACATTTTCGGTGCCACTTCCTTTTTTCTTGGTTTCGGTCAGAGCTACTGAATCGATGTTCAATTTCTGATGCAATAATATCCGTTTTCAATTCAAAACCCTGCGTACATTCCACGTAGCGAAATTCATAGTCCATCTTCTTTGCCGTGTTTGTCGTCTTGCCTACATCACAGAATTTCAAAATGTTCTTGTATGAACCTGAATTTAACCGACTTCTTAACTATATTATACATTTATGAGCAACTTTTGCACCAAGCTCACCAGTTAGTTTTCCATTTCCATTTAGGAGTAACTTTGGTAACCGCTGTTTTTCCATCCTCGAGACATCTGAGTCTTGCTCTCCTCAATAAAACCTCTATATGTTTCTGCAATTGGTCCTGCAAAGCACCTCGGAATTCGATACTTTGTGAAACCATCGAATTCGCGTCATTTGACGAAGGTGTCGTTTTAAAGGTTTTCTAGCGCTTTCAAATGGCGCCTGTTAAAAAAGACGAGACTTCAGTAAACCTTCGCAGCAGGTAGCAGCACTCATACGATTTGTTATTTCGTCTTCGATATTGTATCTGGTACTTAAAATACTTTCAAGATAGTTGAAATGTTATACAGATGCTCGAGTTGTTTCCCATCAACTTCAATATTTTAATTAATTATTGCTGGTTGTTAATAATTTCGTTTTCGATGTGTTAAGCTTAAGACCCAGGGCTTCGTAAACCCAGGCATAGGTGCTCAATAATTCTTGCAGAATTTCCGCAGAGTAAGCAAGCAACGCACAGTCATGCGCGTACTGGAGGTCTGTTATGAATTTGACTCTGGGTCTTGTAGTGACACGATAAATTTAAAAGGCGACCATCCTCCATCATATCTGTATCGGATACCTACCTAATCTTCTGGTATTCAAATGTTATCTACAATGACAATGATGGATAGAGCAGCAAGAAACATGTTGAAGAGTAAAGCCGCTAAAACGCAGCCCTGCCTTACTCCAGTACTGGTTTGAGAAGGTTCGAATAGTTGTCCATTTACCAAAACTTTCGCAGTATTATTTTTGTGGGGGTTCTCTACTAAGATAATACATTTTTCCGGGATTCCAAACCATCTCATGACTCGCTAAAGAGCTTTGCGAAGATGTCCTATAGTGCTGTAGCTTTTCTATAGCCTGCTTGTTCTTTAGGTTGGTTTTCATAGAATTTCCTTTCTTGGCGGTTGGTGATTAGTCTTATAAACAGTTTGTATATCTAAGACAGGAGACTTATGGGTATATAGTTTTCAAGATTTAATCGGTCTCCTTTTTTGTATGTCAGAACGACGATGGCAGTCTCCCAGTCGTGTTAGACATTTATTGAAAAGTTTTCCCAGTTGTTTTGCTAGGTATTCTCGTGCCCCTTCAGCATTTCTAGTAGTATATCGTTCATTCCTGCGGCCTTTCCGTTGTTAAATTGACTAAGCGCTTTTGCAATTTCTTGCTTTTCCATACCAGAGATCTTTTCTGATCCAACGTTTAGATTTTGGATGTTTCACTTTCGGTTTCTTGTTTGTTATTCTCGTTATTGCGTTTGCGTCGTTTAGTTCCTTATAGAAATTTTCCGCTACAAGCAATATTCTGCCATCCATAATGTTTCTTTGTCTGTCCATCAGCTTTGTAATTTCTCTTTCGTGTGCGTTGTCCCGTTTGAAAATGTTTAAGCCTTTTTGTTGTTCTATCAGTTTTTGGATTTGTGCTTCTTGGTAGTTTTTAATGTCTCGTTTTCTCATCCTTCTGGCTATTTTGCATTTGCATTTGTTTTGTTCCTTTGCTTAATTTTCCTGTCCTATTTTTCGTTTCATGATATTTTTTACTGTTTCTTTTATTGTTTTGATTATTCTTTTATTAATTTGATTTATGCCTTCATGGGGTTTTAAAGGATCTTTCCCCAGTTTTTGTGTTAATTTTTTTGCGAATTCTGTTTTTTTTACTGGTATATATGTGCCTAATTTCTTTTGGGAGCGGTTGAATTTCTTTGCTCTTTCTAGTCTGCCATTTATGGCCATTTTACTTTACATATTACCATAGCTAGGTTTTCCTTTGTATTCATTATTGGCAGATCATTTAAAAAATTGCATCATTTCAGGACATGGATATTTCAAACCCAACTTCGCCGCGACAAAACTCAGACATCAGCTGCGCCTCAGAAAATGGAAACGCTACGTTCACCTCGGAAGACGAAGACAGTTTGGACATTTTCGATTCGTCCAATGACGATCCCAAAACCACTAGCAACATTAAACACTGTGATAATTCTAGTACAATTAATAAATTCTCGATAGATAACATTTTAGGATTAAATCGTGTTAATAGTGATAAAGAAGACGATTGCAATAATAAACAAATAAATAAATTTGAAGATAATAATAGTGAGGATGATAAATATGAACATGATGGCGATGGTAATGAAGAAAGTGGGAAACAACTTGTTAGATTTATTAAACCTACACCAATAAATGCTCTTAGTAGAACAGGTAACTCATACAGCAACCTGTTAATATTTATTTCAACTCGTCATTGTTCCAGGTGCAAAGTTCTATTCCATTTTGGACTTTCAGAGTTTCGCTAGGCCGGACTCGTTGCCTCCTGAACGTCACACCAACTTGTTGGAATATCAGAAATTTATCCAAAATCAATCGGGCTCATCTGAGGCTAACTACAATAATTCTACTTATCAGCTACTTCAGTTGCAGTCGCCTTCAACGTATTCCAGTTGGCTAGGGAGTTTATCGGATGGCAAAAATTCAAGTCACTTATTTGGATTGCCAGGTAAGAATAATCCTCCTCAAAAATATAATATTATTTTTGATTTTATGCTCTCTACCCCCTTTGGGGACCAATTAAAAGAGAAACTCAAAAGATGACTTTTTAGTATTTTTTTTGGAAAGGATTTGGAAACAATATGATCTAATTTCTACTCATAGTCTTGAACGTTATTAATTATTATAAGACACTCGGTATGTTGTTGCGATTTTCATTAAACGCCCTTACAAAATTCTCGAAAGGCGATGGCAAAAATGATCTTATTTTAACGACCCTTTCGCGTGACCGTCTAAAATTATGGTTTATATTTCGCACCCTCCCACGTTACCGGACGAAATTAGACGATTTTTCTCTCGGGGGTTGCAAAACAATAGCTGTTATACAACCTTAATGGCTCGCCACTTAATTGGATTAATTCTTTCGAATAGGATTTTTGACTCAAAAGAAGTTCTTTCGTTGCTTGTTTAGATTGGAAAATTACTCAAAACGAATGAGATTTTTCTGAAAAAAAAATCCACACAAATTTTTCACAAAATTCTTCAAGGAATATTTTAAGTCATGGAACCCTACTCTTGCTGCTGAATCGGATTTTCATTTAGTGCAACATCGGTAAATATGGCCTATTTTTGGTAACTGCTGATAAAGTAATCAGGAAAACAAAACGAGTATAATTCGGTCCACATCATTCTGCCAAAATGTGGAAATTTCCATACCACCTACTTTATGATACAGTAAGTATGATAATTCAAATTTGCTACCATATATATCAGTTATTTTCTTCTCTTTATTCAATTCTGTTCTTTCAATTGAAAGTTACAAAACAGACTGACAGAATTGATTTGATTAACTACCTACTGATCTTCAATGTTCAATTTTTTATGATTCCCGGATATTGATTCGGATCAAGTTCTGGGAATATGTGATAGCTCGATCAATAATTTCTCCAATGTAGCAACTCTTCTATTATGTTGCTACCATAAATCCGCAATTTGCCTCTGGATGTTTAATTATTTCATGTCTATCAATGAGAAGCTACAGAATGGAATCAGAATTGATTTAGCTCCTCTAGCTTTAAAAAAACTTAAACTACTATATAATATAAACTCTAAGATTTAAACAGTCACTAGATATAGCCAGTAAGATACTTGGGCTTTCTACAGTCTCTGTGAGGTCTTTGATTACAAACTTCTGTAGATTCGGCCATACTGAATCCAAAAATTCTTCTGAACTCGTGGAGCTGTCTGCTGACATCTTAACATTTTCTATTGGATTAATAGAATTTTCGAATAATTTGGCTATGTTGTAGTCATCTATATTTTCAAGGCTGATTGTAGATTGACTCTCTTGGAGTACTTCCATATTTTGTGACGGAGTCAACGGAAAATTAGCTAAAGGGGTGACACCATCATCGATAGACTTCCAATAATTTTTTTGTCCCATTTTTCTGGTTTTTTTGTATACTAATGGCGGAGCCGATGGTAAATTTTTATCACGTTGTCATCGAAACCAACAGGAAAAACTTCTTGAAACACGAAGAGTTTCTTGTAATTATTTTCTCGCCTCGTCTCGTATATAGCTTTGATAGTGGAACCCATAATTTTTATTACTGAATAAGGCTTAGGGACAAAATATGGAGTTAAAAAATTTATTCTAGGCTGTTCGCAAAGCACTAAATCTTCTTCTATAAAAGTGTGATAGGTATTGTGTTTTTCTCCTAGTATCAACATATCTCTTCTGTTTTAATTTATTTCTTTCATCAGTCTTTTTCACTGTAATCCGGTCAGTTGATGGTGACATCCCACTAAGCAAAAAAACATCCCAATTTCGTTAAAATCATGTTCGTCTGTTTTATTGTTACGTTATACAAGCTGGAACATTTGCGTTCTAGTTGCATCACATAGTCGTTATGAGTCCTGCAACGGGACTTTATAGTAGGTACGTTAAAAAAACTGACGTTACTGTTCTGTTCAAAAAAACATCACATAAACGTAACATTTTCGTAACAGAAACGCCACTAAACGTAACATTAACGTTCATTAATAACATTATTGCGACGTTTTTAAATTAGCTGATAAAAACGACACCATTAAACGGAACATTAACGTTATGAAAATAACATTCTTAGGACGTTTTTGATATGTCCTTCAATTTAGGAAGAACCTCCTAGGTCAAAAATTTTAATTTTTTAGTTAACATAAAAACATTCCAAACATTATTCATAATTCCATGTGGAAAATCGTCATCAGTACTATTTGTCTATTAACACGACAGCGTTTTAGTGACGTTTTAGCCACATAAAAATATATGTTTGAACTGTTTTTAAATTGGAATTTTTGAGTTAGGCAACGTTCTAAAGGAATTTGTTTCCGTACTTATCCTTTTGGCGAAAATCTTTTTCTACTACAACTTATTGGTAATGACCTGTAAATATAAATAAAAAGTAAGAAACAGCTATAATAATCTTTGTGACAAATCATTTTATTTCTGATTTATAATTAAAAGTAATAATATAGTAGGTATTCTATTCATTATTGGGCTCCCTTTTCAAACGCTGAGAAGCGTGGCGAAACCAGTCCATCTGATACTTCGAACTGTTTATCAGTAGCTTTGAAAGTTTTCTGAACTGCTCCTAACAATAAAAAATACCAATATTTTTAAAGAATCTTTGAAAAAATCAAAATTTTTAAAGAATCTTTGAACAAATTTTGTTGCATTTATTTCTGGACACCCTCATACCACCTAATGGTTTGCGTTTGCGGAATCGAGACCTCTTGGAAAAATTATTAGTGACATCAATTGTTCATATTATTGTGTGTTGATGTATTTGTGACAAAATATTTTAGAGGAGCCTATTTTAATTATCCATTCAAAATTTACTTGGGATTTCCTATTCCCTGAACGATGCATAACACAGGGGGTGAGCTTTAACTGATTTTATCTAATATAAATGAAATACACATGCATCACTCAGCATCACCCAGGGCCGGCTCTAGGTATTTTGCCGCCCTGGGCAATGAGTAAATTTGCCGCCCCATCCCATGGCCCGCTTAGGGAAAATCCGAGAGATCTGAATTGTAGAAGCAGAAAATAATTACACGAAACAGTAAGGCATAGCGCATAGCATCATAGCAATAAAACCACATACTATATTATGTAACTTAGGTAACCACAAAAAAAACTAACATAAGAAAACAAGAAACATAACAAACAAAGTAAGAGTCACCCAATACAAGCTCTTGGCAACAATCAACAGATACATTATGTAGATATACCCTAATAGCACAGAAACGTTTCCAAAATTATCCTATCGGACGTCAGAACGTTTTAAAAACGTCAGTAAAAGTAACTGAGAATATATGAAGGTGCATTTTTATTTGGTGCAAATGTCACTTCAAACGTCATATAGACGTCGAAAATGAGCGTTTCAAAAATGCTTTAATACGAACGCTCAAAAACGAAAAAGGACGTTTTCCAAGGATCTCTATATGAACATTCACTGGACTTTCTTCAAAGTATCCAACACCATCCAATAGACTTATTTTATAGGTAGTGCAAATATCACAGTTAAACAACCTTTTAAGAACGTCTTATTCGAACAAATTTCCGGACGTGTGGACGTGGGATACATGTTTTCAACGGTGTTCCCGAAAACGACCAACAGAAACCTTTATAAAACGTCTCTCATGACTTTTCATGAAAACATACTTTTACGAACTCATAGAAAACATTCTGACGTTCTTTAATTGTTCCTAACAGAGGTTTTGAAAACAACTTAATCAAACGTCTAAAGAACATCCTTTCTTTACCTTTTTAAAAATACTCGGACATCGACATTACCACTTGCAGAAACAGTAGTTTCTTTCAGAACTTTATGCTTATGTACGTTTTGTGAAAATATTTCGAACGTCTTTTTTCGTCGTTTATAAAAATGATTTTGTGCAAACGTTAATACAACGTTCTATTTTAGTCCTCGGATGTTTCGACGTTAAACGGACTTTAAAAAATAAAACGTCCATCGTACCTTTTCTGTCATTAGGGTAAGTAGGTACATTTTCAATAAAATTATTGGGATATTATTTAAGATATTTTCGAGCGTTGAATGCAGCAAAATCTTCAAGTAGATGATTCATTTTTAATTTAGCATCGATTTCATGCTCAATGGCAATCATTGCTAGCATGCTCACTGCTTACCTTTTCTTGACCGAGATGATATTGTATACGTTTTTATTAATTTTAATTTAGAGAAACTTTACTTAACACTTGCTAGAGTTATGGGCAATGGTAATAAAATTCTGAGGATCTGAGGGCCACCGGCCACAATAACATTCGGTGCAATATCCAGTTGGAGTGCTAATTTTAATACATCAAAAGGATTTTGATTGGGCTCCAGTAACGTCTATCACAGATATTTCATCAGCTTATTATGCCACATTGACATCGAAAGAATTGTCATGCATGAGAAAATACATATAAATTTTTGCAATATTCCGATAACTCTTCTAGATGAAGTTTTTTGTAGTAAATGGATATCATATAAGAAGTTGAAATGTCCACTGTGCTGGTTCAATTGTCCAAAATGACACCTATACTATAATACAGAGTGTTTGGTACATAGATAGGAAGTTTTTAATGATTACTTATTGAAAACTTCCCATCACTAGTCATTTGGGAGCTGTTTGATCATATTTACCCTTATGCAAAATTTTGTCGTTTTTGAGATATCAGCATTTTTAGATATTTTTGGGAAATATTTGAATTGTTCCTATAAAACATATTGTTTTTGTTTTGGAATAACCATTTTAACCTTTCTCAATTTTTTTTCCGATATTCCTGATATGCACTCTTTCGAAAAACTCGGAAAGAAAATCGGAATGATTGATACAAAAAATATGTAGCCCAAGTTATGTGTTAAAATTAGACCCTGAGATAGGGCCTGTTTAGTGGAATCATTTTTTTTGTCTGGCATTTTGAGAGGTGAATGTGGCTAGTTAGCTGATGAGAATATAAGTAGTTTGAATGCCTGCCCCCTGTTCGAAATGTCCACAGAATGTTTCGCCGAAAAACTCGATTTCGAACTGTGATTACTGTCTGGCGATTTTTCAGCGTTATTTTCACAACAAAACCTACTCTCTCGATTGCCAGATAAAAAGTAAACGCGGAAAGTTCTTTTCTTTTCTCTTGGAAGTTGACACCCATCCCCACTTTTGCAGCTTTTGAAAAGCATCTTGTATGTTTTATGGGTGAATTATTTATCAATTTCAATATTGTATTTAAAAGCCAGAAAATTTGAGATCATTAAAATAAAATTGGTGCAAAAAAGAGAGATATATCAGCGTCATTACCTTGGTGCACCCTCAACTTAACCACACTTTTTGAGAGAGTTTCATTTGTCAATCAGAACAGACTGAGTTTATCTGCATCTTTTTCTGAAAGCATGTAAAATATAAGGACGCGTAGACCGCGTCGACACAACAGCTATGACGTAATTTCCGGGCGGTAAATTATAGCGTTTAAAATAAGTACAAATTTGTTAATTTTTTTTAAGGTTTATTTTTGTTTTCTAAAATCAAAGAATCATCAATTACTATTTATTTTGTTGTGGAGAATAATAAATAAAATATTTCGAAAAATTGTCCACTACCCTATTGTACCACCTCTGGCAAGACTGTCAGAGAGGCCCGCGCTCACCACATTACAGAACACATCATCATCCAAACCGGTGTTCAAGTCCCCAGTCAAGACAACACTAAATTGAGGACAGAGACTCGACAAAAGAAACTCCAACCTCTCCAAAAATACAGTCCTACTACAATGGGGCGGACGATATATGAAACTAAAAACATATTCAATTTTTTACACTTACAAACAGACAATACAAACTCTTTCTCAACAATCAAATCTTGGAAGCTTATAGGCTATTCTCAAATTAATATTTCTTAGAAAAGTCTTTTTGTTTATTAAAATTTAGGTACCCCCATGAATACAGTTTTTTCTACAATACACTAATACTAAACTTTAATCTGGTATAGAGATAGGTTCCCCATCTTTAAGCCAGTGCTCCGTTAATACTACAAAATCCGGAAAATTACAGCTCTCTAAAAACACCTTAGATTCATCAATTTTATTGCGAATTGATTGCACATTCAATACCAAGAGGGATATGATAAAAAAGTACTTCTATTGATAGCCGTTGTGGCGAATTTATCCTCAGCGATCAGATTATCGCCACTTTCCCCCTTCCCGTTTTTTTGCTGTAGAAACCTGTGATAAATTGAGTATACCTTCGTCATTGATACCTCAGGCATCAAAAAATATACGACTAACCTGGACACTACTGCACCTGTTCCAGAGAATCCGATCAACGTAGACATTCAAGATTTATTTGTCCATTATCAGAAAAAATCACATTGCCACTGGCCACAGACACAATAACTATATTGAAGTGTAACGACTTAGTTACGTAGTTAACCAATAGTTTGCCAAAAGTAGAGCCATTGTGTCTGTGACCACGTCCTATCCTAAAGTTATCTATCACCCTAATTGAGACATTATTTTTCTACTGGCGAAGTCACCAAGATCAAGATGAGCATATATTCGTTTGTATATGGGGCTATTGAAAACACAATCATTACATGTAAGACACATTAATAAATTAGCGTATCGACCAATTGAAAAAAACTGCTTTAATTAACATTGAGGTGTTGTAAATTGAATTTACGTTAATGTGTAAGAATCAGAGCTGGGCAAGCTACTTGGAAAAAGTAGCTAGCTACAAGTTACAAGCTACTTTATATTGTGAGTAGCTAAGTTACTTAGTAGCTCAACTACCTCTTTAAAAAAGTAGCCAAACCAGGGTTGGATGAACCCACCGGGATACCGGGAAACTCCCGGTGGGCCGATCGAAGTGTGGGCCGATCTTTAGAACAACAGGATTATCAAGATACCAAAGTCTAAGATCAAGCGGAAGGCCTCAATATTATGAAAGCACATAAGAATGGTCAATTCAACTTGTGGCGCATTGAAAAAAGAACAACGCAACATGAAAGAAGTATGAAGTGCTAAGAATGTTTGACAATTGGTCAAATACAGGACTGGAAGCAAATGAAAGTGATGTAATAATTCAAGATTCATTACCCGCAATTCATTCTCATGAAACAAGGAGATGCCGCGGCTGTTTTACGGGAGGAGTTTAAAGATTTTAAAAGAAAATGAAGTGACTCGGAAAAGACAGAGTTGTATGACCTCTTTGGATCCAATGATGGAGATGAAGATAATGTAGATGACATAGGGTTGCATACAGGGAATGAATTAAAACTTTCTGAAAAAGTGTTAATTACATTCACTTTGCAAACAATGTTTAGTTTGCTGTTTTAATGTTTCATATAACTACAGATTATACATCCGTGCAGCGTTGCCAGATATACCATTTAAATGGTATTTATACCATTTTTTCTTCTGTGATACCTGCGAAAATTTTGAGGATACCATTTTCCATTTTTCTACCATTTTTTGCAAATACCATTTTCAATTATAACTCTTTCTTCCTGTGATGTCTAGTTATTTTACCGAATTGCTTTTATGTTTCCTTTTTACTGTGATTTTTTTTGTTATATCATTTGGGGTCGGTTTCTCAATAACGAATCACGTCTGGGTGTGACCTACTATTGAGAAACCGGTCCTTAGGTACCAGTATGTCCTTATTTTAGCCTGTTCACAGATAGGGTTCGCAACATGCTTTTCAACACTTGAAGACATAAAAAATCAGTTAAGGAATCAATCGACTTACAATGAAAAATTTGGATGCGTTGATGATAGTAAACTTACATAACGAAATCTTAGGATTGTTGACTTTTGACAAGATTCTTATGGAAATGTTCAACTTAAGCCCCCCATTAAAGAAAAAAATATCATTTTGATTGTTTGAAATCATCTTTGAAATAAAAAACAAGATAAGAAATTTTTTTAAATTTCCCATTCTGTGTTTTCATTCAGCATTTTATTGTTTTTTCACTGTCGTTATTATATTATTAGATCACATCTAAGTGTGGGGATGTGCCCCATAAATCCATCAATGTATAGGCCGCTAGACTAAAATTTCCCGGCCCACTTCCAAAAGTTCGTCCAACCCTGAGCCAAGCTATAGGGACCGGTCACAAATTGAAATTCGCGACCCCTAGTGAGAGATGTCAAAAGTTTTTGTATTAATAGTTTGTCAAATTTTCACTAGAATTTCGAAAAATGGAGCTGGAAATACATTTTGGTTTCCAAAATATAAAATTTAATCACCACGAAGCTGCATACAAATAAGGTGTGGCTCTAGTGAAAGCTGAACATATATTGCAAGTAGTTGAACGAAAAGTTGGGGGAGACTTATCAATTTTGAAAGGGCATGTTATGCGCCAAACCTCCATAAACAGCTCTCCTTATGCTTTTGAGCTACAGAAACTGTGGCTACAGGCAGTGATGTGCCTGTAGACAATGTCAACGTAAACAATTGATTGTCTACGCGTAGACAATTCGAATTGTTTACGTGAGCATTTGTCTACACATTGTCTACATGCGACGTACACAATAACTTATTTTAAAAAATTCAAAAAAGAATATCAAAAGTTACTATACTATCACTATTACTTCGATATTAGCATTCACTGATTATAAAATATCAGAAAAACCAATAATAAAATAAAAATAATTAAAAAAAAAGGAAAGTGTGAGGTTAGAATTAAACGTCATTTATATTATTCTACATTGTTGACACATTGTCTACATTGTCTACATTATCTACACGTAAAGTAGACAATGAAAGTCTACGTGTAGATGCACATCTCTGGCTACAGGTAGGTATAACAATAAAATGGACGCTACAAATCCTCGACTGTCTTTCTGGCTCCCACATTTTACTACTTTTTGAATTGGATCTTAAAACGATAAAGAGTAAAGTAACATTGAAAGTAACTTCCCCAAGATAGATTTTGACATCCTCAATTTTGAAACATAAACAATGCCGCTTATTGATCGCAACATGCCATTTGCACTGATAGCAATTTCCATTTGTCGAACCAGTGCAAAAAAAATGTATCCTTATCCTTACATGTTACATGCTTTTAGAAAAAGATGCGGATACACTCACTGTGCACTGATTGGCAAATGGAAATCACCATGATGTCAACCTGCAGGGACACCTCATTTTGCGACCAATCAGGGCCAAGAGGTTTATGTTTCAAAGTTGACAATGTCAAAATCTATTTTCTGAAAAAAATAGACCATAAATCAATACGAAAACTCAGTGTATAGTTCCTGTGTCTTTCCTGGAGTGCGTTCAAAGACGGCGATGCTAATGCCAAAACCTACTATTCCCCTTCCACCGGCGATGCCAAATCTGGTGTGAATTTGCTGGAACGCCAAATACCGTTTCTCAATAGGCAATCCAAACCACGTGACATTCAATATGGCGTGGCGACCATACATGGACCAAAAAACACAAAAAATATCTAGTTTCTGCCCGACTTAATAGTTTACGTACCTAGTTAACAAATATTTTATTGAATAATCAAAATCGAAGCTGCAAACAAACAAAATAATTGAAATATGCATGGAAACACATATTCAAAACTAACTTGCTGGCCGCCACGCCATATTGAATTTGGTCTCATCCAATCAAAATTCGTATAACCATTTCTAGACTCAGTTGAAAGAGCCTCCAAAAGTTACTTTACCGCGGCCGATTTGGAACGTGTAAAGCCAACCGTTTTTGGCACGCTGGAGCCGAACTTGAACACAATATGCCATTTTTGGCTTGGCTTTAGCCGTTTTTGAACGCAGCCCTGATCATGGGACCGACTAGGAAAACTGTAGAAGTGAACATTTCCACTTGTGTTGGCATAATTATTGCCACAGTTAACAACACAATAATTTGTGAAACTGTTCCTGGGTAAAGGCATGACAAGTAGTGGGTATGCACAAAAGCCTGAATCAATGATAATAAAAAGTGTTTGGCAAATAATAATTACAAGAAAAAAAGTGAAATTAAATACAATTGTTCCGTGTAAACAACCATACCTTTATAATGAAAAATATTTCGCTTTGAAATCGTTTTTAATAACAAAAATTACATTTGTGTAAATGGAATCAAGCACTTGTCATAATACAAGAACTTACATTGCTGTCGAAAGAGGGCGCTACTGTAGTTTATGGACGGACTCTATTGGTAACTTAACTACATATTGAATAAGTGAAAGCTACTATTTAAGCTAGTTTTTTAAAAGTTAAATTAATAAAAACAAAAAAACGTGCACAATCGCCACCATCAATGTACATACCTTACCTAATTTCATTTTATAATATCATCATACGAAAATAACATTCTAACTTTCTCTAGGAAGTACCTAGTATTCATATTTTTGACAAAAACCACTGGACAATTTATTAGGTTCACTTTGATGACAGTGATCTGCGAATGCGAGAATAAAACAGGACACATAAAACATAGGTATAGTATTTGTAGTACCACTGCCTCCTATACTTAACAAGCCATGAAGTTGGAAATGACGGCAACGTCGCGTATGGTGCTATTTTGTTATTGGGTTATGTGTTTCTGTGTATTGCTTTCATTGTGTATTGTTGCAGTTTAGTATTTTTGTGGGCATTATTGACGAAAAAGTGGATAGAAACACACCAATATATTGCCCATATTTAGTTGATACCTGTTCCTTTGTGCTTTGATTGCAATTTTTTAGCAAATGGGTACAGGAGCAAAAATGAAGGTAAGGTGAGATAAAACAATAAAAACAATATTAATATTTGTCTGCAAGAGCATATGTCTCGATATATTACCTAAGATATTTAAACTTGTTCCAGATGCCATGAAACTACTGTGTTCCTGGGTGCAAATCGAACTATTAGGAGTTCCTTAAAAACTGAAGAAATGCAAACATTTTCATTTCCAAAAAAATTCTGAATTGCAAAAAATGTGGATGAAAGCAATACACCAAGATAATTATACCCGAGATTATACAATAACGAAAAATTCTGTGGTGTGTTGTAAACATTTTGAAGAAACCGAAATAATTAGATTTGAAACAAACAAGGATAAAGGCGTAGTTCGAGAGTTCAAACTGAAAAGTCCAACTCTTAAAAGTAGGTACCTACCTCTTATTTTCGAAAATCAGTTCAAGTATTTGAATGGACCTGCCTTCCGAAAAAATCCCGAAGAAAGAAAAAGTTAGATTTTTCAAAAGACATACTGAAACATAGGCCTATAACACTTTAGACTCTAGAAAAATATTCATTTAAATCAATTATTTACTGTTCTTATTTACACAAATAGTTATATTATTCATTGAATTACTGTTTTTGGCCCTTTAGTACAATAAATTATGCATTTTTCGTGATTCATATTATTAAAATAAAAAATATATATTTATAAAAACAAACACCACCAGCACCACTTGGCGGTAAGATTGCGGTGTTGCCTTTTTAACTTCATGGCTTGTTAAATGTAGGAGGCTGTGGTAGTACCCATTTAGAATAACCTCATCCTTATTTATCAATCACGTATCAGATGAAACAAAAAATTACCAACAAAAACGAATGTCGATTGCTAATACGTCAATTTCATGTAGAAATAGGAAATTCCTAACCTACTCTTTTTTGTGTGTCAAGAAGCGACATACGTTTTGTCACTAAAACGACAGGTCCTTCTAAATGGGTATTAAAAATTCTATACCTACAGAGATAAGTAGAAACTAGTCTAAGCAAGGCAGGATAAGATTTTTCCGGAAAATGATAATTGTAGCTTGAGCAATTAATAAGTATACAGTTACTTTTATCGAGCGGTAAATTTAACTTACCGCCCGCGTTTGCGGGAGATAAGTTGATCTTACCGTCTCTTTTAGAAGATATAGCATTTGTAATACCCATTTAGAATAACCCCATCCTTATGTATCAATCACGAATCAGATGAAACAAAAAATTACCAACAAAAACGAACGTCGATTGCTAATACGTCAATTTCATCTACAAATAGGAAATTCCTAACCTCATTTTATTTGTGTGTCAAGAAGCGACATACGTTTTGTCACTAAAACGACAGGTACTTCTAAATAGGTATTAAAAATACTATAAATCAGCTAGAATTATTTATTATAGTTAGGGAGACGACCGCATTTTTCCTACCCCGATCGAGTTATGTGTCGACACTATTATCAATATAAAGTATTATGTGCATCTATTAACCTGTATTCCTGCCTGAGAGCAAATGCTGCCGGAAATATCTTTTAACAAATTATTAACAAATTGACCTTTTCAATTTAAAAGCCTCTCTCTCTGGCATCAAACTGTCAGATGCCAAAAGAGTATGAAAACAATGGTTGACAGCCGTTGACAGTGGTTTGTAGACAATACTTTTGAAAAACACTATTATTTCCTCGGTTTTTTCAAGGTTTTTTTCCTAACAATGGTGATTCTGTGTGGTGTGCCTTTTCATAAAAATAATTCTTTTTCACTGGCGGATGCGACTTTCCATAAGTTTCCATCAAATTCTACATTTGTCAAAATTTGGATACACAAAATCAGAAAGGATACTCGCAAAAGAAAGGGAAATCTACGTTCCATCAAGTATACAAAGTAATCCACGTTCAAGTTTAGTTTGCGGAAGCTGTTTGCTTCCAAAATAATTCATTACTGTCTTCATAGCGAAGTTCTGCGAATAAAGCAGTGACTTTTCCGACATTTTCTTATCAATTTCAAACCCTGCGCAAATGTTACCGATGGATCCACCATTCTATGTCGGTCATTGTCATTTCCATTCACTTAACAAAGGTAACTAACTCATTGGTGAAGTCACCGATTCGAATAAAAATGAGGGGATTGCTAAACACCCAATACACATTGACATTGACAAGCAAGCAAATTTTGGCGGGAAAATGAATGTTTTCATACTTATCGTTCATCTCTTGTAATTAAAAACGTCAATTGAAAAAAACGTAACACTACCCCCATCGAGTTATGCCCTAAGTAGGGTATCAGATTGAAGGTCTCGATGTCCCCTATCTAAAAAGTTGATCCTGCCTCGTGAGAACTTGCCGGAAAAGGGTGGCAGGGCAGCTTATTGGAGCAAGGGCCCGCGGTTTCAGCTTTGACACCTATCAAGTTTTGCGCTGAATGATGTGTCGTGTCAATAAGTTGATTTAAGGTCTCTTCGCACAGAAATCCCTAACCGGAAGGAGTGAATTTCATTGTTTGAAACTAGTTTCCTGACTGTTTCCAACCAATGAAATTCGCTCTGATTGGTTTGTGATTTCTCTGCGAACAGACCTTAAATCAACTTATTGACACCTTTAATTTGACACATCATTTAGTGCAAAGCTTGATAGGTGTCAAAGCAGAGACCGCGGGCCATTGCCCCAATAAGCTGTCCTGCCTCCTTTTTCCGGCAAGTTCTCACGAGGCAGGTTCGACTTTTTAGATAGGGGACATCGAGACCTTCAATCTGATACCCTACTTAGGGCATAACTCGATGGGGGTAGTATTACGTTTTTTTCAATTTGTTAATAATTTGTTAAAAGATATTTCCGACAGCATTTGCTCTCAGACAGGAATACAGGTTAATAGATGCACATAATACTATATATTGATCGATCGGGGTAGGAAAAATGCGGTCGTCTCCCAGACTATTATATTCATCCAAGAACTATACCTACACCATTACCAAAATCGGTGTGGATAACCATGGAAAATATAAGAGTTGTTGTTTTTTGGAAGTTTTACAAATTTTATTGCTCCATTGCTTGGAAGCTTGCAAGTGGTATTGTACCTCGGTCCATTGGACTTTCTATTGTTTGCCCAGCGGATGTGAGTCTACGGAAGGAATTCGGACGTAAATGTGCCATGTTGTCACGTTTAATTATAAAAAAGCGAAAATACTTGGCATGAAGTATAGTTCATTTGAAAATCCATTTTTTAATAACAAAATATTGATAACAATAATAAAACGCTAAATATTTTAACGTGGCTGTTGGATCTATTCTTGTTTTAATCCTGATTTCTTCAATTTGGTTTATTGTAAAAAATAAACATTTTCTAAAGATACCATCAGCTTTTGACAATTTGGCAAGCATCCGGCCTGGATGGACCTGATTGGTGGAGTTTTTGGCAGGATCGCCGTTGCCATTGGGAACCATACGGTTGTCAATGAGTTAACGTCACCTAACATCTCGCTATTGGCCAGGGCTTACGTCATTTTATCCTCCCATCTTGGAATATCGATTTATATTGAAATATCCAGTGGCGGAGGTTTGGTCATTGTCGATTTTCGTGTACGAGTTGCAATACGATAACACTTCCAAAAAGTTCCGCACGCAGCTGGGTATTTTATGAATGAAATCAGCCATTTTTTTTTACAACTGCATTCCCCTTACCGTTGCCCCTTAGACACAGATTCGCTGGGCAGACATTACAAAGTGTTAGTGTTGTTTAGTCTTTTTTCTTGCACCTACGAACTCGAGAGAAATTGAGCCGACCTTTAAGGACATTAAGAGTAAGAATGCAGCTGGATATGATGGTATCTCCATCAAACTCCTGCAGAGGTTCCAAGGTCTGTACTTGATGCCTTGGTTGGTGGTTGCTAATTTTTTAGTGGAAACGTGCCTTTATATAAAGGGGAAGACTGTTTATTTTCGAAAACAATGTCGAATGGATGCCATTATATTATAGGTATAGTTATTTCATTTTTGGACTAGAAGAGCCCGCTGAGCATAAAACGTAATAAGTATTTTGGGCGTTAAGTTTTGTTAACCACACTCTCGGGCGGTAAATTACAATTTCCGCCATTAATACCTAAATGACTATTAACTATCTACCAAAAGTAGCTTGTTTTAGTAGCTAGCTACTTTTCACAGTAGCTCATGAATACATGGAACACATTACCAAAAGCTACAGCTACAAGCTACTTTTTTTTCAAAGTAGCTTGAATAAGTTATTAGCTACCAAAAAAGTAGCCAAGTTAGTAGCTTAACTACTTGGTAGCTAGCTACTGCCCAGCTCTGGTAAGAATACAATCGCCGAATCATTATGGTTGTAATCATGCGTTGAGTTAAATTTGTCCCTAGCAATTTCTTTCACGAATTGCCATGAATCCGCCATTTTACTCGGGATGTTCAATTCGTTTATGTCAATCAATAAGAAGCTACAAAATGGAATCAGAATTGATTTGGTTAGCTGATGTTCGATTCATAATTATTCCCGGTTCTTGTAGTGGCAATTTTTCGTTGTAGCAATACAATGTCAATAGGTTTCTCTTCTTCAATACTCAATTTTTGATTATTGCCGGCTCTTCGGATCAAGTGCCGGGAATAATTGCTTAATCAATAAATTCTACAATTCTAGCAATTCTTTTATTCTGTTGCTACCATGAATCCGCCATTTTTCTCTGGATGTTTAATTCCCTCATGTTTATCAATGTGAAGCTACAAAACGGCATCATCAGAATTGGCTTGTTCGATTTTTAATTATTCCCGAATCAATTCTCAAAACACTTTCCATCAAGAGTACCTACTGCCTTGCACTTGCAGCATCTAACTGAAAGAGTATTCCAGCCATGTAAAACGCCTTTAAAGTGTCAAAAAACCAACGTAAATATCACACAAACAGGCGTCTATTTGATCAAGCCTAAGTTCCATTGGCGACTTGCTAATATTTTAATATTCTTGAATGTGATCATAAGGCTGCTAATTTCTAGACAAAAGACAACTGAGTTAAAGAAGTGTTTGTTTAGCTAATTAGCGTATGGCAGATGAAAAATGTTTTGTTGATATTGAGAATTATACGTTTGGGAAGAACGCATAGGTATGTAGTTTACATACTTAATTGGAATAAAATTGATTAGAAGTCCACCCTAAAATATCTGAGATGTGTCTTATTAAGTTGATAGTGGATGCTCCAGAATGCATTATCTATTGAAGCATTTGGATTTTTGGCTTTGTACAAAAACTATAGACTAGAAAAAAAACTACCTAAGTGTCTTAAATTCCAGATCTTGAAAAAACATTTAACATTAGCCAAAAGTTGTGACAAACCTTTTCGGTTTTTTTTTGTAAAATGTAGGTATATTGAATGATTCTTTTGCTCTGAACCTAAAGAAATTACTCAAATTATCGTGAGGTGCAGTTCTTTTTTGAGAAACCATTTTTCTAAGACCACATTGGACGCTACTGCGTGGTTAAACGAAAAAGAAATAGTTCCTACCTGACAATAATCAGTTTATAAAAGCGCGCACATACATTTTTATAGTTTCACACAAACAGAAGTTTTCTAGGAAGCACATTTAAGACATGGGTGTCAAATTTGTATTTTGTGTGTGATTTATATGTTTGTTTTGGACATAAAGACAAACTCCTCTATTAGAGATGTTAATTTTACGCTTTTTTTTTGGGATTTCAGACTTCCAAACCGGTGGTCTCTCTTCAGTTGAAAATATTTAAAAGCGGCGTTAATCAGTTGATCATATAGGAACTATAAAGGTTTGGATGGAGAATTCTTTGAATTTCAAGTTAAGAAGTCATGTATAAGTGATAATTAATAATAGTTATTTATGTATCAAGGGAATTATGCAGGTGTTAATACCCCAGGGCAACGTTTGTGTCCCGAGGGCCTCCGGCCCGAGGGACACCAATTGCCCGTGGGTATTAACTCCTGATAATTCCCGTGGTACATAGATAATTTTATATCCTACTGAATTTACTGTATTCTGTCTATTTTTATAAAGGAATAAGCCATAAATCAAAATTTCTATTTTTTGTCAAAGTGTTACCTATTCAAGGTAAAAGCGGGAGTTATGGAAATCCTTAACTCCCTTGGGAGTTATGATATCCTTAACTCCCTTCCTTAACTCCCTTGGGAGTTATGAAAATCCTTAACTCCCTTGGGAGTTAAGACCCTGTTTATGATTATCGTAACCAAGGTATTATATGGTTTTAATAGTTCAGTAGGATATAAAAATGTTAACGTTAACGCACAAGTTAATAATTTGTTAACTATTTTGCTGTGTATTTCCCTCACTCAATATTTATATAAGCGAATTTCGCACCTTCTTTTTTTTAAGTATTATTAAAAACATTGACAAACTCTATTGATGTCACAGACACAAATGTTTATTTGACAATCAATAATCGAGTTATTATCGGTTTTTTTAAAAGCCCATTACAAATACAATAACCTTGTTTAAATTAAGAATTTTATAGTTTTCCTGACATTTGATTGACATTGTGACGTGACTTAAATGAACAATTGATATTTTTCACGCTTAAATTTTGATAATGCATGCCTGATTTGATAATTACCGAATAAGAAAGGATCAGTCAAATCAAATGATAATAAAAATATCCTCTCTATAAGATTTTCCATACTGAGACCATTATAAACATACCCATACTTACCCGTTTATTATGTGAGATGAACTCACATGTTGAGACATAGTTGTATTGTAGGGAGCTGGAATCTTATTCTAGTAGAAGATTATTACAAACCCAGAAAATTTCAGCTCATTTGGACCTATAGTTCCTGAGATAATCGCTTTAAGCTGAAACTTTCAGGGAATATTACCTATCCTAGTAGAGGCATTTTTTGAAATTTTTGGTATTTTTGGACATTTTTTTGGAATATTCAGGGATTTTTTGGAATTTTTTGTACAAATTTGCTCCTCGGAAACATCATAACTTTTATTTGTGATAAAAATAATAAATACCTATTACAAAAGACATGTACCTATACAATTTTTTTTGTGGTTACAAATCAATCAAAGTAACAATCAAAATAACAATAAAGTTAAAAATGCAAACAATATCATTGAATAACATCAAGATTAAAAGTCTATTATAAAGCCTTTGGACAGTATCAATTCACGCATCTTGTTTTTGAAGCTTATGCCACCAAAATTTTTCAGATTGTCTGGTATTTGGTTAAACACTTTTGAGGCCTGGTAGGAAAATCCCTTTTTTAAAAACTCACTATGGTGAGTACACTGAGTTTTTGTTGTGATTATCTAAGTTGTAAGGGGTGTGCTTCTGAACGCAATCGTACTTTGTCATATAAATATTTGGGCTGTTTAGTCTTAATTAGTTTATGTATAAGGCAACACAAATGTAACCATCTTCTTCGTCGCATGTTTAACCAACCGATGTTCTGCAGATATGGAGTTACCTATATGTTCTTTTTTTGGAACGTGACAGAAGTATCGAACACAGGAATTCTGAAATTTTTGCAATCTTTGCGTGTCTGCAGCTGTTAAACAAGGTCCATATATGTATATAGTATCACCATCATCAATTTGCTTAGCACTAAGGTATCACATAGTTTCAGTTTTGCCTCCCTTGGCAGAAAGTCTTTAATTCTGTCCAGGCACTTCAGCTTGCCAAATGCCAACTTATTGATGATGTAACTGCCCTGATGTGCATAGTTCAACTTCTGGTCCATTCGCAGGCCAAGGTTTTAGTTTGATCCATGACCCCTTTCCACTGTTTGTGAGCATGAAAGGTAGTAAAGGTACGTTTTAGAGATGCCCTTCAATTCGACAGGTTGTTGCCTCTGTGATAAGTACTGCTTAAACCATTCCCAGGCCATTCCTCTAATACCATGGTGATATAGTTTGGCTATTAGTAAGTCATAGTATATGCTATCGAAGGCCTTTCTCATGTCCAACAATACCATTATGGTGGCCATTCCTTGGTCCTGAGCTGTTATATTATCATCAAAATCTTAAATAGTGCAGTTCCAGTGCCATATAATCTTCGAAAACCTGACTGAACTGAGTGACGGATATTGTGGTCTTCGATAATCGATATACTGCATTATTTGATTGTGCACGACTTTTTCAATAAATTTTGATGTTGTTGGTAGGATGCTTATAGGCCGAAGGTTCGTAAGCCCTGCCGAGTTGGTAGATTTTTTTAATGGCAAAATTTTAGATGTTTCCCATATGGTGGGAATATTTCCTGTATACATTGATATGTTGATAATGTGACAGTTCCCTCTTGCAACATAGGAAGCATAGTTTAAGCATGGATAGATTGATATTATCCAATCCCATAGCGCAGGCTTTAATGGTGGTAAAAATCCGTTAGAGGTCACTTGTGTCGACTAGTTGAAATGCAAATTCTTGTCTTTCCTGTTATGATCTATAGAAGACGTCCTGTAGAGCCGCGTCGCTGCTGATGTCCCTTGCACCTTGCACAGTTAATAAAAAAAGTATTTATTTCATCAACATTTGTTCATCTGTGGTTGGGCTATCTTTGTCTTTTCTTGATGTCACGAAAACCCATTGTTTGATAGTTTATCAGAACGATCCTTTAGTCTTCTTATGGCTGAGAATTCGTAGTATGCTTTTTTTTCACCGCTTTGTTAACGTAGTTTCATATATCATGGAAGTAGCATCTGTCGTGAGCAGTCTTGTTTCGCATGATGCTTGATTGCGTAGCCGTATAATCTGCTTCAGGTTGTATGTCATCCACGAGACCAGGTCTCTCTTCAGATTACCGGCACGTAATGATGCATGGAGATCCAATAATGCAAGAATACATCCGTTTAGGTAGGTTAGTTTATCATCAATGTTCTCTAGGTAGTAGACATGTTGCCAGTTTATTAGTTGTGCATCTTGAGAGAATGGTTGCATGACAATATGTTTATAGTTTTTCATGTATTCAGTTTGGTTTTCACAATAATTGTCTTCGACCAGAATATTCACAAATGGTCAGATAGGTCAACAATAATGGTTCCACTGTCTTCGATTACCATTTCAAACGTAACACAAATGATGTCCAGCCAGCTACCTGTGTCGGCTGTGTCATGTGTTATAATACATACGTGTGGGATTTTCTATTATTCGGCTTAAATTGTAAGCATCCATTAACAAATTAGCTCTTCTGTGTTTTGATTGGTTTCAAACAGGTTTATGTTCAGATCACCTAGGTGAATGACAGTTGTATTTTATCGTAACAGCCCTCAAACTGTTTTTTAAGGTTATTCAGTGGAAAATGTCTATATGGTCTATGAACTACACCAATTGCATATGTATATCTTCCCCGTTTAAATTACAGCCAGAGTTGTTCCAGAACGTCTGTGCTTTAACTTAGGTCAGGAATGTTTCTGTTCCTTTTTGGCGAAAACAATACTCTTCCCCCTTTACTTTGCGTTTTATCTTGCCTGATAATATAGTTTCAGTTTGGGATATTAATATCACTGGAGTCAATCTGTGGCTTTAACCAGGTTTCACTAAAAACAGGGATAAATGTTTTGAATGATGTAAACTTGTTGTGCATGGATCTTACGCTGAGATGCTCTTGGAAGCTTTGGTGGTGATGAGCATTTTGTTCTATTTGCTATGCTGACGAATCTTCATAGGCTATTTTTTTATCTCGAATGCTTACAATTCGTAGATATACAGGACACTGTTGATCCCGATTATCAAGGTTGGTTTCGTACTTCTTTTGCTTCTCACACTTGATATACTTTTTCTCTATCACTTGGCAGTCCTTATATGAGTGCTTCTGACCACAATTTGGACAAAGTGTCTCTTGTTTATAATCTTTGGCATAATGGCCATATTCGAAACACTTAAAACATTGCAGAACGCTGATGTGGTTAAACACCATTCCTCTAGACCATCCAATTTTGACTGTTCGTTTGTTCATCAGAATGCTATGTGTTTTTGGATTTACTCTTCTAGAATAATATCGATTCTTTTTCTTCTCTTTGCATATATTTTTAGTATCTTCATATCAGATTCGTTAGCTTCCAAATTATTATGTTTGATAATTCTATTTACAACTTCTTCATCACTATCTTCTCAACTCACCTCCTCATTATCAATATTAGCAATCTTCAACTTTGGTTTCTTCAGTGCAGGTATTTCGACATGATATTCATCGCCTAGTTCTGCAGTTATCTGTTCTTTTAATACCTTGATATCCTCGTTGTTATCACATCCAATCACAACAGCCCCATTATCAGCCTGTTCAAACTTTGATATATTTAAATTATCTGGGTTCACCTTTTCCCTTATATCCATCTTGGTTTGTTTGCTTGACTGCTCTGCTCTGCTCTTGGTGTAATCACCATTACTGACTCAGGTCTGCCTCTAACCGCAACTGCGTAGCCTATTTTCACGGCTCGGTTACTATTAATTTCTTCCCTTGGATATTCTACCCTATCTTCATTAGCCTGTTGCCGACGTAGATAGAAAGCTGAAATTTTCAGGGATTCTTATCCGAGTAAAGAACTACAATCCCTAAAAATTTCCGATCATTTGAACTTATAGTTCTTGAGATGAAATCGCGTTCAGCATTGTGGGGTGAATTTATCCATTTTCAATTTCCCTGGCATCCTTTTTCCAAATATTTCGGCTTCAATTCTCAGAATAATGTATGGAGTGGGGGGGACTGAAATGGACATTCACACAAAATCTCAACGTAAAAAAAAAAATTGAAATTTCATCATTTTATTACTAAGGTAAGTAGGCTACCTTTTGACTCGGATTTTCGAAAACTTTGAAAAATCATACTTTTTTTTCTATTATAGATAGAAAGCTGAAATCTTTCTCATTTGGACCTTTAGTTCCTGAGATAAAATCGCGTTAAGATGAAACTTCCAGGGAATCTTATCCTATAATAGTAGAGGATGGAATTTTTTTGTAATTTTTGGCATATTTTGGCATTTTTTGGAAATGAATTTCATCATTAAGTTAATACCTCTGATGTTAGAGAATTCTATAATTATTGAACTTGATGTCGCACTCTTAAGATTAGCTGAAGAAAAGAGTACTTCAGCACGAATAAGTCGGGGCCGCCAGGACTGTATTCATTTGAAGTGAATTTTCGCTGGACAATTTGCAAGACAGAAAGACCACAGATGAAACTCGGAACTTATATACAAGGGTGTCCATATGCTGGGCACAAGTCAAGAGGCAGAATAAATCTGAGATGGCAGGATTAAACAGGACAAGTGACTCAAAGAGCTTGCTAGCGAGAATTGGAACAGGATAGATGGAAGAAGAAACAGAGAAAAATCGTGAAATGACACAAGAAGAAATTGTTTCTCTTTCAGCTTAGAAGATTTATATCTGAAAAACTATAACAACCAACAACTAGCTACCCAATTTTTTCTATAGTATTATTTTTGAATATCTTATTTTATTATTGGAATATATTTCTTTCTAATTCAATTCAAGCTGGAAAATGTATGTTCAACTCAGTCATTTTGTATTTTGGTCACCTTTGCCTCAACACTTATATTCATTCCTCTTGTCTCTTGTGACGAATTTAATAATGCTTGTCTCATTTTATAAATCTAATTCTAGGTCCAAAACCAACCAACAGACGATCCAGAAAACCTGGCTTAGATAGAAAGCCGCGTCAGGCGTACAGTGCGAAACAACTAGAACGACTCGAAGGCGAATTCAAAGTGGACAAATATTTGAGCGTCAGCAAACGTATGGAACTATCAAAGGCTCTCAATCTGACCGAGGTGCAGATCAAGACCTGGTTTCAAGTAAGAATCTTTGTTTACTAAAATTTAACCATACATTACCTAGTGGAGTTTTTAGATAATAGTAATAATTGTTTGAAATTCAATTAGTTTTATGCCAATTAATTCTTGTTCTAGAATCGTCGCACCAAATGGAAGAAACAACTAACCACCAGATTAAAAATGGCCCAGCGGCAAGGCTTATTCCCACCGCACTATTTTGCACCAGCCACATCTTCGCATCAGCAATACCCGCCAATGTTTCCGCCATATTATACTCCATTGATGTTTGGAGTGCCTGCAATGGAAGATGTTACAAATAATCCTCAAGGAACGGCTGCCAGAAGATAGGATTATTTGCCAGTATTTTGTATATTATTGTAAATAAAGTTTATAATAAGGAATCAACCTAGTAGAAAACAAAATTTATTCACAGCAAAACTAGAAAACGATGTTTGCAACAATTATAAACACTGAAATTAAAAGCACTGATGATGTATGAATTACTGCACCACTATTATCAGTGTTATCATTATTATCATCTGCTAAAAACTGTCTTATATCTTCCTTTAACGTTTTCGCCCATGAAATAATATCTTTCGCAGATACCAAAGCCTTTTCAGCAGTTACTTTATGAGTGTCTAATATTCCAGTTAAATTCACCAAAGCTTCCACTTTTACTAGTTGGTCTTCGTCGTATATGTAATTAGCAGCACTTGAAATGAGGCTTCCACAGTTGGAGTAACTACAAAAAAAAAACTCAATTAATTGCAAAATTTAAAAAAACAAATACATTCTTACGCATCATTAAGTGTCTGATAATTTTCAGCAATAAATTCAAGGGCAGCATTTGTTCCAACTTTACCACTACTGAAGACGTATGTCCAAACCGAGGTAAAATCTTGCAATCTAATTCCTGCGGTTTCATTAAGTGTTTGTCCCAAATACCATTTCAATGTGGCGGTGTCGTTGGTACAGCCCAGTCCACTCAAAATGGTCAGGATCTCGGACATTAGTTTGGTTTCACCGAACTTAGACCATAAAAAGTTGAAATCGGTTGCTATATTATCGCTGTGTCGTAGAGCGGTGCAGTAGACTAAGTTTCTTAGATTTTTGGGAACTCTATAAAATAAATTTGCATATTATTGGTACATGATGAGCTTAGATATTATAGGTAGGTATATTAGATTTATACTATGTTATGAGTGGGACACATTTTAAAAAGTAGAAAGGAAATAATTATTAGACGATTTGATTGGTATTGAAGAAGCACCTATTTATTTAGCAGGAATATGCACCAAAAACGTTATTCTAGTGTCTGTATCGAACATCCTCCCAACCATCCTGTCTGTCGGCTATTGAACGATATCTAACCAAGATCAAGAAGACTACTAGCAGCTATCATCCCAAATGCCAATAAACGAAAGATCCATTTCCAGAAAGAGGCCAATCAAGAATTAGAAGCTTCAATCGAAATACATAACATAACTAAACTAAAACAGACAGAAAGGATTTACTTGCCTGAATATTAACATTCAAGGACATTCGTGGCTACAGATGAAAATGCACTTTGATTATTATCAGTAAGTTGATAATGTCTGATCAAAATTGCCAATTAACCCAAACTAACTAGGTTAATATCGGTAAGTTTGATAATGATAACGGATTGAAATAAAAATGCGTGTGTTTCCCGCACGCTGGTAGGAAAATCTATCGCACATTCTACTACGCGGCAATTCAATAACAGCTGTTCGGAGTGCTCCAACCCAACTGTTCGGAGTACTCCAACCCAACTGTTCGGAGTACTCCAACTGTTTGCAGTGAACCAACTGACCGGAGTACTCCTACTGTTTGGAGTACCGCTAAGATCGGAGTAATCTAACTGTTTGGAGTACTCCTACTGAGCGGAGTACTCTAACTGTTCGAAGTACTCTTACTGATCTTAGTACGCCAACTGTTCAAAATACCTCCAACTATTGGGAATACTCCGAGTACACCAACTATTCGGAATACTCCGGTTACTCCAACTGTTTGAGTACTCCAACTGTTTGGAGTACTCCGAGTATTCTTACTGTTCAGACTACTCCAAGAGTTCGGAGTACATTGTCAAACTTACCGATAATAACCAGGTTAGTTTGCAATTTTATTCAGACATTACCAAACTTACCGATAATAACCCGGTCATCATTTATAATGCCGTGTGGGCAATCTGATATTTTCTATATAATTCATTATTTTGTCATAATATCTCTTATTTGGGCACTTTCTAAATTTCCCGGGCATTAAATTTAATGCTCAATTATTTACATTGCTCGTAACAAAATACAATATTAAAAGAAAACACTACTACGAACTGATTTTTCATTCAAAACTTGAAACGAGTCCGAACAGTAAACAAAGACGTTAACTGTCATAAAAGCATAACATCGAAATCAAAGGAGCCAGAGTACATCTTGGTCTGTAGCCGTGAGTTTCAAGGACTAGTACGGATTAGGTGGACGGGTTAGTTTGGGTTGGTTTGCATACTTTTGGTTAGTTTCGTTACAGTTCGTTTATTACTAGTTATAAGTGTACTGGTTAATAACAAAACGCGCAAAGCGGAAACGGAATGCGAGCAACAAGAACGGATTTCAGATTTGTGATTAGCGACTAAAATTATACCTTCCTACAAAAAATTAACAAATTCGGATGGGGTAACAGATAATAGATAATTATCCTAATACCTGATTGGAAAAAGTCGACTTGTTTTATATCTATTCACGTTTTGACGGCACCGTTTTTGGCAAATTGTAAAATGCCTAAAAATAATCAGTCACAACATGATATATATTTTTCTGTTTTTGTTTTGCCGGCATTTTATCAGTTTGCCTGAATTGTTGTCGGCATAATGAAAAGTTCATTTTATGCTTGCGTTTTGCCGGCTTTTTGTAAAATACCTAGGCATTTCAGGAAAAGCCTAAATTTGCATTATGCCTACGACATATACATGATTTTATGTACGATTCTGACTGGTTTTTGTTAAAAATTAAAAAAATTGAATGAAAAAAGTAAAATTCGCGTAGGTATACCTGTTTCACCTTGGCAGGTTGTCAGGACCTGTTTCACTTTGGCAGGTTGTCAGGACCTGTTTCACCTTATCAGGTAGTCCAGGTAGGCAATAAAGTAGCACTTTATTTTACTAGTAAAATAAAGTAGCATTTTATTTTACTAGTACAATAAAGTGCTACTTTATTGACGCAAAACTGTTCTATAAATAGTACTTTATTGGTCAATCGGACATAATAGTAGATTATACCACGAGTCAAAAATGATAGCTATTATTCCCGAGGATTATTACGAACTGAGCCGCGTTAGCGGCGAGGGAGTAACATTCCGAGGGAATAATAGCCATTATTGCGAGTAGTATACTCTACTTTATTTACGACAAATTAATTAATTTGAGATTTTCAATGAACAAATTTCATCCGTCTCATAATTTTCAATACAAATCCACAAGCACTACACGTTTGACACTGACACTTTTGTGGAATAATGACCATTAATCCCGCTACTCGTCATTAATCCCTGGAGGAATAACATATGTCATTATACTGCCAAATTCACAAATATAATAGGCACATTATACATTAGTCGTAAATAAAGTTCTTTTTAAGATCGCATTTATTTATCATGAACCATTCATCGTCACTAGATTTTCTAGAATAATTTTTTCGGGGCTATGATAGGGTCATTGGACCCAAACTCCTCAAGCCACTATAAGCCAGATTGGATTTTCCAGCCTCCAACTAATTATTAATCCAATTGAATAATAAGGAACTATCACACACTCGAGATCAAAAGCTAGTGCAAACATAGCACAGAAGAGAAAAAAAGGTTAGAGCATAGAAAATGGCTCACTCTGCAAAGTATCCAATAACAAGTTTGTGTGAATGAAGTATGTGTAATGTCAAAGCAAACAAAGTGTCCATTTGACACTCTCAGATAAAAAGGCAAGACGAGTTTTGGGAACAGTCTCCGCACTGACCTTTGTGGACCTATAAAGCCAGTTATACACGACGGTAAGTTATATTTTATGACATTTATAGGCCATTATTCACATTTTTATATCACATATTGGTATGTTGCGATGGTAGAGGCAAATTTCAACATGCATATTGAAAAATTGAGATGTGACAACGGAGAGGAGTACATATGGACCGATTTCAAAAATATTGTGTGGAAAAAGACATTAGAGTTCAATACACAGTGAGGTATACTCCGGAAGAAAATGGAGTAGCCGAACGGTTTAACCGTACTTTGATGGAACAGGCAAGGTAGGTGTTTAATTTTTGATTCAGGATTGGATAAAGAAATGTGGGAAGAAGCGGTTAGAGCAAGTTGCTATCTTATAAACAGGGGCCCGATTCTCGTCCCAGGGAGTAGAGCTCCCCAAGAGAATAAATGTTTCATCTTTATCATTCTCGTTTACTATTCGATTACGTTGACAAGGACAAAACATTCGTTTTATAGGGGAGCTATACTCCGTAAGACGAGAATCGGGGCTCAGATTAGAGAAAAAAACTTTGGAAGATCACAAGACACCAGTAGAAATTTGGAATAATAAGAAACCTAATTTAGACAAAATTGAACTGTTTGAATGCACAAGACACAGCATACAGTCATGTACCGAAAGAAATAAGAAAAATCTGTATGTGTAAGTTCAAGTGTCCAGCAGTTTATATGATAATGAACAAACTTAAGTTTATAATCTACGTCAATGTCATTATAGAATTGATCATGATCACGTGGAAATTAATAAAAAAACTGCAAAAACTAGGGAAAAGACCACATAAGAGTAAAGCACAAAGTTTAAGTGTGCACATACATATGTCTACAAGAAGGCTACTAATCCTCAATGACAGATTAACAAATCATCAGACCCAAATATTCGCCTTGGTTTCTACGAATTTGGAAATCTTCAAGAAAGAAAATTGCTTGGAAAAATAAAATGGCACATTCTAGTGAACAAAAAAAAAAAAAAACATTAAAAACAAAAAAAACAAATATTCAATTGAAAACATAACGAATTTTCTGGATAAACTTGGTCTTAGTAGATGCCAATAATTACCACCTTGGATCTTCAAGTGGATATCATCTAACAAAACATTAATTGCTTTGTGTATATGAATCTAGAATCTAGCATTTCAATACAGGAACAAAAAGTCTACCTATACAAAATTTTCCAAGGGCAGAAAGAATCCGGACATTAAATACAAATGGTCCAGTTTTTTGGACACTTTTGATAAGAAAGTTTGCTTCAAAACATCTCATCAACCTATACTCTGCAATGAGGTTTTCGTACAGTTGCAGTGGGGCAGTGCGTATCGAAAGTTCAGCCATCGTGCGTGGAGAATCCTCACCACCCATCGAAAAATTAAATATCCTTCATGCAGTTCATATATTTGATAACGCTTGGTTACTAGCTTTGTTATCCAACACAGCAGGAAACCGTACAAAGTACCGTCACGATTCTGCCGTAAAACCTTAAATTTGTGCGTAGAATCCGAAATTCGTATACTGAGTGGTTTCGAAACCGTTCATGGGACAGTTTTTTGGCGTGTTGGAAGAGACCTACTCTACTGTCAAGACGTTGGATGGGGACAAAACTTCTCATGAGATGGGCGGCATCATGTGTCATCTATACAAATCACTGACGTTAGTTTTTTATATACATAAGATGTTCCAAGTTGCTGGAGAAATCCCGCCCTCACCACCAGACCTATTATGGTGGAGAAGTGGTCTCACACTGCTCAAGTACCGGGATGGAATGGCTTCATGGAGCAGGTAACAGAAAACCTTCAATTCAATCATCTCAAGATTGTTTTTCTTCCATTCGTTCATGCTTCACCTACCGACTACGATACCGTCATGAGGGCTCTGCTTTAGGCCAATCAAAAAAGTAGAGCTTATTCCCAGGAAACCTGCTTCGTCACTTTCGAGCAACCCCTCTGTATGAAAGCCCTGGACATTGTTCAAAGCTACCCGCTTGCTGAGTTGAGCAGTGTGGTGGTGCGTCTTGGTGGCTTCCACCTGTTAATGCATGGGCGTCGTTTGGGGGGGGGGGCATTTGCCCCCCCTAGAAATAGTCTTTTGAACAAGAAAGCAGTAAGAGAGTTCGTATTCGTATTGCTTTTTTACATTTTTTCAAAATTTGTTAGGTACTTTGAGAAAATGGCTGATATTTTCATTACATTCAACGGAATGGCAGCAAATATCCAGTTAAGTTCCCCGAAATTTTGTAGAGGGCGCGAGTGAACTTGGAGTGCTTTGAATTTTGGCGGTAAATGTCAATAGTTTTAAACCATTTTAATGTAGAAGTAAAGATGACTACATATGAACAATGAACAGTGAATAAGTTAAAATATCTTCCAAAACGTTCAGTGGTCCTTAAAGATTATTTTCAAAAGTGTCAGCGTCAGCTTGTCTTGAAACCACACATCAATCTTGACTTTTGAGGTTAAAACTTCATTCGATTATTCACGCGCCAAAATTTGCAAAGCTCCAAGTACAGAAGCGCCCTCTTCAACTCAACTGTCAATATTACATGCCAATACTCCATCCCAAGGTTGAAACTCAATAATCGATTCGTGTTTTATAATATCGGCCATTAGGTAGAAGAGAGGATGGACCCAAAAGAATGGAGCAAGTTCACAAAAGGAGACTTGAGAATTCACCGCTCAGAAAAATTTTGGTCAGGACTAAGTGTTAGTGAGGTCAATAAAAAGCCAGGGAGGGTTGACCCATGGTCGACGGATATCAATTACCGTTACTTTCACGATGAACTGGAGGCATGGTGTTCATGCTCAGTATGGTTTTGGGACATTTTTCTACCACCAGTGAGCAGCACGTTAATATGAGGTCAGCACAGATTGAAAGGGACACTGACTGGTGATGTGGAGAAATTGAGGCACTACCTTGATAACCACCTTCCATTTCCACTGACAGACAAACTGCTATCTATCAGTAGTGGCATCGTTGAGGCCCCTGAGATTAATTGCCACATGCTTCGTGAAATTGGAATAGAAGGTGTCAAGCAAATCAAGGGCCACTCATTTGGAAAGGTTTCTTTCAAGCAAAAAGACAAAGTGCAAACATTGGAATCAATGTAAGAGATAAACGTGTGGATATAGAGCTACGGACCAGCGTTTGTGTATCATCAAGCAGTCAGACAAAGAGTTAAAGGAATATTTCAAAGTACGAGTTGGCTCCATAACTCATAGCATCGTTCACAGAAGACGGTATGCGCAAGGGATCAAAATCAAAGTTCTACTTTGCTCCCTTAAAACATCTCAGTAGGAGCCAACACTTTTGTTGTGATACTGCACAAGGTCATATGGCATCGCAACAACCCTGTGAGGGTAATTGTCGCACGGTGCGTCAGCTACACTTCCAATAAATTTGGACGGAACATTGCTGTGGTCTTTGACGGATATCCTGAGGATGGGGCGGAGAAAAACACTAAAACTGCCGAACGCCGAAGGGGCTATGGTTCTTTGCAGTGCAACGAAGTCATCTTTGAAGTGACAACTATCATACAAATGTCCCAAGAGAAGTTGCTTCTTTTCAATCAGTGCTTATCATTGCAGAGGATGTGAAACTTCGTCCTTCTGAACGATTTGGTTCCGGTTGTGAACAACGTTTTTTTCCAGAAAAGTGACAGAGGTGAGTCTGGCTCCTTTTTACTATATTTATCAACCTCATTCAATCGTGGAGATTTGGAAGTACCTCCAAGATTTGAGTTTTTTCTCTACTCCTTCACTGGGTGCGACACTACCTCTGCCTTTTTATGAGAAAAAAAAACTGTGGAGCGTCATCCAGAAATACCCTACACTCATTACCATACCTAAAGTGTTCCTCCAGCCTACTTCAACTCATCAAGCCATTCGTAGATACCGTAGTGAAGTGCTTAGGAGTTCTGTATGAATGAGACTACACTAAAGATACCCTCTTACACAATTTTCGTGAAAACAGCCGTCTCTGCTAAGGTTGACCTTGCGCGTTTGCCTGCAACGGAAGATAGTGCAACGTGCAACATTCCACGCATACCGAACTTACCACCAAGTTTAGAAGTGGTTTGGGGTGGAAAAAGATGCGACTCAATGAGCATGGAAGAAGGCAGATCCGGGGCTCATTCCAACAACAGTGATGAGTGAAGTGGCACCCGTTTCCCTTCTGAAATTTCTGTCATGCGGGTGCAGGAAAGGCTGTAGCTAAGGTGGCTGTACCTGCCTAAAAGCAGGCGTCGAATGCTCGGCACTTTGCAAATTTTGCTCCGGTGTCTCTTGTCGAAACGTAGCCCTAATTCAGATTGCCGAAGGAGAAGAAGACGTAGACGACGACCTCGATGATCGATCACCTACTTTTCAAGGAGAATCGGACGATTTCGAATCACCCAAGCGGGCAAAATAAATTCAAATTCAAAATGGTAAGTATTATATTTCGTCAAGATTTACATGGCAGCTCATTTAAAACTCCCCTCAAACTGTCATGAGAACTCGACAGAGCTTTGCGAAAAATGCAGTAAATAACTCATTTGTGACGTCACATGGACATGCCCTATAGAGAGTTATTAGAGATTTCAAAATAAAGCTAGCAGTAATAAAGCAACTAGCTTATTTAAATAGAGCTTTACCTAAACGCAGCTGGAAAAAAACAGTTATTGTTCATGATCACGAACACGTCAAGATACGGCTATTCCTTAATTCTATTTCTAACCTTACTTTACTTACTGACAGCTTTGCTCTGCTGACAAACCTGATAAATTTCAAAAATCCGTCAAAATAAGGGAAATAGTATATTACATACCGAGTAGGGAAGTGTTTCATTACTGTCGAGAGATTTATATAGTCAATAAGTCAATCGAGACGCGAAGCGTCGAGATTGACTATTAATCTCGAGACAGAAATGAAAACTTTCCTCCGAGGTTTGTATACTCTTTTATTTGCAAGCACACCATTAATAGGCTCGTTCAGTGAGGTTTCATTAACCACGTTTTTTGATATTTTTATGGAGTATTACTCACATATAGCACACAAAAAAAAATTCAGCGCAATTGGATAAATATTAAAAAAGTTATGCGGTTTTGAATAATAAAACATTATGCCTCAGAAATTCATCGCTTAGAGATGGTATGACGTCATCTCTCGAGTCAAGACGGGCTAAAGGGCATCACACGACCAACGTGAGAGATGCAGTGACGTCACCGCGTGTTTCAAAACTTTCAAATTTGGAGCTTTTTGATAATTTATTTAAATATGAACAAGGGCTCGGAAAATTATGAAATTTTGCACAACTCTAAACTCAATACGCTCTTTTAGAATATGTATTCAATTTTTTTAATAATAAACAAATAAAACAAATATGACAAAATGTATCATTCACTGTTTTGAAGTTTTTACCTGACATGTTCTCATTGATGCCAGCAAAGGTAAATAAATTACAGTGAGGGAAATCGGTGAGGGAAGTCGAATAGGGAAATCGGTGAGGGAAATCGAAGAGGGAAGTGACACAGGTAAAGTGACACTTCCAAATTTTTAAAAAATCAATAATGTCAAGATTACATATGGTTGCAAATAAATTATATTATTAGTGCGTGACTTTATTCGTGCAGTAATAAAGTCTAGCACAAACGGTATCTAATAAAACTAGCCTTATTCAACGAGTTATATCACGTCTATTTGCTGAGTCCTCATTTAAAATGCTTATTCTGCTTTTCAGCTTATTATAAATATACTTATGTATTTTCTTAGGATAGTTAGTCAGTTGAAATTTATTATACTTATAACTTTTATTGTAACGTGCTTTCGCTAGTAATAATTTCGAATTGTTAATAAAGTCATTTTTTAAAAACCAACCCTCGGTTGCTGACTTGTTAACTGGCGCAGTCGACAGGACGTGTTTTTTCGGGACTGTTTATCGGTTCTTCGGTATTCGGACTAACCGAAAAAATCGGACTTACGTTAATTGTTTACTGTGAGGTGTCAGAGTGGCTTTCTAGATATCGAAACACCCAGTTCATCGTGAACCTGTTACCTCGTAGTAATCGGAGTTTGGAACCAAATTGTCCAAATCTCGCAAGGACCAAGAACCATTTGGAAGGACCATATCGCCAACCAAACCTCTGGGACTTATAGCAATGAAATTCTTCTTATTCAGTCTGTAAGTGCAATTTAACTTATGTCTGACGTAGATGAAATAATTGAAAAATTGAATAATTTATCATTACCGCCTTCAACTGACTCATCTTCTGATTCGGAAGATTTAATTAGAATAATTAATCAAACATTTTCTGAAAGTAACGGTGCCGAAAGCACATCTTTTGATAATCAAAACATTTGCATTGTTCCGAATTTAAACTCTAACAGTATGGCTCATTTCAAGCCAGAGTACCTTAGTTGTGTACCACAATTTGACGGAAATCCGAATGATTTGAACAGATATTTATCAGTATGTCAAAGCCTCATTGATGCTTTCTATAATGCTGCTCAACCAGATAGTTTTCAGAACATTTACTTGCTGAACTCGATAATCGGTAAATTAACCGGTAACGCAAAATTAGTTTTGGGAACCCAAAATGTAACAACTTGGGACCAACTTAAAACTATTTTGGGCAGGCATTTTGCTGACCAGCGCGATGAAGCTTGTTTAAATCGCGATTTAGTAATGCTTAGGCAACAAAATGGTGAAAAACCCAGTCAATATTACGATCGTATTTTACATATTTTAAATCTTTTATGTTCCTACGTGGATATTCATGAAACAAATGACGCTGCAAAATTGCTGAAACGTAATTTATACAATGATTTAGCTTTAAAAACATTCTTATCGGGCCTAAGGGAACCATTAGGCACGACAATTCGTTACATGCGTCCACGAGACCTTCCGCAAGCTCTACAATTTGTTACTGATGAGTATAACACTCAATATTTCCAGAATTTTTCTAAACCTCATACACAAAAAACCATACAACACAATAAAACAAACACACAATTTAGAAACACACATTTTAACCCAGGATTTAATAGTCAAACATCTAACAATTTATTTACGGCTAAGCCAACATTTCCATCTCAGCCTATTGCTGTGAAACCAAATTTTAACAAAATCCCACAAAGATTCCCTACCAATTCCCAAGTATTCAAAAATAAATCCAACACAAACTCAACAAATGTATTTAAACCCAATCAAAATAGAACTTTCCCAAAACCTACTCCTATGTCAACAACTTCGAGGCAAACCTTCAATGCCAATGCTCAACAACCTTTTAGAAATTATTTCCAGTCCAACCAACCAAGTAATTTCATAGCTGAAGAACTATATAATACGAACGTAGTTGACGACGTTAACGAACCTCATGTTGACATTAATGAAAGTGACCCAGAATCCCTATACTACGATTCATCTAATTTTGACCAACTATATGATTCCAAGTCTAATTATAACACCCAATATGCTGAGTCTGCTGATGACAATAATGCAACTGGTTACTCTTATGATAACGCAAATTTTCTGAATCATGCCTCGGAAAATCCCCAAACTTAACACCCGAAATAATATCCTTGAATAATGCTTCTACAAGCGAGCTTCCATACATTATATTCCCAGAACACAATTTAAAAATTTTAATAGATAGCGGTTCCACTAGATCATTTATAAACCCTGAACTAGCTCAAAAATTGTACCCGGATAATATATTTGATGACCCATTTATTGTCTCCACCGTTTTTCAACAATCAGCACATAAGTACAGTGCTCAAATTCCCGCACCTAAAATCTTTAATTTACCACATAATAAACCTCTAAAATTCTACCTATTTAAATTTCACATCATATTCGATGGTTTATTAGGGCTGGATAATCTTAAAAACTTGCAAGCCAACATTAATTTTGATACAGCATTTCTAGTAACTCCACATGCAAGAATTAAGTTGCAGTTCCATAAAACTGACACATCAATATATAATGTTACTGTTTCTCCTCGAGTTGAACAACTTGTGAAAATTAAAACTGATATACAAGACGGCGAGGTTATTATACCCTACCAGAGGATACATAACTGCGAAATTCCCAACTCGCTGAGTATCGCAAAAAATGGTTATGCTATTACTAGCATTTTGAATAACAGTTGCAAACCAATAACCCTTGATATTTCCCAACCATTTAAGGTAGAACCATTTAATCGAGAAGAATTGGAAAAAATAAATCTAAATAATTTCGAAGACTCACTTGATTACAAACCCAATTTTGACTGTTCTCAAATTCGCACCGATCATCTGAATGCAGAAGAAAAATCGAAAATCATCAAATTATGTGAAGAATACTCAGATATATTTTATCAAGAAAACATGCCCCTGACATTTACAAGTGAAATAAGACATTCAATTAAAACCACTGATGAACAACCGGTATATAGTAAAACCTATAGATACCCTTTTATACATAAAAAGGAAGTCGAATCACAGATGAAAAAAATGTTAGACCAAAAAATCATTCGCCCAAGCAACTCTCCCTGGTCATCGCCAATTTGGGTGGTCCCAAAGAAAGCGGACGCTTCTGGAAAGCAGAAATGGAGAGTAGTAGTAGATTTTCGTGGCGTTAATGCAAAAACTATAACAGACAGATACCCCCTACCGAATATAACCGACTTATTAGACAAATTAGGAAAATGTCAATATTTTACTACATTGGACTTGGCCAGCGGATTTCATCAAATACAGATGAATAAGAACGACATACAGAAAACCGCATTCAATACGGAGAATGGTCATTACGAGTTTCTTCGTATGCCGTTTGGACTGAAGAACGCCCCCGCCACGTTCCAAAGGACCATGGACAGTATATTAAGAGGAATCCAGAACGAAAAATGTCTTGTGTACCTCGACGATATTATTATATTTTCCACGTCACTACAAGAGCACTTAGAACGACTCAAATTGGTTTTCCAAAGACTACGTGAAACCAATTTCAAAATTCAATTGGATAAAAGTGAATTCCTCAGACGAGAAGTAGCATATTTAGGCCATATAGTGACACCAGAAGGAGTACGACCAAATCCAGACAAAATCAAAGCCATTAAAAATTACCCAATTCCAAAAACAACAAAACAAATCAAAGGCTTTCTCGGACTACTCGGATATTATAGACGTTTTATAGATAATTTTGCAAAAATCACAAAACCCCTCACGAAATGCTTGAAGAAAGGTGCAAAGATTGAACACAACCAAGAATTTATCGAATGTTTTGAAAATTGCAAAAAATTACTTGTAAATGAACCTATACTACAATACCCAGACTTTTCGAAGACATTTAATCTAACATGTGATGCTAGTAACGTAGCCCTAGGTGCTGTGTTATCACAAGGGCCCATTGGACAAGATTTGCCCATAGCCTACGCATCTCGCACCTTGAATGATTCAGAACAAAATTATTCCACTATTGAAAAGGAGTGCCCTCGGGAGTGCCTGTGTCTTACCTGGGCGACGAAGTACTTCCGACCCTACCTTTATGGACAAAAATTCAATATCATAACGGACCATAAGCCCTTGCAATGGCTTTTCAATTATAAAGACCCCACATCGAAAATGGTACGTTGGCGAATCAAACTACAAGAGTTTGATTACCAAATTATTTATAAAAAAGGTAAACTCAATACAAATGCAGACGCCCTAAGCCGTATTGAATTACACACTAAAGAAACCGACAATATATCGAATCTAGTATCATATATTGAAGAATTCAATAAAGAATTAGAGGAAGAAGCTAGAATGGAAAATAATCCAACGACCAGCAAAGAGATTGAGAACCTAGACCAAATATCAACTATGGCGCAACCTGACCTCGAAGCAACAGCTGAAGACGATAACGAAACTATCCATACTAATGCTGAACAAGACCCTATTGTTGGAATTCCAATTAAAGAATCTGCTGTTAACTATGGAGCAAATCAAATAATCGTCACAAAGGTCATGCACTCACCAGCCAAAACAAAAAGACTAATTTTATTTGAAAAGAAGAGAAGATTTTTAGTTCAAATATCAGAAAATGATTTTGAAAATGATACAATTAATTTTATAAAAGAAAACGTTGTGCCAGGTAAATTATACTATGCTTATTTCGAGAACCCAGATACATATGAACCATTCTGCGAAGTGGTTAGGAAAAATTTTAAATGGCCCTCGATTAGAATTAAAAGATGTTTGAAAAAATTAATCGACATAGTAGATAAACAAAGTATACCGGAAATAATACAGAACTACCATGAGAGTAAGACGAACCATCGCGGAATCGAGGAAACCGAAATGCGTATTAAAGAAAAGTATTACTGGCCAAATCTTAAAGAGTCTATTCAATCGTACATAAATGAATGCGAAATATGGCAACGAAGTAAATACGAACGAAACCCATTAAACATGGAAATGAATATTACACCCACGGCAACCAAACCTTTTGAAACTATTCACCTTGACACATATACACTAGATAAAGTTAAATTTCTCACAATCATTGACAGTTTTTCCAAGTACGCACAAGCTTAATCCCTAAATTCATTGTCAGCCACCGAAATTAGCGATAATATAATATCGTTCTTTTCACATCACGGTGTTCCATCCAAAATCATTTTAGACAACGGAACTGAATTTAAAAATACAGTGGTCACAGAACTATTACAACTTCATAAAATAAAAATTCATTTTTGCTCGCCCGAGCACCCCCAGTCTAACGGAGTTATCGAGAGGGTACACTCCACTTTATCCGAACACGTAAGAATTCTAAATAATCGTGGCTTCCTGAAGACACCTATCAGCCAAAAAATGAAATATGCAATCCTAGCATATAATCACACCATCCATTCGGTGACTAAATTCAAGCCAATAGATGTTATTTCAGGACACATTAGCCCAAACGATCCATTTGACCTAAAATTAGACCAACTTTAATTGACAGATTATGTCACAGAACATAAAAATAAGTCTAAACTCTTATATTCAACCATCAATGAAAAACTTATAAATCAGAAAGAAAAAATCATAGGAAAGATTAATGAAACTTCCGATAAACCAACATTATTCCACCCAGAACAAAAAATATACATTAAAAAGCATACACGTCAAAAACTAGCCGATAAGTTTACACCTCAGACACAAGTGGAAACCGTTGACCCAGTACGTAAAACAATTGCAACGACCTCCCACGGAAAAGTACACATGGGTAACATTAAACGTCCCTTGAGAAATAAATATAGTTTTGACACCTAGTTTTAAGAATAAAATATTATATTACAATTACTCTAATTAACTATTTTAAATGCATTTTATATCATACGCTTGCTTATTAGCTTTATAACAATAAATATTATATTTCAGTTTCTTTGCCTACGCGTTTGGGACTCAAGAACAAATAATCATCAGAAAACTGGATGACAATCCTGGCATAATTCCAGTCAAATTAGGGAACGCGAAAATCAAAGATTACACCTACACCCTGATACATTATTATGACTTGAACCCAATAATACGTGAAATAAATAAGCTTCACGTAAAATCTAATAATATTACAAACATTCTTAATGGACATCAAGACTATTCTGAAGACATTAGCAATTACATAAATTTGTTGAAAATAACACAGAATAGAATTGATACAAAAATATCAGAGATTATTCCTCAGCCACAAAGAATTAAAAGAGGACTAATTAATGGCTTAGGATCAATATTCAAATCTGTAACTGGAAACCTAGACGCATCTGACGGAGAACGTTACGAGCATATCATTAGGGAATTACAAAACAATCAAAATAGTTTACAAGAAAGTGTTCTGAAAGAAAACTCGCTTTCTCTAACAGTAATCGAAAAATTTAACCAAACCATTAAACAAATAAATCAAATAGTCAATATCTATGAGATAATTGACTCTATTTTACAAGATATAGAAAATTCCTTAACTTTTTCAAAATTGAAAATTATGCATCCAAGCATAATAAAAACTGAAGACCTTTATCATGAATTAAACAAACTTCAACAGCGTTTAAGTTCTGAACAAATGCCCCTAGCGGTTACTTTGGAAAATACTTCACTTTTTGAAAAAATAATTTAACTGGAATCTTTTGTCATTAATAATAGAATAACATACCTAATACATATACCAATAATGTATTCAGAAATTTTTGATTACTTTCATTTATACTCGGTTCCAGTACTTTCTCAGAGTCAGTTTAAGGTTGTCTTACCGCGAAATAAATTCTTGCTGAAAAATAAATTGCACTACACATACTATGGCCAAGAATGTCAAGAAGTCACTCCGAAGTCCCATATTTGTGGAAAAGAAGACATTCACAAAATTCAAGAAGACAGCCCATACGAAATTAAACTACTCCACTCTGACAAAAATACCTCCACCTGCGAACAAACCAAAGTTGAAGTCCCACAAATTATCATCAATCGATTGGACGATTCCAACCAATGGATATTGGTTGTTCCTGTCAAAGAAGCCATCCAACTCAAGTGCTTTCAACAAAAAGAAGTACAAAACATCATTGGAACATTTATGCTCCAAATACCGATTGGTTGCCAAGTGGCCACCGCTTCCAAAATAGTCATCAATGAAAATAGGACAATCAAGACCGATATTCAACCGATACTGTTTCCTGACATACCAAATACACTCGCCATGATGCCGACCCTCAATCTAAGTCGACATCTAAATTATTTGAAGTTAGACGACCTTCACCAATTGAGCAAAGAAGTATTGGACATACGCCCACAACTGAGCTTCACCGAAATCAATAGATTGCCCAGCCTTGGGACAATCCTTATATATGTCCTCATCGTTATTGCCTGTATCTTCTTGGTTTACATGAAATATGTAAAAGCTGCCATGAAGAAGAAGAGGTCCACCCCCGTTCCAGAAGAAGACCGGAGTATTCAACTCCCCCGCTAGCGTGAAAGTTGAAGCTAAGAAGGGAGGAGTTATATCACGTCTATTTGCTGAGTCCTCATTTAAAATGCTTATTCTTTTCAGCTTATTATAAATATATGTATTTTCTTAGGATAGTTAGTCAGTTGAAATTTATTATACTTATAACTTTTATTGTAACGTGCTTTCGCTAGTAATAATTTCGAATTGTTAATAAAGTCATTTTTTAAAAACCAACCCTCGGTTGCTGACTTGTTAACTAACGGCACAACTACGCAAGCGCAGATGTCAATATAGCGTTTGCATTATTACTGCTGGAACTTATTTCACTTTCAATAACTCTCTAACGTCAAAGCTGGACAAAAGTCAATGCAACATATTTTTATGTTATGATTGGTTCGATTACATTGACTTGACTTTTTTTGTCATTTTTGAAGTTATAAAAAAAGTCGATTTACACAATACCACACAAAAAGGCGTACCAGTTTTATAATTGGCGAAGTGTATAAGGTCCGTTTCACCAGGGTTCATACTTGACCTTGAAACTTGAAAAAAAAGGGTTGTCGTAGATTAATTCATATGACACATCCAATTTTTTTGACAAATTAAAATGATTTAAGAACCGACGAACGTTGTTGACGTCATTGATTTGTTTCAGTCAATTTTGATTTGTTAAACAAGGAAGGCAAATGCTGGTGGCAAGTACAAACCCTGGCGAAACAAACTTTACGTTTGTGGTCCTTACAACATATCGAAAAATCAGAACCAGCCAATAGTTTTCGATTTTATCGATTTCTCGTGAACTATATGACTGACCTACAATTCTGGACTCATCACATTTTTCGAGCGTCAGGTTCCTAATATGACTGACGTACGCCAGCAGATCCCCTGTTGATCTTTTAGAACGAAGCACATACTGTTTGTTACAGATGAGCTTATTGGCTTCGAAGTATTTAACCAGTTTCTAGGAAGAGTTTCTTGCCCTTTTTCGGGATGGACTGCACTCTGGCACATTTTCAGATAGACGGGAAAACGCCTCGACTGTAAAAGAGTGAACACAGTTTCCAAAGAACTGGAACCATTTCTTGTGCACAAGTTTTGAGGATAATTAATGAAATGCCGTCGGGACCACAAGATTTTCCAGTGTCAAGTAGCAAAAGAATTTTCCTAATAGTTTTAGGTCTAAATACAACGTTGTCCATGTGTGAACCAATGCGTGGCAATACCTGTGACGCTCATTGTTGGATGCAAATTATTTGGAGAAGAGATATGCTATTTCCTTTGACGTACGATACTACAATGGACTTATTGTTCTTAACTGAAGGTGAAAACGAAGATGGTAAAGTTTTTCTTATGGTCTTGGTAAAGAACCAAAGGACCTTGATCCGCTCGGGTAGTCCAAAAGTCGATTACGGACTTTTTGGTTGTGTAACTCCTAAGCCTTGTTGGTTATATCACAGGTTATATGGTTGCAATCATTTCTGGCAGCCGTAAAGGACGATTGAATTTGTAAGTTTGTTTCAAGGTACGATATGTGGTGTTCTTTTTTGCAGTCGCTAGGATACAATGCTTGTTGAATTATGGTTTTCCGGCACGGGATTTTTTATTGAAGCGTGGAATGTACAATTCCATACCTAAGGAAATTATTTCAGTAACCTCTTGCGCAGCCTCGGAGGAATCTTTGGATTTAAAGCAAATATCGAATCACGGAAAGATCGAGAAAAAGAATTTCAGGCCCTCCTAAGTCTGCAGCTTCATAATGCCACACCCTACGAGGTAATCAAGCAGGGGCTGAAACGAACTTCGAGAGGAAATAAATTTGTGGTCTGATTTGCCCAAAGGTGCAGCCACGCATCGATCTAGTAAGGATCAGGATTAGTGGTAAGGAACAAATCGAGTGGCCTGTTCCTGTTGAGAAGCGGAATCGAATCTCCTAAAAATATTATCTCGGAGTTTGCATGCGTTCCCTGAATAGAATCGAATGTATTTGCCAGATTTTGAAATAGAAGTTCATTACTGGAGTCGTTGGGTGAAAGATGCATGCACAAGCAAACTTAACTATGTTCGTAGAAGTAGAAGTAATTTTCAACCAAACTACGTCGTGATGATTCGAGATTATCTCTGTTGCAAGACAGCTTACTGCGAGAAAATACGCAAAGTCCCCTCTTGAAGCGAAATCGCGTATCAAGTTCATAGCCGGGACATAGGAGATGGATTCAATTGACAGAAGATTTTACTTGCGTCTCCGTTAAGACCAGATGTGGATTTTTGTGCTTGTGTGATCATAGAAAATTTATTGTTCGCTTAATTGATTGAATGACTTAAGGTGCATACTCCTAGGGTAGGTTTCTCAATAACGAGTCACCTCCGCAGCCTTATTCTGTAACTTGCGACCGCAGAGAATTGCGCAATAGTCGCTGTCAAGTCTCTGTCAAACGCGAGTTTTCTATTTAACAAAAGCAACTTGCGACCGGTTGCTGGTTGCTATGTAATTGCTGTTCGTAGAGAATAGGCCTGCCGGGTTCATTTCAACTCCAGGGTGAACGTGTCCAGTTGCAATGTTTACCCTGGAGTTATGCTTGGTGACTTTCTATTGAAAAACCGGCCCCTATTAGGGCTCAATTAAAATTCTGAGATTACGGAGAATCGAAACGTTGATAAAATCACATTAAAATTACTTACTTGACACCTTTATCCCTATATCCAGCAAACAACTCCTTGGATTTACTGACACACTCCGCTTCGCCATATTTACAAGCCCTGTTGAGAATCAACATTTGCTTCATGCTGTAAACTTGATTCGAACTATCGAGTACATCAAACGGTACTGTTTTGTAGACATTTTGCATAAGTTTCAACATCCAATTTATGAACAGTTGACCTTCTTCAGAATCATAGCCGATCCTTTGCAATAAATGATTATGTCCAGTAATAGCGGCGTACCAAGGATAGTAGTCCACTTCGTATTCAAGGTAGCTTAAAACACTCATGAGCTCTGCGTAAGTCCAGCTTCCATAACCGTCATTACGGCCAGCTCTAGCGAAATTGTAAGCGTCGCTAATTATTTGGGCTCTGTTCAAAACATCTATTGCTAAGTGATTGGAATGTAGCTGAGCTTTGATTGCTGACCAAAGAGTGGAGTCGTAATCGACACGGTAGAATCCTGATTGTCGATTATTAAGTATAATCCAATTATTGTCAGTTAAAACCCCAGTCAACGTCAGAGATTGACCAGGTATTAACCAAGTCTTTACTGTGGTGTTCGAGAATTTTGTAACATCACTTGATAATGTGTATGTTATAGGGACATAATATTCTGTAGTGTCGTTTCCAGATAGTAGGAATCTTTCTTGACTTAATACAACATCATTGCCACTTTTGGCAACTTTCACTACAGGATGGCCACTGTGCTCAACCCAATTGTTTAAAACAGTGGTTAAGTCAATTCCCTGAGGTAGACTTGTGTTTGGTACGTGAGGTGCAAGTTTTGACCATAAATCGGCTGGAACTGTTGCCTGTAACGTGCTAGAAAATTGAAATACTTACTAATGTTTAAACGATTTGGTGAAGACAAGTTTAGACACGTATAGACAACATTGATTGGAAATTGTAACCCTAAAACCGGATGCGCCTTTAGGTCCAAACCGGGATTAACCTATCCGGGACTCTTATACTGCTCTACGTCCATCGTTTTTGTTTTTATACAAGTAGGCAAGCCTGGGTAGGTATCAGAAAAAAAGACAAAACACTTGTAAGATTAATTCTTATTAACCTTATTAACATTACACAGGGAACACAAAACACAAGAAAGCATATTTTCCTTCACCATTTCAGCATATGCAGTAACTTACTTATTTGAAAGATAATCCCTTATACCGTAAATAAAATTACCGGCGCCCATAATGTTAGTTTCAATCATTCTATAAATTGAGGCACCTTTGTTATAGCTAATTGTGCTGAATTTATCTGAAATCTGAAATCCACAATAAATTAATTTACGATCAATCAGAGATTTTTATAAATGAGTGAATAGAGTCAGGAGAAATAGATGTTGAAGATGTGTAACCAGTGGCCAAAATTGCACAACTAATTCTTACCTACTTCCAGTTTTCTATTCAAAATTCCCTTAAATTTGTCAACATTTTCTCTCTATAAAATTTCAACAACAATCTCAACGGTTGCGGATCCTGTAAATTTCCTAATTTTCAATAGTCAAATTCTATTTTAATTTGTTACTAGTTCTTGTGCTGTAATGATTTTTCCTCGTTTTTAATCCATATTTTAATTCAATTTCAAAATCAAAACAAATCAATATTTTGATTCCAATTTGAAATTCTACCATCCGATTTTCATAAACAAATAAATATTCATTTGTCAAAAATATTTATTTTGGGGTTATGTACCCCAAATAATAATAATCCGTTTTCAAGTGTATGTACCGAACCACTCTGTTCGGTTATTGAGTTATTGAGCTCGGTGCAAGTTCTAGTGAACCCCGGGTCGATTATTGGTTCGATAGTCTTTGAGATGTTTTCTGTGCTATCCTTGCTTTCGGTTTTCGATTAGTAATGTTTTTAGTATCGTCGATTCTTTTTTTAAGCCCTCTAATTTTGCAAACGGATCACTTACTCTATGTTGTATTCTTCAAGTTATGATTGTTCTATTGAATAATTATTTGTTGTTAATATCATTATTCGTCAGCCGTTGACATTTTTCTCGGATTATATTGTCGTGTGCAATTTTTGGTAAGTAAGGATTCTATCGATAAATTTTTGACGTTTGTCGTTATCCTGAATCATCTCTGAATCTACCTTTAGGCTAGCTAATTAATTTTATGTGTAGCACATTCCCTTTCACGTTTGACTGTTTGGAAGAGAAGGTCCTCCGGAAGATTTATTTTTTTTCTTCACCTTAAAAAGGGATTTTGGGCCTGGTTTTCTTCTGCATGGAATTTATGACACAATGAGTTACCTTGCGTTGTGTTTTACTTTCGTAAAGTGCCATAATTTTCGCCGATGTTATCGGATTTAAAAAACAGTCATTTCGGTAAGTTGCTTACACGTTTTTTTTCCCACAGTAGATTCTGACTTTTTCAATTTAATCATTAGTTAAAAGCTGCCCTAAAGAGTAGAGTATCATCTCACTCACTCTAGGATATCCAATCCAGACCTCGATCCAGATTTCCTGAGATTTTCGAGGCAAATAAACCCTATTTCCAACAGGTAAAAACATAACCTTATTAACTTCAATTTTTTTTTGCAAACTCGAGGCACATTTTCTTTAATTACTATCAAAGCTTTATTATGATTTCATCTAATTCAATTAATTAATACATTATTGTTCAATTTTTCTACTAAAACAATTTTCAAGAGCTATAGTTTTTTTATCAAGTAAATTGAGTTATATCATAGTTTCATTTTCTAATTCAAACTATTCATGAAGTGCTCTGCTATGGTTCAATTACAAATACAGTGTGTTATAATAGTTTTTCTCTTAGGGTTTTTTCTTTTACCACGGAGTTTTTACTCACGGTTACAACAGTACACCTTCAATTGTAACCCAAAATTGAACTAAAAGGCTATCAGACACCAGCCTAAGTAGTTGGACGGTTACACAAGCCTTCTGGACCGTAAATTTGAACCGTAAGATTGGCTCGACTATCTAAGCATAACCAGTAGCCAGGACTAATCTGGTTAATTGTATCAACCACTATCATCTGGAACATTTTGGTATCGTACTAGTTTTAGTAAACATATTATTATTGTTTATTTACATTCTGTCCCTATTTGTACACCTCAGTGATCACTACGGTATTTCAGGGGGTAATTCAGTGCTTGTCCCAACGTGGCAATTGAATAACTAATATAGGTAACTTAACTAGACATAACCTGATTAATTTATGTCAACTTGCCACGCTTTTTCGCTGATTAAGAAAAGTTTATTAAAAGAGAAAAAGAAAAAAAAATTTAGAAAAATAAATTTAAAAAAAAATTAAAGTTGAAAATAAAAAAAAAATAAAATAAAAATAATGAAAATTAAAAGAAGAATAAAAATAAAAATAAATGAATAAGGAACTTGAGATTGTAGGACTGAAGGTCGAAGTGCAGGCAAATTAAGCCCTAGCTCAGAACTAAATAATTCGGAGAGTAGGGGTGGGTTTCAGTTTTGGGCGCCACCGACTCTGAACAGATGAGTCGGACTCTCCAGGATGGTATCTGGCTTCAGGTCCTTACAATCCAAATAATAAAAATAAAAATATTAGCAAAAACCAGGCTGTGTGCATAAAACCAAATAAAAGTCAATTCAAATCAAGTGCTACAGTCGTTTATTTATCAAATGGCCGCAGTCCACAATGAACAATAATTTGAATTCAAGAGGAAAAAAAAAGAAATAATAATAATCAAGTAAATTAGCAATTAATAAAATGACCTTGTCAAGAAGCGTTAACTAACAAATACAGAAATGCAATACTATGTCATGATCAGTTAAATTTAAATGCAAAAATGTCATTGAAACTCAATAACTAAGTAATAAAAAAAAGATATATATGAAAAGTAAGGTTTGAAAATTTAAAAAAAAAATAAAGAGAATAAGAGAGGAAAAAAAAAAACTAATAACGTAGAATTAGTTCTCGGAGCGGTTACCTTACACTTTCGTAACCAGAACTACCAATAAGTTGACATTAATTCAACAGGTTACGTCTAGTTAAGTTACCTATTTTAATAATTCATTTACCACACTGGGGCCAGCAATGAATTATTCCCTGAAATACCGAGGTGATCACCGGGTGTACAAATAGGGACAGAATGTAAATAAACAATAACAATCAGGATAACTAAAACTAGTACGATACCAAAATTTTCCAGATGATGGTGGTTCATTCAATTCGCCAGATTAGTCCTGGCTACTGGTTGTGGTTAACTTGATCGATGACTTGAGTAACCGTCCGATTACTTAGGCTGGTGTCTGTTAGCCTTTTGGTTCAATTTCGGTTACAATTGAACGTCTATTGTTATAACCGTGAGGGTATACTTGATGGTAAAGTACAACCTCCTAAGAAAAAAAAAAACCCTAAGAGAAAAAATTGTTATACACACTGTATTTGTAATTGAACCAATAGCGAAGCACTTCATGAATAAATTGAATCAATAAAAAAACTTGAAACTATAATGATTAGTTTCTAATAGCAAATTTACTTGATAAAAAAAAACTATAGCTCTTGAAAATTATTTTAATAGAAAAATTGAACATTAAGGTATTAATTAATTAAATCAGATGAAATCATAAGAAGGCTTTGATAGCAATTGAGAAAAATGTGTCTTGAGTTTGCAAAAATTGTTATAAGGTTATGTTTTTACCTGATGGAATTAGGGTTTGTTTGCCTCGAAAATCTCTGGAAATCTGGATCGGGGATTGGATTTCCTAGAGAGAGTGAGAATTCTCTACTCCTTAGGGCAGCTTTCAACTAAATTAAATTGAAAAAGTCAGAATCTACTATAGGAAAAAAAATGTGCAAGCAGCTTACCCCAATGGAGTTGTAAAAATCCGAATAAATCGGCGAAAATTATAACACTACGAAAACGTAAGGCAAAAAGGCAACTAAAATGTTATAATTTCAAATGAGAATTTAGGGTCGAAATCCCACAAGGGCGAAGACAATCTTCATAGAGACCCTAATTCTCCAACGTCCAGATGTGAAAAGAAATGTGTTACACATTCAATTAATAAGCTAACCTAAAGGGAGGAATTCAGACTCAGAGATGATTCAGACTAACGAAAAACATCAAAAATTAATCGATACAATTTTCACTTACCAAAAATTGCACACAACAATATAAACCGAGAAACATAACAACGGCTGACGAATAATGATATTAACAACAAATAATTATCCCATAAAACAATCAAAACTTGAAGAATACAAAATAGAGTGTTCCGTTTTCAAAATTAGAGGGCTCAAAGAAGAATCGACGATACTGAAAACATTACTAATCTACCGCTGGTTGACAGAAATTTTTGACAATCAAAAGTCAAAGAAACGAAATCAAAGGGTGCGTTCAAGATGTCTCAGAGATCAAAGAACCTATGCGCGACCCTGGGTTCGCTAGAATTTGCGCCAAGATCAATAGCGCTCCATAACCGGACAGAGTTAGTACGAACGGAGTTGTCTTACGGAACACAACCCACGAAATATTTTTGACACATGAATTATTTTTGTTATGAAACAGATGATCGAATTTAAACTTGGACTTAAAATATTGCTCTGTTTTGATTTCGAAATTGAATTAAAATATGGATTAAAATGAGGAAAAACCATTACAGCAAATAGAATTTGACTATGGAAAATTAGAAAATTTACAGGATCTACAACCGTTGAGATTATTGATGAAATTTAATAGAGAAAATGTTGACAAATTTAAGGAAATCTGGAATATAAAATTGAAAGTAGGTAAGAATCATTTATGCAATTTTGGCCTGTTACAAACTTACTGGTAGTTCTGGTTACGTAAGTGTAAGATAACCGTTCCGAGAACTAATTCTTTGTTTATTGATTTTCTCTTTTCTTTTAATTTAGATTTTCAACTCTTACATTTCATATATACATTTTTATTACTCAGTTGGTTATTGAGTTACAATAACACATTAGATTTTTACATATAATTCAATTGTTTTTCACTATAGCTATTATTCTAATAGAAGCCGTACTGTATTTGTTGATTGACCCTTCATCAAAGGGTCACTTCATTTATTAATTAATGATAGCTCCAGTGATTGTTCTTTCTCTTAAATAGTTTTTTTTTCTAGTTTCTTCTACTAGTAGTTTTCTTTGATAATATTGAAAATTTACTTGATTATTATTTTTTTAAAATTATTATCTCAATATATACCTATTGTTCATTGTTCATTGTTCAATAAACATACTATACCACTTGATTTATTGACTTTTATTTGGTTTTATGCACACAGCCTGGTTTTAGCTTACATTTTTCTTTTTCTTTATTATTATTTGAATTGTAAGGACCTGGAGCCAGATACCATCCTGGAGAGTCCGACTCATCTGTCCAGAGCCGGTGGCGCCCAAAACTAAAACCCGCCCCTACTCTCCGAATTATTTAGTTCTGAGTTAGGGGATAATTTGCACGCACTTCGACCTTCAGTCCTACAATCTCAAGTTCTCCATTCATTCATTTTTTTTTTTATTTATTTATTTTTTTTAATTATTTATTTTTTTTTTATTTTGATTTTTATTTTTACGAAAAAGCGTGGCAGATGTCGTTTTATTGGAGCCCAGTAACTTGCTTATCAAAGCTTCATATATTTTATCATGCTAAACTAGACATGTACCTATTTTTTAACATAAACAGAAATGGGTATTCGAATTTTTATCGCGCCATATATGTTTTCTCAATTTTCCTGACTATTGGAAGATGGTGCTACGAAGTACAAAATTCAAATTAGAAGGCGTAGCAATGATTAATTTTGAGCACGCTTTTGAAATTACTCTTTGCATCATTCAACAACGCAGTGATGCCCGATCAACGAAATAAAACCGCAAAGTGCACCTTCTAATTTCTTCTATTTATAGGTATAGGTACTTACTTCTCTCTGAGTTTCCGATTTTGAGGTCAAAGCGTGAGCATTCAAACTTGAGTCAGCCAGCAAAGCAGATTGTACCTGTTCTACATTGAAATGCTTTTCCAACTCCCAGTCAATCAACTGTTTAGTCTAAAAGAATAAATAGTTAGTAAGTAAAAACACACCAGAGCAAAACAGTTCCTACAAGTGCAGCAGCAAAATATTGATAGTATCTAGCAAATCCCTCATTGAGAAACGTATAATCCCACCATTTGCACGTCACCAAATTACCGAACCACATGTGAGTGAACTCGTGCGCAATAACCAGTGCAATGTTTTTCTTGTAAGTGATCGCCGTGTCCTCTTCGCTAAAAAGCAAACCCGTTTCCCTGTAAGTGACCAGACCCCAATTTTCCATGGCCCCGGCCGAAAAGTCCGGAATAGCTATTTGGTCCATTTTTGGCATGTACGAACCTGAACAATAATATTTGTGCATAAATAAAACACAAACATACAAACTTACCATATTTAATTCCGAACATGCTTTCCAAAGATCTTATTAGTGGTGGGCCAACTTCTACAGCCCAAGTTCTATCTTGCGCTTCTTCTTGTCTAGAACAGACTCTATGAAGGACGTTATTGTCGATTGTATCTTGCGCAGAGCAAGTGAACTCCGATATGATAAATGCTACTAGATACGTTGACATGCGTGTAGTTTCTTTATAGTGCGTTGTTACGTAGCCATCACTAAAAGAAAAACAATGTATTAAAGTTCTGTACCTATCAAAAGCTTCTAATTCAATCACATCTAATCTAGTTTTAGGCTTATTACTAGAAAATGACAAGGTTTAGAGTGTTGGAAGTGCCTGCCGAGCGTCAATTAGAAAAGCTCATTTCAGATGTGAACCGCCTATTCTACTACAATTTAGAACTAGTCTTTGAAAATGATAGATTTGGTGCAAAGAGCATTTATACAGGGTGACTCGGAGTTAATTTCCCTTTTCGAACGCGCCCTGTACATTCAACTTAATATTTGTGGGGAGGTTAGCGCTGGCAATATGCGGCGACTGCGTGCGGATTATCAGTGAACATGGAGCAGTGGTCGAACGAGCAACGCGGGTTTAAGGTTGAGGCGTTTTTTAAATCAAATGATTCTTATGTCGCGGCACGGCGACGTTTTTGTAACCGTAACCATATCCGCCGTATACGTGACGCTACGTCAAAAAATGTATTGAAATCGTGGGTTCAAAGATTCAATGTGGTACAGTGGCAATAGGGAACAATCATATTTTTCAAATTATTTTTTTTCTGATTGCTTATGTTTTCAAATATAAAATACATATGTTTTCTTTTGTATTATGTCCTCATTAAAATAAAAAAAATATATAAAATTTCAAATTATTTCCGTTGGCGCGAAAACGATTACCTTCAAGATGTCGGTATTTGTGACGTCAACTGTTTGTAAATACAACGTTAAGGTCTGTTTTCACAAGAGTCTCTGACACTTTGCAAACTGTCAGAAAAAATCGCTCGTACCTTCGACTGCATTGACAATGGTTGCGTTCCCAAGCACTCAACATGTTGAGTGATTAGTCAGCGGCTATGTTGAAAACAGATGAAAATCAGCTCTAGGCCAATCAAAACTTTTCTACCTTGTGCATTTCTCTAGCTGGAACAAAGCCGCTTACTAATCACTCAACATGTTGAGTGCTTAGGAACGCGACCAATGTGGTTTTTACGTGATGTTTCTGTATTTGGCGTATTGTGACATTTTGTATTTCAATCAGTTTATCATGATTGATTCAGGATTTACAGAAGCGCAGCCTGACAATCTTCCCTCTATAGACCCATTTATGGTGGTTTATTATCAGTGAAGTGAGCTGATCGTGGACCAATCGTTCTTCATGACCCAAGAGTGGACTACGAAACCATGGACCACGTACGTTCGTTATTCACGGTCAGTGTGCACTACCCTTAACCTTAGTTTATGAACAGTTGACGTCACCGAAAGCGGCCATGTCAAACGTAGCTTTTCCGCGCGAAACTTTTCAATTTAAAACTAATAATTGCCCTATAACAATAATATCGATATATGAAATGCAAAACTCCTCATATTCAATATTTTACAGAAATATGTGCACCATAAAAACAAAATGAACCATATTTATTTCTCATAAGAATTCCCTATTGGCAAATCAGAAGCGTCCCGCCATATTTTCGAATTGAACGCCTCGGATTTTCGGTCGCAGCACGTCGCACAATCCCAATGTTCTCTGGAGTTCTGATGGACTTCTGTTGGCCGAGACGCTTTGGATTTGCCATTGGACCACTTTGTCTAAATCTTTAAACCCATAATTTCAATAATTTTTTTGACGGAGTATCACGTATACGCCGAATATTGTAACGGTTACAAAAACGTCACCGTGTCAGGACATGGGAATCGTTTGATTTAAAAAACGCCTCGACACTAAACGCGCGTTGCTTGTTCGACCACTGCTCCATGTTTACTGATAATCCGCAAGCAGTCGCCGTAAATTGCCAGCGCTAACCCCTCCACAAATATTAAGTTGAATGTACAGGACGCCTTCGAAAAGGGAAATTTACTCTGAGTCACCCTGTAGCTGGATGAGACTGGAATTAGTGTGAATCACTGAAGTCTTATTCCCGGAATGGTTAGGGCATTTCGTGGCACGGAAGATTCGGTGTTAGTTCTTCCCGACAATCATGCCACAACTCTTTAAAGTCCTGTAATTTCTGTCGTGGAAACGGGATCATTCCTGTTCCGATAGCCCCACACACTTCTCACTGGCTTCAGCCTCTGGACGTCTTATTCAAGGAAGCTCAAGCATACCATCACCAAATACCAAGCAATATCCGATAGAGTCATTTATATTACGATTACCTGAATAAAAAAATTTAATCTGCAGATTATTCCAAGTTTACGCACCGATGAGCACAGCAAAAGAAGAGGAAATCGAAAGCTTTCACGATTATCAAGATAGAGCTTGTCAAATGGAATCAACCCAATTCTTAATAGTCATGGAATACTTCAACGCCAAGATAGGAAAACAAAAGCGGGGAGATACTGACTATGTGGTAAATTTTGGATTTGGCGAAATAAATGAGAGGAGAGATTCTATCCAACTACTTAAATAAAGAAAATCTGTACTCAACACATTCTTTAAAAAAACAACGCAAATAGACATGTACAGCCCCGATAACCAAACCAAGAAAGAAATCGTTTGCATCATATCCAGACAATATGTAAAGATGATTCAATTCCGGGAGCGATCACAGGCTGGTGACAGCAAAGATCATAATTATTATTGCAATTGAAAAAAAAAACTCTTCAAAAACTACGCTTTCCCTCTCACGATGTCTAAAACTTAAAGAAACAGAATATCAACACGACTTGAACCAAAAACTAACAAATTCAATTCTGAGCGAAAACAGATACAGCACAAATAAAATAACTTAAAATCTGTTTTTTTTTTTAAAGATAAAAGTCAAAATGACATTATGTTGGCAATATAATGTAAAAGTGTCAATGCTTTCAATTTTTTTATGTAGAAAAGGCTTGTGTTGCCAACATAGTTACAAAATTTTTGACTTGGGGAATTATCTTTAAAAAAAAACGAACTTTACGTTGTGAGAACTTCGGTAAAGAAGATCTGCCTAAAGACACGGAGCCACAAACACTGAAGCTAATCCAAAACGCATTAAAATTATTAGAAAATAGAAGGAACACAACGGATAAAACAATCGACGAATATAAAAATGTAAACAAGCAAGCTAAAAAAGAAATCTGAAAAGACAATAGAAAGAACCTACAATGCGGAACTCATAGAGAAAACCATCAGCTTCCCAACTTCCAAAATTTAGGAGGGGGGGTCTCAAGTTAGCCTCCCAGTAGGAGTTTGTCGGAAAATTACCGAATATGGAAATTTTGAGAAAAACCTGATACAGCAAAGTTCAGCACACTTCGGATTGCATGAGAATCCATTTTTGTTTGATCTGATTTCCAAAATTTTGGGGGGGCTTAGCGTCAAGTTAGCCCCCCAGTAGGATTTTGTCGGAAAATGACCGAATATGGAAGTTTTGAGAAAAACCTGATACAGCACACTTCAGATTGCATAAGAATCAGTTTTTTTCCTATAACTTTGGTATCGAAATGGCAAAGTTCAAAATATCATCGGCACAGTGAAGCACACTTCGAGCACAGTAAGTGGTTGCAATTTTGTTAGAAAATTCGAATGTGGGGGGGGGGCTAACTTGACGGAGCCGTTTTAAAATCATTTTCTCGCGCGGAGAGCTTATGACGTCATGTGACGCGAGAAAACACCTCTAGTCTTTGTTGACTTTCAAAAGGCTTTTGGCACCGTCAAAATCTGGTCAATCTTAACGGCTCTGCGAAACGTTTGAATAGTACGTACAGTTGCGATCAAAAAAATGTAGTACAAGAAAAATCTCCAAAATCTCCTGGTCTATTATAAAATAATTTAATTCATAACCAAAAATGACATATTTTTGGCATTTTTCGACAAGTTTCTAACCTAGAAAGCTTCAGATGACATTACTTTGGCATTTTACCACCCGTTTTTAACCTAGAATATGCCATTGCCTGTTTATTTACTGTCAAAATTTTGTATGTTACACATTATACATTCCTAAATCTATCGCTTAAGATAATCTGTTAGTTCTATTTGTAGAATCGTGAAAATGGAAAGTCTTGGATACTTTCTGTAGACGTCTAGTTTACAGTGATGCAATAGACCCCAGTGGCGGCCAGTGGCATCCTAGTGTGGTTGTGCGCTCTTGGAAAATTTTTTGGAGGTGCCACGTCCTGTTTTACATTTATTTTGTATGTTGATTTTTTTTCTTTTTACTTTAGGAAAAATTATCGAAAACAAAAATATATGTATTTAAATGAGGCTTGAATGTTTGTATTCTAGCCATAATACATAATTGATACTGAAATTTATAATTAAAAAAAAAACCGCGAACAACAGAGTTGTCAAACCGCCAAAATGGTGAAAAAACATCGAAATATTCTCGATTGAGTGGAAACAACATTGGAAGTGTGTATTCAAATAGCGCACGGCGCATCCCTTTCATCGGGCGACTTACAGTATATTCCCGATCAATCGCACAACGAGAAAACACATTTACCCAGAGCGCCGAACGATTCCACACCGACCACCCGGACCACCAGCACAACCAAGCGGGAGAAAAAAATATACAAGACAGGCGCAGGGCGCGCTTTCGTTCCGTTCGTGCGAATTTAAAAATAGAAAAATAAGTAGATATTTATCCTAATTTAGAAAATTGGGTAGGTATTTTTTAATTGAAGTTTCTTTTCTTTCCAAAATTTTAATTTTATTTTCTTGCTTGGTTTTTGGAGGCAGTGCGCGCGCACGAGCGCACTTATTGAGAAGCCGCCCCTGATAGACCCATTGATTGCCAAACATCCGATCGCAAATATTCACGATTCTATAAGATTTTTTGTAAGCTACAGGAATCGCAGAATTGCAAATTGTCTATAGGCTTATGGAAAGTTATAGGTTTGCTTACAGATGTGCACAGAATTGACATAACTACCATGGCGAATTTCAAAACAAATGGAAATAGTCTCCAGGTGGGTGGGAAATTTCCCGACTCCAACATCCCTATGGTCTGTCTCATGGAATCTGGAGGCAAAAATTCGCTTTTGGTATCAAAAACCACAAAGAAACATGACAAAATCACAAAAATTAACGATCATAATAATAGGAACATACAATGTGACATCCATGAAAAATTGAGATTAGGATCAAGATTAAGATTAATGAACTGGATGAAGAGCTGACCAAAATAAAGTGGGATTTCGTAGGCTAGTCAGAAACGCCCGAAACGCGAAGAGAATCAGAAAATCGGATAAAATTGAACTCTGGTGACCTACTATATAGACCGTCAGCTAATGACAGATTTTGCTGACCGATTTTCTCTCTTCGGGAATATCAACCACTGAAAATTATGTCAATGCTGAGCTGAAAAAATGAAAATTTAGCGACCGGACGTCTGCTAGGCATATGGAAAATTTACTTTCTTTTTGTAGCGACTGTAAAATATACTTCAACAGCTGACCTGTTTATGGGAGTTTTTTGGTCTGATCTTAACGATATCAAATTTGATTCTGTCGATTGCCATGAGCGAGAAAACGGTCAGCAACCGAGTATTCTTCCACAAGATCGCGCCCTTATTTCAACCTCTTCAGTACGTGCAAACCTTATGGTTTTGGTTTTTCATTATTAGATTGTTCTGATAATGTGTTAAAATGACATGAAAGAAAAATTAAAAAAATAACCTATTCGCTTCTGCAACAGGAAAATAGAATTTTTCTTCAAACGTCAGAAAACCTGACATTTATCTACTAATTTCATGATGTTAAAGTGTAACTTTTATGTCAGTTGACAGTCACTATGGATCACGGAAGTAAAAGACTCTTACCTCCGCTCATGAGCCGAGGTAAAAGTCTTTCACTTCCGCTCGTGAATATTTGCCATAACAACGCAAAGATTGACATTTTGTCACCTGGTGGATTGTTCGGTAACATCATCATTATTTCAGAAAATTTCGATTTTTTCTATTATCCAGACACGTTTGAAGAAAATATATCGTGTTCTATTCGGAGTAAAAGCTACTTTTGTGACTCGTCTGTATTGACGGCCTCACTGCGTTCGGCAGGCAAACTTACATACTCGTCACAAAAGTATCACTTTTACTCCTAATAAAACAATATAGGTACTATTTCATATGCCTAGCAGATATCCGGTCGCTAAATTTTCATTTTTTGAGCTCAGCACTGACATAATTTTCACTGGCTGAAATCCCCGAAGAGAGAAAATCGGTCAGCAAAATCTGTCATTAGCTGACGGTCTAATACTATAAAGGTAACGAAGATAATAGTAACTTTGGAGTAGGATTTATCATAAATAAAACCATAGGTCACAACACCTCCAAACTATCAGAGTAATCTCAGATCGCGCCGCCTATCTCATACTTAAAATGAGAAGAACGTCATTGAAAGTTATTCAAATGGCAAACTATGTAGGAAACTGAACTAAGAAGAGAATAAAATGGAGAACTTTGGATACGGCGAGAGGAATGATAGGGGCACTACCTTAATGAATTTTCTATAGGAAAAACCCCTATAACAATGAACTCGTTTTACAAAAAGATGCCCAAACGAAAGTGGACGTGGATCAGCTTTAATGGAACAACGAAAAACGAAATTGACCACATAACAACTGAAAATAATTTAGCGATATAACGTAAATAATATATCATTAGCGATGTAACAGTCTTGAACAGACTCACCACAAACAGCGATCACAGGATGGCCAGAACAAAGATATGTATCGGTAGCAATTTTGAAATGAAAAAAAAAATAAAAAAAAAAATTGATGGAAACAACGAACAACTGGACATGACCAAACTTGTACAAAATAAAACTGAATAAAAAGAGAGATTAAAAGAACAACTGACCCAAAACTTGAACAGCGGAAATGGAATTATAAATAAAATAAACAATACATTAACAAGAACCATGATTAAAGTACAAAAAGAGATCGCACAACGAAATAGAAAGAAGGAAAATTACATCACGGAAGAGACAAAGAAACTCATGGGGAAAAGGCGCAACCTGAGCGAAGATGGTGAAACAAAATCGATAGAATACGCAGAAATTATTGAGACCATCAGGATAATGACAAAAGAAAATAGAAAGAGTTATAGAAAATAACAGAAATATGAATTGCCTACGAGCGACACTAGGTAGACATAAAATAAATGAAATAAAAGACATTAACGGAGTAGAAACCAATATTAATGAGGATATCATATCATAAATATAGCACACCTATTTAATACGAAACTATACCAAGCAAAGAAGGAATCACCGCGGAAGGAATCATAAGGCAACTCCCCAAACTATAATAAAAAAATGTAAACTCAGATCGACAACCCGAAATAAAGAGAGCACTGAAAGAAACAAAAAAGCATCTGGAAAAGACAGAAATACGGAATAACGGTAGATATGTTAAAATGCGGTAGAAAAACAGTTGTTAATACTCTCCATGCGACGGATACTAATCAAAAGAACAGGCCGGCTTCAGAGAGTGTATCAGTACGAGCGACAACCTATTAACCATGAATATCCTAACAGAACGAGCAAACCAGTATCACATCCAACTGTATATTGCGTTTATCGACTTCGGAAAGGCTTTTTATAGTGTTGAACACTGGGCAGTAAAAAGCTCCCTAATTAATAGCAGAATAGACTACAAATACATAATACACAGTCCTAATAAGAAACATATAATAATATAGCGAAGCAACAACAACAATTGAAATCCACGAGGGAACAAGACTGTAATGATCCGGAAAAATAGTCCCGATTTTAATAATGTCTTTACTGTAAAAATTAAATGTAATCAAATAATCAAAAACTGAATTTCCGGTATTTCAAATCAGAATCGATAAATTGAAAATGAAACAAATTAGCGTTGACCCCAAATTAAATTATAGTTATTTAAATTACAAGTGCGTTTATGAGCATGATTACAATAACGAGTGTGAAGGATTAGAACGACGAGGTCGTAGACCGAGTCGTTTTAATCACATGAGTTTTGTAGTCATGTTTAAACACACGTGTGATGTACAACGTTTTATCTACAAAGCGAAAAATAAGAATATTTTTCCGATTATTCCACTCATGTGTTAGAAATCCCATAAGACAAGTGACGGTTTTCAGAATTACAGCGAAAATTCTCCTCTCCATTTGTTTAACTAGAGAGAATTACAGCGATAATTCTCCCATGTTATTTTATACATGGTTGTCATGCTAATTTTTGATACAAACAAACGGTTCCTGATAGCAACCATTTATTTGTATCGATTGTTTAGATGTTCAAATCATTTAATACATATTTATTTCCATATTTTTTGCATTCTCATACGTGAAATATTCCTCTAAATACCACTTGAGTTTTAAAATGAACCAGATAATTTTTCACTCACGCGTGTTTTCTCTGCAAATTTCACTCGTCTTACGGACTCGTGAAATTATAGAAAACACGCAATCGTGAAAAATTATCGGTAATTTTGAAGCTCTCGTGGTATTATCCCCGATTATTTTCGTTCATTAATAGTTGTCTACCTTCATTTTACCTTTACAGGTTTACCTTTGACATTTGTCAAATCACCAAAAATAGTTGTGTTATAGACTCATAACCTCGTCCATAACACCACTAGTTGTGTTATGAATTCATAGCCTGGTCTATAACACCACTAGTTGTGTTATGAGTCCGATGACGTTACTCAAATACTAGAAAAATGGTTATGTAAAAACGTCATAACCAAATGCTTGTAGATAAAAATATGTATATACGTTAAAAAATTCTATTATTTAGTCACCAAGTGTGATGTCATCTTCTAAAATCAATGAACTTATTGAAAGCGAGGCCAGAGTAATTAAGTCGATGATTAATGGCTCACGTGTGGCGGTTTTCTTTGTGTTGTTCTCACATTCTTGAACCAATGAGTGTTGACCCCGATAAATCAGGAAATTGCGACATAATTATTCGATTTTAAACAAATAACAAAGGAGATTGCATCATCCTCCAAAAAAATTATGAAATTAGTTTTTGGAATAATATTTAGGTCAACCAATAAAATTTACTTATAGATGGTCAAACGACCGCCTTTTGTCGATTTTGGAGGATAATTAATAATACTTTGAGGAGGAATCGAAAAATATAAAACAGGCGGTTTTAGAAGTGGAAAAACAGTTGTCTGTTGAGTTCGCAGTCCAGTCCAGTTTGAGTTAAAGTCTACAGTACCTAATGTGTCAGTCCGGTTAAAATTCGCGAAAGTTTCTTTTATGGCGTATGGCCTCGGGCTTAATTTAACTTAGAAAAAGTACGGAATATTGGGAAAGAAAGAACATTTAAAGGCGTTCAATATTATGTGCGAACTCTAGAAATTTTTCAGTAATTAATTATGTAGTTTATCGAGTGACAATTTAAATGTAAGTACTTTAGTGATTATTATTGTTTTCTGACTTTTAACAATGATTCTAAATGATGAGAAGTGAATTGACAATGACTTTTAAAGCATAAAAACTTGAGTGATTTTGACTAGTAAACTTTTTGACTTTATAAATGATGAATGACTATGAAGTGAATTAACTTTGGAACATTATTGCATAAATATTAATAACTCGAGTGTTTTGACTATGGAACATTATTGCATAACTTTAATTGCCTTCGAGTATAATGACATTTTAATTTAATTTTGCAAAGAAAATATGAAGGGAATTTATAATGCTCTTAACAATATACGATTTCGAGTAGGAATTATTAATTAAACATTTGTGTTTATTGGCTAGGAATCCTGTAATAGTAATTATTCTAATTAAATAAACCATTAAATAAAATGGAAGTTTTGAAAAGAAACTTGTTGTTCTTCATGAAATAAAATTGCTATCGATATAGTTAGTAATACCTATATACTTAATCCAGTGAGTCGGATTATGACTTATATAATCATTTTGAATAAGCAGTCAGTAAATGACTTAGGAATTTTTAAGAATTTATAGATATAGGTGAAGGGTAGTTTAATAGGAATGTGAATCGGAAGTGTTGTAATGAATAAACTTATAAGTTATTAAGAATAGTAGGAGTAGGGCGTTTCTTTTTGTATGGATATTTCCTGGTCCGTAATAATGGAATTTGAACGGATGTGAAATAATTTGAATTGGGAAAAATAGAAGTGGCTGTCAGAATAGAAAGATATTTTGCTTATTTAAATTTTGGGTCTTAAGTAGGTATAATAAAATATAATTTAGTAAACCTCAATAGTTTGTTTCTCTCTTTTGCGAATAGACCCCTCCACAATTTTATAGGTAGCAGCTCCGACGAAATAAACACCATCAATATACCGCTCGCCATTTACCATCTAACCAATTACACAGAATACTTGGGGCGTTTTGCTACAAAACCAATAGACATAAGAAGAGAGGTGTCAGACAGAGAGACACAATATCACCTAAACTTAGAGGATGTTATCAAAGAATAAGAGTGGAAAAAACAGGTAAGTATAGAAAAAGATGGGCAACACCTCTGAACAACCTAAGATATGTGGATGACATCGGCCATAATAGCAGACAAGAAAGAAGAACTGACAGAGATTCTGGAAGAACAGGACATAGCAGCTGAAAATATAGGTCTTAATATGAACTACTCCAAAACTAAAACCATAACAAACCCAAATGGAGACAGCACAATCGGAATACGTCAAATACAGATAGAAATAGAACAAGTCAATTACCAAGTTTTTGCTTCAGTTAAACCGTTTTAACCGCTAAAACGTTTTCGAACTTGAAACGTTTTATCCCGTGTTTATACTTCTATGGAACTTTTCCCAGGATAGTTTTTAAATGTCATAACAAGCAGTGCTGCTCCGCAGTATTTAAACCGTTTTCAAAACGTTTTAAATCAGAACGGTTTAACAAGATGAAGCGGTTTATGGGGTGTTTATACAACCGTTTTATAGTAAAACGTATACTGTTAAACCGGTTTAACGGGAAGCATAAACGTGGTAAATGAATATACATACATATACATATCTGGGACAGATTATCAAATTCAACAAAGAAAGTCAAACAGCAGAAATCAAAAGATGAATTAGATTGGCTTGGCAGCATTCGGCAAATTGAGCTCAAAAATAGAAAATATCTACAATACCTCAAAACCAGAGTAATCAATGTGTACTCACCTCTAAAGCGCAAACATGGGAATTAACACAAATGTTACATGTGAAACTAATAGATAGAATTGATAGAAAGCGAAGAGAATGGGTGAGAAATAAAACGAAAGTGAGAGACGTTAGAAAAGAGGTAGTAAAATTAAAATAGAAATTTGCCGGTTGGTCACAATATCAGACAAGAGGACCATCGATGGAAAAAATGTATTTAATTATTAACTGGAGATCTTGGGAAAATAAAAGACGTGAGGAAGACCCCTAATCAGATGGGAAGATGAACTGAAGAAGTACGCTGGAACTAGAAGGATAAACATGGCGACGACAAACAGAAAAGTTGGAAAGACTGTGGAAGGCCTATGTCCAAAGATTGGCCATAATTCAGTATTCATATTTTTTGGACATACCCTGTATTGATATTAATGTAAATATCATAAAAAATCTATTGAAGTAAGTCCTTGTCAATGAGGAATCGAACCCAAATCAAATAAAAGATTTCTTATAAGAAAATATGCTTAGAGCTAAAATACCGCCGACGCAATGGAGTCACGTTAAATCGAGCGAGAATCCAACCGATGCCATTTCATCAGGCATCAACATAGAGACATTAAAAAACTCAAGCCTATGGTGGACAGGACCCGAATGGCTAATTAATAAGGAAAGTTGGCCAAAGTACACCTACATCCCGAAAATCACAGAAGGAACCAAATACACAGAGTGCCACCAGGCACAAGTTGCGCTACAAGATGATTATGGAAAAGATTTTCAACATTAACAAAAATGGTAAGGCTATTGTCATATTGCTGAAGAATGAGAAAAAACTCACCGAAAGAGAACTTGTCTCTCGAAGAATTAGAAGAGAGACTAAAAGTGGTCATCAGATGCGTACACGAAATTGAGTTCGATGAAGAAAAAAAAAAGCCCCAAAGAAAAGAAGAACATAGACAAAAAAAAGTAGGCTAAAAACTTCGAATCCAATATTAGACCAAGAAGGCATACTACAAGTGAGAGGCCGATTAAAAAACGCAGAGATTTCGTACAACGAAAAACACCCCATTATTCTCCCAAGAAATAATCATCTCAAAAGGCTGATCATTCAAGAAGCCCATGCAAAAACCTCGCACGGAGGCAACCAGCTCACTCTAGCATACACTAGACAAAAATTTTGGATAATCAATGCAGAAAGAGTTATAAAGAAGTATATTAAACGAGTGCATAAAATGCATCAGATACAAACAACAAGCAGGGCAATTCATGGGCGATTTATCGAAGGAAAGAGTAACTCCATCACCACCATTTTCAAATACAGGAATTGACTACGCAGGGCCCATTCCAGTTCGAGCAACCAAAGGGAGAGACTACACGTCATACAAAGGCTACATTGCTATTTTTGTATGTCTGGCAACACAGGCAATACACATAAAAAGCTTCAGCGATATTACAACAGAAACATTCTTAGCAGCCCTAAGGAGATTCACGGCTCGGCGAGGTCAGGGTTCGAGCATATACAGCGATAATGGCACAACATTCATAGGAGCAGCTAATCAACTCAATGAAGAAATATTAAAATTTGATGAAATCTCCAGAATTAGAGAATAACACTTTAGGGACAAAATGGCACTTTATTCCACCAGCATCTCCACATTTTGGAAGGCTCTGGTAGGCAGGTGTTAACTACAGAGGCTACAATCGCGTTACAAATGGAAAGAACAATAAAAAAAATCTTAAAGAAGGTGAAATAGTCCTGATAAAAAAAGACAATATAAATCCAGCCAGATGGCCTCTAGCAAGAATTATTCAAGTGCACTCTTGGCTATAAGAAGGAAAAAACGAAAATTCCACTAGTGTCATGGAACCCTATGTACAATGCTCGTATTGTGCATTCCAAGCAGCATCAAAGCAAACTATACACTACATCATCCAGAAAAAGGATTATTTATTGAACATATGGAAACAACCGAAGGGGAATTCAGATTACAGCCAGATATCAACAAAACAAGAACCACAGACGATGCAAGGAAAGTAACAGAAGTTATAGACAACTTTAAAAAGTTATGCATGCGACCAAGCAAAAGAGTTGTCCGCAGAAACGTAATGCAGTTCACTAGTACATCATCTAACTCAAAACGAAAATGAGATACAGATATTCACAAACGGCCTTCTCTCAACACGCCAAAGTAAACGAGGGATCCTCAGCAAATTTATGACAGCAGTATTTGGAGTGAATGAGGAAGTGTACAAGGACATCAACAGTCTTCAAGACAATCAAGAAGAATTGATTAGAGCACCAAAACATCAAATGAGATAAATGGTGTCAGCCGTCTCAAAAATCAACACACGGAAATTAAAATTGAGACACATTTAGAGAAATTTCAAAAAAAACTCAAGGGCCTAAAAGCCATCAATGATGTGAGAGCATAGTATAGAACAGCAGATACCAACACCCTATAGACATCCATGTTTTGAGTGCAAACCAATTAGCGTCAAACTATATGTCGGAACTCAGCAACTATTACACCAAGCTGTTTATAGTCATTTACGGAGGATCAATATAGACACTACTATCACCTGTCCATACATCCAGGATAATTAAAGAGGCCAATGGCAAGCTGCCATCTTATCTGAGGATATGGCGGATTCCGGCGAGAACAGTAGCGGAGGAGGCGGAAGGGCAAAGGTTCAGAATATAAACATACTTCATTGAAGATATAGCAGAATACGCAGTGATAAAAGCATTTCCGATACCACTATGTAATTGACGACATTCATCAAAAACATCAAGGAACACATTGTCCAATTCAAAAGACTAAAATAACCACAATCATATTGAAGCAGCTGTATACGCCAAATAGCTGGATATATATTACACCATGCTCAGCCAACATTGCGATCACATGCAACGGAATCTGCGAAGACATCCTATTGAATAGCACCGGTATAATAAAAATATCAGCAGATTGCATCATTGAAACAAATCAAAACATACTTGTACCAAAGCAAACAAGTACCACATCCGTAATTGCAAGCTACTCAAAAGCGTCAACTGTGGAAATTAATTCACACATTAGCAACCGCGCACAATGACATCCGACGTCAGCGAATTTGAAGACGAACCAATATTCACAATAAATCACGATGACCTGACCCACCTCAAAGTTAATGTGGTGCCCTAGGCCAGCAACTTGAAGATAAAGTATGGAAAAAGGTGAAAAATCATTCATATATTATCACCAGTGCGACAACGATCTTAATTGTCGCATGCGGTATAATGATCGGACTGTTATATCAATACTACGCCAGGCGGGAGAGTGAAACCAGCAAACCAGGAATCAGAGGCGATGGAACTAGAGCCCTTACCAACAGATAGACCCCCGAGCAAATTATGCCCGAGAGCAGTCAGAGGGCAAGACGGGGAGGATGTTTAATCAACATTTCTCTATATTATGTTAACGTAATAATTTCAATCATTTTGAAAGTAGTGCATAACAATATTATACATTAAATATAAATTGCCTTGAGTCAAGGTTAGATTATGCAAACAATAGGAACTAGAAATGGAACATACTTGACTGCGTACAAAGCGTAGATGTTCAAGAAGCCCATGCAAAAACCCCGCACGGAGGCAACCAGCTCACTCTAGCATACACTAGACAAAAATTTTGGATAATCGATGCAGAAAGAGTTATAAAGAAGTATATTAAACGAGTGCATAAAATGCATCAGATACAAACAACAAGTAGGGCAATTGATGGGCGATTTATCGAAGGAAAGAGTAACTCCATCACCACCATTTTCAAATACAGGGATTGACTACGCAGGGCCCATTCCAGTTCGAGCAACCAAAGGGAGAGACTACACGTCATACAAAGGCTACATTGCTATTTTTGTATGTCTGGCAACACAGGCAATACACATAAAAAGCTTCAGCGACATTACAACAGAAACATTCTTAGCAGCCCTAAGGAGATTCACGGCTCGGCGAGGTCAGGGTTCGAGCATATACAGCGATAATGGCACAACATTCATAGGAGCAGCTAATCAACTCAATGAAGAAATATTAAAATTTGATGAAATCACCAGAATTAGAGAACAATTTCGGATTTTTGTTAACGTAATAATTTCAATCATTTTGAAAGTAGTGCATAACAATATTATACATTAAATATAAATTGCCTTGAGTCAAGGTTAGATTATGCAAACAATAGGAACTAGAAATGGAACATACTTGACTGCGTACAAAGCGTAGATGTTTAATGTTATAGCAATTTCGCCTTGGATTGGAACTTGACGTGAGAATCCAGGATTAGAGCAATGTCAGTTTATGTAGAATTTCAACATAAATTATCGCCAGAAAATTAATAAAATCAGTATTCAACTAGTATTCACATTTCAACGTTGTTTTACTCACAAATACCTATTACGGCCAAGCCACTTTAATCTATTGTGAGGCTGCTATAGAGTAGTAGGGATTTAGAAGGAATTCACTGGATCCTTCACTTAGGTTTAAGACATTATACATGGAATCACTCTGGAATCTTACGTAGAAACCAAAAATGAAATAATATAGGTTGTCTTATTCAAAATAAGCGATTTGACGGCTACTTCCGGTATAACCGGAAGTGCCACTGTCTTGAAAATATTTTAGCCGGGCTGTTTTCATTGACATTAGTATACTGTCAAATTTTCGAAATGTTGTAATCCACAAAATGAGGTGAGTTACATACGGCTCTACATTGTATATTTTATTTAATCAGCATATTATTTTACCTTAGCTTGCATTCTGTATTCTCTTTTTGTAGCTTCTACTTGCCGAGCGTCGTCAGTCAGAGCTTTGCATTCACTTTCGACGCCTCGAAATTTAATAAATTTTAAACGTAAAAATATTGTAATAGTTTTAAGTGAAATAAATTTGTTTTTAAAAAATCGTACATCGCGTACTGATTTGTAACTGGCGCAGTCGGTAGGATAGTCAGGAACCAATACATCGAGTATCGATTTATCGTGAAACGGTCAACTGGCTATCCGAAAGAACTTACGGTTTGGGATTTTTGATTGAACATCAGAAACTTTCGGCCGTGACTACGAAAAGTGTTCGTGTGCGTAAAGCAATTAATTGGGGATTGTTTCGCGACGGCATTTTGAGAATTGATAACAAACTCTATCAATTCTGCGAGGACTAAGGGCCGAATTTATAGTCATTCCTTGAGTCTGCCTAAAAGGTCGTGAGTTCAGAATGGACACTTGGTACTATTTGACAAGTTAGTCATGTCAATTCTAAACGTTCAAGGCTTCCTTAAGGTCCAAGGAAACCTCAAGGAGCGACTATAAATTCGGCCCTTAGTGCTTTTGGACTTGGATTACAAAATTGCCACCAGAGGACTGAGGCCTTATAGTACCACCTAGACATAAGAAGAAAACTCTATGGCACGAAAATTGATAGCATATTTTATGTAAGTGCAATTTGTAAATGTCTGATTTGGACGATTTAATTAACTCTTTTGAAAGTATTGAGATAAACTATAATAGCTCTGACTCCGCTTCAAATACAGAAGTGTTAACTGATCAATCTAATAATCAATTAGAAATTGAAAGTAATATTAATCAATTAGAAAGTGAAAATAATATTTTACCTATTGATAGCTCAAACTTAGATTTAACTGCTTTTGCACAAACTATAACGCTTTTGCGAAGTCAACAAAATTTGAACTTTTCTCCTTTAAATATTGCTACAGTAAATTTACCAGTAACTATGGCTCAATTTAAACCCAAATATTTAAGTTGTGTCCCAAAATTCGAGGGAAACCCTTGCGAGCTAAACAGATATTTAGCGACTTGCAAATCTCTCATAGATAATTTTTATGATACTGTAAATGTAAATTGTTTCCAAAATATATTTTTAATAAACTCTCTTATAGGTAAACTTTCTGGCAATGCTAGATTAGTGGTAAAATGTTCAGAATGTCTCCACCTGGGACGGTCTTAAAAACACATTGACTAGACATTTCGCGGACAGACGCGACGAGTCTTGTTTGAATAGAGACCTTGTTTTAACCAAACAAAATGCTAATGACCCCTCAATCTTACTATGATAGATTTCTCGAATTACTTAATTTACTCTGCAGTTACGTAGATGCTCATGACGATGTGGCTACTGCCCAATTAAAACGAAATTTGTATACAGAACTTGCTTTAGAAACATTCTTGGCCGGTTTAAGGGAACCTTTAGGCAACACAATTCGTTGTATGTTACCAAAAGATTTAGGTGATGCCATACAACTTGTTATTCGAGAGAGTGACACAAAATATTTCCAAAATCAACCCAATCATAATAATAGCAATGCAAATCATACAAAACCAAAACCTCAACAGCATCAATTTCGATTTAATGGTCCAACCAGAAATTTTGGTTATAATAACTATGCACCAAATCAGTTTAGGCAGCCCTTTCCGTCACAACCTATCAATATTAGACCTAATGCAAACATCCGCCCACAAAAATTCTTTTCTAACTCCCCAGTTTTTGGTAAACCAAAACCAGCAAACGTATTCAGACAAAATCCTGGAAAAATTTCGCCCCCAGTGATTTCATTAAATTTAAATAACACCAGTGAACTCTCATACATAGTGTTTCCTGAATACAACGTCAAAATTTTAATTGATTCAGGTTCCACAAAATCTTTTATTGACCCAAATATAGCATTTAAATTCTTTCCGAATTTCATTATTAACGATCCTTTCATCGTTAGTACGGTATTACAGAAATCAGCCCATAAACATAGTGCTAACATACCAGCACCTAAAATATTCAATTTACCCAAAAAAGAAAAACTCAAATTTTACCTATTCAAATTCCATAACATTTTTGATGGTTTGATAGGCCTTGACAATTTAAAATGATTACAAGCAAATGTCGATTTTAATAGTGGTTACCTTATACGCCCTATGCAAAGATCAAATTGAAATATCAACAAACACAAAACGAACTTAATTGCATTACTGTTGAAGCGAGAACAGAAAAAGTAATTAAAATCAAAACATCTATAAAAAATGGCGAAATTATTATTCCCTATATGAAATTACACAATATTGAAATACCCGAATCACTAACAATCGCAAAAGATGGCTATGCAATAACAACAATCTTAAATAACTCTTGCGAGCCAATTACTTTAGATTTTTCAGAACAAATAGAAGTCGACCCTTTTGAAAAAAATAATATCGAGACGATAGATTTTAATAATTTTGACGAATCACCCAAACAAAGACTAGATTTATCAAAAATTCGCGTCGATCATCTTAATAATGAAGAAAAATACAAGACTTTGGAACTGTGTGAAAAATTTTCAGATATTTTCTACCAAGAAAATACACCTCTATCTTTCAGTAGTAACTTGAAACATCATATACAAACGACAGATGAGACGCCAATTTATACTAAAACTTACAGATACCCGTTCATCCATCGCCAAGAACTAAGAAACCAAATAGAAAAAATGTTAGATCAAAAAATTATAAGACCTTCAAATTCTCCCTGGTCCTCACCAATGTGGGTGGTACCAAAAAAATTAGATGCTACAAGAAAGGAAAAATGGCGTGTGGTCGTGGACTACAGAAAACTGAACGAAAAGACAATCGATAACAAATACCTGCTACCAAATATTACGGATCTGTTAGACAAATTAGGTAGATGCCAGTATTTTACAACATTAGACCTTGCATCAGGCTTTCACCAGATTGAAATGAACGAAGCCGACATACAAAAAACGGCCTTTAACACTGAAAATGGACACTACGAGTACCTTAGGACGCCCTTCGGTCTGAAGAATGCACCTGCTACCTTTCAAAGCATAATGGACTCAATTTTAAGGGGTATTCAAAATGAAAAATGTTTGGTATACTTAGATGATATCATTATTTTCTCGACATCCTTACAGGAACATCTAAATAACTTGAGAAATGTTTTCCAACGGCTACGTGACTCTAATTTCAAGATCCAGCTTGATAAAAGCGAATTTTTGCATACCTGGGTCATATTGTGACGTCAGAGGGAGTCAAACCAAACCCCGATAAAATTAAAGCAATTAAGCAGTATCCGATACCGAAGACTACAAAGCAAATTAAAGGATTCCTAGGACTGTTAGGCTACTACCGGAGATTTATTAACAATTTTGCAAAAGTAACTATACCTCTTACCAAATGTTTGAAGAAAGGCGCTAAAATCAATCATGACGAAGAATTTATTAACTGTTTCAAAATGTGCAAAAATTTACTAACAAATGAACCCATACTCCAGTATCCTGACTTTTCGAAACCTTTTAATTTGACAACAGACGCGAGTAACTTGGCCTTAGGAGCAGTACTTTCCCAAGGGCCAATTGGACAAGATTTACCGATCGCCTATGCCTCACGCACGCTTAACGACTCTGAGTGCAACTATTCTACGATAAAAAAACCAAATATTTCCGCCCTTATCTCTATGGGCAGAAAACTTAACATCATTACAGACCACAAACCGCTCCAATGGCTTTTTTCAGTTAAAGAACCAACTTCAAAATTACTTCGCTGGAGAATAAGACTAGAAGAATTTAACTATCAAATTATTTACAAGAAAGGAAAATTGAACACAAATGCGGACGCTCTATCGAGAATAGAAATTCATACTAAAGAAACAACAGAAAATATTTTTGACCTGCAAAAATACGTAGAAGACGTAACTAAAAATTTAGAGGACAACAACCACCAAAATAATGACGAAATTCCTAGCACAAGTCACGAAAATATGGATCAAATATCAGTTGTAGCACAACCGGACAATGACCCACCAGAAATCGCGCAAGATGCCGACGACGCAACTATCCATACAAACGCCGACCAAAACCCCGTAGTAGGAGTACCTATTATTGAAACAGCTGTCAATTATGGTTCTAATCAAATAATATTGCAGCAGGTACACCACTCACCAGCAAGAGCGAAAATAATTTTACTATTTAACAAGAAACGTAGAATAATAGTACAACTATCGCAGGATAATTTCGAGGAAGACATCATGAAATTTATCAAAGAATTAATAGTGCCAAATAAACCATACCACCTGTACTTTGAAAATCCAGAGGCTTATGAACCATTTTGCCGAGTCATCAAGAACAATTTTAAATGGCCCTCTTTACAATTTAAAAGATGTACTTCAAAACTACTCGACGTTACCAACAAAAATGATATTAAAGAAATCATACAAAATTACCACTAAAGCAAGTCAAACCACCGCGGCATAGAAGAAACAGTTCAAAGCTTAAAAACAAAATATTACTGGCCCGATCTTAAAAGTTCCGTCCAATCTTACATTAACGAATGCGAAATTTGTATTCGTAGTAAATATGAACGTAACCCAGTAAAGATTCCAATAAACGTTACACCCACGGCATCAAGGCCCTTTGAAATTATTCACCTTGATACCTACACTCTAGAAAAAAGTAAATTCCTCACCATCGTCGACAGTTTTTCCAAATATGCGCAAGCATATCCACTTAAATCACTAGCTGCTACTGAAATTGCAGACAGTCTTCTAAGTCATTTTTCTCATCATGGAATTCCAAAACAAATAATTGTAGACAACGGTACAGAATTTAAAAATACCATAGTGACAGAATTACTGTCCCTACACAAAATAAAAGTTCACTTTTGTTCGCCTTATCACCCGGAATCGAATGGTATCGCCGAGCGCTTCCATTCAACCCTTTCAGAGCACATCAGATTGCTTAACAATCAAAATTTCGCTAACGCAACCATACAAAATAAAATTGTATATGCCGTTCTGGCTTATAATCATACAATTCACTCTACAACCAACCGGCAACCTTAAACCCATTGATATTGTGCAAGGACATATTACATCAGATTAATTTAAAATTAGATTAATTTTATCAGATTATATAAATGAACATAAAGAAAAAGCAAAAGTTCTTTATGCGCAATTGAACGAAAAATTAATGGCTAAGAAAGAACACTTAACTACCAAAATTAATATGAATAAAGACAACCCAGAAATATTTGAACCAAACCAAACAGTATTTACGAAAAAACACATACGACAGAAAAACGCTGACAAATTCAATAAGCCAACCAAAATAGTAAATGTCGACACAGCTAAAAAGACAGCAAAATCCACGTTCCATTATTGTTAAAATGATTAGCATCAAGGAAAAAAATGATCTTTTGGCCTCCATAAAAAATAAGCAAGGGCTGAAACTAAATCAGGCTGGGCTCCCAGGAGATGGAAACATTTACATCAATGATCACCTCACGGTAAAAAATAAAGCATTGTTTAAGTCCGTTAGAGACTTTGCAAAACACCGCAAGACACCGTGTTGGACCAAAGATTGCCAAATTTACCTCAAGTATGATGATAAAGTACATAGAATCAATTCTGAGGAAAAATTAAATAAAATACGTAACGGCCAATAATTCTAAAACCATTCTATCTTGATTTAAGTGGATGCAAATGGTAAAAACAATGCAACTTTCAATATACTATCAAAATGCCCGTGGTCTTAGGACCAAGACCCATAGTTTTTACACATCAAGTATCTCATCCAGTGCTGATGTCATATGCATCACAGAATCGTGGTTAAATGAGAGTATTAATAGCTCAGAATTGTTTGATTGTGGGGAATACGATGTTTTTCGTAGAGATCGAAATCCTGTCATGAGTGGCAAGAAAGATGGTGGTGGTGTTATTATTGCAGTGAAAAAAAAGCTATGTGCAATTGAAAAAATCAATTGGTGCTGTGCTGGGATATGCGAGGACTTGTGGGTGTCCATTCCAATGAATGTATCGATATCAATGAATATTTGTTGCACGTATGTACCGCCACATGCAACTGAAAATAACCTGGAAGCTCATCTAAATAATGTAAGTGCTATTACTCGCTCTAATAGTCGAGACTATTTTTTAATTTTGGGTGACTATAACCGTACTAATATTCAGTGGTCCCTAAATGACAATGAACAATACTATTTGCCAAACAACGCATCGGACCGCCATAGTGAAATATTGATTGACTCATTTAATATATTGGGTTTTAATCAGTATAATGGAATTTTTAATCAAAAAGGAAGATTTCTCGATCTTGTTTTTAGCTCTCTTACTAATATCAGGGTGACTAAGTGCTTGTCACCATTTGTAGTGGAGGATTACAATCACACTTCTGTTGATATACTCGTGGATTTGCCATCAAGAAATGAGCTAAAGCATAAGTCAAGCTATCAGAGATATAAATTCCACTATGCTGATTATAACGAAATAATTACTAATATAAATAACATCAATTGGGGCAATATGTTTCTGAACCTTACCGCGCAAAATTCAGTTGATTTATTTTATGAAAAGATTAATCAAATAATAGCAAATAAGGTTCCCAAAAAACAAGTTATTTCAAGATATCCTTCCTGGTATTCTGCTGACACCAGGTCCTTGATAAAAAATAAATATAAATATCATCAAAAATGGAAAAAATACCAGAATAATTCTGATTACGCAACTTTTTCCAGATTAAGAAAACAACTAAGATTATCTATAAAAACCGACTACCAAAAATATGTCGAAAATACTGAGGAGAATCTATCAACAAACATCAAGAGTTTTTGGAGTTTTGTCTCCAATAAATCCAAAGCTAAAACACTTCCTACTTCAGTTACATTAAACAATATTACCTACAATACTAATGAAAGTATCTCGCAGGCTTTTTCGACATATTTTTCAAGTGTTTTTGAACCGAGCTCAACCACAGTAAATAATCGAAATAATACTAGTCAAAGTAGCCTTGAAACTATTACAATAAATTCAATATCTGAAAAGCAAATCAACAATCAAATTGACCATATAGATGCGAACAAAGGGGCGGGACCAGATCAAATACCACCTTTTTTCATAAAAAAATGTCAAAATGCAATAATAAAACCGTTACATATAATGTTCAACCTTTGTTTGAAAGAGGGGATCTATCCAACTCAATGGAAACTAGCTCAAATTACGCCAATTCACAAAGGAGGCAATAGAAATGATGTGAGTAATTATCGTCCTATCTCAATTTTGTCAACTTTTGGAAAAATTTTTGAAGGTATTCTGGCTAAAGAATTATTCTTTAGAGTTAAAAATTATATTCCTGAAAACCAGCATGGTTTTTACGAGGGTAGGTCTACGTCTACAAATCTCATTACTTATGTCCAAGACATTTGCACAAGTATGTCAGGAGGGGCTCAGGTGGACTCATTGTATACGGACTTTACTAAAGCGTTCGATAAAATCTCGCACAATATCCTTATTAATAAACTACAAAGTCTTGGTGTGCATGGGTCCTTGCTGGCCCTCACTGTTTCCTATTTAAAAGAAGATCGTTATCAGTTTGTCAGAATCAACAACGTTGACTCACACCCTTGTAAAATAACCTCAGGGATTCCTCAAGGTTCCCACCTTGGACCGCTCTTTTTTTCGCTCATGATCTGTGATGTGTTCAAATGTTTCAAGTTTTCTAAGTTTTCGGCGTTCGCTGATGACTTTAAAATATACAAAGCCATAACAAATATCTCGGATTGTCATCAGCTTCAGTCCGACTTAAAGAGATTTTCAAATTATTGTGAGGAAAACGAGCTAAAACTAAATCCTGATAAATGTTATCAAATTACTTTTTCTCGGCTGAAGCAAACTACCAAATTCACGTACAATATAAACAACGCAAATTTGAAAAGAACCTCTTTTGTTAAGGACCTTGGTGTCATTCTGGATTCAAAATTGACATTTGAAAAGCATATTGAAACCATAGTAAACAAATCCTATAGAAATCTAGGATTTATCATGCGAGCAACCAGTAAATTTAAATCCTCAAAATCTATTAATTTGCTATATAATGCACTGGTCAGATCTGTTTTGGAATACTCATGTATTGTCTGGAATCCAATGTATCACAAATACATAAATAGAATTGAAACAATCCAAAAAAAGTTTATAAATCATATAGTTTTTAGATTTTATCCAAATATAAAATATTCTACCTACCACCATAAACTTCGATATCTTCAAATATTAAAACTAAGCTCCAGGCGATGTATTTCGTATGTGTTGTTTTTGCATAAAATTTTTACGAACGTAATATCATGTCCCCAATTGTTAAATTTGATTAATTTACATACACCGCCTAGGTCACTGCGATGCTCAGATTTATTTTACTGTAACTTTTATAATACAAATTATGCTGTGAATTCCCCAATATCTCAAATGCAAAAAATGTACAACTCATATTTTAGCCACATTGATATTTATTACCTTAGGATAAGAACCGTAAAAACATTAGCAATCAATGTATTTTTGTGAAAATTGAAATAATCTCACAGGTATTCTATTTTTTCTTATTTATTTGGTTTTTCCTCTATCTATGAAATCACTTTTGTTTTGTTTCTTTTTTTTTTTTTTTTTAGTTAATAATAATGGGAACATTAGGTTTAGATTTAAGAGCAATGTATACTGCATATACCTCTATCTATTATAGATCCTACATTTTAGTGTACTCTGTAAGTTGTAATGTTTAAGTACATTATGTAGAGTGCAATAAACAAAATAAATAAATAAATAAATAAAATAAAAACTCGAATCTCAAGAAAAGATTCACTTGTCCAGTGGCGTAGCCAAAACAAACGTGGACGTCGGCGACATCTAAATTGCGAGGCCCTTTTTATGTAGGGTGGCCATAATATTTCTTGTGACAAAAAGCTGGATATAAAGATAGGGACAAGTAGCCGCTGGCCGGCAGGCCCGCCGAAGTCGGGAATTTTTTGAATGTCGCGCCTTTTTTTTCGGGTATATCAACGATAATATTCTAGAGCCATTGCAAATTAAAGATTCTGAAGGTTTCGAAAGGTCTTGAGGATAAAGACTAAAGACCATAGCTTTGAAGACCAATGCCGGATTCTAAGGCACTTGATCTAAAGCCTTGGAACTTGGAAGAGTCCTTATACTTCGATCACTTTAGAGATCTTGAAGAGTCTTGAGGCTCATGACTGAAAACTAGTGATTTTGAAGTTTCTGAAGACTCCTCTATTAAATATTTTGGAAGAAGGACTTCACTGAGCTAAGACAGTGGCGACGCCAGAGGGGAGCCAGGGAGGGCCGCCCCCCCCCTGAAATTTAGCCGGCCCCCCCTGAAAACTTGCGCTTGTGCCAAAAGTCGCATGAAAAAAGTCTACATCAAAAATATGACAAAATGTTATATATGATATACCTATATACAATACTAGCTGTTGCCCGCGGCTTCGCACGCCCTATACAAATTTTGTAGGTGTAGGGTGTAGGTAGCATTAGGTAATCTTCTTTCAAAGAGCTAAGGGGATAGTTGCGTCAGACAATATGGTCATGTAACTCTTATTTTTGCAGCACCTCTCTATAAACCACATTTTTTGTTCTGCTTTGTGGCTGCAGAATATAGTTGTATTCCTTTCAAGAGTTTGAAGCACTCGAGCTACTCGCTCCGGTATTCAGTCGCCCTCGATTTGCAAGGAACAGATGTGTGGTGCAACAAACACTTTTCGAAAGGAATAAGCGCGTGAAGCCCCGCAGCTGTTCCGGAGCTCCTCCTAGGTGTGAAAGGAATACAACTTATGAAGACTATTTTTTGACAGCTGACGTTAAATTTTTTTGAAGTTCCACTCGCTGCTAATAGCTTTGTTTGCGGATCATATTTTGAACCGAGTAACTCGGAGTGAGCAACCCGAACCCAACTTGTGAATGGGTTCAGGTTCCTATTTTATCGCGAACAGTTTTGGAACCGAACAAAAACTCCAGAACCTTGCTCCAGACTGTCGAATACGTGAACGAATTGCGAATGTCATGTCTCAAACTTGAAGTTAGCTTAGCCTGGGACCGGTGGAATTTGTTCAGAATCGGTTCCGAATCGTTTCTGGTGAAAGCATGAAAATATATAACGACAAAAACACATTTTTTTTTGCACTGATTCTGTAAATGGAAATCGCTATGAATTTGATTCTGCTTGTCATATGTCTGAATTTGACAGCTGACACGTCGTCTGTTTCTGTTTACACTTTTTTCCCCGCACTCCCGCCCGCACCACACCGTTTCATATTTTTGGTTATTTAAGGCGATTGCTTAAGGCCATGTTGATATTATTTCTTAGTGAGTATCTCCAACCTATTACCTACCTGTTTGCAAAATTTCATCTCGATTGGTTTAGTAGTTTTCGAGATTTCGTGTTTAATCAGTCAGTCAGTCAGTGAGTAAGTGAATTTCACGTTTATATATATAGATATAATATGAATCTCGATAATATTGTTGATATTTGCCTTTCTGATATTATTGATGTAGCATTATCCATGAAAATTTGACAGTTTCACCCTCGTATAATAATGACAGTATATGTCAAATTCCAAACAGTTTTAAGTGTGTTTCACATAATTTCGTACGTATCGCAGTATTAAAACTCTCTGGCCTATCTGGTCAATCAAATTTGTCACATTTTTCAATATTGCAATTTGCAATACATAAACGGTACCTTACTATTCTGCATACCTGCAAAATCCATTGACATTTTTCAAAATTCGGCATTGTCAAATTTATTTCATATTTAGGATGCCCAAAATAATTTCTCAAGAGAAAATAAGGGAAATAGGAAATGTTACGGCTGAAAGCAAACCAGAGGTTCTTCAGGGAATAATAATTAAAGCCCAACTACCAGATATATTTGGGGTAGGTATAGTTTAAATATAGATGTAAAGCCATTTCTTACAACCAGCAACCAATATTTTTGTTGGACCAAACCCGAAAAAAAAGTTACTGCGAAAACATATTTATGCTGTTAAGCTTATTGTTTAATAAGTCAAATTTCCATGGATAATGCTACGCCAATAATATCTGAAAAGCATATACTTTTGCTAAAAATCATAATAACCGAAGAATTTTACGGCTTTAGGTTTTAGGTTTCGGTAAGTAGTAGTTTTCCGTTTTCCGCATGCATTTCCTTGCTCAAAGTTACACTTTTTCGCACTCTGTGCGCATAAGGTCTTCATCCGCAATGAGTGCAAAGAAGTAAAACTAATTATCAAGCAAAAAGTGCACCTGTCGACTTTGACACATGATGAAAAATGTTTCCTCTGTTTCTATATCATCTATACAAACTGGGTTTGCTTGCGGAAAATTAACACTTTCCGCACTTGTTAGGAAAATAACTATCTTTACTTGGATATGTCTTGTGGTGATTTAAATAGGGTACCAAAGCAAAGCAATAAAGTAAAATCAAGTGTCCCCCCCCCTAAATTTATTCTGGCCCAGTCTGGCCCCCCCTAACATAAAGCCCTGGCGTCGCCACTGAGCTAAGATCAGAAGATGCAGAAGGTATTGGATTCTTGATCAATTATTCTAGAGCCATTGCAGACTATGGATTCTGAAGATCCTGAAGGTTTCAAAATATGTCGGGGATAAAGACTCTAAATACCATAGCTTGGGAGACCAATGCAAAATTCCAAGGCACTTGATCTAAAACCATGGAACTTGGAAGAATCCTTATACTTTGCAAAACTTAGAGATCTTGAAAACTCTTAACTGAAGACTCTTGGGATTTTGAAATCTCTGAAGACTATATTTTTTTCAAATATTCTGAAATGAGAACTTTACTGAGCTAAGAGCTAAGAATACATTAAAGACCATAGCTTTGGAGACCAAGGCAAAATTCTAACGCACTTGATTTAAAGCCTTGGAACTAGGAAGAATCCTTATACTTTTAACACCTTAAAGATTTTGAGGCTCATGACTGAAAACTCTAGGGATTTTGAAGTCTCTGAAGACTCATTTTTCAAAATATTTTGAAATAAGGACTTTACTGAGCTAAAATCAGAAGATGCAAAAGATGTCGGATTTTTGATCAATTATTCTAGGGCCAATGCAGACTGAAAATTCTGAAAATCCTGAAGGTTTCGAAATGTCTTACTGATTGACTCTCAAGACCATAGCTTTGGAGACCAATGCAAGATTCTAAGGCACTTGATCTAAAGCCTTGGAACTTGGAAGAATGCTAATACTACAGAATACTACGTACGAAATAACAATATTTAGTCAAAAATAATAATATTTTTTAATTTGTCGCTAACAAATCCTTCCGAAAATCTATCGAAAAAATAAATCCATATGATTTGAGAGTTCTAGGTTATTTTGCAGTAGAATTAATAATGTTTACTGAATTCTATGATATTTAGTTAAGTTTCGTATAGGATTAAGTTTATTTGTTCTCTACGTTTTATTTTGGAAAATCACCAAGTACCAATTTTTAGGTTAGATAATTTATTTTTTGCGAGGCTCTTTAGGGCGCGAGGCCGTCGGCAGCCGCCGACGTCGCCGTCGCCTAGCTACGCCACTGCACTTGTCAAACATAAAACGTCCGTTAAAAAATAAATATAGCTTTGACTAATTGCCATATTCTCTTTTCAGGATACTACAAGTATCAATTGCCCTTGAAGACAAAATTCAATTAGAAGAAATCGCTGATAACCCTGGAATATTACCAATTAAATTAGGACAAGCCAAACTAGAAGAATATTCATTTACGCTAAGTCATTTTTATGACCTCAATCCAATCATAAATGAAGCCAACAAACTTCAAGAAAAATCAAAGAACTTGACCGATAACGTAAATACGCACGCAGAATATAAGATCGAAACTAGTAACTATATAAAAATACTATTCTTAATTCAAGACCGTGTTGAAACAAAATTAAAAGAATTAATTCCACACCCACAACGCACAAGACGCGGGCTTATTAATGCAGTCGGATCAATTTTCAAAACAATTACTGGTAACCTAGACGCATCACATGGAGAACGTTATGAACAACTAATTGAAAATTTACAGAGTAATCAAATTGAAATAAAATCAAAAGCCTTAAAGGAAAATGCCATTTCGATTAAGCTGATTGAACAATTTAATAAAACTATTCAACAAATTGGGAAAAACGAGAACCTACTCGAATCCAAATTAAACCAGATTAGTTTAATTGTACAAAAGGGCACTTTCCGAGAAAATGCTAATATTATTAAAGATACCCTCAATCAAGTAATTAATTTATACGAAATCATTGACTCAATACTGCAAGATGTAGAAAACGCAGTTATCTTTTCGAAACTGAAAATACTACATCCGAGTATCATAAAAACTGAAAATCTATATTTTGAGTTGCAAAGAATCCAAAAAATTGTGAATGCGAAAAGTATGCCCTTAGAGGTTACTCTAGCAAATACATTGTTATACGAGAAATTAGTAAAAATAGAAAGTTTTATTTTAAACAACAAAATTACCTTTCTGATTCGATTTCCTATCACTTATCAAAATAATTTCGACTATTATCATTTATACTCAATACCGATTTACGAACAAAATAAATTCAAAACAATCATTCCAAAAAGTAAATTCTTGGTAAAAAACAAATTGCACTTCTCATATCGATATACGGAATGCCAGGAAATCCAGAACCAGTACTATATCTGTGACAAAATGGTTCTCACAGAAATCACAACCAAAAATCCATGTGCAATCCAATTATTGGAATCAAGTAACCAAGTCCAATCATGTCAACAAATCGAAGTTAAGATTTCGATCCCAATAGTCAATCAATTGGACCTCTCAAATAAATGGATCATAATTATTCCCAAAGAAGAAACAGTCAAAATGGAATGCAGCGACCAAGAAGAATACCAAAAATTATTGGTACATATTTTGCCGAAATCCCAAAAAATTGCAAACTAATTAATCACAGTAATTAAGAAGTGATTATAAACAACGCACACGTAGGCCAAACAAAAACCCAGCCTATATTATTTTCTGATTTCAATAATCAAGAAGAACTACTGCGAACACTTAACTTGAGTGTTCATCTAGATGACCTGAAATTAGATGACCTCCAAAAAATCAAAAACCAAATTAAGGACAATCAACTTAATTTTACACCGTTTCCCGAAATCGTCGAAGCCCCAAATATTTGGACTATCTTCATTTACCTACTAATGGTAATTTTCGTCAGCTACTGCACCTACAAGAAACTGACTCAACTTAGACGAAGACCACGAAGAGCTCAAGAAGCCAATCCAGAAGATCCAATCCAAGAACCAATTATTCAACTACCCCTTCAACATGTTTAGTTGAATCTAATGAGGGAGGAGTTACATACGGTTCTACATTGTATATTTTATTTAATCAGCATATTATTTTACCTTAGCTTGCATTCTGTATTCTCTTTTTGCAGCTTCTACTTGCCGAGCGTCGTCAGTCAGAGCTTTGCAGTCACTTTCGACGCCTCGAAATTTAATAAATTTTAAACGTAAAAATATTGTAATAGTTTTAAGTGAAATAAATTTGTTTTTGAAAAATCGTACATCGCGTACTGATTTGTAACTGGTATCCCTGCAGGTCGCAAAATGAGGTGTCCCTGCAGGTTGAATCAGTTTTGCAATGCGTGTCGTGCAAATGTCATCTTGCGACCAATAAGCGGCATTGTTTATGTTTCAAAGGTGACAACGTCAAAATCTATCTTGGGAAAAAATAAACTGTACTATAGTGACACAAAACAATATCTTATACAATGGCATCATATTGAATTTTTCTTGTAGATACTATAGCTATCAAAATCAATTAAAGCTATCTATACATATTACTCCAAAGCAGGGTTGATATATTATGTTTGGCATATGAGCTATTTCAAATCAAATTTGAGCTTTTTACCATAAAATATAAAATGACAATAGCTACAATTTGTAAGTAAAGTCAATTTTAAGCATGTTTGAAGACATCTTTGTAACAAGCGGAAATTGATTAAACCCCCTCATCAGCATCAATCAATACTACCTAATTAAATTTGAAAAAATATCTAAATTTACTCACACAGGCTCAGTGGTATTATCCTCCAAACTATTACTTAAAGCCAATAATCCCGATGGATAAGTCAAACTAACAGCAAAAGTAGCTTTGTATTGAGGCTCATCAAAACAAGGAAAAGCGTGCCTGGCATGAGTAGGTTGAAACTGAGTAGTTACCAGATAGGAAGTCTCATTATTTTCATTTTTGTATTTGCTGGAGTAGAATCCTTCCATGTTTTTAGCTTCGAAAGTATTTGAATAACTGTAAAGATACAAGCCTAATTTTATTTTTATAAAAAAAAAAATTGCTTCAACTCACGTAAATGTTAATGTGTAAATTGTATCTACACTTAACGGCGTAGCGGTTGGTATAGTGTAAATTTCAGTTGTTTCATTATAAGTAGGTTCAAGAAATGCTATCATTGTCAAATCATTAACTGCTAGTTCAACTGTAACATTTTTCACTCGATGATGTAATTGTATTTCAGATATGTTTGTACTTGTTACTCTAAAGTTGATTTTTGTTTCGCCTAGAAAATAGATCAATATTAATTTCATGTAGCTTCCAATGCAAAATAATTTACCTGTAAAAGTATCATCTACTCCAGTAAAAACTCCTGTGGGAATAGACAGATGCACAATATAGGACAATGGCTCTACAGTCCCTGATAACCTGTAATTTTGGCTACATACCAAAGGCGCAATACATAGTATTGCTAATAATTTAAGAGACATTTTTAGCAAAAAAAAAAAACACATATAAATAAATTTCCAAAATAAGAGAAATTTAACGTTCTAACCTCGTTATCATATAACAGTGCCAGTAATCTATATAGCATTGTCTTTATAAGGCATCTATATCTTATCGAGATTATTTTGATCACATCTAATATACACGACTTAGTAGGCAAGACTCAAATAAAAGCTTTAATTTGACTGAATAATAATTTCAATTTGAAGACGAAGAGAAAAAAAAATGCAACATGGAATATGGTGACTCATTTTGTTTTTCCTCAAATAATTTTTAATAGATTGTGATTCGTTCCCTGTAAATTCCATTTGAAAGTTTCTTGGATTTAGGGATAAAATAAGAAAGGAAACCAGCCGAAATACTAATTGATTTTCTTTTCCTATCCATAAACCCAAGAAACTTTCAGGTAATATTTAGTTTTTTTTTCTTCAAATAAAATGTTAAAAGATTCACGAAATATAGAAAATTCTTCCAGCAAAAGAAACCACAAAAAATCAAAAATCAAATCAAAAATTTTATTTTCAACATAAATACAAACAGAGATTATATTAAAAGAGTCAAAATAACCTAAAACTACCCTAAAATAAAAAGGAGAGGAAAACCGGACTGAATAAAACTTATCAATTTCACTTAAATCATAGGTAGTGTAGGATATAGGTAGATATTCATCAAAGGAGGAGGCACTTCTCTTATGGCAAATGGATCTCCGACAGATTTTTCTAAAATTTGGATATGCTGTAGTTTTTAAGGGTCTGATTAAAAGCCATCATTGGCCGAACCTTGTGCGGCTGATAGTTTAGCCTCCAGAGGACGCCAAAGTTATCATCATCATCATCATAAGCAGCCCAGTCGCGTCCACTCCTGAACATAGTCATCCCCTTCCAATTTCTATCTCTGACGGTCTTGTGCAATGTGTTGCCATTCTCTCTGTAAATGTCATCCATCCACTTCTTTTGGGGTCTCCATTTGCCGCGTTTGTGTGTTCTTGGTCTCCACTGCATGACTATTTTTGTCCATCTGCCCATCTCCACTTTGCTTCTGCTATGCACGGGATCACATCACATCGTTCACACCCGTGCGTCGACATATTTCGTAGTTGTTTATCTTGTCTCTCAGACTAATGATTAGCATTGTGCGTTCTATGCCCCTCTGAGTGACTCTCAATTTCTTTGCACTTTTTATGGTTTGTGTCATGGCTTCCAGGTCGTACGTCAGTACAGGGAGTATGCACATGTCATGAACTTTTCTTTTCATGTTTATAGGAATATCGGGATTTTTCAGGATAAAGCGCAACCTCCCAAATGCTGCCCAGGTTATGCTCACTCTTCTGGTAATTCCAGCCTTTTGGTTCTCTTTCCCAAGCTTGATCTGGTGTCCCAAATAGACAAATTCGCTCACACTCTCTATTTCTTGGCCTTCGATGGTAAGTAGGTTTGAAAGAAAGAAAGAAAGAAAAAATTTGCTTTATTGTCAGAAAATTTTACAATTTTGTGGACTGTGCGAGTAAGCATATTATAGGTACTAAAAAAACAAACAAACAATAACTTATAATAACCTATCATGATACAGGAACAAAAACAAAACCTGTGAGTAAGCTGCTCAAAATTTAGAATTAGGAAACCATAAACAACTCGCTTACTGTGTACAAGGCTCTCCTCAGTAAATACACCTTGAACGCCCTGCGAAATTCGAGAAAAGATGCAATGGACCTGATGTTAGGCGGTAGATGATTATGCATCCTTTTAGCATTATAAAGTATTGAACTTTTAACTAACTCTGAGCGCGGGATTGGCAGATAAAGATCCAACTCTGCGTTCCTCAGTGGATAATTGTGAGATGGCCTCTCTGAGATAGCTGATATTAAGTGCTTACGAATTAAGCAGACGGATTCGAAAATAAATAAAGATGGAAGAGTCAATATACTAGACTTGATAAAAAATTCCCGGCAGTGAGTTCTACTACCAAGTCCCAAAGAATAAAGAAGAGCTCTCTTCTGCAGTCTAAAAATGCGTTCAAATTGAGACGCACAACACGTGCCCCAGAATGGAAGGGCGTAACGTAAATGCGACTCAAAAAGAGCATAATATACCATCCTGCAAGTTGCCGAGTTAAGCTCCCTGGAAACAGATCTCAGTGCAAAACAGGCCGAACTTAATTTCTTTGCTAAGGCGTCGATATGCAGGTCCCACTTTAGAGATTTATCAACAACAAGCCCCAGGAATTTCACGGAATCAACAGCCTCCATGGTATTGTTATCCAGTACTACAGATTGGAGCGAAGCTCTGTAAGATAAAACTTTGGTTTTAGAGAGGTTGAGGCACAGGAGATTTGAGTCACACCATGATTTGATGGTGATTAAGTCACTAGATACGGTTCTATGGAGTTCCGTAATATCCGGGTTGCTCCTAGTGAAACTAGTATCGTCTGCGAAGAGACAAACTTTGCCGCTAATATCCAGACTAGCAATGTCGTTAATAAATAGCAGGAACAAAATAGGGCCAAGAACTGAACCCTGAGGCACACCGCATTCAATTGGTTTAAAAGAGGACATGGTCGAGTCCACCCTCACAAGCTGACTTCTGTTACTAAGATAAGACTTAAACCATTCGAGAGCCATTCCTCTGAAACCGTAGAACTGTAATTTGTTAATTAAGATATTATGATTAACACAGTCGAAAGCTTTGGAGAAATCACAGAAAATTGAGGCTGTAGAGTGGTGGCAGTTCAGGCTGGAGTATACATTATTGAAAAGGGAAAACATTGCATCATTAGTACATTTGTTACTTAGGAAACCGAATTGACTGGTAGTTAGAATATTATATTTAGAGAGAAATGATAGAAGCCTCTTTTTAACCAATCTTTCTATGATCTTTGATAGCGTAGGAAGGAGTGCAATGGGGCGATGGTTTGAAGGTAGCTCCTTATCACCTCCCTTATGCAGTGGGATAATTATCGCCATCTTAAGACAGTTTGGAAAAGCTCCATTTAGAAACGACTTGTGGATCAGAGTAGTAAGATGTTTTAATGTGCAATCAGGAAGATTAGAGAACATTTTGAGGGTGAGTCCATCAGTCCCAGATGAAGATTTGTTTTTAATATCTTTGATTGTACTGCGAAGCTCTGGAACTACTACAGGCGTGAAGAAGAAACTGTGTAAGTTCACCTTAGCATTCGGGAGATATGAAAGTGGGTCCTGGGAAGGAGTTAAGGTATTCACCAAATTCTTAGCCACATCAACAAAGTAATCGTTAAGGATCTCAGGTGAAGTAGGAATTTTGCTAGATGAAGAAGCCTTATTCCTCAAGTCATTACCAATTGACCATGTTTCTTTTGCAACATTTTTGGAGTTTGCCAGCCTCCTATTATAATAAATGTCTTTGGCGGCTTTTATGGTTTTCTGATAGACTTTTCGGTATAATTTTACGTAATCATTGAAGAAGACGCTATCCGAGAATTTTTTTAGATGAGACAAGGATCGCATATTTTTTCCAGAAGTACGCAAGCCACTAGTGGACCATGGTTTATGCCGTTTGACTTTGATGGGTCTGAGAGGAAAGGATTTAGTCGCCAGGTCAGATAGGGTATTTATGAATCTAGAGAACTCGGAGTCAACATCATCTGAGTGGACGACCCAGTCAACTGATAAGCAAAGTTGACTGAAATTTAAAAATTTCCATCCAAAAATATTCTGCCCCATTTGCGGGAAGCACCCTTACGTAAGGAATTCAATGAGAAATTCGTTAATACTGCTTCGTGGTCAGAAAACCCTGCACCAAAAATAGAACAGTTAATCAATTCTGGATCAAAAGATGAAGCGACATAGTCAATGGTAGTAGAACTAGTTTTGGTTATTCTGGTTGGAGAGTTTACATGCATCACAATCCCAAAGGAGTCGAAAATGGACTGGAGAGATTCTTGAGCAGCGCACACACAGGAAAAATTTATATTATAGTCACCACATAAAATTATTTTGCAATTCAAGGGCAAGGAGTCAAGCAAGCTCAGCAAATTCCGACAAAACATGTGCGCGTCTGTGTCCGGTGATCGATATAAACAAACAATATAAAGGTCAAAGCCACTATGATAGACGATGGAAAATTCAAATATTTTTTCCGATAATAAATTATCAAACTTGGTTATTGCCGTAAAGTCATTATTAGTGGACATTATCATAGTGCCTCCGTGAGATAAATTACTTCGATTAAATCTAGCTATTGAGGTGTAATTTTTGACAAACACAGGTTCATCCATATTTAACCAGTGTTCAGTAATGGCGATGATTTCTGGAAAATTAAGCTCTTCTAATAAAAGAAATAATTCATCTGTTTTGTGTCTTAAGGACTGAATATTAATAAGAAATACACTAAGCTTGCCATCGTCCAACCTTACAGAGGGTGCTTGATCCTCTGGTCGCGTCACCTTATCTAAATTTTTTTATTATTACGTGGAGAGCCACTAGAGAAATATTTGCTCTGACTTTCCCTAATATTCTGTAACCGGAGAAGTTTCTCGGACGAGAAGTAAGACCTGAAGGCGGAGAGATCAGCGTCAACTTCAGCCAGACCAATGCCATACGCGTTATGGAAACGGAAATATAACTTCCGCAATGAGTCCGAGTCACTAGGAAGTCCCTCCGAAGCTAACATTAATTTGATGCTGGTGTTAGTGTGCCCATCAAAACACACGGTGGATGGTTGGTCATGGAGATAAGCCAGGAATAGCCTAAGAGTCTAGCCAATAAATATCGACCATCAGCTGTATCGGAAGCTCGCGATAATCGCACAATGGGTGGAGTCATCGGTTCCATGATTGATTCATCTTTTTTTCTACTTGTATCCATAACAATTTTTGTGCTGTCTAGTGCCAGGGACTTAGAAACAGCTATAGCCTCCCTGTCAGAACCAATCCTGATAGTTTTATCATCCTTAGTCGGGTTAATCGGGGTTGAGTCAGAGTTTAGTGGTCTACTTCGGCCCTCCGCAGTGTTGGGTTTGAAATGGTGATGAGACTGATGCTGTGGATCTACTGTAATTGCTGCCGACGGTGGCGATGCCTTTAAAAGTGTTGCAGATGAATTAGCAGTCTCTATACCCGTACCTGGAGGCCACATGCTTCTGTCCAAAAGCTGCTTTAGGTGATTTTTGTTTTGAACGCCAACTTTGAAATCAGTGTGAGAGCAGTCTTTATTTTGGAGCATTGGAAAGCATCTGATAAACTCCGTGGTTCCAAGTTTTTCCTTTACAAAATGAGCAAGCTGTTTTGCTGTAAAAGGATGGGGGATTTTTGACACTACCACATAATGCCAGTTTTCTTTTAGGGCGGAATTCTGATGTGGGGGACAGACTCGGGAATCAATGACCACTTGCGTAACAGGGGATGTCTCTTCACTATCGGTCTGGGTTGAAATCGACACTGTAATTGACTTTTTTACAGGTGGTGGGCTGCTCCTAGTAGACGGTTTCTCTTTGCCTGCTAACTTTTCCAACGTGAGCGCCATTTGGTTGACACATTTCCTCAAATCTGCCATTTCCCTTGTTAACTCTTCTTTTGAAGAGTCATGTACCTGAACCTTTATAGACTCATCATGACCGTCCATGAAGATCGACGAAATGTTGCACAAGTCTCGTTTCATTTCCCTAATTGAATGGAATAGAGATTGTTGTCCACTCTCAGAGTACTCAGAATGGTGGTTGTGTATGTCATCCACTTTCTTGGATAAGTCGCTCCACCTGGAATCATGAGCGCTTAAGGTGTCGTAGATTTCCGAAATGACCGGATGAAGTTTTTCACTGTTCTTAAGACATGCACCCAGAGCCTCTACAATTTCCAGAGGGATTTGGCCTTTCTGTAGCTGAGACACTTTATCGTGAAGATATTTCAACGTTGGAGAATCACAGACACTACAGAAAAATCTAATATTGTGATACTTTTGTTGGCAGAGCATCTTTGTTGTCGTTTTATCCAGACCAGTGCAGCTCATACAGAAATGCCGGCGACATTCACCGCTACAGCGCAGTTTATACTTGTCCTTGTCAGAGGTGATTTTTTGACAGGAGTCACACTTAAACTCGGCCATTTTTGCACAAAGAAAAGCAACGACGCAAGGCTGAAGTTCAATACACGCAAGGTTCAAGTACAATAATTTCACAGGAACATTACCGGTGAAACCGCCCCACTTAAACTCATGAATTTGGTTTTTGCAGAATTCATCTCTAGTCTCACCTCCTGCGATGCTTGCTTCAGTTGCTGTATCATTTCTTTTAGTTCATCGAGTATTTTGCCGATAAGGACGATGTCGTGGGCGAACCTAGATGGTTTAGATATTTGCCATCCACATTCACGCCTTTGTTTTCCCATGATTTTGTCCGTGATCATGTCGCTCTCGATCTTTACTTGGAATGTGGCGTTCCCGTAGATGTGTTTCAACGGGTTTTTGTATCTTGAGTCAATCCGTGCCATTTCCATTGCTTTGAATATTGCGCTTAGATGTATGGAATCAAAGGCCTTGCTGTAGTCTACAAAAGCCATATGTAGTGATACGTCGTATTCAGAGCATTTTTCTATAAGTGCGGGTGAATTGTTTGAAGGTGATCTGTGGTGATATATCCCTTCCGGAAACCTGCCTGTTCCTCTGGCTGATAGGAGGATGTTAGCCTGTCTGTTATGATTTTTGTAAGAAGTTTATACGGATGTGGAACCGAGCTGATGGGTCTATAGTTTTCTATTGAGTTTTTATCACCTTTTTTGTGGAGTATGACGACCTGTGCATTGTTCCACGATTGAGGGATTTGACTTTCAACGCATCTGTTTAAGAGAGACTGTACTACTTTTAGCGCATTTTCTCCTCCTAGTCTTAACATTTCTGTTGTGATTCCGTCCTCCCCAGAAGCTCTTCCAGATTTAAGCTGTGAGAGTGCAAGTGTTATCTCTGAGATGGTGATTTCTGGTATGTCTTCAGAACCTGCATTTTTTATGTTCATGTTTTTTTCGACATCTTGGTTCTGGTGTGGTAATGAGTAAAGTTCCTTATAGTACTCTTTGGATGATTGTTATAATCTTTGTTCTTTCGTGTTGTATGTTTCCATCCTCATCCTTCATACGGTGGATTCTTATTTTGCCTTTATTTCGGTGTATTCAGGTGAATCTCTGTGCAGACTTCCTCTCTCCGCTATCATTTTGCGAGTATCCGGCTTGAGCTTTGAATTTTGAGGAATGGTTCGATAGTTCAGTTTTTTAATGTCTGTATGTATGTCATTTTTAATCTTTTCTGCCAAGCAGTCGATTGTGGCATTGCTGGGTTCTGTCGAGAGTTTTTTGTCCAGCTCCCTCTTGTATGTCTCCTCGTTTTGTTTTAGTTCGACTAGGGTAGGGTAGGGGTTATTCTTTATGAGTTTACTTCTTTCGGATTTAAAATTTAATTTGACTGTTGCCCTAACTAGTCGGTGATCGCTATTCATGTCGAATTTATTAACTACCGAGACGTCTTTTACTGTGTAAGTATTTCTTATTGCTGAGTATATGCTGAGTATATGCCGAGTTCGGGCTTCGCCAAGTCCATTTTCTACTAACTGGTTTCTTGAAGAAGGAGTTCATACAGAATGGATTTTCGCTTTGTAGAAAGTTGATTAATGCCTTGCAACTTGCCCGTGAGTTGCGTTCACCCATTTCGAATTTTCCGACTTGTGGAATTTGCAAATATGTCAGGTCGCCTATCTTGGCATTGAAGTCGCCAGCGATAAGAGTGTATTGCGTCTTTTCTAACTTAATCGCTGTTCCCAGGAGTCTTCGTAGAGTTGCTCGATCTCTTCATCTGGTGCTGTACTTGTTGGTGCGTATACGTGCACTACCTGAAGCTTGTATCTTGATAAAAGTTTTAAGGTGATAACTCTTTCTGATATTGCTTTCATTTTTGTAACCAAGTTTTTGACGCTTTTATTTATCAGAAGTGCTTCCCCTCCTATGTGTGAGTTAGTTGATTTATTGTTCTGATAGATAACATGACCTGATTTAAGTGTGGTGAATTGTTCGTTTGATCGTCTGGTTTCGCCGAGACCCAGAATGCCCCATTTTATTTTCGAGAGTTCCTCTTCCAGTTGAAAAAGTTTATCTGGGTTTTTTAGTGTTCGAAAGCTATATGTTGCAATATAGAGTGTTTTGTAGTATGACGATTTTTTTCCTCCCGCAGAATCCTCGAGGCAAACCCCGGTAGGGTTGCGGGATTGGCCCGCCTGGGGTAACTTTCCGTGCGTTTTGAAATTCGTCATGGTTTTTTTGGGGGTATATGGCCCTTTATTCTTCCACGCTGGCCGGACGGGTTGGAAGAGTTTTTTATTCAGCAGCTCCTAAAATGGGGAACAGACGCTGTTTGCAGCCGCCCAATCTGGGTCAGACGCTGCGTGGGAACTTTCTTAGCTTCTCCTTCAGCACTTTGAGACTTACCGGCATGAGTGGCCCTACCGGTTGCTGTGCTGCCGCCGGCATTACTCCCTAGCTGTAGGTTACTGAGCTCTCTCATCAACGTCAAGGTGATAGTTCCCCTAGAGAGGTGTAATTATAAGTTATAAAATATAAATAATTTAGGATTATTATGAACATGTGTCATGTATGATTTTTCAGACACTTAAATCCTTATTTCTGTGAGGGGAAGTTACCCAATTACACCAAGTTATATGAAACTTTGGCGCCCTCTGGAGGCTGAACTATCAACCGCACGAGGTTCGGCCAATGATAGCTTTAAATTAGAGTTTTAAAAATTACAACATATCCAAATTTCAGAAAAATCTGTCGGAGATCCATTTGCCATAAGAGAAGTGCCTCCTCCTTTCTTCTCTATTTGTAGATAGTTGGAGTCGATTTAGAATTTGGTAATTTTTTTATTGAAAAGCACAGTTATTTACATATACCGGGTTTTTTTCAAAACCCGCTCACCCCTATAACTTTTTTATCTTTCCAAATAAACAAATGTACCACACAATCGCTAGTTTATTCAAATATTGAACTAAAATTTTCCAAAATTATTCAGAATGCTGGGGAAATTCTTCATTTGAGTGATGAACTAGCGATTGTGTGGTACTGAATTGCTCGTTAGAAAACGCTCTTTTGGAATATTGTAATGAGCCACGCCCTTTCCATTTGAAAAAAATTGAGATAATTACAAAAATGCACTTCTACTATCTTTTAATGAGTCTGTCGAGGATATAAAATATAAAATAGAATCAAAACAAATTTTCCCAGGTTCCTTGGAGCAAAATTAAGCATTTTAACTAATTCATGGCGCTCTAGATTAGAAAGTGAAAATTTAAATAATTTGAAGATGAAATGTCAAAAAGTGACAAATGAGGTGTCATTGTACTCGTAATATAGTTTTCTATTGAAATGAGAAAAAATATACCTGGCGTCTCATTTAAAATAAGAAAGTTCTGGACATTTCCGGTGGAACCGGAAGTGATAATAAATAATTGAATACGTCAAATAATGCACATCCGGGTCATAAATAAACACACCAAATTTCATTTGTTTATTTGGAAAAATAAAAAAGTTATAGGGGTGAGCGGGTTTTAAAAAACACCCGGTATAATTTTCTTATGTAATTTATATGTCTTTCGACACCATTCTGACGTTATTACTTCAGCTAGAATTCTCAAATTTGGAATAGTTGTTCTTTGGGATACTGGCTAGAACCTAACGGAGCCAGATATTTCAATTTCGATCTAGAAAAAAAATTAAGGCAAAAAATGGGTTTTAGCGCGGACTTTTCGCGCGTTTCATCTCTGATCCCACGTCGAAGTTGAACCCCATCCACGTTCGTCGCGTCTTCGCACAGAGACAGTGTTGCCAAATAATTCTTTTCAGTTAAAAAAACACGAGAAATCGAAATTGACCACTAAAAAAAAAGGTGTTCTTTTTGTTCCAGTTGCCTGGTGTGGCGAAAAAAAAATATAGCTATTTACCTAACAAGTGCGGAAAATGAATTTTTCCGCAAGTGTTAGGTACAATATTTTTCCTACAGGCGTAAAAATGTAAAATTTTTCTTTTTTTTTTTGACATATCAGTGCGGTAAATTTTTTTCCGCACTGACAGCCGTGCTTTGAACACCGTTTGCGGAAAAAATCGTATGTTTTATTCGGAGAAAAATACTTTTTGTGGCTCGACTAAAATTGTCGGCCTCACTATGTTCAGCCGTCAAACATTTAGTCTCGCCACAAAAAGTATCACTTTTACTCCTAATAAAACAATATACTATTATAGTAATTTTACATCGTACACATTCTACTGTCAATATATGACAAACAATTTTATTTACCTGGTGGAGACAGGCTTATCAACTAGTTGTTCATAGAGTCAAAGTGACCCAACATGTCTGTTCTAGAGAATTCTAGTAACTCCTTTCAAAGTCCAAAAAACCATATAATATTTATTTTATTGAGCAGAAGGTCAATCTTATCAAATATTTTCGGGGATAATCTGGCCTATGATGTATCATTTTCTGTTATTTTAACAGCAACGTTAGGTTGCCTGTCACTGTTTATTCTATACGTCAAAATAGAGAGAAATATAGATGTTAAACTATAACATAGCTGTTAAAATAACAGGAGTGGATACATCATAGGCCTGAATACCACGAGAGCTTCAAAATTACCGATAATTTTTCACGATTGCGTGTTTTCTATAATTTGCAAAGAAAACACGCATGAGTGAAAAATTATCTGGTCCATTTTGGAGCTCGGGTGGTATTTAGAGGATTATTTCGTGAATGAAAATGCAAAAAATATGCGAATAAATAAATTGAACGATTTGAACAACTTAACAGTCAATACAAATTAATGGTTCCTTACAGCAACCTTTTATTTGTATCAAATATTAGCATGACAACCATGAATACAATAACATGGGAGAATTATCGAATGTAATACCACAAGAGGTTTCAGGATTACCGGATAATACTTTTACCTGTCACGAAACGCGTTACTCAGCAACACCACGACTCCGAAGGAGGAGTGGTGTTGCTGGTAACGCAATGAGTGTCAGGTAAAAGTATTAGGTAATCCTGGAACATCGAGTGGTATTCGAAAGGTTATACAATGAACTAAACTTTAATACAAAATGAAAAAAAAAAAAATTCTATAATATAATTTGCTATAGTAATTGCCACCAAGCGTGATAATCCCAAAAGCCTTATCACTTGTTAAGCCTCTCGTGTCATATGGGAATAATGTACAGTGAGTTGTATAATCGCTGCAATTCTCTCTAGTTAAACTAATGAGCGAAAGAATTTTCGCTGTAATTTTGAAAATTGTCGCTTGTCTTATGGGATTTTTAACACATGAGTGTCATGAGTGGAATAATCTATACGAATTGTTGAACTGATATTGATTAATGCCTTTAATTATTATTATCACCAAGACTGTGCACTACATAATAGTTATTTTTGTATCTATATAGTGCGCGAAATGCTACTTTGGTGATCGAGATCTGATAAGTCGAGATCACCAAAGTATTTCACGCCCGAGTTGCAAACAATATTTTTTCTACAACTCCATTTAAATATCGAGCATTCGAAGCCAAAATTGCATTCTCAATCAAAAGTATGTGAATTTTAATTATTTTTGGTTTCCTGACAGGTATGTGTCACCATGACACGAGTGTGCGAACTAGCTATTTCGCGCACTAGTGTGCGAAATAGCTAGTTCGCGCACGGCGTCATGAGAATGTTAAAAAATCAATACCTGGGAAAAAAGTGTCACTTCGCAAACTGTCATGAGTGTGCGAACATCATCATTTTTTGACAGTTGTAGAAAAAATCTTTTAGCAATTATAATACCTAGTTTGTAATGGCTTTGTTTCCTAAATTTATATTACCTACGTAAAATGTATCAACAAATTAATTGTAAAACGTTTATAACATGAGGTATAATAATTGTTGGGATTACATATTTTTATTTTTTTAATCTGTGTACCTCCAAAGTGAATTCAGATATAATGTATTCTAATTATTAGTGTCGTGATTATTATCACATCTATAAAATAAAGCAATTCGAATAATTGACATAAGACTATATGGAGAGAAATAGCGGATGTTGATGTTATTAGTTATTAGCTTGAAATAAACTTACCTAATTCTAATAAATTAAGAAATCCGCAACAATAAATATAGATAATCCATAATGATCCGTCAATATATTGACGATGATAAAACAGACTGAAAATTAAATCTCCAATTTATTACCGTACGATTAAAGATGGTAAAAATCTAATTAAATAACATTTTAATCAGGATTCGATTTATCTTAATAAATAATAACTGTCGTGTCTTGTCTACAAAAATAGATTTAACTTATGGATTTATTTTTGTTTGAACTACATATTTGAAAAACGTTTTTATTAGGTATCACAGACTGAACTGTGAATCGCTTATGGGTTAAGTATGTGTTATTTCAATACACTCTTCTGAAACTTCTTCTTCAATTGGTGTCTCAGGATGAGTTGCTATTTCAACGGCTACTTCTCACTTATTGATTCTCCAAAACTTTTCTTCCACTCAGTCCAGCGACAGATCATGAACTGATTGTGTTCTACAGTCTATGTTTTCCCAAGATAGATTTTGACATTGTCAACTTTGAAACATAAACAATGCCGCTTATTGATCGCAAAATGCCATTTGCACGACATGCATTGCAAAACTGATGTCAACCGGCAGGGACACCTCATTTTGCGACCAATCAGGGCCAAGCGTTATTGCTTATGTTTCAAAGTTTTCAATGTCAAAATCTATCTTGGGAAAAAATAGACTGTAGTTTGTTTTCTTCGTTTCTGGTAATGATTTGCGCAATTGAATCATCAGAAGTCGATAGGTAAATACTGAGTTCTTTTTCTTTTTCAACAGCCTCTTCTGAAGTTACTGATACCCAATGGTTCCAGGAGCCTCTCTTTTTTGAAATTAGTCTTGGAAATCGCCATCAGGCTAGCTGTTTCTTTAGCATCTTTTAAAGCTTCTGGTAATGTTTCTTATCTCTAAATGCGTATGAATCTCTTCCGAGTTTTAGACAAATGTCCTGAAAAGGTAACCAATATTAATAACCAGAAAATGTATAGATAGATTCTGTTATCTTTATAATTCGCCAGTATAAAATTATCAATACAACCTTATATTATAATATCTTTTTAATGGCCTTTTAAATTATCTATTTGATAAAATCTTATATAAGCTTCATGGTGTGACCTGACAATTAAATTTTTCTGTTATGTGTACATAAGATCTTGGTTAACCTTGTTGTTGTTGATATACCTACCTACTTAGCAGAATTTTCACAACTTATTCAGGGGAGCAATTGTTGCATTTATAAAGTTTTGGGGCTGAAAATGGAAATTAAATTGTAATTGTTGCTAAAAAGAATACTATTGAGTTGGATATTTTTAGTTTACAATTGGATTTTAAGAAGCTGATTGAACAAGCTAGATATTTTGCACTTTGCATGATATTTGGTTGGAGAAACTACCCCAATACAAACTGTGTCAATACGATGCGTTTACGAGTTAAACAATAAAACATTCTGCTGTTTAGAGTTCTCAATTTAGTGTTACAAGGGCGTAGATATGGGGGGGGGGTAGAGGGGGTAATTACCCCCCCAGATGTGTATTTTTTTAGTTAAATTTAAAAAAAAAAAACTAATATTTTATTAGATGAAAAATATTGGGGCTTCCGGGTTAAGTAAAATATTATTATCAAATAAAAATTCTTTATTCTTGTTCTTTGTTCTTTGTAAGTTGCAAAGCTACCTGCTAGAATGGGTATAAATTTATTTTTAGAAAACTGTATTATCTATTACTGTATTCTGTTAGTAAAAGTTGTGCTGCCCCAGTTTCACACTAACACTGAATCAGTTTAAGTTTAGTACATTTCCAGAAGAACATGAATTTGGCCATTTATACCATTCTATTGTTTTCTTCTTCGATCTGCGTTCGGCTTACGTACCTACTTGTTCAGAGCTCACTCTGCCTATGACGTCACGATATCCATGCTCATACCGTTCCCCTCCGTAGAGTGCAAAGCCGAACGAACTCAGCCATTATAAGGTTGGTAGATGTTTTCGTCTCAGACCAAAAGCGTATACTCCGTATATGGGAGACCTACCCTCGTTTCGAATCTCCCAACTTAAATGTTTTTCGCATGCCACTCTGGATTATGCTGGCCCCTTTAATATAGTCATGCGAAGATATCGAGGCGCCAAGGTTCTGAAAGCCTATATATGTGTCTTCGTGTGCTGTGCCACCCGGGCAGTGCACATTGAGCTTACTTCTGACTCGACCTCCGAGGCATTTATTGGAGCATTCCGTCGCTTTATTTCTCGGCGTGGGCGGGTAACCCATCTCTACAGTGACAACAGAACGACGTTTGTGGGTGCCAATACTCAGCTGATAGAAATGTCCCAATTGGCGGCGGATCATCTTCAAATTCTCTGGCATTTTAATCCCCCAGCTGCTCCGCATTTCAATGGCTTGAGTGAGGCTGGCGTCAAAGCGGTAAAGACTCATCTGTATCGAGTGATCGGTGATCAGCGACTCACTTACGAAGAGCTAAACACTTTCCTTGCTCAAGTGGAAGCCGTCTTGAACTCCAGGCCTTTATGTGCCCAGAGCTCCGACCCAAACGACTTGCAGCCATTAACCCCGGGACATTTTCTGACCCAAGAACCTCTAAATTCTTGTCCCGACCCTGATTTGTCCCATCTCAAATTGAACACTTTGTCTCGGTGGCAATTAGTTCAACGATTGAACGCAGAATTTTGGAAACGCTGGAAGGATGAATATCTCCACACCTTGCAGCAACGCTCAAAATGGACTCAAAATCCTTCTAAAATAACTTTAGATCAACTAGTAATTATCAAACATGAAACCGAAACCTCCCCTTTATTGGGCCCTTGGCCAAGTTGTTGAGCTACATCCCGGACCAGATGGGCATGTTCGGGTGGTCACCTTAAGGACCCAGCAAGGACTGTTTAAACGTCCTATTGTTAAGCTGTGTCCTTTGCCAATTGGTTAGATTCCAAACCTTACCAATGTATCTATGTTTGTGTCGTCGCGGGTCAGAATTCTTACCTAATTTATTTTAGTTTATTTTTATTTTTTTTTACTCAATTTTATTTTTTTCTCTTTGATTTTTGATTTTTAGAACGTTGGTTTTGAGTGGGCGGAAAATGTACGTGCATCTCTTCAAGAGTGTCAAAGTCACGAATTTTGCTCATATTGAAAAACCATACAAATTCAAATAGGTATAGCGCCTCCATTGCAAGGAACACCAACGCCCTCAGTATGGAACCGAGGTCGACAAAAAAGGTACGAAAAAACACTCGATTCGTACAGCCAAGCGACGGCGAGACACTCTCTCTCTTTTCGCCAAACACGAAACACGAACACACATTTTTTTAATCCGTTTTCGCACACAAGAAAATCGATAAATATCGCGAGCTCGCCGGTTACCGGTTTCGAAATAAAAGCCGGTAGTGTTGTGCTACCGAAACAAAACCCGGGATCCTGGTATTAACAATTAACTTAGAACTAGAAGAACCCCAGAACCACAGGTAAGGCGCCTTTTATCATATTGTCTTTTGTATGGTTATTTTTTGCTACATATTCATTAATTGCGCTTACAGTCCACGTAACTCCGAAGGTGATTCTAAAATATCAAGCATTACGCCAACATTTTCAGAAACACAACAACAGAAAATGTTTATTGTGATTGCTATTAGTACTAAGGTCAAGTTCTGGAAAAGTAAATGAGCTTGAAATTTTTCTTCGGACCCACCCCCCTTCGGACCCACCCCGGCTTACCCTAACTTTACCCCCCCCCCCCCCCCCCCAGAAATGTAAAGTATCTACGCCCTTGTAGTGTTATACATTCTCGTGGACGCCCAAGAACTGTTAAGATGATGTTGTGAATGAAATGCCAAAGTATTAGGCCTTTTTCTTGTTAATAATTAGAAGTTCGTATTCTGTAACTGTACAATTCTACAATTCTCCAATTGTAGTTCACTACAAAGTTACCTATCCAATCGAAAAAAGGCCTCAGTTTGTTCACTTTAAGTCCTTTGAAAGTCTACAATTTCTTGGTTCTTCACTATTTTTATTTATAAATTGTCTAATGATTACTTAGAGGTAGCATTGCTCTTGAAGCTGTTAGTTAACGCATGCAGACATATAATTATTGTGTGTTCATTTCAACCGACTTTCCACTTCTTGTACTTTATAATGCTATACTAATCACTTTACCACTTGTATTTGTGTAATGAACTGTTAGACACTGGTTTTATACTTTTATTACATTTTTGTGCAACCGTCCGCGAAATGAGCTTTCGCGGCCGCTACACAGTCCGCGAAATTCAATTTCGCGGCTGTTGCCCTTGCTGACGGCCGCGAAACTATAAATCAAAATTTGACACTTTGACAATAACAATGAGTATATTTTATTTCCAAATTCTTCAGAACAACATAAATTATTTGGGATAAATATTAACACTTTTGTGACACTTTGCATTATTACTAATATTTACTCCTGAAGCTGAAGCAACTAATAATCCAGTGTTTTTGAATTGAACTCTCTAAACTTTCTATTTCTGCATTAAATTAGCAAATATGTTCTCAGACATCATTTTGACATTTTGTTTGTCATACCAATTTTTGAACTCGCAGTAACAATTTTCACATTTGCCGCTTAGTTTTGCACGTATTAACTCAGAAATAGCTGATTGAACCATACTTTTTAGCTCTGGAGGAGTGCAAGAAAGTAAAATATCTGTATCGCTTTCGGACATCTTCAAGATTTTTTGAGAACCGTCAACATTTTTTGTGTATTTGTTTACTTGCAAAATATGTCTTCCATGACATCCATAGAAACGCTGTGCTACCATAGCCACCAGGCTATACATCAAACTGGTAGTTAGTTCCACATGTTTGTTGAAAGGAGTACATTTTGTCTGTAATTTCACATAATTTTCATGGTTGCACAAAAAATAGTGTGTATACCATGACCGCGAAACTTTTTAGCGTCCTCGAGATTATCTTGCCTCGGCCGCAAGCGGCCTCGGCGATAAATTTTCTCTACGTACGCTAAAAGGCACTTCGCGGCCTTGGTATACAAATAACTATTTAAAGGCAAAAATGAACATAAAAAACGGGAGCGACGCTCACCTTAAATCGCATGTTAATGTTCTCAACGCGTGAATGGTAACCACACAAAAGTCTTTTTGGCGTAGTGAATTTCAGCGTAGTGAATATCGGCGGAGTGAATCTCGGCGTAGTGAATTTTCTGTCTCTTTCTTAGCGTAGTGAATTTTATTACAGGGTCGGCGTTAGGCCCAAACACCACTTTTCCTTTTTTACTCTCCTTTTATTCGCCAGTTTCATAATTTCATAATTTTTTTTTGTTCTTGGATAATATGTTGACCCCAATTCTTTCCTAATTTCTTAAAATATACGGGCACCTGTCGATATAAATTCTCCACTTCATGGCCCTTTTCTGTTTTGACCTTATATTGGTGTGACAAATTTTCAACACTATTGAATATTGAACTGTGGCACGGCACTCGAAATGATGCATAATTTGACTCTAATGACATTAGGTTACAAGACATTCGCACACGTCCGAATATACAGACCGGACCAACCTACTAGACACATATAGGGAGTAATAAGAAGAATTAGCTTGTACCCGGTTTAGGCGAATCGAGACGGTGTCAGTGAGCTGCCAAAGTCGAGTATAGCCGAGCGGCCGAAGTTGCACGATTTTTAATAACATGAAGGGACGATCAATGATTCACCGTAACGATCCTGCAGTAAAATGGTTATCGGTCAAATGATCCCATTGAAGCCTATGTGTCTAGTAGCCTGGTCCTGCCCTAAGAACACAAAGACATCCCAGGAATGTTCAAAGAATATTTAGTTGGGACAATCATAATATTCCTGGAAGATTCTGTTTAGATCCTGGAACAATTCAGGAGACGCTTCTGTCATCAAAATGGATGTTCTAGGAATGTTCTATTAAATCATTCCTGGAATATCTTCAATCATCCCACATAGTATATTCGGGAGTTTTGTGGGATATAGGAGGAACATGCACAGAACATCCCACAAATAAACTAGTGGGATATACTTTTGTTTTGGTTTATTAATTATAGATATTACTCAAATTATAAATTGTAAATTGACATCCAACACTTGCATCAACAGTTTCCTAGAAAGTTCCATTTTCTGAAGAGTCTAATAATGCGTGCTGATAGTGCTGATACTTTGTTCAGGTAGAACGGTAGAAGGTATCTGATTAAAATCTTCATAGAATCTTAAGTAGCCAAGTAAAATGCCCTCTCAGTCATAGAAACGAGCGTAGAACTAGAGAAAGGATGCTGCCTCGGGTTCTGATGCTCATCTTGTAGATCAGGTTCCGAATGACTTGATTGTTTGTTCCTTTGACAATAATTAGTTGCTCAACAACCTTTTTTTCCTGTAGGTTCCATATTCAGCACTGTAAGGCACTCTAAAAACTTCCTAAATAAATTACTGAACAGGCTACACGTAGTACTTACCTAACATTAAAATGCAGAAGGTAACGAAACCTCGAAAATTAGAAGAGCCAGTGAAAAATTATGTGGGAAATTTGTGGAAAAATCTACGAAAAACCATATAAAAACACGAGCAAACCAAGCACCGAACGTTTTATTGTTCAAAACCGACCACCGATAGAACGATTATTTTGTGATTAAAACAAAACTAAATTAATAACAAACAATTAAATTTGCTGACTTGTTTTTTCAGAGTAAGGTTAGGTTGTCTGTGATGAATATGAAGTGAGGTGCCGTGGCTTGTGACGTGCGGCCAATGAACTATAACCAAAAACTGGAATGCTAACACATAAGGACGAACTTGAAGCCTAGTGCGGCTGCTGCGGAGGAGATACCTGTTTTTGTCGCACTCATTATGTTAAATGGCGAAAATTGCTTCCAACACGTATTCCAAGTGATGAAACCTGTGAAGGGAAATATGACAAAACTTTCGAAAACGTCATATGTCAGCGAGCAACAGAAAAAAACAACATTCCCCCTTGTGGCATCTGTCTTTCATGGCTTCATTTTTTTGGCAGATATGGCAATGTGTGCGCATTCCAGTTTTTAGCTATAGTTCATTGCGTGCGGCTTTTGTTCGACGTTGCTACAACGTTGCCAGTTGTCACGTATATTATTTTTGTGTAACGATTAAAATATCGCCAATGCAAAAAAATATACAACCTATTAATTGTAGGTATATACAAACATTACATATAAAATTCGAAAACTTATAAAATTACTAGGTATATTTCATCATATTTATATGGAATAAAATCATCCAAAGAAATCTGACAACGTCGAAAATGGGTATCGTCATGATCAACACTGATTGATAGACGAACTGACGAAGCGCAGTTGGGTCGTTGGTCTGAATCTGGCAATGGAATTTTTTTTTAAGTTTTTTCTCTTTACATGCTGCTAGCTGAGAATTATAAATAAGAAATCACAAAACAAAGAAAATAAAATTTGAAAAAAATATATTTTTAGGAAACAGGAATATTTGAGGGATGTTCCTTGAATATTGCATCTTAATATTCCAGTAATATTCTATCTGAAACATTCTGGGAATGTATTATCAAGGTACGGGACATTCATACTTTCATAGTACATTGGTAGAATATCCCAGGAAAATCCTGTGTTATCAGGGTGTCTGTATATCTCCCCTTTTATTTATCGTTTGCTTGCGCCTGCCTCCTGTAAGAGTAAGGTTAGTACCTTTTGTTGCACGTGGATATGTGCCTACATTGCCTAAAAAGTTATTCTTTTTCGATAAGTGTCCTATTGATTTATTTTCCCTAATAATCATTATTTTATACAGGGTATACCATTTAAAACGAAACAGAGGTATCACTCGATCCCTTGTTTGAAATAGTAAGGGTTGGTTCCAGCTCGCCTAGAAGGTTGAAGTTGAAGTGCTGAAAATGGTTGCAAAAAACTTCCACCTTTAAAAATCAAATTACGTTTGCTAGCGATTTTTTTCAAAAAATAAACGTGGCGTCAGATATTTTTCGTTTTAAATGGTACATCCTGTATATTCTATCGACCAAAAAATGTTTTTTTTTTAATTCAATTTCAATTCTTCAATTTTATCACAGATTCAATAGCTGCTTTCGGAAATGTAAATCCTGAATCGAGTAGTTTAATATTAACTGATCACGGTTTAGCTCGTTTTCAGAGTAGATTATTCAACGTTTCCGAATGATTGGGATCGACGATCACCGGCACCCCGCGTTTGTTTTTCTTCAACGATTTGAGGTGTTTACCTTTGACTTTTCAAAGACACTGCAAACCACCCCAAAAATCACAAGCATTCAAACATAAAACTTGACAAAACGGAAACAAAACATAAAATAAACATAACACAGTACCAAAAAAATCAAACAGCTGATTGATTCATTTTCTACCCACGTACGTCAAGAGTAGGGTTTACGAAATCACAAACATATGAGAAAACTGAGTCAACAAGATCACTTACCGAACGGGAGTACTCGACTCCGGATCATTTTACGAACGATGAGAATGCTTATCCGATCGAACCGATTAATCGGATCACACTTTCCGAAAGCGGCTTTATCGCTTTGTCCTCGTTTGAACCTTTGATATCTATTTTTTGTGTGGTTTCATGCTTAGATTTTTTTATGTATTTTAACGGTGGTTGTTGCATTGTTGTAGATATTGTAAATGATGATATATCGATAGTCTATCCTACATTATTTCAAGTTCAAGGCCCTTAAGATTGCGCTCATTTCGACCGTATCAAAGGCGTTTTGGAAATCTACAAATATCAATACTAGGGGACTATTGTATTCATCGGTCTTCTCAATAAGTGTTTTCAAGCATTGCAAATGGTCATTTATTGTCCCATATTCGAAGCGGAAACCGGCCTGATTTCTTGTTTGATGAAAATCGATCTTAGCTTCTAGTCTTGTTGTTATACGGGTGTACCAGTGGCGTAGATAGCTTTTCATCCTGGGGGGGTCCAGGTTCAGCGGTACGGGCAAATTCGTTCGTGCATTATAGCCAAGGCAAACATTTGTGACAGGACGGGTAAACAAAATGGCGGCAATTTGACCAACCGAGAGTAATGACGTTTTCGATTGTTAGATTTGATGCGCACTGAGTGTATTTGCATCCTTACAATCGACCTGTAGAAGAGAAAGACAGAAAACAACAAAAGTTGCACTAGTTCCGCGCTAGATCTAACGATGGGAATCCCCCACATTCTCCATAACAATTGCCACAATTTTATAGATTGGCGCGACCATTCCAGGTACGTGTGAGATGAATCTAGTCAAACGGTTCGCTTCATAATCGCGCAATCATACACGCGTTTTTTTTGCATCTTTTTCAAACACCCACTGAGAGACACAGATAGAAATATATACCTATTTTTTTGCACTAAATTTACCAATCGGAAACGCAAATATTTGGTCTGTTTCTGCAGAAATCACAAACCAGTTAGAGCGAATTTCATTGGTTGAAAACAGTCAGAAACAGTCAGAAAACTAGTTCAACCAATGAAATTCACTGTGACTGGTTTGGAATTTCTGCAGAAACAGACCTAGTGACAGTGTTGAGCACGATACATCAATGTTCAGAAAACATCGATATCAAGATTTAGATTTTGATATTGATGAAAACAAACTTTGTTACAATTTTTAATTATTTTTTTTTCTCTCTCTGAGGCTCTGGGGGGTCCAGACCCCCTGGACCCCCCTCGTATCTACGCCACTGGGGTGTACAGTTTAGATGTGATTTAAAGGGCTAATAGGTCTATAATTGTCAAGCTGCGTTATGTCCCCTTTTTTGAAGAGGAGGATAGTAATCGCATTGTTCCATTTAAACTGGATCTCTTGGTTGTGTAGACATAGGTTTTGTATCTATTCTATTAACACAGATCATCCTATTCTTATGGCTTCTGCCAAATTTTGGAATGGAGGAGTATAGTCCAACTTTTATATTCTGATACTCCGAAGGAATGTGAGTTGGTGGCTCTCCATGCCAATGGTCACCTGACCTCACATCTGTTTCTGCTGAATTTTTCCTCCCCTCGCTCCTCATACGGAAAGTGTCAAATTAATAAAGCCAAACAAAACATTACCTGAATGCCTTTATTGGAACAAAACTATCATCAGGCCCTTCTTTCTGAATATAAGTTTATCAGGAAACCCACAAAACATTGAAAAATCGAGTATTAATGTGGTAACTATGCGTAACAAAAATTAGTGCGCAAAGTTCAACTTTGCGCACGCAAATGAGTGCGCAAAGTAATAACTTTGCGCACGCTCGTAGAAAAAACCTTTTAAACAAGGTATCACCAGTGGCGTGCCGTGCCTTGTAAGTCAGGGCAGTCAGGGGGGCAAAACATTTTGGGGGCGCGCGGGCGGATGGTGGGTGGGAGGAATCCAGTTTTGTTAAAAAATATTCTCTATATCAGCTTAAGTTATATATTTTTTATTTTAGGTAATGATTAAATGAAAATATCAATCAAAATAGCATAAAAGAAAATTTATTTTTTGATAAGTGGGTAAAAAAAAAGTCTAAAGCCGAAGTCTCATGCATCCGTTTTCCGACGAAAGATGTCCGAAACGCCTTCTATTTTCACATATTTTCATAGGAATATGTCAGAATAGAGGGTTTTTCGGACATTTTTCGTCGGAAAACGGATGCATGAGACTCCGGCTTAATTTGTCTGATCCGATAGACAATAGTGATAAACTATTTAAACGGTTATCCGTCATAGTTGTCCTAGTACATATATGTGTTTATTTGCTTGAATCTACTAATAGTAGTTGTTTTCCTAATCAGTGCGCAAAGTTATGTTTTTCCGCACGCAAAAACAGTTAGACGAACGACGCGAAGTGGAGTTCGGATAAGCTTTAAGTGCCGGAAAACTACTTTCCGCACGTGTTAGGAACAATATTTTTTCTACGAGTGAAATAACTGTACTTCTTTTTTAAATTTTTAATTTTTATAGGCATCAAAAACAACTTGCTATAACTAACTAGGTATATCTAAATCGGCCACAATATTTTTTCGGCCCCCTCTCCGCGGGCTTTGACCCCTAAAAAAGGGGGCCCCACGGGGCTGGGCCTCTCAAATATAGGGCTCCCGTGGGGCCTAATCCCCCAAAAAGGGGCCCCGTGTGGCTGGGCCCACCCCAAAAGGGGGCTCCCGCGGGGCTCCGCCCCCCAAATAGGAGACTCTCGCAGGGCTTTGCCTCCCGGATTTTATTATGGGTACAAAAGAAAAAGTGTGCGGGAAAAAAAAATCCCGCATAGTGTGCGCAAAGTAGTTACTTTGCGCACACTTTTGGGAAAGGGTTTCTTTGCGTACGCAAAAGTGTGCGCAAAGTAGTTACTTTGCGCACACTCGTAGAAAATAGTTATTTTCCTAACAAGTGCGCAAAGTGCTACTTTTCCGCACGCAAACACAGTTATACGAACGACGCGAAGCGGAGTTCGGATAAAATTTTGCGTGCGGAAAAGATACTTTGCGCACGTGTTAGGAACAAAATTTTTCCTACGAGCTTCATATCAGGTAGGTAACAACAAAAATTTAAAAAAAAAACGATAATTTGTAGTACAATTATTTTCAATTAACTTGAATTTGAAGCGAACCTATTCATTTATCAAAAAATTACTTAACAAAAAAAAAAAAAATTACAGAAAATCCTCGTCAGAGCTGTTCACCTTAAAGAGTTTAAATTTGATGATAAAGAAGTGTGTGATTGATTCTCGCATATAAATGGAGAACAAATCTGACAATGTGTCAAAGTTAATTATATTCGGTGGGTTTATAGATGTTGGCTAATATAGAAACAGGGCACAAAAAAACAGGGGAAAAATTTGTCATGTGTCAAATTCGACAGGGGCACTCATTGTTGCTTGACAATTATTTTTACTTTTTGGCACTCAGTGCGGATACAGGCCTTATCTGCACTGAGTGCGGAAAAGTGTAACTTTGAGCACGGAAATGCGTCCGGAAAAGTACTACTTTACGCACGCTCGTAGGAAATAGTTATTTATACAACAAGTGTGTAAAGTGAACCTTTTTCACGAATGTGAATTTTGACGCACGAGCCGGAGGCGAGTGCGACAATCACATGAGTGAAAAAAGGTGCTTTACACACGTATTGCATACAAAATTTTTTCTACTACCAATCAAATATGTGTAAAAAAATAGATTTAGACAAATACTTTACGTATTTTCACTTTACGCACTAGTGTGGGAAGTAATTTACCAGAAAAATATTACATTGACAGTGTTGACATCTGCCATTGACATTACTTTACGCACTAGTGTGTGAAGTGAATTACTTTACGCACTAGTCTTCTGAATAGTGCGTAAAGTGAGTACTTTACGCATGGTAGTAGAAAAAAGATCTTTCCGCATTGGCACTATTCTAACATCTAAAGTTAAATAAATTCTTAACAATTTCGAAATGTTATGATAAGTGAATTCCAAATTATTTTCAATTAGAAAATGGTAGGATTTCAAATGTTGCTATATCACTGATGAGAAAAGTTTTTTGGATTGATTTTCTCCGCCTTTCCATCCACAGACGCGTTTCGACTTATCAAGTCTCGTCAGTGTGGCTAGGAAGAAGCAAAGAAAACCAATCCAATTTTTCGCCTGAAGGCAAATGCAAGAACTCCGATGAGCGAATCTTGATCTTGACGCCATCTAGGACCGAGAATCGACACTAACACGCAATTTTGCTGTACTTAGAGTGACCGTCCAAAGGCTGACCAAAATTCAGTTCGTTTGGATTTAACCCAAAAGTACCACTGATGAGAAAAGTTTTTTGGATTGATTTTCTCCGCCTTTCCATCCACAGACGCGTTTCAACTTATCAAGTCTCGTCAGTGTGGCTAGGAAGAAGCAAAGAAAACCAATCCAATTTTTCGCCTGAAGGCAAATGCAAGAACTCCGATGAGCGAATTTTGATCTTGACGCCATCTAGGACCGAGAATCGACACTAACACGCAATTTTGCTGTGCTTAGAGTGACCGTCCAAAGGCTGACCAAAATTCAGTTCGTTTGCGTGTTAGTGTCGATTCTCGGTCCTAGATGGCGTCAAGATCAAGATTCGCTCATCGGAGTTCTTGCATTTGCCTTCAGGCGAAAAATTGGATTGTTTTTCTTTGCTTCTTCCTAGCCACACTGACGAGACTTGATAAGTCGAAACGCGTCTGTGGATGGAAAGGCGGAGAAAATCAATCCAAAAAACTTTTCTCATCAGTGGTACTTTTGGGTTAAACCCAAACGAACTGAATTTTGGTCAGCCTTTGGACGGTCACTCTAAGCACAGCAAAATTGCGTGTTAGTGTCGATTCTCGGTCCTAGATGGCGTCAAGATCAAGATTCGCTCATCGGAGTTGCTATATCATTTTGTATTTTAATTTCATTGATAAACATGGCGAATGATTTATATGTATTCTTCCAGTGAATCAATAGATAAATCGTTTGAATAAAATTCAGGACTGTTTAAAGAGATAATTTTCCCTTCGGTATCAGCTATATTCGCTAAACCAGAGCTGGGCAAAGTACTTGAAAAAAGTGCTTAGAGCTAGGGTTTCATCAAGACGAGAAATCTTGACTTGAACGTAATTTCTTGACTTGACTTGAAATTCAAGATCAAGAAATTGAACATGTCTTGACTCGGTGAGTTCTTGAAAGCAAAAGTCTAGACTTGAATTCAAGATATCTTGAAATTTCTTGGCGCGTCTGGCTGATGGGATCGCCCCATTTGTGTCAATAGGTAATTTTTCGCGGCATAATTTTTTCAAAGAACATGTTTATATTGGGTAATCCAAATGTCATTGAGTAGGGATGGCAAAATTAAAAAATATATCGATATATCGAATCATATGATATATCGAAATAAAATACCGATACATTCGATATATCGAACGGAAAACATCGATATTTTGAATATATCGATATATATTTTATTTTTTTATTTTTTTCTATGATTGTGCGAAATGTGCTTTTTTTCTGCACGCATTTCAGGTCATGAAAATTTCACTTCTCCGCACTAGTGTGAAAAGTAAAATAATAATGCAATGTTAGGCCACCCTGATGGTTTTATGTAATGCGTGCGGAAAAGTACTTTTCCGCACGATCGTAGTAAAATAACGTTCCTTATGGCGGGTATTATGAAACTATTCTGACAGAATAACTAAAAGTTAACTTCTGGAATGTCGTTGCTTCTCATGTAATTCCAGAAGTTAACTTTCATCAACACACAGTCAACAAATGAACTATGCGCACGAGCGAAGGCATTCTTTTAAATTTCCGATATATCGAAAAGATGTCGATATTTTTTTCGATATATCGAATGTAAGATATCGATTAAAATATATCGATATATTTGAGTAATATATCGATATTTACAAAATATCGATATATTTTTGCCATCCCTATCATTGAGTAATCCTCATATTATTCAACATATTCGAATAATCCTTTGAGAAAATTATGTCGCGAAAAATAGCCTAATATGCATTTGTTCTACCCACCTGAAGTCGCTTTCGGGACCTTCAAGCACTTGGAGATTAAGCCTTATATTAGGCAATTTTTCGCCACATAATTTTTCCAAGGATTATATTCGTATATGTTGAGTAATCCAAATGTCATTGGGTAATCCTCAAATTAGTGCGTGAAGTAGTTTACCAGAAAAATGCCAAATTGTAAGTATTGACATCTGTCATTGACATTACTTTACGCACTAGTGTGTGAAATGAATTACTTTACGCACTAGTCTTCTGAATAGTGCGTAAAGTGAGTACTTTACGCACGGTAGTAGGAAAAAGATCTTTCCGCATTGGCACTATACTAACATCTAAAGTTAAATAAATTCTTAACAATTTCGAAATGTTATGATAAGTGAACTCCAAATTATTTTCAATTAGAAAATGGTAGGATTTCAAATGTTGCTATATCATTTTGTATTTTATTTTCTACTTTACTAATATAGATCCATAATACCTAGGAAACGAAATACGTTAACACACCTATAACAACCTGATCCATAACGCCCGCTTTTGCGGGCGTTATGATCTATAACGCCCGCTTATAATACCTTAAGGTGTTTTTGTTGTTGTTGTTCTATTAATTTGCACTTTACCCTAGGCAGCCACTAAATGTCTGACCGAAAATAATTTTCGGTCTAGCCAGGATTCGAACCCGGTCTACCATCAATGTTTCCCATGTAGTCCAGCGCGTTAACCCACAGGACCACCACCGTTGCCTTGCCTTATGAGATGTTTATAGATATATTAATTTATTTCGTTTCTATGTACAGGTCGCAGGTACAGGTATAGGTCAGGTGCAGGTACATGTCAAAATACAAAACAATATTCTGTCACACAATTTTAACTGATTTTGTTAATAACAAATTGATGAAAAAACATTGTGTTGAGTAGAAAATAAAGCATTGTAATCACCACGGGAATTTCAAGATTATAATGCCCTTCAGGCGAAATATATCCCTCGGGCCATAGGCCCTCGGGCTAGTTTCGCCTTCGGGCATTATAATCTACATAATCCCCTTGGTACATAAATAGCTATTAATTTCATTAATAAACATGGCGAATGATTTATATGTATACTTCCAGTAAATCAATAGATAAGTCGTTTGAATAAAATTCAGGACTGTTTAAAGAGATAATTTTCCCTTCGGTATCAGCTATATTCGCTAAACCAGAGCTGGGCAAAGTACTTGGAAAAAGTGCTTAGAGCTAGGGTTTCATCAAGACGAGAAATCTTGACTTGAACGTAATTTCTTGACTTGACTTGAAATTCAAGATCAAGAAATTGAACATGTCTTGACTCGGTGAGTTCTTGAAAGCAAAAGTCTAGACTTGAATTCAAGATATCTTGAAATTTCTTGGCGCGTCTGGCTGATGGGATCGCCCCATTTGTGTCAATAGGTAATTTTTCGCGGCATAATTTTTTCAAAGAACATGTTTATATTGGGTAATCCAAATGTCATTGAGTAGGGATGGCAAAATTAAAAAATATATCGATATATCGAATCATATGATATATCGAAATAAAATACCGATACATTCGATATATCGAACGGAAAACATCGATATTTTAAATATATTGATATATATTTTATTTTTTTATTTTTTTCTATGATTCTGCGAAAAGTGCTTTTTTTCTGCACGCATTTCAGGCCATGAAAATATCACTTCTCCGCACTAGTGTGGAAAAGTAAAATAATAATGCAATGTTAGGCCACCCTGATTGTTTTATGTAATGCGCACGATCGTAGTAAAATAACGTTCCTTATGGCGGGTATTATGAAACTATTCTGACAGAATAACTAAAAGTTAACTTCTGGAATGTCGTTGCTTCTCATGTAATTCCAGAAGTTAACTTTCATTTAACTATCAAAGTAGTTTCATAATACCCAATCATGCGAAAAGTCTCTTTCCCTCATTCAATTGGTACGTACACGCCCTAATTGACGTTTGTTTTATTTTAGCCGCCACTGTCAACTGTCAGACTGTCACAGTCAATAAATGAACTATGCGCACGAGCGAAGGCATTCTTTTAAATTTCCGATATATCGAAGAGATTATATCGATATTTTTTTCGATATATCGAATGTAAGATATCGATTAAAATATATCGATATATTTGAGTAATATATCGATATTTACAAAATATCGATATATTTTTGCCATCCCTATCATTGAGTAATCCTCATATTATTCAACATAATCGAATAATCCTTTGAGAAAATTATGTCGCGAAAAATAGCCTAATATGCATTTGTTCTACCCACCTGAAGTCGCTTTCGGGACCTTCAAGCACTTGGAGATTAAGCCTTATATTAGGCAATTTTTCGCGACATAATTTTTCCAAGGATTATATTCGTATATGTTGAGTAATCCAAATGTCATTGGGTAATCCTCAAATTAGTGCGTGAAGAATTTTCACTTTACGCACTAGTGCGTGAAGTAGTTTACCAGAAAAATGCCAAATTGTAAGTGTTGACATCTGTCATTGACATTACTTTACGCACTCGGCACTAGTGTGTGAAGTGAATTACTTCACGCACTAGTGCGTGAAGTGGAATTTTACGTCTTCTGAATAGTGTGTAAAGTGAGTACTTTACGCATGGTGTTGGCGTAATGGTTGATATTTCAGAATCACCTTCGGTGTTACGTGGACTGTAAGCGGAACTAATGAATATGTAGCAACAAACAACCATACAAAAGACAATATGATAAAAGGCGCCTTACCTGTGGTTCTGGGGTTCTTCTAGTTCAAAGTTAATTGTTAATACCGGGATCCCGGGTCTTGTTTCGGTTGCACAACACTACCGGCTTTTATTTCGAACCGGTAACCGGCGAGCTCGTGAATTCATCGACTTTCTTGTGTGCGAAAACGGATTAAAAAATGTGTGTTCGTGTTTCGTGTTTGGCGAAAAGAGAGAGAGTGTTTCGCAGTCGCTTGGCTGTACGAATCGAGTGTTTTTCGTACCTTTTTTATCGACCTCGGTTCCATACCGAGGGCGCTGGTGTTCCTTGTATAGGAGGCGCTATACCTATTTGAATTTGTATGGTTTTTCAATATGAGCAAAATTCGTGACTTTGACACTCTTGAAGAGATGCACGTACACTTTCCGCCCACTCAAAACCAACGTTTTGAAAATCAAAAATCAAAGAGAAAAAATAAAATTGAGTAAAAAAAAATAGAAATAAAGTAAAATAAATTAGGTAAGAATTCTGACCCGCGACGACACAAACATAGATACATTGGTAAGGTTTGGAATCTAACTAATTGGCAAAGGACACAGCTTAACAATAGGACGTTTAAACAGTCCTTGCTGGGTCCTTAAGGTGACCACCCGAACATGCCCATCTGGTCCGGGATGTAGCTCAACAACTCGGCCAAGGGTCCAATGAAGGGGAGGTTTCGTTTCATGTTTGATAATTACTAGTTGATCTAAAGTTATTTTCGAAGGATTTTGAGTCCATTTTGAGCATTGCTGCAAGGTGTGGAGATATTCATCCTTCCAGCATTTCCAAAATTCTGCGTTCAATCGTTGAACTAATTGCCACCGAGACAAAGTGTTCAATTTGAGATGGGACAAATCAGGGTCGGGACAAGAATTTAAAGGTTCTTGGGTCAGAAAATGTCCCGGGGTTAATGGCTGCAAGTCGTTTGGGTCGTGTGTACGTGCACACACGGTAGTAGAAAAAAGATATTTTGACTTATTTTTGTAAAACATGTAGGTATAGCAGTGGCTTCTAATATATCAGGAATATAGTTTTTTTATATATTTTTTTTGCGGTCAACTTATAAGGGGCCCCCTCAAATTTAACTAGCCCCGGGCCCCATGAAAGCTTAATCCGGCCATGCTTGCAGGTGCTTGCAAGCATTTTTTTCTCAAATAAATTATCAATTACCAAGCACTACTTTGCCAATTGTTTCCAATTTATTTTTAAAATAAAGATGTTGCTGAATGGGTCTTTCCCACGATTTTTTTTTATTGGCTTATCTGGAAGGGTAATCAGCCCAGAAATATTTTTTTCGGATTTTTTTGGTACCGGGAAAGGCCTTAAATTTTCATTTGAAATTCAAAATTTCTAGGATGGTGATGTCACGCGCCTAGATTTTCTATTGGCTGAATTCTTCCAGTGTTGCCACGCGGTTGATGATTTCACGAAATTTCTCTACGAATTGTGTTCTTAAAGTGACATATCGATAACCCATCGATCTCTATTCTCTATGAATTTAACCTCATTTTTAATATGTAAACAAAGTTTAATTTCATTTTATTTATCTGAAAATATAGCTGGGATTCAATAAACTAAAATTGTGCCATTTCCAAAAACCCATTTACCTGAATTTTGGTTTTTATTGGGGCGTCTGAGGGTTTAACCGTGGTCGGTCGGTGGACTAATTAGGTACCTAGTTCACATTAGAATTTTGAACCTGATTACCTGATGCATTCAAAAGAAACATTATGAATGTCACCCCCCTCTATCTTTTTTATTTGATATTTTAGAAAAAAGTGTCTCAAATAAAAAATGTATGATTGAAATTAATTTTTTTGAAAAACTCACTTTTGCAAATACAGGGTGTTTCAAAAAAGCTGGTCGTGCTTCAACTTTCTTATTTTAAATTGAATACCCTGTATATTATTCAATATTCGGATTCTACGTCAAATTATAAGAAGATTTCATGTGATATACCCTATACCTAAGTTCAACTGTTTTGAAAATATTGACAGTTGAAAATTGACTTTTTTGCAAATTTGACAGGCTGTAAAACCTAAACGGTTAACTTTTGAGCAAAACCGTTCTTACATTTTTTTCTAAGATGTTCACAAGTTATCATTTGACACCAACTTTGAATTTAACGGAAAATTAAATTTAATTAGAATTTTCAATCATGGATTAAATTCAAAGTTGATGTCAAATATTGGTGTCAGTTGATAGTTCATAAAAAGCTAAGATAAAAATCTAAGATTAGTTTTGCTCTAAAATTAACCGTTTAGGATTTACAGCCTGTCAAAGTTGCAAAAAAGTTAATTTTCGACTATCAATATTTCCAAAACAGTTGAACTTAGGTATAGGCTATATCACATGAAATTTGCTCAGAATTTTACGTCAAATCCGAATATCCAATAATATATAGGGTATTCTGTTTGAAATAAGAAATTTGGAGCACGACCAGCTTTTCTTAAACACCCTGTATATGCGAAAGTGAGTTTTTCAAAAAATTTAATTTCAACCATAAAGCTTTTATTTGGGACAATTTTTTCTAAAATGTCAAATAAAAAAGATAGAGGCGGGTGACATTTATAACCAATAACCCTGTACCTACATAAGTATAAACAAAAAAATAATATTTATACCATTTAATTTTGTTTTAAAAGTTAAAAGATTAAAATCGATAATGGTTCCAGGTTTATACAATATACATCACAAATGCAATATACCGGATGTTTTTTAAAACTCGCTTACCCCTATTACTTTTTTATTTTTCCAAATAAACAACCAATAAGATGCATTGTTGGCACGTGGATTCGCATCCAATGTATACGGGATTGCTCAATATATTTTTCCTAATAATAGTATCGGGTCTTCAAAAAAAAACCAATCGAAGATTGCTTTGATTACGAAAACGTACGTCGCATTACTGTTTCTTTATTGGTCAGATATTTGACATGACATTTTGACATTAAAGTTCATTGATTGGTTTTTTTTTTGAAGACCCGATATAATAATACGATAATTTGAGGAGACCCCAATTTTTGCCTTCTCTCATTTGAGAAACGGTAGACTATACTGAATTGCTCGTTAGAAAACGCTCTTTTGGAATATTGTAATGAGTCACACCTTTTCCATTTGAAAAAATTGAGATAATTACACTTCTACTATTTTTCAATGAGTCTGTAGAGGATATTAAATGCAAAACAAGATCAAAGCAAATTTTCCCAGGTTCCTTGGAGCAAAATTAAGCATTTTACCTAATTCATGGAGCTCTAGATTAGAAAGAAAAATTCAAATAATTTGAAGATGAAATGTCAAAAAGTGACAAATGAGGTGTTAGTGTACTCGTAATGTAGTTTTCTATTGAAATGAGGAAAAATATACCTGGCGTCTCATTTAAAATAAGAAGGTTCTAGTGATTTCCGGTGAAACCGGAAGTGATAATAAATAATTGAATACGTCAAATAATGCACATCCGGGTCATAAATAAACACACCAAATTTCATTTCTTTATTTGGAAACATAAAAAAGTTATAGGGGTGAGCGCGTTTTGGAAAACACCCGGTATAGCTAGGTATCAGTTTATATGTAGGTACAAAAATCGCCTTAATCTTACTTATTTGAAGGATAATATGATACAATCAACTTTGAATTTATTTATTCACAGAAACTCCATTTTAACAGTTTTTCCAACAATAGTAAAATATGTATAACAGTGTATCTAGTAGAGTCGTAACATAATTCCTAAATCATATTCATTATATGTAAGTATTTACCATTGAGGTAGATAAGAAGGTACCTACAAGCTACACATACATAGGGGTGAGATTTTTGTTTTTGGGACCCAATGAAGTTCTATCTATCAACACATTCTTCACATTCTTAGCTCAGAATGCTATTATTTGCTTCATCTACTAGAACTCTTATTTGCTCTTATGTACTTTGTGTTATGGGGTTATTCTACAGTTCTACACTGAACAGTAGGAAAATTATGTTAGCTTTCTCTCTTCAGTTGTATGTACAGGGTATTTGATTATATTTGGCACCATACCTACAGCCTTTACTATTTAAGATAGAAAAAAATTGTAAATACAAAACTTGACAGTTTTTTTTCTATATTTTCTTTTAACATTATCAGAAAAAACAAAATCGCATAAGAAATGGAGAAACGTAGACAACTTCGACTTTTTTAAATGGAACACCCTGTATATTTTGCGATAAAATGAAAGACCTTTTCTTCCTGATTACAAATATATATGTTGATCACATTTGCATGAGCCATTTTTGACATATCTCAGGTTAAATTATAAAGAATTTGCAGAGAAGTTCCATAAGGATCTCTATCTTTATAAAATTTCTTTGCAATTTAGTACATAACTGACAGCATTGACCATATTATCCTGTTTTTGCAGGTTACTGGTTTTTGCTTATCTAAAAACAAAACAAAAAAACTTAGTTGTAGTAGGTACCTAACCTACTTTGGACAATAGATGAGTTAATGCTTGTTTGTTGCTTATTATAATTATGTTCAGATAAATCTACAACTTTATTATCTCTAAAAGGCAGTTTTGGTAAAAAATAACGCAAAATAAATCTCACCTTTTTAAATTCACATTTCTTATTTCGGTACTGAAGTAGATTGCATTGGCAATTGAATATTCCATTCCGACACCATTTCCATGATCACTTGGGGTAAACTTGCAAAATCGGCTTTCTCGAATCCCTGTTCCACAGCACAGCTTTTAATTTGAACCTCAATTTTATCACAACAAACCGAAGAGTACAATAAACAGCACAAATCGGAAAATGTTTTATTTATAAAAAGTACCCTTTTTCGAGGCCCTTTCAGTACCAGATTTTGAGAAATTAAAGGTAAAATCTGCACAGGTAAACAAAAGCTGTGCGGAAGGTTAAGGTGTAGGTTGTAGGTTGGAATTCATTACAAAGCACACCAATCATGTGTCATGTCTTTGTCTAATAAAGCGTAAAAGATAAAGCGAAAAAATAATCGCTAGAATAGGGATCGATAAACCGCATTTATTTCAATATTTTTTTTCCTTTTCTATTCTCTTCATTCAACTAGAGAAAAGAAAATTCGGTAGCGCATTCTGATTGGTGCAAAATCTGGCGGACTATTTCAAATATTGCCATATTTTCCCCTTTAATATCTCCCTTGTTAAAGTTTCCAAACTAGGGGCAACCCTAACAATAAATTAATACACAAAAAGGTGGCTGAGGTACTCCAATAACCAAAATCGAGCAACTGCAGCTTCGTTTTTAGGGTGTCCGACTTAACTCACACAGCGGAGAGTGGAGTGGGTAAACATCAAAAAGGCGCCACCTGTTTTACTATACCCTACAGTCAAACGAAGCTACCGATTATGAACTAAAAACAGGGAACAATCAATCCTAATTGGAAGTACTGCAAAAACCTAAATATGCATAAAATAAAATGAAATGAAAGCGCTTTAAAATTCACTCCGGTGCATGATTTTTATTTGCCCAAAATAGTTATTTATAATTGTTTATTGTAGATGGCAGCAAACAGCTGATAAGCACCAAAATTTGAATTATTTATTTAATGACCTTTGAAAAATAATAATAAATGTTAGTCAATGACTTTTAATAATAAGAATCTATCCAGTTAACTCAAATTAGACTGTGATAAAATTGGCCATAAATACATTACATAATCAATAAACATAACTAAATGCAGTACCTTCGTAAATGGCCATTTAACCCCAGTGTACAAGTAGGTATTTACCTGTATTCAGTGCCGCATTAATCAAAGTTGTAACAATACGTAACCTGAAGGGCTTTAATATTATGTAACAATATAGGTAGGATAAGTACCTAGATACCTACCAAAATTTAAGTACCTAACAATACCCAACCGGAATGGTAAATTTCATATAGTAAAGGTAAGATATATAATTGATTAAAACTGAAATAATAACATCCAATCTGAGGGATAATTTTAAGATAGAAGAACTGCGTTGTTGTGGTGATTTACTCCAACAAGGGGTTGGTAAGGTTTGATATTAAGACAATACAACACACTTATCAAACCTGAGTAGTCCCTAAACTCTTGGAGGAACCTGACGGATGGAACTAATATCTTCCAATGTTTCCGATGGCCTGGGTCTGGATCAAGGCCGCAACAAGAAGCAACTGGCCCTGGGCACTGAAGTTCAGTAATTAGGAGTCACTAAAGCTTCCAATGGCCTAGAGGAGGCTGAAGATTGAAGGTACTACTTGAAACACACAGTAAGCTCAACGTTTAACCCTTTACTCAAGTTAAGGACTAAGCGTGACGAACAAAAGGTGACGATTAAAACGTAACGTCTAAGACTGAAGATTAAAGGCCTGAAACAAATGGACGTTATGAGACAGGGCGTGGAGCAATACAGGTAGGTATGTCCGATATTCGGAATTTAACCGTATAATTAACAGAAAACTATGCTTTTACATAGGAAATAGAGAAACACAGAGAAGATTAATAAGAAAAACCACTTACCAAAATTACTTTTGGCCTTTGGGAACAAACAATTGACCACGTTGCTTTTTCGACTCACAAAAAAAATCTGCACAAGGCGATTGGGTGCTAAAATAACGGATTAGCCACCCTAGATCTATGAGCGAAAACTAGTCAACTCAGAAAATCGGCAAGATGTGCCTAAGGAATTTTCCCGAACACTTAATCGTGGAAAATCCTCAACCTGAATGACCTCTGATTGTCCCTGCAAGGTCCTTTAAAAAGTCTCTGTCAAAACTCCAAGGTGGAAGGTACTGGGGATTTTGATGGTAGTTGGGGCATGGTACTTATTCAAATTAAGTTAGTACCGGTCACTGACTCTATTTGGAGCGCTGTCAATCTAGACAATCTACTCGGATCAGACAATCAGCTGTTCTAGTGTAAATATTGTGATTTTGTTTTATTAATAAATTAATTGTCTATTTATTTTAACCCTACTAACAGAAAATCAATTCCATTAATAAACCTCTAACTTAATGATTCTGGGAAAAATAAAAAGTTTAATGAAAAGTTTGGCTACAACTATTGAAAAGAAAACAGTGGCTTGAGGAAGGTATGCTATTCAGAGAGGTGACTAAGCTTATTTCCTTTAATTTTGGTGCGGGAAAAATCATCCCGTAACAACACAACCTCTTCAAAAAAAAATAAAAAAAAAGAGAGGAGAAAAAAAAAAAAAGATATTGAAATAGGAATACCCAAGGAAAACCCGCAAACACCAACCATTTGAGAATTGGATTGAAATTAAGTTATCCCTTGAACTAAGCAACGTCATCGTCGGGTGGATGAGCTTTAAGGTCCTTGGCATGCCAATTACCTATAAGACGACCATTTTGATCTTTCAGCTCATACGTCCACGGTGAAACAATTCGTGACACAGTAAAAGGACCAGAAAATTTCGGTGCAAGTTTAGCGGTGAAATGTTTGGTTGCATCAGACAGATGATAGTCCTTTTTCCAAACCCTTTGGTCGACCACAAAGCGATCTTCACGTCGCCGTAAATTGTAGGCGGGACGTGCTTTTTCGTACGCTTGTGTCAAACGCTTGTGAACATCGTCAAAGAGTTTCGCTAAACTACGAGAGCGCTCACGGGGATCGAAATCAACTGAGTTCTGGATTGAGATAGAAGGATCCTGGTCATGAGGAAGTTGAATTTCACGTCCAAAGACGATAAAATTAGGAGTGAATCCCGTGACATCATGTTTTGCGGATCTAATAGCAGAGCCGGCTTTAGCCAAGAATTTCTCCCAGTGTCTATGATCTTGATGAACATAGCTGGTAAGGATGGTTTTCAAAACACGGTGAACACGTTCTACCGGATTGGCTTGCGGATGGTAATTCGCCGTATACCGAAGCTCAATACCATAACCAGAAAGAGTTTTACGAAAAAGGTTACTGCGAAATTGGGGGCCATTATCGACGATAATCTTCTTTGGAATTCCGTAGATGAGCAAAACATGGTCTTCCAACCATTTGACCACACTAGCGGCGGTAGCAGTCCGCAACGGAAAGAATAAGCAAAATTTGCTGAAGACATCACACACGGAGAAGATATAACAGTATCCAGATGTTGAACGAGGAAGAGGACCCACAATATCGACACTGATGACCTGCCATGGCCTAGTGGCAGTAGGCTGTTGACTAAGCATTTTTCCAGCGGGGGCTTGTTGGAGTGGTTTCGTACCAAGGCAAACATGACAACGTTGTATATATCGGGAAACGTGCGTTTTCATATTAGGCCAGTAATACTTCTGACCGATCCTAGCAAGAGTCTTGGAAACACCTAGATGACCACAAGTGGGCGGATCATGATGGGAACGAATAATATCAGCCCGCTGTTCCTTTGGAACAACCAGACGCCAAGAAGATTCCGAACTAGACAATCCGGGATAGGAAATATTTTTGGCTCTTTTATAGAGTTTGTCTCCATCGACCCACCACAAAGGATATTGAACAGGATTGTCAACGACCTTCTCTCATCATCTTGGCATACCACTTATCGGAAGGCAGGGAGGAAGCATCTTCATTGATATCAGAAGATTGAGGGTTGTCGATAACATCAATCGCAGGGACGGATCTAGATAAAGTGTCTGGTACAACATTATCTTTGCCCTTTCTGTGAATGATCTCGAAGTCGTATTGTTGTAATCGAACGGCCCATCTTGCGATACGACCGACCGGGTCCTTGATAGAATTTAACCATTTCAGGCTGTAATGATCCGTAATTACCGTGAATCTTGTTCCTTCAATGTACGGCCGAAGTTTCTCAACGGCGAACAAGACCGCCAGACATTCCTTTTCGGTAGTGGTGTATTTCCGCTCGTTTTTCGTGACAGAACGACTCAAATAACAGATGACTCGCTCTTCGTCATCATGAACTTGAGTCAGAACAGCACCAAGGCCGAAATCGGATGCATCACATTGTACCACGAATGGTTGGTCGAAGTTGGGACATGAAAGTACGGGGGCTTGAATAAGGTGTTCCTTGATAATTCGAAATGCTGTTTCACAGGTTTCATCCCATAGAAATTTTACGTTCTTTCTTGTCAAAGCGCTCAGCGGTGCTATGACACTCGAAAAATTTGGCACGAATCTTCGGTACCACGAGGCGAGTCCTATGATTCTACGAATCTCCGTTACTGTTTTAGGAGTGGGGATATTTAAAATTGCCTCTACCTTCTCAGGGTCGACAAGAAGACCAGAAGAATTAACGATATATCCAAGATATTTCAATTCCGGCTTACAGAAAATACACTTATCCTTATTTAGTGTCAGTCCGGCACGGGTGAGACGAGTAATAACTTCACGGAGAATGGTAATGTGTTCCTCAAACGTAGAGGTGCAAATGATGACGTCATCAAGGTATACAAATACAGACGCCTCCATTTCCACACCAATGACACGGTCAATTAACCGCTGCCATACTGCAGGGGCATTGGTAAGCCCAAAAGGCATTCGTTTGAATTGAAACAAACCACGAGTAGGAACAGTGAACGCAGTAAGCGGCTTTGAGTCTTCGGAGATAGGGATTTGCCAATAGGCCGACTTAATGTCCAAGGTGCTGAGGTATTTTGCGTCACGCAATTTATCCAGTGTGGCAGAGACGTACTATGGAATAGGGTATGAGTCAGGGACGGTAACTCGGTTGAGTGCGCGGTAGTCTACACAAAAACGCCAGTCACCGCTCTTCTTCTTGATCATAACGATCGGAGATGACCAAGGCGAATCTGATGGTTCAACTATACCATCGGCCAACATTTTCTCGAGTTTTGCATTAACTTCGGTTTGCAGGGCACGGGAAAGCGGATAATATCGCTGCTTAATCGGAGACGAGCTCGTGTTTATTATCAACTCAACCAAGTTTGTACAACCGATTCGTTCACTCGGGTCCGAAAAGGTTGCATTGATTAAGTCGTCCAGAAGACGTTGCTGATCGGGGTGAAGACTATCACGACTTTGGATAGCCGCCACTTGAGGACTAGACTCCTGAAAATTGCGGAAGTGCCATTCACCAGCATGAAGGTCCGGTACAAGACCCATACGAGACCAGAAATCAATACCAAGGATCAAAGAATGGGGAAGGGAAGGTACTACCAAAGCTTCAATCACTACGATCCGCTCTCGAAGCTGAATCGGAATTCGGATGGATTCTAGGACTTGACAAGCATCTCCATTTGCCACTGTGCAATGAAATTGGCATTGGCTGAGCTTACAGGAGGTACGAAGAACTTCCCAACCATTGGCACCAATGACAGTTCTTGACGCGCCACTATCCAATAAACCAAGGACTAAGCGTGACGAACAAAAGGTGACGATTAAAACGTAACGTTTAAGACTGAAGATTAAAGGCCTGAAACAAATGGACGTTATGAGACAGGGCGTGGAGCATCAATAGAGGTAGGTATGTCCGATATTCGGAATTTAACCGTATAATTAACAGAAAACTATGCTTTTACATAGGAAATAGAGAAACACAGAGAAGATTAATAAGAAAAACCACTTACCAAAATTACTTTTGGCCTTTGGGAACAAACAATTGACCACGTTGCTTTTTCGACTCACAAAAAAAATCTGCACAAGGCGATTGGGTGCTAAAATAACGGATTAGCCACCCTAGATCTATGAGCGAAAACTAGACAACTCAGAAAATCGGCAAAATGTGCCTAAGGAATTTTCCCGAACACTTAATCGTGGAAAATCCTCAACCTGAATGACCTCTGATTGTCCCTGCAAGGTCCTTTAAAAAGTCTCTGTCAAAACTCCAAGGTGGAAGGTACTGGGGATTTTGATGGTAGTTGGGGCATGGTACTTATTCAAATTAAGTTAGTACCGGTCACTGACTCTATTTGGAGCGCTGTCAATCTAGACAATCTACTCGGATCAGACAATCAGCTGTTCTAGTGTAAATATTGTGATTTTCTTTTATTAATAAATTAATTGTCTATTTATTTTAACCCTACTAACAGAAAATCAATTCCATTAATAAACCTCTAACTTAATGATTCTGGGAAAAATAAAAAGTTTAATGAAAAGTTTGGCTACAACTATTGAAAAGAAAACAGTGGCTTGAGGAAGGTATGCTATTCAGAGAGGTGACTAAGCTTATTTCCTTTAATTTTGGTGCGGGAAAAATCATCCCGTAACACCCTCAATATTTTTTTCAAAAAACAACCACATAGTCCTTCAAGTACTTAATCGGATAAGCTTCCAAATCATATGGATGATATACTTAAATTCAGTTGAGTGGGAAAGACCCATCGGGGTCTGGGGAGAACGCAATTTGAAACGTACCTAATAAGTTTTAACGTTTTTGGTTGAAGTTGATATGATGATAGTTATAGACCCTGAGATAGGGCCTGTTTAGTGGAGTAATTTTTTTTTGTCTGGCATTTTGAGGGATGAATGTGACTAGTTAGCTGATGAGAATATAAGTGGTTTTAATGCCTGCCTCCTGTTCGAAATGTCCACAGAATGTTTCGCCGGAAAACTGGATTTCGAACTGTGATTACCGTCTGGCGATTTTTCAGCGTTATTTTCACAACAAAACCTTTCATTCTCTCGATTGCCAGACAAAAAGTAAATGCGGAAAGTTCTTTTCTTTTCTCTTGGAAGTTGACAACCCATCCCTATTTTTTCAGCTATTGAAAAGCATCTGATATTTTTCATGGGTGAATTATTTATCAATGTCAATCTTTTATTTAAAAGCCAGAAAATTTGAGACCATTAAAAAAAAATATTTCATGTAAATGAATTTTTTTCTTCTGCAAATTTTCAAACGGGAGGTCGGCATTAAAATCACCCATATTCTCATCAGCTTAGGAGCCACATTCAGCCCTCAAGATGCCAGACAAAAAAAAATGACTCCACTAAACATCCCCTATCTCACAGTCTATTATAATAAAATATCAAACCAAAGTTTTTTGTTCTTAATTTATTACTAATCTTCGTCTCTAGAGACGTTCCATGGGAAGGGCGGCGCGGCCCGGCTTGCGATATCACGGGCCGTGGGAAACCAGCTTAACACAACACAAATGTTTCCATATTGCCGAATCCGAGACGGTCTTCAACCAGCCAATCACATTAAAGCTTATGCTGCGTTAAGTTGTTACCAAGGACTTGATTTTTAATGTTTGCAAGCCTTTAGAGTGCTTGCAAGCTCTTTTGAGTGCTTACAAGCTCTTTTGAGTGCTTGCAAGCCTTTTAAGTGCTTGCAAGCACTTTAAATGGTTTGAAATGCGAAAATCAATTACCAATTACCAAGCACTTTTTATAGAGGGCTTCGATTACCAATTACCGAGCACTCAGTGGCGTAACTTCAGATTTTGGACCTGGGGGCAGAGTGGTTTGGCGGGCCCTGTTTGTCTAAAGGCCCCCACATTCCGTTATTTTTCATTCGTTCGAATCACTGCGATTCGGAAAGTCGTGCTAAATCGTAGAGCTGTTTTGCCCACACACTATGTGAATCCCATATTTATCTTCAGTCGTTCACGCACGATGGACAGAAGAAAATTATTAGCAGTGGCGGTGGCAGGTTCGGTTTTTAGATAGTAATATACTCTAGAGACTTTATGCGTCATAAACAAGGAAACTGTCTGTACAAAGCAATCAAATCTATGATACTCTTTTCATTGAGGGCATTTTGATCCATGTTTAGTGAAAATTTGAACACACACACAACAGAGTCCTTATTTTTGGAACAGGGGAGCAGCGTTCCCAGGAGAACGAGTGTTCCGTCTTTGTTACTACTCAATATATAATCACGTATATCATTGAGAAAGATGGAACACTCGTTCGCCTGGGAACGCTGCTCCTCTGTTTCAAGAATAGGGACCCTGGTGCCAACTTTTCGCTCGCCGCTCATATAAAAAACACGACGATTTTGAAGGAATTTCCCCACACCCTTCAGTTTGATCCGTCAAAATAAAAAATTAGGGCCAAATTATGAACCGACCGGTAATGTCATTGGCAAATTTATCCTGTTGGTAAAACTAAAAATAGGGTTTCACCCGGAGACTACGGGTTTTCACATATGGTCTCCGGGCTCCGGATTACTAGGTGTTTTCTCCGGGTAAAACCGCATTTAACAAAAAAATCGTAAAAATAATTCTTATATTCAGGAAAAAAATAGGATTTAGCAACATCGCAATACTGTTCCTGCTCTTCCTCAAGGATATTACATACTACAATAGGATTGCTCATCGGCCTCGATTTTTGGAATCAAGGTCATATGGTGTTGCACCGTTGCCGACGTCATCTACGGTGTCGTTAACTGTTTGCGCCAGCGGTCGTAGATTAAAATATACATTCATGATGGAAAATATTATTTAATTTTGAATAACGTAATAGGCAAAGCGGAAGATGCAAACAAGATTTAAAAAGGTTATTTCAGAATGTTGCGTGAGGCTAGATCAATCGTTAGTTAAGTCCTTGTTAGTCAACAAAAACCTCAAATTGTGTCAATGTCAATATATGAGATTGTTTTTGTGTGGCACAATCTAAGGTTGTCGTTTGCTAACAAAGACTTGACTATCGATTGATCTCGTCGCCATTAATGTACTAAAACCAAGTATGCATAAAGCAAAAGCCAGCGGAATCATAGCCTGTGGTGCAAACACCCTACGTCAAGGCGATAAACGATATGCTGTCTACGTTATCACTGGTGCTTTGGCGTGGTGGGAGGCTTGCAGATAGACTATCCTATGGTTGTCCTATCCTGTGTAGTGTGTAATAATCCTTGGATCTCCCTCAACTCCCATCCCTGAAGCGTCATCCGGTGATTCCAGGGGAAACTTGCGTATAGATAAAGTGTACCTAGTGCATCTGTTATCAGATTTGTAGGACTTTTTTTTCAGCTTTTTTTTTCAATCAGGGTTTTTTTTTTCTCCGGTTCAACTTACTAAGGCCCGGTTTATTTATCTGATATACTTGCTAGTAACTATCTGCAAGATAAATTGACTGTTCTTTAATTCTGGTCGGCGGATAACTACCTGACCAATAGGATTACATATTAGATACGTTTATATCCGTCAGATTGCATACCTGAAAGTTTATCATAAGGTGAATAAACCGGCCCTAACTCATAAGAACCAAAAAATAATTATTTTACGGAAACCGCCTACCATTTTCCACGCTAACAGCTAACATTACCGATCGCGATTTTACTTTTTGCGGAATATCTATACGTTTTCCAAATAAATATGGGTGGTGAATAGATAAGTGAGTCAGCAAAATTTTTAATTCAAAAGAAAAACTCTAACAGCCGTATTCATAATCAATCGCCAGCGAGTCGCCGTATTTGGCCTAGCACACGGCGCCGGCGACTCCCTGGCGATTGACTATGAATACGGCTGTAAATCTTCCTCCACAAATACTTTATTCCTTTTAAATTAAACGGCCCTACATGTTTCGGAATTAGTAAATCCCATCATCAGGGGCAATAAATTAACTCATAATGTTAACAGGAATGGATATCATAGGCTGCTAGATCATGCTTATGCTGAAAACTTTAAATGAGTTTTTTTTTTTAACATGATCTATGATATCCAGGAAGACTAGAGTTTTTTTTTAATTCAAATTTCAACACAAATTCTACTTCTTCAATTTAAAATTTTTAATGATTTTCGTATTTTATTGATTACAATCAGGTTTCGTAAGACATTATTCTGAGAATCGTACGAATATGTTTTTTGACTGTAAAATTACTTTCGCATGGGACCTCGGATGGGGCCCAAAAGCATCTGGGCCCGGGGGCCACGGCCCCCTCTGCCCTCTCGGTAGTTACGCCACTGCGAGCACTGTATTTTAAAAGTGCCTGCAAGTACTGTGCTCGAAGCACTATTGTGCTTGAAACACTTTTTCAAGCACTTTACAGTCATATAGCAAAATCTTAAATTCGACGATTGGTTTTTGGGATATCGGTGTTCAAAAGTGAGCATATTTTGAAAACTAGTAGTTTTGACTATCTTATAGACAAAAAAATTCTGTCATAAAAGTCTAGAATACACATAGGCGAAATCAAATAATGCGAATATCGTAATTCTATCTGCTTCTACACGTCTCTGAAGTAGAATAAAAAAACCTGTCAAAGGAACTATCATACGGTGTAGGTTCTCATTTTAGAAAAATTATTAGGAGCGGCTAACCCCCAAAACAAGAGGGGTGGGGTGGGGGTTAGGCAATAAACAAATTTGGTTCCCCGATGTGTATTTGAGACTTTTATGACAGAATTCTTTTGTCTAATAGAAAGTCAAAATTACTAGTTTTCAAAATATGCTCACTTTTAAACACCGATATCTCAAAAACCAATCGTCGGATTTAAGGTTTTGCTATATGACTGTAAAGGGATAGCAACGAGCTCTCGAACGATGTGCATCACAATGTAGGTTCGTATTTAAAAAAAAAATAAGTTAGGGTAGCTACCCCCTAAGGAGAGGGCTGATTCAAAAAGTGCCGCATTTTGGTTCTCCCTCCAATCCCCCGATACGTATTTGAGATCTTCCTGATAGTATTTTTTGTCTGAGAGATATTCCCGATTGCTCATTTTCAAATTGTCACCCTGTATATAGATTACCTTTTTCAAGATATAGGCCATTGACAGTTTTTGGTGGCACACCCGGTATAGCAGATCTATTGATAACTGACACGTCTTCGAATATCTGTTTTTTATCTGTAACAAACTATTCGAATTCGTTCCGTGTCTTGCCACTGGGGCTTTGCCAAGTCCATCTTATGACTTCTTTATTGGATCTTTTTGCGGTAGAAGCTGTTCATCTCGTAGCACAGGAAGCCAAGCATTGTTTCTCCAAGCTCATTTCTACCTGGATTACCAAAATTTCGGTGGGAGCTAAGGCGTTAGATGTTAAAGCAGGAATATCTCTACATCTGCAGTTGAAAATAATGGTACCTACTATTTTAATCGCGAATTATTTTGCCATTTGAAATTGTTTGAAAAGTTGCATCCTAAATCGCTTTGTCTAATAATAATTCACTTATACAGCGTTTGTCGTGTAATTCTCATTAAACATGGCAGCGAATCATTCCTTTGGTATAGTTCAGAATGACCATTTGCTAGTTAACAAACTTTCGAATTATTGATGGATTATCTCGTGAGATATTATCGAATGTAATACCACAAGAGGTTTCAGGATTACCGGATAATACTTTTACCCCACGAAACGCGTTACGCAGCAACACCACGACTCCGAAGGAGGAGTGGTGTTGCTGGTAACGCGTTGAGTGTCAGGTAAAAGTATTAGGTAATCCTGAAACATCGAGTGGTATTCAGAAGGTTATACAACGAACTAAACTTATATGCTTTATTAATTTTTATTATTATTAATGACAAATGCCACCAAGCGCGATAATCCCAAAAGGCTTATCACTTCATAAGCCTCTCGTGTCATATGGCAATAATGTACAGTGAGTTGTATAACCAGTGTAATGCTTTATTTGATGCTGCGTCAGTTTGGATGATGATTCCAAAAAAATAGAACAAATTCCCTATGGAAAATATCACTTGAAGATGTTTGTGCTGAAAACGAAATATTCCAATGATGTATTTATTATCAGCATATTATAAATCGAACCGATACTTACTGCAAGGCTTTTTCAACTACCTATATCTAAGTAGTACAATACAAATTAATATAAACATAATAAATCAATACTATTTATTACTCAGTTACCAGCACCTTAACAAAAGTCTTAACATTTCTGGGATCTTATTTGGATAATGTGAATATCTTGAATGCCTTTAATGTATTTTGGGAAGCTGGTCTTTTATGAAATTCACAAAACCGTCCGTCATATCAACAATAGAGGGGTAGTTGGTAACAACGGTGTTTCTCTTAGGTAAGGCATTAGAAATTCTTCGCGACAATACCATTCCAACCCCATCTAACGAGGCAAACATGGGTTTTTGCCAGCATCTTTATCATCGCCCATTAAAAATTCTTCAGAGACTTTTCTCTTTATGAAGGTACAGGATCAGTCAGCTTCAACTCCAAGGGGGTTGAAGAGACGCTTGAATAAAACCATGAAATTGGTAAGAAAAAATATTGAAAGGCGAAAAAAAGTGTCAATAATGTCAGCATCAGTTGTAACTTTTAGGAAGTATAGAATAACACCACACTTAACAAAGAATAAGTACTAACAAAATATTTAAAACATTACAAAATTATAAAATAACATTTAGTTTTTCAAATTTTGGTACCTCACTTTTTATTTACAGTTGGTTCTTATTCTAATTCAATATAATCCTAGAACATTTTCAACAAAACCCACAAGAAAACCAACCCTAAGGTCAAGGAAGATTTGAAAGCACCAGATTGCGTAGTCGTAGATGGCGCTAAGGTAGTAGCATTGGAGTTAGAGTCATCGGGTAGGCCGTAATAAGTGTAGAGACTGCTCTTGTGAGTGTCCACCCATTGTTCGTTGTTGTGAGCCGAAGATAGAGCTGCATTTGCCAACTCTAGTACCGTGCTGTTCAGTTTACCGCCTTTTATCAGATTTTCGAGCTAAAATAGAGTATAGGTAAATAGATAATAGGATGTTGAAGTACTTTTTTTCTTTCAAGTAGGTACCTTGGCTAATTGTTCACTTGTTGTAATTTGTTCGGCAATGCCTTTGATGATGTTACCAACTCCATTCAAGCTCGTATAGCTACAAAAGAATTGACATATATTTTTCTCCTCATATTATAGGTTATTTAGGTATTACCGTGCAATTATATGATCATAATTATTGTCTAAAAAGTCCAAAGCAATGCTCACGCCTGCAGTGCTGCTGCTGTAAACTGCTGCAAATACTAATGCATAATCTTGGGACCTAATACCACTGTCACCTGACAAAGTCTTGCTCAAGTATCTAAACAAATCAATATGTATTATTCAAAATGGATTGTGAAATTTTATGCTTAGCGTGGAGTTTCGGTTTCAATTTAGTAGCAGAGTAGGTACCTAATTACAACAACATTTTATTACCTATCAGCAATAATGTTCCTACCATTATTGTCATACGCAAGCTGACTTCACTTGATTATATTTTTAATTTGAATTGGCCAAAATTACCACAAATCATTCAAAAATTAATAAAAATATGACAAAATCTTTCTTTTTTCACTTACGAATTCAAAATAGTTTCATTTTCCGAACAACCGAGGGCAGATAAAATGGTCACTTGCTCAGTCGATAGGGAAGTACTCAGATAAGCGTTCCACAAAGTAGCCCAATCACTCGAGACGTCCGAACTATATTTCAAACCGTAACAATATACAATGGATCTCAAATTCTTATCCGGCCTGAAAAAGTTGCACTATGTTACTTGCTTTGCTTTATTGATCATACAATTTCTACCTGGTACTAGTATTTTTAAAGGCTTCGAATAACCGTACTGCCTCAGAAGTACAATTTGAACTTCCAAGCTTGCAAGCCCAGCTTTGAGCTTGAACTTGATTCAAAGTGTAAATGTGATTCGATGAATTAGTACTGGTAATTGGTACTGAAGCCACAACCGTACTGGTGAGATTCAAAACATGCTCCTAAAAAAAACACATTATAGCCATTAATTAAAAACAACTAGGTATTCTTACCGAAATTGCTGCTCCCAAGGTAGAATTTATTCCGATACGTTTTAGCAAGTAACTGAAGCCACTGAAAGCTGGATACCAAACAGTATAAGATGTTTCTTGAGATAAGAAAGCCACAATATTAAAAAGTTGTGTGTAAGTTATATGGCCTGCTCTAGCCAAATTGAAAGCGTCATTAACGATTTGAGCTCTATTGATTTCCGGTATACCAGAGAAGTTGGTTTGTTGTAGAGCAGTTGCCAGCTTTAACCACAGGTTAGAGTCATAGTTTACTCTGTAATAGCCAGTTTGGAGATTGTTTAGAACAATCCAGGATAAATTGGAGCTAACAGTCAAGTTGAGGCTAGAATTTGGAGTTAACCAGGCTACTGGAGTAGTGTTTTGAAAATGTGATGTGTTTTCTGAGGTCGTGTAGGTTAATGGCACATACCAGGTATTGTTTTTGCTTGTTTTGTTACTTAAGACAAATCTTTCCTGAAAAATAATTGACAGATTTGAGAATAGTATTATTTATTAGTATAGTGTTTAAATAAATAAAACATTAAGTTAGGATATTTGCTCACTTGAGTCAATGTCAATTGAGTTTGATTAAGACTAGCATGTACGACTGGATAACCTGGCGTGTCGATCCAATTTTCCATAATCACAGTTAAATTATCTGCTGGTAAGTCAGTAAGATTTGTACCTAATATTCGCCAAAGATCTTCTGGTTCTGCTGAAGAATGAGCACTAAAAAATTATTTAGAGGGTAATCATCTAATCCCATTATCTTGATTTTCTTACAATGTATTCAAGTAAACATTCAATTTGGCTATCCAATCATCAGTACCCAAAATATGTTGGACCATTCTCAATACACTGCCACCTTTATCGTAGGTAATGCCACCAAATCTGGCTGTAATTTCACTTTGACTAGAAGCATGATTACGTAAAGCTTCCGTACTTGAACTGTCTTCTTCGAATATGTATTGCAGAGTTTTTAATACGAATTGATTGTCCATTTCGAATTGAGGATAGATCTAAAATAATTGTTAGCAGTTTAGAAACTATATAAATAAAAAATGTTATATTTCCTGTGTTTATATAACTTTATGTCTAAATTGTATGGAACTCTGGTTCTTCTGTTATCGAGGATCTCTCGAACTCATTTTGTCTCGAACTTTCGAGATAAGACAAGAGAGATCTGATAATGGACGGTTTTGGTTTTGATGCAGTATTCTTACCTCATGAGTGATAAAATATTCAAAAAATGTAGCAAAACCCTCGTTCAAGAAAATTTCAGACCACCATTTGCAAGTAACCAAATTTCCGAACCATTGATGGGCCAATTCGTGTGATATAACGGACGCTATGTATTGCTGGTAAGCGTTTGACGTTTCGTTTTCGTCAAAAAGTAAACCCCTTTCCCTGTAAGTGATTAGACCCCAATTTTCCATGGCGCCTGCAGAAAAATCTGGAATAGCTACTTGGTCAAGTTTTTCCATATTTTCGCTGTAATTGAGTCCTAAATATGTATTAAGGTGGTCAATGGACAACGGTGCAACTTCTACAGCCAGGCCTCTTGTATCCGAAGTTTCGTTTCTTGAGCATACCTTCAAAATAATATTTATTTCAATTATTATCGAGATTGAGTTAATAGGACTTCTTACTTGATAGGGTAGGGTCCCTTCTATATCGTTGCCAGAGGTACATGTGAAATCTGAGATAATGAAGGCCACTAAATACGTTGGCATTGAAGGAGTAGTATTGAAAACTGTTGTCGTAGTACTGGAAAAAATAATTGGGGGCATATGTTAAATTTGAGAGTACTTTCCTAAGATAAAAAAGTTGTACTTCGAATACAAAAACTAAAAAGCCACTTTTGCGTGTTAATCATAATTGGTGGTAAACTGGTTCAAGTTTTCGCTGTGGATCCTACACTGCGCCGACGAGATGCGAGAACATCGAAACACGTTTGTAGTTAGATCTGCTGCCTACAAACCTTATGTAAAAGGTAGTCAAATTGCCCGACTCCTTCTAACTTAACTAACATTGTAACTCCAAACGTTCTCCAGATCGTAGTATTATCCCATCCTTATCTTGGACACACTGTTTATGAATACACCCTAGAAACTGACGTTACTCAAGGATGCCCCCAAGGCGGCATTCTATTCGCCACTTCTATGGAACCTAGTGGTAGATGAGAGTTGCTCGTGCATCTCAGCTCACAGGGATTTTAGGCCCAAGGATATGCAGATGATGTAGCGATACTCGTTCAAGGGAATCATCCCATGGTCATAGCAGAAGTAATGCAAACAGACCTGATAGCTATACAACGCTGGTGCGAGGAAGCAAACCGCCAGAAAAACCGCGATAGTACCTTAGACGAAGGAACAGGGGTGAATACAACCTATGCATTTTCAAGGAAAGAATTTTAATAGTTGACGAACTGAAATACCTAGGTCTAAGTTGAAGTGAAACTCACGTCTAGAGAATTTCAAAATAATATTTTATGGAGTTCAAAATATTTTAAGTCAACCCCTGTGCTTTCATGTTGAAATTTAGTACCATATATGCTGTGACTATAGCATTTCCAAAACCAAGCGGCAATAAATGACATTAGACCTAAATTGTAAACAAACACCAGCCTTCCTATTGGTTGAAACGTTTACATTTAATTTACATTGCTGTCAGTCAAATTTCGTGTACGAAATGTACTCGAATGGTTTCGAAAATCGCACCCCTGGACTAGTGCGCATGCACTGAGGACATTTGATAGTATATAATGAAAATGACGGATGCAATGAAAATGACCAGTTAATGTCATTACTGCCGCTTGGATTTGGCTCAACCATAGTTTTTAGTTAGTTTGACAGTGATAGTAGTTTTTTATAAAAGTTTCAGAACGCCGGTTCTTCCTTTTATATTTTTACGTTGTTCATTTGAAATAAAAGACTGTGAAGTTAGTTCGGATGTTAATGTAATTTATCCACACAACTCAGAGTAAATTTCTACAGAGGAAAACATCAACAAAGCAAAAATGTGTCTTGTTAGATGAAGAAGTCTTTTGGGGAAAACATGGACTCTGAAACCAAGAATGATGCTATGGCTGTATGCGAAGGTTATCAGGCCCATAGTTGTACACGGAACTGCTATATGGTGGACAAACACAAGAAGTAACACAGTCAATAAACTGAACAGCCTTCAGCTTCATGTTTGTGCATCACCGGGACTATGAGAAGCACACTCACTGGAATCGTTTCTGGGGCTAGCTACCCACAATGTTCACATTAATATGACAGCCATGTTTGTATGTTTCTATTTTATGATGCACTTAAATCATATATTAAATTAAGTATTCTATAGTTTGTTCAGTTTATATATAGATGACGACACTAGAAAGAAATGTGTAATGCAAAGGTGTCACTGTTGAAATGGTTTCGGTGGTTTTTCCTTAAATGCAACATCAGGTTATGGGCCCAGAATACGGGGAAATGGTGTGCATATGCGGCAAGGCATAAATAAATAAAAAAAAATAGCTGTTTCAGAAAAATTATTATAAAATGGAGAAAAAACTGAGCATAGAACCGTAAAATGGAAATAATTATCACATTTGGAAATTTAGGGTTGAAATATTATTAGCAGAGCATGATGTATTAACCTGTGTAGAGAATAAGTTAACCCTTGAGGAAAATGCAGCGAAGAAAAAAGATACCAAAGCGAAATCACTTTTGGTTCAGTACAGATTCAAAAATAGAAAGTTTACGTCAATGTAAAACTACCTACCAAATGTGGAATGTGCTGGGAAATAAATACGAAAAAAAAAAAAAGATAATCAGGACAGCTGCTTTAAAAAAAAGGAAACAATTAAGTATGAAGCTGAAAGAAAATGAAGTTTATTGAGGAATTTGACAGCATAGTAAGACAATTAAAATCAGCAAACATAATAGTAGGAGAGCCGGCAATATTAACGGGTATGTGATCGTTGCAATGGATAATTTTCACATAAAAGAATAGCTCATAGTTACCTTTAAACTAAATGAATGGGTGGCCTCGATTCTCATGGCCGCAACCCTTTGATGGCTGGGCGTAAACTACCCCTCTTTTTCCGAAGGAACAATGTTATCGTTGCAATAGCTGAAAATTGGTAGATATATTCTTTAATATGTCTTCTCAAATAATATATAGGGTGGCCTCAATTTTGATGGCCGGAAATGATGACAACCCTTATTGAAAGTCGAGGGTACGCGTTATTTTGCTTGCTAAATACAAATTTTTGACAGCCTTCAAAGTCACTTTCAAAGTTAAAAGAGGACTCTGTGAAGAGGATTTTGCATACAGCTGTAGGTCTTTAGACAAAAAAAGAAACATGAAATTGAGTTCATAAAGTGTTTGCCGCATATGATGAGAACCTCCTACACCGCAAGGTACTTCTTATTTGTTGCGCTTATGGTTCTTGAAGTATCTTTTTATAAAACAACTTTACGGCCATGAGAATCGAGGCCACCCATCCATTTAGTTTAAAGGTTACTATGAACTATTGTTTTATGTAGAAATTATCCATTGCAACGATCACATACCCGTTAGTATTGCCGGCTCTTGGACTATAAAGATTACTGATGAAAATTTAATAAATATTGTAATTTATTGTGTTATTAATTTTCTCTTAAGTTTACCTAGTTCATATAATACATTCTTAAAAGTGGTTGAGAATTTACCAGGTGTGACCTTCGAATAAGTAAAATAGTTATTTTCCTAACAAGTGCGCAAAGTTATACTTTCCCGCATGAGAAAGCAGTTAGACGAACGACGCGAAGCGGAGTTCGGATAAGCTTTGAGTGCGGGAGAGACACTTTGCGCAAGTGTTAGGAACAATACTTTTTCTACGAGTGTTTGAAGATTTGCATCCAGGGGAGCTGTACCTACCTAATCTTCTTAAATGTTTCTAGATGCTCAAAATTGGTAATTTACTCTCCTAGTTCAATGTGTTGTGTTTTCATTTTTTTTTTTTTTTCAGTGATCAGCTTGACTTTATTTGCAACATTGGTTGTGCTAGCGAGGTTTACTTACTTAAAATTTAAAAAAGTCGTTATAAGTTTGTTTTTCCTGCCAAATTTTGGTATGAAGGAGTATGACTTACAGTTCAATTTTTATAACCTGATACTCCAAAGAAATGTGAGTTGGTGATTCTCCATGCCAATGGTCAACTGACCTTGCATCTGTTTTTGCTGGATTTTTCCTCCACTCGCTCCTCATACAGAAAGTGTCAAATTAAAAAAAACTAAACATTTCCTGAATGCCTTTATATATTATACTAGCTGACCCGGCGAACTTCGTACCGCCTCTGAATTATTAAATATACCTATTAAATGTTGTGTTAACGTATCTATTAGCTGAATTAAATTCAGTTTTTTTCGATGGTGAATTTGGCTTTGGTTGAAGAAAATTAATGTTTACTCTCTGGATCAGAAGGCACCTAAAATTAAAATTTTACATCATCCTTTTTTAGGCAGCTTGTGGGCATTATTCTTGTAAAGTGTACCACCAAATAAATAAACTCAGGCACAGGAATGTTCAAAGAATGTAAAGAAAACAAAAAAAATCTCTAGCGCAGCCCTATTTCACTCTATCTGCACTGCATGCACTGCACTACTCCATCTGTTCTACTCTATCTGCACTAATCTATCTGACCTACTCTTTCTGCACCACTCTATCTGATCGGAATAGTGGAATAGTCTGTGCACCATTGTTCTACTGTATCTGCAATGCCGAGCTTCGATCCAGGTATCAGAGATGGCGCGGTATACAAAATACAAAATAAACTTGGTATCGGTTATAAGACATGGCGACGTATGCGGGCTTAGTAATTTTTTTTCATAAATAAATAAAATAAGTAATGAAATGACCACATTAATGACATAACAACATGCTGGTACTGTCAACGCTGAAAAAAGGTTGAATTTGACAGCAAAATGATGCTCCATTTATTGAATAATTAATTTATTACAAAAAATGTGATAAATGAAGAACCGCTCGACCGATTTTGTGCAAACTTCACATAAACCATCTAATAAATAGTCCGAACAAAGCCTAAACATTTGGTTTGGCTAGGTGAGTCCGTTCTTGAGTTATAAAATTAAAACGAAAAGTGGCATTCATTTTTATATATATAGATATTATATATTATATTATATATATTATATATTATACTCCTCCATACAAAAATTTGGCAGAAAAAACAAACCTAACGAATGCCTTTATTGGAACAAAAATAACATCAGGCCCTTCTTTCTGAATATAAGTTCATCAAGAAATCCACAAAACATTGAAAAATCGAGTTTAAATGCGGTAACTATGCGTAACAAAAATTAGTGCGCAAAGAGTTTCCGTGCACAAAGTTCAACTTTGCGCACGCTCGTAGAAAAAATAAATTTCTTGCAGAAAATGAAAAAAGACAAGTAGGTTTACAAAGTAAGAGACAATTATTATGGAAAAGAAAATGGGAATGCTACTCCAACAGCTTTCATGTTACAACGTAGCTGTTTTGAAAGTGGAAAAATGGGGCATTATAAAAGAGATTGTCCTGAAAATGAGGCTCAAGCCATGGGTCAAGGAACAAATCGTGGATATGGAAATAGAGGTAGATTTAGAGGATGGTTCCTAGGAAATCGAAGTGGCTCGTTTTATGACAGGAAAGATTGGTTTTAGAGGACAGTACACAGGAAATCAAGGTAGGGGAAGTTTCAATAATTTTTATCGGAAGTAATTATGCCAATAATGACCGAAATGCTAATTCATATCAACAAAATATCCTAGATGATATAAGAGAAAAAAATGACGAAAATGTTTCTTTTATGAGTGGAAGAAATATTCAAACTAAAATACAAACAAAATATACTAATTATAGATACACAGGCTTAAACGATTTAACATTTTACATTGATTCTGGCTGATCACATGGTCAATAAGAATATTTTTTGAATTTATGTATGTTAGAAAATCCAATAAAAGTTGCAAAAGCAAAAGATTAAAGTTTCTTGTTGGCTGTGGGAGTAAGAAATATTGAAGTTTACAGTCATGTTAACCCGGGAGTACACGCGTGCCGGTCAAAAGGACCGACCATTGATAAAATCAGTAATTACGCCACTGGTAGAAAGGTGGCAGTTTTGTCCATCCAGGAATGCCTGATGCAGGTTTTCCACTACCTATTGGCCCAAAAATATTTTGGTTTTTGGTTGAGGTATAGTTCGTTGTTTTCATAGTCGGTGCTTTTGACTAGGCGCGTGAACCTGAGTATCTAAAATATTTGCGATTAAAATTGGCATTTTCTGATATTGAGAGTACTTTTGGCTGTCGATAATACGGTAGCTGTACTGCATAATATAATTCCCTTTGTAATAATTATGAATTTCAGGAATTATAGTGCTTGTACATTTTTTTCGCGGAGACGGTCCCAAACGTATCCTGAACGCTAAGGCATGACTTACGCAGGTAATATTTGAAAGTTTCATGTCTCTATTGATTAGTAAACCTGCGTAGATCATGCCTTAACGTTCAGGATACGTTTGGGATCGTTTCCGCAAAAAAAGCTAATAATTCATATAAACTTTTGAGCAGTCGGTCGATTTGACCGAATGCGTGTAATGACGTAAGTTTTTTGGCGCGTGTAATGCCGGTTTGAAACTAAGAGGATAAAATGTACTATTCAAAATGTGTTCTACATTCCTGAGCTAAGAAAAAACCTACTTTCTAGTAGTGTTGGTTGGAAAAGGGCAAGTTAAATACTATAAATATGTCTTTTCTGGTTTCTCACAATAATGTTACATCCCTGGTTTCTCATTTGCGACTTTCTTGAATGCATTTGGGTTAAAATATCTGTAAAAAGAGAAATATTTGTCATTGTAACTATCTATAAACCTCCCAAGTTCAACGTGGATCTCTTTTTAGACAGATTGGAATAGATCATTTCATTTCGAATGTATAATAATAACTATATTTTGTGTGGGAGATTTCAAAATAGACATTTTACAGTGTGACAGTGTTGCAACTAAGCAGTTAATCTTGACAATTGGGTGGTGTGAATAAAAACGAAGTATTTGCTACTACTTCAAGTATTACTTAGTAGATGTAATAAATGTAATTATTTGTAATTATTTAGTATTTAACGTAGGTTTAGGAATTAAATAAAACTACCTTCTTCGAGGTGAAGTTCAACACTGATTTATTATTTCGTCTCCATGACGTATATCAATAATTGTCAATATCCTTTACAATGTCATGTGGGTTGCCTAACCGTAGGTATAATATCATTACAGGTATCTACATCCCCCTTCTAAAAGTTCAGCCTCTTAGGGGCTTTGATAATCCTGCCTGAAGATGTAATTTTTAGATTATCACCCACTTGATTATTAACAATATTTTGTTCAGAATCTAATTCTAAATAATACTTTACATCCTCCTCTTTTTCCTTCCTTTCGGAAGATAGAAATGATGAATGATAGTTTTTCTTATTTAGTATTACAGGCTTGGTTGATTGATTTTTACCTGGTTTCAAAAATTTACGATTTCTATAAAAAACTTTTCCATTTGTCATTTCTATCTTATAGGTTCTATCTCTAACCCTTTCTAACACGATACCAGGTTGCCACAAACCTTTTGGTTTCAACTGTACAAAAACATTATTTCCAACTTTTAAGGGTTGTAAACTTCTCACATTTCTATTGTAATATTTTTCGCATGTTTTTTGTTTATTAACTAATGAATTATTGTACATTGAAAAGTTTACGTTCTTAGGTTTCAAACTAGAAGTGTCTAATGGTAAAATGGATCTTAACTTTCGAGACATTAAAATTTCCGATGGTGAATATTTGCCATCAATTTTCATATTCCTATAGAACAGTAATGCTAAATAAATGTCCTTATTATCTTCTAGTGTTTTTTTAAAAATGTTTTTTGCAGTTTGAACATTACGTTCTGCCATTCCATTCGACTGTGCATAAGTCGGAGAGCTCAGAACATGATCAAACTCCCAATCTTTTGAAAATTTTAAAAATTCTCTCGAACTGAATTGTGGACCTCCATCTGATACTACAGTCAATGGAATACCGTGTCTAGCAAAAATACTTTTTAAACATTCTATTACTTTACCACTAGTTGTATCGTCATGTAGTTCTTTAAACTCAATGTATTTAGAATAATAATCTATAACTAATAAATATTTTTTTCCTCGTAGTTCAAACAAATCGCAAGCTAATTTGTTCCAGGGTAATTTGGGTATTTCATGGCTAATCATAGGTTCAGATTGTTGTGCATAAGAATATTTGATACATATTTCACAATTTGATATTTTTTGTTTAATATCATTGGACATGTTAATCCAAAACAAAGATTCTCTAGCCAATAATAGACATTTGTTAATACCCAAGTGATTATAATGTACTCTATCCAACATTTCTTTCCTTAGGCTCCTCGGAACTACAATTGCTTTTTCCTTGAAAATCACATCATCAACTACTGTCAAATCATTTTTGTATTGAGAATATTTTCTAACACAATCAGGTAACACCTTGTTATTATTAGGCCACCCATTTAAAATAGTATTTTTAAGCATTTGTAATTCCGGATCACTGTTTGTTTTTTGTTGAAATTCGGACCATTTAGTTTTGGTTATATTAATTTCTGAAACAATCATGCATACATGATCCGATATTTCCTTGTCATAATAAGTATTTTGTGAATCCTGTATAAAAGCTCTAGACAAAGCATCAGCTAAAATCAAGTCTTTTCCACGCTTATACCTAACATCAATGTCGTATTTTTGAATTTGCAGTAGCATGCGTTGAAGTCGGGCTGGACATTTGTTTAACGGTTTTTTAAAAATATTAATTAAAGGCAAGTGATCCGTTTCAACAACAACTTTTTTTCCAAAAACAAACTGGTGAAATTTGTCCAGACCAACCCAAATTGCCAGAAGTTCCTTTTCTATCTGTGCGTATCTGCATTGAGTATCTGTAAATGCCATTGATGCATAGGCACAAGGTAAATTATTTTGCAAAATAACTGCTCCACATCCTGATTTTGATGCATCTACAGACACAACTGTATCTAAATCTACATTATACAATTGTAAAACAGGTTTACTACTTAAAATCTCTTTTATTTGTTCAAATGCTACCTGGTGTTCTGGTTGCCATTCAAACTCATTTTCTTTCCTTAGTAAGGCTCTTAAAATTACAGTTTTATCCGAGAAATTTTTTATGAATTTACTCACATATGTAAGAACACCCAGTAGCCTTTGCAAATCATGTTTATTTTTAGGTTCAGGCATCTCAGAAATTGCCTTGATTTTTGATTCATCCGGACTGATTCCAGAAGAACTAATTAAATGTCCCATGTATTTTATTTCTGATTGTCCAAATTTACATTTTTCTAAATTAAATTTTACACCATGTTGTTTAGCCAATTCGAGAATATTCCTTAATCTATCATCATGCTCTTCTACTGTACTACCCCACACCAGTAAATCGTCTACGTATGTGTCTACACCCTCTATGTCAAATATTTCTTTATATCTAGCCTGGAATACTTCAGGTGCAGATTTAATACCATATGGAAGGCGTAAGAATTTGTACCTTCCATAGGGAGTGCCAAAGGTACACAGTTTAGAACTATATTCGTCTAAAGGAATTTGGTAAAAACCCTGTGAAGCATCCAAGGTGCTAAATATTTTTGAATTTGATAATTTACTTGTTATTTGTTCCAAAGTTGGTATTTTATAAAATTCTCTTTTAATGTAATTATTCAAATCTCTAGGATCAAGACATATACGTAGTTTGTTATTAGGTTTCCTCACCAAAACTAGTGCATTTACCCATTCTGAGCTACCTTGTACTTTTTCAATAATTTTACATTTTACAAGTTCCTCTAAACTCTCTTTTAAGGCACTCATCAATGGTAAAGCTACTTTTCGAGTAGGGTGAACAACAGGTTTGGCATTTTCATCTAAATCAATGTGATATGTATGTTCTAAACAACCAATTCCACTGAAAAGATCTTTGTATTTTTTAATAAGCTCAGAATAATCTCTAGCATTTGAATTTAAACCATCAATTTTCATTACAAGATTCAACCTAATACTGGAATTTAAACCCAAAATTGCATCCGTATTGGAATTTACAATAAAGAAATTTAATTTATAACGCAGATTATTTTTGTTACATAAAATGGAAGAACACCCAAGAACTTTTAATTTATCCCCTGTATATGAGTGAAGAGCTAAATTTGACTGAGTTATATCACACATATCAAAACCAAGACTTTTAAATAAATTTAGTGACATAACATTAGCCATTGCCCCTGTATCTATTTTGAAACTTACCAGTCTGTTATTTATTTCTAGCTCAGTTTTCCACTCACAACTTTTCACTGTATTTTCCTCACTTGTAACACTTCCAACATACAGAAAGTTTTTGTCTACTGTTATCGAGTTAACAGTGTCCTCGACTGTGTCTTCCTCTGAAATTTCATTCACTCTTTGGACCCTCCTTGCATCATTCGATTGTCCCTTTTTTTTCCAACACACAGTTGCAAAATGATTAGGTATTTTGCAATAGTTGCAGGTTTTCCCAAACGCTGGGCACTGATTCACCAAATGCTCCTTTTTTCCACATTTATTGCAATTTCTCACTGCACGAGGATGGTCTTTTTTCTTGTAATTGATTGCATGAACTTCTGCTGAAGACTGGCCCATAGCCCTGCTTCTAACTTTTGCGGACTCAAGAACTTGACACAGTTCTACTGCCTTATCAAGTGACAAACTGTCATCCTGCAAGAGCCTCTCCCTTATGGTTTCATTCTTAATTCCACAAGTAATCATTGTTACTATGAGGCTATCTTGAAGGCCATCTAGTTTGCACCGGTTAGCTTTTTTCTTTAATTCCACAATAAAATCTTCCGTACTTTGGCCTTCATCCTGTCTGTACGAAAAGAATTGATATCTCTCAAATGCAATGTTTTCTTTCCCAATAAAATGTTCTTCAAATTTCTTCATTAGGGGCTCCAGTTTATTTTTCTCATCCGCAGGAATTTTGAAGGTTGTAAAAATTTTGAAGCCTTCATCACCTATATAGTGTAGTAATTGTGCGCACTGTGTTTTTTCATCTTTCTTGTAAACTTCTGAGGCCACCAAGTAATTCTCAAACCTGGCCCTCCATAATTTCCAATTTTCAGCCGGATTGCACCTTAAACACAAGGGAGAAATTCCTCGACTATCACCCATTTTCGATTTTAGGTTATGAGCCTTGTATTTGTAATTGAAATTGTCGGCACCACTGAATTTTATTGAAATTATTGATTATGCCGGTTGAATGTCGAACTTTCTAAAGACTGCGCCATGTAATAAATGTAATTATTTGTAATTATTTAGTATTTAACGTAGGTTTAGGAATTAAATAAAACTACCTTCTTCGAGGTGAAGTTCAACACTGATTTATTATTTCGTCTCCATGACGTATATCAATAATTGTCAATATCCTTTACAATGTCATGTGGGTTGCCTAACCGTAGGTATAATATCATTACAGGTATCTACAGTAGATTCTCCGTAGTATTTACTTTAAAACGAAGTAGATACTACATTTTGAAACCAGCGGAAATTGGAGAATGCTTCTTTTTGAAGTAAATACTGCGTAGAATATAATAATACTTGTAGTAGTAGTTTTTATTCATACCACCCAATGGAGCCATTTGAATTACAGCAGATTATTACTGAACCAACAAGAGTAACAAAATCAAGTTTTTTACTTATCGATTTGATATTCACAAATTATGATTGAATACGTTGCAGGAGTTATGTGAAGCAAATGAAATTGCAGTATATTCATAAGAACAATAAATAAAGCCATCGTAGGTACCAAATTTCAGCGCTGTGCGACAATTTTAATTTTTTTTGACTTGTTGAAAAATTCCGCGCGATACGTGTTCAGGCCAATAAGTCATTGAGTAATTACCGAAAAAAAAAACCGCTGGGGCATTATGAGAGGAATAAATGGGCTGCCGATTGTCGAAAACTGTCTCCAAATATTTGGCCCCATTTAGAAATTACAATAAATGCAAGAAAGGGGTAGTTTTCGATGCAATTTACAACTTTCTAGCACATAAAGCAAGTCTGTGCTCGCCTAATTTTCAAGCAAAAAAATCGAACGAAAAAGCTTAGGAGAGTGCAATTCATTAGCAATAATGTGGTGTTTGAACAATTAAAATCGGATTATGCATTCAGCCGGTGCTGCACCAAATTCGCACAAACAGGCGAAACGTTGATTCAGAGACCTTGAACAAAAACATGCTACTATTCAAGACGCTGCAGAAAAAAATGATAGAAGATAAAGGGGTGCTGTCGCAGCGTTTTTTATAACAAAAAACTTCAGCTACAACAATCATTTGAAAGTTTTCGCTATTGGACCATCCATTTTAGCAGCGTTCTCCATAAACCGCAAATTACCCCTAAAAAACACCCCTAACTAAAAACCCTATATGGAGGTACAAGGTCGCAAACTTAATATGTTATTTAGCACATGAAAATGGACCGATCCCCCCTAAAAAATGTTAACTTCTAATCATGTTGAGGTAAACTTCCTTCATTGCTTGGCCTACTATTTTTGGTATTCATAGTCAATCGCCAGCGAGTCGCCAGAGATCCGCCGTATTTTGCCCAGCACACGGCGACTCTCTGGCGACTCGCTGCGATTGACTATGAATACCACCATATGTGATTCTCCTATTTTATCACATTTTGATCACTGTGATGCAGTATACGGGCCATGCCTGGATAGTCGTGACTCATAGAATTCAAAAGATGCAAAACTCGTGCATTCGATTTATTTTTGGCATGAGAAGACGTGATCGAATGTCTCAGAAACGCTTAATATGTTTAAGACAATGAACTATAGTTAAAAACTGGAATGCGCACACATTGCCATATCTGCCAAAAAAATGAAGCCATGAAAGACAGATGCCACAAGGGGGAATGTTGTTTTTTTCTGTTGCTCGCTGACATATGACGTTTTCGAAAGTTTTGTCATATTTCCCTTCACAGGTTTCATCAATTGGAATACGTGTTGGAAGCAATTTTCGCCATTTAACATAATGAGTGCGACAAAAACAGATATCCCCTCCGCAGCAGCCGCACTAGGCTTCAAGTTCGTCCTTATGTGTTAGCATTCCAGTTTTTGGTTATAGTTCATTGGTTTAAGAGAAGGAAATTGCATTCTGGCTTATTGTTCTATAAAATTATTAAGGCCGCGTTAATGGCCGCCATGTTTAAATTTAGTTTTTGAAAATGACGACTGCGTCACTCTACACATAGGGTTCAATATTTTATTATTTGTCCAAAACAAAATCTGTTTGTCGGTGAAACACTTAGTGACAGAGAAAGACAAATATACAACTATGATGCTCCCAATGTAGCTTTTTTGCCGTGGCGCCATCTACTTGAAATTGCTTGAACTGTTTTCACGTTCAAAATTTGTTTTAAGGTCATCTCAAAAAATCCGCAATAATTTCCAAAATCCTTTGGCATAAACATTATTTGATATATTATCTACAATCCCTACAATTGGCTTTTTTTAGTTTTTCGTGGTTATCAAAAAAATATGCTTTTCACGGATCCAAGCTTGATAAACATGCAAATATGCAACCACCAACACATTTAATTGTTTTGATGGTTGCGAATATGATTTTTGAATTTAAAAAAAAAAAGGCTGAATATCGAAAAACCAAAATAAGGAATTGTAGATAATCGATCAAATAATGTTTATGCCAAATTTGCGCCAATTCTGATGTGCCGTTTTTTTAAAGACCTTAAAACAAGTTTCAAAAAATCAACCAATCACAGTTTAAAGATGGCGGCCATTAAGGCAGCCTTAAACACCTGCGTATTTACCTACATAACAAAATTACTTTCCGTAGTGAAGTTCACCATTTAAATTTGCGGAGAAATACATTAACAATATACCCAAACATAAGAACCATTTTTTCAAAAAATCCTTTTCTTGCAATGTTTATCACCTCATTAATGCCATATACCTATTATTGCCTATTTCTGATTTCTCTGATTCACTTGTCACATTTGAAAAAATTAAAGCAACAGAACTTGTATTGTAGGCAAGAGTCTGATACACTGGCTTTTATTTACTATATTGTTGTTATATTTTATGTATAATGTTTGACACTCAAGAACATAGCTGCGAAAAAGAGCAGAGAAAAGATTGTGATGATGAAAAACACAATAGAAAAATGATGAATGCGTAGCAATCGTAGCATCGATAGAAGATAAGAGCAACGGAAATGAGTCTAAACCAAATAGTATAAAGAAGACAACAGAACAAAACACTCTTCGGAAGAAAGATATAGACACAAACATAATTTGGTAAAGGTATAACAATAATTTCACAAAAGTGGCAATTAGGATCAATCCCATGAGAAATAAGAAAAAGCACCAGAGCAAAGTGACGAAAATAAACAATCAAAAGAAGATGCGCATGAGGACGAAATAGTAGCAACGAAAAGAATAGTTACAAACCAAATAGTGAGGAAGGCGAAAATAATAGACACTCATCAGAGAGAATAAAAAACGGGAAAATAAAATTTCAAGCATAATTAAAACGATCTCAAATCTAAATATTTTTTAGGAATTAAATAGTAATACCGATGTAGGTATCTTCTCAAGTCTATCAAGACATGCAGAAGAGAATGAAAAAAGAGAAAAGTATATTTAAAATAAATATTGACGAGTTGAAGCAGATATGAAAATTGATGTTAGTAGTGGAAAAAACAGATTCAAAATCAATAGACGATGCATTGAATTAAAACCAATGTTGAATATCTGTGGGCAATCTAAAATCTATTCATACTTACTTGGTGGTAGTGTTGTTAGTATCAGTTCCAGCCATGTTTCCCAAAGCACTAAGCCCCGAAGGATAAGTCAGCGATATACTGAAATTAGCTTTGTACTGTGGCTCGTCAAAGCACGGGAAGGCTCTTCTGGCATGCATCGGTTCCATTTGAGTGGTCACTAGGTAGGAAGTTGCATTACCTTCCTGGTAGCTACTTTTATAGAAGCCGTACATGTCCTTAGTACTAAGTTTACCAGCTAAAATAAAATAAAAATGGCATTTGAGTATGAAGAAATGGAAAGATATTTAGCTAGAAGTAGTATTGTTGAAAATAAATCAGAACGCATAATAATTTACTTACTAAAAACGAGTTCCAAAGTATAACCATTTCCAGCTGCCAAAGTAGCATCAAACGTAACATTAACCAAATCAGTGGTACTATTCCTACTAATATTAGTCGCTGCAGAAGTACCACTACCATCTACCAAATTACACGATGTAATATTAACGAACTCTGCACTGGCGTGTAAAACAACTTGAGATACATTTTCTGACGTAGTAAACGCGATTGAAACGTTTCCAGTGTAACTTGTAGCATTTTCTGTTGTAAATACTTCTGGAGGCACTACTAGGTGTATGGTGTACAAACTTGGGCTGTAGATAGTTGGCAGTCTGTAGCTGAATGCTGTAGACAGTATGGTTAAAAGCACTGGGACGGTTAAAAGTTGCACTTGCTTCATGTTGCTATCTGGAAAATGTGAGTCATATATATTGAAAATATATTCATAAATTATTATTATCAGTGTCATAGTAAAGACATATTTGTTTTAGGATTATTGTTTATGCAATGCAAATATTAATTAGGTATTGTGAGTGTTTCGAAGCTTATTTAAGTACCAGCAATGCGTTATATGCCTGATAAAGGAATAATAATTAATTTCGTCTTCATAAATGGAAAATTTCAATTGTTATTTTATTGATTCATTAATTTTCTATTGCAGTATTGTTGAAAGACCTTTTTTCAAGTAATAATAAATAAATATACTTCGGATTTTCGTAAAATATGTTTCTAGCTTTCTTCACCTTCTTTTTGATCATTTCAGATGAGAAACAAGTACCTATGTACCTTAAGCCGACTAGAGATAAAAATGATTAACAGTTAAATCTTTATAGCACAAATTACCGAAATAAAAACAAAGATAATCAACAGAAAAATTAGGTATATCACTATACCACTATTACCTATTTTACTATAAACAAATATTGTAAAATTGCTAAATTACCTACCTTTTTAGTTATATTGCGAAAATATTTATATTATTTTACAATGTCGGCATAGCATAGATAGCAATTATTATTATGGGTTGTAAGATTGCAAGGAAATTATCAGGTAATTGCTGTTTTGTTTTATGCCTCACATGATTGCGTAATTTGGAAAACTCAACTATGCGAAAAATTTATTAGATATAAGTTGGTTGGTACCTACTTGCCTATACCAATACGAACAAATTTCATTACTATTACTTTTCTTTCAATAACAACAAAAAATAATTAAGTTTTTTAAAAGTCGAGCCTAATGAGAATTTCAATTGAATAACATGAGATGAATTATTACTATTTCAATGTTCATAGGTACTATTCAGCGGTTTCTATTAATTCAAGTCAGCTGTATGAACTAATGAATAATTTAAAAAAATAAATAGATATTTACGTTATAAGTTCGGAAAATAGACTTTTAGAGTATCGCCTCATCCGGAATTTTGAAACGAATAGGTACCTACCTACTGTAAAAGTTTTCCCAGACGAATAATACTCACTTAGTACTGATGTAAACTTTCAATTTGACATTTCAGTCCGAAAATTTTACCAAACCCAGTAATGTAAAAGTTCATTTTCCGGACTAAAACTAAGTAGGTACGTAAAGGTGTGTTTCACGATACAGTATAAAATAAAAACTGTTTCCGTACCACATATTCTAACGTCATAAAATGGCGCCAGTGTGTGACGTAAGTTAACTATCTCGATAGGCCAACTTCGTTTTTAAAACAGAACAGTTTGAACCGATTGACGGCCTTGAACACCTATTTCTTAACTTAAAAATAAAGAACGAGAGTATTCTTTTGGGGGTCGTGTACAAGCCACCTAAAACCAATCTGGCAAGCTGTATAAAACACTTTGACGATTTGCTTTCTTATTTCTGTCCTCGGTTTGATAAAATTTTAATTCTAGGAGATGTGAACATATGTCATTTTCAGAATAATTTGCTTCTTGAATGTTTCACCAGCTATGATTTTACCCAGTTGGTGACCGAGTCAACACGTATTTCTGGTACAAGTGAGAAAATTATTGGTGTTATCTATTTTAATCAACCTTCTACTGTCACAAATTGCTCTGTCCTAAACGCAGACCTAATATCGGACCACAAAGCAACTTTTTGTGAAATAAATATTGGCATTTCTAAGCCTCTACCAAGAACAGTTATTTATAGAAACTTTAAGCAATTAATTATGGAGGACCTTGAGTTCGACATAAGATTTATTAATTGGGATAGTGTTTACTACATAAATAATATAGAGCAAAAACTGCAATTCTTAAACCAAAACATTTTGAATTTATTTGATAAGCATGCACCTTTCAAGCATGCTAAAATTTCAAAACAGTTTGCACCTTGGATTACACCTAATATTAAATTACTAATGAAAGAACGGGATAAGGCCCTAAGCAAATTCAAGAAAACTAAAGACATTGGTCATTGGTCGTTTTACAAACAAATGCGTAATACCGTGGTGGATGCTATTCGTAGAGAGAAAAAGGCTTATTTAGAATTTAACCAACGTAGCAAGGATAATAAACAACTTTGGAAAGCCATAAATAACTTAAACTTAAAAAATAAAACTAACTATACTATTCCTCCAAAATTAGGAGAACCAAATTCAATAAATGACTATTTTTCATCGGTGTATAGCCCATTACAAAACCAGCCGGAAACTGTAAGTTTCTATAAAGGAACAAAATTTCGAGAAAACCTGAATTTTTCTTTTAGATTAGCAACCACGGGAGAAATTTTCAAAATAATTTGTGAGCTCAAATCAAACGCTTGTGGCTGTGATGGTATCTCTGCCCAAATGATCCGGTATTGTGCAAATTTTATTTTAAATCATATAACTCACATCTTAAACTGTTGCTTAGAGATTGGTTACTTTCCAGAAATTTGGAAATGTTCCTTAATTAAACCTCTACCCAAAGTAGGAAAACCTGAAAAATACTCCGATCTTAGGCCCATTTCAATCATCCCTGCTTTATCGAAAATCTTGGAAAAATTTTTGCAGCCACAAATTTATGAGCATCTGACAAGAAATGAAATAATCCCTCATTTGCAATCGGGGTTTCGTAAGGATCATAGCACTACTTCGGTCTTGGCGAATATTACTGACGAAATTATATCCTCACTGGACAGGGGTGACGTCACATCTTTGGTGTTGTTGGACTTTTCGAAGGCCTTCGATACCTTAGATCATGATGTCTTGTGTGCCAAACTTCATTATTTCGGATGCGATGAAACTGTGTTGTCTTTTTTTCAGTCTTATCTTGGTGGAAGAAAGCAAAGGGTTGTTTTGGAAAGCAGGGATCCGTCAGATTTTTGTGAGATAACCTCAGGTGTACCCCAGGGTTCGGTTTTGGGACCAATTCTATTTCTGTTGTATATTGCGGATATGTTTGATGTTGTCAAAGCCTGCAAAATTCAGGGATTTGCAGACGATATACAATTGCGGCACTCGTTCCCCTTAAATCAGTTGGAAGAGGCCTCGCACGCTATAAACAATGACCTCAAAGCTCTACATGATTATGCACAGAAAAATAATTTGAAACTTAATGCCTCTAAGTGCTCTGTAATGTGTTTTAGTCAAAAAAATAAATTAAATTATTTTAAACAAAATTTAAAACTGTTCATTGGAACTACCGAACTTCAATGCGTGGATAAAGTAAAAAATCTTGGACTCTATTTTGAAGAAGACCTAAGATTCAAATTTCACGTTTCAAATATTCTTAAAAAAGCTTATTTCGCTTTGAGGCCGCTCTTCATTAACAGACACATAATCAATTTCAAGTTAAGGAAAAAACTTTGCGAATCCTTGATTCTGCCAGTTCTTAATTACTGCAACATTGTCTACTTTCCTTGTCTTGATAATTTTACTGCGTATAGATTGCAAAAATTTCAAAATACTTGTTGCAGATTTATACTTAATTTAAGAAAGTATGATACAGTGTCTGCAAGGATAAATGAACTTGGATGGCTTCGCCTTAAAAACTTATTTTCCTATAACCTTGGTGTTTTTGTTCATAAGATTACTCTTACATCTTCTCCTCCCTATCTTTTTAGTAAGTTAATTCCTAGAAACCAGTTGCATAAGGTTAATGTGAGATCTGTAAATAGACTGAATGTTCCTCGCCACCGCTTAAGAGCAAGAGAAATCTATTACAAGCGTAGTTTTTCATATAATTCAGCCTTTATTTATAATAAGATTCCAACAAATATAAAAAGTCTTTCACTCAATGCTTTTCGTAGAGAGAGTAGGAAATATTTTTTGAAAGTTCAAGTGAGTTCGACAGTCTCGTAGGGGTAAACATAGAACATTTATTAATTACTGATTTATCTTGCCATGCCATTTTTTTTGGCGACATCTATGCTTAAGTTTTTTTTGTTACTTTATTAATTGTAGGTTAAGTAGAGTAGCCTTTGGCTAAACTTCGCCTATGTACTAAATTTTGTGCAAATAAAGTCATTTATTATTATTATTATTATTATTATTATTATTATAAAAAACATTTATTTAAGCTTAATACAAAAGCACTTAAAAATACTGACTAACTCTAACAATGCAATTCTTATTATTTTATAAGATTAATTATGCGGGGTCAGCATATCGACTTAGCTTGTTTAGCTGTTTGGTGGTGACATAACTCGTACACTAGTTATATTAACCAATTGCCACGCTGATTTATAATCAATTATCTATTTTTTATGCTTTAATGTGCCCTTTCCTCTATGACTTTTCAAATACATTGTTGTAAAGTAAACATCAAATTGCTATATCGGCATTAAATTCTTATTCAAGCCAACGCAGTCCCATAAGGAACCTTCATTTGGTTTCTGGCTTTTGCCTGTAGCAATTTGATCCACGTATTTTCTTTTGTCACCTCTGTATTTTATTCAATAAAATAAATGTTTTTTTTAAAATAGAAGTTTCTGAATCGAAAATATAATTGGCGCAGTCGTTCGGATGCTCAGAGTGCATAAGTTTCGGGAAATTCGATACAGTCGTAATTCGTCGCGAAAATTTCTGACTGAAGGAAGTTCGAAAAAGTGAATTCTTCGGAAAAGTGAAATTTGGATTATCAGTGCTGCTATTAAACGTTCCAGATACTGTCCACTTCGAATTGGTTAACTGAGTAAAAGGAATAACAAGAAACAACGTGTGAAGAAAGACTACTGTTATTAGCATCGTGCCTAGTAAGTACATCTCTCCTCTTTATACATTTTGTAATTGGTGTTCCATAGTTAAGATTTTTGAATTTTTGATCTTTTGTAATTTCTAATTTTTGATTTACTAAGAAGACTTAAATTCAGATTTTTGTTCTTTTACAATTCCAAAAAGGTTTGCTGAAAAGACTGAAATCAAAAATAAAAAGTAACTAAGAATTTACGAACCCACAATAACAAATAATTTTAAGAAAAAGTTATCAGTCTTATGCGGTTAAGTGATTGAATTTTAAATTTTCAATAGTAATATAACTAGTGCAATGGAAATTATTGATAATTTTTGGGAAATTTGCCCGAATGCATTTTTAGTTAAAAACGCATGAGTGCAAATTTGTCGAAAATTATAAATATATTTCCATTGCACGAGTTGTATTTAATGAGAGAATTTCATAAATCAAAAATTCAAATTTTTTGTCAAAAAATGTCAAAACACCATTTTTCGCACCAGTTAGTATGCAATTATCTGATAATTTGCACTAGTGCAAATTATCGCGTAATTACAATCTGATTGGTTCAAATCAACAATCAACACATGTTAATTTATTGTTGGAATACCAGTTTTGACAGATGTATGAAATTCTCAAAATAATTTCTTTTAACAATTCAAAGAAATATACAGGGAGAGTTACTAAGCGCGCGGTGGACCATATCTCCTATACTAACGGTGATAGGAGAAAAAACTAAATACAAAACTTGTAGATAGTCATGAGTACTACATTCCTAAATTATTTTCTAGTATACAGGGTGGCCCAATAACTAGTAGTGACACAAAGTTATGTTTTTTTAAATGACTCTCCCTATATATTATGACATTTCTGGATTCTGCGGAAAATTCTAGACATATTTCATGTATAATGTCATAGACCTATCTTCAACTGTTTCGGAAATATTGACAGTTGAAAATTGACTTTTTTGCATCTTTGACGGACTGTGAAACTTAAATGGTTAATTTTAGAGGAAAACGGATTTTACATTCCTATCTTAGATTTTCATAAGCTATCATTTGACACCAACTTTGAATTTAACCGAAGATTATTAATTTAGGCGGAATTTTTAATCATGGATTAAATTCAAGATTGGTGCCAAATGATAGTTTATGAAAAACTGAGACAGGGATGTAAATTCCGTTCTCTTGTAAAATTAACCGTTCAGGTTTTACAGTCTGTCAAAGATGCAAAAAAGTCAGTTTTCAACTGTCAATATTTCCGAAACAGTTGAAGATAGGTATATGACATTGTGTTCGGTGTTCGGTTCTTAAAATAAATTGTAAAGAAATTTGGCAACAGCGTTGACAGAAGAAGAAGAAGAAGAAGAGAGAAAAGGCGCTCGCTTGGCGCCGACTGGGACTTACCCGTCGTCCGGCATTGTTGTAAAACGTACCGCTCTGGCTCTGCTAATTAATGGAATAAATACAGTCAAAAAATAGTTTAAAAATTTGCTTTTATTCAAGTACAAGTAAAGAGAAAACACCCGAGCCAGTTGGGCTGGACATTTTGGTCCTTCGCAGCGGATAGTAACGATATTTTTGCAATCTAGTAGACAGCAATGGCCGGCGGCGCCAACGGGCACTGGTAAGTCCCCATAGTCCTCTCTTTCTTAATCCCATTCCAATCGTATCGCGCGCTCTCATTAGACAATCAATTATAATCAATAGTTTTTAGACATATTTTATTATTTTATTTAGATAAGCTCTTGGTGTGGTGATTTTATAGTATTTTTCCCTTTGCCTTGGTAGTAGTAATTATTTATTTGTATCTAGTATTTTTTAGACCATAAAATATTTTACACTTCGTCTATTAAAAAACATTTCATCAGCTGATAGTCGCCATATTAGTGCGGCGCGGCGGTACAGCTGTTTATGTTTTGTGTGCCATTGATGACGTTTCGCACGTTCAAATCATTCAAATTTAAAATCGTTTTAAATTGTGAATAGGACAAAAATAGTAGTTACTTTATATTAGACAAATTAGACAAATTAATGTTTCAATAATTTGGGTTTTGACTGGTTTGTTGTTAGACAATAATTTATAAGTAAAAATGGGTAAAAAAACCGCTGCGGCAGAAGTGGATGATAGATTAAATAGGTTTATCAGACGCCGTAAGCAAATAATTGAAAAGCTTAAAACATTTTCAAATTTTCTGTCAACATTTAGTGATGAATCACAACTAGCTGAATTGAAGGTTCGTTTGACAAACATAGAGCCTCTTTTCGGGGAGTTTGAGAACATAAGCTTAGAAATTGATCTTTTAGATGAATCTCGATTTGATAATTCAGATTTTGAATTGTTTGAGACGCAATATTTTTTATGTATGGCAAGAGCCAACGAGCATATAGACAAATTACAGTCACAGCAAAATTTATCATGTAATAGTATCCCTCAACAAATACCGGTAACTAGTTTGAATCAAAGTCCACAGGTATTTAGTGCTAATGCTAAATTGCCAAATATAGGTTTGCCTAAATTCCAGGTGGTTTTGATAAATTTCCGCAGTTTTATGAGACTTTTCAAACCTTAGTTCATAAAAATCCATGCCTAGATGACGTGCAAAGATTTTATTATTTATTAGACTCTCTCGAAGGAGAAGCAAAAAGGGTTTTAGAATGTTTAGAGGTAACTCATGTTAATTACACAGTTGCGTTAGATATTTTGGAGAAACGGTTTTATAACAAGCCTGTTATAATACACGCTCATTTAACAGCATTATTTGACATTCCAGTGATTAAAATCGGTTCTCATAGTAATATACAGGGATTAGTTGACAAAATAGAAAAACATCTTAGAGCCTTAAGGGCGCTAGATGAACCAGTGGATTACTGGGATAGATTGATAATATTTTTCATGTCTAAAAAATTAGATTTAGAGACAAAAAAGGAGTGGGAAGAAAGGTCAATTTCAGAATTTGATAGTTCACCAAAGCTTATCAATTTTACAGATTTTCTAGCTAATAAAGCAAGAATTTTAAGTACGGTAGATTTCAATAATAGGCCTACAAAAAATAGTCACAGTGGTGCTCCAAAAGGATCACATGGTGCATTTGAAAGTGATAGTAACAATAATCTTAAATGCGAATTTTGCAAAGGTTGTCATTATGTTTATTATTGTGAGAAAATGTTAGGGCTTTCAGTTTCTCAACGCATAGAACAAGTTAAAGGCTTAAAATTATGTCTCAACTGTCTTCGTTCAAGCCATCGAGTAGACAAATGTAGACTATCAGGTTGCAAGAAGTGCGGCGGCAAGCATAACACTCTTTTACACCTTGAAAAGAAACCACAGCCTAATTTTCAAAATTCCAATCCTGTGACAGAAGTTTCTGTACATCAAGGTGAAGGTGCATTAGATGATCAAGCAATAGTTTCCGCTTCTTGTAGTAATATAGCTAAACCGAAGGTTAGTCAGGTACTATTATCTACAGCAGTTATAGAAATAAAAAACGCTAACGACGAATTTGTTCAATGTCGAGCCCTTTTAGACTCAGGATCCCAAGTTAACTTCATTACTTGGGAATTAGTCAAAAAACTAGAGACAAAGATAAATAGAAAAAATATTCCTATTTTTGGAATAAATCAGATGGTGAGTCAAATAAGTAGTGAAACTTTTGTGACTTTGAAGTCATTGCATAACAATTATAGAGTAGAAATTCCTTGTTTAGTTTTAGAAAAAATAACTTCAGACATTCCTTTACATTCCTTTGAAACTTCAGAACTTGAAATCCCGACTAATTTAACTCTTGCAGATCCGGAATTTAATAAACCGGCAAAAATAGATATATTGCTGGGTGCAGCGATTTTCTTTGACTTGCTTTGTGTTGGCCAAATTAGATTAGGAAAAAATAGTCCACTTTTGCAAAAAACTGTTTTTGGGTGGATAGTGTCTGGCTCATTTTCAACTCATAAAAATCTTAGCAATAAACAAATTTGTCATTTTGCCGGACTCGACATAGACGAGACTTTAAAAAGATTCTGGACAATCGAAGAAATTCCAACAAAGAAAATCAATTCAATTGAGGAAATAGAATGTGAAAACAATTTCATAAAGACCCTTAGTCGAGAAAAAACAGGTAGATTTTGTGTAACTTTACCATTAAAAAATAATATTTCACAGCTGGGTGATTCTTTGAACACAGCAAAACATAGATTTCAAACTTTAGAGACAAAACTCATGAAAAAACCCTTACTTAGAGAAAAATATTCAAATTTTATGTTAGAATATAGACAGTTAGGCCATATGACAAAGATCCTAGAGCACGAAAGTGATGAAGGTCCAGTTTATTATCTTCCCCACCATGCGGTATTCAATGAAGCTAGCTTAACAACAAAATTGCGTGTCGTATTTGACGCTAGCGCCAAAACATCCAGTGGCATTTCGCTAAATGATGTGTTGAAGATTGGTCCCACAGTGCAGGACGAATTGTTTGACATTTTAGTGCGTTTTCGGCAGTATAGTGTTGTACTTACCGCCGATATCGAGAAAATGTATAGGCAGGTTAATGTTGTGCCTGCTCAACGTGACCTGCAACGCATCCTTTGGCGAGATGACCCCAAGAATTCTCTAGAACATTTTAGGCTTAATACAATTACATATGGTACCGCATCAGCGTCTTTCTTAGCAACTAGGTGTTTGCAACAAATAGCTAATGACATTCAAGATACTAATCCAAGGTTGAGCAATATTATTTCAAAATGTTTTTACGTCGATGATCTTATTTTAGGGACACCCTCTATTAGTGACGCAATAGTTCTAGGCCAGTCTTTAACTGACATCTTATCTCAGTATGGATTTCCACTTCGGAAGTGGTGCTCTAATAAAATAGAGGTTTTAGATGCTTTAGCAAAGGATAAAGAATCATCTCCAGGATATTTAATAACAGGTGATGATACAAAAAAAACTTTGGGTGTATTCTGGCAAGCTAGACAAGACACTCTAGAATATGTCATCCACATTAAAAGTGTTGGTGCCGGTAAGGTGACCAAGCGTTTTATTCTCTCAGTCATTTCCCAGATATTTGACCCACTTGGGTTAGTAGGACCAGTCACAATTGGTGCAAAGGTAATTTTACAAAAAATATGGAAACTAAAGTTAGAATGGGATGAAGCTATATCAATGAATTTATTAACCTTATGGAACAAATTTTATAGTAACCTAGATTCTTTAAATTCAATCAGAATCTCGAGGCAATGTATTATAGATAACGCATCGCACATAGAATGTCACGGGTTTTGTAATGCTAGTGAGACGTCCTATGGTTCATGTTTATACATAAAATCCATAGACAATTTAGGAAATGTTTTAATAAAGTTAGTCTGCGCGAAATCTAGAGTAGCTCCTCTTAAGTTCATCACGATCCCTAGATTAGAACTTTGTGGGGCATTGCTTTTAGCACAATTAGCTCATAAGGTTATAAACGCTTTAGATATTCCCATATCAAAAATATACTATTGGACAGATTCTACCATAGTTTTATCCTGGCTTGCACAGGAACCGAACACTTGGACCGTCTTTGTAGCAAACCGTGTTGCGCAAATTCAAGGTTTGTCAAAGGATGCAGAGTGGAATCATGTAGGTTCAGCCGATAACCCCGCCGATATAATTTCCCGCGGAGTGAGTCCATCTGAGCTACAGAATTTAGAATTGTGGTGGACTGGTCCATCTTGGTTACAATATTCCTCGGAATATTGGCCTTCATCTCAAATTGACACTGAAGATATTCCTGAACGTAAGAAACACAAGGTTGTTCTCACAGGCATTATTCAAGATAGAACGATTTTTGAAATAAAATCAACGCTATTTCAATTGAAAAAGTTGGTAGCTTGGTGTTTCAGATTCTATTATAATTCGCACATTCCACCCGATCATAGAATTCTCGATAGAACACTAACTATATCTGAAATGGATGCCGCATTAATTTCTCTCATAAGGGTTGCCCAAAACCAGGAATTTTACACTGAACTTGATTTATTACAAAAAAATGGTCATGTTGCGAATAATAGTCCTTTAAAATCTTTAGACCCCTTTTATAAAGATGGTTTAATTCTAGTTGGCGGACGATTACGCAATTCAAAGCACTCTTTTGAAGTTAAACACCCTATAATTTTGCCTCATAGACATCCTCTTACGAGACTTATTATTTTAGATCAACATCGAAAGCAGTTACATGCTGGAGCTCAAGCTATTCTGGCAGCTCTTAGACAAAGATTTTGGATTATTAATGGCAGAAGTACGATTCGAAATGTGTTATCAAAATGTCACACATGTGTTAGAGTAAAACCTATCAGTTTCACCCAGAAAATGGGAAATTTGCCAGAGTCTCGAATAACCCCACAAAGACCTTTTTATCCTTGTGGCATTGATTTTGCTGGCCCTTTCAATCTTAAGGATGGTAAGCTTAGGCGCAGAAAAATTGTCAAGAGTTATATGTGTTTGTTTATATGCTTCGTCACAAAAGCTGTACATATTGAATTAGTAGGTGACCTCAGTACCGATTCGTTCTTAAACTGCCTGAAGAGGTTTGTTTCTCGCCGTGGTCTCTGTAAACATATTTACACAGATAATGGATCTAATTTTGTTGGTGCGGACAACGAACTGACCAGAATCCGAAGTACCCTATCGACAATTCAAAATGATACTGTTTTTAAAAATTATTGTTTAGATAATTGCATACAGTGGCACTTTATCCCTGCAAGATCCCCACACCAAGGCGGATTATGGGAATCTGCAATAAAATCGGCCAAGGGGCATTTAATTCGAATAATTGGTAATAGAAATTTAGTGTTTGAGGATTTATGCACCATATTTTCTCAAATAGAGGCGGTTTTAAACTCACGACCCCTAACACCCCTCTCCTCCGATCCTAACGACCTACAGGTCCTCACCCCGGGTCATTTCCTTATTGGGGACGCTTTATGTGCATTGCCCCAACGAGACGTTATTAAGACACCAAGCAATAGATTGAGTCATTACCAACAGTTGCAGCAAGTAGTCCAGCATCTGTGGTCCCGATGGAATTCAGAGTATTTGACAACTTTGCAGCAGAGAACTAAATGGCATGGAGTCGCTGCAAATGTGAAGGTTGGAAGTTTGGTTGTACTGAAAGAAGAATCAACTCCCCCCCTCTGCTGGAAGATGGGACGAGTAGTAGAACTACATCCTGGACCTGATGGATTAGTGCGCGTAGCCAGTGTCAAAACATTGAATGGTATAGTGCGTCGTGCAATCCAGAAATTATGTGCTCTTCCAGAATAGAACATTGATGCGAAACTATTGACTTGTGTGTTATCAGCAGTGTATTATAGATATTCAGTGTTTGGACTACAGTTATATTTGTGTTAATATTAAATGTTTGTTATTTTTGCTTATTTTGAAAATTGTCTAAGCAAGAGCCTATTTTGATTCATTTTTCACTAGAATTTGTTTACATTATTTTACTTGTTTATGTGCGAAGAAACATGCTTTATCACTATTTTTCATATGAATATTGAATTGAGTTGTTAATTAGTATTAGCCATTCATTTTTGTTGTTGTTGAAAGCTAGAGCTTCCAAGGCCGGCGGTATGTTCGGTGTTCGGTTCTTAAAATAAATTGTAAAGAAATTTGGCAACAGCGTTAACAGAAGAAGAAGAAGAGAGAAAAGGCGCTCGCTTGGCGCCGACTGGGACTTACCCGTCGTCCGGCATTGTTGTAAAACGTACCGCTCTGGCTCTGCTAATTAATGGAATAAATACAGTCAAAAAATAGTTTAAAAATTTGCTTTTATTCAAGTACAAGTAAAGAGAAAACACCCCAGCCAGTTGGGCTGGACACATTGTACATAAAATATGTCTAGAATTTTCCGCATAATCCAGAAATGTAATAGTATACAGGGGGAGTCATTAAAAAAAACATAACTTTGTGTCACTACTAGTTATTGGGCCACTCTGTATACTAGAAAATAATTTAGGAATGTAGTACTCATGTTTATCTACAAGTTTTGTAGTTAGTTTTTTCTCCGATCTCCGTTAGTATAGGAGATATGGACCACCGCGCGCTTAGTAACTCACCCTGTATATGTCAGATTCTGAAGAAGAAATCGAGAATCTCTTTACTCAATTCAATTTAACTCCATCTTTACTATTCTAATTCGAAAAGTAACAACCAAAATCAAAGACCAACCGTAACAATGAGTAAAAAATTTAAAATCGACCGTACAACTTTATCAAACCTTTCAGTGGCGAAAGCCAATACTTAGAATATTTCATAAGAAATATCAATGAATTCTATCAAACCTATACTGGTGAAAATGCCCAGAAAGAGTATGTGGTTACCGCCATAAAATCAAAATTGATAAATGACGCGGGAAATTTTCTTATGGCACGTTCTAATTTACAAACATGGACCGATATAAGACAAGCGTTGAGAATTAAATATGGTGATCAATATTCTAGACAGAATTTGGTACAAAAGTTTATGTATACCACTAAAACTAATAAAGAAACTATTAAGTATTGAGTATTTGGATAAACTAAAAGGTTTAGTTCAAAGAATTACATCTAAAATCATGTGCGACCCAAATTTAACGGTAGTTGCAAGTCTTGATTGAACAACACGAAATTATTGCTATTCAAAATCTAATCACTAATTCGCCAACCGAATCAAGAACAATTTTAATGGTTCAAAATCTACAAACGTTGGAGGCAGCTAACAAATTTGTGTTAAATTATCAACTAGCTGAAAACCACATAAAATTTAGTAGAGGACTTAGTCATTCTACTAATCAAAATCAAAATTTTTCAAATTTCAAAAATAAAAATACGCAATTTCGTTTACAACAAACCTATACTCAATATGCACAAAAAGCATTCTATGTACCACAGAAACCACAGTATCCATCCCAACCTATTAATATAACACCTAAAAAGGACTATGTACCAACAAACTTTCCTACTAGTTCAAGAACTTTTGGCAAAAATTACAATAATGCCTTTCAAAAAAACACTAATCAACAATTTTCGAAACCTACACCTATATCCGAAGTTTCAGTGCAACCACGAGCACAAAATCAACATCAATACAGACCCAATAACTATTTGAAACCTGATCCAAATGCAGGACCATCAAAAGATATAATCGAAGAGATTAATATTATCTTTGAAATCGAATAACCTGACCCTGACGAAAATTTCGAAACTGAAGAATGTTCCGAGAATCAAAATTATTATGAAGAGACAAATTTTGAAGAAAATCAAGTCGAAACTGAAGACGAAAAATTTCAGTTACAAGCCTTGGATGCAATGAGTCAGCATTAACTTTAAATGCTTATCAAATCAACCAACTGCCTTTTATTCAAATAGACTATCCACCGTGTAAATTATTAATTGACACAGAAAGTCATGGCTCTTTAATAAGACCCTCAATCGCAGAGGAATATTTTTCAAATTTTATAATTAATTCACGAAACAAGTTAACTACTTGTATGGGTACAAGAAAAACGCAAGGAAAAATCAATGTCCCAATTTTATAAGAATATAATATTCAAAACAACATTGAAATGATAATGGATTTCCATGACTATTTTGATGGAATTATTGGAATCAAAGCATTACAAGAAAATAATTTAACTATATATTTTTCTAATATGCTTCTTTCTAATAGTACGGTTGCTTAGCGAAAAAAACGCCATTTGATGATACAAGCATGAAATTTGGCACAGTTGCTAATTAGACCATTTTAATCGATTTGAGTCGAGGACCCATCGACTTTTCTCATTGGTACTAAAAAAACTAAAAAAAAAATTTTTCAAAAAACGTGATAGCACGCGACTTTTTTTTATGTAATTATGATAGGTAATAGGTTATCAAGTTTAGTCACACCAATAAGTATATTATTATCTGAATAAGTAAAATTTTAGACGCCATTTTAAGAAAGTGGGGGTCCTCAAGGTCATCTAAGGTCAAATTAACCTTTAGAGTATTATTTTTTTCATTTTTATTCACCATCGGTATACATTTTATCCCAGTATATTTGAGAATAAGAAATTAACTATTAGAATACTAATAATGGACGCCATTTTACAAAAATCACTATTTTTAAGGTCATGCAAAGGGCACAGCTGTCTTAAACTATTTTTTTATTATCCTGCGTCCCCGAAATATATAGACTAGAGTATAATCGCGCTTGTCTAACTAGAATAAAAATTGAAATTAAAAAATTGACCGCCATTTTGAAAAAATTGCGGTTTTTTTAGTACCAATGAGAAAAGTCAATGGGTCCTCGACTCAAATCGATTAGAATGATCTAATTAGCAACTGTGCCAAATTTCATGCTTGTATCATCAAATGGCGTTTTCTCTTGAAAAAATCCCTTAAGCAACCCGACTATAATAATAAAATAACAATTCCGTTTCAATATAAACTGCTGGACAAATGAAACGGAACAAGCTAATTTTTAGGTTAACTTTGGATTCAAATATCAGGCGAACTAAAGAAGATATCAATGAGCGGTTTGCGGATATTAAAGGATAATTTATTTCTGAATACACTGCTTTGGTCGAATTTTTCTGAATTGAAGCTCCTCACTGACTACAGGGTGAAAAAGAAAATAAGGTTTTTTTAACCAAAATTTCCAAGTAGCTGGTTTCCACAAAACAAAAACAAAATATTTTTTATTGGCATTTTTTTAGTCTCTTATTTATAAAGAAAGAAATAATTTCACAAATTTTTGATATTCCGCTTCGTTAATGAAATTTCGATTTTTTTCTAAAATCCTGTTATTTTCAAAGTTTTTGTGTTGGTTGAACTTACTGTATTTTGTAAAAGAAGATTTTGGTAGGTGATTATAACACCCCACGTTTATCTCTCTCCTGTAATGAGTACATTCTAATTGATTTGATTTCTTGGTGAGGAGCGGCATACCCATAATCTGTAAGTATTCATTCCCGAGTTACTTGAAACTCTTTACGTTTGAAACGAGTCCACGTATTTCAATTGTCTTAGCTTGTTGTTCAATTGGCCAATATTCACATAATTTTTTTGTGCATTTTGAATGCTCTCATTATCAACAAAACGTGCTGGGCACCTGTGTGGGAAGGGCATATACCTTTATTCCAGACAAAATAAGGTTTATGAAAACAAGTTTCAAACGTTGTTGTAATTTGCACGTCTTCCAAATATATTTTTGATGTTGCCGCTTCTGTCTAAATTATCGTCTTCTTGTTATTTTGAATGAAACATCCTGTATGATATTGCATTTTTTTATTTCTCCGAAAATTTGAATATTATCCTCTATCTACCTTTAACTTTTTTTGAAATATTGATAACAACAAAAATATGGAGCCGTTTAAATTTTACGGCCTAGCAACCTTCCAAAATTCTGATTTTATGTCAAAAACAGTTAAATTTTAAGCTTAGGATATCGCCCTTTAGAAAACTCGCCTCCGGCTCGTGCGATAAAATGACGTCTTATGAAACTTTTATTTTAATGTACTATTATATTATGAAGAAGTTATTAATAGGTTTGGGCGAGACTTAAGAAGAATGCAATTCGCATTTACCTAGTCGGAAAATAGTTATTTTTGTATCAAGGGCGCGAAATGCACCAAAGTATTTCGCGCCCGAGTTGCAAACAATATTTTTTCTACAACTCCATTTGAATATCAATCATTCGGAGCCAAAATTGCATTTTCAATCAAAGGTAGGTGAATTTTAATTATTTTTGATTTCCTGACAGGTATGTGTCACCATGACACCCAGTGTGCGAATTAGCTATTTCGCGCACACGTGCGCGAAATAGCTAGTTCGTGCACGGCATCATGGGAACGTTAAAAAATCAATACCTGGGAAAAAAAGTGCCACTTTGCAAACTGTCATGAGTGTGCGAACATCATCATTTTTTGACAGTTGTAGAAAATAGTATATTATGATATAAGTGTATAAGAGGGCATTTAAAGCACGCGCGACATATTTCAAAACACGACGCGCAGCGGAGTGTATTGTAAGTCGCAAGGGCTTTAAATGCCCTCTTATACACGCATATCATACGCTATTTTTTTATTACGAATGCATCATAATCTCAAAAATGTTTTAAAAGTGTTCATTCATTTTGATAAGTAGTAATTTAAATGGCAGGTATGCAGGTAAATATCTAGGTGATGAAGGTAGATCGAACGTTTCTATAGCAAACCTTTGAAAAGGTAGACGCATCATAAACATCATTTTATGCACGCTGCAGCGAGCGATAATCGTTGATTATGATGCATGCGTAATAAAAATGTATTTTTTTTAATTTGGAATATTTCATTTACGTTGTGTTGTTTTAGTTTTGATTACAATTTTTTTCCCACAAGGAAAAGTAATTTGTGCACCTATCAAAAGATACAGAGAATTAACTTTTTTTCCCGTCCGAAATAAAAGTATTTCCAAATTGTTTTATTTTTTAATGTTTATTATATTAGTTACAATTAGCAAAATTTGGGTGTGGCCCAAAAAAAATTTCCGCCTGCGGTGCGCTTTCCACGATTCCCCCAAGAGCAGTTTATTTGCCCCCCCCCCCCCTGTGACAAATTCTGCGGGCGCCGTTGCCTTATGCTGACGAACAGTTTGAGATATTTAATTAGTACAGTGCAAATACGGTTTGAAATTGAACAAATTAACATCAAGATGAGGCTAGCAGCAATTAGTAGTAAATTGTCTTCGTCTTCGAACAACATACCAAAAATCCCCAGCCGTCTGATTTTGCCAGCCAACGTCCACACATGTCAGAGCTTATGTCCAGGCTTTTAGTAGAGGAAGAAAGAAGTAAATCAGAAAATTTAGGAGCAGCATTGGCTATAAGAAGAAAGAAAACGCGAAACTACTCATCAGGGGATCGAGTGAAGGAAGTAAAATGTTTTCAATGCAACAAAACGGGACATTGGAAGAAAGATTGTCCACACAGAGAAAAAAGATTTTGTCATTGTTGTAAAAAGGAAGGTCATTCAATAAAAGATTGCTGGTTTAACAAAGATGGTCAAAGTCAGAGATATCGAGACAAATATAGAAGAAACGAAGAACAGGGTAATCAAGGAAGGGATTGAAGAAATCCAAAAGCCCATTCAACACAGGCATTGGTGGGAATGTCTAGTTTGTTAAATTATACAAATATCCTAGAAAAAACTGGAGAAACTAGAGGAAATGATGATTGGTGGCTAGACAGCGGTGCCACAGAACATATGTGTTATAGCAAAGAAAAGTTTGTTGAAATTCGAAAATCTACAGAGCTGAGAAAAGTAAAAGTTGGAAATGGAATTTTGTTAAATGTAGAAGGAATAGGAATGGTGAACGTGCAAGCATTTAATGGAAAAGAATCGATTGATACAAACTTGCTTAAAGTTTTGCTCCTACCTGAATTAGATGTTAACTTGTTTTCATTGAGTAATGTTCGTGATAGAGGCCTTGTAATGCATTCAGACAAAAATCAATGTGAATTGTTGGATGAAAATAAGAAAATAAGAGCTATTGCTAATAGAAAAGGGAGGCTATACAAAATGAACTTCAAATATACACAAGGTATTTTGTCACAATGCAATCAAGTAGAAAGTTTAACTGATTGGCATCGAAAACTAGCACACATACATTTTAATCAAATCAGAAACTTGGTAAAAAGAAGTGGAATAAAGTATAAAGATATAGATAATCCATTCTGCCAAGAATGTTTAGCAGGAAAACAGCATAGACTGACATTTCTACATAGTGAGTCAAGAGCTAATAGTGTTGGCGAGCTTATACATGGTAACTTGGAAGTTCCAATGGAAGTGTCTTCGTTGCGAGAAGCAAAGTATTTTTTGCTGTTGAAGGATGATTTTTCCGGTTTTAGATTTGTTTATTTTCTAAAGAAAGAGGCAGAAGCGGTAGCAAATGTAAAAAAGTTTTTGAATATGGTGGAAACACAGACGGGAAATAGAGTTAAAAAGCTTCGTACCGATAATGGATCGGAATTCATTAATCATGAACTTAATAATGTATTGAATGATAGAGGTATAATTCATGAAACATCATGTGCATATACACCCCAACAAAATGGAAGAGCCGAGCGAGAAATGCGCACATTAGTAGAAGCTGCCAGAACATTACTGCATAGCAAAAATTTAAACAAAAAATTATGGGCAGAAGCTGTTAACACTTTAGTTTTTATTATAAACCGAGCTGGATGTAGTACAGTAAAAACCAAAACTCCTTACCTATGAAATATGATTTAAAAAGGACTGCACTTTACAAATGTTCAAAGAATTCGGACTAAAAGTGACTGTGCATGTAAATAAAAATAAAAGAAAGAAGTTAGACTCCAAAAGTGAAAACGGAATTTTAGTGGGATATGGTGAAACAACAAAAGGATACCGAACTTATTTTCCATACAGAGGGGACATAGAAATTCATAGAGATGTCATATTTATTCCAGAAAACGGAGAACAAAATGTAAAAAATATAAATATCCCGAAGAACAACAAGAGCTAAATACTACCAAAGTTATAGAAGATGAAGTAGAAATTAATGAAGACGAGAATGGGAAATTTGAAAATATAACGAATGAATTAAAACCAGAGATAAGAAGTGATAGCGAAGATGAACCTGAACCAAGAGAATGGAGAAATATTAGAAAGCCAGTTTGGTTGGAAGATTACGAATTCGATTACGAAACAAGTGATGAAATGAAGTTTTATACCGAATCAGAAGAACCTTTAACATATGAAGAGGCGATAAATAATAAAAATAGTGAACAATGGAAAGCCGCTATGAAAAAAGAACTGTCAGTGCTTTATGAAAATCATACATGGACTGAAGTGCCATGGCCATCAAGCAACGAAAAAGTTATTGAAAGCAAATGGACTTCTAAGACAAAGAGTGACAATGAGTTCAAAGCTAGACTAGTAGCTCGTGGTTTTCAACAAGACAGTGACAGTGAATTTTATGACATTTACGCACCAGTAGCAAAATTAACAACATTCAGAATTTTTCTAGTAGTGAGCAACAAACTGGGTATGCCAATACACCAAATGGATGTGAGAAGTGCATTTTTATATGGAGACATTGAAGAAAGAGTTTTTATTAGCTTTCCAGGTAAGAACAAATATAACAGTGACATTGTGTGTAAACTTAGCAAGTCAATTCATGGACTTAGAAAGTCTCCAAAATGTTGGAACAAAAGGTTTGACTCATTAAGGCCGCGTTAATGGCCGCCATGTTTAAATTTAGTTTTTAAAAATGACGACTGCGTCACTCTACACGTACGGTTCAATATTTTATTTTTTCTACAACTGTCAAAAAATGATGATGTTCGCACACTCATGACAGTTTGCGAAATGACACTTTTTTTCCAGGTATTGATTTTTTAACGTTCTCATGACGCGAGAAAGACAAATATACAATTATGATGCTCCCAATGTAGCTTTTTTGCCGTGGCGCCATCTACTTGAAATTGCTAGAACTTTTTTCACCTTCAAAATTTGTTTTAAGGTCATCTCAAAAAATCCGCAATAATTTCCAAAATCCTTTGGCATAAACATTATTTGATATATTATCTACAATCTCTACAATTAGCTTTTGTTAGTTTTTCGTGGTTATCAATAAAATATGCTTTTCACGGATCCAAGCTTGATAAACATGCAAATATGCAACCACCAACGCATTTAATTGTTTTGGTGGTTGCGAACATGATTTTTGAATTTAAAAAAAAAAAGGCTGAACATCGAAAAACTAAAATAAGGAATTGTAGATAATCGATCAAATAATGTTTATGCCAAATTTCTCACAAATCCTATATTTTGGTTTATGTTGATGATCTTTTATTGTTAAGCACAGATATTGTTCAAATAGAATTATTGAAAAAAAAATTGAATGAAAGTTTTTACATGAAAGATTTGGGGATTATTTCAAATTACTTAGGGATAGAAGTTAAACAAAATTTGAGTCAGGGGTTAACAGAATTAAATCAAAAGGAATATTTAATAAAAGTACTTAAAAGATTTGTCATGCAAAATTGTAAATCAATTACTACTCCTTTAGATAGTAATTTAGATGTAAAAATGTTTAAATGTGAAAAAAATGACCCTTCAATGCAAAATTTATGTAGAAGAATTATTGGAAGTTTAATGTATGCTGCATTAGGGTCAAGAACTGATGAAAGTGTTTGTTTATTAAGTCGATTTCAGGACAAAGGTACTAAAAATTTGTATAAAGCATTGAAAAGAGTATTACGGTATGTACAAGGAACTTTAAACTTGAAACTTATGTTTAATACAAATGAAAAAGAATTACTAATTGGATACGTTGACTCAGATTGGGGTGGAGATACCGTAGATCGAAAATCAACAACCGGTTATGTGTTTAAGATGTTCGGATGCACAATCGCGTGGTCTAGTAAAAAACAACAGACAGTTGCGATATCATCAACCGAATCTGAGTATGTTGCTTTGAGTTTAGCAATAACAGAGGCTTGCTGGCTAAGAAAATTACTGATTGATTTTGATTTTGGTATGGATAAACCTATCAATATTTTTGAGGATAACAGATCAGCAATATGTATAGCCAACAATCCAGAAAATAATAAGGGTGTAAAACAATTTTATTTCATAAAAGAGAAAATCGACGAGGGTATTGTGAACGTGGTTTATATTAAAAGTGAGAATCAATTAGCAGATCTGTTCAGACTGTTCACAAAGTCCTTGGCTCGAATTAAATTTAACAAATTCAGGTTATCTTTAGGTTTAGTTGAATAAATAGGAAATAGTAGCAAGGTCAAAAGACAGAAGTGTCGGGTGTCGCCAGGGCTGTGCGGTGAAATAACCCGAAGCGTGTCGCAGTGGGCGCAGTGCTTGCGCCTTGCCGGTGAGTTAACGGTATACTTAAGATACGCGTGTGGAAGTTACACAACGAGTGCGCATCACAAGTTGTGTATCTCACTGACGTAGATAAATATATATTATGTGTTAAATATGTTCCATATAATGGTGTTATCATTTCCAATGTCTCCGATGGTTGCAAGGATTGCGAAATCTGTGAATTTTTTCTCACGTGACTTATTTTCAACATAACACACTAGTACTTTTAATAACTATTCCTAAGATCGGAAAGATGCATTAAGGCTTACTAGGGATACCATGTCAAAAAAACCCGCCTTGCATTCTACTTCAAAAGTGGCGCGAAAAAAAAAAATTTTTTTTGTTATTCATGTTATGTTAATAATTAGTTTTATTTTCCAGACTAACAGATTAGAAAAAAATGCATTTATATAGTTATAGCTCCGCAGTATAATACAGTATTACCTATTTTGAATGCGCGCTCCGGATTTATCACGCTATATCTCAAAAACGGTTGGTCATACGAAAAAAATGTATATAAGCAATTTTGTAGAGAATACTATTTTACGTAAGTTTTGTTTTGAGTTCTCCGACGTCATATAATATGCACTGGAAGCGAGAATTTTGCCAAAACCCGATTTTCATGACTTTTGACCTTATTTTTTCTGATGTTGCAACATCCGGACATATGGGGATTTTGTGTTGGATAAACTGATATTCATATCAGTGAAACAAAAATTAATAAATTAAACTTTGATTATTAGCCTATACTTTGCTAATTTATATCGCAGCTATTGATGACTGAATGTGTTTATAATAGTTTTTATATGTAAGATAAACAGATGAGGAATCGTTTACTTAAGAAAGGGTTTTGTAATTCTTTGTCTTGATGTTGAGTCAGTTCGTATAGTTATTTCTATGTGTTCACACGCTCTGCTTTCCACTCTGTGTTCGATATAATAAATATATTGAATATCGATAATTAACAAGTTCTTTTATTTCTTAGTCCATTTCCCAATAGGTTATGGGACCAGTGTACGTGTATTCATTGCGGTTGTGAAAACCGGGAGTGTTTAATGTGACAATGGAAAATTTGAAACTAAAAAGAAACAAAAGGCTTTATGCTAATAGAGCTTGAACTTAGATAAGAACACCAGAGCTCAGCAATTTTGAAATAATTATCGTTGAGGATATTTTAAAACCGATTTAAAAAGACGCAATTTCAAAAAAAAAAAATACAAGTCTCTGAAACACAATGAAAAAAGTGAAACAAAACAGTTCCATCAATAAAAAAAAAAAAAAAAATGGAACTCTTATAACAACAACCAAAAAGGGCACAATAATTAGTGTTCCCAGTAATATGGGCATACAGGAAAGTCTTTAGTACAGGCTGGACTGTCCAGAGATTCCTTACAATTTGCTGTCCGTAAGAAAAATGCAAAGGGCTAGTATGACTATAGCTTAAAAAAAAAAAGTGCTAGTATTTACAAAGGCGGTAAGCTTATAATTTATGGGTAAGTCTTTGAACACTTTAATATTAATTGCTCTTGAACTCACTGTTATTGGAAATTTAAAAAAAAAACACTATTATTCAAGCAAATAGTTACGATTAAATAAAAAAATAAAAATGATCAATTGTGGTTTGAACGGTTGGTCCACATTGGTGAGGTTTAAATTATTAAATTATTATAAAAAAAAAAAAAAAAAAATAGAGATCGAGGACTTAGGGTAAGCACATAGTGGAGCGACGAGCAAAGTAGTGAGCAGTGAGGAGAGCAATGCAGCGAAAACTAACACGCGAGATTAAATTGTTTAACATATAGTGGAGAGCAGTGCGGAGATTTAGCAGCGCTGTTAATATCGAGCAAAGCGACGCGTTCAAGCAAATTTGATTTTTCCACTTTGCTCGTTTGTCTCTGTGTTGTAAAAATAGACGTTGAACAATTAATAAGTAGTATTTTTGTTAAAAATCCATTGTGGAACCAAAAAGATACCCAACATCATAACCGATACATATTAGATAAGTTGTGGGATGATGTAGCAAGAGAAATCAAGTCAACAATCAAGTGAAAAATTTATTATATTATTAATTGATGGCTGCTGGACCAATTGAGATTATGGTAATGTTAGTCCATTTTTTTAACAATCTTTGTTCTATTTTCTCCAAAATGTAATCAAAAGTTTCAATATTCATTGAAAGATAAGAGTGAAATTTTTCTGGATGTTGCCGTAATTCCTCATATAAATGGTGATATTCGCCAAATCGAAGTTTGCTTCTGTTGTTTATATGGTGTGCACTACACCTTTTTTTTCTTTCTGTCTTCTCAGTAAATAGCAAAATTTTTAAAGACGACGTTTCGGTTAAAACCAAATTATTCATTTTTATCTTTTTCACTCGAGTATCAACTCGCCACTATGTGCATACAATTCTTTCATCCACTCTCTGCTCATTTGACGCTCTGCTCTCCACGCTGCCCGCTGCTCTGCTCGCCGCTCCACTATGTGCTTAGCCTTAGGGCGCAAATCGATCAGGTTATACAATGAGTATTTATGTGGAGCGTGCATAAACAAGCGCGACTTCCATTTCAAAAACATTGTACTGTTTGTGCATTAATTTACTTACTATTGTGTAACATATTTGATGAGTCATAAGTCATAGGTATTTTGTATGTTTCAAGATTCAGTTGCTGAAAGTGGGGCACATTTCAATTTACAGATTTTCAATGTATTTTGTGACAATGAAGGTGAATATCTAGCTACTGAAATGAGAGATTTTTGGTATGCAAAAAGATAGGTCATCATTTGACAATTCCATGAACCGCAGAAATTAAATGATGCAGCTATATAAAAAAAAAAAAGTTGGAGGCAGTTTTAACTGCAACATTCTCACTTAGTTTGACCCCTCTAAAACTTTAAAAGAATTTGAAACACCATACGAAATGTGGCGTAGTAAAAAGCCTCAAGTAAAATATTCAGTGTTTGGTTCCATAATACCGTTTATAAGTACATATAAACCAGGAAAACAAAATTTGATATCAAATCCTGGAGAGCTGTACTGGTTGGTTATGAACCAAATGAATATGAAGTGTGGGATGTGGTTAGTCATAAGTTTGTTGTAGTCAAGGATATTATTGTAGATATGACAAGTTTGTTTTTGTCCTCCAAGCCTATTAATCTGCATAAAGCTGATTCCTCTGACTATTTGTCAAGAACAGTAGTTAATAATAAGCTTAAAAAGTGAATGTAGAACACTTTGATTATAAAGCTGATTCCTCTGACTATTTGTCAAGAACAGTAGTTAATCATAAACTACAAAAAGTAAATGCAGAACACTTATGGTCATAAAGCTGATTCCTCTGACTATTTATCAAGAACACTAGTTAATCATAAGCTTGAAAAAGTAAATGCAGAACACTTATGGTCATAAAGCTGATTCCTCCGACTATTTGTCAAGAACAGTAATTACTAACAAGCTTGAAAAAGTGAATATAGAACACTTTAATTGTAAAAGCTGATTTCTCTGACTGTTTGTCAAGATCAGTAGTTACTAATAAGCTTGAAAAGTAAATGTTTAACTTTTCTGGACATAGAGCATTTTTCTGACTCTTTGTCAATATCAGTGGTTAGTTAATGATAAGTTTGAAAAAGTGAATGCATAACACTTTGGTGATGAAACTGATTCCTTTGACAGTTTGCCAAGATTGCTGGTTAATAAATCTGATAAAGCAAAATCAGATGACCAACCAATCCAAGAAAGTAGCTAACTGTTAACCCACAAACTTATCAAACTATATAATGAATGATTATAGTAAATCTGTGATTGAAACAGATCTGCCAAATGATATTCATTCAGCTTCCACTATAATCACGATTCCCAAAGTAGTTAAATTAAAATCCTCCAGTGAATTGCATCCAATAAATTTGTTTTGCACTATTGACAAAATTTTGGAGAAAATGGTGTATATGCAATTTGTTGAGTTTATAGGTAGATAGAAATAAACTATTCAGTGATTTTCAATCAGGGTTTCGAGTAAGTCAATATTAGTAGTTAATAGTGATTATGAAAAAGTGAATGTGAAACACTTTGATGATAAAGCTGTTTCCTCTGATTGTTTGTCAAAATCAGTAGTTATTAATAAACTGAACTGAACTAAACTGAAAAAGTGTCAAAAATGAATGTAACACTTTGGTAATTAGCCTATCCAAAACACGTAACTTTGACAAGCAAACAAAGGGTTTGTGTGCCTCTTGGCGGACATTTTAATTTGAGTTCGACAGCATCTTGGATAGTCTAATAAAACCTTTCCCCTGAAAGTGGCAGTTTGTCAAGATCGGTGGTTTGGTTAAGAAATCTGATATAGCTGAATCAGGTGAATAACAATCCAGGAAAGTAGGTAAATGTTAACCCTAATAAACTCATTAAACTAAATAATGAGTATAGTAAATCTGTGATTAAAACAGATTTGCCAAATGATATTGATTCACTCATTATTGCTAAATAAAAGGTGGTCGTTAGTATCAAGACCCGAATATAAAAATATAGTGGATTGTAAATGGATATTTTCCATTGAAAATGATAAAATTGGAAAACCATTTGGATACAAAGCTTACTTAGTGCTCGTGGTTTTAGTCAACATTACTTGGTAGATTATAATGGAACCTTTGCACAGGTGGCGAGAATCGTAGGTTTCTGGTTTATAATAACCTTTTTAATCAGTTCACCCTTTTAATACATCATATAGATGTAAAAACAGCTTTCCCGGATGGGACATTGAAGGAAGCCATTTTTATGAAGGTTCCTGAAGGCTGAAGGGTGGCTGGCTCAAGGTGTGACAAGTAAACCTCCTAACCAAGTTTGCAAGGCTTTGTATCTATGAACTAAAACAAACCACAAGATGTTAGTTTGAAATAATAGTAAAAGTTCATAAAGAAAATGGTTTTGAAAATTCATCAGTTAACCACTGTATTTATATCGGGTCTTCAAAAAAAAACCAATCAAAGATTGCTATGGTTTTTTAAACGTATGTCTTAGCAATATTTGTCTTTAATTTTGTCAATGAAATTTAATGTCAAAATGTCCTGTCAAAAATCCTGACGAATAAAGAAACAGTAATGCGACGTACGTTTTCGTAGTCAAAGCAATCTTCGATTGTTTTTTTTTTTGAAGACCCGATATCTTAGACAAAGGTGCAATATGTAAAATTATTTATGTAGTTCTGTAGATGGTATTTGCCACTGCAGATAATAATACATTGAATACTTTCAAAAGGTATTTGGCAAATAACTGTTCTATGTTTTATTTGAAAGACAGTAAGCTATTTTTGGGTACTAAAATTAAAAGGTAATCAAAAATAAAATTACTCTTGATCAATTTTCATATAGGTACAGTTCAAATGTACATGAAAATATTTTACATAAATTTAATATGAATGACTGTTATGCCATCAGCTGTGTCAGCACTCCACTTCCTAGTAAACTGAATTTGATTGGTTTAAATTCAGAAGAAAAACATGATAGCCCTTGCCGGAATCTAATCGTCTGTTTAATGTATATTATGTTATGTATATCAAACCTGATTTAAGTACCATTGTTAATATTTTGAGCAGGTATTAAACCAAGAATAATAAAGAGTTTTGGCAATATTTGAAAAGGGTCCTTAGATATCTTAAGGGTAACATCAATGTGAAGTTGACACAATATTTTAGTTGTGAATATATTAATTTGTTGAGTGATTCTATTAATCCTGACTAGGAAGGTGGAGATGATAATATAAACAATATAAAATGCACAACAGGATATTTATTTAAACTGTTTGAAATTTGTGTGATATGTTGGAATACAAAAAGGCAGTTGTCAGTAACGGCATCATATACTGAAGCCGAATATATGGTTTTTCTTTTTGAAGAGGCTCTTTGGTTAAAATCATTAGCAGAAAATATGCATAAATATTAATATCAGAGTCAATTATGACCTAGGAGGACAACAATGGACCTCAATAAGTATTACAAATAATCCAACAAATCACAAAAAAACAAATCATATTAAATTGATCGTAATTAATATAAAATATTAATTTGTCCACAGAAAAACCACTAGCAGACATGTTTACCAAACCATTGATGCAAGTGAAATTTGAGAAATTAGAATGGAATTAGGCTTAGTAAATAAGTTAAATGGTTTGATTGGGTTTTTTTGGGGTTTCCCTAATCCCGAGCAGCAAATTCTGGACCGTTATTGTAATTTTCCCCAGAAAAGACACAGCTAAGGAAAGCAGGCTTATTTATGTTATACTAGGTTTAAGTTGTATTACACTGTTAGTATAATTGATCAAATTTTTGAGGTGGCGTGTTGGATAAACTGATATTCATATCAGTGAAACAAAAATTAATAAATTGAACTTTGATTATTAGCCTATACTTTGCTAATTTATATCGCAGCTATTGATGACTGAATGTGTTTATAATAGTTTTTATATGTAAGATAAACAGATGAGGAATCGTTTACTTAAGAAAGGGTTTATAATTCTTTGTCTTGATGTTGAGTCAGTTCGTATAGTTATTTCTATGAGTTCACACGCTCTGCTTTCCGCTGTGTTCGATATAATAAATATATTGAATATCGATAATTAACAAGTTCTTTTATTTCTTAGTCCATTTCCCAACATTTTGAATTTGAATATATTGTTAAGAACCTCAAATACTAACAAACTACGGTATAAAGATCTTGATGTTAATTCGTTCAATTTCAACATGGCAAAATGATTAAATGCGCTGAACTATAATATAGAACAAATGACTTCATTAGAAAATGATGAATATGCAAATGACCCTATACAGTCGCTACGTATTAATCATTTAAACTCAGAGGAATTTGATGCTTTAAAACACGTAATAGGAATGGAAACGTTAAAAAATCAATACCTGTGAAAAAAAGTGTCACTTCGCAAACTGTCATGAGTGTGCGAACATCATCATTTTTTGACAGTTGTAGAAAAATAAATATTTTCCTAAAATTTTCCACAAGCCAAACGAAAAATTGACATTCACCAATCAAGACAAAATTGAAACAACAGATGAAATACCAGTGCACACGAAAACGTATAGATATCCTCATGTGCATAAACAAGAAGTAATTTCTCAAATAAAGAAAATGTTAGAAGATAACATAATCAGACCATCCTGTAGCCCCTGGTCAAAAATGGAGAATGGTCGTTGATTATCGAAAGATAAACGAAAAAACTATTGATGATAGATATCCATTACCTAATATTACGGATATATTATACCGACTTGGTCGTAGTAATTATTTGATGACATTAGATTTAGCCTCTGTCTTTCATCAAGTCGAGATGCATGAAAATTCGATACCCAAAACAGCATTTAATGTTGAAAATGGTCATTACGAATTTAACACAGAATGCTCTTTGGATTAAAAAAGGCCCCCGCAACATTCCAAAGAGTGATGGATAATGTATTACCAGGATTACAGAATAGAATATGTCTAGTATACATGGATGATATAATAATTTTTTCCACTTCACTTCGTGAACACGTGAAAAATTTAAAGAAAGTATTTGAGAGACTCGAGAAGTTTAATTTAAAAATACAATTAGACAAGTCGAATTCTTAGGCCACGTAATTACACCAAATGGAATAAAACCAAATCCAAAAAAGATAATGGCAATTAAAAAACTCCCAATACCAAAGACGGTGAAGGAAATAAAATCATTTCTAGGATTAGTAGGTTATTACCGAAAATTCATGAAAAATTTTGCCAAATTGACCAAACCAATGGCATCTTGTCTAAAAAAAAACAAAAAGATAATACATAATGCAGAATTTCTAAATAGCTTTGAAACTTGTAAAATAGCTATTTATGTACCAAGGGGATTATGTAGATTATAATGCCCGAAGGCGAAACTAGCCCGAGGGCCTATGGCCCGAGGGATATATTTCGCCTGAAGGGCATTATAATCTTAAAATTCCCGTGGTGCATACAATGCTTTATTTTCTACTCAACACAATGTTTTTTCATCAATTTATTATTAACAAAATCAGTCAAACTTGTGTGACAGAATATTGTTTTGTATTTTGACATGTACCTGTACCTGTGATCTGTACCTGTACCTGCGACCTGTACATAGAAACGAAATAAATTAATATATCTATAAACATCTCATAAGGCAAGGCAACGGTGGTGGTCCTGTGAGTTAACGCGCTGGACTACATGGGAAACGTTGATGGTAGACCGGGTTCGAATCCTGGCTAGACCGAAATTTATTTTCCGTCAGACATTTAGTGGCTGCCTAGGAAAGTGCAAATTAATAGAACAACAACAACAAAAACACCTTAGGGTATTATAAGCGGGCGTTATAGATCAGGTTGTTATAGGTGTGTTAACGTATTTCGTTTCCTAGGTATTATGGATCTATAATAGTAAAGTAGAAAATAATAGTTATTTATGTATTAAGGGAATTATGCAGGTGTTAATACCCCAGGGCAACGTTTGTGTCCCGAGGGCCTCCGGCCCGAGGGACACCAATTGCCCGTGGGTATTAACTCCTGATAATTCCCGTGGTACATAGATAATTTTATATCCTACTGAATTTACTGTATTCTGTCTATTTTTATAAAGGAATAAGCCATAAATCAAAATTTCTATTTTTTGTCAAAGTGTAACCTATTCAAGGTAAAAGCGGGAGTTATGGAAATCCTTAACTCCCTTGGGAGTTATGATATCCTTAACTCCCTTCCTTAACTCCCTTGGGAGTTAAGACCCTGTTTATGATTATCGTAACCAAGGTATTATATGGTTTTAATAGTTCAGTAGGATATAAATGTATTAATAAATGATCCTATATTACAACATCCTGACTTTAAGAAACCTTTCTTATTGACAACCGATGCCTCAAACTATGCAATTGGAGCTGTTTTATCTCAAGGTTCTGTGGGAGCTGATCTTTCCATTGCATATGCAAAAATCACATCCAGATGCCAGATTAGCATCTTCAGATGAAGAATTTCACAAAAAATTAGGAGTAATGCTGAAAGATACACCATTATGTAATGATGAAATCATAGCAAAATACTTTATAGACTCTAAAGTATATCTTCCTAAACAAAGCGAGAAAGCTAAAGAAAAAGAAATGACAATGTCTAAATCATCTCAATCAACAAAAACAGCATCAGAAAGAGAACCTGAAGAGGAACCTGAGAAAGAAAAACCCAAAATAAAGATATTAGGTATCCCAACTGATAATACTTCCACGAAAAGAGAAAAAAGAAATTCCCATAGAAATAGGAGAATCTTCAAAAACTCAAGAAAGTAAAAGACAAATAACACCAACTGTTCGTTCGTCAACACTTTCAGCCTTGTTTGAAAATGACCAAACAATACATACGTCTATGGAAAATCCAATATTTGGAGCTTTATATACTAAGAAACGTAAATATATTTGGAAATCAAATTGTATTTCGATATTCCAATAATAACACAATTAGGAAAGAGATAGTCATATTATTTGGTAATAAAAAGAGAATAATATTCTTCTTGCCAAATAATCCAAAATCACAAATTACTAATTTAGTAAAGGAATACATGCCACCTGGTATTTATTGCCCTCATTCCCTAAATAAATCTTTAGAACCTATTGTGATACGAGCATTACAAGAATCGTTTAATTCGAATTCATTTACTTTGTACATCTCGAACTCTTTATTAGAAGATATAACAGACGTTGATCTTCAACAAGAGAAAATTCAGCAATATCATGAGACTAAAACCTCTCATAGAGGAATCACTGAAAATATTGCAGCCTTAAAGAAAAGATTCTATTGGCCCAATATCGAGAAAGACGTACAGAATTATGTCAAAGTATGCGAGATATGCAATAAAACCAAGTATGAACGTCAACCATACAAAATCATATTCAAACCAACACCCATTGGTACGAAACCTTTTGAACATATTTATATTGACACGTATATAATCAATAACCAAAAGTTTCTGACCATTATTGATAGCTTTTCAAAATTTGGTCAAGCCTCTCCTGTAAATACTAAAACAGCTGTAGAAACATAATCACAGGTATTGAAATATTTTAGTGATCATGGAATACCTCAAAAAATCACATCAGATAATGGCGCAGAGTTCAAAAATGCTATAATGACAGATTTTTGTACATTATCACATTATACAACATTGAGTTTCATTAGACAACTCCAAGAAACCCGAACTCGAATAGTCCAATCGAAAGATTCCATTCGACACTACGTGAAAGTATAACGAGTTTAAAACTTCAAAACCCGAATAAGAGTTGAATTATGCCATACCAATTGAACAAACAGAAAATAAACTAACAACTAACTATATAACAAGTTTGGCAGAATCCCTTGCAAATTTGAATAAAGAAATTCAAGAAAAATTATCAGCGAAACAAACAAAGTCTTTAGAATCACGCAATAAAAATAAGACAATCTAATAGAGACAAGATAAGTCCGCGTTATGATAGTAAAACACAGAATCGCTTTGCTAAACAAAATGTTAAACGACAATAATTTATTTCAGGTACCCCGAGATGAATCTTTTAGTATTCCTTACTCTCGTTGGAGTCACCCAAGCGTATACATAGAAAATCCTATTTTACCAATTTCTTTAGGAACTACGTACGTAACAACTCAACATAACACGGCCTATTATCACATAAACACGACAATTATCATACAAGTATCCATAAACTGAAAATAACCTTAATGAAATTATCTGACACTCTAAACAAAACAATATGGTCAAACCAATTTGTTGCACTCTTTCAAACAAATATTGAAAACAGTCATTCCCAAATTAAGATTATGAAACAAGTCATAAAAACCTATCAAGCCCGAAAACGAAATAAAAGAGGTCTATTAAATTTCATGGGCACAGCACAAAAATGGCTCTACGGAACGCTAGATGCTGAAGACGGCGCAAGATATGATTCTTATATCCAGACGCTCAATGATAATCAAAAGACTCTCAATGAAGATCTAAAAACACAAGCTCGAGTATTGAAACAAGTTACAAAAACATTTCACGATCAATTTCTTACTATTGAATCTAACCAAAAGGTTATCATAGGAAAATTACAGAATATTGCCTTGGAAAACCAAAATTTCCACTCAATGTTAACCTTCAATCTAATATTGAACAATATCAATATCCGAAGTAATAAAATAAGGAATCTAATTGATTATGTGCAATTAGCAATAAATTTTGCACAATTGGGAATAATGCATTATACTATTTTACAGCATAATGAATTAAATCAAATATTAACACATATAAGTACCTAAAAGTCAGCAAATAACTTTTGATAATAAAATCAAGTAGGTATTACGAGACAATGAAAATTCAAGTAAAAATCCAAAATGAGTCAATTATGTTTGTTATACTCACACCAATGATTGATCTCAAGCCCTTTATATTGTATAAAATCTATCCAATTCCTATCCAAGAACTTACCATTAGGAATAAGTACCCTTACCTATTACTTACTACGGACATTTACTACAATACTTTATGGGAATGCCCGAAAGTCGAAAGTGAACCAAGAAGAGCTGAAGCAAGAAGAATCATGTGTCTATGACCTGATTACTGACCTACCACAACAATGTCCTTTCACTAAAGTGAAACACAAAAACCAACAGTGAGACATCTCCGGAATGGACAACTATTAGTCATTCCTAAGAAAAGCCTGACGATAGTTATTCAATGTGACAAGACAAATCATATGGAAATAATAACTAATCCAACGCTAGTTTCTTTTGAAAATTGCTTTGTGAAAATACAAAATCAAACATTTTCAAAAACCAACGAGAACTTCAATTTGGAACTGAAGATTCCAAAAATAGACATCTCTGAACTTCCAGAGAATGAAACAACATTGGAACTTCAATTAATCAACCAAGAAGACTTAGAAGAAGCCTTCAAGACGACGAAACAGATAAGAGTTCACAATCTAAAAGAATTGTCTTTTGAACACTCTTATTTGAACACATATGTAATCATAGGTTTAAGTCTTACTGTTTTATTTATAATTTTATTATTTAACTGTTTTGTGAAGTTTAAGACTTCAGAAAAAGGTTGTGCAAATGTGCAAATTGAATTGTCTGATTTGAATTCACAACCATCCACGTGTGCAACATCTTAAGAAGGGAGGAGTTATATTAACCAATTGCCATGCTGATTTATAATCAAATATCCACTTTTTATATGCTTTAATGTGCTTACCACTTTCCTTTATGACGTTTTAAATACATTGTTGTAAAGTAAACATCAAATTGCTATATCGGCAATAAATTCCTATTTAAGCCAACGCAGTCCCATAAGGAACGTTCATTTGTTTTCAGGCTTTTGCTGTAGCAATTTGATCCACATATTTTCTTTTGTGACCTCTGTATTTTAATCAATAAAATAAATGTTTTTTAAAATACAAGTTTCTGAATCGAAAATATAATTAGCTGTATGAACTAATAAATAATTTTAAAAAAAATATAGATATTTACGTCATAAGTCCAGAAAATAGACTTTTACGGTATCACCTCATCCGGAATTTTGAAACAAATAGGTACCTACCTACTGTGCAAGTTTTCCCGGACGAATAATACTCACTTAGTATTTATGTAAACTTTCAATTTGAAATTTCCGTCCGAAAATTTTACCAAACCCAGTAATAGAAAAGTTCATTTTCCAGACTAAAACTAAGTACGTAAAGGTGTGTTTTACGATACAGTATAAAATAAGAACTGTTTCCGTACCACATATTCAAACGTCATAAAATGGCGCCAGTGTGTGACGTACACTTCTGTACCGACCAATAAGAATCGCAACATAAGATCTTATTGTTTGTTTTGATTTTTGATTGGTGTAGAAACTGACGTCATATTCGGCGAGTGTTATACATTCTAACTCAAACGTAGAAACTTTTGATAGATTACTAGATTTAAAAAAAAAAAACACTAAATCTCTCCATTGCTTTTCATACTTCTAATTTATTGACTTAAAAAATAAAATCTTTATTTTCCTTTACCAAACAACATTAGATACACCATTAAATTATTAAGTCTAATTTTAATTTACTTGTTTATTAAAGGGAATATCATAATGACAGTATTCCAATGTAGGTAATATTTGAACAGAAAAAGCAAATATATGAATTTCAATCGCTCGTTTTATGATGAATGTTTATGGTTTCTCCGCGTCACTGATGTTGTCTATAATTAGAGCAATTATCATTTAAAAAGAAATTTGCGATAAAGTAATGGTTAGTGGAAAACCAAGATAGATGAAATTTATTGTTGCGTTTGTCGGAAAATGGTTTAGCAATGCTTTATTGTCATTGTGATATGTGACCAAATCAACGATAATATTTTTAACTGTTATGTTGGAGTGTTGAGGCATTGAAAACTAGAATCTTCAAGGGTGACTTTACAAAGACTGTAATGGTGAAATAGTGAAACATCCAATATATGATCGATAAGTCTTCCAAGAAAACTGCAAAGAACACACCTTGTAATAATTAAAAAAAAAAAAAACTTTTCTCTGAAGAAAAGGCGAACTGATCAAAACTTTACCAGAATGTTATTCAACTGAGATAAAAGTAAGGAAGAAGAACTTTCCATACAACTAGGTAGATGAATACAAAATTTTATTTTTGGTTTAAATGAACTTTCAAATTTGGTTCTATTTTAAATAAACCTAAATTCTAAATCTCTAATAATATGAAGAGTGATGCTTAAGTCCATGAAAAATACACTCAAGTAACAGTAAGAACTAGATTCTTTAGATAAAGGTAGAGAAAATTTTAGGAAGCAAGGTTCCATTAATCATCAGACAGACATAGATTCTTCATATCCTTATATTTTTGTATAAATCTGAACATAAACCGTTCCAAAAGTGAAAACCCTCATAATAGAAATTAGGATAATAAGTTCTAAGTCACTTACCTTTCATCTATAAATCATCACCATCACTATGTAATAATAAACTCTCACCAAAAATCTCACTGATACCGATCTCTTATAGGACGGTTAGTTAACCAACTTTTTATCTAATCTTTACCTGCAATGATGCTACAAACTAATTAATTATAGTCAATAAAGTCACCCTAATGTTTGAATATTTAGTCATCCAGAGAGAAATCATTACCTAATCAATAATTTGTACTTGTTAAAATGTTAGAAAATCGACGAGCGAGTTTTCTGTTGAGATGATATGCAGGGAAATACTGGTTATATTAATAGGCATCTATTGTTTGGTACTTTTGTAGTTGGTACCTGATTTTTTAATTATTGATATTATTGTGTTTTGATTAATTGGTGTTTGAAATTATAGCGAAGATTATACTTAATAGGTACATAATATGACTCACCTATTTTTCCCTAAAGTTTTAATTTCTTTTCATACCTATATTTATTATCATAAGTTATAATTAATTTGTTATTTGAAATTTTAAAACATTAGCAATCGTTTTCAGTTTGTTGATGAAAAAAAAATACGCTTTTATAACCTATTGCAGAGGAATTACTTCATTTAGGTACTTATGTGATACTCTGTATTCGTTTTATATAATGTGTTATGACTTTGTATGTAATTCAGATGTTTTATTTATTAAACATCCTCTATGACGCAATTAGTGTTTTACCTCTCATCAGTAATTTCAGAAGGTTGACAGGTTAGTTCACGTGGTACTGGTACTGGTACCAAAATAAAGGACAAAAGGAAGTATGCAACATATGATCCTGTAACAGGTTGCGCAAGTAGGTACTCTATTATTTAGTTAGATGATAAATGGCTTGCGGTCTTATTGATGGTGTTTATTGCCTTGGGGTAGCTACAAATATTGTCCGTTGTTTTTATTCTGACACTTTCCGTATGAAGAGCGAGAGGGTGAAGCTTATGGCAATAACAGATATGACGTCAAATGACCATTGGCTTTCTAACGTAGGGAATCACCAGCTGTAAAACTATGGAGGAGGTCTATTTGCAAATGAGACAAACAACTTCAGTAAGGTTTTCATACATAAACTTTTATTGCATAAAATTGACATAACATTTTCAAATAAATCTAAAATTCCAAAAATCTGCTCTTTACAGCAACCTCAACTGTTCTCAACCCCTTAGTAAATCAAATCTATCTTCCCTAACCAATCCTAGTCATCCTAATTCAACAAACTTATTTAGTTTTTGTTCCCAAATTTATCAAAGATATTCACTTGATTCGTGTAATTAGACAGAGACGGAGCAATAATATTCGTTGATTAACATCCTTCCAATGCTTCTAATTTATAAATCTCAAAACCCTTCTTAGATTGAGATACAATATTATCCAAAATCTTCAACCAAAAATAAGGTATTTAGCTGGATAGAACAATTTCATTTATAGACCGTTTACACATTACACAGAGTCCAAAACATTATATTCAATTTGTAAAGCAAATGTCCTTGACTGGTGAATCCCTCAAATAATATTATTCAAAAGAAACTTCGGCGATGCAAGAGGGGGACGCACCCACAAAACATCCCCCCTTAGAAATGTAAGTCTTATGAGAGACGTCAGTCTAGTCGTTTCAGCTTTCCCCTCCAATCACTAGAGGCGCTTCAATCAACCTATTAAAGTTTTCTTTTTCCTGCCGGACCGTGCGCCAAGATTTGAAGTTTATTTTGTCATTTCCAGTCGTCAAAATTTAAATTTTGAACTTCTCCCAACATTTAGAATTATCAATTACCTATCAATTATCAATAATTATTATCTCAAAATGTCTTCTCCCAGTTTGTGCATCAGAAATGCTATGTTCCGGGGTGCGGCGACAAATACAGCAGCTATTTCCGGTTTCCAAAAGATGTCGAAAAAATGAAACAATGGCTAGAAAAAGTTCGCAATCCTTTACTAAATAGCCTAAGTGTCGAGAAGGCTTATAATAATTATAGAGTGTGAACAAGACATTTTCCTCGAGAATTTATTGTTGGCGATCCAAAAGCCAGACGAGGACTCACATGGAATGCTGCGCTTTTGCTGTATCTCCCTGAAGGTAAGTTAATACTAGATATATGTGAGAAAGACGTACAACCAGGCCCTTCATGTCGTCAATTTTTATCTACTGAAACTTCTGCAATTCGGGCAGACATTGCTACACCAAGTGGAACCATCACATCTGCAAACATGAAAAAGTCACCAACCAACTTTGTCTCTTAAAACTTTTATTGGTAGGTACCTAAGTGTTATTGCTTAATGAATAACCACCCAGTTGGGAGTAGGTGAATTTTAAAACATCCTAACTCAAGTAGGACTACTACTATAAAAGACTACTAATTACTAAAACTTGCAGTCGAATGCTAGAAAAATTAGAAGCTAAATGTGCGAAAAGCTCGTCTCCAATCTTGATCTATTTTTTTTTTTGCAGGTCATGAGAGAAGGTGCCAAATTTTAAAGAACATTAACGTCACTAGGCAAAAAATTCCTATCCCCAAGGGAAAAATATCTTTATTCCAAAGTTATAGAATCCAGCAATAAGTTAAGAAGAATCAGTAGAAGGTTGTCGTCATTTAAATCCAAAGTTTCTGCTGCTGAATAACTTGCATCATAAACCAAATTTCAAAGGCTCGTAGACCACGTCAATCCATTGATATACAGCTTTATTTTAAGCCAAGTCCGTACTCAAAACCAAAAGCCTAAAGCTAGACGATTTACATTGGACGAGAAGTTGTTGGCGTTGTCTTTGCTTAAAGCTAGTGGTAAAGGGTATAGACTATTATCAAAAATATTTATTCTATCATCCAGGCGAAATCATTTTCTTGAATGAGCTTTATATTATGTATAACTACATAAACTTTCTACCTAACACATGCGGAAAGTGTATTTTCTGGACTTAAAGGCTTGTCCGAACTCTGCTTTTTGTTGTCATTCGTGCAACTTCCATCACGTGCAGAAACACTTTCCTCACTTGTTAGGTTAACAACGATTTTGGATTGGGAGAAAAGGACCTCTTTTGTCATTTTATTTACGATTTAAGTTTTTCATCAAGCTATTGTTAAATGTACGTCATTACTTCTTGTAACTGTCCTTATTATCTTTAACTTAACTAGCATTAGGTACCTACCTATGTATGTATACTTACATGAAAAAAAACTGTTTCGCAATAATTGTAATTAATTCCATATTCTTTAATATTTTCTGTTTCAAACTTTAATAAATATCTAAATTTGTCATCTTAATTTTTAGTCAATTTTACCTTGAAGGCGCTTCAACACTACCGATTTTATGTATTTCTTCTTTTTGGCACAATTATTTTATGCCAAAAAATGGTAGAAACTTTAAAGTGGTGGTGTTGAATCACTAGAATCAAACAATGGTGGAAACGATCAACCGGAACGAATAAGATACCGAACGAACCCTAACTGCGTTTTGCATTCGCCAATAAATCCAGAATTACAAAAGCTTACCCCCCCAGTCACTAGAGGCGCTGAAAACTTATAGACAGGTTCTCAACACGGCACTTACCTTTCTAAGGGGGGATGTTTTGTGGACGCACCCGACCCAAATGCCTAGAGCCTTTTTCATATCTCTAGATACAAAATAAATTTAATGCGCAGTTATTGCATAGATTTGGCTGTGTTTGGACTGCAGTTTACGTCCAAATTTCTCATTTTCGCCTAATAAAGGCCTAAATAGTTTTTTTCCTACTTTGAGTAGTACCAAAGTTTACGTAGTACTACATATAGAACTTTCTACAACAGCTGAGAGTGGTTTAGCAGTTTCTACGAACTCTCTTCTTTTCGTCGTCCCCTCACACATAGTGAGTAAAAGATATTTAATAATATTCCTTTTGATATCGCCTATACCGTCATACACGTTGTGTTTTAAGTATACTGTAATACTGTGTAGTGCAAATTTAGTGTATTTACCTAAGTTTCTCAGTTGCGCTGAGATTAATATTAAAAACCGTTTAAGAGAATAAAGATTGTGTTTAAACTTAAAATAAAACGATTTTCACGTGTTTTTATTTTTTTCCAATACAGTAATACAGTCGTGTGTAATACACATTAAATAGTCAACTTCATTCCGAACCCTTCAGGAACTCGTAATTATATTGGGCAATAGTCAGGATATTCCCCTAATTATACTATTAGCAAAAATATTCCATGGGTACTCATTTCAATTAAAGTCAATGAAATTGCAATAATGTTCCATAGTAATTTCACTTTACTTCATTTACAGCGTCACTGCAATAAATGGTAAAGTACCTACTCATGTAGGTATAAATTTCCTATATATGTACTTACAATTTTCCCTTACTTTTACTGAAAGATTCTAATATTTCAATTTCTTTTGACTATTTATAGCACGCACATAATTTTAGATTAACCGTTTTTTTAATTTTCTTTCAAATTTCTTGACGCAACTGTCAACTGAAAATACTTTTCGCGATTTCTTCACTTCCTCGAAATCCCACGTACAAAAATCGATTTTGAGCGGGAATTAAATTTTGTCTGAGGCGTTGTGACAAACATCGCGAATTTTATCTTCACTGGACAGATGGCCGTTTACTGTTCGACTTTCGACTCTAGACTATCTCTTTGGCTGTCCTCTCTACTTTGATTGTTTAAATACTTTCAGTCCCCCCTGGAATTCTGATTTGGATACGTTGACGAACATTCCCCACCAGCTATTTCTGAAAAGTGTTATTAAGTTGAACCGAGGATGTCGCAATTTTCTCAATTGTTTCCGTTCACCAAGGGCATCAAGACGTCTCACCTTGACTTCTAACGCTGATACGCTGGTCAGAATTATCAGAAACCAAATTGATTTCGTGCTGATAAATAAATTGCATCAAATCTGCAAAGACTTACCCTGGCGCAGATATAAATTCGGATCAGAATTCGCTTGTACCGAATATCCAGTAGACACTAAAAAGATGTACACCTAGAACGGACAGCCCAAGACTGGATCTGACAATATTAAATGACTAATCAAGTCTAGCCAAAGTTAAAGACGAATTAGATAATAAAATTAAACGTGATAAACAGGGCAGAGAATCAAGAATCAAGAAGTGGAGACTGTATGGACTGGTATCAGAGAAGCCTTTGTTAGCGTCATCTCGAAATTGTCATCAAGTATATCACTAGGGTCAGGAAAAAAGCTTGGATGTCTGATGAAATCCTCGACTTGATGGAAGAAAGACGCCTGCAAAAAGACCAGCCAGCATATCGTCAGTTGAATCGTGAAATAAAAAACAAAGTCAGGGTAGCTAAAGGAAATTGGCTAAACGAACGGTGTAAGGAAATCGAAGACCTTGAAACAAAATATGGCAGTTTTAATATGCATAAGAAAATTAAAAAAAGCTGCTGGTGTATACAAACCTCGACCGGCATTCTGTTGGACAGTCAAGATAAGATAAATTTTGATGTCAACGACAAAGTAAAACAGTAGTGCAGCTATATCGAAAACCTGTTTCAAGACGAGAGATCGGACATCCCTGTCATCCCTGCAGAGTATTCACGAGAAGGCCTATAACCAAAGTTTGTATAACTAGGTAAGGAAAAAGTCCAACACTTAGTTATTCAAAAATAGAAAAGATCCAGACGGAGTCTACTCAGAAGTCAGAAGTTAATAAAATCCTAAAAAATGAGCAGTCACTACACGCAATATTGAAGCTTTTCAATATGGTTCACCGATCGGGCATCATTTTCTCTGACTGGCTTAAATCAACATTTATGACGCTTAGAATTAAGGTATTGGGTAGCTCCGGCCTTAGCGATTATCGCCTTATTAGTTTGATGAGCCATTTTCTCACGATTTTCCTAAATAAATCATCCATAAAAGAATATACGCAAATTGCGAGTCCTTCACGGGTAAATCCCAATTTGGTTCTCGTAACGGTTTTGGCGCAAGAGAGGCCCTATTTAGCATCCAATTGCTAGTACAAAGATGTAGAGATGTTTATGTTCCTAGTATACGCATAATTTCGTAGACTATGAGAAAGCGTTTGACAGAAGCTTATGAAAATTCTCAAGGTTGTAGGCCTAGATGATAGGGACCTCACAATAATTGTAAATCTTTACTGGAATCAGAGTGCACAAATCAAAATAGACCAACTGATGAAGTACGGAAAAAAAGTCCTGCAGGATTGCATCCTTCCACAGTTACTTTTTATTATTTATTCGAAAAAAATATTTGAAAATGCACTAGAAGACTGCACTGAGGGAACTTCTATCAACGGCATGAACATTGACAATCTTCGGTATGCGGACGATACGGTTTCAATCGCTGATTCTCTGGAAGGTCTTCATCAAATATTACTTGATCATTTGGCTACTGACAGTGGAGAATTTGAATTAATATCGATCGCCAAAAAAACTAAATGCTGATTACTAAGAACTAGGTTGTAGGAGGTATTCTTCAGAGATCGTTATCCCTATCGCTATGGCACTTGTCTTCTTCTCTCTTGTCGAAAGCCATAGAGAGGAGACGTCAATAGAGATAGAGAAAATATCTCTATTCGTTACAGAGTCCCAGCCCAGGTTACCTATATCTGGGAAAACTTCCTTTTGATTAGTCCTGATATATATAAAATAAATGTTTGAAGCTACTTTCCATTTGTTGAATTCAGAATATTAGTCGAGTATATACGCCTTTTCATAGGATTATTATTTGCCAGATATTTCTGGTAGTTTTTCAGAAACCTTAGGGTACCTGCTTCATATCAAAAGTTTTAGGGGAAGTATGTCTATATGTTGGACCCCTTAAGGAAAATAGCTTAGAACTTTTAGAAGCATTACTTGTTTGAGGTCTGTCTGGTATCCAGATATGTTTGGCCCACCAAGGATTTTACCTGTTGGTAATATTTGATTTAAATATTATTGTTTTCCTATAGTCTTTCATTGTTTCAAGTTTTTTTTTTTTTTTGTTTTTTGTTTGTTTTTTTTTAATATAAGTATATATTTTTTTTTTTTTTTTTTTATTTTTTTTTTTTTTTTTAAATTTCAATCTTAGCAACTAATATAAATTTATACAGGGCGCTGTATATACTAAAATTATTCGATATTAGAAGAGATTTTAAGTTGAATGGAAATACAACCAGGTCCTTTAAAATATTGTATAATAAATACATGTTATGAACATGAAACAAACATCCCAAGATACTGTGTTCCAAATCCCCTATATCTCCACATTCGCAGAGTTCACTCTCCTGTAATCCGATTTTTTTTTTATAAGTAGGAATTAATGCATGACCACAACGAATGCGAGACATAGTTCTTATAAAACTTCGGTTCGCTATTCCGACAAACCAAGCCTTTTTATTAATTTCTGGAAACATTTTTTTAAATGCAAGTCCCTTATCAATAAGGTTAAACTTCTCCTGCCAGCATTGGTATAGCTTAGACTTCGACAAATTAAAATAATCTGAATGTGGTATTTTATAATTTTCAGCAAAACTTGGGAGATTTGTTGCATCCTTAGCTAGTTTGTATACAATTTCATTATCCTTTATGCCAATATGAGCCTTGATCCAAACAAGATGAACACATTTACCAAATCGTTTGAGTGCAGTGTTTGAGTGTTGTACAGGTATTAATTATTTTTTTAACAATATAATTGGCCGGCGTTTTGAAGCTACAATTGTCAATGGCCTGTAAGGCGCTTTTGCTATCAGTAAATATGGCAAATTGTGTATTACCTTCATATTCGATACAATGTATCAGCGCTTCCCATATAGCCCATAATTCTGCTGAGAAAATTGATGAACCGTTCAACAGCCTAAACTGTTTATATGTATTCTTATTTTTGTGGATGAAAGCACACCCTGTTCTACCATTGATAACCGATCCATCGGTATAATATATGCTCTGAGTTCTTATAAATAGTATTTTGATCTTTTACACAAAGATATTTTATAATTAATGGTTCTTCACTGTTATAATGCTTTATTGTTATTTTGGGTATATCATAAAGAAAATTATTGGACAGCTGGAAGTATGGTGCTATTTTCGAAGAATAGATATTTTCTTTATTATGGGCTATCCAAGAATAGCTATTTACAAGTAGAGGAGATTTTTTTATGTTTCCAAAAGGAATGCGTAAAATTTAATACTGTGTTGAAAATGAAAAGAAATAAAATAGGTAAGAGAAAATTGATGTAAATTGGTTTCTGGTCGTAGGAAAAATGGTGTACATCACTCGTAAGAAAGCGTCTTTCATACACTCATGCGAAAAAACACTCGTCGAAATTTGTCGCTTTCTACACTGTGAGATAGGGCCTGTTTAGTGGAGTCATTTTTTTTTGTCTGGCATTTTGAGGGATGAATGTGGCTAGTTAGCTGATGAGAATATAGGTGGTTTTAGTGCTTGCCACCTGTTCGAAATGTTCACAGAATGTTTCGCCGGAAAACTCGACTTCGAACTGGGATTACCGTCTGGCGATTTTTCAGCGATATTTTCACAACAAAACCTTTCATTCTCTCGATTACCAGACAAAAAGTAAACGCGGAAGGTTCTTTTCTTTTCTCTTGGAAGTTGACACTCATCCCCACTTTTTCAGCTATTGAAAAGCATCTGGTATTTTTTATGGGTGAATTATTTATCAATGTCAATCTTTTATTTAGAAGCCAAAAAATTTGGGATCATTAAAAAAAAATTCCTCATGTAAATCAATTTTTTTCTTCTGCAAATTTTCGAACGGGAGGCAGGCATTAAAACCACCCATATTCTCATCAGCTTAGTAGCCACATTCAGCCCTCAAAATGCCAGACAAAAAAAAAAAAAAATGACTCCACTAAACAGGGGTGCGATTTTCGAAACCATTCGAGTACATTTCGTACACGAAGTTTGACTGACAGCAATGTAAATTAAATGGGGAGCAGTCAAATTTCGTGTACGAAATGTACTCGAATGGTTTCGAAAATCGCACCCCAGGCCCTATCTCAGAGTCTATAATGTAATATACTATTACACAGCTCACAAATGAAAATTTTGCATTGATTGCTAACACCTGCACATTCATTGTGACACCAAGATTTGCAAATTTGGCATCTAATTCACTTTTCCCTGTATCTTCAATTTGAGTAAAGGTCATTGCAATATAGGTAAGCATGATGCATCGTTTGGGTCATCTGTGTCTTTATCTAAATACTGCGAGAGGATGTGTTGGTCATGATCACGGTCGTCACTATCACTAACAAGCACAATTTCTCTTTTTACCTGGCATATTGCTTCCTTTTTTTTCAGCCTTTTCACTCTCTTTTCCTTTCATCTCTACGATGTCAGAAGTAGAAGTTTTTCCACGTTTTCTACTAGGTGCTACTTTTGCGACTGAAGGGGGAGAGCAAATCTCTTTTACTGACATATCCAGGCCTAAGGATGTCGAAATATCAGGTGGCTTAGGTGCAGAGCTATCATTTGATACGGATTGAATTGGATCAAATTTCGATGGTCCTGGTGATGAGATTTGATCTAATTGAAGGCTGGTTTCTGGTGGTTGAACTGTAATATCAATATCATTTTTGAAACTAGTATTTGGAAGTAACTTATCTGTTGTCAAAGATGGCGAGTATTGCCAGTCTTCAAACACATCGGGATTGAACAGACATATTTCAGTTTTTGCAAAAGAATTTATCGCATTGGTCGGTACAGCATTTTTTAGTTTTTAGATATGCTCGTCCAAAGAGGCTAGCTATTTGAAACGGTGTTACTGTTTTTCTTGGGTTCTGTCGCAGCCACAATTGGATTTCTTGACCGTAATATAAACTGCTTTCGAACAAGGTAAATATCGCCTAACTTTCAAGATCGATATTTTTGGAACCAGAATAGATATCGACCTGCGGTTTTCACGGGCTGACAGATTGACTTTTTGTAAAAAAAATTGCTATTTTCAAATTTTTTTAAATGTCTACTTTTTTTTATACAGGGTGTTAAAAGAGTCCATGATTTTCATCCCAATTTTGAATGTGTGTAACTTTCTCAAATAATTTTTTAAGTTTTATTTCTATGCGGCGTTTTAATCAATGATCTTCTGCAAAAAAAGTAATTTCTCAATTTTTTTTTACCTGCCTTGGTTTTAAAAATATCGATTTGTTTTCATAACCTCCACTTTTTCCAACTTTTAAGCACCTGAACCATCCTGTACAATAAATTTTGCATCTTATGCTGCTGTTTGATATACCCTACGATATCCTGGTTTATTTTCAATAAAAAAAAATACTAAAATAATGTGGTATCCAGTAGCGAACTAATAATCGCCAATTTTCGGAATTATTTATCAATGGCTCACCGAATTTTACATTCAAAGGTGCATAATTTTAAAAATAATCATTTGAAGTTTCATTTGTTCAGTTTACTTTAATCATTGGCATATTATTAAGAAACCAATTTCTCAAAATTTTGATATTTGCCTTTGTTTTTAAAATATCGTTTATTTAACATAACCATATTAATTTTCTCAACTTTTCCGTTCTAAACCATCCCGAATCGTTCTTACCGGTGAATTTTTTTAGCAATTGTCATACCTTTCAGCCAGCGTATTTACTGTGATTAGAAATATCGAATACCTCAATGATATGCTGTACAGTGGCGTGCAAACAGAAATTATTATTTTCCATTAAATCAATTTTATTAGCACTTGTTATATCTTTCGATTAGCTTATTTTTATGATTTAAAATTTCGAATACCTCAATGATATGCTGTACAGTGGCGTGCTAATAATTATTTATACCACTGATAAAATTTAAATATTCGGAACCGATTTCGTTGTGGTGAGAGGAAACCCGAACTTTTATTACCTGCTAATTTTCTTTGTAGCTTCATGTAGGTATTTCAATTAAAATTACATTACATTATCTGCCAAACAAAAAATTATATGAACAACGTTAATGCTTCTTTAAGTTGATTTAGAATAAAACACAAAAAGTGTTGCTATAGGTTTTTTACGTTATATTTAGGATAACGTTGTAGAACAAGGACTGACAATGTTGTCAATGCCTTTTTTTCCCTATAATTTACCAGAATGTAATAATAAATTATCAAGACCACTGACAGCTAGAAATAACAAAATGAATCGACACGTGTTATTTATTCGAAAATGTTCATTCGAATCATACAAAGTCGCGCGCCGTTGTCGGGCATTAACATCTGAAATTCCCCTACTTTAAATGCGTTAAGAAGTACTGTCAGTTTAGTTAGGTAGATACCTAGGTAAAATGTATCAAAATAAGTGAACTAGAAAACTAATCAAACTAAGATTCAATAACAACAACAAAGTTACCTTAAAGTTGAGAAATAAACAACGTAAACTAAAAAAATTAATAAAGAACGGCAAATAATCAAAGTTAGTAAGCCCTCTCCTCACATTCACAACCTCTTGGCGTCGCCGGCCGTGGCATGTTGTCAACCAAGAGATTAATAAATGCCTGAGGGATATTTTGCCACTTTTCTTCTATGGCAAGTGCGAACTCATCCAGCGTTTGGGAGCATTTTCGCGCTATCGTACCAGTAACTTAAACTGAGACCACAAAAGATCAGGAGATTTTGGAAGCAGGTGTTACTGTTGCATGTTATGGTCCCCCAAAAGCTCCTAAACAATTCTTGCTTTGTGTGGTCTCGCATTATCGTCAACCATGATGAAATGCTCCTTAATATTTTCTGCATATGGAATAACAATGTCATTTATTATGTGATTCCGATAAATTACGGCATTAACAGTACCCCGTGAAATGTATAAGTCGGATCTATCGTTATACATCACTCCTGCCCAAACATTAAACCCTCCTCCTCCAAAGATTTCCTGAGAAGCCATGTTGTCTTCTTCAAATTGCTCCGCAGATTGCCTCCATACTAACACTCTACCATCGGAGTGTATCAGGTTGAACCACGTTTTGTCACAAAAAAAAAAAAAAAACAATTCCGATATTCGTCATTCAATGCCAATTTATCGGTGGCTCATTCGACAGCAAGTCTTCTATGGTTTGGCAAAAGGTGAACACATTTTGCTCGCGCTAGCGTTCTTCTAACGGTCCTGTTAAATGCCACTATACCAGTGTGCCTTCTTAGGCTATCATTCAAAACACTAGAGCACAAAGTTCGGTTATTGTGAACCTCTCTTAATAGAGTTCATGCTGCTCATCCCTCAATTTTCCTAGGGGCCCCACCTCTGTGCACATAGCGGACATGATCGTTCAGGCAAAGACAATAAAAGCTGTTTTAGGTAATTTATGGTGCTGCCGCTTACCGAATATATTTGCGCTACATGTCTTTAGCTTAAGTCTTCATTTAAAAGGCGAATAAGCTAATTATTCCTATCATTTTCTGTTAATCAAGGCATTACATGAGTGGCGAAAGTGTTTCTTTTGCGACGAATCGCGGTTCAACCCGACACACTCCGATGGTAGGGTGTTAGTATAGAGGCAACCTGGGGAGCGATTTGAAGAAGACAACATGGCTTCTCAGGAAACCTTTGGAGGAGGAGGGTTTAATGTTTGGGCCGGAGTGATGTACAACGATAGATCCGACTTATATATTTCACGGGGTACTGTTAACGCCGTAATTTATCGGAATCACAAAATAAATGACATTGTTATTCCATATGCAGAAAATATTGGGGAGCATTTCTTCATGGTTGACCATAATGCGAGACCACACAAAGCAAGAATTGTTTAGGAGCTTTTGGGGGAGCATAACATGCAACAGTTACACCTGCCTCCAAAATCACCTGATCTTGCGTGGTCTCAGCTTAAGTTACTGGTATGATCGCGCGAAAATGCTCCCAAACGCTGGATAAGTTCGCAACAGTGGTAAAATATCCCTCAGGCATTCATTAATCTCTTGGTTGACAACATGCCACGGCGATGCCAAGAGGTTGTGAATGTGAGGGGAGGGCTTACTAGCTATTAATTAAATAACTTTGATTATCGGCCGTTCTTTATTAATTTTTTTCGTTTACGTTGTTTATTTCTCAACTTTTAGGTCACTTTGTTGTTGTTATTGAATCTTACTTTGATTAGTTTTTTAGTTCACTTATTTTGATTCGTTTTACGTAGGTATCTACCTAACTAAACTGAAAGTACTTCTTAACGCATTTAAAGTAGGGGAATTTCAGATGTTACCGGTTGACAACGGCGTGCGACGTTGGCTACGTTCACCAGAACCAAAACGGAATGTAAACAGTTTTCAAATACCAACAGAATAAGTTGGGTAAACTCTTGGTTCTGCTGAACGATTCAAAGTTTCAATGAGAGAACGTCACCTTCTAAATGACAGGTCACCACACAAAACACAGTGTCGAAAATTTTAAACTCTCTGAAATTATGCTTGCAAAAATGGCGACCGTTTGCAAAACATGTTTGGTTTTAACACAAATTCAACATAGCGTTCAGCAGAACAATCGCAAACCGTTTACCAACGTTTGTATCTGGTGAACGCGGCCGTTGTATGATTTGAATAAACATTTTCAAATAAATAACACGTGTAGATTCATTTTGTTATTTCTAGCTGTCAGTGGTCTTGATAATTTTTTATTACATTCTGGTAAATTATAAGGAAAAAAATAGGCAATGACAGCATTGTCAGTCCTTGTTCTACGACGTCATCCTAAACATAACGTAAAAAACCTATAGAAACACTTTTTGTGTTTTGTTTTGAATCAACTTAAAGAAGTATTAACGTTGTTCATATAATTTTTTGTTTGGCAGATAATGTAATTTACCATCCTTAACTTTATTTTCTGATACTGCTACCATTAGTGGAAGAATTTTTAATTGAAATACCTTTAAACATGAAGCTACAAAGAAAATTAGCAGGTAATAAAAATTCGGGTTTCCTCTCACCACAACGAAATCGGTTTCGAATATATAAATTTTATCAGTGGTATAAATAATTATTAGCACGCCACTGTATAGCATATCATTGAGGTAGGTATTCGAAATTTTTAATCATAAAAATACGCTAAAAGAAAGATATAACAATTGCTAGTAAAATTGATTTAATGAAAAATAATAATTTCTCTTTGCACGCCACTGTACAGCATATCATTGAGGTATTCGATATTTTTAATCATAGTAAATATGCTGGCTGAAAGGTACATCAATTGCTAAAAAATTCACCGGTAAGAACGATTCAGGATGGTTTAGAACGGAAAAATCGAAAAAATTAATACGGTTATGTTAAATAAACGATATTTTAAAACCAAAGGCAAATATCAAAATTTTGAGAAATTGGTTTCTTAATAATATGTCAATGATTAAAGTGAACTAAACAAATGAAACTTCAGATGATTATTTTTAAATTATGCACCTTTGAATGTAAAAATCGGTGAGCCATTAATAAATTATTCTGAAAATGGGCGATTATTAGTACGCTACTGGACACCACATTATTTTAGTATTTTTTTTTCCATTGAAAATAAACCAGGATATCGTGGGGTATATCAAACAGCAGCGTAAGATGCAAGATTTATTGTACAGGATGGTTTAGGTACTTAAAAGTTGAACAAAGTGGAGGTTATGAAAAAAAGTCGATATTTTTAAAACTAAGGCAGGTATAAAAATTTTGAGAAATTACTTTTTTTGCAGAAGATCATTGATTAAAACGCCGCATAGAAATAAAACTTAAAAAATTATTTGAGAAAGTTACACACATTCAAAATTGGGATGAAAATCATGGTCTCTTTTAACACCCTGTATAAAAAAAAGTAGACATTTAAAAAAATTTCAAAATAACAATTTTTTTCGCAAAAAGTCAATCTGTCAGCCCGTGAAAACCGCAGGTCGATATTTAGTCTGGTTCCAAAAATATCGAGCTTGAAAGTTAGGCGATATTTACCTTGTTCGAAAGCAATTGTCCAGCAGTTTAGTTGTAATGGTCGGAAAAGCCTACATCTAAAGGCTGGACATGGTGTGAGCAATGAGCTGGAAAAAAAAAATACATCACCGTTTTCTTTTGCAAATTCCATCGCTTCAAGACTTTTATGGCTTCTCCGACCATCTAGCAGTAGCAAAGCCTTATTATCTGAAAATGCCTTTGAATATCGAACAAAATTTTTCAACCATTTACAAAAAAATTCACTTGTCATCCATCCTTTTTCTTGCACAAGAAAATTGCACCTAGACCTAGGAGGGGCCTCGTTGAGAAGTTTGTCCTTCATCTTCTGTCGTGGAAAAATTATAGCGAGTGCCACAAATGTACCAATTGCATTCATTGAACAGACAACCGTCACATGTTGACCACGTTCTGCGCTGCTAAGCGCCCCAACCTACTTACGACCTTTGGAAGCATTATAATGTCACGAAGCGTCTCTACTTCGCTATGTAGCTCGACTATTCACCCTGAAAAGCAGAACGGGAAGGGAGGAGTAACAGAGAAACACCAGAACAGTTTTAGATAGCTAATATATATGGGAGTGAATTCTGCGCCTACCGGTAGGTCCCATTTGTTTCATTGATTGCGTGCCTACCGTAAGTATAACGCTCAAACATTATGGTAGATCCTCAATTGCCACATGATATAACGCCTATCGGTAGGTACTGTTTGCAAAAAGAATCCCGAGCCTACCGGTAGGTTCATATTAATTCAAGAATCCGTCGCCTACCTATTGTGCATATACAGAGTGGTCCATTGAAAAGTATCCACCTAGATTTACCGGTTTTTGTGAAATTTAAGAAAAAAATGCTCGGACACGTGTATTTTGTTTCGGAGGGGGAAATATTCTCTGCATATTTTTAGCCCTGTCACTTTCAACCCCTAACGGGGGTGGGCTCCAACCCCTTAATCTTTAATGGAAAGATGGGTCGAGTGATAGCTCGTTTGAAAGGGCACGAAATTAGCTTTCCAATGGTACCCTGTTTGTCGTATTTTCCTTCGACAGTTAACGCGAAAACGACGCTAAGAGCCTCACTCCTGTATTTTTGGAATCAATAAAATGAAGGACTTAAATTTCAGTTATCGCGATTCAAAAGAGCTACAATCATAATTCAAATTACTTATTTAAGTAAAAACTCATTGTTTCAACGCCAAAAAATATCCGCCCTATTTTAATACAAAAACCCAAACACGACAAAATAGGTAAATGTTTTGTTATCTTTTATCAGAATAAAATGCATTCATTTATTGTGTGCGTTTTTTTTGTAAAAATAAGTAAGCAGATACACACTTGGTAAATAAATGAAGGAAAAGAATTTAGGTTTATTCCGTTCATTGATTTAGTTTGGTTGATTTCGAGACGATCTAAATTTTACTGACAAAAATGATTCATTCCATTGCAGAACGAGTAGAAATTATCAAGCTTTATTTTCAAAATAATAGTTGTGCTAGGCTTACTGCTCGTTTATTTAATGACGCTCATCCCAACGAAAATGTCAATCATTCGTATGTGGCGAAATTAGTGCAAAAGTTTACCGATACTGGATCTGTTGCTAATGTGAAACGCCAGCCGCAACACAACAGAAATGAAGCTGTGGAAGTAGCTGTTTTGGGACATGTGGCATTGGATCATACCCAAAGTACCCGTCAACTGGCTCAAGTCTCAGGTGTCCCCCGTTTTTCCCTATTAAGGATTTTAAAAGTGCACAAATTTCATCCATACAAAACTAGATTAGTACAGGAACTTAATGAGGATGATCCTGATAGAAGGATGCAGTTTTGTGAAGAAATGAGTCGGCGTTTAATGCAAGAACCGGACTTATTATTTAACATTTGCTTCTCTGATGAGTGTACATTTTATTTAAATGGTACATTCAATAGACATAATTGCCGTTACTGGGATGATAGTAACCCACATTTATTCCGTGAGGCCCATACCCAACACCCTGAAAAAATAAACGTGTGGTGTGGCATCTTAGGAAATCATATTGTAGGACCACTTTTTATCCCTGGTAATTTAACTGGCGAAGTGTACCTAAACATGCTTGAGGATGCAATTGACCCTTTGATAACAGAAATAATAGAAGATGACCTAAATCATAATGTTGATCGGCTTCATTTCCAACAAGATGGAGCGCCTCCGCATTACGTTGCTGCTGTTAGAGATTTTTTAAATTTACGTTTCCCTGGACGGTGGATTGGAAGAAGAGGCGCATTTGAATGGCCTGCCAGGTCACCCGATTTATCGCCTTTAGACTATTTTTTGTGGGGACACTTGAAAAATAAATGTTTTGCCACGCAACCCGATTCTATAGAAGATCTTTGCCAGCGAATAATAGCTGGGTGCAGAAGCGTGCTGCAAAATGTCCGAAACAGATTTGAACAAAATTTATATTATTGTATGGAAGTAAATGGGTTACATTATCAAAACTTGTTAAATTAACGTTATACTAAAAAAATTAACAGTTTATGTTTTCGAAAACATCGTATTCTTAAATAACTGACCATGATTGAAAGCTAATAAAGAGAATTCATCAAATAAATATTGTTACTAGTTATTTTGTCTCGAAATAAGTGAAATTTAAGTCCTTTGTTTTATTGATTCCAAAAATACAGGGGTGAGGCTCTTAGCGTCGTTTTCGCATTAACTGTCGAAGTAAAATCCGACAAACAGGGTACCATTGGAAAGCTAATTTCGTGCCCTTTCAATCGAGCTATCACTCGACCCATCGTTCCATTAAAGATTAAGGGGTTGGAGCCCACCCCCGTTAGGGGTTGAAGGTTACAGAGCTAAAAATATGCAGAGAATATTTCCCCCTCCGAAACAAAATATACGTGTCCGAGCATTTTTTTCTTAAATTTCACAAAAACCGGTAAATCTAGGTGGATACTTTTCAATGGACCACTCTGTATATGTGCATTTACTTTCGATGTGTGATATATTTGAAAAAGGTTTTCCATGTTTTTGGTGGATTTAAGATTTAACCTTCCGAGAATCTTCTCTTTGAAGTTTGGCGAGCGGAGCGAGCAATCCAGAGGCTCAAAAATATTTAAAATTTCAAGGGGTTATACCTATTTAATTAAGGTTTTTCACGTTTTTGGTGGATTCACCGGCAAGCAGAGCGAGCAATCGCAGACTCAAAAATATTTTGAACAAGAAGGTACGTGATATATTTGAAAAAGGTTTTTCACGTTTTTGATGGATTTGCTCTCCCGAGGATCCTCTCTTCGAGGTTTAGCCAGCATAGCGAGCAATCGAAAACTCAAAAATAATTTCAAGGTGTATGCAGAAGGATTTTCAATAGGTTGCCGTCTAAAATGACGCAGATTTCAAACATCAACAAGTTTAAAGTCCAATTAGAAAGATGTTAGGTACTAATAAAGGCTTATTACCCAGTTGACGAATTTCTTAATGACAATTTTGCAAACAAACAAAAATGTATTAGGTAACGCATTTAGCTAGCAAGAACTGACTGGTTGGTAGGATATACGGATTCTAAAGTAAAAAAACACCTCCAGTAGGCGCTTGATCAATTTTCGAAAAAGGACCTACCCACCAGTAGGCGCACAATCGGTGGATGAAAAAGGACCTACTGGTAGGCGTACGACCGTTGGATAACAAAGGACCTACCGGTAGCCGTAGGATTCACTCCCAATATATATTGTGATTTTACAGGACGGAGATTACGAAAGCATGAATATTTAATTGTTACCAAATCATCATCATCTTAGACCAGAGCCGCTTTCCAGTATGGGAGTATGACGCCCGGAGCTACTCGGGGCTTGAGCCCCCGAGCTGTTCGTACGCGTCAACCTATCAGCTGTCACATCTGTGGGTGGCTATATATCTATTTCTTGTTACCTATATCTCAAGATTGAACATTTTAAAATATATAGTTTTGATTCTCTTTCATTTATGATAAATAAAAAAACAAACTGCACAAACAAACAGATAATTATTTTTAAAATTTGACATATTTGACACTAACACAGGCGTCTCACGCCATGATACTGGAACGGTACAAATCTAGTGCGTGGCGCCCCCGAGGTGCTCTGGAGCGCGCCAGAGCGCGCCAATGTGCATACTGGAAAGTGGCTCTGATAACGTCCCTTCGGGTGGTAAGGCTCAAAAAAGGGCGGACAGTCAACACGTCGGGTATACCCCTGCAATGCTAAACAACCAAACCAGCACTACAGGAAAATCTAGAAAGCCTTTTCACTGTAGGTCAAAGCCTGGGTCGTCAGAGAATATCTGCCCTGATAGAGATACGATAACGTATTAACTTTATCAGTCCAGATCAATGACATGTCCAGATAGCTCCCCAACTTTGAGTCGTCTCTAAACACCTACTGATTGCAGCGAAGCGCTGAGACACGACTCATTTGCCATAGTGTGGCTAGTGACTTTTATATCCCATTTTTGCTGACTATAATTAGGTCAGCTATTTGTTGTAGCCCGTGGGCTGGTGTATCTAATTTGACTGTAGCCCATGGTCCTATGGTTGACAATATTTTTTGTGATTTTTTTACCACGCCTATATTAGCTTCACCTGTATGCTTGTATGTTTGTAAGTAACATTGAAAATGTTTATCGCACGGGCACATAGGAATGCGTGCGAACTTTTGGACTCTTGGGAAGTGTATGAACAAGAACCTGGAACAAGCCAAGTGAGCTGGAACAAGTCGGGCAAGTGTTGGGAAGAAGTCCAGGGAGGTCAGGAAAGGACTGGATAAGGTCTGGAGCAGTCTGTACAAGTCTGGATAAATCTGGATAAAGCCTGGAAAAATCTGGAAAATTTCTGGAAAAGTCTGGAAACGTCTGAAAATTTCTGGAAAGGGTCGGAAAAATTCTGCCAAAGGTCCCAAAAGACCTAGGGATCATTTTCCAGAATCCGGATCAGTCTGTACAAGTCTGGATAAGGTCTGGATAAATCTGGGTAAAGTCTGTTAAACTCTGGATAAGTCTGGATATTGTTTGTAAAAGTCTGGAAATCTCTGGAAACGTCTGGAAAAGACTTGGAAATTTCTGGAAAGGGTCGGAAAAATTCCGGAAAAGGTCCCAATAGACCTGGGGATCATTTTCTAGAATCCGGATCAGGCTGAAAAAGTCTGGATAAAGTCTGGTTGAATCTGGATGAAGTCTGGAAAACTCTGGAAAGCTCTGGATAAGTCTGGATAATGTCTGGAAAAGTCTGGAAAAGGCTTGGAAACTTCTTGAAAGGGTAGAAAAAATTCTAGAAAAGGTCCCAAAAGACGAGGGGATCATTTTCTAAAATTCGGAGCAGTCTGTACAAGTCTGGATAAGGGCTTGATAAATCTGGATGAAGTCGGTAAAACTCTAGATAAGTCTGGATATTGTCTGGAAAAGTCTGCAAATCTCTGGACAAGGCCTGGAAACTTCTTGAAAGGGTCGGAGAAATTCTGGAAAAGGTCCCAAAAGACCTGGGGATCATTTTCCAGAATCCGGATCAGTCTGTACAAGTCTGGATAAATCTGGATGAAATCTGGAAAACTCTGGAAAGCTCTGAATAAGTCTGGATAATGTCTGCAAAAGCCTGGAAATATCTGGGGCGAATTCAGGAATGACACACTCAGTGTGAGTGTGATACCGGTGCGACGCACTAGCCGTTCATAAATGCTATAGGCACACCGAGTGCGCACACTCTGTGCCGTTCAGAAAGTACTTCGGGCACACTCCAGGTGTCGCATAGGTCACACCATAATTTTTTGATTGAGTCTTTATGTCAACAATGTCAACCATACCTCCCATAATCTCAATAATCCCACAAAATATTAACAAAACACAAATAAGAATTAAAGCTTTTTCTTCAAAATAAAAAATGAACAACAAAATAATACATCGAAATAAAAAGGGAAAAATAAATATAGTTTAAAAAAACTAAAAAACACGCTTTTATAGTAAATTGAACTAAAAACTGAAAAATAATTTTTAATATAAACAGAAAATATTAATGAACAAAAAATATTAGAATTATTGTGAAAAAAGCTTGGGGTGCTCAATGTACGAGAAATGTGGAACAAAGCAGATTTATCCAGACTTGTACAAACTGATCCGGATTCTGGAAAATGATCCCCAGGTCTTTTGGGTCCTTTTCCAGAATTTTTCCGACCCTTTCAAGAAGCTTCCAGGCCTTTTCCTGACGTTTCCAGAGATTTCCAGACTTTTCCAGACGATATCCAGACTTATCCAGAGTTTTACAGACTTCATCCAGATTTATCCAGCCCTCATCGAGACTTGTACAGACTGCTCCGAATTCTAGAAAATGATGCCCAGGTCTTTTGGGACCTTTTCCAGATTTTTTCCGACCATTTCAAGAAGTTTCCAGGCCTTTTCCAGACGTTTCCAGACATTATGTTTTAGAGATTCTCATTGGCTAAATTTGGACGAACGGTTCCAAGTACATATGGCTTGTTTGGTATACAAAATTAATGAAACAGAACTGCCCTCATATCTCTTTCAAAAATTATCAAAGAAGAATGATATACATGACCGTATTACGAGATCATCGTCTCGTTACAGTGTCCCCAGACATTATACGGCTCTATTTAGACGATCATTTTCCTACAATTCTGTAAGCATTTATAACAGTGTCCCTGACGTCATCAAGTTGTCTCCCAGTATCCAATCATTCAAATCCAAGTTATGTGACTACGTGTTGCAAAAGCGTGTGTAACAGTGTTTTCATTGATTAATTATCTGATTTCATTCATATTCTTTTGTTTTTTATTTATAAAGTATTTTCTGAAGTTTTGTATTAACGGATAGTTTTAGTTTGTATCAGTTCGTATACTTTTTTGGAAAGTACTTGTTATTTTATAGCTAATTATACTTGTGTGTCTGTCAGGTTTTCTTTTTGGTTTATATTTAAATGTATTTAAAAACTTGTTGATGGTTGCGTGGAAGAGCATTGATTTGAACGTCGCCATCATGTAAAAAATAATTTGTCCAAAATTGTTTGAAATAATGAATAAAGACATCTTGTATTGTATTGTATTATCCAGACTTATCCAGAGTTTTCCAGACTTCATCCAGATTTATGAAGACTTTATCCAGACTTGTGCAGACTGATACGGATTTTAGAAAATGATCCCCAGGTCTATTGGGACCTTTTCCAGAATTTTTCCGACCCTTTCCAGAAATTTCCAAGTCTTTTCCAGACGTTTCCAGAGATTTCCAGACTTTTACAGACAATATCCAGACTTATCCAGAGTTTAACAGACTTTACCCAGATTTATCCAGACCTTATCCAGACTTGTACAGACTGATCCGGATTCTGGAAAATGATCCCCAGGTCTTTTGGGACCTTTGGCAGAATTTTTCCGACCCTTTCCAGAAATTTCCAGACGTTTCCAGACTTTTCCAGACATTTTCCAGACTTTTCCAGGCTTTATCCAGATTTATCCAGACTTGTACAGACTGCTCCAGACCTTATCCAATCCTTTCCTGACCTCCCTGGACTTCTTCCAAACACTTGCCCGACTTGTTCCAGCTCACTTGGCTTGTTCCAGGTTCTTGTTCGTACACTTCCCAAGAGTCCAAAAGTTCGCACGCATTCCTATGTGCCCGTGCGATTAACATTTTCAATGTTACTTACAAACATACAAACATACATACAGGTGAAGCTATAAGCGTGTTAAAAATATCTACTGCACTATCTTTCCAGACCAAACTGACTTCTGTGCGGTGCGGCAAGCGGCAAGCGCTTCAAAGAAATATGTCGACAAAGATGCCGCGACGCCGCTAAAAAATACGCACAATGTCCGCAAACCGACTCTCAAATTAAATTGCCGCAAAAACTAATCCGGGCCGTTCGATCAGGTGGCCCCGTTTATACGTATAAAAAAAAACAGCTGGTTACTGAGAGCGCGGCGTGACCTTCTCCAACGTAATTGCCGTGTTGCAGCGGGGCCGTTGTGAGATGGGCTCGGACGGATAGTCCAGCGAGTTTAGTTTAGTCAGTCGCTTAATTATTGTCTAGGAAATTTAGGAATAATAACGACAGAAATTTTTCCGTCGGAATCAAATTATAAAATGATAGTAATTTGATCTCACGATTGTAATAACTATTGAACTAAAAAAAAAAAAAAATAGGTATTTTAAAAGGACCGACATATTTTGCGCCAGTGCCACGGCCCCTTGGCCCCTTAGGGCCAGCCGCCACTGTATCTTATACATTTGTTGTAACCTATTTCGCCGTTATGGCTTCCACATGATTGACTTGATCTTGCCCAATCTACTCAATATGTCCCTTGAATTGTTCCCTTTCCTCTGTCAGCAGCTTCTCGTAGTGTCCAGTCCATTCTTCCATAGATATTATCTGGACATTCGCTGCGTCTTTTCTACCTTTCCCCATTTTTTCATAGCATTCCATGCTGCTGCCACCATAGAGACTGCCACCCTTGAACTTCCCAAATATATTTCTAGCTGATGAGGAGTCGCAATACAACTCAAATGAGGACTGGAACACGAACATCTGGGAATAAGAAGTTGGAATGCAGGCTGTAACGGTTGAAGTTAAGCCGGACAGAGGGAAGGTGAATATAACTTAAGACTGATTGCCACTCAATGATCATGTATCAGGGAAGAACAGTCATCAGGATCTACTACAAGAGACCACCCCCATCATCATCAGCATCATTAGAGATCTCAAGAGGAAATGTCCAACATTAGGAATGCGAACGGAGATATGATGGAGTACAACGAAGCAAGAAGTGCCATCGTCATAGGACCGCATCGAACAACGTGGCTGTGAACGTGTTTGTTCCACAATATTTGGAATGTCGCAGAGGTGACAATACTAAATTCTTTGTGCCTTTCTTTGAAGACAAAAGAATTTTACATTAACTTGTTGTTGCTGCGTTGATAAACATTGAACATTGAAGCCTGTGAATTTTCAAAATCTGACATAATAGAAAGCTGCCCAGGACAGATTTCAGGATTCAAGATCCCAGTAAGTTTTTGTTTGAACCCAGGCAAGGAGAAATTTTCCAGCATGCCTTTTGGGTTTAGAAATGGGTGAACTGGGGCCGTAAGAGAAGAACTCAGCCAATTGATTGTTCGATTTACTTTTATCTTGATAATAATTATTGTAAAGACATCAGGGCGTAGGTGGTGCTTGTAATCCCAAATAGTTTCAAAGTTACTTCATATGATACTGCTAACATTCATTACTAAAACTAAGAAAGTGGGAAATCATTTTCTGGTAGTCATAAGGTTCCTAGGTAGTGATTCGGACCTTCACCGCGGCTTATTTAAAAATGGCGCAAAGTAGTAAAAGCATCTCAACTATTACGAAGCAGTTTATACTTACACTAATTGGGTTATCTTTATTGAACTTTGTTTGTCTTTCTATAATTTTAGTTTTACTTATACTCATAATTTTTTTACCAAAAAATCATAATCGCATTCCGCAAGATTGTACAGGAGTTGTTCTTTTTATTTAGTTTAAGATATAAGACTTTTGAATCATTCGTTAGGTTCTACTCTCTCACATATGCTTCAATGTTTTGATGGTCCATCATATTATACTAAAATTTTAAATTTCAGGTATGTCAGTTGTATGTTATAATCTTTTTTTTTTTTTTTTTTTCTTCCTCCTTTTTTGAAACATCCACTTCTGCTTTACATTTAACAAGTACGCTGCCTGTTTTGATCCTTCAAGTTTGTTATAATAATATTAAATAAAATATCACATCACAATTTACAATTTTTAATAACTGACACATATGGACACAACCAATAAAATAAACGACGCAGTTAAAGCTGAAGCACTGGAAGGTGCCGCAGTTGTAACTGGTGTAGTTGTTGGTGGTGGTGGTGGCGGCTCAGTGCTACTCGATGTAGATGTTTCTGGCACAGGTTCTTCAATATCTAAGCCATAATACTGATACAGCTCCTCAGAATGCTGACTAATCCAGAGCAAGTTGGCTTCTGCTCTGAGTAAGGCTGCGTTTGCTGCTGAGAGGAAGTCCTCTTGCAGGTTTCCAGTAGTGATGAATCTTCTCAACTAGAGCAAAGGTAATAATATTGTTTATATTTCGAAGCTTTCGCAGTAACTTTAGGGATTATTGTTACCTCAATAAGCTCTTCTTCAGTAGTGAATCGATCAGCTAAACCGGTAATTATATTGGTTAGTGCGTTCAAACTTTGATATCTACAATAAAAAACGGTTACCTACTATTTTGTTTTGCTAAAATCTATTTTTATCGTACCTTTCACCAATTCTTACATGATTCTCTTGTAAAAATTTAAAAGCAACCTTAAGTCCTACTGAGCTGCCCGTGTAAACGGATGTGAAAACTGATAGAGCATCTTGAGGTCTGATGCCAGTATTCTCGTAAAGGGATAGTTCTAAATAGCTGAAAAAAACCATAGCAAATTGTACACTAGGTATAGTTGTGCGATAAAGAGGATTGTGCCAAAGTCAAAGTGAATTTGATTGATTATTCAAAAGAGCAAGAAGACTTAAGTATCTCCAATAAAAAAGAGAGCAGTCCTGGTGGGATGAGAAGAAAACAACACACATACCGTTAGACCAATTACTTCCAAAAAGTAGAACAAAAAAGTCTGAATCCATTGAAAAAAATTTTCAAAGAGTTGGTTTGAGTAAATTTAAAAAATGACTAATATGTCACGCAATACATATTTCCAATTAATTGATAAAGATATAGGTACCAATTACCAATTCACTATTGGAGATAAATAGACTAAGATATTAGTCATGAATTCGAAAAAAAAACCTTTCGCGTCATTTATGGGCTATAAGCTAAATTATAAAAAGATTAGGTACTGCACTCATAAAGTACTAAAATGCCAAAATTCTGACATCATATTTAGTATTACATGATTCATATGCAAAATACTGAAAAATGCAAAAATATCAGTTAAAGTTTAATGTTATGAAATGATAATTAACACGCTTCCTATTCCTTACTATTTCAAAAGTGTCTCATCGCGAGTACATCCCAAAGCCGAAAGTATTCCAACTCGTTCACTAGCCAGATCAGTGAAATGATACATATCCCATAAAGTCCACCAACCATTACTGTTATTACTATAACGTAAACCGTTACAATAAACTACACTTCTTAGATTCGGCGTTGGTCTTAAACAAAAATAAATATTTAATAAAGTAGTTCTGATCAGTTGTACTAATGATATTACCTCACTCCACCAATAATAAGGTCTCCGAAACGCTCTAATGCGTGATTTCTGCAATTGGTCATACCCAGTCTACAGGCGATGGCCAAAATGTCCACTTGCTTTAAGGTGTAAGGGTGATTTCCAGGGTTCAAGTTGATCCATGGCACTGAGGCGTAGATGTTGGTCAATAGCTCAAGAATGTGTCTCTAATGATAACAAAGTTAACATGAGTATAATATAGAAAAAAAATCATTTTTGATTTGGGTGAAACTTTGTAAGCTTGTAAATAAATTTGTTACCGTAATTGGTCCTATGGAACCCAATATAAAATAAACTAATTTGTCTAAGCATTCCCTGGGGAATTGAGAATTTAACTTGTGATAGTACCTATATCTGAACAGAATAAAATACCATTCAATAACTTGTAAACAAAGTCAAACATTGTTCTCCTTTTGTCCAATGGAAGCAGCTTACGATAATTTAACATTTGAGAGTAGACAAGGTTAGCAATGAGATTTAGATTGAACATGTAATTATAATATCTGAAAAAAAAATGTTGCACACTCTCCAGCAATAACTTATAGACATTATACTGGGTAGTCTATATAATTGACCCATACTCAAGTTGTGATCTCACTATCCCAACATATACTGATTTTACGGCCTGCAAAGACAAGCTCCTACAATTCCTAAGAGCAAAGCCTAACATCATATTAGCCTTTACTGCCGAATGGTCTATATAATAAGTTCAATTTAGAATAAAACAGTATAGGTACCTAAGTCTTTAGCCACATCATCTATTTTAAGTTTCTGTCCGTCGATTGTGTAACATGATGGTTTTTTATTCCTTTTCCTGTCAAAAGAAATTTGAGAACATTTATCTATATTCAAATCTAACGAACTACCCGACACCACTGAGAAAGGTGATCGAAGTCTTTTTGTGATATCCAAATCATTAGGTGCATATTTATATGGCAGCTATCACAAACCACTATTTTGGAGCCATCTGGTATTAATACATTACATTACAAATGTTATATAGGTACATTACAAAAGTTGCATCTTGGAACTACTATGATTCAATTCAATTTATTAAATCATGAGCAGTACAATTAAATTATAATTTCATTTCGACAATAAAGATTGCTTTGATATGATTTCCAAATTTACGCAGAGCTTCTCCAGTTAACTGCGCCGACTGCACACTGTCAAGGAATCAATTGACTGTCATGCTTACGACAGCTGAAGGCTGAAGTTGACTTGCAGGTTGCTGCCAGCTTCAAACGACTGCTGGACACAGCATGACATACTCTATTTCCGAAGCTTGTATTCGGCGTCTCGGTCTTCAACGAATCGCCATTCTGTTTCTATGGAAGGATAAAGGTGCATGTTAACCACTTCCTCACATGAAGTTACTCAGTTCAGTTTTAAGCCTCGCAACCACATCAAGTGTGATCCAGCCATTCTATTTCGAAGCGATCATTCTCTCTAGAGTTTGCACTTATCCACGCAAACTTTAACTCAACCTTTCAGAATGGGGAATCTAACCCTTGCAGATGACTCATAGGCTCTACGCTCTGAACTTTTCCCAATCTTCTTCACAGAAAATATTTGGAGAACTTGATGAGCCTGTAGCCTATTTCAATGAAAACGATTTTTCAAAACATTCTCCAAGGTGAAGCAGCTCGGCCCTTCACCTGTTTCCTAGAAAAGGGTACCTATAGGTACAAGAAGACTTAAAACCATCTAAATTAACTTAGTAGGTTCTTACTGATTTTTACTTATGAATAAATGTGATTACCTATTTGTTTCACAATGACTAAAAAGCTCTATTTCCGATTTGCAGATCCTCCTGCATTCTGCGCAGTGGTAGGTAGTCCCCAATTTATCCAGGTCGTCATTGTGCTCCTGTCACATTGCCATTGTAGCTATAAACTAATGCCCTCCACTGTGCTCTGTCTGAAGCTATTGGCAGTTTCTGTTCGCATTAAATTATTTCAGCGACTGGTGCAGTACGTCTTTATATCATTTGTATTGCCCTCCGAGTTTTCTAACTCCCTTATCTCTATTAGTTCGACATACAGTGTCATTTTCGGAAGAAGTGTCTTACATTCTTGAGACGTGGCCAGCACATCTGACTTTAGACCTAGTGATTTGCGGTGGTAAGACTTCCGCGTTCGACATTCTACGGAACCATCTGGTATGCATTATTTGTCTGAGATGGCGCTGGTGTCTGGAGCTGTTTAATATGTCTCCTATACGGGGTCCAACTTTTACTTCCATACGCAGTAGTGTTGGGAGCACAACTGTTTTGTAGAATGCCGGTTCAGTCTTTAGGCCTATGGCATGATTTTGATAGACTCTCACCTTAAGTTTCCAATGGGAACGGGAGGCAGAGTTCCTACGGTTATGTATTTCTGAGTCGAGATTAGATTTGCTATTGACGGAGCTACACAGGTAGTTAAATTGCTCCACTACCTCAAGAGGTTCACCATCCAGGTTGACATCTGTCTGGTCGTTTTGTGGTGGACAAACCATCAGCCAATGTTGAGCTTCCAGCCCAAGGACTCGTGAATAAAGAGTAATATAGGCATCTAGCATTGTCTGAAAATCTACCAGAGAGTATGCGATAGGAGCGTTATCATCGGCATATTACAGTTCTCTTATAAATCTTCGAGTCTTTACCCTGAGATGGTTTAAATTAAATAAGCCGCTATCAAATCTTAACCTGATTCCAACACCCTTAACAGGCATGCTTATATCCGCAATAATTGAGATAGCTATGGCAATGTTAAATAAAACAGGTTCTAGGCCCTGCTTTATTCCAGAATTGGTTTGAAATTGAGTGGTTGTAGATCCATTGTTTGATACCCTAGCCATGTTCTTAGTATGGAGGCTGCGACATACCTACTGTTAAAAACTTCCGGTACTCCAAGATATTCCATGATTAGCTGCAGCGCTGTATTTTTAACCGTGCTGTATTGTTGCCTTGATTGTTGTTCACGAACTTTTTCTTATTATTTTTTCTAATTATTGTCGAAGCGTAAATATAAGATCTACTGTACCTCGGTTTGGTCGGAAACCACATTGAGATTTAGGCAGTAAATTTTCTAATAGTGGAATAAGGCAATTAGACATAAACCTTGAAAGGATTTTGCCGGCAACACACAGTAGTGATATGCCTCTATAATTGTTGCAGTTGGAGGCATCGCATTTGTTTTTGTAATGATTTATAATTAGGGCATTTTTGAAATCTTGCGGCACTTCCCCTTGAAGCCAGATTTTGCATAGAAGTATCAGTAGGTGTTCAGTGATATCATGAACAAGAGCCTTGAAAATTTTCTCTGGAATGGGGTCGATTCCGGGTGATTTGTCTTATTGCTGTTCGAATTTCTTGCAGTTTGATTTCGTCGTCGAGAGAAAACATAGGTGAGTACGAGGGAAGCCGATCTATAATTGATAATTCGTTATGGTTTTTTTGAATAAAGACCTCTGAGTAATGATCTATCCACCTCTCAATTTTGGTGTGATCTGTAAGGAAAGCGTTCGGTAGCCAATACTTTTAATATTGTTTATTTGCAACCATATATGTAATCTTGTCATTACTGACTTTTTAAAAATTTGAAAGTGTCACTTTACCTGTGTCACTTCCCTCTTCGATTTCCCTCACCGATTTCCCTATTCGACTTCCCTCACCGATTTCCCTCACTGTAATTTATTTACCTTTGCTGGCAACAATGAGAACATGTCAGGTAAAAACGTCAAAACAGTAAATGACACATTTTGGCATGTTTGTTCTATTTTTTTAATATTAAAAAAATTGAATGAATAATCATAATTAATAGTGTTCTTGCAAATAATAGTATATTATATACCTAGGTAGAGAAGTTGGTCATTATATACGGAGCGCCGAGGTTTATAATGTGTAAGGTATATAATGACTTTCTCTACCGAGGAATATATAGAATTTTTTTTACTACTACTAGTAGAAAATAAAAAAAATATTCAAAATCTGTGCTCTTAATTATTTTTTTGAACGCCCTTTTGAAAGTGCTGCCCTCTAACAACAGCTTATGATAACTTCCTATATGTACCTACAGAAACCTGTATTTTTTTTGAATTGACGTATAAAATTGAAATTGGACCAATAGAAACATGACAATATCCTTGCATCATGACGTCATTTTCATTATTGACCTAGGTATTTTTTCATTATTTTCATTATTAACCTAGGGAGAGAAATTCAATTTTTTCCTAAAAAAATAGATTGAATAATGACTATTTCTCAGGTTAGTAGTAAAAAAAATAGTATACAAACCTCGGAGGAAAGTTTTCATTTCTGTCTCGAGATTAATAGTCAATCTCGACGCTTCGCGTCTCGATTGACTATATAAATCTCTCGACAGTAATGAAACACTTCCCTACTCGGTATGTAATATACTATTATTTGCAGCCATATATGTAATCTTGACATTACTGACTTTTTAAAAATTTGGAAGTGTCACTTTACCTGTGTCACTTCCCTCTTCGATTTCCCTCACCGATTTCCCTATTCGACTTCCCTCACCGATTTCCCTCACTCTAAGTTATTTACCTTTGCTGGCAGCAATGAGAACATGTCAGGTAAAAACGTCAAAACAGTGAATGACACATTTTGGCATGTTTGTTTTATTTTTTTAATATTAAAAAAGTTAAACGACCAATCATAATTAATAGTGTGCTTTGTGCTTGCAAATAAAATATTATACAAACCTCGGAGGAAAGTTTTCATTTCTGTTTCGAGATTAATAGATTATATAAATCTCTCGACAGTAATGAAACACTTCTCTACTCGGTATGTAATATACTATTATTTAATTTAATATATAATTATCAATAATTATATCGGGTCTTCAAAAAAAAAAACATTCAAAGATTGCTATGGCTTTTTGAACGTATGTCTTAGGAATATTTTTCTTCAATTTTGTCAATGAACTTTAACGTCAAAATGTCATGTCAAAAATCCTGACCAATAAAGAAACAATAATGCGACGTACGTTTAAAGAACCATAGCATTTTTTGATTGTTTTTTTTTTTGAAGATCTGATATATGATATAGCTAATTTTATGCTGAATCAGTTGGTAATAGGTATCGTCGTTGGAAAGGTCTGCCGGTCCAAGAGTATTTTTGACAGCCGTTGCGGGCTCTTTTGGTTTTGCAATATTGAGTTTCTCTCTTAGTAATTTTGATTTGTATATTAGTGGTATTTTGGATACATGATCAGCTTCATCTATGAAAATCTTAACCAATGTATAGTCGGTCCAGCATTCTAGATAGATCTAGTCTTGGTTTAGTAACAAGAACTTCCTTAAGATCTTTCTTCCTTACAATAACGTAATCTAGAGTATGCCAATGGCCCAAGCGCGGGTTCCGCCAGGTTCCTTTCGAATTTGGCTTGGTGATGGAATATGTATTGGTTATACGAAGATCATGCTCTGCACAAAAGGTAAGGAGTCGCTCGCGTTTGAATTGATTCTGTCGGTCGGTGCCGTGATTTCCAATTATTCCTGGGCATAACTCGGAGTTAAATGATTTACCGACTCGGACGTTAAAAGATCTGTTCTCGTTCTCACAAGAGTCTCTAACAGTTTGCCAACTGTCAGTAAGCATTGGCCATGCATGTTTTCAATGCCGTCCTTCCAAGATAAATCAGTAACTTAGCTGAGCGATTGTTTTTGACAGGTTGCAAACTGTCAGAGACTTCTATGAGAACATACCTAAAATTGTCAAAAAGTAAGTAGGTATAACTCGTTCGTGGGAGCTTAGTTAGGGTTGTCGTAGTGAGTCATAAAAGAAGTCCCTTATATTATTTAGTAGTGCGTCCAGAGTGGGAGCGTAGACTGATATGATGTTAGTGAAGGCATTGTTGAAAAAAGAGTATCTTAAGATCATCAGACGTTCTGAGATGCCGATTGCATTTTCAAATCTGCTAACTAGATCATTTCTTATGGCGAAACCTATATCATGCTTTCTGAGCTCGCCGTCGGCGTCGGGTAGGCCCTTCCAGAAAACTATATATTTTTGCTCCACTAGGTTACCTCCATTAGAGAAACGTGTCTCGCTTAGGGCAGCTATATCAATTGACGTTGTTGCAATTTTTTGTCGATCAGAGCAGTTCGTCTTTCATATTGGTGAGCATTGGGATTGTCCAACAGGGTTCTGACGTTCCATGTGGTTGAAAGCAATGTACTGATTGGTGGAATTTCGATGATTCACTCGCCCAGACACCCCGAAAATTCGATTGGTAGGGTAGTTTACCTCCGGATACTAATTTTGTCCTGTTCAGATGATCCATCTTTTTTGTACATCGAGCTGCGTCTGTGATTTTTTAATGCTAGACTGGTATAGCGTCACCAGTGCAGCTTTGGCTGCAGCTCCGTGCAGATTTTCTTGTGGCAGGAATGTCCAGAGACGACAAGTACTGAGACGCAACTTAGGCGGCACTGAGCCATTTCCTGCTCAAACTGATGTCTTGATTCTTGACTAGATGCGTGGATATAGTAGAGACCGCTCATATTTGGTCGCCAAAGTCTCGTCTGCGAAACCAGGTTGCACCGGGAGTAGGTGAGGTTGACATTTAAGGAAGAGAGGCTGTGTATTTCGCGTCCACTTCACTTAACCTCCTGGGAGACTGTAATACTCTAGCTTACCTCCGATTTTGCATGCTTGAAGCAAAATTATCCAAAAATCATGAGATCTATCAAAAATGTTCGGATTTTATGAGAGTATTTTATGGCTAGTGGTTACATTTCTTCAGTTCCCAAAGCAGATTATAAATCTTCATTGGCGTAATTGATTACCTATGTCCGCATTTCTGTGTTTGGAGAAGACCTTGTAGATGACTGTTTCGTCTTTATTCTAAATAAATTTTATACAATTTGGCAAAGGTGCAAAATTCCTGTTTGCTCGCATTTTTTTGTTTTTTTTCGCGCAAAAAAAGTCGTACCTCTAGATTTTGATAGTGGACGTACCAGAAGCGAGTAATTTGACAGACTTGCTAAGAAACTCGATGAGACGACACGGGCGCGTCGTCGTACGGCTTAACCCGGTCGCAATATTTCTAATCTCAAAACTTCATTGTGAAGTCCTCTCGTATCAACCTTCTACAAAGTTACATAACCCGTAATTGGGAACACCATAATCCGCAGCGCGTGTGTAAAGCAGGGTCCCTGCAGGAGTGCACTTATGGAATCATTGGGTAAGTCCTTTTTATCATTATTTAGAGGTTGCGCCGCAAAGTAAATACAGTCCACTACCAGCTAAGACATTACGTATTAGCTACCCGCAAAACATTTTGATCCTTAACGAGCCAAATTTCTTATTTTGTTCTGGTGCTTAAATTGATTAACTGGTTAATTATTGCAATTAATCGATTAATTGAAAGTATTTTATTTGATTTTTTTCATTTTGTTGAAATTCATTCGCGTTATACATCATTCTTAGGAAGAAACTGCAAGTGTTTTAATTGTTCTCGGTTTGTGTTTTAGACAAAATAAAACATAAAAGGCATTAATTATTGTAATTTGGCCAGTAGAACGAAAACATTTTTATCAGAAAAGCCATAGAAGTTGTAAATTGAACCTCAAGAGCAGAGCAAAAAAAAAAAACAAGCTTGAAATTCTTTCTTTTTTTTTGCCTTGCCCAAATGCAAATTCAGGAAAAGAACGGATTTTGCTAGATAGTAGGTACTATTCGATTTAATTTAATTTAAATTTGATTTCAATTTTTTTTTTTTTTTGGCAATATGTCAGAAGATTTAACAATTCTCACTGCCCAACGCAAAATTCTTATCAAACGAATTTCTGAAGTCTACGATATTGCTAATAAAGCGATCGCAGATGAGACAACGCAAGAATATTTTAAGACACGCTATGAGGCTATTCCCTCTTATTATCAAGATTTCGAAAAAATTCACATGACAATAGTTTTTCATAAGGATATGTCTGAGGACAAATGGGATGGCGAAGAAGAAATTCGAAGCGAAATAGATGAAAAGTATTATACTACGAAGAGTATCTTCAATCAATTCATTAAAAATGAAGCAATCGCTAATGCGAGTGTCAATATGACAATGTCGCAACCGTTAGCTTCACCCACTGCCGCTTTGCATAACTTTGCCCCGACTATAAATGTTAATTTGCCCAAGTTGACCCTACCTGTATTTGAGGGTGACCTTAGGCAATGGCCAACGTTTTTTGATTTGTTTCAAAACCTAATTCATAATAAAGCTGGCTTATCAGATATAGAAAAGTTCCAGTATCTCCTCTCTTTTATTAAGGGGGAACCGCTAAATTTAATCAAAGCTATTCCAATAACGGAAGCAAATTACAAAATTGCCTATACAACCCTGGTGAGTCGCTACCAAAATAAAAGATTACTGGCAACCACCTATTTAACTGAAATATTGAATTTCCCTAAAGTTTCGAATGGGTTTAATTTACGCAATATTTTTGATTCCTTTATGGAAAATTTAGACGCCCTTTCTCTCTTAGGATTTCCAGTTGTACACTGGGATTTTATTCTTCTGAATTTATTACTTAAAAAACTGGACGTTGACACAGTACAACGTTTTGAATTAGCCCATGCACAATTTGATATTCCAACCTTTAATCAGTTGAAGTTATTTCTTACAAATCAATGTAAAGCTTTAGAGACTATGGCTCATTCGAATAATCAAATTTCGCAAACAAAAGGAGCAAAGAATAGTCGAGGCGTAAAAGGTGATCCTGGAAAAGTTTATCCTCATGCATTGTTGGCAAATGCAAGTAACGGCAACAGTCAAACTCAAAATATAGTACCTTCACAAAGATGCAGTGTGTGTAATTTGTCACATTTGGTTTATAATTGCCCTAATTTTCGCAATAACACTCCCAAAGAGAGATTTTCGATTTGCAAGCAAAACAGAATGTGCATCAATTGTCTGAGTTCGGCTCATAACTTACAGAAGTGCAAATCTACCTCGGTTTGTCGCATCTGTCGTTTGCGTCATCATACTTTACTGCATTTTGATTCAGACAAGAGTCCAAACTCCGCAGATTCACAAACTAATTCATCTAGTTCAGCTCAATCGCCCCCTGATAACCAAATACCCTCATTGTTTAGCCCAAATTCAAGTTCTTCGCCGACTATGAATTCGTGTGTTGGAGCTGTAAATCCAAATTCAGTGGTTCTTTTGGCAACCGCGCTAGTTAATGTCTTGGATTCCCAAGGCAACCCGCATTCCGTTAGAGTTTTGCTGGATAGTGCCAGTCAGGCAAATTTTATCTCAAAAAGGTGTTTCAACCGCTTAGGTTTGACTTCCTCAAAACTCAATATACCTATTAAAGGTATTGGCGAAATGTCTTCTCTTGTATCACAAGGTGTGACGCTATTCTCGATCGGTCCTCCTATCAACAATAAGTTGTTAGTCAATTTAGAAGCTATTATCCTTCCCAAAGTATGTTCTGACATGCCAACCGCATTCTTTAAAACCGATTCTTGGGATCACATCAACAATTTGAAGTTAGCTGATCCATCGTTTAACGCTCCAGGTAGTATCGACATGTTACTGGGAGCTTCAGTTTTTCCTCATATTTGGTTGCCTGGAAAAATCGATGGAGGTGGAAGATCTCCAGTTGCCCTCAACACAATTTTTGGCTGGGTGCTGATGGGAAAAATCAATTTTCAAACTCCAACTCCACTTTATACTTTCTCAACGCTTGTTGAAAATGATGATCTTACAACAAAGTTGCAACAATTCTGGGAAATTGAAGAAGTTCCTCAAGCTAGCACTCTCTTCTCTGATGACCTATTGGCCGAAAGTTCGTTTGTGAATACGCACCGTCGCACGTCCCATGGACAGTTTATTGTTTCCCTGCCATTCAAAAATGGTGAACCGCTTCTTTCTGATTCACGTTCCATTGCTTTACGTCGATTCTATAGCCTGGAACGGAGATTACAAAGTAATCCCCAAACTTACAAGGCCTATTGCGATTTTATGCATGAGTATTTGTCCCTGGGACACATGAAAATCGCAACTGTCCTACCCGCTCAAGATCGTCCCGAAAAAATGTATTATATTCCTCATCACAGCGTAATAAATCCTAATTCTTCTACCACCAAGCTTCGTGTGGTCTTTGACGCATCCGCAAAAAATACAGAAGGCGAGTCCCTAAACGCAACGCTTTTACCCGGTCCTAAGCTCCAGAAGGACATCACTGCTATTCTTTTAAATTTTCGACGCTACTCGGTTGTCTTCACTGCTGACATCAAGATGATGTACCGCCAAATTTGGGTTGATTCATGTCATTGGGATTATCAACGCATTATTTGGCGATTTAGCCCTTCAGATCCCATTCAGGATTTTGTTCTGAAGACGGTAACTTATGGAGTATCTAGTGCGCCATTTCTTGCATTACGATGTCTTCTTGAGTTGGCGCAAAATTATTCCGAGGATTTTCCTAGGGCCTCAAAAGTTCTTCTTAATCAAACTTTCGTGGATGATGTCGTTGATGGAGCGAATTCATTAAGTGAAGTCATCCTTATCAAGAACGAACTAATCCAGCTCTTAAAGTTGGGAGGCTTCGATTTGAAAAAATGGTCTAGTAACGACTTGGAATTTTTATCAACTATACCTTCTGATATTCACCAAACATTGACATCTATTTCAATGGATGACACGGATTCCTATTTCAAGGTTTTAGGACTTCATTGGTATCCCCACCTCGATAAATTTTCTTACGAAATAAAAGTTTTAAAATCAGAATGCTCTAAACGGTCCATACTTTCGGAAATTGCTCGCATTTTTGACCCTCTAGGTTTCCTTGCCCCTGTTACATTCGCCCTTAAATTATTGATGCAAAATCTCTGGGTCCAAGGACTCACCTGGGATGATATGGCTCCCTCTGATATCGCGAAAACATGGAAAAAATATAAGGCCGATCTTCCCTGTTTGTCAAATTTACGAATCCCTAGACATTGTTTTCTTTCCTCATATGTCTCGATTGAGCTCCACGGTTTTGGAGATGCCTCCAGCCTAGGATATTCAGCGTGTATCTATTCACGTTTGGTTTGCTCTAACCAAAAAATTTCTACTTTCCTTGTTTATGCAAAAAGCAAAGTTGCTCCGTTAAAACGTATTTCACTTCCTAGACTCGAACTTTGTGCGTCTTTGTTGGCCGCAAAATTACTTAAATTTGTCTTGGCCACTTACTCAGACGTTAACTTTACGCGGATTTACGCTTGGTCGGATTCTATGGTCTCACTCGCTTGGATTCGCTCGCCGGCATTTCGATGGAAAACTTTCGTAGCCAATCGAGTCAGCCAAATCCAGGATATCGTGCCTCCTGAAAACTGGAACCACGTTGCCTCGGAATTTAACCCCGCCGACTGCGCTACTCGGGGCATGTTACCCTCTGAATTGTGTGACGCTTCTTTGTGGTGGCACGGTCCCGCATGGTTACTGTTGCCGCAGGAAGTGTGGCCTGCATCAAAGTTTGAACCCGATTCAAAGCCGCAACCGGAAGTTCTCGCCGAAGAAGGAAAATTAGTATGTGCTATCACTACGGAAATTGATGGTGTTTCCAGGCTTTTAGGTGAACGTTCTTCGCTCCCAACCATTTTAAGGATATTCTCGTACTGCCTTCGGGTGATCCAAAAAATGCGTCATGAACCCACTATTTCGACTAATACTTTCACAGATGTTGAATTGCATAATTCCCTAATGACGCTAGTGAAATATATTCAAGGGATGGTGTTTAGTGAGGATATTGACAATCTGTCAAAGGGTCGTCGCTGTTCAAATCAGCTTAAAAAACTTTCGCCTTTTCTAGATCAACTTGGTATTCTCAGGGTGGGCGGTCGTTTAGTTCATTTCAAACTTGCATTTGAACAAAAACACCCTGCCTTATTACCAGCTCAACACAGATTGACCGATCTTATAATTCAGGACTTTCATGAAAAATTTCTCCATTGTGGAAAACAAACGTTGAACTACTTAATTTTACAACATTTTTGGATTCTATCTGCGAAACGAGCAATCACTCGAGTAACTTCTGATTGCTTAAAATGTTTCCGAGTAAACCCTCCAATCATGCAACCCAAAATGGGTGATTTACCCTCCTTTAGGGTCACTCAGATAAAACCCTTTCAATGTTCCGCTGTCGACTTTGGCGGTCCCTTTTTTATTATCCTCACTCGAGCTCGAGGTGCCAAATCTCAAAAGGCCTATTTATGTCTGTTCGTATGCTGCGCGACAAAGGCACTTCATCTCGAACTTGCCTCAGATCTGACCACCTCTGCTTTTCTTGCTGCCTTGAGACGATTTCTAAGTCGACATGGTAGAGTTTCGGTGATTCATAGTGACTGTGGCACCAACTTTGTTGGCGCCGCTAAATACCTCCATGAAGTGTTTGCCGAAGCTGCCCATGAAGAAAAAATTGATTGGCGATTTAACCCCCCTGCTGGACCTCACTTTGGAGGATTATGGGAAGCTGGTATCCAAAGTGTCAAATTTCATCTGGTCCGTCTTATCGGTGACCAAATCCTCTCGTACGAGGAACTGTACACAGTGCTCACCCAAGTCGAAGCGGTCTTGAATTCCCGTCCGCTTTCTGCGTTAAGTACGGATCCCAATGACCTCTCGAGTTTGACCCCGGGTCATTTTTTAACTCTGGCTCCATTATCTACTATCCCTGATCCCGATTTGTCCGCCATAAGCTTAAATCGTTTGAGTAGATGGCCTACTACTACTTCAACATTTTCACCAACAATTCTGGAAACGTTGGCACCGCGAGTACTTACATACTCTGCAACAGCGCAACAAATGGTTTCATACTAATCCAAGCCCAATTAAGGTTGGAACTTTAGTAGTCCTAAGAGATGAACTCACTTCACCCCTCAAATGGCGACTTGGACGCATAACTGAAACTCATCCTGGTCCTGACGGTATTATCCGGGTTGTAACCCTTAAGACAACCCATGGAGTTCTTAAACGGCCGGTTAATAAAGTGTCTATGTTGCCATCCCAATAGGTAACTTAGATGATATTGTATATAGATAAATACCTACCTATATCTCTATTTTTGTAGAGGTATATACATATATATATATATATATATATATATATATATATATATATATATATATATATATATATATATATATATATAACAAAGGATAAGTTAATAGATGAGATTCCCCAAAATGCTAGAGGTAGCCAAAGTAAAACGATGTAATGTGCTACTAAGTGTCTGTTTATTCAAATATCAAGCTTTCGTCTACCATTGCAGACTTCATCAGGACGCTAAAAATAACAATGAAAACTCCTTACTAAGAGACAAGATTAACCCTTTACTTGGAGGCAGAAGGCCCAATAAACTTACTTGAAACTTCAAGACAGCTCTATTGCAATAATAACCACTATATAATAGATAAATGCATAATGCACTTTCGAGAAAGTGCATTATGCATTTATCTAGCATTTTGGGGAATCTCATCTATTAACTTATCCTTTGTTGTTACCAGTACCCCGTTACTGTCCTCCTCTTATATATATATATATATATATATATATATATATATATATATATATATATATATTTACAGAGTATCTAGTTAATTTTATTTTAATTTTAATTTAACAAAAGAATTTTTTATTTTTTTTTTGTTTTTGTTCTTGGGACTCTATAGTGCCAAATTGGCTTGAAAAAAGAAACAAGAAAAAAAACACTTGCATGTTTTTGGTGGGCGGTAATGTTTCGTCTTTATTCTAAATAAATTTTATACAATTTGGCAAAGGTGCAAAATTCCTGTTTGCTCGCATTTTTTTGTTTTTTTTCGCGCAAAAAAAGTCGTACCTCTAGATTTTGATAGTGGGCGTACCAGAAGCGAGTAATTTGACAGACTTGCTAAGAAACTCGATGAGACGACACGGGCGCGTCGTCGTACGGCTTAACCCGGTCGCAATATTTCTAATCTCAAAACTTCATTGTGAAGTCCTCTCGTATCAACCTTCTACAAAGTTACATAACCCGTAATTGGGAACACCATAATCCGCAGCGCGTGTGTAAAGCAGGGTCCCTGCAGGAGTGCACTTATGGAATCATTGGGTAAGTCCTTTTTATCATTATTTAGAGGTTGCGCCGCAAAGTAAATACAGTCCACTACCAGCTAAGACATTACGTATTAGCTACCCGCAAAACAATGACAAAATGTATAGCAGCAGATTCTCTTCTTCTTCTTCTTCTCAGCCCGTGCTTATCCACTCCTGGATGTCGGCCTCTTCCAAATATCTCCACGCTCTTCTGTCTCTGGCAGTCCTGATCCAATTCCTTCCTGCAATATTCTGAGGAGAGGCATATTCTTCTTGTGATTGCAGAAGATTGATTTTCTTTGCCAAGCTGAATTTTGTGGCCTAAGTAGATATATTTCGAGACAACTTCTTGGGGTTGATCGTTAACAGTTACCTGGGATGTTTTCGCTACTCATGATCTTTGTTTTGTTTAAGTTCATTTCAAGTCCAATTTGTAGCGACGCTCGGTGGAGCTCCTGAAGCATGTTTTTAAACTCTTCACCTGTGTTGGCAATGACCACAATATCGTCGGCAAATCGTAAATGGTTAAGACGCACTCCATCAATATTAATCCCGTTCTCTTGCCAGTCAAGTTTTTTAAGATATCCTCCAATGCAAGTCGGTTTTTAAATCATCATCTATTTTTACATGAATGGCAGCTTTATTATAGATTTGTTTGATGAGGCGTGAGTATCTAGAGACGATCCTTGCGTTGTCCAGAATTACCCAAGTTTCGACAGAGTCAAAAGCCTTCTGGTCGTCGACAACGGCCAAATGGACTGTTATATTATACTCTGTGGCTTTTTCAATAAGAGTACGAAGTGTCTGTAGGTGGTCGATAGTACTAAAACCCTTACGGAATCCCGCTTGTTCCACTCGTTGGTATAAGTCCATCTTGTTCGTCAACCGGTTGGTTATTATTTTCGTAAACAGTTCATAGGTACCGGGTGTCCCACTGAAAACTGTCAATGGCCTATATCTTGAAAACGGTAATCGATAAAAAATAAATAAAAAACTCGTTTAGAGGGTTGGAAGAGGCAACCAAAACAACGTACTTTTCAGGTCTCCCTGAATCACCCCTCCGGCCGTAGCTACCCTAACCTCAAAATCTTAAATGGCACTATGATTCATGTGATACCTTGTTTAAAAGGTTTTTTAATTCTCTAAACGAATCTGCAAAAAAAAAATATCTAGATACAAATTTAAATTGTCACAAAATGGCGCATGCTTCGAGTTAACGACTTTGCTCTCTTGAGGAGGTGAACACTGTCAGGTACAGTGAGGGGAGAGGGGTTCAAAAAAATAAAATCTTGATGATTTCTTTAAAAATATTCATGCTGTCATCCAATTTATATAAAATCGATTTTAATTCACATTTACCTGTTCCACCCGATCAAATGAGGTTTTCATCAAAATGAGAGTCACATTCAAATCTGGATTATTTTTTTTTGGGATCCATTAAGAGAATTGAAAGACCTTTAAAACAACGTATCACATGACCCATAGTGCCATTTAAGATTTTGAGGTTAGGGTAGCTAAGGCCGTAGGGGTGATTCAGAGAGACCGGAAAAGTACCTTGTTTTGGTTCCCCTTTCCAACCCTCCAAACAGGTTTTTCATTTTTTCTTTATCGATTACCGTTTTCAAGATATAGACCATTGACAGTTTTCGGTGGGACACCCGGTATAAGTGTGATAATAAGTTGATGGTCGATAATCATCTATGTTGTTTCTGTCTCCTTTATTGTATAATAGGATGACCTCTGCATTTTGCCACTTATTTGGGATTTCACCTTCTGTTAAACATTCATTTAGCAATAATCTTACATGCTCTATCAGCGTTTAACCTCCTATTTTAATCATTTCGCTTGTGATTTGATCTTCGCCTGGAATCTTTCTGTTTTTCACTTGATGTAGTGCTGTCTCCAATTCTCCGATATTTATTTCAGGGACCTCTACGAATCCTACATTTTGTAATATTTTCCTCTGATATTGACGGCCCTGGGACTCCAGAACTGTACAGGTCCTTGTAGAAGTCTTGAACTGCAGTCATGATTTCACTACGATCGCTAACCAAAATACCCTGCTTGTTTTTTACTTTAGTCATTTTTGACCTACCATTTGATAGTTTGGATCTTAGAACTTTCATGCTTTTATTGTCTAGATTGTGTTAGCTCATTGTTATGGTTTCTGAATTTTTTTTTGATGTTCCTATTTGATTTTTTGTTAAGATTCTTATATCCTTGGTTTTCTCGATCCATTTCTTTTCTTGATTTCTTTAGATTTTTTGTGTGTAAGCTGATTTTTTCCTGGTGTGGGTGTTCGCGGTTCACCTAGTTTAGAATTTAAAATACGTTCAAAAGTAGCTTTGTTCCGTACACTCGACGTACACTCTTTGATGATCTATTTTCGTATTCTTCAGACCTCAGTTAAGAGTCATCAGAACATCTTTGGTGTCTGCCAAATGCAAAGTCGGTTCCGTTAAGATTCGGTTTATTCTTAAGCTTGAATCAATGGCCGCAGTCCCACTTTTCAACCTTGTAGAAGCTGTGCAAGGTGAGTATACGCTGAAAGATCATTTTTGATTACTTCTACTCTCCAAACAGATAGAAAACATTCATTGACATTATTGTCAAACCAGTTAATCAAGGAGTATCTGTATATGGCACGATTTCGTCTTGGTGCAACTACAGATAATCCTGCAGATTGCGTAAGTTGTGGAATTTTTCCCGCGCAATTTAGGCTACCATCTGTTATGTATGGGGTGTAGAGCATCAAATACAACAACACGAAAGGTTAATACTCTATTTTTTGGAGGTGCTTTCTTGACTGTTTCCGAACTTGTGAGTGAGTCAGGTTGAAATCAACGATCAAATCAACCTGACTGACTCACAAGAAATCCTTCAAAACTTATAACTCTATTGTTACTAGGTACCTGAAAACAAGATTGGGCTCTATAGACATAGACCTTGAATACTAAAATATAAAATAGCAACTATATGGATGGAAGGACTGTCTATTTATGCATGTTACAGATGCAACAACAACAAAAGAATTATGGACAAAGCTTCAAAAGCTTTTTGACGTCACAGGTATTTGTCGGAAAATCGGTTCGGATCCGTAGAATAAGGTTTATAGTGGGGATGGTGTAGAATGAACTCTCCCATATTCTATTATCTGTTTGTATAGTGTAGCCATTTCTATTCTAGGTGCACATAAAAAAAAAATCTTAACACGTTGACGCGCATTAAAAAAATATATAAATAATAATTGCTATTGGAAAATATGTAACAAACCCATTTGCAAAGAATGATTCTTACCGACATAGCTTGTCCCAATCGTGAATCTTGTCCAATTCGCAACAACAGGAAATTGAATCCTCTTATAGCCGGTAACCAAGGATAATGCGAAGTATCGTTTTTCAAAAAATCAATAATCGAAAACACTTTGGTATAATTGAGCATATTAGCTCTTGCCAGATGGAACGAATCGTCCACAAACGCGGCTCTGTTCACTTCAGGGATTCCCGAAAAGTTACCGTCTTGTAGGGCGACAATTAAACTGTCCCAGAGATTGTTGTAATTGACCCTGTAGTAACTAGTGGCGTGATTATTGAGGACAATCCATCGAGCAGTCAAAAACGGTATGTTTAAAAAGCCAACGGGTTCCAACCATTCTTTTGCTGCAGTATCTTCGAAGGTAGGATTTTCATTGGTGGCATAAGAAATTGGAATGTACCAAGCTGCTGAATCATTAGAGCCGTTTAGTAAAAATCTTCCCTGGAAATCATTAAATTACAAATCAAATATACAAAAATTAAATTGTTATAATTACATTTTGCGAAACAATGACTTCGTATTGGTTATTTTGCACATCAATAATCGGATATCCAGGGGTTTCGACCCAATTACGCATGACAGTGCTTAAAGTTACGCCAGCGGGCAATCTGGATCGGTTTGCATCTATCAATTGAGCATCCAGACTGTTCCATAAGTCATCTGGCACGGCGGTACTAAATGCGCTGAAAGACTGTTTTAAAAAATCGCTGGAAATTGCTTTTGAAGATAACTCACTAGGTGGAAAGGTAGGCTCGTAGGCCTTGGAAGAATAGATCAGTGCCCAGAATGTGTTCGACCATTCTGAAGATACTTCCACCTTAAAATTTGCCTATTTGAAAATGAAGTTTACACAAACATAAGGTTACAATTTAAGGAGGAATTGCATATTGTAGCTAAGGTCTTGAAGCTGTAAACTAACTTCCCTGGCACTTTTAAAGAATTTTTAAAGAAAAATCCGCATCCTATACTGACCTTTGTGATATGAAATTGAGTTAAACCTAGCCATAACCTGAGCATCGCTATTAACCGCAGTTTGCAAAGCTTGTGAGGTTGACAACGAATCTGCCTCCATAACATTTTGCATAACACGAACAACCCATTGTTTGTCCAATTGCCAATCGGGGAAAACCTTGAAATTGATTATTATGTGACGCTCTAATAACTTATTCTAAGTACTTACGTCATGTGTAGTAAAATATTCAAAATAAGTTGCAAATCCTTCGTTTAAGAACAACTCTGACCACCAGTTGCACGTTACCAAATTACCCCACCATTGGTGAGCATATTCGTGGGAAATGACAGTTGCTATGTTTTGTTGGTCTCTATTTGTTGATTGTGCAGAGTCCCATAATAGCAAAGTTTCCCTTAAAGTACAAATCAATATAATTACTCTAGGAAACATAATATAATTTCTAGTTTAGAATAAGAAACTTATTCATTCATGGTCTTTGAAGCTACTTTTTATTTATTCATAGTTAGATAAATAGTTCGTGTTTCGAATGCTCACCTATAAGTGACCAAGCCCCAATTCTCCATAGCACCAGCTGCAAAATCTGGTAAAGCAATTTGGTCCATTTTTGGAAATCCCATTGTACTATAACTGAAACAAACAAAAAAAAATTAATCAAAACTAGGCTTTGCAACATCACTCAACATACGCATAGCCAGTAAGTGTGTTCAAACTTCTTAACAAAGGCACTCCAGAATTAACAGCAAAAGCTCTAGTTAAATTGGTTTCAGCTCGGGAACATACCCTATAAGGAACCGCATTCTGTTCAATATTTTCCCCTTGAGTACAAGTAAAATCTGAGACTATAAATGCAACCAGATAAGTAGGCATCAAGTTGGTCGGTGCAAAATATGTAGTATTCAAATTACTGAAACAATTACAAAATTAAAAATACCTACGCACACTAAAAACCAATTCCTTACGGATCATCATCTATAATATCTGTAGTATCGTACTCTTGTTCGGGCATATTTGATAAAGCATGCAATCTTGCAGGATGTGTTATGTAAATTTCAAATGTAGCCTTGAATGAGGGTTCGTCGAAGCAAGGGAAGGCCCTTCTGGCGTAATTGGGTTGAAACTGAGTGGTTGCCAGGTATCTGACGGCGTTGTTGGATGTATAGCTGCTTTTGTAGAATCCGTACATGTCTTGGGTGCTTAGTCTGAAAAGTGTATGTTTTTTAATGAATGCAAAAAGTGATTTTGGTTATGGTTACCCAGTTACTCAGTGTAAGTAGGAGGCCTACATGTACATTGAAAGGAAAAAATTTGTCTTTTGACTACAAATGGTAGAATATCGTCATCATATTCATCATGGTGAATATTTAATATTTCTTTGAAGGCACTTCGCTAATTTGACCGAGAAAGTTTGCACTTGCCAACAAACGATACCATTGGCGCCGGAACTTCAAAATTAATATGGGGGCTCGGGCTCCAAAAATTAACATAAGTAGAATTAATTATATAGACAGGACTAGGCTTAGACACAGGCTTAAATAGGACCAGTATTATTGGCATAGCCAGGATTTTGTATTGAGCTGAGGGGTCAAATTTACAGGAAGTAATCCTTGCAGCTCCGCCGCGAAGCGCCGCAGGTGCGAAATTTTTGGGTCTTTTACGGTATTTTTGTAACTTCTAATGGTAGGAGCATGCGGGATTGCGGCCTTTTGAACATAAATTTTGATAAGAATTTATAGTAGAAGGTTACTTAGGTACCTATATTATAATATGTATATGTATGTATTTGATTATTCACCTAGGACTTGAATTGATTTTTTTTGTTTATTTTAATTTTGAATTACTAATATTTAAAGGCCGTTTGGGGAAGGTGGGAAAATGCTTTTTTGCCCCCCTCCTTGCCAACGCCAGGGGGCAACACCTAGTCGATTCGCCTCTACCGGGTACAGGCTAATTCGTCTTATTACTCCCTATGTGTATAGTCGGTTGGTCCGATCTTTATATAAATTTTCCATGATGAACTAGGTAAAAAAGCCAGTGATGTGATGTAAACATACCTATCATGAAAAAATCGGAAAGGAAATAATAATCCAACGACTTATTGAAGATACAGGTTTAAATACTACACAACAAAATATTCTAACTGTTTGTTGAAGTAGGTATAACAAAAACATAGAACACAAGTTTGATATAAAAATAACCAGAATCACTATGGGGGCTCAAGCCCCCATTGCCCCCATGATTCCGGCGCCTATGAACGGTACTGATGGAGGAAGCTCAATATCATGGCTCAATATCATATCCTATAGCTATGTTATCTCAAAAACTTTTGAAATCACTTTTTGAAAAAAACACTTAATTTATTTCAAAATACAGATTACAATAAAAATGGACATTAACTCAACTATACTTAATAATGACGAATAATGACGCGTAACTAAAGAGACAGGAACTTTTATACAGGGTGTCCTTAAATAAACTGACACATTTTGCAGGTCACCGGTTTCCTTATAGATAAAGTGGCACATTTTGAAGGTAAATATCTCGAAAACGAGAAAAGATAACGAGATGCGGTTTGTTCTGGGAGAATAAGGATATTTTAGGGTTTATTTCACAGTATTGCCGAATCCTAAAATTTGCTGAAATTTGATTTTACAGACATGCGATTGTTTAAAATCGGCAATAGTGTGAAAAAAAAATTTTAAAAATCCTTATTCTTCCAGAACAAACCGCATCTCGTTATCGTTTCTCGTTTACGAGATATTTTTCTGCAAAATGTGTCAGTTTATCTGAGGACAACCTGTATTTTAAAACATGTTGAGCTTGCTGTTTCTATGCGAGCGTTGCGACGATGGAGCGGTTCTTGGCATGACATGTTCAGACAGGATAACTTGCTGAAGTAGCGTCTAGACTTTGCGATACTTTGTACCACCGTGGTGATGAGACTCATCTTGAGGTCAATGTAGTCGTAAAATTCATATAACAGCTCCCCATTAAGTAAAAAGTTGGTGCTTTGCAACAATTTTTTCAAAAACCAACTGGGTTGTTGTGTAGACTGGTCATCTCTTGTTCTGAGGGTAGATTTGGATGAACAGTGTTTCTTCGTTTCGGTAAAAGCTTTTTAAGGTTGTTGCCTCTTTGAAGACGTGAATGAGACTTTGGCGGTTATGGTTCGTCTTCGTCAATAGGGCTAGGTTTGGGAGGTGCCTTTCGCCGACACTCTTAAATGTTAATGATTACAAGGGCTGCTATTAGTACGATGATGAAGGAGGTGAACCATTGACTGTGTCTTGATACGAATGGTTCTTGAATTAGTTTATCCAGTTCATCGGAAAATAGGTTTAGTCTATGCTGTGCCACGTTTAGATCATCGATGTTGATTTAGATAGTTTGAGAGGTTTCAACTCTGGCACATGAAGATCCACCGGCAGGTGTTTGCAGCAACCATAGGGAATTTCCACTGGATGGCTTTTATAGGTGACGTTTCTGTATTTTTCCGCTAGATTCCTAGCATGAATTCTGGAGTTTCCCACAAAGGCATCGCAGGTTGGTTGGAGCTTGAGCACTGTGTTGGTGTTGATTGTTTCTGTCACACTGTTTTTGCCATCACATCTGATAGTGATTGGAAGGACGATGATAATGTTATGAGCCAGTAGTTTGTGTCTAGTTCTTGCACATTGTAGTCACTAGCGAGTAAGATTGAGGTTTGGCAAGTCTTGGGAAGTGTCCTTGTTAACTTCAGGAGTTGGGCTTCGTAAATGGCATCGCTGTCTGTAGGGTATTGTAAAAGGTCAGAACATATCCTTGTGTTATTATCAAGAGGTTTGCAGTGATCCATGCTTTGGAGTAATATGTACCATCGCTACCAAAAGTAACTGGGACAGCATCATGTACTATTATATGAATTTTATTGTCAAATATTTGTCAAACTATGAATTAAATGCATTGAAATGAATGACGGTAGAATTAGTCCAGGAGATTATTATGCATTGTTTTTGTCCCAGATACTTTTAGTGACGATGGTACAATAAAGAATCGTCATCCCTCGCGTTATATTTTTGAGTTATTGGTTATTGGTAAAATATGATGAAAACCTGTTCGATTATCCAAAATCGGGATAGGGTAGATGTGATAAAGAGTGTATATCTCAGGTTTGATAACCGGTATTCTAAGAATAAAGACAATTTGGCCTTCTGATTGATAAGCTTCTAATGGTCGGTTGAAACCCAACCATCGGTTCAGTGTTTTATATGTTTCTTCATCGATTTGGAGTTCCTGAATAGTAGAATTAAATTTTTTTCTTGCTGAAGTCGTTACAGAAATTTGCTTTTTAAGTAAACTTTCAAGTTCTCGTTCGTTTGTATCAATTTTGTCAATACATATTGAAGTATTCATCATCGGTAGAGTCTAAGTTTCCGGTGATTGATTTAAAGATACTTCCTATTCCGTTAATTAGTCCACGTTTGTTTCTATAGTTTGTGTCGCCAGTGATTCCATTAAGTTTCTGGTCGACTCAATCAGCAACTTGAGTTACTTAAAAGGCTGAAATAAGTTTGAACTTCAACTTTGAAGGCTGTCATTCGAGGAGAAGGATCCTCAATTATTTTGGTCAGGCTAGTATTTTTATTGTTCTGGATAGTTTCTCTGAATGATTCTATTTCTTTGTAAACTAAATGGATCCATTTCTCATTTGAGACTCTAAGACTACCTTCTTCGTGATAGAATATCCCAACTGTGTTGTTAATTGGAGTTAGACGAAATTGAAGGGTGACGAATGGAATCAACCCAACGAGTCTGGGAAAGAATAGACTAGTAAGTAGTAATAGAACGGCTTTAGTCTATCAAAGTTAAATTTCGAAAATTGATTTGTTTTGAAGTTTCTCACTTTCGCTGAGTTTATGTAAACTTCAATTATTTCGAAAGGTCCGTTAAAAAGATTTTGAGCTTTGTCTTTTATTTGAGTTTCTTTGACATACACCTTGTCAGCTGGAAGATTTTGTGAGACCGTCTTGTCGAACCTTACTTTCCACTTTTCTTTCTGGATATCGGTTCTGGCTCGAGTCATTCTATAATAATATTCCATTCTGTTGTTGAGGTCTTGTATGTATTTGGAGATTAGCTGTTTTTGATTATAAAGAGTCTCAGGGGGTCTATTCGACGTATGGCCAAAGATTAATTCGAAAGGTGTAAATCCGTGTGTCTTATTTTTGGTATTATTATAACAGATAACTGCGTACGGGAAAATGTTGAATGGGTGTTCATCTGGATGTTTCGCTTTATGAACATCCTTTGGATTGTGGGTGGCTTACGCTTGAAAATGTCAATTTTATGTCGTAGGGTTGACAGAGGTCTTTGAGTAAGGCGTTGTTGAATTCACCTCCACAATCAGAATGCATTCTCAAAGGTATAGGTACCGTTGTTCATCCAACTTTGTTATTTTATATATTCATTCAAAAATTACAAAAGAAAAAACCGTTAAATGCCATACAAGTTCAAATCAAAATTGGCACCGCTCGCGCAGACTCGGCGTATGTGAAAAATATGTGATTTATGAGAAGGAAGCAGGAAGCAGTACGAAGCCGTGTCTCTAAAACCACGTCCGCTTTTTCGGTCGTTATCAAAAATCAAAAAACCTATCGAATTCAAGGCAAAAATTCCTTATTATTATTTCTAAGACTGTGTTGTATCGGTGTGTCGCTGAGAAGCAGACTTTCTGGACACGAGGAGCTCCTCTGGATCGACGAAAACCAGCATAAACCAAGTAAGTGCCAATCCTCCATTGTCTTTGTATGGCTCGGGTTTATGTCCATTAATATTTGTGCGGCAAAATTGAATTTAGCGCCTACAGTCCCGCTGCTCTATAAACTTTCGAAAATCATAACGCAAATTTTCGTGAACAACCGTAATGTTGGAATAATACTAGTAGGGTGACAATTGTGTACGCCTTTTTGTCTGAGATTGGGTAGGCTTGAGTGAATTTGGTAAGTGCATCCCTAACTGTTAGGGCGTATTTATGAACTGGGAATTCAGAAAGTTCAATGTTTATCCTTTCAAATGGAGTTTTGGGAGTTTCAGTGATAACGAGAGGAGAACTAAGATTTTTCCTACAGATTTTGACTTTTTGGCAGATTTCACAGGCTCTGATGAATTTCTCAACATCTTTGGTTAAACCTTGCCAGGAGTATTTGTCTATAATCCTTCTAACGGTTTCATTGATTCCACGAAGTAAATTTGTTTTTCCAGTATGATATTGGTCCAGAATAATTGGGATTAGGTTTTTATCTGGGGTTTTGACGATATTTTGGCATATCTTAAGCTTAATGTCTTTTTCGTCAAATATAAAGGAAAATATTTCAAGAATGGGTAATTCCCGATTGTTTTCTATGCAAAAGGTTTTTTTCAGGGTCAAATTCGTTGAAAAGCGAGTGAAAGAGACTAGGGACTATTTTTTCATTTTTGCAAGGAATGGGAAATATGAAGTATTTGCGTGCCTTCCCGGATTTACTGGATAAAATGTTAACCTCATTAGGTTGAAAATCCAAATTTTTCTCGATAGATCATCTTTAATTTTATAATGTAAGTCTGTTAGTTTGGTTTGCCAAAAGAACGTTACATTATTTTTGTGAGACTTGTCCAGAAGTTGTAGGTTGGAAATCTCTATCTTTGAGTAGTCAATAATTGATCTGGTTTTGTAGAGATTTACGAAAGAGTTGTATTCTTCCTCAATTAGGGTTGTTTCATCATTTTTTTCAATTTCGACGATTGGAATTTCTTGTTGTTGTTGACTTGTAGAAGGGCTGTTTCTTATATCGTCAATATCAGGTTCTTCTTTGTTAGAAGCGAGTATGTGAGTTTTGGAGCTTAAATCTGAACAATCTTTAAAGTGGTTTACTTTTATTCGAGATAGGGCATCAGCGTTCTTATTGATTTTCCCAGGTTTATACTCGATTCGATAGTCGTATTCTTCGAGTTTCAAGCTCCAGCGAGCTAAACGACTTATAGGGCTTTAATTGAGAAAAGCCAAGTTAAAGGGCGATAGTCTGTAATAATGACAAATTTTCGACCAAAGAGGTAAGGTCTAAAATGCTTAACTGCCCATACAATGGCCAGTAATTCTCTCTCCATGGTAGAGTATTTAGTTTCGGCATTGCACAGCGTTCGAGAGGCATAGGCTATAGAGAGACTTTTTCCTATAGGGCGTTGTGACAAAACTGCACCGATGGCAAAAGCGCTTGCGTCGGTGGTTAATAGAAATATCACTTCGAAATTGGGATAGATCAGAATCGGGTCAGAAACTAGTGCGTTTTTCAATTCGTTGAATGCGGATATGCATTCTGGGTTAAAGTGAAAGGGGAGGAGCTTTGTCAAGGGCTTTGATGTTTTAGCAAAATTGGGCATAAATCGACGATAATATCCTGCTAATCCTAGGAAGGATTTAATGTCTTTTGGATTTTTGGGTGTGGGGAAGTTCTGAATACAACTAATTTTTGCAGGGTTCGGTTTTACACCGTCTTGAGTGATAAGGTGTCCCAGGTAAGCTACTTCCTTTCGAAGAAACTCACATTTGTCCGGCTGGATTTTTAAGTTAGCTTTACGGAGGCGTTTAAAAACTTCGGTTAGCCTTGAAATATGTTCGTGGATGGTAGGAGCAGTGTTACCAGATTGGGGGATTTTCCCCCAAATTTGGGGAATTTTCAAGTAGATGGGGGAAAATCTGGGGGATAGTTTTTTCTGGGGGATTTTTTGGATGTAAGAATTGTAAGAATTTTCGCTATTGGGGGAAATCGGGTATATTTCAATGAATAAAACTAAAGTAAAAGATGTATTAAAACAACCGCGTCATCTATTTTTTCAATCAAGTACCAATAAAAAAGATACAGTTTGCTTCTTCTCCTCGGGATGAACGCAAACGCTCAGTTCTAGATATATTTTAATTTGTAATGACAAATGACAATTGACTTGACAAATCGGATCGGGGGAATCCCCAACGACCGACGTTGCTTGTATTGTTTATTTTTTATTTTACGTTTTGCATTTATTTGCGGTTATAGTGCTCTAAGTTGCTGTATTCTAAATTTTAATACAGCTTAATAATATAAACTATCCAAACTTCTTGGTACAACTGTACTTATCTGTTCTGTCACCAGTCACAACATTTAATTTCATTTGTCATTTGTCAATTGTCATTTTATTTTTGGGATTAGAAAAATATAAACAAATAAAAAAGTGGTAAGGGTATGAGTTTTATTTTAAAATATTCAACGATTTTTTTTTTTTTTGCATGTATGAGTCGAGAATAAATCTATATTTATTTGGGGGATTTTAGTTGACAAACAGTGATTTTTGGGGTATTTTTGAAATCCTTTGGGGGAAATTAGTTAAAACCATCTGGCAAATCTGGGTAGGAGAGTAAACGATAATATCGTCCATGTAGACTAAGCATCTTTCGTTTTGAATGCCGTGAATATTGTCCATAACTCTTTGGAATGTGGACGGGGCATTTTTCAATCCAAAGGGCATATGTACGAATTCGTAATGGCCATTTTTTACGGAAAAAGCGGTTTTCGAAACATCCTTGGGGTCTACTTCTATTTGGTGAAAACCTGAGGCTAGGTCAAGGCTGGTAAAATATTGACATTTTCCCAATTGATCCAGAAGATCGGAAATATTAGGCAGCGGGTATTTGTCGTCTACAGTAAGTTCATTGACTTTACGGTAGTCGATTACGACGCGCCATTTGGGTTTGCCAGAAGCATCAAGTTTCTTAGGAACGACCCGAACGGGAGAAGACCATGGAGATACAGAATGGCGAATTATGCCTTGGTCTAGCAATTTTGTGACTTGGGATTTGACTTCTTCTTTGTGGATTTGGGGGTACCTGTAAGATTTGGTATACACAGGCTTTGCATTATTGGTGTCAATAGGGTGTTTAATCTCACTAGTAAATGTGAGGGTGTCACCTTCCAGGTAGAAAATGTCGGAAAAGTTCAGGCATAAGTTGGTAATTAGTTCTTTTTCTTCGTCGTTTAAATGTTCTGTACGAAGTTCATTTTGTATGGACATTTGCCTATCATAAGTATCGTCATAGTCGAGGTTAGAGTTGTTGAAACTTGGAATGGTTTTTTGAGTTTCACTTTCTGAGACAAATGGTTCGATAGACAAGCTGGAAAACTCCACGGTTTTTTCTATAGCGTTAATATTTACAATTGAGGTTAAAAATTCACCTTGTTCATTGACTTTTAATAAAGCATTAGGTAATTTGACTTTTTCTTTTTCTTGAGAAAAAAGTAAAGCATCTGTGATGGATAGATTACACTTGAGTTTACAGATCTTTTCAATTCTAGCTTCTATAGATATTTTGTCAAGAATTGTTTGAATGTTGTTTGGTTTTGCATTATTAGGGTAGTCATCTTCAGTTACTTTATGAAGAGGGATAGTTTTGAAATTAGTTACAAGTTCTTTAGCTTTCAAATCTATCACACACTGATAATGTTCTAGGAAATCCAACCCTAAATTCCATCGAAATCAATATTCAAGTTGTAAATATACACTTTGTGAGGATCTTGGAGGGTGAACGATACAAGTGTTGATTCACGGATCTGGAGTTTTTGATCGGTGATACCTTGAATGGTTACGTTTTCTTCGGAACGATAGGGGAATTTTTGGACAGTATTTTCTTTAAAAATTGAAATGCCTGCACCTGTATCAATAAGAAATCTGAATTTATTGGAAGCATCATAAATGTAGTACATATTTTTCGAATTACCGGTAAGAAGTGGGTTTAAAGAAATGCTTGTTCCATAAAATTGAGGTTCGGATTCATGTTGTCTAGATTCAGAAGTTGTATTTGAGTACATTGTGGAGCACGAAAAACTTCCCACAAAGGTTTTCTCAGGTGTTAGGTGATACATAATAATACATATCACCTGAGTGGCAAGTTTTTCGTGCCTCATCATGTATGCCTCAGCTCGTTCTCAAGAATCTCAAGTTCCGTAAGATTTTCGTCCGCCATCAATGATCTGTTGTATATGTGGCCGTTGTGATTTATAGTGGTAGCCTGGTCGACTCCGGGGATTCTTAGCACCCCCTGTGCCTCTACATACCAAGGCTGTTACTACCTATAGCCTACTTTCAAAGGACTGCAGGAGAATGAGGGCCTTGCTTTTATTGTGTTTTTCATTTTACCGGGGAATTTGGCCATATACTCTACCATGCTGGCCTTTGCAGGCTTATAGAGGATCTAAAGGGATCATTTCATTTCCTTAACCTCGTTAGAACGGTTATACCACCGTTACTTGTTCGTCAGAGCCTCGTTTGTAAAAGCAGGGTGCACGGCGGGCAGGCAAGGTTGACGTTTGAGTGGGAGAGGCTATTTGAGGCGCTTCACTACCTCATTATGTCATTGATTCTCTCTTGACATGTACACCCACTACATACACACATAACTAATTCATAATGCAATTATTTTGAGGCGTCTAAACATGCTAAAAGGATTGATTTTTTTTCAATTTATTCTCTTCGAAGTGAAAAGCTGAAAAATACTCTTTGAATTTTCCATCTCTAATCTCTTCGTTAAACTCAAAAACAAAACCAGCTTTTCACAGTAGACCTTATGGGTTAAAATTCTTCCACTTGTAATCTACAGTTTATAAAAGCAGTTTTTTTTGTTAGCAAAGCAAAAAACTTTAAATGACATTGGACTAATACTAATAATGTATCTATAATTAAAAAAAAATAAATATAGTTTCAACAAACTAAAAAACACGCTTTTATAGTAAATTGGACTAAAAAGTGAAAAATAATGTTTAATATAAACAGAAAATATTATTAATGAACAAAAAATATAAGAATTATTGTGAAAAAAGCGTGGGGTGCTTTGTTCCACATTTCTCGTACATTGAGCACCCCACGCTTTTTTCACAATAATTCTAATATTTTTTGTTCATTAATATTTTCTAATAATATTAAACATTATTTTTCACTTTTTAGTTCAATTTACTATAAAAGCGTGTTTTTTAGTTTTTTTAAACTATATTTATTTTTCACTTTTTAGTTCGATGTATTATTTTGTTGTCCATTTTTTTATTTTGAAGAAAAAACTTCAATTCCTATTTGTGTTTTGTTTATATTTTGTGAGATTATTGAGATTATGGGAGCAATGGTTGATATAAAGACACAATCAAAAAATTATGGTGTGACCGGTGCGACACCTGGAGTGTGCCCGAAGTACTTTCTGAACGGCACAGAGTGCGCGCACTCGGTGTGCCTATAGCATTTGTTGGCGTAATGGTTGATATTTTAGAATCACCTTCGGAGTTACGTGGACTGTAAGCGCAACTAATGAATATGTAGCAAAAAATAACCATACAAAAGACAATATGATAAAAGGCGCCTTACCTGTGTTCTGGGGTTCTTCTAGTTCAAAGTTAATTGTTAATACCGGGATCCCGGGTTTTGTTTCGGTTGCACAACACTACCGGCTTTTATTTCGAAACCGGTAACCGGCGAGCTCGCGATATTCATCGACTTTCTTGTGTGCGAAAACGGATTAAAAATTGTGTGTTCGTGTTTCGTGTTTGGCGAAAAGAGAGAGAGTGTGTTTCGCCGTGGCTTGGCTGTACGAATCGAGTATTTTTTCGTACCTTTTTTGTCGACCTCGGTTCTATACCGAGGGCGCTGGTGTTCCTTGCAATGGAGGCGCTATACCTATTTGAATTTGTATGGTTTTTCAATATGAGCAAAATTCGTGACTTTGACACTCTTGAAGAGATGCCGTACATTTTCCGCCCACTCAAAACCAACGTTTTGAAAATCAAAAATCAAAAAAAAAAAAAAAAATTGAGTAAAAAAAAAATAAAAATAAACTAAAATAGATTAGGTAAGAATTCTGACCCGCGACGACACAAACATAGATACATTGGTAAGGTTTGGAATCCAACCAATTGGCAAAGGACACAGCTTAACAATAGGATGTTTAAACAGTCCTTGCTGGGTCCTGGTGACCACCCGAACATGCCCATCTGGTCCGGGATGTAGCTCAACAACTCGGCCAAGGGCCCAATGAAGGGGAGGTTTCGTTTCATGTTTGATAATTACTAGTTGATCTAAAGTTATTTTCGAAGGATTTTGAGTCCATTTTGAGCGTTGCTGCAAGGTGTGGAGATATTCATCCTTCCAGCGTTTCCAAAATTCTGCGTTCAATCGTTGAACTAATTGCCACCGAGACAAAGTGTTCAATTTGAGATGGGACAAATCAGGGTCGGGACAAGAATTTAGAGGTTCTTGGGTCAGAAAATGTCCCGGGGTTAATGGCTGCAACTCGTTTGGGTCGGAGCTCTGGGCACATAAAGGTCTGGAGTTCAAGACGGCTTCCACTTGAGCAAGGAAAGTGTTTAGCTCTTCGTAAGTGAGTCGCTGATCACCGATCACTCGATACAGATGAGTCTTTACCGCTTTGACGCCGGCCTCACTCAAGCCATTGAAATGCGGAGCAGCTGGGGGATTGAAATGCCAGAGAATTTGAAGATGATCCGCAGCCAATTTGGACATTTCTATCAGCTGAGTATTGGCACCCACAAACGTCGTTCCGTTGTCACTGTAGAGATGGGTTACCCGCCGCTCGCCGAGAAATAAAGCGACGGAATGCCCCAATAAATGCCTCGGAGGTCAAGTCAGAGGTAAGCTCAATGTGCACTGCCCGGGTGGCACAGCACACGAAGACACATATATAGGCTTTTAGAACCTTGGCGCCTCGATATCTTCCCATGACTATATTAAAGGGGCCAGCATAATCCAGAGTGGCATGCGAAAAACATTTAAGTTGGGAGATTCGAAACGAGGGTAGGTCTCCCATATACGGAGTATACGCTTTTGGTCTGAGACGAAAACATCTGATGCAGCGGGAAAGCACAGACTGTATCGCTCTTCGGGTAGATAAAATCCAGAATTGCTGACGCAACAAATTCTGGACGGTATTCAAACCAGGATGTAGATTGTCTTGGTGAACTTGTTCAATTAGGCGACGAGTAAAAGGATGGTCGCGAGGTAATAAAACGGGATGTTTGGCTTCAAAGGACATATGGGCATGTCTTAACCGTCCGCCCACTCTGACCAGGCCCTCCTTGTCAAGAAAAGGAGCAAGAGGTCGAAAGGTCTTTGACACTAGCTCATTGTTTCGAATTTGGGCAATGAGACTTGAAAATCGTCGTTGTTGAGCTCTTTTGGATAAAAGGAGCAAAGCGTTTTGAAGTTCAAAGGAGGAGATCGCTCCGGTAAGCGGAGACGATTTGTGACGATAATTGTGAAAAACTCTCAGGCACTGACAAAGGATTTTCTGTATTTTAGACAAAGAGGAATATTTGTCTAATAGAGTGTCGAGGATATGATCTTCAATCAGGGCCGTTAAAAGAATGGGACACCTTTCTTCGATTGCGGCTATTTGATTACCACAAGAATTTGGGGGTTGTTGATTCCATGAAGAACTTGGTTGAAGAAGCCAGGGAGGTCCTTGAAACCATAAGGGATGATCTGCCAGACTGGCAGGAATTAAGCCACGGCTTGCACAGTCTGCGGGATTTTCGTGAGTGGACACGTGATACCACTTGACATTTGGGATCGTTTCTTGGATGTGGCTAACCCGATTGGCTACAAAGCTCTTCCATCGACGTGGTGAGCTAGCAATTCAAGCCAAGACAACTTGGGAATCCGTGTAAGCGAAAACTTCGTCGATAATAGTTAGTTTAGTGTATGACTCCATAACAAACTGAAGAAGGTTGGATAGGAGAGTGGCACCTAGGAGTTCCAATCTAGGTACACTTTGCGATTTGAGGGGTGCTACTCGAGCCTTGCCAATGATCAAAGAGGTTTGAATGACACCCTCGGGCGACTCTATGCGAAGATAGACCGCAGCAGCGTAGCCTAACTCGGAGGCGAGAATCCGTGCAGCTGGCAACGTAGAATATTTTGCGAAAAAATGTATCTAGGAAAAAGTATTTTAGCTAAACCAGGAAGTTCTGATTGAATTTGAGACCAACGGTTTTGGATAGATTGTTCGACTGGCTCGTCCCAGCCGGTTTTAGAAAGCCACAGCCTTTGCATTAAGTGTTTAGCGCAGAATGAGACAGACGACAGAAATCCCAGAGGGTCAAAAATTCTAGCAATTTCGGATAAGATATTGCGTTTGGTGCACGGCTTGTCTGATGGTTCACCAGCGAAAAACATTTTATCTGATGAGAGGGTCCCAGTGTAAACCTAGGACTTTTATGGATAATGGTTCCTCCCTGTCGAACGACACGGGAATTTGGCATTCTTCGGGGGAGAGAGATGATAGTAGTTGCGGATGATTGCTTGCCCATTTTCTTAGCTCAAAGCCACCGCATTTCAAGAGAGCAATCATGTCCTTCTGCAAAGATAATGCAGACCTCCAAGTCCGAGGTACCTGAACAAATATCGTCAACAAAAGTATCCTCCAGAAGTACCCGCGCCGCTTCCGGGTATTTGTGTTTTTCCAATGAGGCTAACTCTTGAAGTGTACGAATTGCGAGAAAAGGACTGGAGCTTACACCAAAGGTCACTGTGTTGAGACGATATTCTTCCACTGGATCATTAGGATCGAAGCGCCAAAGGAGTCTTTGGAAATCCCTATGTTCTGGAGCCAGGTTTATTTGCAGGTACATTTGTTTGATGTCTGCCAAGAAAACGATTGGGTGAAATCGGAACTTTAGAAGTATCGTGTTGATATCCTTTTGAAGCTTTGGACCAGTCAAAAGCACATCGTTCAAACTGAGGCCCTTGGAACCCTTTGCCGAAGCATTCAAAACTACTCTAAGTTTGGTGGTTGATTTTCCGGGTTTGACCACAGCATGATGGGAGAGGTAATTAACTAATTTGGGTTTAGACTCTTGAGCCCTAATAAGGCTCATATGACCGTTTTGTAAGTATTGCTTCATGAAATCAGCATACTGCCGATATATAGAATTGGATTTTTGACTAATCGGGATTCTAAGGATTGAAAGCATCTGTAGGCGCGAAAATAAGTATCCCCTAAATCGGGTTCGAAATGGCGAAAGGGCAGCGAAACTACAAATCTTCCTGACTCATCTCGGGTTAAAGTCTTTTGGTAAATTGATTCGCATTTCTGATCATCAGGAGATAGGTAACTCTTAGAGGGTATATTTTCCAAGTCCCAAAATTTGCATATACTTTGTTCAAGCGTAGAATGTAGGGAAATTAAATATGCATCGATCAGATTGTGTGAAATTGGTCTAGGCTGTATATAGGTTTGTCCTAGTAGAACCCAACCAAAGCATGTTTCAAAAGCTGATGCTTGCCCTTGACTTCCAGGAATCCGACCTGATTTTAGAATTTGGGAGTAGATATCTGCTCCCAACAACATGTCTACGGGAGCAGGAATAGAAAAGTGCTCGTCGCCCACTGTCAGGTTTGATATATGGCCCCAACTTTGTTGATTTTAACAGAAGGCATGTCTGAACAAAGTTTGGATAGAACTAATGCCTCCAACGAAAAGACAGGGTCAGTTTTGCCGATAGGCTTAATGGTGCAACTTGTAAGGCCACAAGTTTCGGAAGTCGATTGACTTATTCCGACGACCGGAATGTGACATTCTTTCCTGGATAAACCAAGGCGATTGAGACACTTTTGGGTTATGAAGTTGGCCTGACTAGCTGAATCTAAAACGGCTCTGATTATCTGATAATTGCCTATCGAGTCAAGCACCTCAATCTTAGTAGTAGAAAGGAGGACAGTGGTTTTGAGGAATGGAGGTAGCCATCGCTGCACACTCGCAACTGAGTGATTGCTGTAGTTGTGCACTATGGGGACTTTCCATTTGCGATGGACTGACAATAGAGGCAGGTGTACCCGATGAGGAAGGCGTTTGACCATGATGACTGGTTTGTTTTTGGGAAAATGAAGCAAAGTATGGTGTTTGACGTGACATATCCGACAACTAAAGGTGGATGGACAATCTTTTAGCCTATGAGTAGACCTTAAGCAATTGATGCAAGCGTTGGCTTGCTTAAACGTAAGCTAGACGCCCTGACGGGGTTTTACCTAGAAATTGAGGGCATTGCGATAATGAATGAAAAGGTTGCTGGCATAATCGACATTTATACCTAGCAGGATCATGAGATGAGGACTGAGCAGCTATATTAGCGATATTTGGGATTGATTGCGGGTTATTTTGTCGTATTTGAGAGTCGTGAGCATTTGATTCAGTGTTCGCTACTAGACTTTGATCTCCTGAGTGTCTAGGCGTACCAGAATAGCTACCAGACTTCAAGTTACTTTGGTGATATGAGTTTTGAGGTTTTTGGGACCTGTTGAGATTATTGGACATGGTGAACTCATTTGGACTGATTCGAGGGCCCTACAATGACTTTCGAGATAAGTGGTAAGCTGTAGATAAAGTGGGTAACTCAATTTTGCTATGCTCTATTTCAAATGCCGTTCTTGTAGCTGAGTCTAGCCTTGTAAGCAGCATGTTGAAAAGAACAAAACACCACTGGTTGGTTGGAAATCCCAACACCTCGAGGCGGCCACATTTTCATTGAAAGTATCCAGTAGGTTTCTTAAGTCTTTGGAAGAATTTGTTTTTTTGAGTGGAAGTATTATTAATTGCATTCCAGTAGTTTGTAGCTAAATGCCGTTATTCTGATAGCGATCTGTGAGAGTATTAAAAGCTATTGCATAATTAGCATCCGTAGTAGGAATGGACTTTATTAAACTAAGGGGCTCACCCTTCAATAATGAAATTAGATATTGAAATTTGGAAATGTTGGGCAATGTAGAATCATGTATCATGGATCTATACATGTCATAAAATGTTGTCCAATATTGTAAATTGCCATCAAAATTCGGAATAGTTAATTTTGGTAACTTCGCGGTGTAGCTTGCCTGGTTTGATTCATTTGGCGCTAAACTAAATAACTACCTGGTGTGCTACTAGGTGGAAATAATTCAAAGTAAACCTGTTTTGACCCAAAATAATAAACTATCTGCGTCTTTTCTGACAGCATCTGCTGGTCATATTCCTTATCATCAATTATACCAATGATTTCATTATGATATTTTTGAAAATCAGAATAAAATTCCTTCCAAATTCTCAAACCTTACTTTAAGCAGTGCTTTTTGAGAGTCACTAGTTTTGGCTTTTTGTGCAACCGTGTACGTTTCTGTGATTCGGCTAGCACAGACGTAACGTTTTTTAGTTAATTTTTTAATGAGCGCAACGTTTGCCGTCTCAGTTTCCGGCATGTTGATCGAAATGCCAAGAAAATAATTGAAAAAATTAAGAAAGTCTTTTTCAAAGCAAAGAATCTATGAAATAGGGTATATACCTAAGAATAAGGTATATACCTGGATTTGCAGGCTGTAACGTAAAACCTGTAAATCGTCGAAAAGCGAAAATTATAGAATTAAATATAGCGATAAATTATTTTGAAAATAAGTAATCTCATTATTAGCACCAACGTGTCTACCTGTGCACTGCAATGCTTAAACTTCTCGGAAATAATTGGGTTTTTTTATTTAGTAAACAACTATTTCTTTTTTCGGTTTATTTGCGAAAATGAAATAAATTTATTTTTAATAACTGATAGGTAGGTGCCTCAGCGATAAGTTTTACAGCCGGTTTCAGTGGCCTTGAAATTCCTCAGAAATAGAGAAAAATGGATAGCGACAGTTTAGGCGCACAAACCTGCACATAAAAAACTTGCTTTATATGGCGATTTTTGCTAATAATTATATTAATTATAATTTTTGATTCTAAAAAGGTTCAAATTTGGCTCGTAGAAACAGAAAATGTTGGCGTAATGGTTTATATTTTAGAATCACCTTCGGAGTTACGTGGACTGTAAGCGCAACTAATGAATATGTAGCAAAAAATAACCATACAAAAGACAATATGATAAAAGGCGCCTTACCTGTGGTTCTGCGGTTCTTCTAGTTCAAAGTTAATTGTTAATACCGGGATCCCGGGTTTTGTTTCGGTTGCACAACACTACCGGCTTTTATTTCGAAACCGGTAACCGACGAGCTCGCGATATTCATCGACTTTCTTGTGTGCGAAAACGGATTAAAAATTGTGTGTTCGTGTTTCGTGTTTGGCAAAAAGAGAGAGAGTGTGTTTCGCCGTCGCTTGGCTGTACGAATCGAGTGTTTTTTCGTACCTTTTTTGTCGACCTCGGTTCCATACCGAGGGCGCTGGTGTTCCTTGCAATGAAGGCGCTATACCTATGTGAATTTGTATGGTTTTTCAATATGAGCAAAATTCGTGACTTTGACACTCTTGAAGAGATGCACGTACAGCATTTATGAACGTCTAGTGCGTCGCACCGGTATCAAACTCACATGGAGTGTGCCATTCCTGAATTCGCCTCAGAGATTTCCAGACATTTGCAGACATTATCTAGACTTATTCAGAGCTTTCCAGAGTTTTCCAGATTTCATCCAGATTTATCCAGACTTGTACAGACTGATCCTGATTCTGGAAAATGATCCCCAGGTCTTTTGGGACCTTTTCCAGAATTTTTTCGACCCTTTCAAGAAGTTTCCAGGCCTTTTCCAGACATTTCCAGACTTTTCCAGACAATATCCAGACTTATCCAGAGACAATATCCAGACTTATCCAGAGTTTTACAGACTTCATCCAGATTTATCCAGCCCTTATCCAGATTTGTACAGGGTGGTTGATTTTCGATAGTTTAATAGGATACAGCCAAAATGGCCGAAGATACTGAGAAACTGATATACGCTTCTCGTCCTCTTTTTAAGTGTGACATTTGATGGTGTAATCAGATCTTGGCCGATAAGATTGGTTTGTGAGATACAGGGTGTTTTTCAAAATCAGCTGTTTTTTATAATCCTCTATAACTTCTTACCCTACGGAGATAAAGAAAAACTGCAAAAAGGAAAAATACGTCTTTTTTTACGTAGAATCCAGTGGCGTACTTGGAAAAAATATGGGGCTTCATCTTCTGTGATATTCGAAAAAACAAAGATTTTTCAAATGGAACACCCTCTATCTTATTGGTTCAGTATTTTGAGAAAAAAATTGCGAGTTCAACGATATATAACACATGATATGACGTTTTTGTCTAAATGGCGAAAGCAACAAAAAACACTTTTTTCTACTACCGTGCGTAAAGTACTCACTTTACGAACTATTCAGAATACGTAAAATTTCACTTCACACACAAGTGTGTAAAGTAATTTACTTCACTTGTCAATGACAGATGTCGACACTGTCAATTTAGTATTTTTCTGGTAAATTACTTCACGCACCAGTGCGTAACGTGAAAATATTTTCCGCACTAGTGCGTAAAGTATGTATTTGTCTAAATTTATTTTTTTACACATATGTATTTGATTCGTAGTAGAAAAAATTTTGTATGCAATACGTGCGTAAAGCACCTTTTTTTCACGGATGTGAATTTTGACGCACAAGTCGAAGGCGAGTGCGACAATCACATCTTACACACTTGTTGCATAAATAACTATTTCAGGGAAAAATTAGAAACAAAAAAAAAAATCTAGAATTTTCAAAATTTCAAAGCAAAAAAAAATCTGGGATTTAATTTTTGGAAAATATGCATTTTTGAAGGAAAAATGACAAATTTCAAAAAAAAAATCTGGATTTTTTTTTTTCAAAAGATGAAAAATTCTGGAATTTTCTTTCAAAAATAAAAAAAAAATTCTTTTTCAAAAAATAAAAAAAAATTCTTATTCAAAAAATAAAAAAAAAATTACAATGTTTCTTTCAGGGAGAAGAGCTGAAATTTAATTTCTGGAAAAATTTTGAAAAAAAATTCTGATTTCTTTTTTGAAGGAAAAATAACAAATTAATTTCTAAAACTTTAAAAAAAATTTTGGAATTTCCTTTGAAAAAAAAATTTTGGAAAAACAAAATTCTGGAATTTTCTTCCAGGGGAAAAAAAAAAAAATTGGAATTTTATTTCGGAAAAAATTTAAAAAAAAAGAAAAATTTCGAAAAAAGAAAAATTTCAGATTCAAATTCCGGAATTTTTCTTTTTCGAAATTTATCCTTCAAAAAAGCATCCAAATAAAAATTTTTCAATAATACATATTCCTGAAATAAAATTCCAGATTTTTATTTTCTTTTTTTCAATTTTTCCTGAGAGAAAATTCTAATTTTTTTTTCAATTTTTGAAAGAAAATTCCTAATTTTTTTTATTTTTTGAAAGAAAATTCCAGAGTTTTAAATTAAAGGAAAAATGACAAATTTTTCAAATTTTCTTTCAAAAAATGAAAAATTTAGGAATTTTCTTTCAAAAATTGAAAAAAAAATTGGAATTTTCTCTCTGAACAAATTGAAGAAAAGAAAATTTGGAATTTTATTTCAGGAATATTTTTGAACAAAAATTTTGGGTGCTTTATTGAAGGATAAATTTCGGAAAAGAAAAATTTCGGAATTTTCCTTCCGGATTAATTTCAAAAAAAAAAATCTGAAATTTTTCTTTTTTCGAAATTTTTCCTTCATTTTTTTTTTTTTTAATTTTTTCTGAAATAAAATTTCAATTTTTTTTTTCCTGGCAGAAAATTCCAGAATTTTGTTATTTAAAATTTTTTTTTTTCGAAAGAAATTCCAGAATTTTTTTTTTTTTTGAAAATTTTAGAAATTTGTCATTTTCCTTCAAAAAAGCATTCGGAATTTTTTTTCAAAATTTTTCAAGAAATTGAATTTCAGCTCTTTTTTCTGAAAGAAGCATTGCGATTTTTAGTTATTTTTTGAAAAAGATTTTTTTTATTTTTTGAAAGAAAATTCCAAAATTTTTCATTTCTTGAAATTTGATTTTTTTTTGTTTCTAATTTTTCCCTGAAATAGTTATTTATGATATAAGTGCTAAAAGTGACATTTTATTTTGTGAAAAGGTAAGTTTGGGACACAACGCCGAAGGCGGAGTGTTCCATCCCTTTGAACAAAATAAAATCACTTTTAGCACGAATATCATACACTATTTTTTCTACAAAGGCACTAAAAGTAATTAATTTTAGCACTCAGTGCTAAAAGTAATCACATTCACACCAGTGTCATAAAATGGCATTTAAGACACTGACAGCATCCGTTAAAAATGACACTTTTAGTGACGTTTGTAGAAAAAAGTGTTTTTTGTTGCTTTCACCATTTAGGCCAAAACAAAATATCATGTGTTATATATCGTTGAACTCGCAATTTTTTTTTCAAACTACCGAACCAATAAAATACAGGGTAATCCATTTGAAAAATCTTTGTTTTTTCGAATATCTCAGAAGATGAAGCCCCCATATTTTTTCTAAGTACGCCACTGGATTCTACGTAAAAAAAGACGTATTTTTCCTTTTTGCACTTTTTCAATATCTCCGTAGGGTAAGAAGTTATAGAGGATTATAAAAAAACAGCTAATTTTGAAAATCACCCTGTACCTCGCAAACCAATCTTGTCGGCCAAGATCTGACTACACCATCAAACGACACACTAAAAAAGAGGACGGGAAGCGTATATCAGTTTCTCAGTATCTTCGGCCATTTTGGCTGTACCCTATCAAACTATCGAAAATCAACCACCCTGTACAGACTGCTCCGAATTCTAGAAAATGATCCCGAGGTCTTTTGGTACCTTTTCCAGAATTTTTCCGACCCTTTCAAGAAGTTTCCAGGCCTATTCCAGACGTTTCCAGACAATCGGGTCTATTCTGTAACTCAAATCGAATCGACAATCGAAAACTTGAATCGATAACTCTCGAAATTATCGATTTTTGGAAAAATTTGGTATTCTGTAACTTTTTCAGCTATCGACAATCGATAACAAAAATCGAAATGGATTTCGATTGTCGATGGCTGCTCTCGATCGCATTTGAGCAATCGACAAGGTGAAGTATGGATCCTATAAATAGAGAAAATAAGGTGAGAAAAAAATGCGGTACTTAATCCATATAAAACCGTATAATCAAACGAGATATTTATTGCAGAGGTTACAAAAGAAGGATCTGGTTGAGAAATTATCCTGGGGTTACTAGTTAGATCTTCTAAATTTTGCCTGTCAGAGACTGTAAAAGAGAAATTTCAAGTGCTTAACCAAATTTTCGCGACGAACTACTTCCATGATTTCATGAACACAAACACTTTCGCAAGAAACTCATGACGTCATATTGAACGTAGTTCGACGGAAGCATGGACGCAGCTTCAAGCCAGCGTTCAAACTCATAACGTCACAAACGAACTATGGCTCGAACATGGATGAACTACATTCGTCGCGAAAATTCGGTTCTTTGTTTTATGTCTGCTAGGTGTGTGACGTTACCAAATTTACGTTTTTCCCAAGTCGAGGAAGTTGAAAAAATTTCTTCTATGAGGATTACAAGGCTACAGACTACCAAAATGGAAGATCAAATAATTCAGATAATGCATTGGAATTTTTTGCAGAGAAAGGGTGGAAAAAGCGAATCAAAGAAAAAAAAGAACATAGCCGGCTTCAGAAAATTCTAATAGAAAAATGTGGACAGAAAGGAATTAAGAAGAAGAAGAACTATATAAGACAGTCAATGACTTCTTCAATCTGGTCAGCTTGCCTTGGCGGTATTTCTTACTTCTTCTCAAACGAATTATATTCCTCCACATATTTTTGACCCAAATTCAGTGTATTATCGACGTTTAGTACCTGAACATCATTTTCTTTATACTAACTTATGTGACATAGTAGAAATCGACACTTTCTTGTTTGTGGGCCATACGACCATATGAAGATACTCAAACTAAATGCAAGCAAGCACATTTTGGTTGATTTTAGTTTCAATTGGATAATTATGTTGATAAATACAATCCCAAAATATATCCTCTGGGATTTTTCGTGAACTCTGCTCGTTAGGCGCTCTCCTTTACTTATTGTAATTCAAAAATCTATTTTAAAATTCAAATTTGTTGACGTTTATTTGATTTGGGATGATTGACAATGGTTGTCATTCACAATTTGCGACGTTGCCGGTACCTTCAAATCGATAACTGCGATCTCGATTTGAAGACTTATCGACTGCAGTTTCAGAATAGGAAATTTGTCAAAATCGATAACGTTTGTCTCGATTTCGCCGTTCTCGATTATCTATTAACGTTTTCGATCTCGATTTGTTAAAAGTTACAGAATAGACTAGAATATCAAGAGCTTTCCAGAGTTTTCCAGACTTCATCCAGATTTATCCAAACTTGTTCAGACTGATCCGGATTCTAGAAAATGATCCCCAGGTCTATTGGGGCCTTTTCCAGAATTTTTACGACCATTTCCAGATATTTCCAAGTCTTTTCCAGACGTTTCCAGAGATTTCCAGACTTTTACAGAAAATATTCAGACCTATTCGGAGTTTTACAGACTTTATCCAGACCTTATCCAGACTTGTACAAACTGATCCGGATTCTGGAAAATGATCCCCAGGTCTTTTGGGACCTTTGGCAGAATTTTTCCGACCCTTACCAGAAATTTCCAGACGTTTCCAGAGATTTCCAGACTTTTCCAGACTTCATCCAGATTTATCCAGACATTTTCCAGACTGGTTTCAGCTCACTTAGCTTGTTCCAGGTTCTTGTTCATACACTTCCGAAGAATCCAAAAGTTCGCACGCATTCCTATGTGCCCGTGCGATAAACATTTTCAATGTTACTTACAAACTTACAAACATACAAACATACAGGTGGAGCTAATAATATAAGCGTGTTAAAAAAAAGACAGACTGTCCATCAGCTAACTCAACAAACCCAAACTCTGTAATAGTTATTCACCTAACAAATGCGGAAAGTGATACTTTCGGCAGTTGACCGAACGACGCGAAGCGGAGTTCGGTCAAGCCGTTAAGGGCGGTAAAGGCACTTTCCGCATGTGTTAGGTACAAAATTTTACCTATGAGCATCTACATCTTCAAAAAAAGGCATTTATAAAATTAATTAATGAATCAGAATAATTAATGAAATTAGATAATATTTAGAAATGATCAAAAATCCATTTTCTGAAAAAGATAGGATTTTTGATTATAAATATCAAACTCTACTTTACCGCACACTATGCGGTAAAGTGCACTTTACCGCACACTTCAATTCTACTTTACCGCATACTATGCTGTAAAGTTAACTTTACCGCACACTATGCGGTAAAGTGCACTTTACCGCACGCTCGTAGGTAAATATTTTTATAAAATTCAAATGCAATAAATTCCACGTCTCTATACAATTCTCACTTACCTGCTATTGAAATAAATATGCAACGTAGAGTTAGCAGTTTGCGAAAGAAAACCATTAAAACCTAATGTCACAATATCAGTACTATTATCAACACTAATATTAGTAATTTCCACACTATTAATGAACGCTGTAGTTATATTAATGAAATCATGTGCGGCATGAAGTTGAATTTGATTCACCCCAGTACCATTGGCCCTTAGGCTGATTATAACATGCCCATGGTAATCGTCCGAGTTGGCTGTGAAAGTTGCTTCGGAAAGATTCAAATGGATTCTGTATTGTGATGGTATGACTGTCGTTGGTAACCTGTAGGCTGTAGCCAGGGTTGTTAAGGCTACAGCCGTAATGAGAAGCTGGAGCAGAAGGAGCTGAAAATTGGAAAAATGCATAGTTGAATCATCATACATAGATCAATGTAAAATTTCAGTGGCGCTTGAGCAATTTTTTTTTAAATCGAAAGTTGACCGAGAAGGAAAAGCAAATTGGTTCAAAACGAGGTTCCCAATAAGCCAGCTATGACTAATTCACTGAGGCCATATCGATGAGTGAAAAATTTCCATATGGAAATCGAAAATCGATCCCATATTGTTATATTTTGTAGCTCCGATATTTTACAAATAACATTTAATCTGGAATTATCAATAAACACAATAAATGTGTCATCTTCAGCGATTAAAGGACTAGATATTATTATAAAAAGACCAATTATTATATTATTGTAATCAATTAGGAGATTAGTCGAGGGAACTTTATTTAATAATTTTTAGCAATTTTTTTTTATCTATCCATTTGTTATGTTATTATTCTGCTCATTGAGGCAATTAAATGTAGGTAATGAGAAGCTTTAATAATTTTGATAAAATAACTAATAGATACCTATAACTGAGAACGATGATTTGTATCAGGAAGGTTTGGGCTAGTTTGGGTTAGGGGGATTAATTTTTACGAATAGTTACTCTGTGGCCTCAAAAGCAAAACCAAGTCTAGGTATATGAGTATTATTATTTGTAGGTACGGTACCACAGTATGTTTTCCACTATGTATGTACCTACCTATCTGCTGAACTATTACATTTTTAAGGGGGGAATTACATTTTCTTAATTTTAAACTATTTTCTATTGATTTATCGTGATCAGGCTTTTTTTATATTTGAAAATTAGAAAAATCTAAAGCTTGATACTTTAACTTACCTTCATTTTTCTCTCAAACAAAAATAATTTCAAAAGTTACCCACTAGGTAGGTACTACTGAAGCAATTTAAGAAATAGCCAATATATTTTATAAAATTTTTCGTATCTTATCGGGAAAAAATGATCTTTCGGAGTGTGGGATTAAATTAAAACCCTTTCAAAAGATTAATTATTATTATTATTATTATTACAGAAAAGCTTATGTGATTACTTTAAATAAAATATTCTTTAATCGATTGAATATAGAATAAGTAGAATGATTAGATGGATTTTTTTCTATAAAAAAATCTTTCACAACTCAGTTACAATTTGGTTAATTTGAGGAAAGCAAGACCTGCAGATAAAAAAAAAAGATCAAACGTGTCGATTAGATTTACACTTTTCTCAGCAAATTAGTCATCAAATATGAATGAAAAATAGTTGAATCGTAGCTTTCATTCTATAAGACTCCTTATCTCTGATATGTAATTCTCCACAGCAAAAAATCCTGCTCCATGATCATCAGTCAGCATTTTATTGATTTTGTGACATAATTTATCAAATGTAGATTTCAATAAGGCAAAGAAAATGAAGCGACTACCTATTTAAGTACAAATTAGTATTTTTTAATAATCTTAATATAATGTTTCAAGTTGACTTTAAACTGAATTTGAATTTTCTAGGTTTTTTGACGGGTTTCTACAGTCCGAATAACTCGTTCAACTCGGTCAAATGGTCATCCAACCAGCGCACGTTCACTTCTGTTATTTCTATGGCCTGTTCTGCAACACTTTTAATTTCTTCTGGCAAATTGTTGGTGGTTCTCAAGAAATCTCTGAACTGAAACAAAAATTGAAATATTAGGTATACTGTGTGTAACGTTCCAGAAAATGGTGCATCAAATTACAGGGGCTTGAAATACGTTATTTTCAGGATTAATCACGAGACATTTTTTCCGAGATACCTTTATGAACTTGCTGATAAGTTTTCAAAAATCTTATTGTCAAAATATAAATTGAAGTATCAAACGCTTGAGCATCGAGTAAATAAAATAGGAAATTTCAAAGATACACAACAGGTTGCTACACTAAGTTTTCACATGCCGCAACGAAAAGGCCGGAAGCTATAGGAACTCCCAAAATAAAATGCCCTACTCTCCAATAATAGGCACATTTGTGACATCACGAGGTTCCTGAAACTGAAGATGAAAATTACCGGAAAGACATTAAAAGCAAGGCTTGAAAGTAATAAAACGATGCAATAGTCAGTACAATAAATGAAGCACAAGAGAAATTTTGTGCCACAAAGCCGTAATAGTACCAACCAAGTCTAAAAACAAAACCAAAAATATCAAATCAAATCAAATCGAAAAATAGCTTTATTGTCCTTAAACTTATGTTATTGACAAAGCCATACTTAACATCTAACCAAACTAAATACACAGGTCAAAGTTATGGATAAAAACCTGAAAATCTAGAGTTAAAATGACAAATAACAAAGTAGGCAGCAAAATAAAACTAAAAATAAAAATAAGTATAAAAACAAACAAGCAAAAACATCAACCTCATAAACAACACCAAATCAAAAATAGGACAAAATACCATAATGCATTTAATTAAAATTGTCATTGAAAAAATCATTAATGTGGTAATAAGCTTTCGCAGATAATGTCTCCTTTATCAGTCTGCGAAATCTTTTATAACATGTCTGCCTCCTCAAGCATAAGAGGAGATGGTTGAACATTTTTTTCCCTCCGTAAATTATAGAGCTCCGAACCATTTCTGAATGTAGGATAGGCAATCTGAGAGTGTGAGTCTGACGCATATTATAATGACCGCCCGCAGACATCTCGTGTCCATGTTTCTTACAAACGAGACAGACTGTTTCTAAAATAAACAAACAACAGAGAGTCAAGATAGCAAGCCTCACAAACAATGGCCGACAGGAATCACGAACCCCTGCACCACACATGTAGGTACCTTATTGCCCTTTTCTGCAAAATAATATTGAGCACAACATCCCCAGAAACAAATACCATATCGAAGGTGGGACTCGATCAGTGCAAAGTAAGATCTCCCGACAATGGATGGATCCAGATTTTTGGAAATTATTCTGAGAGCATAACATCCGGAAGAGATTTTATTATGAATACCAAATATGTGGCCCTCAAACTTCAAAGTATTATTTATTGTTAATCCCAGGAACTTGCTTGTGTTAAGAGTCGTGATTGGGTCGCCTTCCATAAGAATATTATGCACATCACACTTAAAATTTAATACATTGGCCTTGGAAACATTGAAAGACAATAGATTGGCATCGCACCAGCGTTTATAATTTCTACAAGATCCTCATTCACAATCGGCCCGAGCTGCTCAGCATCTGAATCGTGCCAGAGAATGGTAAATTTACCTCTGATGGGAAGATGTGAAAGATCATTTACATACATCAGAAAAATCAGTGGTCCCAATGCCGAGCCCTGGGGAGCACCAGCACCAACACCAAGCTCCTCAGAGGAGTCATTGATACTGAAATCCAAATTGCTGCGCGCTCATATGGTCATGATCTCTAATAAAAGATACCATCCTTGCCTCCACCACTTTAGCCAAGGTTGGCAATAATGCAATTGGGCGAAAGTTAGAGGAGTGTCGTGGTCTCCACCCTTATAAAGAGGCATGATTACGGTCTTCTTTAGACAAACCGGAAATGCGCCAGAAACAAAGGAGTCGTTGATTGCCCCAGCCAAGGCCTGAAAGCATCCCGAACCGCAAAGCAAGAAGCATCCTCAAAGGTTGCCCATCCCAACCATAGGAATTCCTATTGTTCAATGTGCCAAGTATGTCGCGAACCTCAAGAGCATTGGTAGGGGTAAGAGAGAAAGTTTCAGCTACTGATATATGGCTTAAATATCCCCTAGGATCAATCTTATTTGAAATGCCCTGGGATAATTTGGTGGCAATAGAACAATAAAAATTATCGAGATTGTACGCCTGTAATGAAGAAGAAACTGATACAACTTTACTCTTCCCACGCAAGTCATTGACAATTTTCCAGGATTCCCTAGATTTATTGGAAGCATTACAAATTCTATTCCTATAATAGGACTTCTTGGCAAGTTTAATAATAGCCCTATAGATACTACGGTACTTGAGGTATCTGATGAAATTAGCATTATTTATTTGAAATTTCCTTATATAGTGAAGGCAGCGCATGTTCTTACCAGAGACACGTAGAGCCTTAGTATACCACGGCCTACTCTTTTTCTTCTTTATTTTACCAAGAAGAAATGCCAAATTAAAATTATCATTAATGACAGAATGAAAGCTTTCCAATACATTATCAGTAGACAAAGCCGTGTTCCAGTCTACTCTGTCACACAAAAAAACAAATCTTCTAAAATTCCTCCTGGTGAAAAGCCTACCAAGTCTTAAGTTTTTATTTTTCACTCGTGTCAATTGGGAGAGACCATGATACGGCCTCATGATCAGACAACCCGGCATTAGGCACTGTACATTTTACTTAATCGTTATTGAAGCTAATGCAGATATAATCAACAGTGGAAGCTGATAAGGCTGAAAACCGAGTTGGCACATCAACATGCATCGTTAGGTTAAACGAGCGCAAAAGGTTCCCCAAAGACTGGGTATATCTGTTACATTTATCTAAAAAAATTATATTAAGGTCTCCAGTCAACACTATAGAAGCATTCACAGGTATTTCATTTAGTAACAATTCTAACTTATTTAAAAATGATTCTACACTACTTGAAGGAGACCTATAAATTCCTAAAATATAAGTATTAAGTTTCTTACAAAAAACTATGGAACATTCGAAAACTTTTTCTTCTAGTAGGTGATCAAACCTAGCAACAGATAAAAACTCAAAATTACAAAAAAAAATTATTTCGAACCAAGATTACTGTACCACCATGAATATATTGCTCGCGTAAGTACGCAGATATAACTATAATTTAAAATATCAAAAAGTTCATTAGGCTTTAACCAGTGCTCCACCAAAACAACAACATATGGAAACTCTATGGATTCTAAAAATACCAGCAGTTCATCACCCTTAGATCTAACAGATTGAATATTGAACAATACTAGGGTAAGGTTATTCCAGACTGAGTTTGCTCTAAAAAAATGTGTGAGATTCCTCAGAGATGTGTGACTGCTTATTAATTGACAACATCGCATCACTCCTAACTGTATTTTAAATTTCGCAACTAGATGCGTGAGCTGATCTTAGTTTAGGCTTTCGAGCTGCATCAACGCTATCAATATACAACTGGAACAGTCTACACATTGATCTTATATTATGAAGAAACCTATAATTTGTTAAAACGTTAGTAATTAACCGAACAGAAATATTCATTTTATGAGCAAGTGACCCTGTACAATGTATAATCCTAAAATACTGATTTTCTGAGCACTTACCAAAATCACATTTTATACAAAAAATCACATTTGTTTTCTTACCAATAGTTAAAAAGATCCCTGATTTGACAGTAGTTGGGCAAAGTGCGACCCAAGTCTAAACACAGTATGACGCAGTCTTTTTTTGTGTAATTTACTACCAGTGGGAAAACACCTTTGGATATGACATGCGCTGTAGCGCCGTTAGCAATATATCCATAAACCTTAGACGAGTCGCCGAGGTAGGTTGAGAGTCGAGAGGAATAGTTTTTAGCGCTACTGTCACCATATATTAGAACATTTGTTTTTTGTTGATCTCTACAGTTATACAATATGTCCGTAGTTGCATTGCGTTTTGAATTTGTGTTGTTCATCGCTGAATGCGATGTGGGCACATTCAAACGCTTTTCCGCATTAGAAATTCTACACGTTTGACACATGAGGAGATCTGGATCCGCAGTAACCCCTGCAAAATCTCCAATAAGCCTTTCTTTGAGCTGTGATACTTATTGAGGTCAGCAGGGATCGGTTTAACTGGGCCAGCTCCTTCAACTCAGCTTGTAGAGAAGAAATCGTAGTACATTTCAGTTGTACATCACTCTCTAATAAAACAATAAAGTCATTCAGCCCAGAGATTTCTTTGCGTAGGTCGGCCGCCTCCTCGCGCTTCCCGTTCAACGCCATCACCATTCTCCTTTCCGAATCCAGCAGTTCATCCTTAAAGTCCTGTGTAAGTCGGCGCTGTTTAGTATATTGAATTTGAATTGCCCTAGCATCGGCATTCAAACGTTCAGTTTCATCGCGCAGATTTATTATGACTTGCTCTTTGTCAATCACAGTATTTTCCAGTACTTCAAATCGTTCATTAATTTGGGATTTAAAGTCGTGGTATTCCTGCTTTACTTTGTCTAGTTCGCGCATCAGTTCGCCTCTCTCATTCTCAGTATTTATATTTGTCGCCTGCATTTCTTTGAGCAGTAAATTTTCTGGTTTTCCAGTTTTACATGAGATTTGAAGTCTCTGTCAAGGCAGCTGAGGTGAAATAAGTTGAAGCACGCAATGCAACAATAATTTCCACAAGTTTTGTTAGCACAGCATTTAAATCTAAATTTTGGTTTGGAATCCATAGTTGATTGATGACAACCGGTTCAACAAAACAGCTTACACGTACTCAGAATTACTAGAGTTGGAGCAAAAAGTTCGTGTGCTCCCGGACTACAGTGGGTTTTGAATTTATTAGTTTTGTTTATATTAACTGCTGGGTGTGAAAGATAAGCTGGTCAGCAAAAAAATGCCAGGAGATAATAAATCCTTTATTATTTTAATTTTAATAAAAGGAATGCTTCCACAATTTTCAAAATTACCGGAAAACTGTTCAGTTTCCACTAAGGAAAGTTTCACAAACAAAAAGTCTACACTCTTACGTGTAAAACGATATTTAACCATTCTAAAAATGACAACTTTAAACTTATTAATTTCAAGATTTTTGTGGAGCCCGCGAATAAACTGCGCGAAATATAGTTGATGATATTTGATGGAACAAAGAAGATCACTCAAAAAGCGACAAAGACACTGATCCACAAACTATCAACAAAATCAATAGGGACATCTTCGAAGCCATCAGGAAAGATCTAAGGCAGTTTAAAAGAAACCAAATCAGAAATGAAGAAAATAAAAGCATGAAAGTGATGGAAAGGAAATTTATAAGTGGCAAAAAGAAAATCTTTAAACTTAAGGACGAAACCGGAGAATCCAAAACCAACAGTGGAAAAATTCTACGGAACATTACATAACAATCAACAGACATTGAATAAAACAGACTATAACCTACAGAGAAACGTCCAAAACCAAGAATCGGAAGATATTCCGGATGTTTCCATAAATGAAATCCGAAAAGCAACAATAAAGCTCCGGGGGAAGATGGTGTAATCGCTGAAGCTATAAAAATAGGAGGGCCGACAATAATTAGAAAAACGCAAAATCTGTTCAATCTGTGTCCGCAGAGTCATAACATTCCGAAAAACTGGAACAACTCAATTATGATCTTGCTACATAAAAAAAACTGATAGAACAGAGACAACTACAGACCAATAAGTCACCTATACAAATTATATCCGCATAATAGTACATCGACTAGACGCTAGATTGGACTTTTATCAGTCTCGGCCCTCGGGAACAGGCTGGTTTCCGCTTTTGGTACCAACAATCACCTTCAATGTCTCAAAATCCTCATAGAAAAGAGTATTGAATACAACCGTCCTTTTATATTGGTGTTTGTAGACTTCCAAAAGGCATTCGACACCGTGGAACAGCCAAATTACATAGAAATCCAATTCTTCATTAAGCACTTGGTGTGTTATTGCTGATGTAACATATCTTCAGAAATATTTGATATATGAATGTATCCTAATATGTACAAACTACAATACCCTAAAATTCATTACATTTCTCGAAAACTAGTGATTAATAATATGTATCTATTCCAAAGATCCGAAATTTAAAAGAGACTTAGAGTTACACCCATATGAATGCGAAGTTTACCCTAAATATGACAACATAATTAATTTAAATAAATCCCTACCAAATTTTTGTTTTTGACAAATTGCATAATACTGTGTTGAAATCCATATGTTCCTTCAACCACTTTGACTGGTTGAATTTCAAAACTCTATATGTTTGCATGACTATCAGGCCGTTCGAAATAGCTTGTTTTAGAGTTCTGTAATGTACAATATACTTCTGCTTGTTATTTAAATTTGGAATTTTTCCATTTTTGCCGATTCTGTGGGTGGAATAATACCTACTTTCCACTAAAAAAGGAAGGTCAGCATGAGAATCTTGCAAACTTTATGGATAGCATACATCGACTTCTAAAACATAGCCTTCTGAATTATCATCAACATCCAAAATATTTTAATGACCTCTTTCATGTTGAGATAACCATTTAAAACCACCGAATGGTAATGCTTGCGACATACTTTGCCCATACAAATTTGTTGCATCAAGATATGTGATAAATGATGATGGTTCGTAATTTGGTAAGTATTTGTTATTTGCTATAAGCTTCCTTTCAGTACACTGACTTATACCGCCGCGAATACCCTTTTTAAAGAAATGAACCATGTCAATATCTGTCAATAGTCCCAACTCTATCTTAGTCATACGCAGCATGCAATCAAATGATAAACCTGGAAGTGTATAATATTGGGCTGGATCCAGTTTATAAACATTCAGACATGTATCGCGAAATTGTTCGAAAACATCGGAAAAGATGGGTAATTAATTTTTTTCCAATGAATCAACGAAGCTATAGAGGAAACCACCCCTTTGACGAGCTAAATCAAATTTCTCATTATTGGGAAAATACCTTCGTGTTTCCCTGAAACTGTCAATTTCCAATCCATCACCCAAATTTTCCAAAGATATCGATAAAAATTTAAAGTTGTCGATAATTTGTAATTTCAGATTTTGTTTTTTGAATGATCTAATTTTTTTGTCCATGTAGTCATACACATAAATACTCTTTGTGAACGATATATACTTCTCCTTGCTCTGAGCTACAACATTAATTTTATCACCTTGACACAATTATTTATTGAACAAATGACAGTCACGCCAACTTAAATTGTGGAATATGATAGGGATAAAATTAGGTAATTTATAATTCAAATTAAAATTAGGATGCGCAGCACCAAATCTTTTCTTTTCCGTTATATGACAGTGGTCTCTAAGTTTAATATCATTTTTGTTAAATGGTTTCTCACAAATACCACATGTGATTGCATTTTTAAAATCCAACTCTTTGTCAGGTGTTAGACCATTCATTGATTTTATATCTTTACAATAGGTATTATAGAGATGCCTCAAATCCTTTTCCAAGCGCGAAACAAAAATTTGGGCTGCATTACTTCCGCGATATAGCTCAAACTTTGAAACTGAATCATCAAAGGAGCATTTTATCAGATATGCAAAAGAGTACGGTTCATGTTTGGCGCTTTTTATTGTGTAAGAGCTATGAGGGTTTAGTTCACTAGTGTCCAGCGGTTTTAAAATTGATTCGAAGTCTGCATAAACCACAAATGGAACACGCATTTGTTTTTATAATATTCTCAAATTTCATTATATTCTCCGGTAAAATGTTCCCAAATTAATCAGTCTTTGGATCTTTTGTTGGCGTCAATGTGTATACATGATTACAATCATTTTTCTGATGCATCATCAACTTCAATGGTGACTCGAAAGGAATAAGACAACCGTCACAAAAGTATAATCTATTTTCTTGATTGGATATTTGACTAGATACAAAGCATAACAAGTTTTTTCTACAAACGTGTTAAAAATGCAATTTTTAACACCCCCTCGAAGCATTAAAAATGTTACTTTATTGCACTAGTGTTAAAAGTCTTTAAGGCACTAGTGTTAAAAATGAAACATCAAAATTTGAAAGCAAACGTCAAAAAAAGTTTGTATTTTTAATTATTTACATTAATATTAATGGTAAAATTTGAACAACTGAGGAAGCTCCATCGGCCGCGTCCTCTATATTTTTCAAGGGATTGATGCAAACCTCTTTTTCTTGTGTATTTTGTTGCATTTTTAGCAAAAAGCTTACTGACCACGATAGACCATACGACAGACTTTCAACAAACTGACGAGACATTTCATTACCTGTAAAACAAGGTGCTGGTTGTTTGAATTTTTTGACAAATATCAAATTCAATAATTTTACGTAGGAAAGATGCTTCCAATTTATTATTCATTTAAAAATCCAATTTGTTACTGGTTATTGCTTTTTATTGCCGTTTGTAGAAAAAATATTGTATGATATTTGTGTTAAAAGTATTTTTAAGGCACTTATGTGAATTGCAGAATTCGCTTCGCTCATTCTGCAAACTTTCACATGCGTGCCTTAAAAATGTACTTTTAACACTTATATCATAAATAACTATTTCATCCAACAATAATGAAATTTGGACAGTTGAAATCACAATCATGTCGTACATCACTAACACTTTTGATACTGCAATCTTCAGTTACCAACAACAAATTGATATGCCGTAGCAGTTTTCGATCGGAATATCGTAATGGACCAACTACTTCATATTTCAATTTATTATTCTCGAATAATTATTGTAACCCATACGCATTGACTGATATATTATTCATTTGCTCAAACTTTTTTATGTCACTCAACTTTACTGGAAAATCCATACCTGTTAGATACAGAACTCTCGCACAGTGTGAGTAAGATGTTATCTGGGAAGCCATTCTACATTCTACACCTTTTCCAATTGTAATTCAGAAACAGTTACATGTATTTCAGAAACCGTCAAATGTAATTGAGAATAGTAAAATGTTATTCAGAATGCGTTAATTGTAATTGAGAATAGTTGAATGTAATTGATAAAGCGTCAAATGTAATTGAGAAAAGTCAAATGTTATTGAGAATGCGTTAATTGTAATTGAGAATAGTGAAATGTAATTGAGAAACCGTCAGATGTAATTGAGAATAGCTAAATGTAATTGCGAATGCGTTAATTGTATTTCAGAAAGCATCAAATGAAATTCAGAATAGATCAAATGAAATTGAGATCATGCAAGATTCGGAACTGTATAGTGTGTAAGCATTCGCAATTCGTGATTCGCATCTATAGGAACTACGCTTTAGATAAATCATTCAGTGATTGAGATGTCTGGATCAGGCGCCACAATTTTAAGGCTACCTCCTTATTCGCCAATGCTGAATCCCATCGAGAACATTTGATCCAAAATAAAAACTTATGTTAAACGTAATTTACGAGTACCAAAAGTGAATGGGCCTGGAGTAATTGAACAGTGATTGGCTTATTTAGAAGAGATAGTGGACCATGCTGAAACCACTATAGTTAATGGTGACTGTGCCCGCGCTGCGCAACATTCGACGACGTTCTATGAGGCGGCTTTAGCTATGGAACCAATGCTTATTGGACGATAGTTTTGAGAACTGTTTGTTTTTTAATTAGGATTTTATGTAACTTTCATTTTAATAATATAGGTTCTGATATCATTATTTATTATTCAACCAAAATGTTTTACGGTTTCCGATATCCCCACACAGTGCCAGCCCGAGGCTACTTTTAGTATGGAGCGAGATCTGACTTTGGCGCCCGTAGTTTAAATGTGATTCGCAAACGCGAGTATGGATTTTGACCATTATCTAATTTAATAGGTTTGTTCCAACCCGTCAAAAAAACGTCCCAGAGCGGTTTAGGAACCACTCTGTATACGAATTTCAGTTTCTATGCAAAAATTTCAGGTTTTGCACAGAATCCTGACGATAATATTACGGTTTCCTGCTGGGTTGGAACAAACAAAAGCTCAATGTCTCTATTGACTCTATTTATCTTACCAATTGAAAATTCAAAACATTTCTGTTCGTTGGTACAAAGTTCTCTTATTTACTAACATTTAGTTCACATTATTTGATGGGATCAATCAATAATCCACTTTGGTAATATCACTTATAACACTTATGGCCATTTCCACCAACTAGTTATTTTCGGGAAGCCTTAAACGATAAGTATTCCTTAGACTGACAGTTTTCCATGGAGAAATGTCAGTTTAGGAAATACTTATCGTAATAGTAGAGTTCTCGGGCCGTTCAAATTTCAAATACCTTAACGCTGACAACGCTTGACAAGTATGACAGTTCTTACGGTATAAGCGTTAGCGGAGCCCGCTATTTAACGGAACTTACCGGAAGCCTTACCGTAACGCTATGCTCTGTCAAAACTAGTTTACGCTCCATTTATGTCTGCAAAAACAGCAACTTCTAATAATTCCTCCATAAAAAACACCAAGGGAAAATTATTCAAGCTCAGGAATCTTCAGAATAAATAAAAGTTAGAAAACAAGCAAAAAAAGTGGGATTAGATTACTCAACTCAGCTGTCAAAATGTAAACAGAATAAGGGATTAGAGGATTTATGTGTCTTCGTGCTCGAGATGAACTATAAAATACCATGTAAAATACCGTATTGTTAGCGGTAGGTACCGTATTAGCGTAGCATCTGACGCACGAGAACTTTCTAGTTTGTGGAAACAGCCATTAGGGCCGGTTTATTCACCTTCTGATAAACTGTCAGGTATGCAATCTGACCGACCGATAAAAATGCAATCTCTAATTCCATTGGTTGTTTATCTGAATATAAATAAACCGGGCCTAATAGATATAAAAATCGAACAAACAAAATACGAATTTTTTGTGTGTTTGCATACTTTTGCATTAGCAAATTTATTTATGATCTCCTCATATGACAATATCTGAGCTATAACATTTTCAATGGACAGCAGGGCTAGATCTGAAAGTTTTTCTTCTGCTAGAGTTGACCGCTAAGGTAAGTTTTAATTAACTTAAGCTTACTAAAGCTCCGTTCACCTTTCGGCACTGTAACAGAGGAATGGTAACAAAAATACGGAGAGCTGTCCAGTCCAGATATAGGGAAACGTATCTTGCCAATTATTAAATGCTAACGCCTGAAGGACTGCTTTCGGGTGACTGTTATCACTATCCGGAATATCGTGATCAAATGATCGGGTAAGGGCGCCACTACACCCACGATCCGTGCGCGTCTCAAAAAAACGTCAGGACAGGTTATTCTCATACGTAAGCACAAGCTTGCTCACAAGCAGAGAAGCATGATATCGAAAAGCAGAGACAGAATTCAAAGCGAAAATATACTTTTCCCTTTTTTTGTATTACCAAGGAACGAGTCGAAGGCGCCCCCCGAGGTCTGGCGCCTGGAGCGCTCGCTCAGTTCGCCTTATGGTAGGGCCGGCCCTGTCCCCACAAATTCTCACGAATTGGTGTCACCTTGTATGTATATGAAATTTTCGCATTTTCATTATCTCAATTCCATTTGACCTATTCTGAATCTCATTTGATGCTTTCTGAATTACATTTAACGTTTTCTCAATAACATTTGACTGTTTCTCAATTACATTTGACTATTCTCAATTACAATTAACGAATTCTCAATTACATTTAACTATTCTCAATAACATTTGACGGTTTCTCAATAAAATTTGACTATTCTCAATTACAGTTAACGAATTCTGAATAACATTTAACTATTCTTAATTACATGTAACGCTTTCTCAATTACATTTGACTATTCTCAATTACAAGTGACGGTTTCTGAATTACAATTGGAAAAGGTGTAGTTGCGGGAAACAATGCTGATGTGACAGCCCAAGCAAAACAACACTGGTCCTGGTTTTTCACATTAATGATGGCACCTTTGTTCTCTATGCTTTTGGGTAGTTTGATGAAAATAAGCCACCGACGGGTCTAAACTGGTTGATGTTAACCTCCAAGTAAAGAATTTTCCTTAGAGCCCATAGATTTATGTTAATAATTTGCACAATTCCGCCCGCTTATCATTACATACCTGAATCTTTCTCCTGAAACTCTGTTGATTTTGTTTTCATTATTTCAACAAATGATTGATAAACTTCATCGGCTCCAACACATTCAACACTTTCACAATATTGTCGTTAAAAAATCGGTAAAGTTAAATGTGGTCAGTCAGTATGTTACAATCCTACTTCTAAAAGCGCTGTCCACACGTTCTACGAAATCACATAAAGGTATACCTGAATTATATCTATGTTTTGCCGTTCTCTGATGAGCTGCCATAAAATTTGCAGGTACTGTCACATCGCATACGGCACAAGTCTTCATAGATGCAGCACCAACGAATCTAGGTTTTTTTCCTCCAACCTCTTCCGGGATAAATCGTGACAAGCACGATTCCCTCTTGTGACGCAACTTACTATAACTACGGATGAATAATACACCACAAACGTAAAGCGATTGTAATTATCACGACGCGGTTCCTTTCCATAAAAATTCTCATACTGAAGATCAAACACCTCCCACCCATGGCACCCATCATTATATCTGAACAATTTAGGATCACGCGCCAACCCAAGGATGCGCACACTCAAGGTCGCACAGCAACCCAAGGCCAAGGTGGTGTGACGTCAGAACATTACTAGGTCACGCTCAGGGACGTGACGTCATAGGAGTGGGGCCAGTGGGGAATGAGGTGCAATCGGGTTTTGAACACTACTTCCTTAGTTTCGCTTGACGCACCGCGTTATATTTATATACATAACTATTGTAATCAACTGTCCTATCGGAAGGAATTGAAAGTGAAATTGTTAGCGAATATTATTGCACTGTCTAATTAAATAGACAAATTAAGTGAGTCTTTTATAAATTTGGATTTTGGAGAGAAAAATTAAATACGAGTTGTAAAGACAGGATGATTAGGACTAATTAGGAAAGCTAGTTGTGTACTTTACTTGTTCTGATTTACCTGTATTATTTGACTATCATCTGCTAGATATTCAGCCAATCCCACCACCATATTTCTCAAACTATTCATATCTTGGTACCTGGAAATCAAATCATTAAGTAGGTACAAATCCAGCAGTTAGACATTTTTAGTACCTACCTTTTTGCAATAGCTTCAAAATTGTTTATCAAAAATTGCAAAGCCACCCCAGCACCAGTTTCACTATTCGAATAAACTGACTGAAAAACTATTGGAGCGTCTTGTAATTTTATTCCTGAACTGTCTTGCAGCGTCAATGCTAAGGATCTAAAAGTATTATTAGCATAATATATTTTTCGAAATTTTATTTACAATCCAAGTACTTCTCTAGTAGGTTTTTATTCTCAGTACAACCTAATGCAGCCAGAATTTTCACTTTTTCACCTGCAAAGTCTGTGGTAGCGTAAGTGTCCCAAAGAAAGTTCCAGTTCGATGTACCGGAGCCAAACTTTAAACCAGTACAATATACAATGGATCTAAGGTTTTTGTGTGGCCTAAAATAATATGATTAACGAAAATCAATCAATCACAAAGTGAGATATTACCTGTTCCCTGAACTCTTGAAATTCGTAAACTGCCTGACGGCATTTCTAACACAATCCGAATAACCTAGTTTACAAACGGCTCCTAATAATTCCATTTGTTTTATGCTGTAAGCTTGATCGTTTTCGTTTATGGTGGTCCATGGCACTGTGCTGTAGACTTTGGATAAGTAAGGGAAAAAACGAACCTAAGGTGACATAGTTGAAAATTATCACTTACAAGTCGCTAGAATGTACTAACTAAATTAAAAGACGAATCCAGTTCATTTTATTATTAAAGCCTTACTATAACTGACTGACAGTTTTTACCTGAATTTTAATACCCAAAGCTGTAGCATGTCCGACTCTCCTCAAAATATACTCGCATCCATTCAGTGCGGTAATCCAAGGATACAGCGACACTTCTTCGGTTAAATAATCAACGAAATCGAACAAAAATGAATAGTTCAAATGATTCGCCCTGGCCAAGGCAAATACGTCATCTAAAAGCTGCGCCCTATTGAGTTGAGGTATTCCTCCGAATTCATCAGAGTGAATTGATGTAGAAATGTTCCGCCACATTTCACCGTAGTGAACTCTGTAGAAGCCTAAATTGGAAAAATAATTTAATTTTGGATCGCGTTGGGATTTGTTGGTAGGTACCTGCTGCTTGAGTATTCAATAAAATCCATTCTTCATTTTCAGACGGTAAATTAATTTCCAAGCTGCTATTCAGCAACACATACTCATTAACTGTAGTATTATCGAAATCGCTTAAATTTGATGAGAAAACATAGGACACAGGAACGTACCATTGATATTGGGTGTCCAAGCCAGAATAGAGAAATCTGCCCTAAGATTGCAATTGAATGATTATTTTCATCTTAGAAAACAAAAATATATTTTTACCTTTTGATCAATACTAATTTTGGTACCATTTCTGCTAACGTTTAACAAAGGAAATCCGGGATTTGTTTCCCAATTTATTAGTGTGTCTTTAAGGTAAGTTCTTGGTGGTAAGAGTGCTCTATTGTCCAAATTAATTTGTGCACTGATAAGGTTCCAGAGGCCTTGCGGCTCAGTTGTTCTGCTGGTGCTACATATTAATGTATAATAAAATGTTTTCAAATATTCTTTGATGGTCTTACAGAGAACTCATGAAATATTCTACTCCTTGCCGAAAGTTCTTGTAACCTGCTATTACGTCGTTGAGCATTCGGTAAAGACAAGCTCCTACAAAGCAGAGAGTTTTTTATAATTTGATAACCAGTCTTTTCACCATAAGATAGACTTTTTTTATTTGGATAACTTCGGAACTTCAGATAAAAAGCCATCAGATAAGATATACCTGAAGGCCATAAAGAGGGTAACTCAAACAAAAATTGTACCTTTCAAATGTGTCATGTGTCCCAAATTACTAGTAATCTCATCGGTAGTATTGACCCCAATTCTCAAACTTGGTGAATTTTTGAAAGAGTCCAGCTCCAAGGCTGGTTGTAAGACCCTATAAACAAACTGGTTATTTAAATCCCAATCGCTGAATGCCTAAAAGAAACTTTATTAGGTTGTTGCTGACCGAAAATAGGGTCTTACTTCATTGGTAACTAAAAACTTGAAATAATATGCAAGACCTTTGGTAAAATAAGCAAAATTCCACCATTCGAAGGTTGCGAGGTCACCAAACCACATTTGAGTGAACTCGTATGTTATCATTTCGGAGATATGTTGCTTGTCCAAGTTGCTTGAGTTTTCTTCGTCGTATAAAATATCTTGTTCTCTAAAAAAAATAACGGTTAACACTCACGACCTTCCTTTTAATAATACAAAAATCTATAAGACTTATGAAAATAGACTGGAACATCTATGATCGACTATTTTTTCAATAAAATGAATATGCAAGGTGGTATCAATTACCTTAACAAAAATTTACTAATAGGAGCCCAACGTTATCATTCCGAAGTTGATTTCCGTCATTGAAGGTTTCAAATCAACAAAATCTATGTGAAAAGTAAACGACCATCATTTTACATAGTATACAATGTAGAGAGCATCGAGTCCATAAGCTCCGCCCCCAAGCCTAGTCCAGCTTTGGTTCAGTATTAAAAATGTCTGTAGGTAATGCGGTATACAATGCAGTTAGGACGCGCGCTAAATGTGGTATAATTTGTATAGCGCGGCATTCGGCAAAAAAAGGTGAAATGGAGTGAGACAGCACGACAACGCCGAAAGTATCTAGGAATTCTAGAACCCACGATTCGCATGCAATCGTTCATTTTCATTTACTTCGCGAGTGGTGCAGAGTGAAAACAAATCAAGATGGGTGAGCAGAGTACGTTATGTAATTCTAATTTGCGGAACAGGAAAAAGGGATGCAATGCACAAATTGACATCAACATTTAAAAAATAACTAAAGCCATTATCCGACGAGACAGTTAGTTGAAAAATGGTCTGAATGCCCAAATACAGGTTTGTTATAGGTTAAATTAGTTATCCCGCGCGCGAGCCTATAATGCGATTACGTACTATACTCCATTTTGCGCACTGCTGATAACATTCTATACCGCATTACAGACATTTTCAATATTGAACTATTGAACCAAAGCTGGACTGGGCTTGGGGGCGGAGCTTATAGACTCGATGCTCTATACATGGTATTCTATGTAAAATCGCCAACGGGCGACGAGTGAGCCCACTTACAACATGTTAAACTCTCAATTCACAACATAAGTTGAGAATATTTAGTAATAACAAATCAAAATAAACAAAGATGTAGGTAATAAAATTAAATTAACTACTGAATCAATAGCAATAAGTAATAACAAATACAGTTACATGAGTGAAGTTTCGGTAGGATAGATAGGAATAGTGAAAATAGGTAAAAATATAATCTAATAATAAAGAGTAGTTTAGTAGTTATACAAAGTACAATTACCTATTAATTTCGATTGAAAATCCAAATTCAGAAGCAACGAAGCAACTACCTAAAAGTATGACGAACTTGACTGTGGAAAATGTTTAAGGGAGCAAAAAGGTCAATCTTGTGGTGCCCATTTGCGAGTCTAACTGTTCGGGAGATAAAGGTATTAGTCCATAATTAGTACGATGAGTCGGGACATGAAAACTGCCAGTTGATCTGGTAGTTCTAGGAGGGACATGAATGCTGATTTTTTGAAGAATCTCAGGAGTCGAAGCCCTTCCATGTAAAATATTATAGAAGGAAGTTTGTAAGGTCTCTCCTCTTATGACGCATAGTTATCGGGGCCCTATTTAACATAGAGAGTAGAAGGGTGTCGTTATAATTATCCAAATTTTTTTTGTTTATAGGCTATTTGCACAGCTTTATTTGTTTCAAAAATGTTTGTTCAACCAGTTGTACACCATAAAAAGGTGACCAGACGCAAGAGATGAGGACGGACCAGGGCTCAACATGAAGTTTAAAGCAGTAATATTGGTGAAATCTTAGGTTGTCCTCCTGATCAAGCCCAGTATTTGGAAAGCTTCATTTACAGCATTAATTAGGTGATTGGAAAAATGGAGATTTGTGTTCAGTGAAACACCAACGACTTTGATAATGGAAACTAGAACAAGGGTGTGTTGACCAATAAATTTAATAGGGATTTTAACACGCGAAAAGGTTATGGCTTTACATTTAGAAGGATTGAGATTCATAAAATTTCTTATGCAACAGTCTTGCAGGTTATTAAGATTGTACTGTAGTTTGTTACAGGAGATTTACTTAATTATGCAGCTTATTTTGTGGTCATCGACAAACAACAAGAAAAGACATGTGCTAAACCTTAAGCAATCGTGAATATCATTGATCAAGACATTGAAAGTGAGTGGCCCAAGAAGAGACCCCCTCTGTAGCACACCAGAGGTTACAACAATCTGCTTCCAGCGGCACAAGTAACTGTGAAACCATGAGATCCAGGACTCATCGACTCCAATCAACCAAAGCCTATGCAATAACATGGCATGAGAGACTCTATGGAATGCCTTGGAGAAGTCATTGTGAATCGTATCCACTTTAAATCCCTTCTCCAAGGCATCCAGCAGATAGTCAGTTATAATATTTATTTCCATAGATTTGCCCGGTCTGAAGCGAAACAGTTCCTTGAGTAAATTAGACTCTATGAGGTGGATCAAAAATTCATATACTAGTCTCTCAAATACTTTAGGGATTGTGCTGATGATACTAATGGGTCGGTAATTGGTTACCACAGATTTATCTCCGGATTTAAAGGTGGGCTTGAGGAAACTTTTCCACCACAACTCCGGAAAAACACCTCTACGTACTGACTGGTTGAAAATTTGGTAAAGGGGTTGGTGGTACCCCGTTCGACCAGAGCCCTTGTTAACATCAAGAGTGGATGATTTACCGTATATGTAAGTCAGATATTAGTATGATGATTCGGTATATAGATTGGATGAAGGCAAATCATGTGTAAAGATATCATGCTGGTTATTCGAGTAGACAGAAGAAACATAATCTGCAAACATATCAGCAATCTTCTCACCCGACACAAATGATCCTCTTGCAAAAATCCCACGGATATCCAAATAGTTTTTCCTTAGTCTCCTTTAAAACACATTGTTTATTGCACTTGTAGCAGCCTTGCGACATTCTAGCCTCTCATTTCGCGAAGTTATCTAATTATTACCCAAAATCACAAAAATACTCAGCGACGCCAAACAAGATATACTATCCGAACCCAATTGCCACCAAAAAGTTAATTTATAATTGGGATGATTATAGTATAGATTTCCAATTTTTAAACTTATGCAATTCGTTTGCCAACAAACTCACACAACCACCCCACCAGGGAGGTTGCAGCAGCGGTGTTGTGTGATTTTTCAAAGGCTTTCGATACGGTTAACCATGGAATACTGTTGCAGAAACTGGGTCATTATGGTGTCCTCTTGGGACTGAGTCGTGCTGGTTTACGTCTATGATTTTAAGAGAGAGATCGGTTTGTTCGGATGGATGGTGTTGATTCGGGTGCAGAGGGAATCTTGCACGGAGTGCCACAAGGTTCGGTTTTGGGATCGATTCTGTTCCTCATCTACATAATGACTTGCTCTCCCTTCAAGTATCTGCAAGACTGCGACTACAAAAGATAATCTAATCAATTCCAAGACAGTTATAGAAAACGATCTTTTGGAGACTAAGGGATGATGTGATGCCAAGGGCCGTTTTCGATTCACAACCAGGTTCGGCCTGGTTGGTTCGGATATGACACAAGTTGGTTGACAGCAACTTGACAGCTTTTGAATTTGGTCTGTCAAGAAAGACGCAATGTTTTAGGGTTATAAAGCAAACCGAAATTCAAACAATTCGAACCAACTCGCGAAGCTGGTTCGAATAAACCATGCCAGTAAAGGTGCAGCAAGAGTTCAACAGCAAACCCCATGTAAATCTCCATAAAAAAACTACCTCGGCGGTGGCTGTGATGTAGCGCGACCGGTCGATGCAGACCTTGGCGCTGGAAAGCGGGCAGGGCTTATTCTTGGAAATATTACCCCCACTCCTAGATGGTCGAAAAAGTCGCAATTTGGACCTTAGCGTTTTCTTATGGAGATTTACATGGGGTTTGCTGTTGAACTCTTGCTGCACCTTTACTCATGCCTGTCACGTCACCGGCTTGCAATCGAAAACGGTTGGTTCTAATTTGGTTGGCCTTGAAGACGAACCAAACCGAATCGAAAACAGCCAATGCTTTGCTTCAACATACAAAAAACAAATATACTGATATTTAAGGTTTAAAGTCAGGCATATAGTTTATTACAGCAACGCGAGATGTCAGTACTGTCGCCCCTGTAGTGTGCCCTAACTTGATAGTCAAAAAAAATAGAAATCTGCATTTGATTAAATTGTGTGATGGAAAGTTTTTTCTTTTTTTTGCGGAAATTCGAAGTATTATTCTGTTTTACATAAACAGGGTTGTAGTTTGGACCAACACAAATAATTTTGAACGTTCATCCGTCGGATTTTTGTTTCAACAGTGTAGCTACAGGCGTATTTCCAACTATTCTTACAGTACCGAGAAAACTACAAGTTCAAAAAATTTGAAAAAAATATATGTCGCGTAGAATTGCAATAGTAGTTCGTAATAAAAATAACGGGAAACTTCATCTATTCGTTTTGAAATAAATGGTGAAAAACCACTTTTTTGTCAGTTTTTGCGATATATCTCAAAAATGGCGAGTCAAATTTGCTTAAAAAAATTATGGATTAAAGTATATCAATAACCATAAAACATATATTTTTATACGAGCGTGCGGGAAATGGCTCTTCCCGCACGATTTGCTGTGCAGGAAGACTTTTTTCCCGCACCAGTGCGGGAAGAGATTTCTTCCCGCACTGAGTGCGGGAAGAGTTTGACATAATCATTGTGACATGGAATTGTTTGTATTGTTGATACACCTATACCTTTACCTTTAATACCTTTACCTGTTTTTATAAATACCTTTCAATACATTTTTAATTCTACTTTCTGCACAATTGCATTTTATTTAAATTAAACTTCTCGTAACATCAGCTTTAGTATGCTCGTAGAAAAAATATAGTTCCTAACTCTTGCGGGAAGAAATTTCCGGCACTCGCGCGCTTCGCACCCTCGTGTCGGAAATTTCTCTTCCCGCACTCGTTAGGAAAATAGCTATTTTTTTGGAATTTTTGAACACAAGGTTCAGAAAATGGGGGTTGACTTTAAACCTTAAGTGTGCTCTAACTGACATCAGACTACATGACGAAACATTAGAGAATAGAACCACGGTCACGTTTTTGGGTCTGGGTCTGCACATTGAATTCCAGTTGAAGTTTGAGTTTCACATTAATTGGTTGACAAAAAAATTAGCGCGAACCTGCATTAGAACCATTTCTCATGAACTTGACAAATCACCAGCCAAACAGACATACTTTTCATTATTCGAGGCACATGTGAGATATGGAATAGCTTTTTGGAGATGTCGTAGGCATAATGCAAATTTGGGCTTTTTATAATTTGCCTAGGCATTTTACAAAAAGCGGGCAAAACGCAAGCATGAAATGCTCTTTTCGTTATGCCGACACCATTTCAGGCAAACTGATAAAATGCCGGCGAAACAAGACCACAAGAATATATATCATGTTGTGACTGATTATTCTTAGGCATTTTACAATTTGCCAAAAACGGTGCCGTCAAAACGTGAAAAAAAAGTCGAAAATACTATTAAATATAAATAATACAGTTACAGTAAATCTTTTTTATTTAAAAAACATAAACAGTTAACACTATATTATGGGGCGCGATATGTTCCATAATTATTTCGTCTTATATGTAAAATATTTTGCAGGAAAAACAATATATAGATAAAAATGACCACTATTTTGCATATATTTAAAATAAAAAATAATATTTATATCGAATTTAGCAGCATGCAAAGTTAGATATATATAAAATAACTTTGAAAAAATAAATATATTGAATTTGACCCATGCAAAATTCAATATTTATAAAATATGAAAAAATATTATATATATTGAATTTGGCATTGTGCAAAGTTCGATATAAAACTTTTTAGTTTGAAAAGTCCCCGAGAGATGGCGCTACCTTTGATCATAATTTTTGTTTGTGTATGGTGTGTTGGATTGAAATAAGGTATTTTGGACGGCCGTTGATTTGTAATTTAAATAGCTGCAATTAGGGTGCATTGATAATTGCGTGATGATAATTATGTATTGTCATAAGCGCGGCAACGGCAACACTGGTGAATGATAACTGAGGTTGTGTTGTGTTCCTTTTGTTCCGTTTGAGCGCTCGCGTACCGCCTAAAGTTTGTTTTTTATTTAAAGATAATTCCCCAATTAAAAAATTTACTAGAAGCGTATTTTAGCGAGAGTTTTAACCTAGTAGTATGTTGTATTTACTTGGGATACTACATTTTAGCGATCATGGCTAACATACTATGACGTCACAACATAAAACACAACATAAAACTCGGCTGTAAACATGTAACCATCCTACGAGGGATAGTTACTGGTTGCAGTATATCAGTGCATCTTTTTCTAATACCTACACGAAAATGAGCATATGGGCAAAACATCAGCTGACTACGCTACGATTACCAACACAGTTCTTTGTTCTTTCCATTATAAATAGAGGATTGTTTTTCCCCATTTTGCTATGGTTTTCTATGATCTTCGCCTTAAGGCGTATTTTAGCGACCAGTAAACATCATACTACACATACTACGATTCATGACGTCATAGTTACCCAAATAACATGTGGAGTGTATTTGACAAAGGGTCTAAAAGAGGACGCCATGATCGTTGTTTATTTGAGTTTGTTGAATTTTGCAAAATGTTGCGTTTTCGAGTTTCATTATTATTTCTCCAGTGAAGATTTTCGATAGATTGTGGTATTTTTGAGTTTTATAGGGACCCCATGCCAAAAAAATAAATAAATAGAATTACACTTTTGTGCACAAATGAAGATTTTTTTTTTTTTTGCAGAAAACCTAAAAAAAAACCTCTAAAATAAAATCATAGAAAACCATAGCAAAATGGGGAAAAACAATCCCCTATTTATAATGGAAAGAACAAAGAACTGTGTTGGTAATCGTAGCGTAGTCAGCTGATGTTTTGCCCTCTTTAAATAAAAAACAAACTTTAGGCGGTACGCGAGCGCTCAAACGGAACGAAAGGAACACAAAACAACCTCAGTTATCATTCACCAGTGTTGCCGTTGCCGCGCTTATGACAATACATAATTATCATCACGCAATTATCAATGCACCCTAATTGCAGCTATTTAAATTACAAATCAACGGCCGTCCAAAATACCTTATTTCAATCCAACACACCATACACAAACAAAAATTATGATCAAAGGTAGCGCCATCTCTCGGGGACTTTTCAAACTAAAAAGTTTTATATCGAACTTTGCACAATGCCAAATTCAATATATATAATATTTTTTCATATTTTATAAATATTGAATTTTGCATGGGTCAAATTCAATATACAGGGTGTCACAAAAGGTTTGTTACAAACTTCTAGGGATGGTAGATCTCGTAAAAATAAAACTTTTTTTTTATAAACATGTGTCCGAAAATTCTTCGTTTTCCAGATATACAGGGTGGCCCAAATTTCAGCCTCATCATTGGGATCTCGGTAAGCGTGAGAGATACGGGATCGGTTAAATAATGGCAAAGTTGTGCAGTTTTATGACCAATGGAATGCCGGCCGTTTTGAAACTAGAAAGATTCCGAATACTACCGGAGATATTCGGAAAAAAACAAAATTTTGTAAAATCGTTTTTATTTTTTCCCGGGCTTATTTGAAAAGCAATTTTAAAATAAATGTCACTTCATCATTATCACTTTTTCCCCTTTAGAAGATGGTGCTACTAAATTTAAAATTCGACGTTTCGTCTTCAGGCGGCCATCCTCAACTTCCTTTTTTTAAATACGGACCTGAATTTTTTATTTGCGATTTTGTCATCTTTGCGCATCCTAAAACCGATACTGTTTATAATTTTTCAATAACACAGCAAAAAAAGCAGGACAATATTTAAAAAAAAAAATGAAAACTATACGAAAAAAACATGAATTTCTCATTTTTCTTAAATTTTTTCCTGATTTCATTTAAAAAGATTTTGAAAAGCTAATTTCACATTCCCATTGTCACTTTCTCTTCTTTACAAGATGGCAGTATTAAATTTGAAATCCAACGTTTCGTTCCTCTGGAATCATCATCAATTTTTTTTTTCAAATACGGACCTGCTTTTTTACCGTGTTATTGAAAAATTATAAATAGTATCGGTTTTAGGATGCCTAAAGATATTTTGTCATCTTTAATAAAAAATAAAAAATCTAGGTTCGTATTTAAAAAACGTAAGTTAAGGATGGCCGCCTGAAGACGAAACGTCGAATTTTAAATTTAGTACCACCACCTACTAGAGGGGAAGAAGTGACAATGATGAAGTGACATTTATTTTAAAATTACTTTTCAAATAAGTCCGGGAAAAAATAAAAACGATTTTAAAAAATTTTGGTTTTTTCCGAATATCTCCGGAAGTATTCGGAATCTTTCTAGTTTCAAAACGGTATTCTATTGGTCATAAAATTGCGCAACTTTGCCATAATTTAACCAACCCCGTATCTCTTACGGTTACCGAGATACCAATGATGAGGCTCAAATTCGGGCCACCCTGTATATCTGGAAAACGAAGCATTTCCGGACACATGTTTATTAGGAAAAAAGTTTTATTTTTACGAGATCTACCATCCCTAGAAGTTTGTAACAAACCTTTCGTGACACCCTGTATATATTTTTTCAAAGTTTTATATACAGGGTGTCCCACGGTGGATGGCGTATTAGACGTTTATCGAGAACTAAAAAGCGGATCATTTTGAAAATTTGGCAACCGGGATAAACGACCATGATCTACACTTTAAAAATATTTTTGACCATGCGATGTTGCCGCTTCTACTCTAAACTAGTGGCAACATCACTATTTTAAATGGAACATCCCGTATTAAATTGCATATTTGGATTCTACGTAAAATTCTGACCAGATTTCATGTGATATACCCTATACCTAAGTTCAACTGTTTTGGAAATATTGACAGTTGAAAATTGACTTTTTGCAACTTTGACAGGCTGTAAAACCTAATTGGTTAATTTTAGAGGAAACCGATTTCACATTCCTATCTTAGATTTTGATAAACTATCATTTGACACCAACTTTGAACTTAACCGGAGATTAAATTTAACTGAAATTTTTAATCATGGATTTAATTCAAAGATGGTGTCAAATGATAGTTTATAAAAATCTAAAATAGGAATGTAAAATCGGTTTTCCTCTAAAATTAACCGTTCAGGTTCTACAGCCTGTCAAAGTTGCAAAAAATCAATTTTCAACTGTCAATATTTCCAAAACAGTTGAACTTAGGTATAGGGTATATCACATGAAATCTGATCAGAATTTTACGTAGAATCCAAATATGCAATTTAATACGGGGTGTTCCATTTAAAATAGTGATGTTGCCACTAGTTTAGAGTAGAAGCGGCAACACCGCATGGTCAAAAATATTTTTAAAGTGTAGATCATGGTCGTTTATCTCGGTTGCCAAATTTTCAAAATGATCCGCTTTTTAGTTCTCCATAAACGTCTAATACGCCATCCACCGTGGGGCACCCTGTATATCGAACTTTGCACGGTGCCAATAGTGGTCATTTTTATCTATATATTGTTTTTCCTGCAAAATATTTTACATATAAGACGAAATAATTATGGAACATATGGCGCCCCATACTATATTATCTACCTAACACAAATATAAAACTGCAGTTTGTTTAATACTGATTATAAGTGTACTGGTTGACAACAATTCAATATTAACATTCAAGGACATTCGTGGCTACAGATGAAAATGCACTTTGGCTCCTTCAATTTCGCGCGGTTATTTAAAAGAAAAACTTACCCGGTGACCGGTGAGTGCACTCAGTACATTCCAAGGGCGTACCCAGCGAGGGGCAGGGGGGGGGGGGCAGCTGCCCCCCCTAAAATTTTTTATAAATTATAAAAAGGCTCCGCTAAGTGCAGAAAATAAAAAAATCAAAATAAACCACTATGGTTTTACTAAAAAAATTACAAACCCGAAAAATATACTACTAAATACTACTAAAATATATTCATATACCTACGTAAGTCAAACGCAGCGCACTGCACAGCCTACTAGATTTGCAATTAGCGGAATTAGCAAAGAAATATGAATTTTCTATTACGATCCTGGCCCCTGCGAATTTGTTGTATTGTGTTGTTTTTCTAACGGAATTCGATTATTTTCATTTGTTATTCAATGTTAATTTGTTTGTGCAAGTACTGCAAGTAAACTTAATATACTTAGTTGTTGATAAACGTCTATGCTATGTTGTTAGCAGTTACGTTACACTAGTAAACATTGTCAGAAATTTATATTAGATTGTACTGTAACGAAAATTACCCTGAGTCCGCCTCTGACTCTTCCCGGCCGCGTGGAGAATTCTCGAGACGCAGCGCGAAGCTTCGTACGTGCTGCGGAGAGAATCTTCGAGAAGCAGGCGCTTCGGATATAAAAGGAACAATGTCGGGCGGCGAGGGCAGATTTCGCCAGTGCCGGGTTGAAGAATAGAATACTTTTATAAATAAATACAAGATACAAGGCGTTACATAAACTAGTTAGTGTGTTTAGTTAAATTAATCAGAGTGAATTTTAGTTAAGTGTTAATAAAAGTATAGTTTTAATTAATTGGCAGCTTTTATCACATCGTGGTCGAACAAGTTCACGCTAAAAACGTTACAGTACTTATTGGAAAATCTGCTGAATCTACCTATTTCGGGCATCTCGGTATCTCCACACTGATAAATGGATATCAGGAAATTTTTTCAAACAGGTAAGTTACAGTTAGTAAGTTACATTCGACGACATTTGTGTAATATCTGTAAATTCCAATAAAAAAAACAAAATGTTTTTTTCCATGTTACATGTTAAACAAAACACTAACATGGATATCACTCACACTGTATAAAATACTAATAGCGGTATTATTGTGTTTTGCAGCTACTAAAACTCTCAAGAGGAAAAAAGAACATGACAGTAGCAGCGGGAGCGATGATAACAATGATCAAATTTCATCGCCAAGCCCATCTAAAACTGAATCTGAATCTGAGCAACCGCTAAATTCTTTGAGATCTAAGAAATTCACTGCTCCTAATTTAGAATCTTTACCGTCAACATCTGGCTCTGTAGTCAATCCCGAAATTGAAGAGAATGATGGTTGCCACGAAAATGACTTGGGTCGTTATGTAGGACAAACATTTCACCTGATGATGGAAAGAAAAAAAGTGTTGTTAAAAAATCCGTGGGTTCCACCCAAGAATTACGATTTTGCAGCCGATGCCAGTCATTTGCGAAGAAAATTTAATTATGCTTGGTTAGATCAATACACACCATGGTTAGTGTAACCAGGCGACTAAAGGGTGCTCTGTGTAAGCACTGTGTTTTATTTCCTCCTTCTACTGGCACAGTAAGGGGAGTGTTAGGTTCATTTATGATCAGACCATTTACGAAGTTTAGGAATATGCACGAAGATTGTCGTAAACATGCCACCAATAACTTTCACAAATCTGCATCTGCTGCTGCAAAGGCCTTTCTCGAAAATATACCTGTGGACATTCAAGTTCAAAGTTTCCACCAAAAAACAATCGAAGAGAACAAGCAAATATTGGCCTCTATTATTTCCTGTGTAGTATTCTGTGGCACACACGATATGCCTCTACGAGGAAAAGAAGCAGATGAGGGAGTTTTTTTCGATCTAATGAATTTGCGAGTTGAGTCGGGCGACATCAAATTAAAGATTCACCTGGAAAAGTGTCGTAGAAATGCTGTTTATACGTCACCAAAAATACAAAACCAACTCATATATTTATGTGGCGAAGTTATTAGGGAGAGTGTGATAAATGATGCAAAGAAAGCCATGTTCTACACAGTTTTAGCTGACGAGACAGCCGACGTTTCAGGAAAGGAGCAGCTATCCATTGGCTTGCGTTTCTATGATGAAAGTAAAAAAAAAGTCCGAGAAGAATTTGTGGGTTTTGTGGAGCTGACAGCACAGGATGCCCCAGCAATTGCCAATGCAATAGACAATTTTTTAGTTAGCTATAATTTTTCACCGCATAGTTGTGTAGGACTTGGTTTTGATGGCTGCGCTACGATGGCGGGCAAAGAGGGTGGCGTACAAGCGATTTTAAGGAAAAAGTACACACGAGCATTATTTTTTCATTGCTCAAACCATAAAATAAATCTTGTTGTCAATGATGCAAATAATGTTCCGGAAATTAGAAACACTATTGGCACCGTAAAGGATGTTATAACCTTTTTCAGGGAATCCACCACTCGCAGAAGTTCCGCTCCTAATCTATCACGACTGTGTGAGACTAGATGGTCTGAAAAATACAAAAGTATTCGCTTATTTGCACAAAATTTCCTCGAAATTGTGAAATCACTTGAAAAACTATCTATCGAAGGAAACTACGCCACGAGAAAATCTGCGTACCAGTTGCATGCCGCCGTTACCAAACCCTCACTAATTGTTGCCCTAACTATAATTGCAAAATATTCAGCTTTACTGGAGCCGGTTGTTAATGCCTTGCAAGCAAAAACTATGGATTTAATTAAGTTGCAAGAACATCTGAACGTAATCCTTAAAGTTCTGAAGAAAAACCGTGAAGATGCCGACCTAGTTATTGATGAAGTACTTAAAAAAGCACAAGACTTTGCATTGGAATTGGAAATAGAAATTTCTATCCCTCGAATTACCAAGAGGCAAATACATAGAAACAATCCTCCATCAGACTGTGATAGTGACTACTGGAAGCGTTCGTTAATTATACCGTATCTGGATTCAATTATAGCCTCTTTAAATATTCGCTTTTCTCAAGAACATACTCCAGCGTTTGCCTTAACAAAAATACATCCATTATATATGCTCGACATGGAAACCAATCAAGTAGAACAAAATGCACAATATTTTACCCAGTTTTATAAATTGGACGATATCACTGCGGAAATGGACCTATGGTATAATTTGTGGAAGGAAAAAAAGTCAACTGAGGACCAGCTAAAAGACGTCGAAATAACTGACCTTCTCGACGAGACCGATGTTTTTTATCCCATCCTAAAACAGGCACTTTTGATTTTAATCACAATTCCATGCACCACGGCCACTGTAGAACGATCCTTCAGTACTCTTCGAAGAGTGAAGACTTGGTTGAGAAGTACCATGGGAGAGGAAAGGTTAACAGGATTATGTCTCATGAGTGTGCATCGTGATTTAATTAAATCAAATCGAGAGCAATTTGAAAATAAAGTTTTAAATAAATTTGCGACAAATCCAAGAAAATTGTTATTGAAGTAAAAATTAAGCGAGTTATGTCAAAATTTAGTAATTAAAAAGAGAAATGCAAAATCCATTGTTTTTTTTTTTTGGTCAGCACCCCCCTATTTCAGATCCTGGGTACGCCCTTGGTACATTATCTAATTTTTTTTCGTATGTCACGGGCAATGGGCAATGTAAATAATATGGCATTATTTATAATGCCCAGATAATTTAATGAATGAATGAATTAGAAGATATCATCACATTGTCCGGGCATTGGTCATTATGATTAATGCTGGAGTGAAGTAGATAGCTTGTTTGATTAAAATTGCAAACTAAAGGTACGGTTTGTTAAGGCCGTATCAGACGTGCCGTTGCCGATTACTATTGACGATTACGATTGGGAATTCGACCAATCAAAATGTACCTGCTTCTGGTTGCGATTGCCGTTGTATGTTTAGGTTGGAGTCTAAATTTTACGAGGCCGTTCTGAATCGTAGCCAATGAAAGCGCTTTATGAACAGCTTGTGTCATGTGTCTAAACGTCACTTTTTTAGTTTTGTAATTTATCGCTTCTGATACTGCACCCAAACCGATTTTGTTTGGATCTTTCTCTTTCCTCTTCTTCCAGTATAATCATATAGCACAGCAACTCAGAAGAAACTTTCCGACGACGTTCGGCGCTGTACTTTGAATATTTTAGCTGCGACATTTTGACGTTATAAACATTTCAAGTGACCAGTAATCGGTAACGGAACGGTGTCAAGTGTGATTGCAACCCTGACGGCAACGGCAACGGCTAATAGAATCGGCAACGGCACGTCTGATACGGCCTTTAAAGGACAGAACAGACTGGAAACAGACAACGGCAATCGCAACCAGAAGCAGGTACATTTTGATTGGTCGAATTTCCAATCGTAATCGTCAATAGTAATCGGCAACGGCACGTCTGATACGGCCTTAAGGCCGTATCAGATGTGCCGTTGCCGATTCCGTTAGCCGTTGCCGTTGCCGTTGCCGTTGCCGTTGCCGTTGCCGTTGCCGTTGCCGTTGCCGTTGCCGTTGCCGTTGCCGTTGCCGTTGCCGTTGCCGTTGCCGTTGCCGTCGCGGTTGCAATCACACTGGACACCGTTCCGTTGCCGATTACTGGTCGCTTGAAATGTTTATAACGTCGAAATGTCACAGATAAAATATTCAAGGTGTAGCGCCGAACGTCGTTGGGAAGTTTCTTCTGCATTGATGTGCTATATGATTACATTGGAAGAAGAGGAAAGAGAAAGATCCAAACCAAAATAGGGTTGAGTGCAATACCGGAGAAGCGATAAATTGCAAAACAAAAAAGTGACGTTTAGACACATGTCACATGTTGTTCATAAAGCGCTTTCATTGGCTACGTTTCAGAACGGCCTCGTAAAATTTAGACTCCAACCTAAACATACAACGGCAATCGCTACCAGAAGCAGGTACATTTTGATTGGTCGAATTCCCAATCGTAATCGTTATTAGTAATCGGCAACGGCACGTATGATACGGCCTTTAGGATAGTACGCGACGGTATGACGTACACCCGTTACCTGACGTCAGCGTCAGCGTCAGAAAACGGGTGTACGCTTGGTGTACGTCATACCTGAACCAATGACGACGTTTACGTTGTCAGTTGTGCGTCGCGTACTATCCTAACAAACCGTACCTTAACCCAGACTAACCCGATTATTATCAGTAAGTTTGATAATCACCGATTAAAATTGCCAATTAATCCAAACTAACTAGGTCATTATCGGTAAGTTCGATAATGATAACGGACTGGAATAAAAATGCGTGTGTGTTTCTCGCACGCTGGTAGGAAAATCTATCACACATTCTACTACGCGGCAGTTCATTAACAGCTGTACGGAGTGCTCCAACCCAACTGTTCGGAGTAACAGTTAGCGTACTCCGAACAGTTGGGTTGGGTATTCCGAATAGTTGGTGTACTCGGAGTACTCCAACTGTTCGGAGTGAGCCAACTGACCGGAGTACTCCTACTGTTTGGAGTACTGCTAAGTCGGAGTAATCTAACTGTTCGGAGTACTCCTACTGATCGGAGTACTCTAACTGTTTGAAGTACTCCTACTGATCGAAGTACGCCAACTGTTCAAAGTACCTCCAACTATTGGGAGTACTCCGAGTACACCAACTATTCGGAATACTCCGGTTACTCCAACTGTTTGAGTACTTCAACTGTTTGGAGTACTCCGAGTACCCTAACTGTTCGGACTACTCCAAGAGTTTGGGGTACATTGTCAAACTTACCGATAATAACCAGGTTAATTTGGGTTAGTTTGAAATTTTATTCAGACATTACCAAACTTACCAATAATAACCCGGTCATCATTTATAATGCCGTGTGGGCAATCTGATATCTTGTGTATAATTCATAATTTTGTCATATTTCTTTGGGCACTTTCTAAATTGCCCGGGCATTAAATTTAATGCTCAATTATTAACATTGCTCGTAACAAAATACAATACCAAAAAAGCACTACTACGAACTGATTTTTCATTCGAAACTTGAAACGAGTCCGAACAGTAAACAAACACTCAAGTCATTAATTAGGTGGATTAGGTGGACTGGTTAGTTTGCATACTTTTGGTTAGTTTCGTTAAAGTTCGTTTATTACTGGTTATAAGTGTACTGGTTAATAACAAAGCGCGCAAAGCGGAAACGGAATGCGAGCGACAACAACGGATTTCAGATTTGTGATTAGCGACTAAAATTATACCTTGCTACAAAAAATCAACAAATTCGGAATATTCGGATTTGGTAATGGATAATAGATAATTACCCTAATACCTAATCGAGAAAATTCGACTTGTTTTATATCTATCCACGTTTTGACGGCACCGTTTTTGGTAAATTGTAAAATGCCTACAAATAATCAGTCACAACATGATATATTCTTCTGTTTTTGTTTTGCCGGCATTTTATCAGTTTGCCTGAATTGTTGTCGGCATAACGAGAAATTCATTTTATGCTTGCGTTTTGCCGGCTTTTCGTAGAATGCCTAGGCATTTTAGGAAAAGCCTAAATTTGCATTATGCCTTCGACAGAGATACTCTGTGGAAAGATTAATTCAGTCCAGTATTTATACTGCAGAAGAGAGCGATGAGATATCTGTTTGGCGTGGGCTGTGGGTTGTAGAGAAACATATGGACTTTCTGGTGCTGTGCAAGAAAGAGCGTATGGCCTTCTTCGACGCAGTCAATTGCTTCTATTTAACCCCAAACTTGCATTGACGAAAAATTCAGTCATACCGTGTAGTCCATTTACTTTTTGGAAAAAAAAGTTATCAGAGTTAAATATCAGTGCTACCGTTTTCTTTCCCCGTGATACCATATAACATTTATTTGAACTTTTTTTTCAAAAATTCGTCGTTTTCGAGATATTAGACTGTCTCAAGTTAACTGGTTCACTCGCTACATGAGAGCATAAAAATGCTTAATCATTTACCTCAAGAACTACGAAACATCAACGACTATTGCGTGTTTCGTGTGTCGGTTAAGCCGTTTTTAGTCGCCAGGATTTTTCATGGTCTCAGAGAATTTTACGAGGGTTAACTGCAGATGCATTTATCTGTAGATGCGTGTTATATTCAGTGGCGTAACTACAGGGGGGCCTGGGGACCCCCAGACCTCGCTAGGTCCCCCCCCCCCCAGAAAAAAATTTAATATTTGGTATTTTATCAAAGCCACGTTACTTTTACCCTTTAGCTATTATAATTTTATGTTATTACCTTTTCGACCCTATCCGATCCTCGATCCTCCGATCCACCAACGAACGGTTCTGTGTGCCACCCCAAGGTCAGTGCAAATTGCAATGTGCAGAAGTGATACAGTATACCAAAGCCACTAAATTAGCCTTAGCAATAAGTATAACAGATTAGTTTGGGAGTTTGACTAAATATTTTTCCTGTGAATCCGTGAATCGGTGTTGCTGATATTATAAATACTATACAGTGGCTGATAAGTTGGGTTAGCTAGGTAAGTGATTTAAGCCCGGTTTAGCCAGCTAATTGTCTATAATGCACTGTTCTACTTTCTTAAAGATTCCAATAAGTCACAAAAACAGGCCCTCAGGCCACTGGCGCCAACTACATGGGGGCATTGGGGCAGGTGCTCCCGCTCCCATAAACAACCTCTTATGTGTGCTTGGAGCTCTCGTGGGGAATGCGGAAGTATTTGATGGTCCTTCCGTTCCGTGTGGTAGTATCAGTATAATGTAATTTAAATCCACACAACGTTGTATATAAATTATACAAGTGGTATTAGGGCGGGAATTAATAAACTACTTTGGCAGTTAACTTAAAGTAAACTTCTGGAATTACATGAGAAGTAACGTCATTCCAGAAGTTAACTCTTGGTTATTTTGTCAAAATAGTTTTATAATACCCACCATTAGTGTTAGATTAGGGAGGTATTAGTATTCTGTCCTTTCGTTCTTGTGGTCAATTCTTTGCTATCAGCTCTATTACATACCTTATATTGCTAATGTGCTCCATCTCTATTCTTTGATAATAATCAGGACATGAGGAATTTTAGGAACTTTTCGCACGCTCGTAGAAAAAATAGGAAAATATATACACTATAAATTAGACGTTTTTGGGAGTGGAATCCGGAAAAAAAATTTCGCCTCTGCCGGCGCCTACGGCGAGCTTCCCCCGCCCTCTATAAACAAATTTATAAAAATATTATCCTGCACCTTTGAGGACTTTCAAAAATCGGCGCCACTGCCAGGCGCACCCTAGGCCCCCCCAGGTCAGATGACAAGTTACGCCAGTGGTTATATTTATCCATTTACTGATGTGTTTTGACTGGTTTAAAATTGTTGGTGTATTTTTGTTCTTTTATCTTGTGACGATACATTTTACATCAAGCGTAGTTCATATAGATGCGAATCACGAATTGCGAATCCGAATTTCATTGGAAAAAAATCAGCAGTCTCTTCGATAGCGCGGTTCAGTGGAAATCTAGAAACAGGGTTGCTACTTCTTAGTTGCACTGCATGTAACCTCCCTCTACAAAGTATTGGTGAACAAAGCCTAACTTGAAACATCTAAGACAAGAGTAATAAGTTAATAGGTGGTACTTGCTACGCTCATATTTCTGAAAGTAGACGTAAGAAAATGAATAAGAAAGCTGTGACGTAAGGGGGTTCTAGGTAACGAAAATGATTATGGCTACAGAATTTGGTCAATGAATAGAGAAACTTGAGAGACGTAATTTTTCAAATTAATAAACATTTGGAGATACAAGATTGGAAATGACAGATTCGACAGGAAATGTGCATAAAGCAGTACAAAAAGACCTACAAGAACAACTGAGAAAGAGAACAGTTGTTATGACAGTTGCTGCAGAAATAAGCGAACCACAGGAGCCACTAAGCTACAAAGCTGCTATTACTTGCAATGATAAGGACAATCGGATTTTGGCAATGGATAAAGAAAGCTGTCACTAGGAGAAAATTGTACTTGGGAGGTTAACCACCAGGAAAGGAGGCAATACCATGTACTTAAGTAGGTGTATAAAGTGAGGACCAATCCAAATAAGTCTATCCATTGACAAGTACAAAGCTCTGCTAGTTTTCAAAGGTAATTCATAAAGAAAAGATGAAGATTACGACCAGACTTACAGTCCTGACAGTCCTGTAACCAAGCGAGGAAAAATTAGGTCACTGCTCAGTATCGCTTCTAGCAAGAATATGACACTCACTCAGTTCGACGTATGTACTGCATTTCTCTCTGGAAAACTAAATGAAGAAGTCTATATGAAGCAACCAGAGGGGTATATGAAGATGGAAGTACATTGTCTATAAACTTCAGCGCTTCATGGACTAAAATAAGCACCTATATGTTATTGGAATCATTGAGGTAGAATAATAAGGAGACGCTGTCATCATTTGAATAGTTCAATAGAAAACGGCATCGGTAGGCGTGGCTAAGTGTCGGAACAATATGGCTCCTTGAACAGAGCCGAACTAAATGGATTCTTTATAATTTTTATCTAAAAACGTAAAAAAATCGACATTACACCAAGAAAGAAAAAGTTGCTACAGAAACTTCGACATACTGAAACAGGAGATCCTTCCCAGACCCAAAATAGGAATTCTGGGCTTAAAAATTTTCAAAAATTTTTTGCATTTAAAAAATCTTCGGATGGAAAATGCGTCATGATGAGTCCCTGATGCAATTCTGACGCGTTGCTATGACAAAGGTGACAGAATCTCAGACAAAAGTGTCGTAACAATATGGCGGAAGTGGATACGCTTTTTTTTCCTCAGGTCGACCGATTACATAGAAGTTTTCAATATTAGTTTTGAAAGATAAGATGCCGACCCTTGTTTCTTCATAAAGAAACTTGAAGAAGACACACTTCTACTAGCAGTATATGTTCATGATGGACTCCTGGCTTCGACCAACGACAAATTAAATCATTCCTTCTTAGAAAGTTTACGAAGATTACCATTCATTAAATCAGCTTCTTATTTGTTGGGTTTAGAAATTAGAAGAACTGAAAATGGTGCATTGGTGCAGGTGCAGTAAAAGAAGTAAGCCAAACAGCTTATATAAGAAAAAATTCTTGACCGTTTTGAAATGCAAAAGGAAAGTGTACCTACAATTATGGTGGAATGATGAAGAATTGAACAACTACATTTTCATATGGAGAGGCTGTGGGGGCCTTGATGTATTTCATGGAAAGCACTCAGTGCTCATGCAATTAGTGTTGCTTCCCGGAAACTCGAGAATGCCTCATACAAAAACCTTGGAAGAATTAAAAGAATTTTTCGTTACCCAAAAGGTACCTACACCCTACGCTACCTACCATTGAAATTGGTTTGATATATAAACCAGGAGTACTAGAAGAAATTCAAGCCTTCAGTGACGCAAACCATGGTGGCGATGAAACCACAGAACGCTCAACTTCAGGAGTTTTAACTATGTTTGCTGATGGGGCAATCACGTGGCTAACCAAAGACAGACATCAGATTTTTTTTTTTTTTTACGGATATGCGCACTCGCAAGGAAATGTCCTATCAAGCTCGAGAAGCGGCAAGTGCGCGGAAATGTCGGTGTATGTTGGTCTTGAAACGGTTCAGGTTGTAACCTGCAGGGAAAACCGTCGCAGGGAGTTTATTCCACAGCGATGCTGTTCTCCAGAGATATGAATTCTGATATAATGAAACGGTTCTTGGTGCCTCTAGTTTGACAGTAAATTCATGGTTACCGTCTGTTTGACGGGTTCGCCTGGTAGGTGCTACTCTCGGTGGAATCATACGTGCCAACTCTTCAGAGCATTTTCCGTGATAGTACCTGTAGAAAAGAGATAAATCACCCACAGATCTGCGATGTTCGAGACCATCCAAGTTACGAGTAAGTGCGGGGTCATTGATCAGCATTAAGGTATGTTTGGGTGCTGCACTCCATATATGTGAGCAGTACTCCATAGTTGGACGAATCTGGGCTTTGTAGAGTGTCAGCAATTGGCTTGGTGTGTACAGATGTCTTGCACGAAATAGCACCCCCAGCTTTTGGGAGGCCCTTTTAGCAATATCTGCCACGTGACTGTGCCAAGACATGTTGGTCTCTGCAGTAACCCCCAAGATGTTCAACTGACTCTGTAATGTGACAGCACTTCCAGATAGCATGATGTTTGGCTCACCGGTGCTGGTCTTTTTTGAAAACAGAGCTGCTTGGGTTTTCTGCGCGTTGAACTGTACAAGGTTTTTGTTACCCCAGTCCTCTATTATCTCCAGGTCGTTATTTATCTGCGACATTTGAGTTAGTCTAAGATGATGGAATTCACGTGCGGAAAGACCTGTGGGTGGTATGAGTGAGGAGACTACATTGCCATCGTCTGCAAAGCAATAAAGTGGATTTACTGTTTTATCTATGAGGTCATTTATGTAAATCAGGAAAAGAGTTGGCGAAAGGATTGCTCCCTGTGGCACACCAGCATTTATTTGGTAAGAGTTGGAGTTCTGGCCATCCAGTGCAACATAAATGGATCTGTCCTTTAGGTAACTTTCAAACCAAGTGCAAAGTTTCGGCGATAATCCCATTGCTTTGAGCTTGTTGAGCAGATTTTCATGCCAAACTTTGTCGAATGCTTTAGATATATCTAAGGCAATTGTTCTTGTTTCACCCCGCAACTCAATCGCTTTTTGCCATAAGTGAGTGACGTATGTAAGTAAATCGCCAGTTGACCTATATTTTCGAAATCCGTATTGCTTATCGTTGATAATTTTGTACTTTTCCAAGTACTTGGTTAGGTGATTGTTCACAACTCTTTCCATTACTTTTGATATCACCGGAAGTAGAGCAATTGGTCTATAGTTTAACGGATCTGTCTTTTTTCCTTTCTTTGGAATGGGTTGTACTGCGGCAGACTTCCATGATGATGGATATACCCCTTGCCTGTAAGACAAATGAATAATTTTGCGAAAGTTGGGGTGAGTTCGTTGGCGCAATTTTTGAGTACTATTGCGGGAATGCCATCTGGACCCATTGCTTTGTTTGTATCCAGCGTTTTTAGGGATTTTCGTATTTCTCTGTGACAAAAGGGTACCGCTGGCATACTATGGGAAACCCTTTCAATGAACGGTGGAGTTTTTCCGTTTGGCACTGTTAGGTTGGAGTTGGAGGAAAACATTTGGGCAAGCATATTGGCTTTTTCCTCTGATGTTGTGGCTAAGTGATTATTTTTATCTGTAAGTGGTGGTATGGATGACTTGGTGAAGTTAGATCCAACAGCTTTTGCAAGAGACCAAAAAGACCTAGAACTACTTGGACAATTCAGCAACCTGTTTTTTATTCTTTGATTGTATGTTTCTTTAGCGGAGTCAATAGTAATTTTGCAACTATTTCTGGCTTCTATAAATTCTGTGTGGTTTTGAGCGGTTTGTTGTCGTTTCCAAAGGTTATATGCTCTGTGTTTTTTCTGTGCAGCCGTTTGACACTGGCTGTTGAACCAAGGTTTTGCATTAGCTCTACGTTTGTTGTGTTGTATGTGGGATATATGCGTCCATTCCAGATAAGATTACTTGTGTTATTTCATTACAGCAAATAGTGGGATCAGCTGTTTTAAAGCAAACCTCTTGCCATGGAAAATCCAGGTAATACTGTTTTAGGTCATTCCATTTTGCCGATTTATAGTGCCTCATTTTACGAGCAAGTGGTTGTAGGCTTGGTGGGATGAGCATTTCGTACTTTGTTATTATAAGTTTATGATCGGACGAACCAAGTGGAGCATCTACTTGAATTGTGTACGAGTCAGGATTGGTGGTTAGGAACAAGTCTAAAAGCGCTGCAAATTCGACCCTTTCTGAGATACGGGTAGGTTCATCGACAAGCTGCGTTAGACCACAACTTACGGCAAAAGCTTCTGCTTCTCTGCCTTCGTTATCTGTTTTGTTGTGGTGTTTCAGCCAGGGTATATTGTGGACGTTGAAATCGCCTAAAAAGACAATTTCCGCCTGTGGATAGTTTGACTGTATACTATCACAGCTTTCGGATAATGTCGCGAAAAAGTTTTGGTAATCGGTGTTACTTGGCGGTCGGTAGAGGCAGCAGATAAACTTGGTCGATGACTTTGAGGTGAATTTTAGCCATATGATATCAAGGTTCGCTGGTTCTAGCTTCTCCTCTCGATGACATGAAAGGTCATTTTTAATGTACACACAGATCCCAAAATTATGTCGAAATCGGTGGTGTAGGTCATAGCCGGGATAAAGATAGTTCACAATAGGTGTTGCAGAACTGATTTTAGTTTCAGTGAGAACAAGGATGTCAGGTCTTTGTTCTTCAAGATGTTGGTGAACTGAATTCATATTTGTACTTATTCCTCTTATATTGCTAAAATCAATTCTGAGTTGAGTTTTTGATCTTCTCTTTATATCTTTGCATGAAGGACCCCCAGGATCACCCGACGCCCGGAGATCCGAGTGGTCGGGTATTTTACCTCCGGAATATTTTGATCCTGGAGGCGCCATCATGCTATCTGTTACTCATTGTTGGAACCGGACTGCCAGCGCAGTAGCGGAACGTGGTGATACCACTTAGCGCTACTTAATTCTGGCATGGTGGTATCTCACCGGTCGACGCCCAATGAGTAAAAAGCGTCTACCACCTATTTGCCATATCATATCAACGACTGAAACAAAAAAACATTGTCCAAGCCAAGGCTTGAGTTTTTAAGAAACACAATTGGGGTTGACCAATTTCCCAATGAGGGAGGATGTTGAAACCTAGAGTTAGGACACATTGTTTAGTGTATTTTGTAAATTTATAAATATCATCATTAAATGTGTCATACGTTTCATTCTTCAAAGTCCCGAAGATCCGTTCTAAACACTTCAACAATAACCATATTGGATATTGGAAAATGAGTTAGACATAAATGTGAAGCTTGATAGCGAAGTTTGCCAAGGCTGCGTCTATGCTAGAGCTCATAAAGTTCATTACAAGATAATGAGCTGATGCACCTGCTGAGATAATTCACACTGTTTGTGGACCTCCAAGGCAAGCTATGGTTATTTTGTATCATTGAAAGATGATTTTCCCAGACACCGTTTCATCTATTTTATAAAAAACAAGTCTGAAGTCGTGGATAAACTAAAGCACGTTTTATTAGCTCAGATCAAAACCTAAAGAATTCAAGAACATCCTAGACTCAAAAGGTATAAGACTGGGATTGGTGAAAGGGAAAACCGAACGGTTGTTGAGGATGCAAGAGCTCTAATGCATGCTAGAGAACGGATATGGGATATTTGACCATATTATTATTTTGGGCTGAAATGATTAACACATCAGCTTTTATCCTAAATCGTACAGAAAAATCAAACATTTAAAAGAAAAAACACCCTATGAAGTTTGGTTTATTTAAAAACCAAAAATTAGTCACTTGAGAGTAATAGGTAGTTCTTGCTATGCATATGTTCCCAAACAGAGACGAGAAAGAAATGGACAAGAAAGCTTTGAAAGGAGTTCCAGTTGGTTATGAGGATGATGGGCTACATAATTTGGAGCTTGGTCAAATTATTGTTACATAAATTGTATATCGTATTCAGGCATTTTAAAAACTCAATAAAGAAATAAGCAAGACGGTCCCATTAGTTTCCGCTGATCTTTCAGTAGTATATTGAAGCCAGTCCACAAACAGGTCGACTGGATTTTACAAAAGTCATATTTACGTTGTTCTTGTGTCTTGCTTCATCAACAGATATTGCTCACTCAGCCCGAAGGGCGGCGGCTTCTATTGACAAAGCAAGTCCATTTCTTGTTTCCTCAATGTATCGTGAAAGAGGGTGATCTTCTATCATTTCTATTTTCCTTGTGAACAAGCGCAGAAATAATGAAGTCATGTTATTTTCTAGCACTAAGTAGAACTATCGGTAAGGTAAATGGTTGAACTATTGTGCCATTGACTCGAGAAGTTTCACTCTCCTTGAGAGTTTCTTTGGGGTCTATGTTGTCAAAGACAAGCACACTAGGAATATACTATTGTTATCAAATTCAAGAAACTACAACCCACGCAGCGGGTGACACACTGGAGAAATAAGTTTCATGTAACTTCTTGAAAGAAACAGGAAATTTGTTGTAGGGCCGGTTTCTCAATAGGGAGTCACCCCCGGGTTAAGCATAATTCCGGGGTAAACATAGCAACTGGATACGCTTACCCTGGAGTTTCATGAGACTTGTTAAAAAAAAACAGGAAATTAGACACTTCAGCCATTTCAGTGCTTCTACGTTCCCTGTCCCGAACCGTAATTACTATCTGTACTAATATGCAGGACCGATCTGCTCTATAAAACAGTAGGCTTTGTAATACGAAACACCGCGTTGCTTAACATTCTAGCTATACTAATGTACAGGGTGGCTCGTTTAAGAGGGCTCTATACCTTATCTCGAAATCTACCAGGGCTGTGAAAAAAACTTAAATACAAAAGTTGTTTCTAATAAAATTATCTACAACTTTTTTGTATTGTTTTTGTTGTCACTCTACCATATACAGGGTGGACAAATAAAATTTCTTTTTTTTTAAATAGAACGGCCTATATTTTATTACATTTTTGCAAAGCCCTTTGAAAGACAAATCCAACGATATACTGGTCATGTGTCTGTGATCTACCGTTTCGAACTTATTAGCGATTATCTTCAGGATTTGGGGTAATTTTCAACAGTGATTGTTACGTGACTCATAAACTTTTAAAACTTTTTTTTGCATGATATTTTCTATAAAATAATGCTCTTCTTTAGACTATATTCAAATTTGAAATATTTGCTTTAAAAACGCGCTGTTGCCACGTTTCGCAAAATGTTACGCTTTTCAATTTTTTTAAATGGGACCTCCTGTAAATTTTCGAGATTTTGGATAGCCTTTTAAAAGACAAATTTAACGATATACTGGACATGGATCTGTGATGCTCCGTTCCGACCTGATTGGCGTTTATCTTCAGTTCTACCACAATATCTCATGTCATCCCTGTTGAATGAAAAAAATGTCTAATTTTGTAGTAGATTAGCTGAAATAGTGCTTTTTATGCATTAATGGTGGCATTATTGAACAATTTTCTATACAATAATAAAGCACGTTGATAGATTGGTCAACGGAAAATAGACATATGTTTGTTGTTCACCGGGCGACTTGGACAGATAAAATATTGTGCTAGAACTGAAGATAATGCTAATCAGGCCGAAACGGTGCATCACAGACCCATTTCCAGTATATCGTTGAATTTGTCTTTTAAAGGGCTATCCAAAAACTCGAAAATTTACAGAAGATCCCATTTAAAAAAATTGAAAGGCGTAACATTTTGCGAAACGTGGCAACACCGCGTTTTAAAAGCAAATATTTCAAATTTGAATATAGTCTAAAGAAGAGCATTATTTTATAGAAAATGTCATACAAAAAAAAGTTTTAAAAGTTTATGAGTCACGTAACAATGACTGTTGAAAATTACCCCAAATCCTGAAGATAATCGCTAATAAGTTTGAAACGGTTTATCACAGACACATGACAGGTATATCGTTGGATTTGTCTTTCAAAGGGGTATGTAAAAGTCTATTAAAATATAGGGTGTCCCATTAAAAAAATTAAATTTCATTTGTCCACCCTGTATATGGTAGAGTGACAACAAAAACAATACAAAAAAGTTGTAGATAATTTTATTAGAAACAACTTTTGTATTTAAGTTTTTTTCACAGCCCTTGTAGATTTCGAGATAAGGTATAGGCCCCTCTTAAACGGGCCACCCTGTACAGCACGCGTAGTAAGCTCTATATCGTGGTATAGGTAGTAAATGCCTACACACTCTCAAAAATATAGGTACTCGAGCACAGATCGCGATGTGCCATTCCCTTTTTTTTCATTACCCATTTTCTTCTTTGCGAATGTTATTAAAATGGATGTAAATAATTATTCTTTAACCATACGCACCAAGAAGAAATGTGATGAAGGAGAATTATCTAATAGCGAGTGGGTTACAGTTGGATTGATAGATACAGTACCATAACAAAAACTAACTGGATTGTGAGATACGCATTTCCTCATCTTCAGAAGTATGAATATAAGAAGGTATTCAAATGTCACCATGGCAGCTTCAATAAAGTGGACTGTAATAAAAGAAGTGAGAGCAGGGTGAGAAATCCAAATTGTGACGCTACCATTTAATTTTTGAATATGTCTTTTGTCATTATCAATAGCAGAGAAAATAATGTGAATATAAAAAGCCGAGAAACTGCATATTTTACATGGAATAAAGATTTTTAACTTTTTTAGGAGTTTTTATTGTGACCTATTGCATAGAGCGTACGCAGTTATATGCGATATTTTTTCGGTTTATTGATTCTGTTTTCTTATCAAGTTTTGAGGTCTAAGATGATGTAAGAAGCATCATTTTAGGAACTCTTCAACTGTAGCATTGAAGCTATCTATTAAATTTTTAATCCTCACCGAAAAGTAATTATCCCCCAGTTTTCCGTGGCACTAGAAACCATATTTGGCAATACCATTAAATCCATTTTCGGGATTCCCATTCTCGCTCCATAACTATAAAGACAGATATGAAGCATCTTTCAATCAAAAATTAAAACTCTTACCGAAACTGAGTAACATTATAAAGGTAAGCTATAAGAGTAGGACTAATTTCCACAGCAAACTGTCTTTGTGGTTCCATTTCAGGGCTGGAACATACTCTGAAATAATAAATGTTTCCAGTGGTGAAATTTGCTCCTACAGAACAAGTATAATCTTCGGTAAAGGCTAGTAATAGACCTGCCGTGTATGTTGCCATCTCATCAGTCATAAGATGATATGTTATATTATATCTAAAACGAATTATCATTTATTGAGATATTTTTTTTCATATTAGGACAATTACGTTTCATCATCGTCAGGCAATATATAAACATCAACAGGTGTATTAAAATAAACGTCCATGTTATCTGGGTGAGTTATATTCAAGCGAATTGGTGCTTTATAGCTTGGTTCGTCCTTGCAAGGAAATACTCTTCGGGCATAGGTCGGTTGAAATTGAGATCCCAGCATGTAGGTGGTTTTTCCATTGGTTTTGTAAGTGGTTTTGTATAGACCGTACATATCATCTTGGCTTAATCTATGTATAAAAAATTCTTCAATTGCTATGAAAAATTACCCTAATGGAAATGGTTTTTGTTGATTCTTAAAAGCAAAATGAACTTTTTAATTGTAATAATTATTAATTGGCAGTAGGTATGAGGAAAAATCTCAAATGACCATCATGGGTTGTACAGAATCTACTAACTATATATCTACCAGTTTTATGTATTGTACCTACTTACTAGCCCCGTTATAAGAATAAATATGTTCATATTACGTACATCCACATCTTCTAGATCTGTAGGAGAATCAGCTTGAAAATGCAAGGCAAAATATTTGGCTTCTAGATTATCAAGATCTATCATCATGTGAGCAAGTAACTTTGCAGAACTAATAATAAATCTACACTACACTAAAACCCTTCCAATTACCTGCTTGTATAATTAATATACAAGAAACAATGATAAGCTGTCCGACTTGCAGTTTCAGTGCCGAGAAACGTGGCAACATCATTCTCTTCGTCTACATCTACACTAATATCAGTAACATTGGACATTACTTCTAGTTTTACAGACTTGTAAGTAATGAAATCGCTTGCCGAGTGTAGCTGTAGGTCTTCCCTTCCTCCAAATGTTATAATCATGTAACCTTCATATTCGTACGGAAATTGAGTGAAAGTTGTTTCCGTAAAAGTGAGATAAAGATCGTATTTGTAGACTCCCGCTTGGTTTGATAAGCGATCTTCTGACGATTTTGCTATCATGGTTAAAGCTATTATGGTGGTTAGCAGATTGTAATAATCCATAGTTTCTAAAATAATACGTTGAATATAAAATAAATAGCATGGATAATATTTTTTTTTAGCAGTGTTTGATGACTAATGCTATAAGAGACGTTATCAATGTCTGGCAAATCAAGCACTTGAATCTCAAACTCAAGCAATTATCAAAGTACATACCTACCGATGTGAATTTTTATCTAATAATATACAGAAAATTGCTATGCAAATAAAAAAAATGTTGAGTGAGGACGTTCCTGACTTTGATGGCGTGGAAATAGGTTCAGTTTATGTCCCATAACTTGAATTCCAGGAAAAATTCAACTTTTGATGAACTTGCGTTGATGCCAAGATGCAAATTTCTGATTGCATAAGTGAAAATTATTTCTTCTTTAGTGAAATTGCATGATTTGAAAATTGAGTGAAAGTTTTTCTGTTCAGCGAACATTTGATGATCAATCAGTTGCTGTTTTTTGAAAACCATTTACAGTGCATTTCGATTTGAAATCCAAAGTCTCTAAACAAAATCCTTGCTTGTGTAGCACTCTATTTAGGATTCCGCAATAATTTCTATCAAAAATCGAAAGAATCCCACATAAATTTAAAACATTATTGACGCTTGACCCTGCTCTAAGTTACAATGAAATTTTCTTTATCACTTACCTACCTCTTTTAAAATATTTTACACTTCTTTACCAAGAATTAATTAGGCACTCGGCTTACGAAAACTTGTAATTTATATATAAATTACTTCAATCTAATCTGAGCTAATCTAAATTGGTTACTTTGATAGATACCTATGTGAAGTAATTTTTTTAGCATAAAAAACATCCAAATCGATTGCGTTTATGGAAAACCAGCATAAATATTTATCGTTTTTATTTATTGAAAATGATAACCAATTATATTTTCGATTCAGAAACTTGTATTTTAAAAAACATTTATTTTATTGATTAAAATACAGAGGTGACAAAAGAAAATACGTGGATCAAATTGCTACAGGCAAAAGCCAGAAAACAAATGAACGTTCCTTATGGGACTGCGTCGGCTTAAATAAGCATTTAATGCCGACATAGCAATTTGATGTTTACTTTACAACAATGTATTTAAAAAGTCCTAGAGGAAAGGGGTAAGCACATTAAAGCATATAAAAAATAGATAATTGATTATAAATCAGCATGGCAATTGGTTAATATAACTCCTCCCTCCTTAAGATGTTGCAAACGTGGATTGTTGTGAATTCAAATCAGACAATTCAATTTGCACATTTGCACAACCTTTTTCTGAAGTTTTAAACTTCCTGAAACAGTAAAACAATAAAATTAAAAATAAAATAGCAAGACTTAAACCTATGATTACATATGTGTTTAAATAAGAGTGTTCAAAAGACAATTCTTTTAGATTATGAACTCTTATCTGTTTCGTCGTCTTGAAGGCTTCTTCTAAGTCTTCTTGGTGGATTTCTTGAAGTTCCAATGTTGTTTCGTTCTCTGGAAGTCCAGGGATGTCTATTCTTGGAATCTTCAGTTCACAGTTGAAGTTCTCGCTGGTTTTTGAAAATGTTTGATTTTGTATTTTCACAAAGCATTTTTCAAAAGAAACTAGCGTTGGATTAGTTATTATTTCCATATGATTTGTCTTGTCACATTGAATAACTATCGTCAGGCTTTTCTTAGGACTGACTAATAGTTGTCCATTCGGGAGTTGTCTCACTGTTGGTTTTTCATATTTCACTTTTGTGAAAGGACATTGTTGTGGTAGGTCAGTAATCAGGTCATAGACACATGATTCTTCTTGCTTCAGCTCTTCTTGGTTACAAAGGTACACACTTTCGACTTTCGGGCATTCCCATAAAGTATTGTAGTAATTGTCCGTAGTAAGTAATAGGTAAGGGTACTTATTCCTAATCCTAAGTTCTTGGATAGGAATTGGATAGATTTTATACAATATAAAGGGCTTGGGATCAATCATTGGTGTGTGTATAACAAATATAATTAACTAATTTTTGATTTTTACTTGAGTTTTCATTGTCTCGTAATACTTGATTTTATTATCAAAAGATATTTGCTGACTTTTGGGTATATTTGTTAATATTTGATTTAATTCATTATGCTATAAAATAGTATAATGCATCATTATTCCCAATTATTGTGCAAAATTTATTGCTAATTGCACATGATCAATAAGATTCCTTATTTTATTACTTTGAATATTGATATTGTTCAATATTAGATTAAAAGTTAACATTGAGTGGAAATTTTGGTTTTCCAAAGAAATATTTTGTAATTTTCCTGTGATAACTTTTTGGTTAGATTCAATAGTTAAAAATTGATCGTGAAATGTTTTTGTAACTTGTTTCAATACTTGAGCTTGTATTTTTAGATCTTCATTGAGAGTCTTTTGATTATCATTGAGCGTCTGGATATAAGAATCACATATTGAGCCGTCTTCAGCATCTAGGGTCCCGTAGAGCCATTTTTGTGCTGTGCCCATGAAATTTAATAGACCTCTTTTATTACGTTTTCGATCTTGATAGGTTCTGATTACTTGTTTCATAATCTTAATTTGAGAATGACTGTTTTCAATATTTGTTTGAAACAGTGCAACAAATTGGTTTGACCATGTTGTTTTGTTAAGACTGTTAGATAATTTCATTAAGGTAATTTCCAGTTTATGGATACTTTGTATGATAATTGTCGTGTTTATGTGATAATAGGTCGTGTTATGTTGAGTTGTTGTTACGTAAGTAGGTAGTTCCTAAAGAGATTGGTAAAATAGGATTTTTTACCGTCATCAATGTATACGCTTGGATGACTCCAACGAGAGTTAGGAATACTAAAGGATTCATCTCGGAGTACCTGAAATAAATTATTGTCGTTTAACATTTTGTTTAGCAAAGCGATTCTGTGTTTTGCTATCATAACGCAGACTTATCTTGTCTCTATTAAATTGTTTTACAAAGATTGGATCTTGTAATTCTGGTTCAGATTCACGATTTTTATTACGTGATTCTAATGACTTTGTTTGTTTCGCTAATAATTTTTCTTGAATTTCTTTATTCAAATTCGCAAGGGATTCTGCCAAACTTGTTATATAGTCAGTTGTTAGTTTATTTTCCGTTTGTTCAATTGGCATGGCATAATTCAAATCTTCTTTAATTACTTGAAAAGGGATGTGATTCATTGTACTATGAGTACTGTTGTTATAATTCAATATAGCGATTGTCATTAGATCAATAATACTCTTATTCGGGTCTTGGAGTTTTAAACTCGTTATACTTTCATGTAGTGTCGAATGGAATCTTTCGATTGGACTATTCGAGTTCGGGTTTCTTGGAGTTGTGTAATGAAACTCAATTTTGTATAATGTACAATGATCTGTCATTATAGCATTTTTGAACTCTGCTCCATTATCTGATGTGATTTATTGAGGGATTCCATGATCACTAAAATATTTCAATAACTGTGATGATATCTCAACAGCTGTTTTCGTATTTACAGGAGAGGCTTGACCAAATTTCCAAAAGCTATCAATAATGGTCAGAAATTTCTGGTTATTGATTATATACGTGTCAATATAAATATGTTCAAAGGGTTTCATACCAATGGGTGTTGGTTTGAATATGATTTTGTATGGTTGACGTTCATAGAGTAAAAATCAAACGAGAAGAAGCCACTGTCATCAGCGCTGACAAAGAAAGCAGATTTCCTTTTCTCTGCGTCCCTACCATTTAAAGTGAGACAAACGATAATCCATGTGGCTTCTTCTAGTTTGATTTCTACTCTACTTGGTTTTATTGCATATCTCGCATACTTTGACATAATTCTGTACGTCTTTCTCGATATTGGGCCAATAGAATCTTTTCTTTAAGGCTGCAATATTTTCAGTGATTCCTCTATGAGAGGTTTTAGTCTCATGATATTGCTGAATTTTCTCTTGTTGAAGATCAACGTCTGTGATATCTTCTAATAAAGAGTTCGAGATGTACAAAGTAAATGAATTCGAATTAAACGATTCTTGTAATGCTCGTATCACAATAGGTTCTAAAGATTTATTTAGGAAATGAAGGCAATAAATACCAGGTGGCATGTATTCCTTTACTAAATTAGTAATTTGTGATGTTGTTGGATTATTTGATAAGAAGAATATTATTCTCTTTTTATTACCAAATAGTGTGATTATCTCTTTTTTAATTGTGTTATTATTGGAATATCGAAATACAATTTGATTTCCAAATACATTAACATGTTTCTTAGTATATGGAGCTCCTAATATTGGATTTTCCATAGACGTATGTATTGTTTGGTCATTTTCAGACAAGGCTGAAATTGTTGAAGAACGATTAGTTGGTGTTATTTGTCTGTTACTTTTTTGAGTTTTCGAAGATTTAGGAGAATCTTCTTTGGGAATTTATTTTTTCTCTTTTCTTGGAGGTATTATTAGTTGTGATAATATCTTTATTTTGGGTTTTTCTTTCTTAGGTTCCTCTTCAGGTTCCTTTTCTGATGCCGTCTTTGTTGATTGAGATGATTCAGACATTGTTATCTCTTTTTCTTTAGCTATCTCGCTTTATTTGGGAAGTTATACTTTAGAATCTGTAAAGTATTTTGCTATGATTTCATCATTATATTATGGCGTATCTTTCAGCATTAATCCTAATTTTTTATGAAATTCTTCATCTGAAGATGTTAATCTGGCATCTGGATCTGATTTTTGAATGACATGAAGTTGTATTGCAGGAATTCTTGATAGTGCGTCTGCATTCATGTTTAATGTTCCTTTTTTGTATCTAATCTCATAATCACATTCAGATAGTTTTAGTCGTCATCTGACTAGTTTGGAACTTGGTTCTTTAACATTAAATAGCCATTGTAGAGGTTTGTGATCTGACAAGATTGTGAATTTTCTACCAAAAAGATAAGGTCGAAAATATTTTGTTGCCCATACGATTGCTAAAAGTTCTTTTTCAATCGTCGAATAATTACATTCAGCTGGGTTTAGTGTTCATGATGCGTATGCAATGCGAAGATCAGCTCCGACAGGACCTTGAGATAAAACGGCTCCAATTGCATAGTTTGAGGCATCGGTTGTCAATAAGAAAGGTTTCTTAAAGTCAGGATGTTGTAATATTGGGTCATTTATTAATACATTTTTACAAGTTTCGAAGCTATTAAGAAATTCTGCATTGTGTATTATTTTTTTGTCTTTTTTCAAACAAGATGTCATTGGTTTGGTCAATTTGGCAAAATTCTTTATGAATTTTCGGGGATAATACCACGAGAGCTTCAAAATTACCGATAATTTTTCACGATTGCGTGTTTTCTATAATTTCACGAGTCCGTAGGACGAGTGAAATTTGCACAGAAAACACGCATGAGTGAAAAATTATCTGGTTCATTTTAAAGCTCAAGTGGTATTTAGAGGATTATTTCACGTATGAGAATGCAAAAAATATGGAAATAAATATGTATTAAACGATTTGGACATCTTAACAATCAATACAAATAAATGGTTGCTATCAGGAACCGTTTGTTTGTATCAAAAATTAGCATGACAACCATGTATACAATAACATGGGAGAATTTTCGCTGTAATTCTCTCTAGTTAATCAAATGGAAAAGAGAATTTTCGCTGTTATTCTGAAAATCGTCACTTGTCTTATGGGATTTCTAACACATGAGTGGAATAATCGGTAATAACCTACTAATCCTAAAAATGATTTTATTTCCTTCACCGTCTTTGGTATTGGGAATTTTTTTATTGCCATTATCTTTTTTGGATTCGGTTTTATTCCATTTGGTGTAATTACATGTCCTAAGAATTCGAGTGTCTTATGTAGGAATTCTGATTTGTCTAATTGTATTTTTAAATTAAACTTCTCGAGTCTCTCAAATACTTTCTTTAAATTTTTCACGTTTTCATGAAGTGAAGTGGAAAAAATTATTATATCATCCATGTATATTAGACATTTTCTATTCTGTAATCCTAGTAATACATTATCCATCACTCTCTGGAATGTCGCCGGGGCGTTTTTCAAACCAAAGGGCATTCTGTTAAATTTGTAATGACCATTTTCAAAATTAAATGCTGTTTTGGGTATCGAATTTTCATGCATCTCGATTTGATGAGAGCCAGAGGCTAGATCTAGTGTCGTAAAATAATTACTACGACCAAGTCGGTCTAATATATCCGTAATATTAGGTAATGGATATCTATCATCAATAGTTATTTCGTTTATCTTTCGATAATCAACGACCATTCTCCATTTTTGTATGCCTGCGGCATGTTCTTTCTTAGGTACTATCCACACAGGGGATGACCAAGGACTACAGGATGGTCTGATTATGTTATCTTCTAACATTTTCTTTATTTGAGAATTTACTTCTTGTTTATGCACATGTGGGTATCTATACGTTTTCGTGTGCACTGGTATTTCATCTGTTGTCCTAATCTCATGTTTGACTTGATTGGTAAATGTCAGTTTTTCATTTGGCTTGTGGAAAATTTTAGGAAAAGATTTAATTACGTGTTTTAAAGCATCAAATTCCTCTGAGTTTAAATGATTAATACGTAGCGACTTAATAGGGTCATTTGCATATTCATCATTTTCTATTAAAGTCATTTGCTCTATATTAAATATCTCAAACTGTTCGTCAGCGTAAGGTAAACTTATTTCCGCTAAGTTGTTTAAGTTATATGGGACAATAATAGGCTTATTCATTAAGTTATGTACTTCTAGAGCTACTGTCTCGTTTATAACTGTAGCTATTGTCGAAGGAATATAATACGTTTCATTTTTTATCGGTGGTGTAAGTATTTCAATGCCATCAGCTATATTTGTATTGAAATAACATACTTGAATTGAGTTGCTTGAAATCTCAAAATTTTGATTTTCCTGTGTCAATTAATAATTTACACGGTGGATAGTCTATTTGAATAAAAGGCAGTTGGTTGATTTGATAAGCATTTAAAGTTAATGCTGACTCATTGCATCCAAGGCTTGTGACTGAAAATTTTCGTCTTCAATTGCGACTTGATTTTCTTCAAAATTTGTCTCTTCATAATAGTTTTGATTTTCAGAACAATCGTCATTTTCGAAATTTTCGTCAGGATCAGGTAATTCGATTTCAAAGATATTATTAATCTCTTCGATTGTATATTTGGAAGGGTATTGATGTTGATTTTGTGCTATTGGTTGCACTGAAACTCCGGACATAGGTGTGGGTTTCGAAAATTGTTGATTAGTGTTTTTTCGAAAGGCATTATTGTAGTTTTTGACAAAAGTTCCTGAACTAGTAGGAAATTTTGTTGGTACATAGTCCTTTTTGGGTTGTATATTAATAGGTTGGGATAGAAACTGTGGTTTCTGTGGTACATACGATGTTTTTTGTGTATATTGAGGTTTTTGTTGAGTATAGGTTTGTTGTGAACGAAATTGCGTATTTTTGTTTTTGAAATTAGAAAAATTTTGATTTTGATTTTGATTAGTAGAATGAGTAAGTCCTCTAATAAATTTCATGTGGTTTTCAGCTAGTTGATAATTTAACACAAATTTGTTAGCTGCATCTAACGTTTGTGGCAGTGGCGTAGCGACAAATTATGGGCCCCCCCCGCAAAAATTAAGCTAGGGCCCCCACCCCTATACTAAAAATTTATTAAAAGTTTTTTTACCAAACAAAATTAGGGAATACTGATTATTTTTATTACTTAAACTACTAACCTAATATAAAATTTAACTTAAATGCCGAAAATGCCCACTGTCATATTAGGAAATACTTATCGTTAGGGCTCCCCTAAAATGGTTGGTGGAAACGGCCATAAATACCTAAAAGCAACAGTGAGATAAAGAAAAAATATTTAAAATTAGGCGACAAAAACTTGAATGCAAAAAGAAGGTAATGGGAAGCAAGGACACAGTCTATAGCTACGACCTTTTATTTCTAAATACGACGTTTCGATGACATTGTCGGGCCGTGTTTGTTTTTGTCTTAGAGCAGGTAAGGCGCTGTCCTACGGACATAAGGAGTAGGAACGCGCCATTCTGCTTGTGAAACTAAAGGTACGGTTTGTTAGGATAGTACGCATCGCACAACTGACAACGTAAACGTCGTCATTGGTTCAGGTATGACCATAGGTATGACGTACACCCACAGCCGTTTTCTCATGTCAGAAGACGGGTATACGTCATACCTGAACCAATGACGACGTTTACGTTGTCAGTTGTGCGTCGCGCATAGAAAAGTGATTTATATTCTTGATATAGAACGCTCACTTCTGTTGTAGTCGCCAAGTGACATTTCCGACGGTGCTGCCATAGCGGTGTAGTCATTGAACTAATATTTGGCGGGCCGTTTAAGGACGGGTATTATAAAACTACTTTGAGAGTTAACTTAAAGTTAACTTCTGGAATAACATGTAATTCAAAAAGCTAAATTCAAGTTAACTGTCAAAGCAGTTTTATAATACCCACCCTTAATCTCGGTTTTAAATGACTGGTTTGACATTTCAATTATTTCAAAATAAGGCAGTGCTTCAAAACTTCATAAACTAAAATTTTATACATTTTATTTTCATATATTTATGTGAGAATCACTCAAAGAATAAAATAGTTTATAATCTATTCATAGATGATCTGGCGTATCTGACTCATGAGCTGACTGGAGCACTTTCCAATCTGCTTTTTGAAAATGTCCATTTTTTTCCAGTTAAAAGGCTGTCATATTTGATCAAGTTATTTATAATTCCCTCGAGCATGTATGGAGCATCATACAGTGATACGATTTCTAGGTTGTTTATTTCCAACAAAACCAAAATTTCTGTTTCTGTGTTGTTTTTGATGTAGATTTCCCTGGTCTGTGGTTGCAATTCGCTTTTGGCCTATTCATTTTTTGCCGCCTGATCACACACTGTGGCAACAACTCTTAAACCGGCTGCTTATGATGATGCACTTATCATTTCTTTCACAGTCTTGAAATTCAAAACAATCATCGACAATGCACTCAACAAATTAATTCAGATGACATGATGACATTTGCATTATGATGTTAAATGGATACCTGCGTTTTTAGGACTGGTTTTTATATACACGACGATTCTATGTCGGTCATTGTCATTTTCTATTCACTAAACAAAGATAGCTAACTCATCGGTGAAGTCAGAGATTAGAATAAGAACGAGGGGGACGTTAAGAAACGGCGATGTGGGCGCACAGCGGTGTAGTCACGAACTAAAACAAAAAGTGGCGGGGATGAATCCAGTGAATGTTCTATTTAAGAATTTATAAATCACTTTTCTTTGGCGTCGCGTACTCTCCTAACAAACCGTACCTTATTTAAGGTACGGTTTGTTAGGATAGAACGCGACGCACAACTGACAACGTAAACGTCGTCATTGGTTCAGGTACACAGAATACATATCCTCACGGTAAGAAGGCAAACTGCCTAATAAAATTTTGGGGAACAATGCGACGTCACGGCGCGGTGGATGCGATCCGAACTATTCATAATAAAGGTTTCTGTAATCAAATCAGCTTTCAAAATAGTTCTTCCAATGTCAATATTTTCAATGATTTGTTCGATTTGTTCGGACTTCAGTTCAGAATTGAACTACGCTTTCGCATTTCTTTATATTATAGGTTTGATATGACCAAATGCGCAAGCGCAGTCCAATTTAGAACTGATTTTGAACCGAAGTCGAAACAAACCTTTTTTCTCATTATTGAATAATGAACGGTTTTTCTTCCGAATAGAGCAAAAACGGCCAAACTTCTTATGTTTTGTGTAAAATTTGATTTTTTTTTTGAATTCAGGAAACATTTATCTGGATTTAAAATGCACACCAACACCAAGACGAATTCTCATTCAGAACTATTTTGACATATTTTTTTTAAACATAGGTAACAGTTAAACTGCCAAAGTAAACTGTGACATGTTTTTTGGTGGCGTTCATTCCGCACCTGTAGTTCTGTTTCACTCCAGCGTCCCCAAGCGGATGCGATCCGAAGCTTTTTTTTAGGCCCCGCCCTCCATTGAGCTTTTTTTTCTATCCGTGAGGATATGTGTTCTGTGTTCAGGTATGACATACACCCGTTTTCTGACGTCAGAAAACGGGTGTACGCTTGGTCATACCTGACGTCAGCGTCAGCGTCAGAAAATGGGTGTACGTCATACCTGAACCAATGACGACGTTTACGTTGTCAGTTGTGCATCGCGTACTATCCTAAAGGTACGGTTTGTTAGGAGAGTACGCGTCGCACAACTGACAACGTAAACGTCGTCATTGGTTCAGGTATGACGTACACCCGTCTTCTGACGTGAGAAAACGGGTGTACGTCATACCTATGGTCATACCTGAACCAATGACGACGTTTACGTTGTCGGTTGTGCCACAAAACATCCCCCCTTAGAAAGGTAAGTACCGTGTTGAGAACCTGTCTATAAGTTTTCAGCGCCTCTAGTGACTGGGGGGGTCAGCTTCTGTAATTCTGGATTTATTGGCGAATGCAAAACGCAATGAGGGTTCGTTCGGTATCTTATTCGTTCCGGTGGATCGTTTGCACCATTGTTTGATTCTAGCGATTCAACACCACCACTTTAAAGTTTCTACCATTTTTTGGCATAAAATAATTGTGCCAAAAAGAAGAAACTCATAAAATCGGTAGTGTTGAAGCGCCTTCAAGGTAAAATTGACTAAGAATTAAGATGACAAATTTAGATATTTATTAAAGTTTGAAACAGAAAATATAATAGAATATGGAATTAATTACAATTATTGCGAAACAGTTGTTTTTCATGTAAGTATACATACATAGGTAGGTAATGCTAGTTAAGGTAAAAATAATAAGGACAGTTACAAGAAGTAATGACGTACATTTAACAATAACTTGATGAAAAACTTAAATCGTAAATAAAATGACAAAAGAGGTCCTTTTCTCACAATCCAAAATCGTTGTTAATCTAACAAGTGAGGAAAGTGTTTCTGCACGTGATGGAAGTTGCACGAATGACAACAAAAAGCAGAGTTCGGACAAGCCTTTAAGTCCAGAAAATACACTTTCCGCATGTGTTAGGTAGAAAGTTTATATAGTTATACATAATATAAAGCTCATTCAAGAAACTGATTTCGCCTGGAGGATATTTTTGATAATAGTCTATACCCTTTACCACTAGCTTTAAGCAAAGACAACGCCAACAACTTCTCGTCCAATGTAAATCGTCTAACTTTAGGCTTTTGGTTTTGAGTACGGACTTGACTGTATATCAATGGATTGACGTGGTCTACGAGCATTTGAAATTTAGTTTATGATGCAAGTTATTCAGCAGCAGAAACTTTGGATTTGAATGACGACAACCTTCTACTGATTCTTCTTAACTTATTGCTGGATTCTATAACTTTGGAATAAAGATATTTTTCCCTTGGGGATAGGAATTTTTGCCTAGTGACGTTAATGTTCTTTAAAATTTGGCATCGTCTCTCATGACCTGCAAAAAAAAAAATAGATCAAGATTGGAGACGAGCTTTTCGAACATTTAGCTTCTAATTTTTCTAGCATTCGACTGCAAGTTTTAGTAATTAGTAGTCTTTTATAGTAGTAGTCCTACTTGAGTTAGGATATTTTAAAATTCACCTACTCCCAACTGGATGGTTATTCATTAAGCAATAACACTTAGGTACCTACCAATAAAAGTTTTAAGAGACAAAGTTGGTTGGTGACTTTTTCATGTTTGCAGATGTGATGGTTCCACTTGGTGTAGCAATGTCTGCCCGAATTGCAGAAGTTTCAGTAGATAAAAATTGACGACATGAAGGGCCTGGTTGATCTAAAACAGAAATTTCGTTATCAATGAATCTACCAAAAAAGTTTGGATACACACATTGTAGAATATGGTGTACCTGTATGTAACCAGGAATATTTTAATTATTATGTCTCCTGATAAAGGAATAAACATTTAAAAAAAAGAAATGAATAATATTAGCTTTGTTCCAACATAGCAGTAAACCGTACAATGTACCGTCACGATTCTAAGCAGTAACTAAAATTGTTATACTGAGTGGTTTCGAAACCCAGTTATTATATTTACCTACCTATGTCAATCATAGTTGCGAAACTAATTTCTGAAGGCGTCTTAGGACTCTTCGACGAGTTTCAACTGTGTCGATCTCCACTTTTTGCCATTTTGGTGATTGTGGTTTATCAATTAACGACTCCTCACTGTTTTTGATAATTGGGGCTAAAATTAAAATTAATTTTAATGTTTCTGACCTATGCTCCTTTAAACCCGAATTCTAACACGTTGTCGTTAATCAGAACTATGGGGAGGAGTAAGTCAAAATTTAAGTACGTCTTTCTCACATATATCTAGTATTAACTTACCTTCAGGGAGATACAGCAAAAGCGCAGCATTCCATGTGAGTCCTCGTCTGGCTTTTGGATCGCCAACAATAAATTCTTGGGGAAAGTGTCTTGTTCACACTCTATAATTATTATAAGCCTTCTCGACACTTAGGCTATTTAGTAAAGGATTGCGAACTTTTATTAGCCATTGTTCCATTTTTTCGGCATCTTTTGGAAAGCGGAAATAGCTACTGTATTTGTCGCCGCACCCCGGAACACAGCATTTCTGATGCTTTTCAATTAACAAACTGGGAGAAGACATTTTGAGATAATAATTATTGATAATTGATAGGTAATTGATAATTCTAAATGTTGGGAGAAGTTCAAAATTTAAATTTTGACGACTGGAAATGACAAAATAAACTTCAAATCTTGACGCACGGTCCGGCAGGAAAAAGAAAACTTTAATAGGTTGATTGAAGCGCCTCTAGTGATTGGAGGGGAAAGCTGAAACGACTAGACTGACGTCTCTCATAAGACTTACATTTCTAAGGGGGGATGTTTTGTGGGTTGTGCGACGCGTACTCTCCTAACAAACCGTACCTTAAAGGGAGGGCGTTTTACATGCTGCAAGAGTACCTGCAAGTCGGTGCAAGTTGCAAGAACTCTTGCAAAAGGCATGCGCAGTTGACACCCAGCTGATTGCAAGTTGCAAGACTTCTTGCAATTGCAACTTATCGGTTCTGTTCGATATTTCTGCAAGTGCAAGACTCTGCAAGAGTATTTTTGGGGGAAAATTTGGTAATTTTTGGCATGCCAACTTTCAATAAAAGTTACTAGGTACTTTTAAAATTATGTTTATATTTCTAGATTAATGAGAATAGGTAAGGTACCTAGGCCAGAGCCGTGTTTGAATCAATTTAAAATACAGATAAATTATAAATCCAAGTAGAGATATTTATTGATTTAATTATAGGTACACTGAAAATAATCTACTTTTAGGTACATAGGTACCTACGTTTCATAGGAAACAATAATGTTGTTAGGTAGGCACCTATGACATTCTGTTTGAATCAATTTCAATTTTCAATATGCAGGTAGAGATATTTTATTTAATTATATCATTGTATAAAAAAGCCTTTCATATAATGATTATACTGAAAATCATCAACACGTAGGTATCGACGTATCGTAGGCAAATAGGTAGGTAGGTATAGTACGACAAATAAGTACCATTTTAAAGTCACGTGATATTGGTGGCAAAAAACGTATGTCCATTGATTATGTTGTTGATATCACCTACAAAAAGCTACTGGTGGTTAATTACTATTGAATTTTAGGATATGTTCCCACTAGCATTTTACAAACGCGTTTCTGAAGTAGTATTGGCCAATCAGATGGGAATTTTAATACTTGCAATTGTTGTGAGACTCACTTTTGTCGTATCTGCTGTCCATTGGAATACATTCTGAACTTGAATTGGGTACCCGATTTCTATTTGCTTCTTTTCGAGTTGGAAAAAGGTTAATATAGTCAAAATTATTAGCTGTGTTTGTTCGCTGTATCGTATCATTTTCGAAAATAACTTTGACAAACTAATTGATGACAGTGACGGATTTTATTTCAGTTAAGAATATTATGAACAATAATTAGACACCAATTTTTTTGTCAATTTTGCTATCACCGCTGTTTGAGATGTATTCAACAAGGATAGAGAAAAATCACGTGACTTTAAAATGGTATTTGTTGGACTATACAATGGTTTCTTGTTTCTTGTAACATAGTGGCGGCACCAATAATGATGAATGATGCAAAGAATAGCAGCAATAACCTTTTTTCTATTTCTACTCTTAATTTTTGAAATAGAACATGATTCATTTATTACATACAACAAAAGTAATCGTAATAGTATAATAGTAAACAAATACCAATTACCAACACCGACAAGAATTAGGCATTCCAGGTTGACGTCATAACCGATCCGCCATTTTAGCTGAGGGGCAAACAAAAGCCAAACATAACCTGATTTAGTGTTATTTTCAATGCAAACCGAGAATTTTTGAAGATTTTGTGAAGATGCCTTCGTTTTGTGGCGTTTTTGGGTGCTCCAATAGAGCTGAAAGGGATAAAGTGAGGTTTTTTAGGATTGCTGCGTTCAAAAACAGCTAAAGCCAAGCCAAAATTAGCATATTGCGTTCAAGTTCGGCTCCAGCGTGCCAAAAACGGTTGGCTTTACACGTTCAGAATCGGCCGCGGTAAAGTAACTTTTGGAGGTGCTTTTAACTGAGTCTAGAAATGGTTATACGAATTTTGATTGGATGAGACCAAATTCAATATGGCGTGGCGGCCAGCAAGTTAGTTTTGAATATGTGTTTTCATGCATATTTCAATTATTTTGCTTCGAGTTTTGCTTGCAGCTTTGATTTTGATTATTCAATAAAATATTTGTAGGTACGTAAACTATTGAGTTGGGCAACCAGATTTTTTTTGTGTTTTTTCGTCCATGTGTGGACGCCACGCCATCTTGAATGTCACGTGGTTTGGATTGTCTAATTGAGAAACGGTATTTGGCGTTCCAGCAAATTCACATCAGATTTGGTATTGCCGGTAAAAGGGGAAAAGTAGATTTTGGTATTAGCATTGCCGTCTTTGAACGCACTCCAGCAGCATTTAAAGATCGAGAGGATCGCATAAACGAGCTATCAAAAAAACAACGGAGTATGTGAATTAGATGCCTCAATAGGGGAGATTTGCCTGTAACGTTGTTAAAAATGCTCGAATTTGTTCGAAACATTTTGATAATGGTAAGTTTTATGACTGTCTTGTTGTTAAAATACAAAAGCACTTCATCTCGGTACCTACTTCAAAAAAGTTGTTTATGTTTCTACAAGTATATGGTAACTTTTAATACCTTTTAGGTAGTCCAGCAGAATTTAAGGATACAAACAATCCGGATTGGGTCCCCAGTACAAATTTAGGATATACTACGATATTTGATAGTAGCCCAGAATGAACAAGCCAGTAAGCTAAGCTACATGCCAGATTTGTGCACCGATCAGAACAGTCAAAACGTTTGAGGAGTCATTCTACCACAAATTTATTTTGCTAAAGTTTATTTGTAAGGTTGTTAGTATCAAACTTTTTTATTTTTTAAACAATTTAGATTCTTAAACATTATTTTTGTTAATAAATTGTTTGTTTACTATTGTTGAATTGAAATGTAAAGTGGCATGTCTGTAAATAAAGATTCATTAATTCATTCCATTCATTCACAAAAACTAAAAACAACTTAAAATTTATTGAATAAATCAAAAAACGCAAAAATTCCAAAGCACAAACTCAAAAAAGGTAAACAATAATGATCTGTTGGCTTTGTTTGCCCCTCAGCTAATATGGCGGACCTGTCAAAAGTCACGTGACCTGGAATGCCTAGTTCTGTTTTCCTATAATTTTTTTTTTCTTTATGTTGGCAGAAGAAAGCAATTGGAAGATTTCAAAACACATGTAAAACCAAACCGCAAGACGGCGCAAGAAATCTTACAGAAAGAATCTTGCAGGTACTTGCACTTGCACCGTCTAACTGCAAGAATTATTGCAGCATGTAAAACCCCCCTAACAACCCGTACCTTAAAGTGAAGCCAAGTTTTTGGCAGGTGTTTGGCACCACAATACGGGTAAAGCATTGAATTCCCTATACCGCCATTCTTGGTGCCAAAATACCTGGGAAAAAACGGCTTCATTTTCCAAATCCAGGTTACTACTCCTCTTTACCTTTACCTGCTCTAAGGTTTTTGTAATCTTTTTCGTCGATTTGCTCCGAAATTTTGACAGGCATGTGGCTAGATCAGACAGTTTCAATTAACAAATCACGTGCCTGTCAAAATTTCGGAGAAAATCGACGAGATGACAAAAACGAACACGGTAGTGATGTGCAACTGGGATACTTAGAAGTATCGGTATCGAATGGATACTTATGTATCGGATACTTTGGATCCTATATGGTTGGGATTGTTGAGAATTGAAATTGGGAATTACACATAACTAGCGGCAAATCCCAACAAAGTCTATGTTAATGTAGCATAGCGCACAGATTTTATACGAATTACATATCCGCACACTGCATGATTACAGATTTCTGTGAATTTTGAAGGATTTTATAATTTTACCGCTGCGCATGCGCATTCATTCTGAGGATATTGGAGCAAAAAGTATCCAGCGTAGGTATCTAAACATTTAAAAATAAAGTATTGGATACTTCAAATTCAGCAAAGTATCCGATTTTTTTGATCGGATAGATACTTTTTGCATATCACTAGAACGCGGCTTCTGTCGAAATATTAGGCCTGTTCGCACAGCAATCACAAACCAATCAGTGCTAATTTCATTATTTGAAAGGAGTCAAAAACAGTCACAAAACTAGTTTCAACCAATGAAATTCACTGACTGGTTTGTGATTTCTCTGTGAACAGACCTAAAAACATGTTTTTTTATACAAGCAGAAACCAATGCAGAAACCGAGCATCACCAATCTGACACTCAAGACATTTAAATTCCAGCCGTTATCTCAATGTCGCTTGAAAGAGGCCATTGAAAGATTTTTTATTTTTGAATTGTTATTTTCAATTGAGTATAGAAGGATAGCAGGCCAGGACTTCGGCCCCTTCGGGGCCAAAGCAATAGGCTCTTTCGGGCCTCGGACGTTTCGGGCCCCCTTATTGGGCCTGGGCCCCCTTATTGGGCCTGCGCCCCCTTATTGGGCCTGGGCCCCCTTATTGGGCCTGGGCCCCCTTATTGGGCCTGGGCCCCCTTATTGGGCCTGGGCCCCCTTATTGGGCCTGGGCTTCCTTATTGGGCCTGGGCCCCCTTATTGGGCCCGGGCCCCCTTATTGGGCCTGGGCCCCCCCGCCACTGCGGGGGTTCGCAGTAGTAGCGCTACACCACTGGTTTGTGGATTTTGAACCATTAAAATTGTTCTTAATTCGGTTGGTGAATTAGTGACTAGATTTTGAATAGCAATAATTTCGTTTTGTTCAATCAAGACATTTGCAACTACCGTTAAATTCGGGTCGCACATGATTTTAGATGTAATTCTTTGAACTAAACCTTTTAGTTTATCCAAATACTCAATAATAGTTTCTTTATTAGTTTTAGTGATATACATAAGCTCTTGCACCAAATTCTGTCTAGAATATTGATCACCATACTTAATTTTCAACGCTTCTCTTATATCGGTCCATGTTTGTAAATCAGGACGTGCCATAAGAAAATTTCCTGCGTCATTTATTAATTTTGATTTTATGGCGGTAACCACATACTCTTTCTGAGCATTTTCTCCAGTATAATAGGTTTGATAGAATTCGCCACTGAAAGGTTTGATAAGTTAAGTTGTACAATTGATTTTAAATTTTCACTCATTGTTACGGTTGATCTTTGATTTTGGTTGTTACTTCTCGAATTAGAATTGTAAAGATGAGTTAAATTGAATTGAGTCAAGGGATTCTCGATTTCTCCTTCAGAATCTGACATATATATTTCTTTGAATTGTTAAAAGAAATTATTTTAAAAATTTTAAAAAAATCAAAATTAGAAAGTGTTATCAAGATTAAAATTATAATTAATTATTCAGTCTTGTGCATTGCTTTTTGTTAAAAAAATTAATTGTTACTTTGCGTTTGTAAATTCTTAGTTACTCTTTATTTTTGATTTCAGTATTTTCAGCAAACCTTTTGGAATTGCAAAAGAACAAAAATCTGAATTTAAGTCTTCGCAGTAAATCAAAAATTAGAAATTACAAAAGATCAAAAATCCAAAAATCTTAACTATGGAACACCAATTACAAAATGTATAAAGAGAAAGGTTGTACTTACTAGGCAAAGCTAATAACAGTAGTCTTTCTTCACACGTTGTTTCTTGTTATTCCTTTTACTCAGTTAACCAATTCGAAGTGGACAGTATCTGGAACGTTTAATAGCAGCACTGATAATCCAAATTTCACTTTTCCGAAGAATTCACTTTTTCGAACTTCCCTCAGTCTTTTGAAATTTTCGTGACGGATTACGACTGTTACAACTCTCCCGAAACTTAAGCACTCTGAGCATCCGAACGACTGCGCCAATTATATTTTCGATTCAGAAACTTGTATTTTAAAAAACATTTATAAAATAAATGTTTTTTGAAAAACATTTATTTTATAGATTAAAATACAGAGGTGACAAAAGAAATTAACGTGGATCAAATTGCTACAGGCAAAAGCCAGAAAACAAATGAACGTTCCTTATGGGACTGCGTCGGCTTAGTTACTGTCGACATAGCAATTTGATGTTTACTTTACAACAATGTATTTAAAAAGTCCCAGAGGAAAGGGGTAAGCACAATAAAGCATATAAAAAATAGATAATTGATTATAAATCAGCGTGGCAATTGGTTAATATAACTAACCTTCAAGCTATAATCACGCTTTTTTTGTATTAAAATCTATTTTTTTCTGGATAAGATAAATAATTAGAACATTCCACAAGTCCTTATCAGAAAGTCCTAAATTCTTTAATGACTGCATATTTTTTTGTACTTACTGTTGTAGCTAACTCACGAAGGAAGCTCGGTATTTGGATACGCATTATTAGAGAACTATGGTGAGAACCAGCACTACTACTCACATGTGTTGGATTTTGTGGTTCAGTAAGTTCTGATTTTTTTCGTAAGACCACTTACAAGAAAAAAGTACTCACTTATCTTCTGTTAAACTTCTATCCTCATTATCAGGGTTTTCTATGCTAGACAATATATCGATTTCATTCTGTATTCTCTCATACTCTGTAAAAAGTGAATGAATTCTGTCTAACCTAGTTTCAAAATCGCAACAAACTTTCCCAAAATTCAAAAACCACGTCTCCATTCTAGTAATAGAACCCCTTGTGGCGGCTCTGGATTTCTTTAAATTTTCAAGGTCCATCTTTTATTTATTACAGTACTACTAATATGTACCTACTTTATCTATAATAAAGGAAAAGATCTATTTTATAAAGAAGAGAATAATACCTAATTAAAGAAAGCAAATTTCGTTCAAAATTTATTTACAAATATACAGGTATCTAAACAGTAGAAACAACTTGAAAAAAATATACAAATTTACACGCCTATATGCGCACTACCCAAAAAATAAATGGGCCTACCTAACTATTACCTAAATAATAGTGACCCAGAAAATACGTAAAAAAAGTTTTCAAACAACAACAAGAAAATAGGGTGTTCATAAATAGTGTGTCTATAGCTCGAAACGGAGCTAGTAAAGCAAAAAAAGAAAATAAAATTGTCTCACCAATTCACAGGAGTTCACCAATGTTATTTCTTCAGTGGAAACTTCACAGAAGGCTAGTCTTCTGGGACACCTAAAAAATCCGGCTCGAAGGACCAAAATGTTTTACACACGACTGTATTAGAAAAAATAAAACACATAAAAATCGTTTGTTTATGGTTTAAACACAATATTTATTTTTTTAATCTACATCGGTGTCATTATGACACATCTAGCATTGTCATTTGAATGTCATTAGGTTCTTCATAATAGCACTAGTGCGTTTAAGAATTCATAAAAACACCCAAATTATGAAATGGAAAATGTACAAAAATAAAGCTAGTTACCAGAAGAACCTTTTCATTGATGCTGTCTCGATATTCGAAGGAACACTTTCGAACTCAGAATCACCAATATTAATATTATTTCCCACTATAAAACTGAATTTATGGCACAAACATTGACACCAATATTGAAGCTGCCAGAGTCAAAATTCTAAAATCAACAAGCAGGTTCCCGATTAGTAGAGGCACCTGCTCCTCTCTAGGAAGTCACGGGACCTTGTCGTTGGTGGAGAGGCTCAGCGGCCGTACGTCGCTGCAGAGATGTGGAGACGTCTGGTCGTGACCAAGGGTGGCTCACCATACCAGGAAAGAACACACACAGCATCCTGGTATGCTGGGTGTCTGCTAGACAAACAGCGTGGAGGAGGACACTCGACTCGGCCTCAGCCCGCAATCTGGGTCTCGCGGCCCTGTTTCGGGATGGGGCAGAGTCGACTGCCCTCCGTGGAAACCTGCCTGGTATATCTCGCGCTCTAAGATCGGTGGTTGATGAGGAAGTATTTTAGGGCGTGAGGGCCTGCCTTAACTGGCCGGCCAAGTGGAAGGCGAACCACAATAAAAATCCCTCCAAGTCACGGTGGAACAGCATAGGCCAAGGACTGCGTGGTTAGGGGAAAGCCTAATCGATACTATGCGAACTCCAGGGATGTGGCGACTCCAAGGCTTAACTAGCCCGACCGGAGCAAGCAGGGCTCTGCCTCGGCCGTATGGTTTACTTCCCTAGCTACTCGTGGGACCTAACATGGACAAACAACAAAAAACAATCAAGGCGAAGGATGATAGCGCCTCAAGCACATCCGAAAACATGGAATTAGGGGACTGTAAAAGCCCCACTGACGTATAAGAACTTCTACATTCAGACGAAGAACTCGGCAAAGATCTGAGTGCCCTACAACTGAAGGGTGACGTGAGGATCAGGCTGAGTCGCGCTGACAGAAAGAGGATGAAATTCCTCAAAAAAAAAAGATGAATGCCGACGAAGCCCGCAAAAAAGCCCTTGAGCCAATCAAAGAAAGGGCTAAAACCTCTGACACGGGCGAAAAAAGAGCCCGGTCAGAAGGAAACACCTCTGAGGCTCAATTGAAAAAAAGAGCTAGGACAAGTGATACGGGCAGAAATGTCCCGCCCATAAAAAAGACGGAAACGAGCAGCAGTGCTCCGCCTTCCAGATCTCCAAAACCAACCTTCAGCCAGATAGCTGGAGGCATAAATAGAGAAAGTGGCTAAGATGAAGTAATATGTTTATCAGCGTAAATTTATATTTCCTTAATGAAGAATAAGTTAATTGAAAACTGTTTTTTGCGTCTTTATGCCCGCGCGGGCCATAATGTGTACTTTATGCCCGCACGGGCATAAAGTAATGAGTTATGTAGATGGTATCTAAGGTATAAAAACACAATAATGTATTGGTATGACATAATAGTAGACTACCACGAGTCAATAATAATAACCCTCGGAATGTTACTCCCTCGCCGCTAACGCGGCTCAGTTCGTAATAATCCTCGGGAATAATAGCCATTATTGCGAGTAGTATACTCTACTTTATTTACGACAAATTAATTTATTTGAGATTTTCAATGAACAAATTTCATCCGTCTCATAATTTTTAATACAAATCTACAAGCACTACACGTTTGACACTGACACTTTTGTGGAATAATGACCATTAATCCCGCTACTCGTCATTAATCCCTGGAGGAATAACAAATGTCATTATACTGCCAAAATCACAAATATAATACGCACATTATACATTAGTCGTAAATAATAGTAGATTATACCACGAGTCAATAATGATAGCTATTATTCCCGAGGATTATTACGAACTGAGCCGCGTTAGCGGCGAGGGAGTAACATTCCGAGGGAATAATAGCCATTATTGCGAGTAGTATACTCTACTTTATTTACGACAAATTAATTTATTTGAGATTTTCAATGAACAAATTTCATCCGTCTCATAATTTTCAATACAAATCCACAAGCACTACACGTTTGACACTGACACTTTTGTGGAATAATGACTAATAATCCCGCTACTCGTCATTAATCCCTGGAGGAATAACATATGTCATTATACTGCCAAAATCACAAATATAATACGCACATTATACATTAGTCGTAAATAAAAAATATTATTTTTGACAAAAAATTATGATTTTTGCACACTGATGACATAATCATCTACTTGGTACCCTTGATACATAAATAACTATTTTGAAGTATCACTCCAAATAAAGTCAGGAAAAAATAAAAACCATTTTACAAAATTTCGGTTTTTTCTGGGTATCTCCGGAAGTATTCGGAATATTTTAAATATCAAAGCGGCATTTTGTTGAGCATCAAAATACGCAACTTTGCCATAATTTAACCGACCCTGTATCTCTTACGGCTTCCGAGATTCCAATGATGAGGCTCGAATTTGGGCCACCCTGTACCTGTATACCTAAAAATTTCAGGTATTCTAATCATTCAAAACGGAAAAGCACTAGTGCGGAAAAGTGATACTTAAATGACCTAAAATGCGTGCGGAAAAGTACACTTTTCCGCACGCTCGTAGAAAAAATGTATTACAAAACAATAACTCCGAAGGTGCTCTTTGAAATAATTTATGACTTAATCTTTTCTTTAAATTGTTATGACGTCATCGATGACGTAAGTAAAAACCCTCGTGCCGTGCAACGAACTATACATATTATGTTTGGTTGAAATTTCAGACATAAAAAAACCTATTTTCCAAAAAGGCAAATGATGACGTGAGTACAAACCCTCGTAAAACTAACTTTTTTTTACGCGTCTCATTTCGTCAGCACCCCTCGAATTTGGAGCCTAGTTGCACTTCATCGAACACACAATACTAACATACACAGTGGCGTCCCCCCCCCCCCTCCAAAAGACTTGAGAAAGAACGCAAATAAATATAGTTTAAAAAAAACTAAAATACACGCTGGGGTGCTTTGTTCCACATTTCTCATACATTGAGCACCCCACGCTTTTTTGACAATAATTTTAATATTTTTTGTTCATTAATATTTTCTGTTTATATTAAAAATTATTTTTCACTTTTTAGTTCAATTTACTATAAAAGCGTGTTTATTAGTTTTTTTAAAATATATTTATTTTTCACTTTTAGTTCGATGTATTAAAAGCGTGTCAGCCCCAGAGATTTCCAAACTTTTCCAGATATTATCCAGACTAATTCAGAGCTTTCTAGAGTTTTCCAGATTTCATCCAGATTTATCCAGACTTGTACAGACTGATCCGGATTCTGGAAAATGATCCCCATTTCTTTTGGGACCATTGGCAGAATTTTTCCGACCCTTTCCAGAAATTTCCAGGCTCTTTCCAGACGTTTCCAGAGTTTTCCAGACTTCATTCAGATTAACCCAGACTTTTTCCAGACTTGTTCAGACTGATCCGGATTCTCGAAAACGATCCCCAGGTTTTCCAACCCTTTCCAAAAATTTCCAAGTCTTTTCCAGACGTTTCCAGAGATTTCCAGACTTTTCCAGAGAATAACCAGACTTATCCAGAGTTTTCCAGAGTTTTCCAGAGTTTTACAGACTTTATCCAGATTTATCCAGACCTTATCCAGAATTGTACAGACTGATCAGGATTCTGGAAAATGATCCCCAGGTCTTTTGGGAGCTTTGGCAGACTTTTTCCGACCCTTTCCAGAAATTTCCAGGCTCTTTCCAGAGATTTCCAGATTTCATCCAGATTTATCCAGACTTGTTCCAGCTCACTCGGCTTGTTCCAGGTTCTTGTTGTGTGTTGTGTTATAGGCGTGTTAAAAAAGTGTTGCTTTTTTGTTTCGTTTCATCGGGTCGCTTTTTCGTTTCATCGAGTCTCAAATCACTCCCAACACTATTTTAAAGAATTTTTCACTTCAAAAATGACTCCACTCAACATTCCCCATCTCACGCAGCGCATAATTTTGTTTTAGTTTATATATTTTCTATTTATACAGCAAATTAGACGTAGCAACTAGGTATTCAGTAGCAACAGCAACTGTATTATTTTATGAATGTCTATTATATGATTTACTAGCTGTTGCCCGCGGCATCGCCCGCCCTATACAAATTTTGTAGGTGTAGGGTGTAGGTAGCATTAGGTAATCTTCTTTCAAAGAGCCAAGGGGATAGTTGCGTCAGACATATGGTCACGTAACTCTTATTTTTGCAGCACCTCGCTGTAAACCACATTTTTTGTTCTGCTTTGTGGCTGCAGAATATGGAGACTATCGGACGAACTGACTCTTGAACATGCCACATATAACTGTCCATGCGAAAAGCAATCATTTCTTAGGTCGATACCAGCTACCTTCAATGTTTGCCCTTGCCGGGAACCTGCAAAATCGCTGGAAAATTTCTATTATTTGCTATGCACCGGGTTAAGTGGTTGTAGCTTGTATTAGTAAGCGGGCGGAACGACCCTATGGCAACCATTTCCGGTCGAATGACAGCCCTCAACATTTTTTTGACAGCTGACGTTAAATTTTTTTGAAGTGCCACTCGCTGCTAATAGCTTTGTTCGCGGATCATATTTTGAACCGATTCCGAACCAGTCTGGAACTAATTGAGGACTATCTTAGAGCGCATGCCCAGTTTTAGCTGGGTTCGGCTTGCTCACTCCGTGCACTCCGAGTGATTCCGTTCGCACTTCAGCCGTTCGGGTATTACCTTTTAGCTTATCAGATAACGGCTGGAGTGCGATCGGAGTAACTCGGAGTGAGCAACCCGAACCCAACTTGTGAATGGGTTCAGGTTCCTATTTTATCGCGAACAGTTTTGGAACCGAACAAAAACTCCAGAACCTTGCTCCAGACTGTCGAATACGTGAACAAATTGCGAATGTCATGTCTCAAACTTGAAGTTAGCTAAGCCTGGGACCGGTGGAATTTGTTCAGAATCGGTTCCGAATCGATTTTGGTGAAAACATGAAAATATAACGACAAAAACACATTTTTTTTGCATTGATTCTGCAAATGGAAATCGCTATGAATTTGATTCTGCTTGTCATATTTCTGAATTTGACAGCTGACACGTCGTCCACACCACACCGCACCACACCGTTTCTTATTTTTGGTTATTTAAGGCGATTGCTTAAGGCCATGTGATATTATTTCTTAGTGAGCATCTCCAACCTTTACCTACCTGTTTGCAAAATTTCATCTCAATTGTATTGGTTTAGTAGTTTTCGAGATTTCGTGTCAGTCAGTGAGTGAATTTCACGTTTATATACAGGGTGTCCGGAAAGTCAACGATAATACTGAAAGGGCTCAAGGGCTGATGGAACAACTCATTAGCATCCAGAAAAACATAATATGACCTTAGTAAAAAATCCATGGTTTTCGAGATAATGTCACTTTAATAAAATTCGTTAAAATGGTCCTCTTGGATCAGATTTTCGAGTGTCACATTAAAATTTTCATTATTTTCAGATTCTCTATTCAGTTTTGCAATGGTGAGTAAACATTTCATTTGTCATAGAACAACATTAAAAGTCAAAGTTGAAAACATTTACTAAAAAATCTTTTTAAAGTGAAGTATCAGGAGTATTCACTTTAAAAGGATTTTTTAGTAAATGTTTCGAACTTTGACTTTTAATGTTGTTCTATGACAAATGAAATGTTTACTCACCATTGCAAAACTGAATAGAGAATCTGAAATTAATGAAAATTTTAATGTGACACTCGAAAATCTGATCCAACAGGACCATTTAAACGAATTTTATTAAAGTGACATTATCTCGAAAACCATCGATTTTTTACTAAGGTCATATTATGTTTTTCTGGATGCTGATGAGTTGTTCCATCAGCCCTTCCAGTATTATCGTTGACTTTCCGGACACCCTGTATATAGATTGTGACTTTAGTTTTTTTTTACATATCATCTAATATGTCGATGTGAAAAATTCTAAAACCGCGGCGCCAGTTAGTCTATCATCTTACAAGGTAAAAAGACTTTGGTAAAATCACAGAAAATATTATATGCCCGAGAGGAGCGCGCAACGCTGTTAAATTTGTTTGCCGAAAAGCTAGCGCGAATATAAATTATTTCAATTTATAACACCAAAACAGCGCCTCTAGCGGTCTGCCGTCGCCCATAAGCGTAGGTTTTCTATAGTTAACTATAATATTCTTTGACCTAAGTTAATCTACAACATTAACCACGAAAGACCAAGAGCAGCATTGCTACTTGACAAAAATTTAAAATTCTTACCTGTTCCAGAGTTCATCACACAAGACTTGGCAGCTGCTTTAGTTGAAGTGCCAACGGAAGGGGGCTCAAGGCATATTGTCTCATAGCCTCAGCCTACTTTACAGGTGATGATAACTCAGCACCGCCAGAGATCGTCCAACGACTCATCACGTGGTGCAGAGCGAGAAACAGACACTACATTATCGGGGCAGACGCCAACGCCCATCACCAGGTAGGATGGGGAAGCACCGATACAAACGAGGGGTGAGTACCTTTTTGAATATTTGAACTGTAACAACATAGACATTATCAACAAAGGTAACAAACCCACTTTTATTGACGCCGTCAGACAAGAGGTCTTAGACGTGACTCTCGCTGACACATTTACATCTAACACAATAACCAACTGGCTTGTGTCAAATGAACCCTCCCTGTCGGACCATCAAGCAATAAGGTTCGACTTAGAGGCAGTAATAAATCACTCAGTACAGACGAGAATCCCAAAACTCACCAACTGGGTATCCTTTGTGGAGGGTCTCTGCCTGAGTCTCGATGAAGTCCCTTCTGACATAAATACAATAGAAGAGGCATCATCTGACAATCTAACAAATGCAATAAAAGATTCATATGAGAACAGTTGTCCCGTAAAACAGAAGGCAGTCCACAGGGATGTGCCTTGATGGAACGGGCAGCTTAGACGTTTGAAACAAGATGCCAGAAAACTGTTCAACAAGGCAAAAACTAACGGCAACTGGGCAGACTATAGAACAGCCCTAGACAAGTACAACCGTGAATTAGGAAAATTAAAAAGGAAATCATGGAGACAATTCTGCGAGGGGATTGACGAATTAGTCCCAGCTCAACGTCTCCAAAAATTTCTTTCAAAAAACCACTCAAACGGAATTGGTCTACTTAAGAAGCCAAACGGAGAACACTGTCTGTACCGACCATATACAGTATGCGCGGAAAAGTCTACACCATATGGGAATTTTTTTTATGCTCACCCTTACTTCGAATCGGTTTTCGGCATTAGCTTCTGCATGACTGAAAACCAAAAAAACACCTGAAATTTTTGATTCGAGACTTGCCTCACACCTGTCAAATGCCATTTGAAAAGCTCAAACAAGGAAAAGTGGCATTTTTATAACAAATATGAAAAATTTTTATAAGAAAATATTGTTCCAAATGACATTTAGTCTAATTTGATATTTTTGCTTTGAAAAAAAATATATATTTTTTTTTAATTTTTTCGAATATCTACGGAAAAATAATATTTTTAGGATTTCTTTCGCGACCATTCCTCTAAAATAATTAGTTTGTATCTGACCAATGGTTTTTTTAAATCTCAATAATCTAATTAAGAGTTTAAACATCAAAACGAAATATTTCTATTAAAATTTTGATACGCCACTGGACTATTTTAAAAATTTTAGATTTCTCAAATTGAAATTTCAAAGCAAATATATCAAATTAGACTCTAAATGTCATTTGGAATAATATTTTCTTATAAAATTATTTCATATTTTTTATAAAAATGCCACATTTCCTTGTTTGAAATTTTCAAATGGCATTTGACAGGTGTGAGGCAAATCTCGAATCAAAAATGTTGGGTGTTTTTTGGGTTTTCAGTCATGCAGAACCTAATGCCGAAAACCGATTTGAAGTAAGAATGAGCTTAAAAAAATTTCCCATATGGTGCAGACTTTTCCGCGGACACTGTAGAAAGTCTAGAGAGGTACTACTACAAACTCACTTTCCAGGTTCGGTAATCGTTGAAGCCCTGAACCAGGTCACTCCGCCTATCAGAGCATTACAAGAATGGGATGTTGAAGTTCCAATTGTAAAATGGATAGAGTCGATGCTGAAACACCGTCACGTTACGGCTGAAATAAACGGAGCATCAGCTACCGCTACCACAGTCAGAGGGTGTTCTCAAGGGGGAGTTCTTTCTCCACTACTATGGACACTGGTGGTAGACAAAATTCTTACCATAATGAGTAGTGCTGGATACCAGGTCATAGACTACGCAGATGACCAAGCCATTGTAATCAAGGGCAAAAATGAAGGCGTAGTGACAAGCCGAATGCGAAGTGCCCTAAACATCGTTAAAAATTAAAGCGAAGGCGAAGGATTATCCCTAAACGCAAACAAAACAATCCTTGTCCCGTTCACAAGAAGAAGGAGGCTAAATCTGAAAGCCCCGACCCTTAACGGTACACAACTAACATTTTCCAACGAAGTGAAGTACTTAGGGGTCACCCTGGACCGAACCCTCACTTGGAACAAACAGTTAGAGAAAACATGCTCTCGAACTACATCAGCTATTTGGTCACGCCGAAAACTTGTTGGCAAAACATGGGGGCTAAAACCAAAGATGGTATTCTGGATTTACCAAACTATAATAAAACCCATGGTCACATACGCCTCATTGGTGTGGTGGCCCAAAACCCAACAATTCACTGCTCAGATCAAGCTCAGAAAGGTGCAAAGGCTGATATGTCTAGTAATAACGGGAGCAATGTCAAGTTGCCCCTCCACAGCCTTAGAGACGCTACATAACATGCCCCCACTTCATCTATGTGTGAAAAAGGAGGCAATAACCAGCGCTCACAGGCTATTCCAAATAGACAAGTTCAAGTCTGGTGATCTGAGGGGACATCTGCGAATCCTTGATTTAATGAAACTGGAGAATGCCAGCAAACCAAGCGACCACATGATGGTCAGATTGGACTTAGAGATCCCATTCGCAGTGGTAATAAACGACCGCCAATCATGGGAGAATAAAGAATTGCCACAAGCAGACAATGCATCTCTGTGGTACACAGATGGATCCAAGCTAATGGAAGGAGCTGGATTGGGCATCTCGGGCCCTAACTTCAAGCTCTCCAAGGCATTGGGTAAACATCTTACAATATTTCAAGCCGAACTGATTGCCATAGATATATGTGCACAAGAGTCTCTTAGCCAAAGCCTCAAAAGAAAACACATCTTCATACTATCGGACAGCTAAGCTGCTTTAAAATCCTTAAAGGCTTTCAAATGCACGTCAAAACTAGTCTGGGAGTGTAAACAGACCCTAAAAACACTAGCGACACACAACCAGGTAACGCTGATGTGGGTGCCTGGTCATCGAGGCATAGAAGGAAATGAAGAAGCAGATGGCCTCGCAAAGGAAGGGGCCTCAACACCATACCATGGACCAGAGCCCTACTGTGGCTTAATGAAAAGCCACATCATGGAAGATCTCAATAAATGAGAGAAAGACCAACTGTCATCATACTGGAGGCACACACCGGGACTCAGACAGTCTAAAAGGTTTATTACCCTTTCAGCAAAAAGAGCTGAACAGCTCCTAAGCATGAGCAGACCAGACATCAAATTGGTGGAGAGACTGCTCACAGGACACTGCCCAGTAAAATACCATTTAAGGTTAATGGGCAGAGCGGAAGACGATCTCTGCAGATTCTGCTCAGACGCAATAGAGACCGCAGAGCACCTGCTCTGCGAATGTCCAGCCCAATTCTGCAAGAGTCTCAAATTCCTCGAGGGGGCAACACTGTCACCAGAAGAAGTAGGCCAACTGTCACCCAGGAAAATAGCTTCCTTCGGCAGAAGTCTACGCTTCCTGGAGACAATTTGAGATGTAGAGTCATGTACGAAATATCTGCAAAGGTAGCAGTGCTGAGCGGCTGAAAAGCCGAAACGACTCCCCCGCAATCTACAGGCACCTGCTAAATTTTGAATTTTAATTTGAAAAGTTTTTGCTATTTCAAGGCAAATCAAATTTATTTGGACCATCGTAGATTAAATTTTGAATGATACACGTTCGATATGAACTTTATTAATGAAACTTGTGTAACTGTGTAACTAACGTTACACGCGTTTCATTATGGTGTTTATATCGAACTAGTATCATTATTAACTATAAACAGTTTTTTAATACTAATCTCAGCGTTACTGAGAATACTGAAATAAATACACTAAGTTTGTACTACACACTAAGATTATCACACTTTACTTAAAAACACAATCTTTATGACAGTATAGGCGATATGAAAAGGAATATTTAAATTTCTTTCTTTTACTCACTACTCACTACGTGTGAGGGGACGACAAAAAGAAGAGAGTTTGTAGGAACTGCTACACCTCTCTCAGCTGTTGTAGAAAGTTCTTATGTAGTACTACTCAAAGTAGTGAAAAAACCATTTAGGCCTTCATTAGACGAAAATGAGAAATTCGGACGCAAACTGCAGTCCGAACACAGCAAAATGTATGTGCACGGTTGTTTTTTCTGGCTACCCTTCGAATGAGGTATACGCCACAGCAAGTGCTGAAAGATTTTGCCACATGGAGCAAGTTGGCCCCAAAGTACTGGTGAAAGATGATTCAAAGCCATTGTCAAAACCAGACTAAATTTTTCATTAAGGAAAACGAAAACAACAAAAAATGCGTAATTGCATATTTATTTGAAAAATTTATAAAATCTGATATTATTGAAGTTAAGCAGGCACAAGAAGATGCGACATGCTATAAATAAGAAAGTAAAGTAAAAAAAGACTACTGTTTCTAACCGCTTGTCCAACTCGTACAGGCATCCCAGGTAGAGACTCATTGGTACCTTGGGTACACAGCACTATTGCAAACGTAAAACTTTATATTCAGGGTGTCGGTACTATTGGTAATACTAAACGAAAAGGAAAAATAGTTGTCTCTTTTTACTCTACTATATTTATAGCATGTGACAACAAAAACTAGGGCGGTTTTCTTAAGTAAAGAATTCATTACCTATCTAAGCTATGAAAATAAAATGAAATACATATTTATAAAATAAAGGAAATCCCATTTGTTTAATTGAAAGGAAATTCTTAAAAACTTATTCCTAAATCAAATATTGCTAAACATGCATTAATAATAATTTTACTACAAACTAAACTCTTTAAATTGACAGAATTATCTTGTTATGAGTTATGATTCCAAATGCCAGGTGTAATTGAAAATCTCCATTTATTTGTAGATTGATACTGGTAAATTTGAAGGTTTTACAATTTCACAGGGGTTTCTAGGAGTTTCAGCATTCTCTGTTCATTAATATTTTGTAGATTGATACTGGTAAATTTGAAGGTTTTACAATTTCACAGGGGTTTCTAGGAGTTTCAGCATTCTCTGTTCATTAATATTTTGAATTTCTAGCTGAGCCACACTGTTCATAATTTCACCTTTAGCTTTTGCTTTCATCTTCGGAGTAAATCTCTCTACACTTGAAATTATACTCCGGAAAAACAGGGACATAGCTGGATCCAGCGAACCATTCTGTGGCAAGGTTTCTTTTAATTCACCAATAACAGCATTGGCTTCTTCTTGTCTTGTCTTGTCTTCCTCCGGTAAACAGTTTTCATTACATAATCGTTTTCTTTTTGACTGTGAGTGTATTTTTTGCTCCACACTGTCTTGACGTTTACGTTTGTCCCCCTCAATTGCCTCTAATAAATCGGATTCTGATGCTTCGTTGTTTGAACAGTCTGATTCGGATTCTTGATTATTTTGCGTTTCCTCGTTAATGTTGGGTAAAGTTCTGGAATGAAAACATAATGTTAATTTATTTCACTATTATTGTGAAATAATTTGTCTATCTTACTCAGTTTCGCCGAAAGCTGTATTCTCAAGGAATTCGAAAGTTTTAAACCTTTCCAGAAATTCTTTTCCTGGTTTTCCAGATCCAGCGCCCAATGCTTGGATTGCTTCATCTCTAGACTTCTTGTAACTACTCAGTAAAATTTCCCATTTAGTTTTACAAAGAGTTTCTACAAAAAAAAAAAGAGAATTTTATTTACTTTTAAATTGATTTATTATTGACTTAAGGTCAAATAGGCATAAACGAGAATTGACGTGTCTCGCAGAAATAGAAAAAGAGAGCCTAATTGTAATAAATACAAATTAGAAAGTGATAAAAAATGACATGCGCGCGCAACTCTTGGCTGCAGTGTAGCCAGATTGTATTGTTGCAGAACAATAGACAATACAAATCGAACATTATAACATTAAATGAGAAGTGATATATTGTCAAGTGTTTTACAACACCTTAAATCAGAAAAAAGAACTAAAAGAAGAGCTTTAAAGTGTATGTTAACATCGATGGCACTTTTATTTTGATAAATGTTTCATCCGGCAACATCGCACAATGAAATTGCAAAGGAATATGTCAAGTATAATCTAACATAACCATAAACGACACTGGGATAAGTTCAAGTAATACAAAAAGTAAAATCTGTTTTTTTTTTTAAAGATAAAAGTCAAAATGACATTATGTTGGCAATATAATGTAAAAGTGTCAATGCTTTCAAATTTTTTATGTAGAAAAGGCTTGTGTTGCCAACAAAGTTACTAAATTTTTGACTTGGGGAATTATCTTTAAAAAAAAAACGAACTTTATTAGTTTGCTCTTTGTCGAATTACACGTTACAAAGAAAGAAGGAACGATTAATTCTGAACTCGTCCCTGAATACAAATATGACGCAAGCCTGTGACAAACTCGATTTTCATTGGACGCTCACCTGCAACCCTCGAGTTGCGCGCGCACACTATTACGAGACACGTCAATTTCTGATACCATGCGATTTGATGTTTGGAATAGGGTACGACTTCCGGGGATAGATCATTTAGCTCGGGAATATATTCAGCTGGCCAGTGACCAAATGAAGATCAGATACGACTTGAGAGTCAGATCAGCTAGATTTCAAGATGGTGATTTAGTGTGGCTGTATAATCCAACAAGAAAAAAAGGAGAGTCGCCGAAATTATCTTCAGCATGGGAAAAACCCTACAGAATAATCAAGAGTATCAATGATTTCGATTTGTTTTATCGAGTTCAGCGCAACACCAGGAATAAGATGAAAGTTGTACATTGACAGATTGATTAAATATCATCAGCGTGCAGTTGATTGGGACGATCAACGTTAAGAAGAGAGCAGTGGGCAGTGTAACGAATTGTGACGCCTCCGCCAGGGCGCACAGAATCGCATAGCTGAATTCTAGAACGTACTGCGTTATTCGGGAAAAATACTATTGCGTTATTGCCGTTATTCTAGATTTTACAGGAATGGATTACGGATATATAAAGGCCGGGATTAGTTGGTAGTTTTTACTTTTGAGATTGGCTGTTATACGATTAAGATAGTGAATATTGTAAGAATTGACGTGTCTCGTAATACCTGGTGAGCGCGCGCAACCCGTGGGTTGCAGGTGAGCGTCCAATGAAAATCGAGTTTCTTACGGGCTTACGTCATATTCGTATTCAGGAACGAGTTCAGAATTAATCATTCCTTCTTTCTTTGTAACATGTAATTTGACAAAGAGCAAACTTGTAGCATTTTCAATTTCTTGTTTGATATGCTACTGTGTTTTGCTCTAGTAGATATGATTCTATATAGAACTACAATGAAATAAATGAATAAACAACTGTCTTTTCTGTGCCCAGATTTTGTTACCTTGATTACTGCCTTCTACTGAAAGTTTTTTTGTGCAGGTTTGCAAGTTTTGTTGATTGATCTAGGAAGGTTTGATTCAGTACGGCAGGGCCCGCTGTTATTGATTAGAATCTTAGGAAAAGGAGGTAGTACCATCATCATCTCTGTTTGCAAATCCAATCAATAATCTGAGGTTATGATAAATTGTTGTTTACTCTTTGATTTTTCATTTCCATCATGTCATTGAACAGCTGTTTTGTCTAGGCGTTTTCGTTAGACCTGTTCTACTTTTTGATATAATATGTTCTATAGGCATTTTTCAATATTCACCAGTCATTTTTACACAACCAAACTTTCAGTTCGTACTTTTGGGGTGAAACTGAACACGCTTTTTTTCTATTAGGCAATTCAAACCACGTGACATTCAAGATGGCGTGGCGGCCACACATGGGCCAAAAAACACAAAAAAATATCTAGTTTCTGCCCGAATTAATAGTTTAGGTACCTAGTCAACAAATATTTTATTAAATAATGCAAATCAAAGTTGTAAGCAAAACTGTATGCAAAATAATTTAAAATACGCATAAAAACATATCCAAAACAAGCTTGCTTGGCCGCCACGCCACATTGAATTTTCCTTTTTGACAGATGGATTGAATTGCCTAATAATTTTCTTCAATGTCAAAATTAGAAGTTTGACAAGTGAGAGCCTTCTTCCGAAATCTAAATGAAGAATCAGCCTTTTGATCTTGAGACTTGATACCGAAAGGTTGGTCTCGGCCCTATTTGATTTTGGGCGAGACTTTTTGGAATTTTGTGCCAGGGAACTCAAGGTTTAGACTAATTTCTTGTTGATAATTGTCTAGAGTCGTCCCTTGGTCATTTTGGATTTTGTTTCGGACTGTTCCGAGCAGCTTTTGGAAGTTTAAGACTTCACCTTTGGTCTAGAGGATCCCTCAATTTGAGGGTCCTACTCCTAGTCCTAGTGCTAGGCTGTAGCTAGACAGTCTTAGGCTATAGTTGGACAGCTCCTAGAAAGAGATTCTAGACTAGATCTAGATTGCTCTTAGTTGGCTTTGGTAGCCTCCCTTCAGCAACCCTCTTGGTACCGCTCTGCTAGAACCACATTGAGTTCTACGTTAAACAGATACCACGTGGATAGGACTCATGACTTACTTATCATACCATTGTCTATCTACAGTGAGACCAAACATGTAGCTAACCTCACTCTTGGAACTTCTGGATTTACACATACATGTGAAGATAACAAACACTTGTATCACATGTAAGTTACACCTTTTACTATATAGGCAAATCCTATGTAAATCACTGGATACTGAATTAGGTTCGGTAAGTGCCCCTTAAATAAAATTCTAGAATTTTACCCTGAGGTTGCCCTAACAATAACTTTCATTTTTGTGTGTTTAATTTGCCTGTTGGTAAAGTGTAACCCATACTGTATTTTTCTTATCACTCACAAGTGTAAATACCAAAAGGTTTTTAGTCATGTTCACTTAAAATTCATATTTATATATGCGTTATTTACATGAATTTTTTTATAATCAAATATTTATAAATTGGTACAAGCCATAATGATGTCCTGGCTATCCCTATTCATTATTGTTATTATTTTTTAATAAAGAAGCCAGATACATTATTGTACCTAATTAGTTGTTTTATTGATAAGCTCTCCAATTGCACAGGTTTTGTTTATAACATCATTAGGTTATCTTCCTAGTTAAGTCACAATTAACTTCGTGGCGCCCAAAGGTAAGATGTATACAAGGAACCCATAGACCCATGGCCTCCGGACTGATGCTGACTAGCCGTATGCAGTATAATTAGGCAATTGACCTTTTCAATTTAAAAGCTTCTCTCTCTGGCGTCAAACTGTCAGACGCCAAAAGAGTATGAAAACAACGGTTGACAGCCGCTGACAGTGGTTTGTTGACAAGACTTTTGTACATGTGGAAACTGGAAACTATTATTTCCTCGGTTTTTTCCTAACAATGGTGATTGTGTAGTGTGCCTTTTTGTAAAAATAATTCTTATTTACCGGCGGAAGTGTCTTTCCATAAGTTTCCATCAAATCCTACATTTGTCAAATTTTGGATACATAAAATCAGAAAGAATACTCGCAAAAAAAAAGGGAATCCACGGCCCATCAAGTATACAAAGTAATCCACGTTCAAGTTTAGTTTGCGGGAGCTGTTTGCTTCCAAAATAATTCACCGCTTTCTCCATAGCGAAGTTCTGCAAATGAAGTAGTAACTTTTCCCACAATTTCTTTCAAAACACACAATACACATTGGCATGACAAGCAAGCAAATGTTGGCGGGAAAATGATTGTTTTCATACTTTATTGTCCATCTCTTTTAATTGAAAACGTCAATTGCCAAAATAAGTACGTTATAAACTAATACTTTACGTATTACTTGAACTTATCGCAGTGTCATTTAAGGTTATGTTAGATTATACTTGACACATTCCTTTGCAATTTCATTGTGTGATGTTGCCGGATAAAACATTTCTCAAAATAAAAGTGCCATCGAAGTTAACATACAATTTAAAGCTCTTCTTTTGTCTGATTTAAGGCGTTGTAGAACACTTGACAATATATCACTTCTTTAATGTTATAATGTTCGATTTGTATTGTCTACATTTGTTCTGTAACAATACAATCTGGCTACACTGCAGCCACGCGTTACGCGCGCATGTCATTTTTCAATACTTTCTAACTTGTATTTTTTACAATTAAGCTCTCTTTTTCTATTTCTGCGAGACACGTCAATTGTAACAGTTAAGTTGATTGAGTTAATTATTGAAGTAATTAGGGTCAGAGGGGTCACTGTCATCGTGAATCAATCAGTCGTACGTCAATTCGTCGTACGCCAATTCGCCGTATAGTTAATTCGTCGTAAATTCAATTAGTCCTAAAGTTAATTCGTCGTATACGCCAATTCGTCGTAGCATGGATTTGACGTATACGTCAATTCCTCGTGAAGTCAATTTGTCATATACGTCAATTTGTCGTGAAGTAACGTCAACTAACTCGTACTGGGGGTGAATTGGGTCAAACATCCTTGTCGGTATGAATCTTATGCATTACTGGTGACTCATGTGATAGCCAACGTGTTAATAGTTTGTAATTTCAGACTAAATCAAACTCACCGATCATAATCCGGTTAGATAGTATATCTGAAATACGACGAATTAACGATACGACGAATTGATATAAGACGACAAATTAACGTGTTAATAGTTTGCAACTTCAATCAGACATTATCAAACCGATAATAACCCGGTTAGTTTGGGTTAGTTCGCATTCATTCATTATACCTGAACTACGACGAATTATCTATACGACGAATTAACAATAAGACGAATAGACGTAGGTATACGACGAATTAACGCTACGACGAATTTACGTATACGACGAATTGACTTTACGACGAATTAACCTTACGGCGAATTGACGTATACGACGAATCAACTTTACGACAGAGAGATATTGGATGTCGGAAATGGTGCAACCCTATATTTTATTACTGCGTGTCTCTTATTGGACATTCTTTTAAAGAGTGATTGGTGTTGAGGAGCCAATTTAACCTTAGAAATTGACGTTACCTATCAAAAATTTCCAAATTGGACCACCCTGTAAGTACCTACATTCTTTAACGTTTAGGTAAAAATAAATGTTCAAAATATCATTGTTGATAATTCTAACCCTGCACCCCCTGAAAAAAATCCTGAGTCCGCCACCGTTCATGGTTCGAAGATATCTCAAAATTTGAAGAAAAACACCTAATGAGGCAACGCTGTACATTTGAAGGATCCCCTCCACTTTAAAATATTAAATATAGGAAGGCAGTATTTTAATAAAAGATGCGATATTTAAAAAATACATCTACACATTCGCAAATGTCAAAATAGCGTCGCTTTCATTGTTATCTGCCTTCATTTGACTTCTAATATCTCTCTATTGATTTTACGACGAATTGACGTAAGACGAATTGACATAGACCCGTGTCAGGCCGGAGTCTCATGCATCCGTTTTCCGACGAAAGATATGCGAAAAATAATGACTTAAATGACTTCAACTTTTTCGGAAATATTGACAATTGAAAATTGACTTTTTTCCATCTCTAACAGACTGTAAAACCTAAACGGTTAATTTCACACCAAAACCGATCATACATTCTCATGTCAGTTTTTCATAAACTATCATCTGACACCAACTTTAAATTTAATCCATGATTAAAAATTCCGCTCAAATTATTTATCTCCGGTTAAATTCAAAGTTGGTGTCAAATGATAGCTTATGAAAATCTAGGACAAGAATGTAAAATCGGTTTTGCTGTAAAATCAATCGTTTAGGTTTTACAGTCTGTCAAAGATGCAAAAAAGTCAATTTTAAAAACTGTCAATATTTCCGAAACAGTTGAAGATAGGTATTAGTCCAGGAGGCAGTGAAATTTTGTAGCACTTATTTTCCCAGTTGGTGTCTATTAAATAGTTTGTTCTCCTGGTGATACAAAGCAAGAATTTTTGAGTCTGGCTAAAATTTTCGGATGGGTTCACAAGATCAATGAAAAATACAAGTAGGCTTATTTTCCCAGATATAAATATTTCACATTTACTACAATAGAACATAAAGTATATCCTGTTCACAATTCGATGTCCACAGGTGCAGGTAGATTTATCACCTTTCCCTATCAAATAGCATTGAAAGGTGACAAACTTTACCGGTAGGTACCAGTGGACATCGGATTGTGAACGGATAATATAAGAAAATAGCAATTTGGCTTATCTCAGATAGTGAAAGTGAGTCTCGCTGAAAATTTTCGGATCTTCAATTTTTCACTTGCCAGACATATTTTTCCATACCCACAGATTAGCCGGACTATTTTTTTACGTAACTTCAGTATACTTCTCATTAGTAGATCCATTTTTATCACTGAGAAAAAAAAGGGCCGTGCATTGGTAAGCTTTAACGCATTTTGCGCCTCAACCTATCGGATAACCCCCCCTAAAAATATATGTATTTTGCTTAGAATTACTAACCCTACAATTCTATCCATGTTTTCTGACTGGGAAAATAAGTACCAAAAATCGTCACTGCCTCCTGGACTATATATGACATTGTATCCATGAAATATGTCTAGAATTTTCCGCAGAATCCAGAAATGTCATAACATACTGGGGAAGTCTTAAAAAAAAAAAACATAACTTTGTATCGCCACTACTTATTGGGCCACCCTGTATACCTATACTGAAAAATAATATAGGACAGTGATTCTCAAACTAGGTTCCGCGAAAGAGAGGCGGACCAACTAGCGAAATTAGGTGCACAGACCCCGATTTCAGGGCCGGAACCCTTCTGCGGCATAGGGAAACACACCTATGAAGAAACCTTCAGAAAGGAAGAGCGGACCAAACGGAACAGCCTCTGGGAGCAACTTCCAGGGTTGAGGCAATCGAAGATGTTTCTTGGGCACCCTGACCAAGGGAGACCGAAAGGCCTCACATCACTAAGCAAAAACAATCTCCGCATTCTCACCGGATTCCGGTTTCCTCACAGGCCACTGCCGGTTAAAAAGGCACCTTGAGAGAATTAAAATTGAAAACGAGAACAGCTGCCGCCGGTTCTGTGAAGAAGGGGAGGAAACTCCAGAACACCTAACGGAATGCGAGGCGATCGTAAATACACGAATGGCCTGCTTCGGATGCTACATCGTGGGACGGGAAGAAATTCCATCCATAGAACCATCCAGAGTCCTTGTATTCATAAAAGCATTACTTAAGGCTGGATGAGGTGCTTTAAGCGAGAGTCCATCAACTGGAGCGGCACGAAGGGGAACACAATAGATCTATGCAAGTCGCAGTGTAGCAAAACCCCCAACTAATTTATTCAATTCATTCATAGATTACAAGCGTTCTAAAACACATCACTTGGGTAATAAAATGACACATTCTTTCAAAAAAACAGTATGATGTGAAGCTAATTGAACATTTTTCATATACGGCCTTATTAGGAACATGTTACATTGATAAAAAAAAGTCTCTAACTAGAAATCTAGCAAAGATATTATTCTGTATTTACTCTGTAGCTTTCTCAATACATAAATGTCTGTATAAAAATGATATTCGCTCCATTCACCTCATAAACAATGGTTTAAACTAATTAAGTTCCAGTCTCAAAATTATAACGTGACATATGAAATATGTGGTGACCATTTTTCGACATATAACGAATTGCTAGGAACCCTCGCAATAATTTTTGATTTGCATTATAGCTTTCTTCTTTAATAATATTGTAATTTTTGAAAATATGATTCAATATTAAGTAATAAGGGGCACTGGCCTTATTAGGTACATGGCCTTATTTGGATCAGGTACCTTATATATAATATAGTGTTTTCGGTAGAGTTTACATAAGTACGAGTACCAGCTCATTGGTTAGAAATTATTTCCTATGTTATTGTTATGTTATTTTCTGTATAAACGCCACAAAATTCTTATTTATTATATTATGTTATGTCTTATTTTATCTTATTTCTTCTGTTATGTTATGTGCTGTATAAACCCACCTTAACTCATAGAATATAAGGACTAACTTTTTACATTTTCACAGGTAAAAACATCCTTTTTCTTTTTTCTTCAAATGACACTGCCCCAGCCTGCTGTTTTTTGTTGTTAATTATTGTTTATTTTGTTTGTGATGGAATATGGGGAGAAAGGGTTTGTAAAAGCCGAGATAAGTAAATTCAGTAAATTGGCCAGGGGTCACTGACCTAATAATAAACAAAAATCCCTCTCATAATTTTCGTACCACTTCGTAGGTACTTTATACTGTGTCGGATTAGTACAGATACCGATTTTTTTGTCTAATTCGCATTTAGACAAGGAAAGCAAATTGTCGATACTAGTCGATACTGCGATACTTCAATAGATGTCGTTCTTTTCTCTCTAGGCAAAAGTAGGGCTGTACCAAAGTCGATACACAAAGCGATTTTGTCATATATATGCCTCCTTTTTTGTTGGATGTGTTTTAAAAAAAAAAGGTTCGTTTGGAACATGGAAATTTGACAATTAGTGATTTTTGATTGGTGCAAAAATATGGCGCAAAATTCAAATAATCTGCTTTTTTTTCTTTCAATTTCTGGCTTCAAGATTTTTTAAAAAATTAACCAACCATGCTTTTATGTAGTATATAAAATACACTTTCGTTACAGATAAATTATATAGGTACCTAATTTTGATTGAGTGCAAGAAGTCTATTGGGGTTCCGCAAGCACTCAATGAAAGATTTAAAAAAAACCTACAAGTTCCAATCAAAGATTATTTTCCAAGGCGAGAATAGTATCTTGATTGGGTTCGCAATCCGTTCTCAGTCCAAGTCGGAAAGTTTTATCAAACTGAACAGCTTATTGATCTTGTCGCTGATGGAAATCTTGAAACTTCTTTAAACTCGGCTACTTTATTGTAATTTTGGGTCCACCTTAGAAGCGAATATCCAAAATTAGCTAATTTTGCTGTTAAAAAATTGTTGCCATTTGGTACAACTTACCGTTGTGAAGTAAGGTTTTCGAATTATGCTCTTAAAAAAAACCGACTTAAGAAGTAAACTAAATCCTGAAGCAGATATGCGGATACAACCAGGGGGGCTTTATTTGAAATTGATGTAACTTTGCGTATTGAAAAAGTGGATGTCAAATAAGCCGTGCACCAATTTTCAATGTGTCTTATATCAATTTGTATTATATTTAAGTAAGGGTAAGGGGTAGGTAGGGTTGCCACCTGTCCGGTTTTCACCCGGACTCTCCGGTTTTTCAAAGGTTTGTCCGGTGTCCGGACGCATGATGAAAATGTCCGGGAATATCTGGATAACTGTATAATTAATAATAATTAATACTTAATAGGTCTGTTTCTGCAGAAATCACAAACCAGTCAGAGTGAATTTTATTGGTTGAAACTAGTTTTCTGACTGTTTTTGACAGTTTTCAACCAATGAAATTCGCTTTGACTAGTTTGTAATTTCTGCAGTAACAGACCTAATATAAAATTTATAAAGGCGATTGCCGAACGCCTTAAACCGGAGTCTCATATGCATCCGTTTTCCGACGAAAGATGTCCGAAAAATCTTCTATTCTGACATAATCGGATAAAAATATGTCAAAATAGAAGGTTTTTCGGACATCTTTCGTCGGAAAACGGATGCATGAGACTCCGGCCTTAAAATATAGGTACCCAACTAATTTCTGAACGTTCCTGTCGTTTCTACTTCTTGAATGATGGGTGTGTCACGAACGTCTCCGGTTTCCAGTTAGCGACGGAAAAGTGGACTTTTTCTGCCTAGGCAGAAAAGTTCGTTGCTTCCCATTCAACAACCGTTATCAGCGCAATTGATAAACATAAAAAAGTAAACTATGCGTGAAACTTAAAAAATTCGGAGAAAAAATGATATATGTTTCACACGGCAAAAGATCAGATTTAATGCCTTGGCTGGTTTCACCGCTTCCCTTTCGGCTATGGAACACTATTTTTTTAGTCGCGGCATTAAATATTGTGATTTTACAGATATGAGTGTAAATTATGCTACAAAAAAAAGTTAGCTCCGATTATGTACGGGTTTTCGGAAATCAAAAGGTGGCAACCCTAGGGGTAGGGTTCCCTAGAAAAAAAAAAAGTGCGCTCTTCCTCACTCTACAAAAGATTGAGAAACACTGGTATAGGAGATATGGACCACCGCGCGCTTTATAACACACCCTGTACAGGGTGGTCCATTTTCGATGTTTAATAGGCTATATCGAAAACCAGCAGAGATATCAAAAATCTGGGAGCTCATCCTCGAGCTCTTTTTTTGAGAAAATAATAATGGCGAAGCGCGTAAAAGCCTTCGTTTTAAGGAGCAACCCGGTATTGAGGTATAATTTATTGAGACTAGTATCAGATGATTCAGCATATTTTTCTGCATATGAAATCGGAATGGACGACTTTTTTCATTGGTCGAGAGCCAAGTTAGGAGCAAAAAACTAGAAATATACGGAAACTAAAATTTCCAACTTTAGTAGAATGATTTTTCTTCTAAATTCTGGAAAAAAATATTCTCTTTAATATGGTGTATATATTATTTGAAACATATCAAAGGAGAGCTCAAAAAATCAGTTATTTCGTAGACACGGCGCGATTGAATAAAATATATGTTTGCTTTAACCTGCGATAACTCCTTTATATATTGGAGTATTCAATTAATGTTTTGCTCAAAAACTGGCAAATTTAATTGGCTTTCTTTTGAATCAATTATATATCGACCTATTTTCAATAATAAACTCAATAGAGCCGATTAAACACAACAAAGCGCGGTCTGGCGGCAGAAATTGTGTGGCTCCCCTCTCATTCCCGCTGCCTGCTGACAACCACGAGCATGAATTGAAAAACTATGTGCGACGCCGTAGAATGCATGACAGTCAATTTTCCTTGTCTATGTAACTTTGTGTTCTATTTATGAAAAGTCTAGTTTATCGGGTTCTGCTTGAATAAGGAGTTTGCACAGGTAAGATGATAATTACAGGTATTTTTTCGATCTGAATAAACTCAACAACCTGATGCAATCACATCAGGTTTGTTTATGAGCGTCAAAAAAACAATTCGAGCCAATGAAATCCTAGTAAAATCACATGACAGTTGTTTGAAACAAACCTCAAGTGACTTCGATCAGTTTGTTCAGATCGAAAGAATACCTGGATTATCAGTAAGTATAGTCTATTTCATTGCAGTTGATAGCTCAAATCGAGGTTTAGGACCATAAAGTCATTGTGAACCTAATGGTTTACAATGGTTCTAAAATGACTTCATGGTCCTAAACTTCGATTTGAACTATCAACTGCAATGAAATAGACTATAGTAACATGAAAAGTTAAGTAACTGAAAATTATCGATAATTTTTGGGAAACTTGTAAGTACGAACGCACTTAAGTTAAAAAAGAGAACGAGTGCACGTCAAAACTAAAAATTAATTAAATAGGTAGGTGGTGGTTCTTTGAGCCGATAATAAGTTATCGGTACCTATCTAATAATTATCCCGTAATTTCAAATGTGATTGGTCTGTCAGGATCTACCGCTCGTTTAATTATATGTTATATTCAACAGATGAATGAAAGTATCCCTCTTCTACGCTTTACGTAGCTACTACTTCAAAATTTTTTTCATTATGTAGACGGACTAACATTGACGTCATGAATATTGTTTGTGTATTATCTTGCCAGGGACACTTTATCCGTTAGGACAATTAGGTCATGTCCTACGGGCCACTAGAGAATGAAGGCCAACTGCTGGCCTTTAATTTATAATATAAAATATAAAAAAGCTCACTATACTAAAAACATCGAATGTTTGTTTAATAGCGGGACTAGCATATATTTCAATACTCTTTAATTCTTATAATTCACACTGCACAAGCACATTTGGTATGGCCAGAGTGCACTGCCTGACGTCACGATGCTCTGGAATCGCTCCGCTCGCTCCATCGAGCATCAATCCGGAACAGGCCCTAGAGTCACCGAACTGCGCTGAATCGCCGTCGCGTCATTAGCGCAGTACGGGCACGTGGCAACTGGCAACGACTACAGCAGGAACCTGTTAGTGTTTACGCTACTTTGCCAAATTGTAAGTTTCTTTGAGCTTCTTCTGGAGCATTCAGGGACTTGAGCAGTGTCTTAAGGGTGCATTGTACCACGAAGTCGTGCCTTGTTGTTGTTGAGCCTGTAGAACATGCACAGGCAACGTGGTACGAATTTTCCTCAGAGTTGCAACCCTTTATGCACCCTTTTCCTCGCTAATGGATTTGATCCCAAGCCATGCAGCTGTTCGTCCCAAGCACCCATCAGTACACTTAGTCCCCAGCATCCATATGTGGTGATTGGTAGGCTGGGAGCTCAATGCCATCATTTTCTTTTAGGACGTTCCGACCATATAGCATGTTTTGTGACCATTCTTGTTCCATCATTGTGTAGTACCTTTCTTTGATTCTACCGAATACTACTTGGCAACATTTTTTGTCTTCATATTCTGCCAGGTTAGTAGTTTGAAATCGTCTGAATGATTTTATTAAACCCTATAAAAAAGAACGATCAGTCATGAAAGGCCATACCAAATAATTGACCTACGGGCCAGAGAAAGGTTAAAGCGTCACTGTATCTTGCAATATATTTACGGCGGAATCACCTTGTGTTAAAAAGCCAACAAAACAGTACTTCGCGACCATTTTTTCTGCAGCAGATAAAAGAGAAGATGCTATTTCTTTACAGATATTGACACGAAGAAAAGAAAGAACCGCTAATCCCGAAAGATTCAGATACACTGTGATATTTTGCATCCGCAGAGAAAAGATCAGTATATAAATTCATTCTACCTTGCATAACATCATTATTTGTATAGCGCTTGTAAAAATCTTTTCTCGGGTACTACTTCCTGTACCTGTACATTAGTACATCATCTATTAAGATATATTAAGTTTTTCTTTTTATTGGTGCCGCTTTTACCACAAATCAAGCAGTCAGCTTTTATATTAAACTTCTTCCTACCACTATGACCGCTGCTTGATGGAAATACTTTGGTTATGTTTGGGTTATTTAATTTCACTACCTTGTCAATATTATTTTTTCTACAAAAATATTTTCTGCAAAAATATTTTCTGCAACTTTTATGATAGGTATTTGAATCTTTCGGGACTAGCGTTTATTTCTTTTCTTCGTGACAATATCTGCGAAGAAATAACATCTTTTTTTTCTGCTGCAGGAAAAATTGTCAAGTAGCCCTGTTTTGTTGGTTTTTAAAAAAGCTAGGTGATTCCGCCGTTAATGTTTTCCAACATTAAACACAAACATTATCCATGACGTCAATGTTAGTCCGCCTACAAAATGACAAAATGTAAAGTAGTATAGTATATTTATTCTGACTTGAAACACTGCATTACACGAGGATATTTCAACATCACGTCGCTCTCTTCTCTTAATTTCATAAAAAATGTATTGTAAAATTTCCCTGTACAAAATATAAGCACCGACGAAATATCGCGACAGTAGCCAAAAATAATAATTTAGGTCGGCACGCGCCTATGGATTGAATTATTGGGGTGGGCTACTTAATTTTCTTACTTCTCTTCTTTTCGGAAAGGATGCGGGTGCATGCCTGACTAGACTATATACGTGTTATCGATAATTAGTAACTAGTGTCATCCCAATTTATGTGTATATTATTTGCTGTTTTATTCCACGTATTATTTAGTTGTGTTTTTTGACTATCACCATTTAAAGAAATGAAAATTATGTGACGCCCATGTTCTTTATTTGTTTGATGTATGTTGACTAGATGTTTTTTTAGTGTTACAGTTCGGATTAAAAATACTATACCTACCTACGTAAACGTAAAAGAGGGATAATTTCAATTTCATTCATGTGTTGAATATAACAATTAATTGAACGAGTTGTAGAGTGGTAGATCCTGACTTAGACCAATCACACTTGAAATTACGGGATTTTGGCGTGCACTCGTCTTTTTTACCCTAAGTGCGTTCGTACTTACAAGTTTCCCAAAAATTATCGATAATTTTCAGTTAGCTTTTTATGTTACTACTTCCTGATGATATGAGAACCCGATGAACCAGACTTTTCATAAATAGAGCACAAAATTCCATAAACAAGGAAAATTGATTGTCATGCAGTCTAGGCGTCGCATGTAGTGTTTTAATTCATACCTGCAGTTGTCAGCGGACAGGGGGAATGAGAGGGAAGCCGCACAACTTCTGCCGCCAGACCGCGCTTTGTTGTGTTTAAACGGCTCTATTGAGTTTATTATTGAAAATAAGTCGGTATATAATTGAGTCAAAAGAAAGCCAATTAAATTTGCCAGTTTTTGAGCAAAAAATTAATTGAATACACCAATATATAAAGGAGTTATCGCAGGTTAAAGCAAACATATATTTTAATCAATCGCGCCGTGTCTACGAAATAACTGATTTTTTGAGCTCTATTTTAATATGTTTCAAATAATATATAGGTACACCATATTAAAGAGAATATTTTTGTCTAGAATCTAGAAGAAAAATCATTCTATTACCTTAAGCGGTTTAGAAGTTATACGAGGTTAAAGTTGGAAATTTTAGTTTCCGTATATTTTTAGTTTTTTGCTCCTAACTTGGCTCTCGACCAATGAAAAAAGTCGTCCATTTCAATTTCATATGCAGAAAAATATGCTAGTCTCAATAAATTATACCTCAATACCGGGTGTTTGAACGCAAACTTCATGCGTTTAGGAAATATTGTCTGGCTAGCGAAACGGCGAACTGCAAAAGAATTTGCTTCTTTGCCAAACTTGACGGAAATTAGAAGCAAAATAATAAACAAGTTGGTGACATATTTTTTTTTTGCTATATGGGCATGTGTAATATTTTGAAACAGGAAAAAATCAGGCAACATTGCGAAATGATGGAAGTGGAGAGGCGTGATTATTCAGAAACAAGATTCTATTGGTTAGAGCCTGAACGACAGCACGCAGTGGCGTGGTTATTGGCGAAATTAGAGAATCTTTTTTCTAATAATTTTATTGGTTTATTTCCTTGGTGTTTTCGGTGCCACTGAACTCAAAGACATGGCTGTCATCAGACGGTGTCAGTTGAGGACGTTGAGGTGTCAGTGAATATTTTTAGGTAACGCCCCAGTTTTCTTCCCCCTTTCGTCTCTACCAAGTTACCACTTGCCAGACTATACAGGGCACTTTCCAAATTTTGTCCAATTTTAAAAGACTCTCTAATTTCCTTATTATTCAAGATATCCAAAAACGAAAAATATTTTCTATAGGCAGTTTTTCAAGGAGAATCCAGTGGCATGACCAATTTTTCTCCAGATACCTCCGATTTTGAAATATTGACCAAAGTTGTGTTATTTAAATGGGACACCCCGCCGTATATTATTTTCCATTGAATGGCTCTTTGTTAGCTGATTCCGATGATATCAGGTTTTATACCTTTGCCTTCAATAGTTTTGGAAAAAAAAATAAAAAATGCGTTTTTTCCATAAGAAACAATGAGTTAGAAAGAGATAGTTGAACTATGAATCGGGGGGGATAAATAGGCAACACATTATTTATTTAATGAATTATCTCTCTCTAGCTCAGTGGTTCCCAACCTTTTTTTAGTCACGACCCCTTTACAGATTTGCTCATAAGGTTGCGACCCCCTACTTATTAATAAATAGAAAACAAAATTTAATTTTTCAAGTTTTGAACTTCTTGGTTGAGTTTTTGTTAAAGCCAATCTTATGTCATCTTGAACGCCCGTCTATTTCTGGTCTTTGTTCTAATTTGCAGACTTTATTCTCGAAACCGAGGAACAGCATTCTGAGAGAACGCTTGCTCTGTCATTGTCAGTGATATGGAAATATGAATACGGAAGACGAAGACAGAACCTTCATTCTCATGAAAACGCTGCTGGTTCCCCTGTTTCGAGAATAAAGTCCCTGTTGAGTGGCTGAACTTAGCCGCTGGCGCCGCCTGAATGTTCCCAAAGATGTGAACTATGCATGGCACATGCCACATCAAAATTAAGTTAAGAATTTTTCCTGAAATAGGGCAGGTGTTGTGGAATCATTCCTCAACTCTAAAAATTTATCCTGAACTTCATCAGGAACGTCGGCAACATCTAAAGAAGCTTGAAGCGGGTTCCTTATTACTGCAACTTTTTGTTCAGATAACTCGGGAAAATAACGCCCATTCCATTCTCAAGGTATTGGAGGTGATAATCAAATTTCTCATTTAGATTCTCCACAATTTCTGTTTCTGATGCTTCAGCCAATATGCGAAGCTACCTATATTCAAAAACATGCGACTCACAACACAACACTCACAACCTGTGCTATGCGCTTCGTCCATAAGGCCAATGCAACGTTGCGCGGCTTTTGAGCCGGAGGCTAAGGCGCGTTGCCAAATGCAAAAAATACATATATTAATATTGGCATTGCGACCCCTCCAAAAACCCTCTGCGACCCCCTTAGGGGTCGCGACCCACCGGTTGGGAATCGCTGCTCTAGCTCATTGTTTCTTATAGAAAAACTGATTTTTTTTTTCCAAAATTATAGAAGGTAAAGATATAAAATCTTATATCATTGAAATCAGCTCACAAGGAGCTATTCAATTAAAAAATAATATACGGGGTGTCCCATTTAAAAAAACAAAACTTTAGTCAATATTCCAAAATCGGAGGCATCTGGAGAAAAATTGGCTATGCCACTCCCAATAAACATTTTTCGCAACTTATAGTAACACCAAGTTTTATACTGGTTGTATAAAGGTAATAGAAGTATATACGAAAGTTTCGTAGTTTCATAATCCGTACCTTTTGGTGATATATTTATATAACGGTTTTATATGATTACTGTAAGTTACAAGTATATAATAAGGTGATATAACTGTTTCCATTGCCATTTTATGAAACTGTTAGTAACCGTTACCAATGTGTTTATAACATATTTATATAAGGTTTGCCATTACCTTATCTAAATAATTGAAATACCCGTAGTTATATAGAAGTGTGAATAATCACCCTTATAAAAACTGGTAAATTGTAGTAATGGTCTAACTTTGTTATAAAGCTCTTGGTTAATTATATTAGGTTTCTCCCGTCTTCACTCTTCCGCCTTCCTCTAGTAAACAAATATATTGTAACACGAGTTTATTTTTATTTATTATTATTATTCATCATGGATTATTTGAAAAATTGGAAAAAAACAAAACAAAGCTCTTCGTTCCGCCGCAAAGTTACAAAAAAAGTTGTATACTGTTACCGTGTAGTATAATATAAGGACACCCTAGTTGATATTATGCTTTCCAATATTTATATCGTTACTCCATTGATTCCGCCATGATTGTTTTGCCAAGATCAATAATATTACCGAATTACTTTGTTAAAATCCAATATTTGACTTATTTTATCAACATTAATACGAAATTCACTCATACTTGTCAAATGGTGACTTGTGAAAATTTCGTTGGTTATTAATTCGTCGCAAATTAAAAAACAAACATATGTATATTTTTTGAAAACCTGACATGAAATTGATTATAATTGGGTATTCTAAAGGGCCCCTGCGAAGTACTTCATCAATATTCACTGTAAAAAATCGTTCCCACCTACATTTTGTGTCACGGAACAGCCTAAAATTAATTTAACAAACCAAGCCGAATTTTATAATTCGCTCTCCATTTTTATTTTCCAGTCCAATCCTCTAACTACTGACTTTTAATATTTCAGAAGTAGAAAAAGGCCATATCATTGTAAATAAAATATGTTCGATAGAGAGAGAAATAAACCTTCGGTTTTTTTTATAACTGACAGATGACATATTTGGAAAGTTATATAAAGGTTACCACAATATTTCTGTTACTCTAGGTTACATGACCTAAATTTATATAGCGCTACTAAACAAAGGTTTTCGCAACCTTTATAAATGCCCCGTTTAAGCTCTTTAAGGGGTTCATAAGAGTAACAGAAAGGTTTCTGTTACAAAATATATAACTGTAGGTTATTTAAGATGGGTGATATAACATTTACGGTGACTATTATACAAACAAAAATGTTTATTGGGCTGGATTCTCCTTAAAAAACTGCGAAAGTATTTTTCGTTCTTGGATATCTTGAATAATAAGGAAATTAGAGAGTCTTTTAAAATTGGACAAAATTTGAAAAGTGCCCTGTATTTCTTAAACGCATCAAGTTAGCCGTGATTTATCTTCGCCATTGTTATTTTCTCAAAAAAAGAGCTCGAGAATGTGCTCCCAGATTTTTGATATCTCTACTAGTTTTCGATATAGCCTATTAAAACATCGAAAATGGGCCATCCTGTACAGGGTGTCCCACTAAGGTCGGTAAAGTACGATATTATGGAAACCATAGACCTTACGGCTTCGGGATTTTTTTTTATTCACTAAATCGGACAAGAGAAATTGATTGAAATAATTTTCAAGTTTCTAAGATGACCGCTAGGGGGCGCAATGAGGTACTTGCATGAATAATTAAATTGATAATTATTGTTTATTGCAAACTGTGGGAAATCGAAAAAAAATCGATACGTGTTTTTTTTTTGTACGATTATTTCGGAAGCTAAACAAATATTAAGTTTTGTATGTACATATAGATATACTGAGCATGTGCGACGTCATAAAGTATTATACCTGATAACGTAACGTCATAGGCGTATTTCATAGCGTTTTATCTCCGTCAATTTTTAACTAAGAAGAAAAAGAAAAAACACCTGTTGACTTATTTTTTATCGAATAAGTAAAAACTCAAATTTTCTCAAGAAATCGCTATATCAAAATACTGTTTTAACAAAAGAAATCGAAAGTTCAATAATTTTTGCGCCAGTTTGGTTCTAAGGCTTTTTTCGTATATTCACTAATAAGGGTGGGAGAAGCTGGTGAAAAAATAGTTTTGAAAATTGCTGTATCTTCCATACCCCTTATCCAAACTCATTCAATTTGGGCTCATTTCGAAGAGAATTTCATTGTTATTAAGAGTACCACTTCGTTCGTGTTCGATAGTTCCCACCGCGTCTTCTAGAGGGCGCTTTTTTATTGCTGTACGTAAAGAGCAAAAAAATATCTACATTTTGGCGCAAACCGCAATTCAATATCTGCATTCGTTTTCAAGTTATGTAAGGTCTATGGTTTCCATAATATCGTACCTCGTCGACCTTAATGGGACACCCTGTATATACAACTTTATGAAAACCGAAAACTTCTCAACAGATTTGCCGGAAAAAGCCCTGACCCGCATTACCAAAAAAGTACACAACCAAAATTTTAGGTAAGAACTAATGAACTAATAAAATAATGTCAATTTCAGTTTATCTCACTATCAAGTATACAAATTTCATGCAAATTATATTTTGTGGCAGGTAAAATGTGGTCATTTTGGGCTATCTTATTTTGTGGGACCATCCTTCTTTCTAAAATGACACCTATGCAAGTAGGCAGGTTGCCATTTATATGGGAAAGCCCAGAATTTTTCCAATTTTTGTATGAATATGAGACATTTACCGGCGAAAAACGTATTTCAAGTTAGATCAAAAGTTATATGGTCGTGTGGTTGGTGAAAGTTAAAGCTTGAGAAGTTAAAATAAATCTTCTATATTTTTGAAAATTTATTTTCGAAAATCTGATTTTAAATCTTCTATAGTCTATTTGGAAATGCGAGACCATCGCAAATTGAAATCAATGTCATAATCGCCTCGCCATAGCCGTCCCATATATTATTCGAATAAGTTAATATCAAATTTTAAAATGTATGCCTTGACTTAAACATAACAATAATAATAATAATATATCTCACTCTCTCTTATAACGCTTATACAGGGTGTCCCAGGGAAAACAGTCCATCCCGATTTATTGAATTTGGAATAAGAATCTGGGAAAACGTTCGGACACGTCGATGTTTGATTTGAGAGGGAACTATTTTTCAGTTCTTTTCATCCCCGTAGCTTCAACCCCCTATCTAGGGGGAGAACAACTCCCAAATTTGAATAGGGGATAGGGGTCGTGTCATACATCTCTTTTTTTAAAGGTCTCGGGGTGGACTTTTTTCCCTGGGACGCTCTGTATTATGCATATCGCCGTACATCTATTATTATGATTAGTCAGGTATTGACTGAAGTATTAATATTCTATTAAAGCTAGGTGGTAGGGTAGGTATATCCTATTCACAATCCGATATCCACAGGTACAGGTAAATTTATCACATTTCCCTATCAAATAGCATTGAAAGGTGATAAATTTTACCTGTACCTGTGGACATAGGATTGTGAACCGATAATATATGGGTTAATTGATTATAGGTAGGTGTAGGTACCTACCTATACATATACCTAAACTACAGGTAGGCACTAAATAGATTTTCCCATTTTTAGTACCTACAAATCATTTAAAAAGTGGAAAAATAAATAAAATTATCCAGTATATGTGTAAAAGTTATAGAAAGTGTGTGATCGTGAATTTGAGAATCAACTGAAAAATGGCTGGTGCAAGTTCCTCCGAATTTTCTGCTGTCAGAAGAATATCAATCAGTAATTGTCCTTTTACTCTTACAGAAAAGGGAATTATTTTAAATGTGTACAGGGTGGGCCAATTTGGACACTTTTAATAGGAAACGGCAATTTCTGAGCGAGATTCAAAAAAAATGAACCCCCCACTCTGAGGCTCAAATTTCATGAAATTTTGATTGGTGCAAACCGCATTTTGATATCTTCAACCGTTTAGCCGCTAGAGGGCGATTCCCGATTTTGTGCAATATTGTGAAACCTTCATAACTTTTTTGTTTGTGAAAATAATTGATTTCCGTGAAAACTTTCTGGAAGCACTTTTTTAAGCAGAACTCAGTGACGTTCTCAGTTTTTTTTCTATTTGGCACCGATTTTGAGATATTGACGAAAGTCAATGGGACACCCTTTATATTAATAGCTCATTGAAAAGCTATGATTTTTCTGATTTTAATGATATCAAGTTCGATAGGTTAATCACTAACCGTTTTCGAAAAAAAAAAAAACGATTTTTCTCATAAGAAGCAATGTGTTGGAAAAGGACTTTATATCTCTAAGGAAAATGAAAAAGTTCTCTTTCTAACACATTGTTTCTTATGACAAAAACCAAAATATTTTTTTTCTCAAAAAGTGTTCGAGACAACCCTATCGAACTTTATATCATTGAAATCACCAAAATCAGAGCTTTCCAATAAGCTATTATTACATAGGGTGTCCCATTGAAAGAAACCGGACTTTGGTCAATATTTCGAAGTTGGGGCCAACTAGAAAAAAATTGAGAACGTCACTGAATTATGCTTCAAAAAGTTTTAAAAGTTTTTACGAAAATAAATTATTTTCATAAACAAAAAAGTTATGGATGTTTAAAATTATTGCTCAAAATCGAGAATCGCCCTCTAGCGGCTAAACGGTTGAAGATATCTAAATGGGGTTTGCACCAATCGAGATCTCTCGCTCAGAAATTGACGTTTCCTATTAAAAGTGTCCAAATTGGCCAACCCTGTACAACGCTCTTGACCACCAACATCCTTAAGCCACCGTTGTTAGAATTACTGAAATGTGTTCAAATATGACGGGAGTTAGTATGAAAAGTGTAGATAGAATTGTCCGTGAATCAAAAAATGGAAATTTCACTTCTCCAAAAACAACAACGGGAAGAAGCAAAATTGTAACTGAAAAACAGGATAAACATGCAATCAGAAGAATAGTTCATTCATTTTATTTCAAAAAAGAGATCCCTTGAGAGAGAGAATGAGTGAGTGTGGGCTGAAATATTTAGTAGCCACTCAAAATAGCACATATAAAATAAATGATGTTGAGAAGATTTTTCAAAAAGCAATTCAACATGTAGATTCCGAAAAATGACATAAATGTGTAGAGCACGTGAAAGAAGAAGAAAAAAATATGTGGCACCTAGACCACATGTTGGAAGAAGAAATACAGCCCATTATTATATCAGTTGGAGTAGAAGATAGTTCTACTGATTATTCAGATGACGAAAGTTATTTAACAACTGTCATCATTATTTTTATTGTCAACTTTACTTTTTACATAAAAATAAAAATTAAATACAAACATTTTGGTTTTGTTTATTAATATTTCGATCAATCTATTAATATAGATGTTTGAAAAGTCTATATATTTTTTTTTAAATAAAACAGTCCTCTGCTATACGACACCAATGATGGTATCTAGTACCTGTTTAATAACCCGAGATCCATTCTTGAATAGAATCACAAATATGCAAATGAGCCTTAGACCCTTTTTGTACCCTAACACGGGTGGGTCAAGTTTAATCTTAGTGAATTGCTAAAACCTTAATATATTCTTACGAAAAATGAGAAATTTAGCTTGTTCCCAGGTAAACACATGGCCCCAGTTTTGCATTTTACATATACTTACTGGTCTCGGTCAAACAAATAGACTATAGAATTTTTCATAATAAGAGACCCTCGAAGAGACCCCTCGAATACCGAAACTCTTCTGAAACGGCCATGGTCACATGAATCCGTAACTTTAAGGATTAGGATAATTTAGGTACCTAGAATTTCTACCCTTAATTGTGGTCGTCTCGACCCTTCTGGGAATGTTTGCACATACAATGCTGGTACCTGGTACCAATACGGAAGCAAGATAAAACCGAATTATGTAAATAGTTTACACGTACATACTAATATAATAATTTGTTAAATCTCATTTGTATCAGTGCTCGACAGATAGCGGAAAAGTTTGATTTTGGTAGAACGCAAGTAAATGATATTCTAAAAAACAAAATTAAACTGAGAAAACTTTATGAAGAAGGAGCAGTTAATGCAGATTAAAAACGGAAGATTCCAAACATTTCATTAAAAAATCCCAGTAGATATCGATATGCAAGAAATAATTCAGGAACCTACTAGCAAAATTGACACTACTACCAAAGATGAAAACTATAAAAGTAAAGAAGAGGAGGTTTTCACTCGAGCTGTATTATTGGATTTTATTGGATAAGAGATACAGGGTTGGTTAAACTATGGCAAAGTTGCGTAATTTAATAGTTAACAAGATACCGTTTTAAAAATTTAAAAATTCTGAGAATATTGGGAATATACCGAAATTTTACAGAAGCGTTTTTATTTTTTTCTGAGCCTATTTTGTCACTTCTCACTTTTCCTCCTCTGTAAGATGCTACCACCAAATTTCGTCATTAGGCCACCATCATCAACCTAATTTTTTTTTTATACGACCCTGGAATCTTCGTTTCAGATTTTAAGAGCTTCTGCTGATGTCCCAAAACTTATGCGATACCATTTATTCGAGTTTTTTTTTTACCTTCTAGTAATTTCCTACCAAAATTCTCTTCTCTGTCTCTCTCTTACACATTTAAGGCCGATATTTCAATGTCACCTTCCTTAAGGTACAAAATAACATTAAGTCATCCTTAATAAAAGTTTCACCGTACCCATATCAAAATTCCCTTTCTCAAGGTGAATCTTAAGCCACAGAATGAACTCATTTCAAGTTTACCTTAACGTTAAGGGTATATACTTCAGGTAATTTTTTTTAAGTCTTGATTTTAAGGTAACATTGAAATACTGGCCCTTATTTATTGTGGAAAGTGCCAATAATAAAAAAAAAGTCGAACAAGTGCAATACGTCATTGGTTTTGTGATACCTATCAGAAGCTTATAAAATCTACAATAAAAAATAAGGGTCCGTATTTAAAAAAATAAAGATGATAAGTTGATAATAGCTTTGTTTTGGTTAGAAATTTGGAACGGTTCTGGACTTGCGGATTGCGCAGAACTGCTTGAGCACAAAAAATAATAGAGGACTGTTCTAATACTAGTTCTGAACCGATTCAGCACCAAAAAAACCAAAACAAGCCGCAAATCGCAAAATTCTAAAACAGTTCCTCCTTCAGACCAAGAACTGAGAGAACTGTTCTAGAACAATCGCAGAATTGTTCTTAAATAGTTCTAGATAAACCAAAACACTGTCAATACAGTTCGATTACGATTCTGAAAAAAAGAATACGCGAACTAGTTCTGAGTGAAACCAAAACAAAGCTAGTGATGGCCCAAAGACGAAACGTCTAATTTTAAATTTGATGGTGGCATCTTGTAGAGGAGAAAAAGTGGCAATGACGAAGTGACATTTACTTTGGGATATCTCTTCAAATAAGATTAGAAAAAAGTAAAAACGTTTTTGTAAAATTTCGGTTTATGCCGAATATTTTTGGAACTATTCGGAATTTCTCAAATTTTAAAACGGCATTTTGTTAAGCATCAAAATTCGCATTTTTTCCATAATTTAAAGGACAACAATTAAGAAATGCGGAAATCCAGACAAAAACGACCATGATTTTGCTATCAAACTTTTTTTAGGTAATTGCGCATGTGTTTAGGGAAATACCCTTTATGCCTACACTTTCAAACTCACCTGGCCATCCTACTTCCTTTCCAATTTTTTTCCAAATGTCGTCCGTGTTATTATTTTTTGACTTATCATCATACAATTCTGCATGACGTCTCATCGAAAGTAATAAAATTCTTAGTTTTGCTGCATTAATTCTTGAGACATCAGTTTCTGGATTCATTTCGTAGTCTTTCGTTTGACAAAAAAGTAATCTGCTAGGTAGGTATCTGCTGGGAACTGAAAACAACTAGAGTTAATGAGATGAAGAATCACCGTCCACCGGGTCACCGCATCGACCATCTACTGACCCAGACTCCCTGACTGCCGACTCGACTACTGACTACTGACTGGCCGACTCTTGAATGTTGAATTTCAGAGCGAGCACAAGAGAAGCAAAACATAAAACCCGCGTCCCATAACGCGATTCAGCGGAAACGAGAACTGAAAAGCATTCAAAACAAAACCCGCTCACAAGCTTCTTATGGTTAAGGGGATTGAATGCGCCTCAATGCCAAAATATTTTTTCCTCCGCGAAGCACCTAACGCATCATTGTATTCTTCCTCCCCTATTCTGGTGGGAATGAGATGAATGAAACGAGGAATGCATTGCGTTCTTAATTTCAACGTAACTTTTTAGCAGTTGAAGTTATATCAAATTTCTTTTTTGGATTCGACTTATAATATAGGGACGAATGGCGCTACCTATGTTTTTAGAAATCCGGTAATAGAAACGAGTTCTCGAAAAATTACAAAAATGTAATTCAAACTGGAAAAAAACGAAAAAATTAATCAATTTATAATTAATTAGCGCCAATCTTGTGTGTTAGCAATAAAATAGCACAAACCAGAATCCCAAAAATTATCTAGTTTTTTTTTTAGAAATTTAATCAATTTATGGAGTCTTTTTTAATTAGCGCCAATCTTATGTGTGTTAGCAATACAATAGCACAAACCAGAATCCCAAAAATTTTCTAGTTTTTTTTGTAGAAATTTACTTAATTCTTCTTGTCATTTTGCCTGTCTCTGTTATACCCGCAGAAAACCCTATGGCTCTTTCCTCCGCCTGTTTTGCGATAAATTTTAAATCGCTATCATGAAGGATCCAGCGCCAACCGGCCCAACAGTAGCCCAGTGCAATAATTGCGATGAACCTCGCATCTTTATTAGTATTAGCTTGTTGGAAAGTCGTATAGTTCGACGTGCGTTACAATATATTTTACGCTGTGTCTAGCCTCATGGCACCGGTATTCATACGAATCCCGGTTATGACGCGTTTTCGATGACTCCATTAACGACCGCCGGGATTTATCGTGGGTCCTGGCTATTGGATTCAAAATTCAAAGTCGTGTTTCTCTTGCTGCTTGAAGCTGTGATTAATTCCGGAATAGCTTTTGTGTATTATTGTTTCTTGTTGTGATACTGGTAAACTGGTATTAGAGTGGTGAGTACTTCGTTAATCCACTTTTCGTAGTAGTGGTTTAAAAAGGGAATATGGTTTATTTTCATTCAGTATTTAGGACTATAGCCTTTTTAACAGCATGCATCTCTGAAATAGGGTACTCTTGGACCCATGTTTATAGGAATTTTTGCTCTTAACTTAACTTGAGATGTAGAATCCGCAGTTAAAATATTAACCTCTAATTTTGGGGCATCCTGTGTAATGTTACTGAACATTAACGGCGTTGCTGTACAAGATCAAATGCTAAACAAACTTTCAAAATGATCCTGTACCTACATATAATAAAAAGTCATAATTTTATTTTCCATTAATGAAAGCTTATCGCGCCCGACTTTGTTTACTTTTTTTACTCTTCATAATAAATCTGCCCCAATACCAATGAACATAATAATTATTAACATCTTATATAGCCGGGATCCACGACAGTTACGCCATAACCGGGATTCGTATGAATACCGGTGCCGGGAGGCTAGACACAGCGTATATTTTAAACGGCGCATTCAATACCCTTAATGGTTGACCTTCAGGTAATCACCATACCATGCAAACAAAAAGGTCTAAATTTGAAGCTTTGCAAGTTTAAACGGTGTTGCCGTATTGTGCATCATGTATTCTAGGCCTTAAAAGCCCTTCCGCACCAATATAATTTTGTAACGGTATAAAAACTCTGAACCTTACTTATTCAATTTTGTGGGTACTTGGCACTTGCCTAAATTTTTTTTTCTCGCTGATTTTGTTAGTCGATAAAAAATAAGTCAACACGTGTTTTTTCTTTTTCTTCTTAGTCAAAAATTGACGGAGATACAACGCTATGAAATATGCCCATGACGTCACTTATCATATAAATTAGTGACGTCGCACATGCTCAGTATATCTATACAGGGTGTCCCACGGTGGATGGCGTATTAGACGTTTATGGAGAACTAAAAAGCGGATCATTTTGAAAATTTGGCAACTGGGATAAACTACCATAATCTACGCTTTAAAAATAGGGAGTGAAACCTACGCCTACCGGTAGGTCCTTTGTTAACCAACGATCGTACGCCTACCAGTAGGTCCTTTTTCATCCACCGATTGTGCGCCTAATACTGGTAGGTCCTTTTTCGTCAATTGATCTAGCGCCTACTGGAACTGGGAAGGTGTTTTATTACTTTAATACTTTAGAATCCGTATATCTTACCAGTCAGCTCTTGCTAGCTATAAATGCGTTAGTAAAATTTTGTTTGTTTGTAGAATTGTCATTATGAAATTCGTCCACTAAGCAATAGACCTTTATTAGTACCTATCTAACAGCTTTCTAATTTGAGCTTTAAACTTGTTGATGTTTGGAATCTGCTTCATTCTAGACGGTAACCTATTGAAAATCCTTCTGCACACACCTTGAATTTATTTATGAGTCTTTGATTGCTCGCTATGCTCGCCAAACCTCAAAAAGAGGATCCTTGGGAGCGCAGATGCATCAAAAACGAGGAAAACCTTTTCATTTACAACGTACCACATACGTAATGTTGGCATTTCTGACTTTTCAAAAGTTTGAAAGTGACACTTTTTTGAATTTTACTTTCCTCCCGGGTGGAAAGTGGTCCCGGGTGGAAAGTGCTCACTTTCCACCCGGGTGGAAAGTAAGTTCTCATTTCCTTAAATGTTTAAGACGAGTCCTGCATGTCAAACGTTTTTTTTAATGAGTCAAAACTTGTCAACAAATTTTTATTATTTTTTTTTGTATTTAATCGAAATTATGAGGGTTGTAATTCTTGTAAATAAAATAGTATACAAACCTCGGTAGGAAGTTTCATTCCTGTCTCGAGATTATAGTTAACTTCGACGCTTCGCGTCTCAGTTAACTAACTAATCTCTCGACAGTAATGAAACTCTTCCCACCTCGGTATGTAATATACTAGATATTCATTTACAACGTACCACATACGTAATGTTGGCATTTCTGACTTTTCAAAAGTTTGAAAGTGACACTTTTTTGAATTTTACTTTCCTCCCGGGTGGAAAGTGATCCCGGGTGGAAAGTAAGCCCTGATTTCCTTAAATGGTAAAGACAAGTCCTGCATGTCAAACATTTTTTTAAATAAGTCAGAACTTGTCAATAAATTTTTTTAATTAATTATTTAGCATTTGGTCAACATTGTGATGGTTTTCATTGTTGTAAATAGTATGCAAACCTCGGTTGGAAGTTTCATTCCTAGAAATAGAACACTTTCCACCTCGGTTTTTAATATACTATTTAAATATAGGTACCTACTTATCATCTTGTTCAAAATATTTTTGAGTCTCCGATTGCTCGCTCTGTTCGCCAAACTTCAAAGAGAAGATTTTCGGAATCGTAAATCCACCAAAAACGTGGAAAACCTTTTTCAAATATAAGTATCGCCTATCAAAAATGCACATATTATAATAATATATGAATAGGTAGGGTAGGCGACGGATTCTTAAATTATTATGAACCTAGCGGTAGGCTCAGGATTTTTTTTGTAAACAGTACCTATCGATAGGCGTTATATCATGTGGTAATTGGGGACCTACCATAGTTTTAACGTTATACATATACGGTAGCACACAATCATTGAAACAAACGGGACCTACCGGTAGGCGCAGAGTTCACTCCCTTAAAAATATTTTTGTTTATGCGGCGTTGCCGCTTTTACTCTAAACCAGTGGCACCATCGCTATTTCATATGGAACACCCTATATGTGATTACATATTTGGATTCTACGTATAATGCTGAGCAGATTTCAGGTGATATACCCTATACCTAAGTTCAACTGTTTTGGAAATATTGACAGTTGAAAATTAACTTTTTGCAACTTTGACAAGCTGTAAAACCTAAACAGTTAATTTTAGAGGAAAACCGATTTTACATTCCTATCTTAGATTTTCATAAACTATCATTTGACACCAACTTTGAATTTAACCGGAGATTAAATTTAATTGGAATTTTTAATCATGGATTAAATTCACAGTTGGTGTCAAATGATAGTTTATGAAAATCTAAGATAGGAATGTAAAATCGGTTTTTCTCTAAAATTAATCGTTCAGGCTTTATAACCTGTCAAAGTTGCAAAAAGTCAATTTTCAACTGTTAATATTTCCAAAACAGTTGAACTTAGGTATAGGGTATATTACATGAAATCTGCTCAGAATTTTACGTAGAATCGAAATATGCAATCACATACAGGGTGTTCCATTTAAAATAACGATGTTGCCACTGGTTTAGAGTAGAAGTGGCAACACCGCATAAACAAAAATATTTTTAAAGTGTAGATTATGGTCGTATATCCCGGTTGCCAAATTTTCAAATTAATCTGTTTTTCAAGTCTCCATAAACGTCTAATACGCCATCCACCATGGGACACCCTGTATAGGTATACAAAACTTAATATTTGTGTAACTTCCGGAATAATCATATTTGGGCAAAATAAAAAAATTACCTACCTATCGATTTTTTTTCGATTTCCTACAGACACTCTGTATATTAATGAATAGCTCATTGGATAGCTCTGCTTCTGCTGATTTCAATAATATGAAGTTCGATAGGTGTTATCTCTATCATGTCTGCTTTTGTCTTAAAAACAATGTGTCAGAAAATAACTTTGCATCTGTAAGGAAAATGAGAAAGGTCTCTTTTTAACACGTTGTTTTTTATGAAGAAACCAGTTAAAAATATCTTTTGCTCGAAAAGTGTTAGAGATAAACCTGTCGAATTTTGTATCATTGAAATCAGCAAAAGCAGAGCTATCCAATGATTTTATGATATATAGGGTGTCTCATTTGAAAACACTATGTTTGGTTCATAAATCAAAAACTATCACTTCTAAAGGAAAACTGACTACGCTACTGGAGTCCACGTAAAAATATCTATAAGAATCCGTTGTCACCTTTTCGATCACTTATGAGACAACCGATATACAAGAGGTGTCCCAAATACATTTTTTTCAAAAACACCTTGTATCTGAAAAACCCAAAAGGGCGATGACAATAGGGAACTTGCACATAAAATTAAATTTGGAATAAATAATAAAAAACAATAATAATCATCCTAATAAATGATGCAATTAGGAAAAAAATATAATATCTTATTTCTGGTGTCCAAAATCTTCAATTGATTATACAACTCATTGTACATTATTCCCATATGACATGAGAGGCTTAAGAAGTGATAAGCCTTTTGGGATTATCGCGCTTGGTGGCAATATTGTTATTAATATTGATAAAAATTAATAAAGTATTAAAGTTTAGTTCATTGTATAACCTTTTGAATACCACTCGATGTTTCAGGATTACCTAATACTTTTACCTGACACTCAACGCGTTACCAGCAACACCACTCCTCCTTCGGAGTCGTGGTGTTGCTGCGTAACGCGTTTCGTGACAGGTAAAAGTATTATCCGGTAATCCTGAAACCTCTTGTGGTATTACATTCGAAAATTCCAAATAATTCGAAATTCAAGACGCGATCAAAAACGTATTTCTATGGGCCGTGACGTCACAAGGCAGTAATAATCGGGTCGCGTCGCTGCCACGTCATGTGCTGTTGGTGTCGCCAATGTCAAATCTATCAGAAACTGCATATTTACATTTAAAAAAAACCATAATCTTTAATCTACCTGCTCGAAGTTCGAAGTGCTCGTCACTGTCATCGGAATTTTGTTGCCGAGTGACGTCACACTAATCGGTCGTTTCAAATGGCGATGTTTCGAGCGTAACTTCAAATATTCATTAAAAATTAACGGTTGATTTTTAGTGCTTGATTTTTGGCATAACTATGTCTTTAGTATAGTAGAACACATTTTTGAAATAAAAAGAAATGTGCAAGTTTCCTATTCTGTTGGTACCATCTTTCGTTTATGAAAAAAGTCGCCAGAGTTCGCGAAAACCGCATTCTTCCAACTCCAATATAGCAAGCTAGTTATTCCTTATGTACCTACGGGTGCTGCAATTTGAGTAGATAGTCAACACGGGTTTCACTATAAAAATCCGACCATAACCTCAATCTTTCATTCTTGACACGTGGTGGATGCGCCGTCGTTGACACGAAGGTGGATGCGCCGCCATGGCCCCATCTTGTCGACAGATGGCGCCATGGGACCTGCGCCCGCGGGGCTCTGCCCCCCAAAAAGAGGGCCCGCAGGGTTCCGCCCCCCAAAAAGGGGGCCCGCAGTGCTGTGTCCCCAAAAAGGGGCCCACGGATTTTATTATGGGTACCAGAAGAAGGGGTGGGGGGAAATGTCACCTGTCAAACGTCATCTGTCATACGTCATATGTCAAACGTCATGAAGTCATAGCGGGAGTTTTGAGTCGTTTCGGGTTCTGTGATGACGTCATAGCGGGAGAGTGCGGTGAATTCTTGCAATTGATCGACAGGAAGGGGTTCAAAATTACAGGTTCGGAGTAACATGGAGTTAAGTTTGCGTGGAAGGGATTGTTCCGAGTCGTTTCGAAATCGCTACGTATAGTTAATTATGGTTCGGGTTCTGTGATGACGTCATAGCGACCTGGGTCACGTCCATTTTTGCATCAAACGCCTCTCATTGCGTAAATGGAGTACACGCGTTATATAATTTTTACTTACCTTGCGTTCGGTATTTTGCTCAAAGAGCAGAGCGTGCTGAGCGGAGTCGTGATCACGTGACCAGTGAGCGATCAGAGCAGTTGAGCGCTGTATAAAAGTGCCAGAAATATTAATAAACGAACGCGAATGAGACTGCACCGAGTACACTTTTTAAATAAACGAACGGTAAAATCAAGCTCGGAGAACTCGGACCAAAATAACGAACGCAGGGTTATATGGTCACGTCAGTGTGTGTCGGTGGCGCCATCTAGCGTACGTAGTGCGACGTGTCCTATTACAGGATGCCGTAGTGGTAAATAAAGAAAATTCATGAATCTCAAGGTTGCACACCATCGAGTCGACGTTTGATGTCGGAGCGTTATAAAGAAAGGTATCATATTTCACAGTTTATTTTACTGATAAGCATTTCCGCTCTAGCGAAAATAACAAGCTGGGACTTGCATCTAATACCTATTTTGTTGATGAAAAAAAGGATATTTTCACTGCAGATTAACTATGGGAAATTTAATGAATTAAATGAGTCACACTTGTTTTTCAAAATTAAAACCTATTTATTTATTAAACCGTAGGGTACATTGATTTTTTCCAATATGGTACGTTAAATTCAATAATAATATTATGCAGCAAATGGCAATAAATATGACTACATTTAAAGTGTATTTCGGTGCGATGTCGTTGTCTGATAAAGTCCTATGGGAATTATTGTATGTTTGTTTCTTCTTGCTGTTGTGGTTCTCTGATGAGAGATCTCCATTCGGTATCTCCAACAGTTTCATCATGAAAATGCAGCCTCACCTTGTAACGCAGGTACGCCAATGTCGTTGATGACGGTATACGAGTCGTGAAAACAGCTAAATGGCCCTTATCTATTATTTCATAATGCATTTCTGTCCACGATGTTGTGTTATTAGGTGCGGAAAAATCCAGCATTATTGACATTTTGTGGACATTGTACGGTCTGTGTACATAGAAACTATTTTGCACAAGGGCAACCAAGAGAACATAGTACGATTGACTTGACACCATCATCAGGGACACTTTATCCGTTAGGACATTTAGGTCATGTCCTACGGGCCACTAGAGAATGAAGGCCAACCGCTGGCCTTTAATTTATAATATAAAATATAAAAACCCACTATACTAAAAACATCGACTTGTTTAATAGCAGAACTAGCATATACATACTTTCAATACTCTTTAATTCTTATAATTCACATTGCACAAGCACATTTGGTTTGGCCAGAGCGCACTGCCTGACGTCACGATGCTCTGGAATCGCTCCGCTCGCTCCATCGAGCATCAATCCGGAACACGCCCTAGAGTCACCGAGCTGCGCTGAAGAGCTCCGCTGAATCGCCGTCGCGTCATTAGAAAGTTCTCGTGATTCAGACGCTACGCTAATGCGGTACCGCTAACGATACGGTATTTTGAATGGTATTTTATAGTTCTCGGACAAGAAGATACAAAAATCCTCTAATCCATTATTCTGTTTACATTTTGACAGCTGAATTGAGTGATCTAAGCTAACTTTTTTTTGCTTGTTTGCCCACTTTTATTTGCCCTGAAGATTCCTGAGTTTGATTAATTTTCCCTTGGTGTTTTTAAGGCCGTTTTACAACTTGAATGCAATTTTTCGCATGCAAAAAAATTGCATTCAAGATTTCTTGCACTTCGTTTTACACCGGAATGTTACTCCCTCGCCGCTAACGCGGCTCTGTTCGTAAATATTCCTCGGGAATAATAGCTATCATTATTGACTCGTGGTATAATCTACTATTTGACAAAGCATAGCGTTACGGTAAAGCATCCGCTAACTCCCATTAGGTAGCGGGCTCCGCTAACGCTAATACCGTAAGAACTGTCATACTTGTCATATAACGTTACGGTATTTGAAATTTGGACAGCACGAGAACTCTCTATTAGCGCACCACGGGCCCGTGACAACTGGCAACGACTACAGCAGGAACCTGTTAGTGTTTGCGCTGCTTTGCCAAATTGTAAGTTTCTTTGAGCTTCTTCTCGAGCAACCAGGGACTTCAGCAGCCAATTCTCTCTTGTTCAACGAATTTTCCTCAGAGTTGCAACCCTTCATGCATCTTTTCTTCGCTAATGGATTTGATCCCAACCCATGCAGCTGTTATTCCGAAGCACCCATAAGTACACTTAGTCCCCAGCATCCATATGTGGTGATTGGTAGGCTGGGAGCTCAATGCCATCATTTTCTTTTAGGACGTTCCGACCATATAGCATGTTTTGTGACCATTCTTGTTCCATCATTTTGTAGTACCTTTCTTTGATTTTACCGAATACTACTTGGCAAAATTTGTTGTCTTCATATTCTGCCAGGTTAGTAGCTTGAAATCGTCTGAATGACCCTATTAACCCTATAAAAAAGAACAATCACTCATGAAAGGCCATACCAAATAATTTACCTACGGGCCAGAGAAAGGTTAAAGCGTCACTGACCATCATGGTTAGTAATTGAATGAATTTAAGATTCATTTACACATCCTTAATGAATTGGCGCAATGGTTAATCTAATGCAAACGATTTTTTTACCAAGAAAACTTTTATTTTAATAGAAACATACAAATTAGTCAACTTCATCGTAACCTATATATTTTGCAATAATATCATCACACATGTATTTAGCGCCATACTGTTTTAATTGCTGATGTAGTCCATACTGATTCATAAGCACACATAGGTCCTCCAAGGAGATGGAATTAGCCAGATACAGATTACAAGACTTGACACCATTTTCATATTTTTCCACATCTTGCGTGGAAAACCAACCATTAGTGTCGGGTTCTTGCTCAAGTGCTCGAAGTAAAAAGTACCTACATGTCTGTTTCTAAACTAGTATGTAGCGAATAGACAGCTTGTCTTATACAGGACGATTGATGATGGCAGCAGGCGTCACCACCAGTAATACTACAACCGGACATTATGACATGACTCTTCAAAGGTTGCTATTGTAGTGTGAAAAATAAAAAGCAAGCCTGTTTTTTATAGTCATTTATTAATACTAATACTAATTGGATTGGAGGGTGGTACAACACGCGTCCAGCTTATCTAAATCCCCGACAATTTTGCCTAGGTTTATAGTAGCAAGTTCTAGAAAGTAGCAGCTACGTTCACATTTGTTCAAGTTACACATGCTGATAATTGATTGCAAAAGATTGCTGCCGTTTTTGACATTGTGAGTTACATTCAAATATTGTAGGCAATCATCATAGTATACAATGAAATTTAAATCCTTGACTAATTCTAATCTATAATTTATGAGGGGACAAACAGTTAAAATTTGTTTGATGTCGTCCAAACAAAAACACAATGCACAATTATTCGACGTTAGAGTTAGAGCCTGTTCACTGAAAAACAATTCGACATACAGAGTGATATTCTCGGATAACGCCTGTTGTTGACCAGGCACAAGAGAGTCTTTGACGCCAGCAGCAGTTTCATTCACCATCTTGGAGACCTTTTCCATAAATTCATACCAGTCGAAATCGGCTAGAGTTATGCAAGTTTGATCTTCGGGCAAGTTTAGCATGGAGTTTACTATTTTGACTGCTGGCAGCATTCCTCGAGCGACGCTTAGGCCCACAATCAACTTGAAATTGTTCACCTGGTAGCTAACTTCGTTGAGTAAACGTTTCTCTTGAGCAATTTCCATTCGACTTTTCAAAATCAAACTGTCCAAATATTTCCAATAATTTGGCGTACGGTTGCCTGAAACATACGGTTGTCTGAAACTTATACACTTATTACGAGACCCCAGCCAAAACTATATTCAGATACTCCTTATATGGGGTGAGTTTGAATATCTCAGCTGCCAATGTGGAATGTGCAACAAACATAAAAATTACGACCAGAATAGAAGATTTTTATTGACATAAATATGATCACGCCGTGCCGCATCCTCTTCTATCTCTTTCCACCTCCCTACGTCCCCACCACCCGGCACAGGCTGTAACAGCAGAAATTATAAATTACTATACTTAAAGCTACCTGTTTACCAATTTTTAGTTTTATATTTTGTTTTAAGAAATCTTTACTCATAATTGACTAATTACCCTGAACTAAAAGTTGGTCATACTTTATTAAAAAGAGACTTGATGCCTAGGATTGCACGCTGGTGGCTCTCAATTCAACAATTTGATTTCGTTATTGAATACCGTGCTGGAAAGAAGATGAAATTAAAAGATTTATTTTATTAGAATAATTTAGTGAAATTAAGAAAAAATTATAAGTAATGTTCAGCTTTTTTAATTTGACACTTTCCATATGAGGAGCGATGGGAGGAAGAATACAGCGAAAAAGCGTGAGGTTAGGTGACCATTGGCGTGCTAACGTAGGGCGCTGGTGGCCTCACATTCCTTTGGAGTATCTGATTATAAAAGTCGGTCTGTATGTACAGGGTGGCCCAATTTCGATGTTTTGATTGGCTATATTAAAAACCAGCTGAAAAAATAGCCTCAACCTGTTGGGTAAAAAGAAATGAAAGAGTCAAAAATAATACTGGTGGAGAAATTTTTATTACATGCTTATAAAAAATGTACCACTAAGTTCAACTTAACCATCATTTTGGCTACTGTAAGCGTTTTGAAAATAAATACAATTTTATGATTTATATTCTATCACTTTTTTTTAGAGTTTTTTTTTTGTTTTGCATTTTTTGTATCATAGTTACTTACAACTAAAATTTCATAACACTGATAACTTTTCCAAAATAATTATATTACAAATAAAAGATCGACTTTTGAAAAAATAATATTGATTTTTATTTATTATTATGTTACACAATAAAACTCTTATAAAGAGTACTTAAGTTTTTAACAATTTTTTTTTATTATTGAAAACAAGGTTATAGAAGGTAAATAAACGTACAAATTCTTAAAGAATGAAGGCTTTCAAGAACGGTCCAATCTGTTCGGAAACATGATGACATCATCAAAAGCACAACCAAGATAACACTTTGCCTTTTGTAGATGACACAGTCAACAGACCGGAAAGAGCCTTCTCACCAGATAAAAAATCTTGTTCAACCATTAAGGTCTGGTTTGTATAGACTTTAGTTAACATTAGCACTAGAGTTAATTTAAAATCCTGTAGTGTTAACTTAGGCCTATAAAACTAAGCATATTAATTTTATTCCTATAAAAGATTACGTCAAGGTAAAGTTGTCCAATCTTTCTTCCAAGTAAGCCAAATGGATGAAAGTTATAAAATTGCAAAATAATAATTTATGATGTCCATATAAATCAATGTGACAGTACCTAGTATTTTGCATAAAGTTGCTTTTACCAATATATTTGTGGAAAATAAGCAACTAGTCAAATGATTATTCTAGAACAAATAAACATGTATAGCTAAAAAATCTAAAATGGAGTGTTTAGTGGCTAATTTTATTTGGTGTAATGCAACTTCAGTTTTTCGTCGAGACTGGTAATACGATTATATCATCTTGCCAAATCCAATTGTAACTATAAGTAAACTGAACAAATATGGAAAATAGAAATAAGGATATTGAGCGTGCAGCTTACCCTTGTTACGATAATGGCAATTTTAAAGAAAACAGATGGTTTTTTTTTATCCCATGAGAATATTATGATATAACCCGCATACTATAATACCTACATAGTAATGCCTGTATCACATCTGTGTATTTTTCCGTGTATTTATTCATGTAGTTCAGAGTGACAACCGAAAAACTTCAAACGCACCATAAATCAGCATTATGAAAAACACAATAATGTTGGCACCCTGAACTACATGAATAAATACACGGAAAAATACACAGATGTAATACAAGCATAAGAGTGTCAAGCTTCAAGAGTCCCAGTCTTTGACTCTCATTTCCTGAGGTGGGCCAAATTGGACAATTTTAATAGGAAACGTCAATTTCTGAGCAAGATACAAAAACATTAACCCGGCACTGTGTGAATGCTTCAGACCTTTTTTGTTTATGAAAATAATTGATTTCTGTAAAAGCTTTCTGAACGCTCTTTTTCAAGTAGAATCTAGTGGCGCTTTGTTTTTTTTCTATTTGGCCCCAAATTTGAGATATTGACCAATGTCTTATTTTTCAATAGGACACTCCCTATTTCAGTAATTATTCCTCAAATAGCTCGGCTTTTGTTGATTTTAATGATATACAGTTTAATAGGTTTATTGGGGAATAAAACTAAAATCCCTTCTTGTGATAAGAACCAATGTGCTTTTGTTTTTAACTGAGTTTAGTGTAGAAACAAAATATCCATAATGTTTAGCTTTTTTAATTTGATAATTTCCGTATGAGGAGTGAGGGAAGATAAAATACAGCAAAAACAGGTGTGGGTTCAGGTGACCATTGACGTGCTAACATAGGGAGCCACCAGATTACATTCCTTTGGAGTATCAGATTATAAAAGTTGGACGCAGGGTTTTCCCGTATATTTTTGCATCCCACTTGCAACCCTGCATTTACAGGTACATGATAGCTGTGAATACAAAAATTATATAGTTTTAGCTACATTTTCAGAATCTATCGTCAGAAATAAAAATTTATTTTCAGAAACGACCCCGCACAAACCTTATGAGAAGGACCTTTCTATCGATAAACTGGTTTGAAATAGGGTATTAGGTAGGGATTTGTGATTTAGAATAAAAGTGTTCACAAGTACAGAGTTCGGCTATGGCTAGATTCCGAGATATTTGAGGTCAAAGGTGGGTCAAAGTGACCAATATGCGATCATAAGATTATCCAAGATGCTGTCAAAGTTAAATTAAAATATTCGCTATATGGCAAACAAACCCTTCCCGGCCATATTTCCACGTATTTTGGATATGCTAATACAAATACATTTATTCACAACCACATCCGTAATGTTGACATTTCTGACTTTTAAAAAGTTTGAAAGTGACACTTTTTTGAATTCTACTTTCCTCCCGGGTGGCAAGTGCTGACTTTTCACCTGGGTAGAAAGTAAATCCTCATTTCCTAGAATGTTACAGACAAGTCCTACATGTCAAACGTTTTTTTAGATAAGTCAATGTTTTATTTTTATTTAGCATTAAGTCAAAATTGTAATGGTTGTAATTGTTGTAAATGAATAGTATACAAACCTCGGTAGAATGTTTCATTCCTGTCTCGAGATTACAGCTAACTTCGACGCTTCGCGTCTCTGTTAACTAACTAATTTCTCGATGGTAATGAAACACTTCCCACCTCGGTATTGTGATATTGACATATTTTGACTTTGATTTAAAGTAATAAATTCAATCCATCTGTCAGATAGGAAAATTCAATATGGCGTGGCGGCCAAGCAAGTTTGTTTTGAATGTGTTTTTATGCGTATTTTAAATTATTTTGCTTAGAGTTTTGCTTGCAACTTTGATTTGAATTATTTAATAAAATATTTGTTGACTAGGTACCTAAACTGATAAATCGGGCAGAATCTAGATATTTTTTTGTATTTTTTGGCCCATGTGTGGCCGCCACGCCATCTTGAAAGTCACGTGGTTTGAATTGCCTAATTGGTTCGACATGTATGAAAATAGGTTGACAAGAAATATACAGTTTGCGTAATAGCTTTAAAACAGTTATGAACTATGAAAAAACGTATTAACATTTCCTAACATATCATTTGTTGGTGTATAATGGCGTTCAGAAGAAGAATACCGTGTTATGTCTGCGACAATCTTCAGATACCACGCATAACAGCGTTACATGCTGGCGATGATAACGCTCTTCTACGGAATATCGCAGTAATAAAACGCGACGAAAATCGTAGACCATCAGCTGAGCTTACTCCAGATTCAAGAGTATGCAATAATTGTATAGTAACAATGTTTAAGATTAAATGTACTATCACAGACAACTTCTGGTACTTGCCTTATATGTAATCGACACAATGATATCCGCCAATTATCATCAGACTTGTGGGATTGATATTTTTGTAAAAAAAAAAACATACATGTCCCAAGAAAATATGTGTTTGTACGGCTATTTGCACCGCTATAACTTAAGGGACATTTAATCCAAGTGGAGCTTTGGAAGACATCATTTGGATCATAGAGGATTTCTTGTGCGTCTTATGGAAGGATTGAGATATATCAACAGACCATATATAATAAATGCACTGAAGAATTTGAAACGCTTTATTCCATTACGAAAGCTGATTTTAACGACCTTTTTACTTAATGCGATCCAGTGCTGGCGGAAGAGGGATATAGGAATGTCAGCAAAAAGGATCTTCTGTGTTTTCTATGCAAGTTAAGACTAGGTCTGAGTGATGAGTATTTACAAGTAATTTTCCAATATTCTTCGAGACAGGCTACAAGTATGGCAATATCTACAGTGAAGCAATCGCTGACAAGAAGATTTGTTCCCGAAAATATCGGCTTCGAAGCTGTTACTACAGAAGAATATATAGAAAGGCACGTAACACCTTTCGCAAAATCCAAAAGCGATTGTGTATATTGATTGCACATATCTTGATATTGAAAAAAGTACTTGCTTTAAAAGTCTTGCGTTCATTATACTGTGGCCATAGAAGTAAACACCTTGTTAAACCTTCTATGGTAGTTGCTTCTGATAGATATATCAACATTTAAGGACCATACTTCTCGAATGCGGCTAACAATGATGCTAGAATACTATTGAATAAATTCAATCGATATGTTAATGGAATGCGGAACTATGATTTCAACATGGAGATATTAGATTGTGGATATCGAGACGCTATACAGTTTTTACATAGAATTAACATGCTTACAATAATCCCACCTATTTTGGAAAGGAACCCATCAGTTTTCAACTGAACAAGCAAATGAAGCACATATAGTGACTAAAACACGGTGGATTGTTAAAGCGCGTGACGGACACTTGAATAATATTTTCAAATTCTTTGTTCCGGTTTATGTGCCGGTATTTCCAGTAATAAATGTAGAATATTTACATGAACTTACTTTTGGAACGTACCAAGTGTACTTATCACCATCTTACATTCAAGACGGTTCACTTAGTTGACCAGGGAGGTGATGAGCAAAACGAAATTAACTTTGAAATTGATTAAAATACCAACGAACCTGGATTTTTTAGTTGTTTTCCCGATTTAGGAATGCTACTAAGCATCAGGTATGGATCGCGTTTGACAAGGAATATAACGGAGTAGATGGTAATGGGCAGAACCTATTAAGGACTATCCACACACATCAGTTGCGTATCAGTGCCGTTTCAGTTCAGTATCAGTGACAGTGGAAAATAAAATATCGTTGCCTAATCTCAAATGAACCTGTTTAGACAAATCCGGCGCAGTGACGTTTTTTACCATCAGTGCTGCCTCAGTGTCAGTTCCGTGTTTTTTATTAAAGTCGGCAACGATATTTTGTATATTTCACCGACGGAAATCGATTGGAATTTGCGTTTGATCTCTGAATTCTGACATTTCACTGAAAGCATGGTACGGACTACAGACGGAAGTGTGTGAATTGTCACCACTGATGAAGCACGGAGAGCACTGATACTGAACTGACGCGGCACTGATACGGAACTGATGTGTGTGAATAGTCCTTTATAGGTTATTGTTGCACTTGTAAATCTGGAGCCGAAACCTTAGGTACATGCACACATGTTGCTGCTGGTATTTGGTATTTGGGATATCCTAGGCATCAAGAGAATGTTCGCTATCCAACCAACAGACCCCTACGCAGTGTGCTGCACAGAAAACTAGTTTCAACCAATGAAATTCACTCTGACTGCGGTTTGTGACTTCTGTGCGAACAAACCTAATAATTAATGAAATATTTTATTCTACTACCGTGCGTAAAGTACTAACTTTACGCACTATTCAGTCCACTTCACGCACTAGTGTGTAAAGTAATTCGATTCACACACTAGTGAGTAAAGTAATGTCAATGACAGATGTTGACACTGTCAACGTAGTAGTATTTTTCTGGTAAATTACTTCATGCACTAGTGCGTAAAGTGAAAATACTTCACGCACTAGTTCGTAAATTATTTGTCTAAATCTATTTTCTTACACATATTTGATTGGTAGTAGAAAAAAATTTGTATGCAATATGTGCGTAAAGCACCTTTTTTCACTCATGTGACTGTCAAACTTCACACGTGAAAAAAGGTTCACTTTACACACTTGTTGCATAAATAACTATTTTATCAACAATATTTTGCTATATATATTTCTTGTCAACCTATTTTTATACATGCCAAACCAATTATTACGTCAATTCAAAGTCAAAATATGTCATAATGGGCACTTTCCAAATTTCACCGATAAATTGACCAGTCAGGTTGAATAAACCGGTAGCTATCAAAAAATTCTGGTAAAAATTAGGTGTAAGTCCGGTTACAAAATTTCTATGATGCATTTTGGAATGCTTTAATGTATTAAAGTTTGGTTGTGACGGTTGTGTAGCAACAATTTAACGAACGCCTGCCGTAGCGCCCATCCAAAGTAATAATCCAAACCACGTGACTTTTGCCAACCAGCCGGCATTTTGAAATTTTTATGAGGTTAGAATACGGATTGTTACATGTTAACGATCTCTTTTTTGACATTGCTTCGACAATTTGACGTTTGATTCACGCATAAAACGTCAAATTTTCGAAGCAATGTCTTAAAAGAGCGAATTTCGCGGTTATGAGTATTAGGCTTAATCCTGCCTGGTTTTAGACCCGACGTACGTCCACCGAAAACAGACAATTTTAATTAAAATCATTTGTATTTTTAATTCATAGGTCTAAAAAAACAATTAGAGCATGAATTATAGAGAAATATGTTCAAAGTTTGACGTACAATAGGTTCCAATACTAAGAAATGCCCAGAACCCAAGATATTCCCGTCTGAAAATCACTCTTTTGAATCCCCCATAAGAAATACATTGCTGTCAAATTTGTTGAAATGTGTTTAGGAACCCATTTTAAATTTCGCGCCCGATTTTTCCTAACCTAACTAATATGGTGAATTTTGAAACAGATGATGTGGTTCAACCGGTAAAAAGTCGGTACATTTTGGAAAGGTTTGGTGAGTAAACTAATAAACCGGTATTGCACCGGTTCAGAAACCGGTGAATTTTGGAAAGTGACCAATATTAAAAATGTAAATGATCGTATATTGACTTTCGACCCCAAATATCTCGGAATCTAGCCATAGCCGGACTTTGTACCGGTGAACACTTTTAATCTTAAATAACATTCCCTACCTGGGCCGGTATTCTGGTTCTCAAAAACGCTCACCCCTTTCTAGTCTCTCAGCACTTTAAATGCAAATTTACATTGAAAGTGCCGAGCGACTAAAAAGCGGTGAGCGTTTTCGAGAACGAAAATACCGGCCCTGATCCTCTGTTTTGAGCTTATTCGACAGAAAGGCCCTTCCCATAGAATATAGTATGACATTGCCTCGGACATTACTGTCAAAAAATTATCTGTCGGAATAACCTTTGAACATTGATAAATGCTCAAAAATTTTCTCAAGCTTGTTGCTTATAGGATACTAACCCAAACAAGAAGTTTTCAAAATCTTATAAAATTTTTTCTAACAATTATCAATATCCTCAGGATATTAGTACTGAAAACAGGCTGTTGCTATGACATTTTTCCAGTAACACACTTTTTCCAATTAAGACATAGGGCAACATGAAATAGTTGGCGAGCTTCCAAAATCATGTGAAAAAGTTTACTACACAAAAAACGTTGTTATTTATGTAATAAAGAAACTAAACAGTTTAACCGTTTGCTTGTCAGGAAGAAAATAAAATTTCTTAAAATATTTTATTATTTAGAGTACGGGAATTTTAGGTATAGTCTTAGTACCGCTTACTTCTGAGAATATCATTCTGAAGAGATAAAAAAAAAGTTCACCTGATTTCTTGAAAATAACCACCTCTTAAAACCGGGGTGAGCTGGCACTCTGGCACCTATAATTTGATGAGCTTACAACTATTTACTGGTCTTTGGTGCTGGAAAAACTAAAGAGATTTCTAATATCAAAACTCACAAGCAAGAATAAAAGTAACTGAAAAAAAATTCAAAATTATTTCTCTCAAGTCAGAATAAGCTATTTTTTTCTGTGGGACTATACTTGTTTATCTATTTAATAATACAATAAAATAGATAAACAAACATACTGGGTAAATAAATCAACAAATACTTAAATAAAGGACTAATTTAATTAAAAACTAAACTGACAAACTTATCCAATAAAAACATGTTTCTTTGTACCGAAAAAACTTAATAGAGAAACCAGACGGGATGGCAAATATTCAAAACAATTTATTGACAAAGAAAAGTAAAGTGTTTTTTTTTATGGAAATAAATATTTACCAACCCGTCCACAGCATCAGAAACCACCTACATAGAAGTACTAGCAACTAAACAACTTAAATTGTTAATCACAGACTTGCTGGTCGCAACAATACAATAATAAGTATGCTAAGATTATTCTATAGTTCACAAAAACAAAAACATCTTAGATTCGGCTAGAAAGTAATGTTTGCCAAATGTAACCTATTTCTTAAATAAGATATTTCATACTCCATTAGGGTAAAAGTAATGTTTATAATACAACGCCCTACCTCCAATGCCTATGGGCATATTTACAGGTGCGGCAATGGAATCGGTTGAGACCTGAAAATTAAGTTAATTTTTTTTTAGTATTTGTATGTTTTCTACCATTTGTCTTATTTGAGTTTAAAATGACTATATGGGGAAACAGCTAATTTCAAAAATGCAATTGGGTTTACAAAGCATACCGTTTCCATGAAGTGGACAGGCAATGTAATGGTCGTTCAATAATAAATTCATGTCTTTATTTAAAAATTGTTACAAAAAATAAAACGAAATGATGTCATAGAACTGCCCAGTCCTGTACAGATTTCACCTAACTTACACTATCTTGATACCACCTGACTTGAGATGAGGCTTAATTACTAAATACCTAAATAAACATATAGACAGTAAGATTCCAAATGAATAATAATAGTCTGATCCGTAAAAGGGGGTCGCTCATGGGCAGATGTAAACTTCGCTCAGAAATAATTTATTGAGATGAAAAGAGTTTTGCCTGACAGGCATACAAAGAATGGCATAGATGCTTGTTTAAGGGATTCTGGTAGCACTTGGGTCCCAATGCAAAATTGCTGAATTATAAATGGAAAACTTTGAGTAGGAAAAACTGCCAAAATTTTGCGATTGTGTTGTTTATTCATGGTAGAGAACACAATGACTGCTACTAATACAAACTCGTTTCGCTTATAGTACAAAAACGTTGGAAGGAAAGAATAGTTTCCGCAGGCAGTAAAACCAACTGCCTGCTATACGAAAATCAACATGATTTCACGATATATGCTGCAGTTTTGCGTTATACCAAATGCATGTTGAAGAATGATCCTCAGACTGTGAAATGAAGTTTAATGAGTCCAAATGTATCGGTCCAAACAATCCAAATGAAGAATACGAACTAAACAATGTGACATTACAATCTGTGACAAATCAAAATAACCTAGGAGTAATAAAAACTTCAGTCCAGAAATGGGAGAAGCACATTTTAAATATTTCCAAAAAAGCCAATTTTTTTGTATGCCTCAATAAAAAAGATCACTCAATAGAAATGATAGGCAAATTGTATAAAAGAGCCATACGACCAAAACTTGAATACACTTTCTCAGTGTGGAATCCCTACTATGTCAAAGATATAGTTCTAGAGGAGATACAATAAGGAGTTACAAAAATACCACCAGAACTATGAGAACTCCCATACACAGACAGATTGACAAGACTAAAACTAACAGCTTTAAAGGAGAGAAGAACATAGAGGAGATTTAATCGAAACATACAAAATAACCAGTAAATACTATTAATGCAATATCAAAGAAATCTTTGTACAAAGCCAAAACTATCTTCGTTGGCACTCCAAGAAACTTGAATACACAGATTTGCGAGTGCGCCGGAACAACGCGCTATGAAATCGTTCGTGGAAATTACTAAATCATGGGAAAAACTATCGCAGTTTTTAAAAATTTTCTTAGTGTGAACAGTGTAACAAACCTCAAGCTACATCATAAGATAATTATTTTTGGAAAAAAATGGTTTTTATCGTTCAGAAAAAGGGTTTCAAGTACACGGTGGCCCAAATTTGAGCCTCATCATTGGGATCTCGGAAACCATAAGAGATACAGGGTTGGGTAAAGTATGGCAAAGTTGCGCAATTTCATGACCAATAGAATGCTGTTTTGAAATTAGAAAGATTCCGAAGATATTCGAAAAAAACCGAAATTTTGTAAAATCGTTATTTTTTCCCGGGCTTATTTAAAGGGCAATTTTAAAATAAAGGTCACTTTATCATTGTCACTTTTTCCCCTTTAGAAGATGGTGCTACTAAATTCAAAATCCGACGTTTCGTCTTCAGGCGGCCATCTTCAACTTACTTTTTTTAAGTCTGGACCTGGATTTTTTATTTGCGATTTTGTCATTTTTGGGCATCCTAAAACCGATAATGTTTATAACTTTTCAATAACTAACACAGTAAAAAAACCAGGTCCGTATTTAAAAAAAATAAATTGATGATGATTCCAGAGAAACGAAACGTTGGATTTCAAATTTAATACCGCCATCTTGTAGAGAAGAAAAAGTGACAATGAGAATGTGAAATTAGTTTCTCAAAATATTTTTTAAAAAAACAGGAAAAAATCAAAACTATACGAAAAAAGCATGAATTTCTCGTATTTTTCTAATTTTTTCCTGATTTCATTTTAAAAAATTATGAAAAATTAATTTCACATTCTCATTGTCACTTTTTCTTCTCTACAAAATGGCCGTATTAAATTTGAAATCGAACGTTTCGTTCTTCTGGAATCATCATCAATTTATTTTTTTTTGAATACGATCCTGCTTTTTTTACTGTGTTATTGAAAAATTTTAAACAGTATCGGTTTTAGGATGCCCAAAGATGACAAAATCGCAAATAAAAAATACAAGCCGTATTTAAAAAAGGGGAGTTGAAGATGGCCGCCTGACCATCGTCTAAAGGGAATAAAGTGACAATGATGAAGTGACCTTTATTTTGAAGTTGCTCTTCAAATAAGCTCGGCAAAAAATAACGATTTGACAAAATTTCGGTTTTTTCCGAATATCTCCGGAAGTATTCGGAATCTAGTTAAATGAGCATAACTATCTTTCTAATGTCAAAACGGCATTCTATTGGTCATAAAATTGCGCAACTTTGCCATAATTTAACCGACCTGGTATCTCTTATGGTTTCCGAGATTCCAATGATGAGGCTCGAATTTAGGCCACCCTGTACAGTAACCTAAAAGTGTCGGGAAAGTGTTTCAAATGCAACGAACCTTGTATTTTTAAGGAAATTAAGTCGGAACTCTTTGGTTTTCCATGCGATTTCTGTATGCAGATATCGACGACCGAATTAAGAGCAATAGTGCTCATCTCGAGAGTGTTGCCGTTCCTATGCAACGTTTGTAAGGCACAATGCAAACAACTTGCAAAAGAAATACCAGACATAAAAAAAAAAACAAGTAGGGCAACCAAAAAAGTATCAGCAAGCTAAACTTGATTCCAGAGCAAATGCAAAAAGTCGAGCAAAAAGTAGAAGAACTTAAAAAAATACCAAAAAGGATGCACAAAAATAAAAAATATATAGAAGCTCTGAAAACAAATACTACCAACCACAAGGATCTAAAAGACACTGTCACAAAGTTACAGCAAGGTATAAGTGGCCTGGAAGCAAACCCAAACCAGGTCACTCACATAGGCAATGTTGAACCAGCTATCAGCGAAATAGAGGATAGAGAGCGGAGAGCTGTCAATGTTCTCCTATTTGGTATTGCTGAATCCAAAAAACAAGAACCACTTGACAGGCAGGTAACAACACAAATACTTACTAAAATTGGCGAAGAACTCCCCATCGATGTAAAAAAATATCGGGTAGGAAAATACAAAACCACAAAAAAACGGCCTTTAAACGTAATACTATCCACTAAACAGGAAGCTATTCAAATCCTAAAAAAGAAGAGTGACCTTGATCAACTCAACAAGGGCGTATACAGGAAAACAGACTAGACACCCACCCAAAGGTTATTCCTTAAACAACTAATTGCAGAACTGAAAAGCAGAGAGAGCAAAGGGGAAAACAACCTAAAAATTGAATACATAAAAGGAGCCCCAAGAGTCACCCAAGCAAGACGGAAATTTTTTTAAAACTCTTCCAATAGTAACAACACCCTCCAAGGTAACCAAAAAAAAAACTAGAACACAGTGAGGACATTGAGGTCGCCTTCTGGTACACAAATGCAACCTCTGGGTTGCGTTTAGAAATAGCACTCTGGGTGTGAGAGTGAACCTAGAGTAACTCTAAACCGTTCATAAATTAACAAGTGCTTACTCGGAGCGTTACGCTGGAATCGTTCAGAAATCGAGAGTTGACGTGCCCAGAGTGCGCCCAAATTACCCCACTCAGGGACTGGGTTGAAAAACGCCCCGCGGTTTTTACTGGGATTGACGTTGACATTTAGCGCAACACCCCAATTACGTTCAGAAAAGGCGCACCCAGAATGCACTCCAAGTGATGACGTCAGAACACTCTGACAAACAACTACTCTACCTTCACACTCCATTTCTAAACGCACTCCAGGGGCCTTATTCTGTATTTATTTTTTGTAGACCGAATCTCTCGGTTCGGTACACTATCGAAGGGCACAGTTATCGAACATTCGGTTCAATAGCGTACTTTGCAATTCAATATGGCTATTCGGTAACCATTTCGTTCGGTTTGATAGGAATCGAAGGGCAACCGGAAAAATGTCCGAACGCCATGCAATGTTGTCGGATTGCTATGATCCCAACCAATCAGAGTGCATGTATTCGTGCTTGACAGTTGACAAAATGATAGTTGTCAGGCTATTTTTTGATTTTGGTTGACAGTTAAATGAAAGTTTGTGTTGTTTACATTTAGTTTTCAATTTTATTCTGCTTTTTGCCGGTTCCGCCAGTAATGCGAATACACCAAGCGTCACGGCTATAGCCAAAGCTGGAGAGAAGAGCTTGCTACTCTTGGCTATATACACACGCATCTGCTGCTACACATGATGGATTGTTTTAGTAGATCAAAAACGTTTGGAGGTACGGTACAATACTCCCCCAGTCGGATCTCCGAGGGTTTCTGCCCATCGGCTCAAAAAAAAAATCGTTAAACTTTGCAGCATGGAACATTCGTACTCCGACTGTGCAAAATACGACACTACAAAACATGCAGAGAGAAGAACGGCCACAATTAGCCAAAAAACTAAATCGTAAATATTGACATTTCTGCGACGATGGTAACAAAATTCCTGGATGAAAACACTGAAAACAGTCCCACTTCTACTCGAGGATTTTCACTGGAAGAGGAATCCCTGAGGAGCCTCATGTTAATCCTGTTATTACTAGTCTTATCTGTTTCCTTCTGTACCTATAAATATAAAATGTATATTGAAAAAAACTGATTAAACATTAACACGCGTCATCATAACGTCAAAAACCTTTACCGAAATTCAAATCGAAACCCACAGTGCTATCGGTCAGCGAATCGAGGCTTCGATTGAGTTACCGATCGGTTTGATGCTACGGAATAGCTTCCACGCTACCAAACCGAAAATGACGTCACAATCGAAGAAATTCTACCGAATCGAACGGTTCGTTCTTTACAGAATAGGCTTCCAGTGGTGAACAAGCTAGATGAACTAAAGTTAAGCATTGCAAAACAAAAAACAACCTTTGTTTTCATAACTGAGACCTGGCTCAAGCATGCCATTGATAGCAGTATCATAAACATCAAAGGGTATACCCTTTTTCACAACGACAGAAAAGAATGCAAGGGTGGAGGTGTCTGTATGATGGTCTGGGAAAAAATCGACGATCAGTCCATCCATTCAACAACAACAGAAAAATATACTACTGAAGGCAATGTCAAATCAATTTGGGTGGACGTACAGATCAACAACATAACCCTACTCTTAAGTTGTATTCAAGGTGCGGATAAGAATGAACTCTACAGGAATCTCCGTAACCATTAGAGATACAGGGTTGGTTGAATTTGGAAAAAGTTGCCATTACTGAGCTCAGTGACGTGGTGTTTTAATATTTCGGAAATTCCGAATGATTCTGAAAACATCTATAAAAAACCTAATTTTGTCTAAATCGTTTTTATTTTTTTCTGACTCTATTTGAAATGAAATCACAAAGAAAATGTCACTTCATCATTGCAATTTTTTCTTGTCTACAAGATGATACCATCAAATTCAAAATCTGACGTTTCGTCCTTGGGCCACCATCATCAACTCATCAATAGAGTCAGAAAAAAATAAAAAGGATTTCCTCAAAATTCGGTTTTTTATAGATATCTTCGGAATCATTTGGAACTTCCGAAATATCAAAACATGACGCCACTGAGCCCAGTAATGCGCAACTTTTTCCATATTTAACCAACCCTGTATCTCTTATGGTTACGGAGATCCCTGTAGAGTGCATCCTTATCTGGGACACCCTGTATATAGGCCAAACTACACAACCGTCGAAAAAAAACAATGCAATGATAAACGGAATAAAAAGGGTCTTTAGCAAAAACCCCTATGCATAAGTGTTAGGTGACTTCAATTACCCTCAGATAGACTCGAATAGCCTACAGTTAAATCGATATAAAATATGTGCACAGGAATTCTTGGTAAACTACAGAGAGACAAATGCAGATCAGATAGCAAACTTCAACACAAGAGTTACGGAATCAAGTGGAATCACTATTGGATCTTTTCCTTGTTACTAACAAGAAAACAATTTATGATCTAAAATGTGATCCACCTCTTGGTCTAAGCGACCATTTAGTGATATGCGTAAGAACTCAATTATGGCGTTTCCGATTGGTAGATTCAGTGCGCACTGAGTGTATTTGCATCCTTTTAATCGACCTGTTGAAGAAAAAGAGAGCAATAGAAAAAATTGCACTAGTTCCGCACTAAATCTACCAATCGGAAACGCCATTAGACTGCTCAATCAGACCAACCAAAAAAATTCAAAAAAGACACTTCTGGTCTTTTTTGAAGGTTTCAAAAAATAGTGACATGCCATTTTTTGTCGACTTTTACAGTTTTTTATCAAAAAATTCTGTTTTTGACCACCCTGTACATGCTATTCCAAGTTTTAGTAGTTTTATATTATTTTTTCGAGAAGCGGAAACTTTTATAAAGAATAACTTTTTTACGTAAAATTAATAATAAAAAAGTTTCCCATATGCTGCGAACTTAAGTGGACACACTGTATATCTGGACTAAGAAAAAGCATTCGACAAGGTTCCCCACAGAATACTTTTGGCTAAACTGGAGCACTATGGTGTTGGATGCAGTTTACTGAGGCTCATTAGGTGTTTTCTAACCAACAAAGGCTACTGGGTCAGAGCAAGTGGAATCCTGTCCCAGGAACACAGGGTAGTGAGCGGAGTACCCCAGGGATCGGTATTGTGGCCACTCTTATTTCTGGTGTATTTAGTGAACTCCAAAATAAAATAACTGCCTCAATAGCATTTTTTGCTGATGATACAAAGAGGTACACAAACCCATTGACAAACGCTAACAACCAAAAGAAAGACCTTGAGGAGATTGAAAACTGGACAGATACCAGGGCTAACCAAGCTAATGCACGGGCTACTTAAATCACCCTGTATATGTGTAGAAAAGCATTAAAAAACCCATAGAGAAATATAATAAACCAAGGTAAGAGTTACTGATTCATGATACAAATGCTATGCACAAATGAGTGAACCTAAAATTAATTAGTTTAATAAAAATACATGATTCTGGTAAGATTTACAATGTGAAAATCATTAAGTTCATGCATAAATAATAATTATCAAATACTAACCTATTATTAGTGAAAAGTGAGATGTTTTGGCTGTTTGCCAATGATCAAAATATACAGTGAGCACGTAAAGGTTTGAATAAAATCTATAAAATATACAGGGTAGATATTTTTCAAAAAACCTCGGACACATTAATTTTTGATTTTAGTGGCCGTTTTTTTGATGATAATACCATGAATACAGGTTGACTCAAAAACAAGTTATGACAGCTAACTTCATTTTTTTAAATGAAAACACCAATTTTTTATTCCATTTTCAAATTCTACATTAAATTCTGAACCTATTTCATGGATCATGTCTTATACCTATCTTCAACTGTTTCGGAAATATTGACAGTTGAAAATTGACTTTTTTGCAACTTTGACAGGCTGTAGAACCTAAACGGTTAATTTTAGAGCAAAACCGATAATACATTCTCAGTTTTTCATAAACTATCATTTGATACCAACTTTGAATTTAATCCATGGTTTAAAATTCCTGCTAAATTCAATCTCCGGTTAAATTCAAAGTTGGTTTCAAATGATAGTTTATGAAAAACTAAGACAAAAAAAGTATAATCGGTTTTGCTCTAAAATTAACCGTTTAGGTTCTAGAGCCTGTCAAAGTTGCAAAAAAGTCAATTTTCAACTGTCAATATTTTCGAAACAGTTGAAGATAGGTATAGGACATGATACATGAAATATGTTCAGAATTTAACGTAGAATTTAAAAATGAAATAAAAAATTGGTGTTTTCATTTAAAAAAATGAAGTTAGCTGCTCGGTTAGCTGTCATAACTTGTTTTTGAGTCATTATCATCAAAAAAATGGCCAATAAAATCAAAAATTGACGTGTCCAAGGTTTTTTGAAAAATATACACCCTGTATATTTTATAGATTTTATTCCAACCTTTACGTGCTCACTGTATAGATTTACTTCACGGAAATTTTTTGATTATTTATTTTTGTTTCTAGGCCAGCGTTTTCCCGCATTTTTTTCTCTGTCGACTGCGGAAAAACGCTGGGCTAGATTTCTATCTTCAAAAATAACAAGACTATTCTAAAAGTTCGAAAAGCCCGCCAAATATTATTTAAGTTGGTCTTGTAGTGGATAGTGGCGCTAGTATCGATATGACGTCATCGCGATGCCAGTGTCGCACCACAGAATCGGTAACTCTCTTGGTTTATTATATTTCTCCATGGAAAAACCTTTCTGTTAAAATTATTAAAAAATTATACATAACCTACATAAGGCCTAAACTTGAATTTGCACACTCGGTATGGAATTCCTACTTTGTTGGTGACATAGAATTGCTGAAAGGGGTGCAGCGTAGAGTAACCCAAATACCACCGGAATTAGATCTGCCCCATCCTGAAAGGTTAGAAATATTTGGTCTACCAACACTAAGAGAAAGACGATCCAGAGGAGATATAATTGTAATCTACAAAATTCTAAACAATAGCTACACCTGCGAAATGGATCTGTTTCGGAGAAGCCAATCTAACCAACTCCGAGGCCACACCAAAAAATTGTATAAAGAAAAAAACAACAGGCTGCCAAGAAAAAACTTTATTTCAAACAGAGTAGTGTACACATGGAACGCTCTGAGTGAGACAACTGTTAGTAAACCAAATATAAACTTGTAACAGCCGATTCAATAAAAATATAAACTTGTTCAAAGTGTCACAGGATGATGAAAATAGAAACCTAGCAGATCAATTGGTGCACTTGTGCACTTTAATGAGTAAAAAAGGCCTATCTGAAATCTGAAATCTGTGACAACCCCTAAATTTGTCACATTGTTGCCTGTGATAAACATGTAAATTGATAGAATTGAACTGTGATAGAAACTGCAAAACAAATAAGTTTAAAAGTTAGTCTAAAACTAATCAATAGTTACATCGGTTTATCCGCCTACTATTGGAACAATAAAACAATAAACATACAAGAAAAACAGATTTTTAAACACAGCAATAGCTTCATCGGTTTTACCGCCTACCATTGAACAAATTACATGATTAAGATAAGCTCATCATTTTAAAAATAATAACAATATAACTTGAATCTTGGAGATGCTTAGTAATGTCTAATCCCAGTAGCAACAGTTAGTGTTTGACTCAAAAAAAATACAACCTTGTGAATTCTTACCTATTTCATAGAATCTACCTTCGGTGGTGTCTGTGTCTGTAGTGTCTATCTCTTTGGGGCGTTTTTTCAACGTCAGTCCATTCCGGATCGTTTGGATCCTCCTCATCCTCCTCTTCGTCCTCCATTATATTTTCTTCCTCTTCATAGTCCAAATCCATCATAGCATCTTCGCCTAAAAATTAAATTTCACTTATTAGTTTCTAGAAACTACTAGTCTTGCAGGCTAGTACCTACCTATAGCAGACTCGGTGGACTCGCTATCCGCTGAATCCGGGAAATCTGGCTTTACGTCTTCTTCGCAGGCAGGATCATCATCAGTTTTATTGAGAGTATCATCGCCAATATCTTGTGCTCTATAATTTGTCTTGAGTTCACGATTGGATTCTGGCATATCTTTGATTAATAGATCGTATTCCTTGTCAGGAAGTGGAAACGCTCGTGATTCATATGGAGGTTGCTAGAAACAATGAATATTTTTTTTATTATGGAGACACCTTGGTACAATATAAATATTCTACAAAACTAATAAGTAACAATCAAGGTAGCAGTTCGGAGATTGAAATCACCTTTTGGTACAGTAACTTGCAATCTATTACCAACAAAATGAATGGTCAATATCAATACAAAAAAATAATCCTGCGTGCATCTTAGTAACAGAGACTTGGCTTAATATGCACATACTCCTGTAACCTTGACATCTCTACCTTCATTGACAACCCCCATCTATGACCACGTTTATCTCGGGCCGTTCGATCGGATCTAATGCATCCGATAGAAACTCCATCCGCTTGAAAACAGCGAGATAAACGATGACGCCTGATTTTGTATCGGATGGAAGTCTTTAAATCAATCCTGTTTTTCAATCGGATCGGACTTTCTAATCCGGATCGAAATTTTTCCTTTTACGACAGCAACGCGATTCAAATGAAACTTGGCAAGCTTGTCTAACCTCACTTTTTTAGTGTTATTAACTTGTTTTGTTATGAAGTAAAGTTTTGAAAATATAAGTTTTTTTCCTTTAAATGGATCTTCTTTCCTTGTAAAAATGAGAAACTGCTTTCCCCTTTTCCCTCTCATGGGAGTTTGCCGCAAATTTATTAAAAAATAACATTTTTTTGCTTTGTTTAATTCGGCCGGTCTCTTTCTATTTGAATCCGTTAAGCAAAAAAGGATTTATCGATCGAATAATTCATTTTATGAGAGAAACGGAGATTCACTGGATGGGATCAAGTCGATCGGATCCGGATTTTACGAGATAAACGTACTCTATGAGGTCATACTTTAAAGTTGTGGAAGTAAAAAACCGCGAAGCTTCCAAAAAGGAACTTCTTAGCAATTCAAAAACACGATGATAAACTTACAAGTAATCCAATAGTTTCATCAGTGTAAACTGTTTGCTATTGTACCATAATAATAATAATAATTCCAACATCCAACTACAACAAATGTAACAGACATGATTTACCATTACCTATACCAAGGAGCAGTGTTACCAAAAAATCTTTAATGTATGGAAGTTTAGAGATTTCAAAAAATTTGCCAGATGATCCAGAAATTTAAATCCAAATATGGAATAAATGCATTTTTGGCTAAGTAACAGAGGTCTGTACTGTCTCTGTTATAAGATATATTGAGATAACTTTGAAACTTTCACGTGCCAATAATATGGCAAATTGTGATATAGGAATGCAACCGAGAATGAACAATATTTTGGTCAGATTATTACATAAATTAATAATAAAAACAGCAACCCCGGACTGAAAACGCCCTCTCAGTGGCTAAAGCCGATATTCATGCGCTTGTTGCTACATTAGAAATGTGAAATTTACATTCAACGGACTGTTAGCATGGATCCCATGAAAAGCAAAAAAATTTCTAGAAATTTTTCTCTTGGTATAGATACAACTAACATACCTCAACATAATCCATTATAGGTTCATCCTCTCTCACCACCTCCCTGAGACGCGACTGAGACACCGTTCGTCTGCGCATCATTGCAATGGAGGGTAAAGGCTCCTCAGACGAAAATCCAGGCGTGGGGGGCGGGGAAGCCATGAAAAGTGACGAACCTACGCCACCATCAGCCATAGAGAGACCACTCTTCCCACTCTCGGGACGAGGGCTGGCTCGATCAGGAGTGTTGGCTCCAGAAGACTCCGCCATACTGTCTTGACGTTTATGGGACCTTTGTCTGCTGCCCAGGGGGAACTTCATGTAGCTGAGGAAACGTTTTTTTTCTTCCTGCTCGCTACGATCGTGGCGCGCTATCACAGCTTCGTCCGCTAGATCTTCCTTCTGGAAATAACAAATAAGCATTATTATCACAAGACTGAAATTTGTGATAATTTTACTTACATCACTATCCTCCATATAATCACTAATGCCGACACTTCCATTGTTTTTTACTTCGCTTTTTATGTACAAGTCGTCTTCAAGTATCCTCCATCTATAAAAAACATTATGCAAATTATAACAGGTTCAGCAAAAGTTCATTAGTATTTTTTAATTCAATTTATGTTTGAAGCTTAAGTATGAATTGATTTTGAAATAGAAAGCTGCACACAGGTTTTTTTGTACTGTTTTACTATTGTGAGTTGTAATTTACCACAATATATGTAGGTACATTATTCTTAATATCAATTCAAATATGGATTGTGAAGTATCAAATTGAGTACATGTAATACAATACATTTTTAAAATATGATAAGGATCCACCCTAGTTCCATTTAATTATTGTCATACAAATTATAATATCTATGGATTTCACAACTGTATACAAAATTTTCTTTTTTTTAATTTAAAAATAGGAGAGGTGTCACACTATCCACACTACTACACAAAAATTATTATTATTTACTCACTTTGGTGTTAATATTTCTTTATACTGTAGTTTTTCGACACGTGTTGAAGCTGCTACACTATAGGGTATCACAATATTGTCAATATCGTAAGAATCCACTCGGCTTAAGCGATGATTCTGTTTGAATCCAGATATTGACTGCATTTGAAGCAAAGGAGATCCACTCCGCGAATCAAGCGTCACAGATGGCCTCCTACTTCTCAACTCTCTGCTTCCGCCAGCAATTGCAGGTTCTACTTCTGCGTCTTCGCGAGCAGCCTCACTTTTGTGAAATGGATTTATGACTTTCTTGTATTTCGCCGGTCGACCCACTTTTCGCTTCTTTTTTACCTCTAAAAAGTCATTTGTTTGTTAAAATTGTATATTATACTAAAGACAAAATCACATACTTTCAGATAGACCTGAAGCAGAGTTATTACTCGAATCCAACCGCTGATACTTTTTTCGATGCTCCAGCTTTTCCGTTCTATGCTCATAAGCCCTAGGCTGGAGCCTTTCAGGTTTTTGCAACACTTTTGTAGTCTTCATTTTTAAACTTTTAAATTGCCATTCGGGCATTTTCATGATCGCTTCAAGGTGTAATGCATGAGAAGTATCTAAATCGAATAAACATTAATAAGCAAAATTATTACATTCTAGATAATATTTACCTTCAGGCAAAGATAAAACAGGATGAAAACAGGGATCCAATAAAGCCACCTTTTCCGCTTTATCCAAAATGTCGGGAATATCTCGCGGATGTGTGGGATCCACTCGACCTGTACAAAGGGCGCACGGGGTTTGAGATTCCACACAACTACATCGAACCGTACTAGGACGTGCTGCTTTTTTGGATATCGCATGAAGACCAGAAAGCTTGAGAAAAAAAAATATTTCAAGGAATAATTGACAACTAGAAACATTTCCTTAAATTCAAAATCAACATTACTTAATAATGGTGGAATTTCAACTACCATGTCCAACCAACCTACGGAGTGAAAAACAACAAACCCGTCAAAAAAGGTTCGTTACTATTGGCCATTTATCAACCCGCTTTACACTGTAGAGTGATGTTTTGTAAGATTTTCAAATAAATTAATGGCATAAATCAGTGTTCAGTGTAAACCTGGACGCCATTTTGACTCTGTCATATGCCTTAGGTTCGTTGGACAGAGTTTAGTACTTAAATTAGGTTTTTTAGAAGCATGAAAACTCATCCAGCTTACAGTGAGCAAAGTTTTTCTGAATTGGCTTAAAATCAAGAATCTTATTTTTATTCCCTTTTTCAATGTTGCCCCCATCAATTTTCATTTTATTAAATAAATTAATAAATATCTATTTTGTTGTTACAATTTTCTACTTTGTGGTCTAATTTTGATTTGCAAAAAACTTGTATCTCAGATCATCAGGGTCTTTGGGTCTTAATTTCTACTGTATTGTTACTTTTCTGAATTACAATTGAAAAAGGTGCAGTCAGGGTTCTTTGTCACTTAAGCCTTCCTTAATTAATTATTAAAATAAATTATAGATGCCTAGACTAATCAACTGTTACTGTATAGAGTAAAAACGAATTTGTATTCTTTAAGTATAAATAAACATATTTGAGTTTGAATTAATTTGCAATGTTAAAAACCAAAATTACCTGAAAAGCACGTCTCTTTTTAAAGTTGATCAGTGGTCTTGTTCTAGCACAACACCCGCATTTATCTTCAGCTGCTTTACCAGTCGCTCCTGGTAATTGCCCTAAATATCCGTTCACTGGTAAACTTGTACTCTCTAAAATGGCTGATCCATAATCTTGAAAAAAAAAAATAGCAATAATGGTTTCAACACAAAATCAACTGAATCCTTACCATGATGTCCTGCAATTTCAGATTCGGAAAGTACGTGTTGCTGACGTATAACGTAATCCCCTAACTGCACTTTGCCCTTGGTCAACCGAGTTTTTTTAAACAATTCGGTGTGCTGCTTGATTCTGTGATCGAGATCTGTGATTTGAGACTGGAGCCATGTCCATCGAGACGCTAGAGCTGCTCTTTTCTTCGAATACTTCCAAAGTGCCCTTTTTTGTCTGCAAATTAGAAAGCAATTTGATTTAAATTCAATTGAAACAGAAATTAACGCCACTAATATAAACACGGAAATAAATATTGGATATAAATTTTTTTGAGATATATCCATGTTAAACTGTTAATTGTAATCGTATTTATCTATTTATAAAATACTTATTGCAAAGTTTGTTATTTAAAATTAAAAAGTCTAAGATCAAGAACCTTTTTGGACAACTTTGCCAAGATAAAACTTATTACAATAGGTAACTATTATTGTGCAACATTGGGTAAAGTAATACACATTATAGTTTCATACTATGATGTTGATGTTTTCATTAATATTTACTCGATGAGCATCAAATACCTACTTTAATTGATGTTTTGAAATAATTTAACATTAAATAAGAAGCTCATGAAAACCAAAAAACGACTCTCAATAGTAATAGGCATTTCATTTTAGAATATTTTGCCTTGTTATAATTAAAAAATGTTTTTAATAGGATTTCGAATAATTATTGATACAAGGTCATGTCGAACAAACACTTTAAACGACTAGAAACTCATTTTGGGTTGTTTATTTTTACAAATTTAAAAAAATCAATTAAGCATATCATATTACATTTTGGTTCATCGAAATATTACGAGTTCTGCCAACACAAATGTATGAAAATATAATGTAAACCGAAAGCACAAAGGGAACCTCTATTCTCAGCCCTAATAGGGTTTGGTTCCACTTGTTTACATATTTTCCTTTATACCTACCTAGCCATTTTCTAAAAGGCGAAAAGGTTAGCCACTTAAAAAGATGTTGGCTCGGGTCTTTGGGTGTTAATTTAGTAGACATAAATAGGACCCCACAATGGTCTCGACTTATTGCAAGAAGGATGGAATGGAAAAAGCCAAATGTTGAAAACTTCAAATTGCAGGTTTGTAGAGGATGTCTAAATCACCACCGGTAATGTCTATTGTTGTGCTTATTTTTGACTTATTATTTTTTTCAAAATAACTAAATTACCTACTCTACAGATTTGAATGTGTTGTGTTTGTTTTAATACTTAACGTTTTATTTTTTTCTCGGTTTTATTTGATGTCATTTAGATAATAATTTATTACAATATGATTGACTCGATGACTGATTGATTTTGTATGTATTATCCGTTCACAATCCGATGTCCACAGGTACAGGTAAAATGTATCACCTTTCAATGCTATTTGATAGGGAAAGGTGATAAATTTACCTGCACCTGTGGACATTGGATTGTGAATAGGATATACCTAAATATAAGATTGTTACAATTTAGTACCTATTATTGTACTGTAAAATGGAAAGTCGGTAAATAAAATGTTATTCTAAATTGATATTGATGGAATTCCCTATTGATAACGTGTTATTATGACTAATAAATAAGTGCGTTAGTATTTATGCAAGGAAATAGTTGCATCACCTATTTTTCCGAGTTGAAACGAGGTCAATAAATAGTTTTATTTTCAACCACATATGTAATGTTGACATTGCAGGTTTTTCAAAATCTTGAAAGTGTCACATTTCTGGACTTTGACATTTATCGGGACGGTAATGCATATGCCTGCCTAGGACGGAAAAGCATTTTCCGTCCGGGACGGCAAATGCTTTTCCGTCCCCATTTCCCTGCTCGTTCCAAATTGATAATTTTCATACAGCTCTCACATATAATAATAAAACCACATGTATTACATGGAACTAATTAAATCTATTCACTTATTTACATTAATTGTTAAATTAGCATTGTTGTTTATAATGGAAATCTTGAGACCATCCTGTTGGAATTGTGTTTCGTTTGGAACTATTATCTCTTGCGCTTGCGGATGAGTTTCCGCATGTGATGTACTTGTGGATGCACTGGACAACTGAATACCTTTGGAAGTAGAGGATAGCATCAGAGCAGTCTTACTTTTGTTCTCCAAAGATGCCTCTATGTAGCCTTCAGCAACCGTGCTCGATTTCCACCCTCCCAGTCTTTTGAGTTGCAATAGATCGGCCCCGTTGTCAACCAATAAGGTTGCGGAAGTACGACGAAAAGCATGCCCTGTAAAAGTTTCAATTTTTGGAAGCTTCAAAAAAGCAGCTATTTTATGTGGAAATTTTGAGATTGAATGATAGCCAATTGCTTGGTTATGTAATTTCCCATTTCGCCATTGAACAAATAACCTGTCATTTTTCAAATTTTTCCGCAAAGTGAGGTATTTGTGGAAAATAGCAACCCAATCTGGATCGCTTATGATAAACGATCGACTTGTGTAAGTTTTTGTGTGTGGAATTTCTATAGCGATCTTTCCTTCCAAAACGTTGACGTGCTCCATTTTCATCTTGACTAGTTCATCGCTCCTACATGCACCCGACACACCAACAATTAGCGCTACCTGAAACCAGATAAAAATAAAATGGGTAACCTAGCTATAGCATACAGAAAATCATTTTGATTTTCGCATTTTTATCTTCTTTGTATATTTTTTGAAAACCTACCTTGATGCTAATGAATTCTTCAGCTGCCTTCGTGAGGAACTCGTTAATGTTTTCTCTGGAAAAAACGCTCGACTTTTTCGGCTGAAAGCCCAGATTTTGCCGCTTCAAAAAAGCTATAAGTTTTGCGTAATTGGAGATATCAACTTTCTCTTTCAATTTAATCATGGTTTTCAACATACTGTAAGTCGACCATAAAGTCGAAGGCTTCTTTTCCTTAGATAATTCGCCAAAATACGCCAACAAAACGGTCTCCGAGGCAGTATTTCTCGTTCCTTTCTGGCTACACCATGCTTCGAATATTTGAAAAGCCTTTTCGTACCGAAATTTGCTTTTTGCTGGAAGCAAACTCTCTCCAATCCTGTCTGCTGCTTCTTTTAATTCAGGTGGGGTACAATCCATCGCTTCATCTTCACTTTCCGAAATCATTTCTTTGGGGAGAACGGGGAGAAATCTAGTGAAAATCTATTATTTCCGCAAAAATACTGAGCGAAAACTACCGTCGTTAAGGCGTTGTTGATCTTATCTATGGTTGTTGATTTTGCGGTTTCCTGTGGTTTCGTCTTTTGTTTTGGCCTTTACAGGGCCTTTGAGATCGTCAAAATTGATGACATTGACAAAAAAAGTGAAATATTTTTTTCTAAGGCCAGTTTTACACTATATGAAAATTTCGTATAACAGAATCTTTAGTTTTTGCATCAGAAAATTAAGGGTTGAAAATAAAAAAGTATACAAACCTCGACGGAAAACTTCATTTCTGTCTCGAGGTTGAGTTTATCTCGACGCTTCGCGTCTCGATAAACTATAATAACCTCTCGACCAGCAATGAAGTATTTTCCGTCTCGGATTGTAATATACTATTTCACTGCAGAAATTAATTATTTACTCCTTCGATGAGATGTTGAAAAATGTCATTTCATGATTGAAACTGTGATAGCTGAGGAATATGAATCAAATTTAAAAAACTATTAATAAAAGTTGTAAGAAGCAATGGAAGCATTTCAGCTATTTTTTCTAAAAACAATGCAACGAAACTTTTGTGGGGATCCTGAAACCTGTTTGTTTGTGTACAAATATTTCTGGCCATGGTGTCTATTTTTTTTTTATGAAGGATGAAGCTCCCATAGTATTTTTGCTGAGGTAACTCCAGGGTTTTTAAAAATTTCTATCGGGTTTTTGGGGGTTATTGTGTTTACTTAGCTAGACAAAATTTTATATTTGTTTCAACAGTTCTGCACCTGATAAGCTTCAAAATTGAACTTATCAAACATTGATTATTTACCAAAAATTACATTGAGACAGTTTCTACCTCACAAGCCCTTTAATTTTTACCCAATGTCAGGGAAATTGAGCTCTAATTAAAGCCAATTGAATTCTCCACAAACCTAATAATAATAGTAGATTATACCACGAGTCAATAATGATAGCTATTATTCCCAAGGAATATTTACGAACTGAGCCGCGTTAGCGGCGAGGGAGTAACATTCAGAGGGAATAATAGCCATTATTGCGAGTAGTATACTCTACTTTATTTACGACAAATTAATTTATTTGAAATTTTCTTTCCAAAAACGCTCTTTGTTCATCCATCTCAATACAAATACACAAGCACTACGCGTTTGACACTGACACTTTTGAGTTTGTTTAGGTATATTGTTTCCATGGTACTAATTATTTAATTTGAGAAATTTTGTGATTCGTGTGAATCGTGTGGAAGCGGGAATAATGACCATTAATCCCTGCGGGAATAATATATGGCATTATACTGCCAAAATCATAAATATAATACATTATATGTCAGTCGTAAATAAAGATTTTAATTTGGTTCCCACAGTTTTGCACCTGAGAAGCTTTTTAATTGAATTTATGAAAAATTAAAAATTTGCCAAAAATGACATTGAGGCGATTTCAATATAGTAAACTCTACTTAAAGCCAATTAAATTCTCTACAAATCTATTAATTAGGATTTAAATTTGGTTTCAACAGTTTTGTTATTGTTACATTTTTTATTTATTTTATTGTTAATGCCTTTGACACAAGAAATACACATTCCGTTAAGATACAAAACAAAAATAATTGAGACAATATTTCTGAATATCGCATTAAAGCGTTCAACAAAGGATTTGTGAGATTTTTTTAAGAAAACATTGAATCGGCAATATTTTGAAAACCATAGGACTTGGTACTAAGGTAAGTTTGACTAAATCGGTGAATGACTACTCTATCACCTCCCAAAATATAAGCATCGACCTACCAAACACCCTGTACATATTAATGAAGTTACCATATCCCCCGCCAAATCCCCTGAAGGTGAGTGATATACTGACAGCAGGCCCGTATCTAGAGGGGGGCCATAGTGGGCAATGAGAGAAAAAGTTGCCCACTCTAGGGTAGACTGGAAAAAAAACCCATATAATATAGAAAAAAAAAAAACATGAAATCACAAAGCAAATTATGTGATTTAATGTCTGTTTTTCCGCTTAATATTATCAATGCTTTTATAAACTCCAATTATTTTGAAGAAGTTTACGCCTATTTACTGCGACCGTTTTCCGTTTATAAAACCACAATTTAGTTCTTCATATTTTACCTTAAGGTGGGTGGCATTAATGACATTTGAAATCTGTCACTTCTGTGCTGTGATTGGTTGATTTTTTAAAATCCGTCTGCAAAGAGAAAAAAAAAACTCACATCAGAATTGGCTCAAAATTCGCATAAACATTCCTTGATCTACAATCCAAATATTTCGGTTTTTCGATATTTTGCGAGATTTTAGAAATCATCCATAACGACTATAGGCAATCAGGGCTACGACTCTGTAATGGATAGAGATCGTTATCCCTATCGCTATGGCACTTACTATCTTCTTCTCTCTCTTGGAAATCAGTAGAGAGGGAAAATATCTATTCGTTACAGAGTCCTAGCCCAGATATACCTACACTTTCCATTTCGAGAAAAACGCAAATTATCGAAAAACTAAAATATTTGACCTTTAACACTTTTGAGCCAATTCTGATGTGAGTTTTTCTTTCTCTTTTCTTAAAAAATCCACATAGAACTAACAGATTTCAATGTCATTAACGCCTCTTCATTCTTCAAGTGCGCTCTTATGTATTTTTACTATTTCTTTGTGTTTTGTTAAGGTTTCATATTTTATAATAAGTTATTATGTACTTTTGAAAATGGAGTTTGCACCTTGTCTTCATTTTAAGTAATGCTGAAAATAAAAATAAGTTTGCCCCCTCTAAATGTTTGGATGCCCCCTCTGGAATCAAAACCTGGCTACAGGTCTGACTGACAGTATTGTTGTTTTATATTCAACGGACTTTACCCCACAAATCTCAATGCATTTCTCCACACTTAGCTGTTTGATGTCCGTCAGTTCAGTAAAATGAGTGTTTTTCTTAAAAAAAATTAGGGATCCCCTTCCTGTAGATATTGTTCGTGTTTCGACACAAAAAGCCCGAAGCCCACAGGGTTTTGGTCAATATTGATGGTGGGTTTTTGTGCCAAAAATTCATTGGGTTTTTGAAATGGGTTTTTGTGTATGCCAACTCCTCTGCACGAACAAATAGTTTTTGAACTAAGAAAATTAAAATCAAATTTTTAAAGAATAGAACCCAAGATAGAAGCGTCATCAAATCAAATTATTGGTGACTCGCCTACCCATTTGTTTGATGTTTTCAGAGTTTTGTCCATTTCTGCCTCTATAAGAATATTTTTCCTTCAGCTTGTACTGAGGAAGCCACTATCCAAGCCAATTTCAAACTGCCAAGGTTAAAAACTATACAGTGTGTCCAAGATAAGGATGGGATACCATTAGGATATATGTATAGAACGGTTGGAGTTATAGTATTTTTAATCCCAACTGAAACACTAAAAAAACATTAGTCAGCACACATCAAGCAAGTAAAGGACATGGGCGTCACAAAATGTTTATTTCTTCAAATGTTTATAATCAATTTCAAACAGCACAGCTAAATAATATGTGAAATAAAACAAGCAAATGATATATAAATTAGGATGACACTAGTTATGGAAATCGCGTAGTCTAGCTAGTCAGCCAGGCACCTGTATCCTACCCGGGGAGACGTATTTAAGTAGCCCATCCCAATAATTTAACCTATAGGCGCGTGCCGACCTAAATTATTATTTTGGGCTACTGAAGCGATATTTCCTGGCTTCTTATATTTTGTACAGGGAAACTTACAATCAATAGATTTTCAATGGTAATATAACTAGTGCAATGGAAATTATTGATAATTTTTGGGAAATTTGCCCAAATGCATTTTTAGTTGAAAAAGAGCACCAGTGCACGTAGTGCACGAGTGCCTTTTTCAGTTAAAAACGCATGAGTGCAAATTTGTCGAAAATTATAATAGTTATTTTCCTAACAAGTGCGCAAAGTGATACTTTCCCGCACGAGAAAGCAGTTAGACGAACGACGCGAAGCGGAGTTCGGATAAGCTTTGAGTGCGGGAAAGACACTTTGCGCAAGTGTTAGGAACACTATTTTTTCTACGAGTATCTCAAAAAAGTAGACTTTGAATTGTTAAAATATGAGAAAAATCAATCAAATCAAAATCTTCGAAAATCGTTAAAAATCCATCGGAATTCCTCAGAATGTCTTTTAAATTAAATCCCCAAAAATCTTTTAACATCTTCTGGAATTTCTAGAATACCAGCTAGAATATTTTCATGAGAGTCTCTTAAATATCAAAAATTCTACAAATTCCTAGCGGTACAGGCTGGTCCAATTTAGACACCTTTGATAAGAAACATCAGGTTAACTAAGCGCTTATTTCAACTAAAACCGTTCATTTTGAGTATTAGTTTATTCAGAAACCATCAAAACATTGAAAAATCAAGTTTAACTTATGGTAATTATGCGTAACCAAAATGAGTGCGCAAAGAGTTTCCGTGCGCAAAGTTCAACTTTGCGCACGCAAATGAGTGCGCAAAGTGATTACTTTGCGCACGGAAGTAGAAATAGTTATTTTCCTAACAAGTGCGCAAAGTGTTACTTTTCCGCACGCAAACACAGTTATACGAACGACGCGAAGCGGAGTTCGGATACGTGTTTGCGTGCGGAAAAGACACTTTGCGCACGTGTTAGGAACAAAATTTTTCCTACGAGCTTCATATCAGGTAGGTAATAACAAAAATTTTAAAAAAAAACGATAATTTGTTTAATTATTTTTAATTAACTTGAATGGAACCTATGCATTTATCAAAAAATTACATAACAAAAAAATAACAGAAAATCCTCGTCAAAGCTGTTCATCTTAAAGCGTTTAAATTTGATGAGAAAGTTTGTAGATTTTTGCATATAAATAGAGAACAAATCTGACAATGTGTCAAATTAATTTATATTTGGTGTTTGTATAGATGTTGGCTGATATAGAAACAGAGAAAAAATTTGTCATCATGTGTCAAAGTCGACAGGTACACTTATTGTTGCTTGACAATTATAATTACTTTTCGGCACTCAGTGCGGATAAGGCCTGTATCCGCACTGAGTGCGGAAAAGTGTAACTTTGAGCCCGGAAATGCGTGCGGAAAAGTACTACTTTGCGCACGCTCGTAGGAAAAATATATTTCCATTGCACGAGTTGTATTTAATGAGAGAATTTCATAAATCAAAAATTTAAATTTTTTGTCAAAAAATGTCAAAACACCAGTTTTCGCACCAGTTACTATGCAATTATCTGATAATTTGCACTAGTGCAAATTATCGCGTAATTGCAATCCGATTGGTTCAAATCAACAATCAAAACATGTCAGTTCATTGTTGGAATACCAGTTTTGACAGATGTATGAAATTCTCTATGAAATTAATAGAAGAGAGCGACGTGATTTTGAAATATCTTTGTATAATGCAGTCTTTCAAGTTAGAATAAAAATACTATACAATGTTGGTTACATAAGGAAAAAGTTGCGCAACTTAACGCTCAATAAAATGGAACCGGGTGATGTCTATATTTTGCACCCACACCTATCTCACCTGTTTGAAGAGATACTAAGAAATGTCAAATGTAAAAGTTGTAGGTAATATCACAAAGTTTTCAATGAAGTTAGTTATAAGTATACAGAGTATTTCACAAAAGTGTAGCAAAGCATAGTTAAACTTTTTTAAATTGAACACTTTGTATATTATCAACCCATTGGATTAGCCTTTCAAACCTGATTCCAAATTTACTAGGTTTTTTGGTTTATTCCTAATAGTCCTGGAGAAAATAGGAAATAGGAGTGGGTTAAGTATCTGCTTGTTATTCCGGATCCTCCAATTTCCTTGTTACTCCCAAACAAGTCTTGCCATATCCAAAGGCAGGCCCAAGAAAAACGAACCGCAAGGGCAGAAAGAAGTTAAAATCATCCATTTTAACAGATACGCCCATGGAAGATGATATAGAAAAAGAATTAAAATTAACAGATGAAAAAAAGAAAAAAAATGAGAACAAAAAAAAACGTATCAAAACCAATGAAAGCAATATAAACGGTAAAAAGAATTTTTTGTGTCATCATCTTCTTAAAGTTCGAGTGAAGAAGAACTGTCATTTAGAGAAGCAGATAACTCCTTAGAAGAGTTTGAAGAAGAATTTGAACAAGAAACTCCTATAAACATCAATAATTTAACAAATGGAAAATTGACTTGCATCATTGTACAAAAATTTGTGTGTTATTAAGAATGTTGATAATGATGATGGTGAATGTAGGATTACTTTGTTAAAATGTTCAGACGAAAGCAAGCAAATGTTTTCTATGGTAGAATCTGACACTTGTGACGTGCAGTTTGATGACATTGAATTAGTCCCAGATCCCAAATTTATTTTAAAAGGAGAAAAAGTATATTCTCGGGTATATTAAAAAAATTTGAAACATTTCACTATTTATTGTGTAATGATCATTATTTTTTGTAATACATTTCATTTTCACTGAAGTTTTTTTTTATGAATGCGTAAGTCTCCCTTACCCCATGATCAAGTATCCCACCATTATAGCAAAAAATATATACATAATTGTGTCATTATAAATAATCAAAAGATTTCTAAGTTTGTGAAATCAGTTATACAGGGTGTCCACGTAGTGCGATATCGGCCAATATCTCCTTACAGGGTGATGCAAGAAAAAAAATTTAAATTACAAAGTTGTTTGATACTCTAATATGCATTATTTGAAAATATTTTTGAATATACAGGGTGCTCCGTTTATGGAGTATACGACAGAACTTTGTTATTTTAAATGGAACACCCTGTCCTGTATGTGATTGCATATTTGGACTCTACGTAAAATTCTGAGCAGATTTCATTAAATATACCCCATACCTAAGTTCAACTGTTTTGGAAATATTGACAGTTGAAAATTGACTTTTTGCAAATTTGACAGGCTGTAAAACCTAAACGGTTAATTTTAAACGAAAACCCATTTTACATTCCCTATCATTCGACACCAATTTTGAATTTAACTGGAATTTTTAATCTTGGATTAAATTCAAAGTTGGTGCCAAAAGATAGTTTATAAAAATCTAAGATAGGAACGTAAAATCGGTTTTCGTCTGAAATTAACCGTTTAGGTTTTACAGCCGGTCAAAGTTGCAAAAAGTCAATTTTCAACTGTCAATATTTCCAAAACAGTTGAACTTAGGTATAGGGTATATTACACGAAATCTGCTCAGAATTTTATGTAGAATCCAAATATGCAATCACATACAGGGTGTTCCGTTTAAAATAACAAAATTCTGTCGCATACCCCATAAACGAAGCACCCTGTATATTCAAAAATATTTTTAACTAATGCATATTAGAATATCAAACAACTTTGTAATTTAAATTTTTTTTCTTGCATCACCTTGTAAGGAGATATCGTCCGATATCGCACTAAGTGGACACCCTGTACATATAATAGTTCGTTTAGTCATATATCTGACTATTAGCCCAGGAAACGAAGGTGTTACTAAACAAAAGCGATGGTAATCGGGTTTTATTTTTTTTCCGATAGATTTTGGGGTGCTGATTACAAATCCTGCATATTCCCGAAAGAAATTCACCAAGATCACCCCGTTTACGGCCTCTAAAGGGGGTAGTTTTTGTTTTTTTGCAAACGTAGCCCTTCCAGTGCGTTGTACACAAAAAAACGTTTATGATAAATTATAGAGGACTATATTCCCTAAAATTTCTTCAGCGACAGCATAGGTCCATCACCTATCCTATAGCGGGGGTGGCGCCCCAAAGTTGACAACTTTTGAAAAAACATGCTTCTGCAAAACTATTTTTTTCCATCAATACAAATCTGAATCGAACGGATAACCTGCGGCTATTCATCACAGATGTATGACTGATTTTTGGTATATTTTCTATAAATGGGCGATTGCACATTTTTAAAATACGGGGTTTCACCCTTAAAAAACACATCGTTATATTAACTGAACGGCTAATGCAAGCGTGTTCAAATTTTCAGAGATTATTCATGTAGGGTTTCTATTCAAAAATTCCTATATTCTACCACCACTTCGTCCCTGCAACCCCCCGAAAAAAATAGAAACTGTGGTAGAAATTAGGAAAAAATAGTTATTTGTTTTACTAGGCAGAAAAGTACAAGATTTAATGCCGCGGCTGGTGTTTCATAGCCGAGGCATTAAATCTGCTTTTCTGCCATGTAAAACATATAATTTTTTCTCCGAATATTCAAATTCACACATGGATATCTTTTTTATATTTATTTCATTCATTATTATTATCCAAATAATTAAATTATTTTGACAATTGTCATTGTCACCATCAATTTCAAATACCAAATTGAGTGAAATTATTACCTGGAACGTTGTGACACTGTCACTTTTAATGTCTAGTAAAAGTCCACTTTTACTGCCTAGGCAGTAAAAATGCAACTTTTGATCCTGTCAAGTGTCATTAAAAGACCGCTTTTACTGTCATTCGGAGAAAAACTACTTTTTATGACAGTTTCTATTTTTTTTCGGGGTGTTGCAGGGAGGAAGTGGGGGTACAATATAGGAATTTTTGAATAGAAACCTTGCATGAATAATCTCTGAAAATTTGAACACGCTTGCATTAGCCGTTCAGACAATATAAAGGTGTTTTTTTTTTGTGGACTAAACCCCGTATTTTAAAAATGCGCGATAGCCCATTTAGAAAAAATATACCAAGAATCACTAATACACATACATCTGTGATAAATAACTGCAGGTATTCAGTTCGATTCGCATTTGTATTTCGCAATTGTTTTGCAGAAGCATGTTTTTTCAAAAGTAGTCAACTTTGGGGCGCCACCCCTGTTATAGGGTAGGTGATGGACCTATACTGTCGCTGAAAAAACTGTAGGGAATATAAGGTAAAGTACCCAATTGTTGACATGTTAAGGGTATCCTTGTTTATGATCACCACACATTTTCCAAATTTTCAAATCCAAGGCTTCGATATATTTTCACTTTTAAGGAATTTTATCAAGGTCTGTGGAACTGAGAAGTATATTTTTCTAAGTGTATAATTTTTTAAATGAAAGATATGCATATAATGATCAATTATTTTCATTTTTTTTTAAAGACATGTGGTGGTTCCATTACTTGACACTCTTGAAACCAATAGTTGACATGTTGCCTGTATTAGTGGAAACGGAAACCCTGGTAGAAACATCAATAATGTAAGAATCGATATTTTTATTATTAAAAAATAACATTGGGAAACTTTTTGTTGGGAAAAAAAAAAAAACAAATTTCAATTCCAAATTGGTAATAAAAGAAATTGCTTAGAAAGCATTGGTACATTGTGTTTTTTTGCTGATGTAGCTACAGTAAGCACCCAATCGCAATCATCCAATGCAGCAGTCATGTCTTCTGGTAGTTCTGGTGCATATTTCAGCAATTTCCACTTTTCATAAGGCATCTCTTGATTTAAACCTGAAAGGACCAATTGTTGACACTCTAAAGCTCCAAACATTGACAGGTGTGAGAGGGGTGTCATCTATTGGATCTATGACCTTCACATTCTCCAAACCCATATCTAGGTTTCTTTTTAATCCAGAGTAATTAAAAGAAACAGACTACAATGTTAAAATATTTTTTTCCTACGAGCGTGCGCCAAGTAGTACTTTTCCGCACGCATTTTGGTGCTCAAAGTTACACTTTTCCGCACTCAGTGCGGATACAGGCCTTATCCGCACTGAGTGCCGAAAAGTAAAAATAATTGTCAAGCAACAATAAGTGCACCTGTCAACTTTGACACATGATGACAAATTTTTCCTCTGTTTCTATACCAACCAACATCTATACAAACACCAAATTTAATTAACTTTGACACATTGTCAGATTTGTTCTCTATTTATATGCAAGAATCAAGAATCTACAAACTTGTTCTCATCAAATTTAAACGCTTTAAGATGAACAGCTCTGACGAGGATTTTCTGTAATTTTTTTTTTTTGTTATGTAATTTTTTGATAAATACATAGGTTCGCTTCAAGTTAATTAAAAATAATTGAACAAATTACTATATTTTTTAAAAATTTTGTTGCTACCTACCTGATATGAAGCTCGTAGGAAAAATTTTGTTCCTAACACGTGCGCAAAGTGTCTTTTCCGCACTTGTTAGGAAAATAACTATTTCCTACAAGCGTGCGCAAAGTAGCACTTTACGCACGCATTACCGTTCTCAAAGTTACACTTTTCCGCACTCAGTGCGGATACGGGCCTTATCCGCACTGAGTGCCGAAAAGTGAAAATGATTGTCAAGCAACAATAAGTGCACCTGTCGACTTTGACACATGATGACAAATTTTTCCTCTGTTTCTATATCAGCTAACATCTATACAAACACTGAATGTAATTAACTTTAAAGGGCCCCACAGACTGCGTTTTTGTTGGACGGTTTTGTTCGACGAGCAAATCTGGTCAAGCAAAAACGTCGCAAAACCGAAGTGTGTGGGCAAAAAATTGTCATTTTTGCTCGCATACAAAGCCGATGCAAATATCTGGCTTTGCCTGATTTTGTCCGTCGGATATGTTCGATTTGTCAACAAATCTGAAGTGTGTGGGCTACGAATGTCAAAAACGACGGTTTTGTGTCGTGTGTGTTGCGTAGCTACAGAATTTTATATTAGGCCTGTTCGCACAGCAATCACAAACCAGTCAGAGCGCATTTCATTGGTTGAAAACAATCAGAAACAGTCAGAAAACTAGTTTCAACCAATGAGATTCACTCTGACTGGTTTGTGATTTCTCTGCGAACAGACCTATTATTAACTTATTGCAACAAAAAACAAAAAAAAATAAAAACTTTTCAACATGACTGATCTTCGCCAAACTAAACCGAGGTCTGTGTGCAACTCCGATCTGTCGTTTTTGCTCGACCAGATTTGCTGGTCGAACAAAACCGTTAAACGAAAACGCAGTCTGTGGGGGCCTTAACACATTGTCAGATTTGTGTTCTCCATTTACATGCAAGAATCTACAAACTTCTTTCGCCTCAAATTTAAATGCTTTAAGATAAACAGCTCAGACGAGGATTTCAATTTTCTGTTTTTTTGTTATGTAATTTTTTGATGAATGAATAGGTTCGCTTCAAGTTAATTGAAAATAATTGAACAAATTATCGTTTTTTTTTTTAAAAATTTGTTGTTATTTACCTGATATGAAGCTCGTAGGAAAAATGTTGTTCCTAACACGTGCGCAAAGTTTCTTTTCCACACGCAAACACTTATCCGAACTCCGCTTCGCGTCGTTCGTATAACTGTGTTCGCGTGCGGAAAAGTAACACTTTGCGCACTTGTTAGGAAAATAACTATACCGCCAAAAATCCATAAGTTGACCTAGTGTCAACATTTGGATCACCCCTCGATTTGGGCTCCAATAGTTGACAACCCCCCTTAAAAAATCTATGCCCCTTATTAAAGAGATAAAACAATAATAAATATGTATTACAATCAGAGCTGGGCAGGGCTTGAGTGCTTTGTGCTTGTGAAAGGGCTTGAAGCACTTTGAGGACTTGAAAGCCCTGTGCTTCAAGCCCTTTTATATATTTGTAATTGGGGCTTGCAAAGTCAATTACTCTAGAAAAGTGCTTGGTAATTTGTAATTGAAAAAAGTAATTCAAGCCCTTTCAATGAGCTTCAATTACTTTTAGAGGGCTTGAAGCACTTTTGGTTGCTTGAAACACTTTGAAAGGGCTTGAAGCACTTTAAAAGGGCTTGAAGCACTTTAAAAGGAATTTGGAATTGACCATCATTTAACCTATCCCCCACCTAAAAATTTTCGATGTGTTTTGTCGCTTAATTTTTTTTTTTTCTATTATTTGAACTAGAACTGTCCAATGTCTTTTCTCACTTAGCAATGGAGGTTTTGGGTTTGAGCTCAGAATTGACAAAAAAAAAATGAATGAAATGATTATTCAAATAAATAATTAATCAATCAATCAATCAATCAATCAATCAAATCAATCAAAATATACTTTATTGTCGGAAAATAAATTTCATTGACAAAGCATGATCTTAAATAATGTGCAAGTAATTAAAAATTATCGGGTTATAAAAAAAAAAGAGGTACAATCAATAAAATAAAAAATAAACATAAACATAAATGTCAAAGCATAATCCTAAGCAACACATGTACAATTTTTACTACATCAAACTATAGTCATATAGAAGGTACAGCCAATATAGAAAAAACATAAAGGTTGCGTTCAGAACAAAACAAAACAATGAAACAATAGTATATTGTTGTATTAGGAGTAGAAGCTTTACTTTTTTGTGCTGAAGCAGTAGGTTTGCGAGCCGAACGAAGTGAGGCTTGCAATACGGCTGAAGCACAAAAAAGTGCTTCTACTCCGTATGTAACACGCTATTTTTTCTCCAAACGAATGGGGTAAGCTCGGGGGCAACTGAATGGTTAAGCGGCAGTAAAAGTACGAGCGGCACCAAAAGTACTTTAATAGTATATTGTATTAGGAGTAGAAGCTTTACTTATACGGCTGAAGCACAAAAAAGTGCTTCTACTCCGTATGCAACACGCTATTTTTTCTCCAAACGAATGTGGTAAGCTCGGGGGTAACTGGATGGTTGAGCGGCAGTAAAAGTACGAGCGGCACTAAAAGTACTTTTACTGCCGCTCCAGCGGCACCAAAAGTACTTTTGCTGCCGCTGGGGTTGCCAAGCAGCATAGAAATTAAATTTCTACCACCTCGACAGGTGTTAACCTCCTGGATTTGCCTAGCAACATAGAAATTGAATTTCTACCATCTTGACAGGTGTTGACAGAGTCATGTTTTTTTGACGTTTGGAGAAAAAAGTACTTCTACTGCCGCTACGGTTGCCTACCAGCATAGAAATTAAATTTCTACCACCTCGACAGGTGTTAACCCGCTGGATTTGCCTACCAGCAGAGAAATTAAATTTCTAACATCTTGACAGGTGGTGACAAAGTGACGTTTTTTTGATGTTTGGAGAAAAACAAAATTAAAATTTTTCATTTAAAAATTCATTATGATAGTAGGCTTTTCCATGTAAAAATGTTTTGAGCTCTAGTCTAAACTTTTTGAAACCACCTATCTGCCTTAAGTTAACAGGCAGATGATTAAAAATTTGCCTACTTTTATAAATTAGTGAATTTTGCGTCAATGCAGTCTTGGGTATAGGAAGCTGAATTTTAAGAAGTTGCCTAGTTGGATAAGTTCTTGGATATTCTAACTCATCATAATGTTTTTTGTGCATAAGGCAGGCAGTTTCCATGATAAATATACAGCATACTGTAAGTATTTTATGTTTTAAAAATAGTGGCTTGCAATGCTCCCAATATCCAACCTTACACAAATAGCGCACTGCTCTCTTTTGAATGACAAAAACAGAATCAAACAATTTATTAGAACAGTTACCCCAAAATGCAATGCCATACCTGATATGAGATTCAACCAACGAGAAATAAACCAACTTAGCAGTATTCAAACCAAGTTCATTTGACGCTATTCTTACAGCATAGCAACCACTTGCCAATCGTTTGTTTAGATTTGTAACGTGCTCATTAAACTTAAGTTGAGTATCAACATGAACACCAAGAAATTTACAGCTAGTTTTATTTTCAATTGTGTGTGTGTCTAATAATAAATCATCAAAAAAAAATTTAAATGTCAATATGTTGGTTAGTTTATATTGGTACCCTTATTTAACTTTATCACTGGATTTTTTTTCACTTTTCTTCATTAAACATTCTGAAAACCTTAAAATTGAATTACCATAATGTAGTACCCCAAGTACCCCAGAACTACATCTCAAAAAAAATAAAAAAAAATACTACTGCTACTCTATGAAATTTAAAGTTCATTACTATACCTACTAATTCAACTGATGAGTGTATGCGGTAGCTTATGCCACTTTGAGAATTTTATTACAAGTACATTTAAAGAGCTTCAAGCACATTTAAAGAGCTTGAAGCCCATTTAAAGAACTTCAAGCACATTTAAAGATCTCCAAGCACATTTAAAGAGCTTCAAGCACATTTAAAGAACTTCAAGCACATTTAAAGAACTTCAAGCACATTTGAGGAGCTTGAAAGCACTTTTTAAGGCACCCCAAGCACTTTTGATGTGTTTCAAGCACTTTTCAAATCTCTTTGAGGGCATTGTGCTTGCCAAGCCCAAAGCACTTTGAGGGCTTTGTGCTTGAAATTGAAGCACTTTGATAAAGGGCTTAGGGCTTAGTGCTTCAAGCCCTTTTACTGAGGGCTTTGCCCAGCTCTGATTACAATGTATCTTATTATACAGTAAATATATATTATTCATAAATTATCAACCCTACCTTAGCTTTGAGAACTTTTGTTTTTATATCTTCTTAACTACTTTCATTAGAAATCTGGAAAAAAGTTCAAACAATTGCACCTGTTTATTACTTCTTGCCACCATTTTGAAAAAAACTTGTGATATCAAATCCATGCATCAGCTATAACGCGCAAAATGGCTCCAACAATACTATAAGCTATTTCAGTTAGCTTATAACCTCTATAAATTCTTATTTTCGGGAATAATATGCTAATGTGTCAACTTTTGGGACCCTGTCAACAACTGGGTACTTGACCTTACCTACATTTACCTATCGAATATTTTTATTTGTTTTTGGAAATTACTGTTTATTCACTGTTTTGTTTGTTAAAACTTTATTTATTTATCAATAAACATTAATAAATTTGTATTTTTATTATACTCCCTCGTATTAATATTTACTGCATCATTTATTGTTGAAACTAAATTACCAATAATTGATCAAAAATCAATAAAGCCATTTAATTCAAAAAAATCCGATTTAAATCAAAAAAATCTGATTTAAATCAAAAAAATCTAATTTTTATTTTTTTTAAAAAATCATGATTTTTGCCAACCCTGGGAAACACCCTGTACAGGGTGGCCCAAATTCGAGCCTCATCATTGGGATCTCGGTAACCGTAAGAGATACGGGGTCGGTTAAATTATGGCAAAGTTGCGCAATTTTATGACCAATAGAATGCTGTTTTGAAACTAGAAAGATTCTGAATACTTCCAGAGATATTTGGAAAAAACCGAAATTTTGTAAAATCGATTTTATTTTTTCCCGGGCTTATTTGAAAAGCAATTTTAAAATAAATGTCACTTCATAATTGTCACTTTCTCCCCTTTAGAAGATGGTGCTACTAAATTTAAAATTCGACGTTTCGTCTTCAGGCGGCCATCCTCAACTTACGTTTTTTAAATATCGACCTAGATTTTTTATTTGCGATTTTGTCATCTTTGGGCATCCTAAAACTGATACTGTTTATAATTTTTCAATACCACGGTAAAAAAAGCAGGTCTGTATTTAAAAAAAATAAATTGATGATGATTCCAGAGGAACGAAACGTTGGATTTCAAATTTAATACTGCTATTTTGTAGAGAAGAAAAAGTGACAATGGGAATGTGAAATTAGTTCTTCAAAATCTTTTTAAATGGAATCAGGAAAAAATTTAAGAAAAACGAAGAATTCATGTTTTTTGCGTATAGTTTTCATTTTTTCCTGATTTTAATCAAAAAGATTGTGAAAAACTAATTTTACATTCCCATTTTTTCTTCTCTACAAGATGGCGGTATTAAATTTAAAATCCAACGTTTCGTTCCTCTGGAATCATCATCAATTTATTTTTTTTAAATACGGACCTGCTTTTTTTACTATGTTAGTGGAAAGTTATAAACAGTATCAGTTTTAGGATGCCCAAAAATGACAAAATCGCAAATAAAAAATCCAGGTCCGTATTTAAAAAAAGGAAGTTGAGGATGGCCGCCTGAAGACGAAACGTTGAATTTTAAATTTAGTAGCACCATCTTCTAAAGGGGAAAAAGTGACAATGATGAAGTGACATTTATTTTAAAATTGCTTCTCAAATAAGCCTGGGAAAAAATAAACAATTTTACAAAATTTCGGTTTTGCGCAACTTTGCCATAATTTAACCAACCCCGTATCTCTTACGGTTACCGAGATCCCAATGATGAGGCTCGAATTTGGGCCACCTTGTACAGCATGTTCCGTTAAAAAAAAATCAAAGTTGTGTTTGGTCTGCACTTTGTGATTGTGATGTGAAATTGTTTTGGATGTTGGATAGTCCCAAAAACTTCTACAACTTTGTATTTACATCATTTGGTATTTACCAATTTACCTGCTATGCTTAATTAAGTCTCTAGGTGAGGCTCAAAACTCAAAATATAAACGATCACCCTGTACAAGTTATAATGGTAAAGTACTATTTGATAAGCAAACAGATGAAGCTGTTGAGGAAAAAAAAATTGCACAGCCAGCTATATTATTTGTTGCTTGAAACAACTTAGATTGGATGGAGATAAAATTTGCCTGATCATAATGTTTTGGATGGATTTAACCTTGAAACAAGTTAGACGCCAATTCATATGCGTTTTTAGTTTGGTTCTGATTCTATCCAATAATTTCTGAGTGTCAAGACTTATGGCCGTTTCCACCAACTATTTTAGGTGAACCTTAACGATAAGTATTCCTTAAACTGACATTTCTCCATGTGAAAATGTCATTTTATTTATTTATTTATTTGTTTATTGTCTAACAGGATAAACCCAATAACAAGACAATTATAATAATCTCAAATTAAAGACTAGACAAATGTTATTGTAAACTTAAAACTAGGTTTTGACATATGCTTCATATACAAATACATGAAGTAACTAACTATAGTTTGTAATTAACAATCAAGAGAAAACAGATGTAAATTAAGTATATTAAGCAGCATCAACAGCTTCCCCCAGCAAAACCCCAGGACAAAAAGTTAACCCCAAGCTAATCAGCAATATTCCACAAAAATGCAAGATTCAATAATCAATCCAAACAATCACTAGAGCAATTTAATTCAGGAGAGCATTTTTTATCTGTGATATAATTTTAGTTTTAAATGACTTTACAGTACCATTGAAAAGATCCAACTCAAGTACAATGGGTATTAATTGATTATGCCATGAGCAGGCTCTATATATAGGCGCATTTCTGGCGAGATTAGTATGACAGTTTTCCAGATAAAATTTATGGTGAGTTCGGGTGTTTGCTGCAGGAACCAAAAAATTGAGGCAACTTAATATTTCAGCCGAATCAATTAAATTATTGCATATTTTGAAAATGAACAATTGACTGGCAAGAATTGTACTTTGCTTAAGTGATAAAAAGTTAAATCTTTCTAGTAATAATTTGTGGTCATATCCCCGTGGAGGGTAAATGCCATCCTGCTTAAAGCTTAGGTACTTGAGAAATCTGCGCTGGACATATTCGAGCCTGTCAACATGTACATCATAACTAGGAAACCATATCAGAGCTGCATATTGTAATTTTGATTTTATCAATGAGTTGTACAAGGCAATCAAGCCCTCCGTATTTGTGAAATCTTTTGTAGACCTAATAATAAAGCCAAGTGTTTTCAAAGAAGCTTGAACGATTTGGTCAATATGTTTATTAAAGCTTAGTTTACTGTCGATAATTACCCCAAGGTCTCGTATGGAATCTACACTTGAAAGATTGGTATTTTCAAGTCTATATGCAAACTTCACTTCATTATGAAGTTTGGAAATAGTCATAGAACGGCATTTATTAATATTTAGCGGAAGTTTATTTGTGATACACCAAGAAGACAGGGAGTCAATGTCGTTTTGTAATTCTGAGCAGTCCTGTATGGTGTCAATAATTCTAAAAATCTTCAGATCATCAGCAAACAGTACACAGTTAGATGAGATAGTGTCGGTGATATCATTCACAAAAATAGCGAATATTAGAGGAGCTAGATTGCTTCCCTGAGGAGCGCCACTTGAAGCGGTGAAGTCAGCAGAACGAAAACCGTTGTACTCCACAAACTGTGTTCGCCCACTCAAATATGAGATAAATAGATTCACCAGGTTCCTATGAAACCCAATGTTGTACATTTTCCGGGCAATGAGACCATGATCCAACTTATCGAAGGCCTTGGAAAAGTCAGTATATATGACGTCAAGTTGTTTCCTATTATTGATAGCTTGATAAGCTCTTTGTAGGAAACTTGTAAGATTTGTGATAGTTGATCTCTGTGGGAAGAAGCCATGTTGAGTAGGAGATATTAGGTTTTTAACTTGATGGAAGAGATTGTTGTGAATACAGATTTCAAAGGCCTTCGAAAAGTTGGACAGTATGGAGATAGGTCGATAGTTAGTGATATTATTATTTTGACCTGCCTTAAAGACAGGACAAATCTTAGTTTTTTTCCATTTTTCCGGAAATATATTATTTCTTAAAATTTTATTGAAGATAAGATGTAAGGGCACTGATAGAAACGGTGAGCAATCACGCAATATAAAAGATGGTATTTTATCATAACCTGCAGTTTTTGTATCTTTTAATTTTTTGAGTGCACTGCACACTTCAAGCTGAGAAATATTATTAATGGATATATTTTGAGAGTTGTAGGGCTCGACAGGGTTAATTGAGAAGGGGTCTGATGATGCAACATATACACTTTTGAAAAAATTGGCAAATCCATCCACTATGTTTTGCGGGGACTCTAAAGACAATTGGTCCAGAATCATTGATCCTGGTATACGAGATTTTTGCCGTTTTTGCCGGATATATTTCCAAAAATTCTTAGGTTCCCTTTTTATTGATGATTCAGTATTTCTTATGTAAGATCTGTAGGCTTCATCAATTTCTGCTTTAATAGTCTGCCTAAGAGTCGAAAAAAAGTCATAGTCACTTTTTAATTTAGTTTTTTTGTAATTGTTGTGTAGCCTTTGTTTTTGGTTTAAGTGTCTTATTATTTCTCTAGTGTACCAAGATGGATATGAGAACTTATTTTTTGTGTTTACATGGAAAAGAGGGACTGACTGATCAAGAATATTGTAAAATGTCTTGTAAAAGAGATTAACTGATGTATTGACATCTTGTTCATCATCCAAGAAGTTCCAATCTGTTACTGATAGTAACTGATACATAAGTGGATAGTTTGCTCTTTGAAAGTTATAATTTTTATTTGTGTTGCAAGGGAAGTTTCTGGGCAAAGAGCCCATTTGTGGATCAATTTCAATTGTGAGGGTGGGGTGAGCAAGATCTTCAGGAACTAGGGGTATAGTTTGTCTGTTAATTTCACACTTGATGTTTGTAATGACAAGGTCTATTATGTTACCATAGTGGTTTGGAATATTGTTCAGTTGATCGAAGTCAGTTAAAGCTAGAAAATCTTTTAATTTAAGTGATTTTGTATGAGAGTTGATGTTGAAGTCACCAATTATGATAACTTGATTATTTTGCACAGGCTCATAAGTTGTGAAAAAATCAAATAAGCTCTGATAATGGATTAAAGGTGAATTTGGTTGCATATATATTGTAAAGATATAAATAAAATGGTTCTTAAAATGAAGCTTACAGCCCAAAACATCAATCTCTGGAATCATTTCCTCGAGCTCACTCAAATTCAACTTTGACGCAGTTATATCGTGCCTAATACCAATTAGGACGCCTCCTCCTCTTGTCACGTTCATAGCATCCAAGCTACGGTTTTTCCTGTAGACCACGTAGTTAGCGTTGAATAATTCGTGGTCATAAACCCCATCCTGTAACCATGTCTCCGTAACTACCACCAACTGACTATCACATTGAGATACAGCTTTGAAAAAATCATGTGTCTTACCATTTAAGCCCCTAGTATTTTGATATGTAACTGTAATAATCCTGTCAGACAGACCTATTAGTTTATAGTTATTTTCCTAACAAGTGCGCAAAGTGTTACTTTTCCGCACGCAAACACAGTTATACGAACGACGCGAAGCGGAGTTCGGATACGTGTTTGCGTGCGGAAAAGACACTTTGCGCACGTGTTAGGAACAACATTTTTCCTACGAGCTTCATATCAGGTAGGTAACAAAAATTTTAAAAAAATACCGATAATTTGTTCAATTATTTTTAATTAACTTGAAGCGAACCTATACATTTATCAAAAAATTACCTAACAAAAAAAAAAAGAAAAATCCTTGTCAGAGCTGTTCATCTTGAAGCGTTTAAATTTGATGATAAAGTTTGTAGATTCTTGCATATAAATAGAGAACAAATCTGACAATGTGTCAAGGTTAATTTATATTTGGTGTTTGTATTGATGTTGGCTGATATAGAAACAGAGGAAAAATTTGTCACCATGTGTCAAAGTCGACAGGTGCACTTATTGTTGCTTGACAATTATTTTTACTTTTCGGCACTCAGTGCGGATAAGGCCTGTATCCGCACTGAGTGCGGAAAAGTGTAACTTTGAGCCCGGAAATGCGTGCGGAAAAGTACTACTTTACGCACGCTCGTAGGAAAAATTATTATCATGATGATTGGTTATAATCTTGGGTTGCCCATTCTTGTAAACAATTTTCAAGTTTCTTTCCCCAGCATTTGTGCGTTCTTCTACCTCCTGCTTCAGTTTGCGATAATCCTGTAATTGCTGTGGGGTTTTATCATCGCTAATTGATAAGTGAGCTAGGCTAGGATTGCTCTTTATTTTCCTGGAGTTTCGTATTATTTCATAGGCTATTTGATGCGAATTACATATCACTCTCACAGGCCTATTTTTCCCAGCAACCTCTCTCCCCAGTCTAAAAGCTTGAACTTCTGCAACACCAATCAGGGGCTCCTGATCTGACCTGCATTGGTTAACCACCTGGACAGCAATTTCCTTTGCATTAGTTGTCGATTCGGGGCAGTTAAAAAGAATAAAGTTTTGCTTACGGTTCTCCCTTTCTTTGTATTCCTGAAAAAGACCCTCAATATACAGCTGTTGCCTGGGCACAGACTCAGACACACTTTTTTCGGTAGTGGCATTTTTGGAAGCTACAATTTCCGACTCCAACGTCTTGATCCTTTGCTCGAGTAATCGGTTGTTGGATTTTAGGATAACATTCTTGTCCTCCATTTCATGATTAAGTAATCTAAGGTAGGTATTTTCAACATTAACTGCACTATCATCACCACTCACTTTTTTGGAATTGACTGCTCGGGCAGTGGATGGGCTACTACTGGACTGAATTTTTGAGAGGTTATCCTCTTTGCAGTTGGGACACCAGAATAAGCAGGTACGATTTTGTAGTAGTAGTACTCGAACTTCTGTTGCGGTTTTTATGCCACTACAGCTCCTGCATATAGGTTCACCACAGGAATCGCAACAGCATCCAAAGATCTGGGTCTTGTCCTCCTTAAAAATGCAAGTTTCTTCGCATACATAGCAGTTTAGCACTTCCGAACTCATATTTTTCCGTATAAAAATGGATCACCTAACCTCAAAATCCAAAAGTCGGCAAAAAGGTAGGGAATACTTATCGTTAGGGCTCCCCTAAAATAGTTGGTGGAAACGGCCATTAGTCAATTCTCTAAGACAAAAAAAAAATAAAAATTAGAAAATATTAGCATTCTTTTGCTAATATGGATATAGAACATCTAGGGATGTAAAATAACAGTCATTTTTTTTTTGTGATACGTGACAGTAATTTTTTTGTCATTTTTGTCATTTATTGTCATTTATGGTCATTTATCTTCAATGTAGAACATGACCTCTGAACCTAACAACTCAAATGAATAATCGGATATCTGATTGGTTGACTAAAGCTCTTCTTCAGTTTCACAGTCATCAGCATCAAGGTCATTTAATGAGTTAGAAAGTACCACTTCCATCTTCTCCATTAGTTTGACAGTAAAAATCGAAAGTCGGCTGATATTTTTGTGACACTTTCATATATTTCAATGACGGCAATGACAGTCATATATTTTAATTACGGTCAGTTAATAATTTGACAGCCAGAAAATTCAATCGATAAAAAAAGAAATGACAGGAGTGTCAGAAAAATAAATGACCTGAGCGTCATTTTCATTTTGACTGTTACCACAGAACATATCACCTTTAGAAAAATATCTCAAATAGGAGAATCGCGACGAAGGTTTTTAGTTAGGCTTTTAGTCAACGATGGCGACACTGTCGGGAGATAAGAGAAATTTACAGGTATCTGTGGTGTGGACAGTGATTTGTGTTGGTTGGTTTTGTCATTTTAAAAGTCAAAATTTGAATTTTTAAATTGTGTTGTTGTAAACCATGGTCCCCATGCGCGTTGAAGTGAAAATTCAAAAAGTTTTGGTTGAAAAAACCCCTAATTTTTGTTCGTATTTTTTTGTATTTACTCGTTTGTTTCGTTTCATTCGTATTTGTATTTATTATTTGTATTTATTCAAATTCAAAAACAGCTTTATTGTCATAAAAAAAAAGATTAAAACATCTCATTGACAAAGCAGAACTAAAAACTAAAAAAAAAAAAAATACCTAAAACATAATATAATGCTGACTTGTAAAACAATATTAAAAACACCGATAAGTCGACAATAGAGAGTTATTGTACGTGCCATAAGGACAAGCAGTATTTAAATTAGCTTTATTTTGACATCTACGCATGCGCATTTGGGTCTGAAAATAAAGATTTCCTCAATAAGGTTACTGCTTGTCTTTATTTGTGTATGGTTAGTGCGAAGCAGTAAACTTCCCTTATTTCAAATTTCTGACATTTTGGACGACTTTGACGTTTCGCTTTTCGACAGTGACGTAATTTTACTTGGAAAATTTATTTTTTACAGTAGTTTTCCATTTTACTGTGGGTAGCATCGAAAAATGAGTATCGGCAGAAAATCACAAACAAAAATAAACACTTTTTGAGGTTGAAATTTATAAACATAGCTATCAGCTGTCAAAATTATGAATACAAAATAAGGTAATACTCTAGCACCTACTACAGTCTTCCAATAACTGTTTTTTTCTTGGAAAAATAGTGCTGATGCACTAATAAAATAACGTAGATCCTTAATACTGCGAGGCAGTATTTATTAGTTCCAATAACTCTCTAATACAAAGAATACATAATAAAACGATGATACTAAAATTACACAAGAGGTCATACAAAACATAAATTAAAGCTGGTCTTAAATAAAATAAAATAAATGTATAAAAAATCACAGTCTAAAATAAGTCGTCAAAATATTCGATTTCTGAATAATAAGCTTTGTTCAAAAGTAATTTTTTCACTTCTCTTTTAAATTTTCTTTAATCTTCTATTTTTCTTATACTTTTTGGTAGATGATTAAATATTTTCCTACCATTATAAATTATGGACTTTTTAGTTAAGGTGGAAGTAGGTATCGGAAGTGATGTGGTGTGGATATTTCTCACAGTATAAGCTGAAGTGGCCTGAATTTCCCTTTTAAACTTCCTATGAATCAAACAGGCTGTTTCATGGATAAACACGCTGGTCAAAGTTAGGATTTTAAGGCTAATAAAAAAGGGCCTACAAGAATCTCTTCTTTTTAACTTTAGCATAAAATGCAGTGGTCTTTTTTGTAGTAAAAAAATTGTATTAAATAAATATCCAGAACAAGCTCCCCAAAAGCATATACCATACCGCAATTGTGAGTCTATCAGAGCGAAATATGCTTCCCTTGCTGCCGATAAGTTAACCTCCGACGCTATGACCCTCAGGGCATAACAACCCCCAGATAGCTTCCTCGACAGTTGCAAAATGAGTTCATTGAACTTCAGCTGCTCATCAACCAAGAGACCCAAAAATTTATTCTGTGTGACATTGCCTATGGATTCCCTATTCAACAGCACCCCCTCTAAGTGACACTTAAAGCATAAAACATTTGTCTTGGAGAAATTCAAAGTCAGGAAATTTGAATCGCACCAAACTTTTATTTTACCCAGATCCTCACTTACATAATTTGCCAATTCATTCGGGTCTCTTGAGTGCCACAAGATCGTAGCATCATCAGCAAACATGGTAAAGGAACCAGATATTTCCAAAGTTGCCAAATCGTTTATATATATTAGGAATAACAAAGGCCCGAGGACGGATCCCTGTGGTACTCCAGAAGTTATGGCTAAACTTGATGAAGTGCTATTATCGAAAATGACAGACTGATGACGATCTGACAAATACGACCCAATCCAATCCAAGACAACTCCCCTAAAACCAAAAACTTCGAGCTTGCCAAGCAGTTACTTTGCGATCTACCTATAGCTGCGTGTCTCTTGCTAACTTACTAACTCTTTTTGCACTATGTTCGACATCGGAAACTTCCTGCCAGTCATAGTTTTCAAAAAAATGAGGCGAAAAGAGCTAAAAGGAGTCAGCAAGCTAAATGCAGTTGAACATTAAAAATTATTTAAAAATAATTAAAATATATGAAAAAAATCAATTCGCCTTTTTGTCAAGAATGCTCGATTAGTTGGGTTTTCAGTCAATGATGTGACTGTTACATGACATTGTCAGAAAAATTGGCTTACATCCCTGAGAACATCAATATGAAAATCAAAAAAGTTCATAAATACCTAATTAGTTAATTCCAAATAAGTTCATTGAAAACAGAATACCTACCCTACGAAAATGCGAGAATAAAACTGCATGAGGAGTGAGGTTAAGTCACGTAAGCAAGTCGGATGTGTTTAATTTGTTGATTTTTGAAAGTATATTAACTGAAAAAAAGTGTTTCGGATGTCTAAAGCTACAGTATAATTGATGGAATATAGTGAGTAAACGGGTTTTGTGATATTTTCGGCAATGTAGGAATATATCGTAAAAACAAGATTTTAATGGACACAACCTAGAAATGGAATGCAATAATTGTAAACAAACAGCACGAACATTTAAGTGTGATAATTGCTGTAAAAAGTTATGCAAGGCTTGCTCAGGAATTACAGCATCAGAAGTAAAAGTGCTGGAATTAAAGGAAAGAATATTGCATTATTATTGTAAAGATTGCACGGACCTCCAAGCGCTAAAACTCTTGAACGATCTTATTCAAAGCAAAAACGAAGTGATTGCAAGTAAAGACGAAATAATCCTACTACTCAAAAAAGAACTGGATGAACAAAAATCAAAAATCCTTGATCTATCAACTGAAGGCCCCATACAATCATTTGCAGCTGTGGTGCATCAGAATAAACAAGGATTGACAAATGGGCCATCACCCAATAATACTCCCAACCTAATCATCAAACCAAAAGCACAACAGAGCTCAGAAGTAACTAAAATCGACATAATGAAACACATAAAGCCCTCGGAACTAAACATTGGAATAAATAAAATCAGGCCCACCAAAATGGGAAATTTAATAATTAAGTGTCATGATACAAAAAACATACAGAAACTAAAAAACGAAATTGAACAGAAACTTAGTACTTACTATGAAGTGGAGGAAACCAAACTTCGAAATCCACAAGTAAAAATTGTTGGGTACGCTATTGAAGATGCATCAACGGACACAGAAATTGAAAATTTAATAAAAAGTCAGAATACTTTTATTGCCCAGGATGATTTATTTAAAATCACATTTATCAAAAACACCAAAGCAAATAGTAAAATAATCTTTGCAGAATGCTCACCCAACCTATTTAAAAAATTTATGGCTTACAGGAAGATCTATATTGGATGGGAACGCTATCCAGTGTATGAGAACCTTTCAGTTAAGCAATGTTTCAAGTGCACTGGTTTTTACCATAACAACACTCAATGTCAAAACAAGGCCAAATGCTCATATTGCGGAGAAGAGCACCCACGAAATGAATGTAGGCTTAGTGTAACAGGACAAGGAAAAAAATGTATCAACTGCGAAACGTCAAATAAAAAATACAAAACCAGCTATGGCCTCGAACATGAGGCAACGGACCCTCATTGTCCAACATATATGTACCATTTGGAAGTGCTAAGAAGTAAAATAAAATATGTCTAAGCAACAAGAAGCCGATCTCTTGAACTCAATTCACTGTGATATATGTAGTGAGACTGTTGGTCCGTTGGATATTTTGGGTAAAATTAATATAATAGATAAAAAATTCAATGTTTTACATCTTAATATTAGAAGTGCTAGGAAAAATTTTGACGAATTATTATCTTTTCTTGAATCTTTTAAAATCAAATATTGCGATATTATTGTACTTAGCGAATGTTATCGACTGGATTCTTGTGACGAGTTCTCAATCCAGGGTTACACAACATATTATAACGGGGGAAACATGAACAAAAACGATGGTATCCTTATATTAGTTAAAACTAAATTGAACGCTAACATAACAACACATGAACTTGCTTCCACTAAAATAATAGTTAATAGAGTTACCTTGGAAATAAATAAAATACAATATGGTCTAACTTGTGTATATCGTTCTCCACAAACATCCATAGACTGCTTCGTTAGTGATCTAAACCTTTACCTATCAAATCATTCCTCTAGAAATGTTGAGATGTTGGTGGGAGACATCAATATTAATATTCTGGATGATTCAGACCAAAAAGTAGCTAATTATTGTTCAGCACTGTGCCTGCATGGTTATCAACCATATATAAACTCAATCACTAGAGAAATTACAAAAACATGCTTAGATCACATTTTTCTAAAAAATAATCTCAAAATAAACAACATTGTAATTGATAGTTATATAATAGACTATGACATCACTGACCATTACCCAATAATGCTCAATATCTCTCAGAAGTCAGCTCCGGAAACATATGAACCACTCAGAAAAACAATAGTCAAAACTGATTATACAAAGCTTGTTAATTTATTCCAACAAGAAACTTGGCTTGAGGTGATCAATTCTGTAGAACCTGAAAGCGCATATCAAAAGTTTATCGATAAATTTTTAAGTATATACTCACTTTGCAAAACAACAAAAATTCTCTTAATTAAAGAATATAATAAAATCAAACCTTGGATCTCTAATGGCATTATTCTATCTATTAAGCACAGAGATAAATTAAAAAAACAATTGGTACAAAATCATACTCCAGAAAAAGAGAATGAGTACAAAAAATACAGAAATAACCTAAAAAAAATTATCAATAATGCTAAAAATATATACTACAAATCAAAACTTGAAGAGAACAGAAATAACTTAAAGAAGACATATGCGATTATAGATCAAGCCATTAACATAAAAAACAAAAAAGATAATTCTATTAATATTTTAGATAATGATAAAGCATTTCCTAATGATAAAGAAATGAGTGATTATTGTAACAACTATTTCTCAAAGGTTGGAATAGACATGTTTGATAGCATCCCTGACAGTATGGAGAAGTTCCCTTCAAGCATTTCAAATAAATCCATGTTCTTAAGACCAGTAGGTAATAGTGAACTAATAAAACACATAGCAAGTTTAAAAAATAACAGCGCTCCTGGGAATGATGGAGTTTCTGCAAGAATAATCAAACAGTTACACTACTACCTGATTATGCCCCTTAAATACATTATAAATTTAATATTTGAAACCGGAATTGTACCCGAACAACTTAAAATCTCTATAATTACTCCAATACTGAAATCGGGAAATTCGAACCAGGTCTGTAATTACAGACCGATTAGTGTAATCTCAAACTTTGCCAAGCTTTTTGAAAAGTGTTTGAGGGAAAGGCTTAATGATTTTTTGAAGGGAAATGGCTTACTTTCGCCGAATCAGTATGGTTTCACAGAGGGTCTGAACTCAAGTGATGCTATGTATCACTTAATAGAGGAAATTCGACAAAATTTGGATACTGATAAAAAGTGTTTGGCTGTGTTTCTGGATCTGGCAAAGGCCTTCGATACAGTGCCTCATAAAAAACTCCTACATGTTCTTGAACAAAATGGTGTGAGAGGTACTGTGTTGGGGGTGTTTGAAAGCTATCTGACTAATCGACAACAACAAGTGAAAATACGGGAAACTTTAAGTGACCCTAATATAGTGAAAATTGGAATTCCGCAAGGAACTGTTTTGGGACCAATACTTTTCAATTTATATATAAAATCAATAACCGAATTAAAAATCAGGGGAAAAGTAATTTCATATGCTGACGATACTGTGATTGTTTTCAATGGTTTGACCTGGCAGGAGGCTCGAGAAAATGCTGAAAATGGCATCTTCACAGTGAAAAAATGGCTTGACTATTACAAATTGTCACTGAACGTTAAAAAAACCAACTATATTGCATTCACTAAAACTGAAAAAAATCGACCTGTGTTTAATTATATTGAAGTTAAAAATTTGTTAGAGAAAATAATTGAAGTTAAAAGCACTAAATATCTTGGAATTATAATAGATTCTTACATAAGGTGGGACTTACATGTTGCTTACCTAAGTAAAAAGTTAAAGTACTTGATGTATAAATTTTACACACTAAAACAAATTTTGGATAGAAGTATGTTGATAACCCTGTATCAGAGCTTGGTCGAATCAGTACTGCGCTATGGAATATTGGTTTGGGGTAGCATGTATAGTACCTCTCTAAGACCACTTCAAATTATTCAGAATAGAATTTTAAAAATAATTTATAAAAAGGATATATTATACCCAACTCATCTCATCTACAACAAAACACTTATAAATGTAAGAACAATATTTTTCCATACAATATGTTGCTATATATATAATCATCATAATAACAAAATTACTATAGATCATTGTTATGGCACTAGAAGTAATAAATCTAGTCATCTGATTACACCAAAATGCAGAAGTGAGTTGGGTAAGAAATCAGTTAGATACCTGGGTCCAAAAATGTATAACCTGTTGCCCCATAGCATTAGGTGCTCAAGCGCTAGGCATTTTTCTAAATTGGCAAAGAGTTTTATAGTGGAACAGTATGACCAGTTTGTCATTGTATTTAGTCGGTAATCCATCATTTATCTTGTGGATGATATGTTGTAGATATGAAAATTTGTAACATCACACTGTTAAAGTTTGGATAGGTTATCAGTTTATTGTATTTTTTTGGTTGTCTGTTAATTGTTTCTCATTTCAATAGATATTCACTCCTGTAACATATTATTATTAGTATTATTATATAATATCGAGCCCATACAGGTGCCACAGCACCTAGGGGTTTTTTTTTGCCTCATATAATTAAATAGTTTTAAGTACATTATTATGTTTATAATCATGAAACTGTTAACTATTATTGAATATTGAATATTGAATATTGAATAAATTGAAATTTAACTTTTTTTTTTCTGTTATCGAAGACTGGTGGCTTTCGATTCATCACTGATGTGATTCATTTAAAACAAAGCCGCGCTGTTGTAAACAAAAACAAAGTGAATTGAATTTAATTTGAAAACAATTAATTGTTTTGAATGGTAATTAATTATATAAATAAATTCAAATGAAATAAATAATTAAATAAATTTTGTCAAATTGTAATTGAATAATTGAATGTCATTGAGCCCAAACAAATTAAGTTTTTAAAAGTACTAAGTACTTAGGTAGTTGTAGTTATGTGTAAAGAAAGTGAATTGAAGTTGAAACATGTGTATGAATTCTAAATTCTAATGTATTTTAAATTTTTATTGAATCTAATTTATTTAAGTAAACATTATTTGGATGAAGTGACCCCTTGAATTCACCATCCAGAATAAGTAGCCGTGTCGCAATAACAGCAGCCCCTTATTTTTTTATAATAAATTTATTTATAAACTTAATTGTCTTTTTTTTATCATTGAGGAGCACTTGAAAACAATAATTTTGATAAAAACAAAATATTTTTGAAAAAACATCATCAGGAAATGGACTTAATTTTTACAATTTGTTACCTAATAAGGAAATTATAAATTGTCTCAATCAGCAATATTAATAAGGGTTAAGTAAGATAACTGAATAAAATGTTGCTACTTACATGGTCAGGTATTGTTGATGGGGATTATCATAGACCTCCAATTCGTCACAGCTTTCAGCATCTGAACTACTATCCGTAGCTTCAGAATCCACTTGATTTTGCAAAAAATGAAGCTGATTTTGAAGTTGCTCAGTTACTTTGGTCAGCTCTTGTTTGTCTGTGTCCGGCCACTCGGGAATATTCACATTATTATTGGGTCGAGGGATGGTCACTTCAAGGGAACCCGAACCAAAGTATTTGGGCACATTTTTTTGTCTTGCCACAGCATTGGCTTGCACCTCTTTTGCAACTTCAATTTTTTTTATTAATGCTTTGGCAGCTTGTACCTGAAGGGGTTTGTTTTCATAAGGATAAACTTCTGGTAGACTTTTTGTTTTTTTCACTGATCCATTGATTCGTTCAAAGACACCTACAAATTCACAGCTAACTTGTGCTGCGTATAGTTTTGAGGATATAATGTTTGCGCGTCTTCTAAGGAAGGCTAATCTCCGTTTTAACTTGTGGTGTGTAGTTTCAGAGTCAGTTAATAAAGCTGTGGTTTGATTTTCTTTTATTCTTTGAGCAGCTTCCAGGTCATCTGGTTGATCAGGCATTGAGATATTTATAATGCTATCCACTTGCTCTAAAAGATCTTTGTCGATGTTTATATTGTCCAATACTTCAGTAAGATCAGAAGAACTGTTAAGCTGATCATTATTTTCAATTGATTTGATTACCTGTTGCATCAGGTCTTCTACATTAGCCTCTAGATTAGAGCTGAAAAGATCCACAACATCACTATTATTTCTCAGCTTATTATTTACATTTAATCCTGTTTTTTGTAGACCCATTTTGTCTTCTTGTAATTCTTGATCACCCATAGGTGGCGAGTTCATATTATTGAAAGGTTTTTTTTCCGAGGCACAGTTTAACTCAGTTAAATAGAGTTCAATTTGAGTCGTTTTCTGATATAAACTTAGGGGCTCCAAAGAAGTGGTTAAATCATCGGTGTTTAGAGGGCTTAGACACTTTTTCACAGCAGCAGGCGAATAAACAATTGTCTCAAATTTGTTTATCGGAGATTGACAACGACTGGTAGGTGAATTAAAATTTTGAGATTGGGTTGCGTCAGTTAGAGCTGGGGCCATGACCACATTGGGACACCCCACCGAGGCCGTACGTAATCCCATTCATCCAGTTTTATTTTTTAATTCACCATAAGCATTTCACTAATCTAAATACGTTTTTTGTTCATGAAGCACAGGCTTAAAAAATTCGGACCGGTAAATTAGCCGCCTGAAAACATACAAGTTCAACAGTGAAATTAATGCGCCCCTATTCCATTATCGCCAGTTATGTTATTACTCACAAGAGGAGTACATAAAAATTGATTTTTCCGGTAATGTAACACATTTTTCGATAACAGACAAGTAGGTATTTGAAACGAAACACTCCCACGTGACGCCAAGACGGAGGCGAAGCTTATGAAACGCCGATAAACATTTTTTGCCTAAAGAGCACCGCTGCCATCATTGCCGCCAAGTCCAAGAAGCACAAATACTCGTACAACAAACATTGCACCACTTTTAAACACTGTTACAGGACCGGAATTTGCTTCGAAAAGCCACTAAACGGAACCGAAACGTCTTCAAATACTCGGCAAACTCGGAAATGCTTTTGAACGACTCCTTTGGTCAGTTTTATTGGACAACAATGGCGACTTTCCTTTTTAAAAACGGGGCAACGACGCACTCAACACTACACTCCGCGGCCATTTTGGGTTTACTTCAAGTTTTTCAAATGACAGCAAGCGCGTGCGCTCCGTGACAGACGGGCACAGGAGCAAATGCGATTTCCGTTTTGAGTCATTCGATTTTAATATCACATCAATACATTTTACGGAAAATTCTTGTTTTTCGCGATTTTCTAGATTATACCGCACTATTAGAGAATAGTTTGTAGTAAACGTTAATTTTTATTGCGTTTTTCCAAGAAATTCCACCGATTTTGCTGCAAATTACGAGACAAAAAACGTGTTCAAAATGTAGGAGGCGGGTCTTCCTGGTCCTGGGAAGCATCGGTGGCGCCATCTATCGTGAAATGATTTAACCCATACGATTAATTTCCTGAACAGATTTCTTTCAATTGCTCTAGATTCCTTTATCTTAAAGCTCGGTGTTGCCAGATTCCGTTATGGAATCATCCATTTTCTAAGAAGTAGGGCAGGGATGTCTGAAAAAATAGGAAAATTAGATAAAATTATGGCAAATTCCATTTCTCAAATTCTTATAAAATTAATTATTATTATAGGGTAATTTTTTTAATAAATTTTTTAAATTATATGAGGCTATAATTAATATTATGCTTGGAACTGGAACCATGTTGGAAATACACCAAAACTCTAAAACAGGAAAATGAGAAATAGCATGGATTATGAGGACCATAGATTCGATTTGTGACTTTTCTAATGATTTTTGTTGAATATGTAATCATACTTGAAATTAGTCTGGCCAATATGTAGAAATACAACACATTTTGAATCATCCAGTGAAATTTTCTAATTCACAGTTGATTTTTTAATGTTGTAACCATTATTCTGGATAACAACATGCCTCAATACTTATTCGCAATATAAAATATTGGTTCTGTCTACAAATGATGCAGTCCATGACATAGGTCACACAAATACTCTGTTTTTTGTTAGCTTCTTATTTCCCTTCTTGTATATTTAGCTTTCTTCCAAGGTTCTGGAAATTTACCATTCTTGATAACATTGTCCAGGAGCTGCTAACAGTGTTCTCAAGAAATATAGGCAAAATCATCAAGATCAAGATCAGAACCAGAATTAATCTAGTCATTTGATTGCACCAACCACTTATTTTTCTGGGGTGAAAATTATTGTGCTGATTTGGGTTATCACAGATCAGTTTGTGTTTTCCCAAACAAATAGATCCAATTATTGTCGGTTGGTGTAGTGGATTAGTGACAAAGCGCGCGCGCTTTTTTTCCAGGATAAAATATGATATTAGGACTGGACCAGATTAAAATTTTAAACAAAAGCTTTCTAATTGAATTTTATCGAAAAGTTACTGTTTATTCACATACAAGACAAAATTTCATATTTCCACATGTAAAGACATTGAGAAACAAAATCTGGCCAAGTCCATTCAATAGCTGCGCAAGTGGCAATTGCCGAGACTTGTTAGAAGCAGGTGTATTATTTTATTTTTTATGATTTGACTCGAGCATTTTCTAACATATTATTATAATTTTTATTTATTGATTCTGAGTTTATTGAATTAATTTTGACTGCATGTTGCAGATAAGATTTTACAAGGTTTCATTTTCATAAAACCATACCAAAAGTGGAGTAGTTTTTAAACAGTTTAAAAAGGTTGATACTATGCTATTTTACAAATTTTAGTGAAATAATTCATTGAAAATACTACTAGTCCATATAATATGCTAGTGATTTATTTTTTCTTCAAGATTTTAAAGTGTATTGGACAAATCTTACCAAAAATTTGTTTTTCTGTTGCGGCTCCATGAAACAATAGCTAACTGGCCAGTTCGTCTTCTGCAAGTAATTTAGCATTATTATAAATTGAAAATTAATCATTTTAATTATTAATAATAAAGCAAAAACCAAATCACAGAAAGTGAAATTTAAGAAAAAGATTAAAGTCAAATAAACCGAATCCGAATATAAATGTCAAAACAAAAATGGCAATAGGCCTTTTCAGAAACGCTGTTTGAATAATCCGACCATCAGCTGTTTGTCTTTTATCTTTCTTTGATGAACACGATTGAAAAAAGACAAAGAACATCAACTAGTGATTCGGTTTATCGGATCAGCGACCAGCGATCCGATAAGGCCTATCCTTGTGTTCGGTATTTTGCTCAATGAGCAGAGCGTGCTGAGCAGAGCTGTAATCACGTAACTAGCGAGCGCACAAAGCAGTTAAACGCTGTATCAGAGCAAGGAGAATACACACTCGGAGTGCTTATCGGCATCGTTTTTGGTAATCGCCTCCATATTGTTTTTCAACTATTTTCAACCATTGCCGACGTCATAACCAAGTCGTCAGCTATTTAAACAGCTACGTCACGGCGAGAAACGCCATGCTGCTGACGTCACAACTGGTTGTTTAACAGGGGGGATAGGGGGGGATTTGTTCCACACAGGCTTTATGAGGATAGGCCATCCTGTAGTAGTAGTGTGTATCATCCTTGGTATCAGAGAGCTTGAAATTTTATAAAGGAACGCGAGTGAGCCTGTACGATCAGTGGCCTGTACCGAGCACACTTCTTAATAAACGAACGAGTAATTCAAGCTCGGAGAACTCAGATCAAAATACCGAACGCACGGTATGGCAGACTTCATCATCTAAAGCATTTTCATCATGCTCCGGTTCGACGTTCGACATACCGCAAGTAACCGCTCAAAGTAACAAACGGTCAGTCAGCCATTCGGTCGAGGGCGAATTCTCATGAGCGTAAGTTGACATTTCTGGCGTAATCACGTGATAATATGGTGTAATTTGATTGGTAAAATCTCCAACATGTCAAATATTTTTCCAATAAAACCCAACCATTTTATCACGTGATTACGCCAGAAATGTCAACTTACGCTCATGAGAATTCTCCCATAGAATTATTAATGGCGTATTCGACTATCGGCACTAGTGCGCACTCGGCTCGCATTTTGCGAATGCAGTGCAATAATTTATGTTCGGGTTGATTCAGCTCATAAGCGAGCAAACGTTTCTCGTGTTTCGAGCCGTTTTACACGGCAAAGTTTATTCACGAAATTATTCACGAAATTATTGCCGAAATATTTCGTAAGTTTACTATTCTTGGTTTCGCTTTTTCCTGTTTGACACGGTAAATAAAAGTCTAGCAAAAGTTTCGTGAAAATATTAGTCATACGCAGGCGCAGTTGCGTTTTGCCATCAATAATATCAAATCATAACCTCATACTTTGATAAACCAAAACAAATAAAACTTCCGTTTTCTAATTGTTGTTGAATCTTTTCACCCTCCTGCTGTTTCATAAAGTTGAATTTGTTTTTTCCTTCCATAAATAAAGTTTTTTTTTTTTTTTATTTGCCCAGCTGTTTTTGGGTGCATTACTTTTTTCACCGATGAGCAGTCTATCCTTATCTATTACATAGGAAATTCAATGACGCATTCATAGGCTCCACGAAAAAGAAACTGCCTTTAGTGTGCGCTGAAAATCACGCATATTTTCGGCCACGCCCACAAAAACTATAGAACATTTTCAAAAGTTTATTCGTGAAATATTTCATAAGTTTTTCTTGTCGTGTAAAACAGGAAAAGTTGACTTACGAAATATTTCGGCAACAATTTCGTAAGTAATTTCGTGAAGAAACTTTGCCGTGTAAAACGGCTCTCGATTACCCGAGCTAAGCGCGGGCAGAGCAATACTTTATGTTCGGATTGTTAACGTGGTTCTTCCAGCGTTCGAACTTTTTGGAACTGTAATTTTTGGCGGTGTAGATTGCACTGGATTCTTTGGGAAAATAACCTCAAATTTATAATCAGTCTTTTGTCTTTCTAATTATTTATTTTGCGTTTTTGAATGTTTGTTTACAAAAAAGTTTGTGAAATATGAATAATAAAAAGAGGATATTTCTGTTATTATTAGCTGCGCTGCAGATGAATTATTATCAAGTAGTAGTAGCAGTAGTTCAGAAAGTGATGATGATGAATTACTTATGGCTTTTATAAGTTTTCCTAAAAAGAGACCGAAGATTCAAAACTGTTTGAGAAAAAAGTAAACGAAATCAAGTACAATAATCGGGCACACACGAACACTTCAACTCGGATTTTCACGAAGCTAGTTCACTTTTTCGAAAATTCGCACTGACCCAGCGCACGATCGAATCGCCACATACCCGCTCTTGATTTCAGTGCAACCGCACCATCATTTTTCGAACCTGATCGGAGCCAGCGCTGGGTAGTCGAATACGCCATAGAACTTCCTTTTCCAGAGGCACTGACTCATTACCTCCACTGTTTTGTGGCATATTAATAGTTGTATTCCTTTCAAGAGCTTGAAACACTCGAGCTACTCGCTTCGGTGCTTAGTCGCCCCCGATTTGCAGGGAACATATGCGTGGTGCAACAAACACTTTTCGAAAGGAATAAGCGCGTGAAGCCCCGGAGCTGTTCCGGAGCTCCTCCTAGGTGTGAAAGGAATACAACTAATATTATTAAAGTGTGTTTTTTTTTTTAAAGATAAAAGTCAAAATGACATTTTGTTGGTAATACAAGTAAAATTGTCAATGCTTTCAAATTTTTTATGTAGAAAAGGCTTGTGTTGCCAATATAGTTACTAAATTTTTGACTTGGGGAATAGACCTATCTATTTTTACAGCCGCTTTCCAGTGCCTAAATTGTTAGAGTCTCATGCTCCTGAAGTGTGACGCTCTTGAACTGTTCGACATAAGCAGCACTGGAACGATCTCGTCTTAACCCCCCACCATTTCGGATTTCAGGAGCATGAAACACAGACAAATGGGTTGGTGCACGAGGGGGCAGGGGATAACAGAAATGAGTAGCTCAAGTGTACGACACTCTAAGCACTGGAACGCGCAAAGCAATTGTGGAGCACTCCTGAGCTGCTCAGGAGTAACTCAAATGGGTCACTGGAAAGCACCTCTGGTATGCGCGCGCAACACGAGGCAATGTCTTTTTATTGGCTAGCTAATACAGGTGTGAGGTGATCGTTTTGCACGCTGGGCATCTCTTTTTCCTTGTTCATTGCACGTGATCGTGATCTGACAAGAATAAATCTAAAGTTGATATTCAATTTGACAAGTGTCATTCAAACGTTGTTTGACATTTTCATTGACAAATACGTTGCACAACACGCGGTTCTTCTCCTTTTCTTTTTATCCTGTGCAAATAAGAAGGACGGATTGCTATACGTAAGTCTTAACATAATTTGGTACGTTTTGCCTCGTCTTGCGCAACGAGCGTTCTGTGTCTTTTTTTATTTAATGAAGTTTTCGTATTATTACCTCTTTGTCTGGTAAAATAAATAGGTCTATTGTCGCCACTGTGGTAATAAAGTCACTCTAACCATAACTTTTTGGTGTGGCTGCGGTGTGATTGTGTCTTTATGTCAACAATGTCAACTACAGTGACTCTATAGTGGCGACAATTGCTGTCTCATTTTTGATTGATTCTAAAATCCCATAAATTTATATTGAAAACGCGGCCATCTTGTTCCCACCTATTGCTTATTTCAAATATGAATATATGGGATTTGGGTGAACATCCATCATAAAACATGGAAAACAACATATTTGATGGACTTAAAGTGCGTTTTTTTTTAAAGATAAAAGTCAAACTGACATTAGGTTGGCAATACAATGTAAAATTGTCAATGCTATCAAATGTTTCATGTAGAAAAGGCTTGTGTTGCCAACATAGTTACTAAATTTTTGACTTGGGGGATTATCTTTAAAAAAAAAACAGATGTTAATAATAGTCATCAAATACGTCTATTTCAATTTTTTATGATAGATGTCCATTTAAGGGCGGGTATTATAAAACTTCATTGAAAGTTAACTTCTGAAAATACATGTAATTCAAAAAGTTAACTTCAAGTTAACTGTCAAAGCAGTTTTATAATACCCGCCCTAAATCCTATATATTAATATTTGAAAGTGACAAGAGGAACAAAATGGCGGCGGGACCTCTATTGTCGCCACTGCAAGAGCTACAGTTTTTTCTTCAAATTAAAAAAGTGAACAACAAAAAAAAGTAATCTTAATAAAACATTTTGTGAAATTTTTGAGATGCTCGATTGGTCACACCAAGCTTTCAGAAATTCATACGAAAGTTGTCGCCTGAATAGGGAACTTGCAAGTGAAGTAAAATTTTCCAAATTTGTTTTAAATCGATAGTTTATGCTGCACAATATTCATATGACCAGTTTTTATTTAACTGATGCCGCCCTTGTTACACAAAAATAGTATATTATATACCTAGGTAGAGAAGTTGGTCATTATATACCGAGCGCTTTTATAAACCGAGGCGCGGAGCGCCGAGGTTTATAATGTGTAAGGTATATAATGACTTTCTCTACCGAGGAATATATAGAATTTTTTTTACTACTACTAGTAGAAAATAAAAAAAATATTCAAAATCTGTGCTCTTAATTATTTTTTTGAACGCCCTTTTGAAAGTGCTGCCCTCTAACAACAGCTTATGATAACTTCCTATATGTACCTACAGAAACCTGTATTTTTTTTGAATTGACGTATGAAATTGAAATTGGACCAATAGAAACATGACAATATCCTCTCATCATGACGTCATTTTCATTATTGACCTAGGTATTTTTTCATTATTTTCATTATTAACCTAGGGAGAGAAATTCAATTTTTTCCTAAAAAAATAGATTGAATAATGACTATTTCTCAGGTTAGTAGTAAAAAAATAATATTAAATTTGAAATAAAAATTTTCCCGCCAAAAAAATGCTCCTATGATGAATACCTGTTTTGACGTCACGATTCTGTAAACAAACCCGTCAATAGGGAAATCCAAGGAAATCTGTGATAGGAAATTTGCACGTAAAAAAAATACAAAAGCAGTCCTTCACAATATTCTTCATCCATTGCGACAATTTTCACAAAAAGCAAACTTTAATACACTTGAATAACACAAAAATAGCACTGCGTCAGCAAGAGTTCGTTTGCTGCGTATTTTATGTTTACAAAATCTCAACGTCACAAGCGCTGTCAAATTGAAATTTCGTGTTTTCGCGCCAAAGTATTTCATTTGAATTTCAATAATTTTTTTTTCGTACAACGTATAAATTAAAATGGAAAAAAAGAAAATTATATTATAACTGATGACTAGAAGTATCTAAAAAAAAATAATTTGAGAAATATGAAAATTCCCTTCAGTCACACCCATAAAATCGCACTCACACCCGGTGTGTTATTTCTGAACTCGCCCCTGTGCAAACAGCCTACGTCAAGGCGAGAAACGACATGGTATCATGTCACAAGTGGTGATTTGGCGTGGGGTGGGCTTCAGATTTGTTCTACACAGACCTTATGAGGATAGGTTATCCTGTAGTAGTAATATGTGTTGCTGAACGACGACATCCATCCAAGGCTGTTTTCAACCATTGCCGACGTCATAACTAAGTCGTCAGCTGTTTAAGGAGTCTACGTCAAGGCGAGAAACGCCATGCTGTTACGTCACAACTGGTTGTTTGGCTTAGGGGGGTAGAGGGGGATTTGTTACACACAGGCCTTATGAGGATAAGCCATCCTGTAGTAGTTGTGTGTATCATCCTTGACATCCATCGACATCGAAACGACCACGACGTGCCACGACCATAACATAACCTCCTTTGTATTTTTAGCATGGCAAATTTCTTAAAAATTGTTTTTGAGGAAACATCGAATCAGAAAAATGTAAAAACCTACCTAAATTACTGTTAAACATATCATCCAACAAATTCACTTCAAATTTCAGGTTGACAACTATGAATATCGCAACAAACCATTTTCTCATAGCCCAGTGCAACAGGCATTTATCAAAAACTATGAACTACTTACCCAAGGACCCGATGTCAAGACAGTTTATCATGTAAAATTAACTCTAAAGGTTCCTTTTTATAATATATTTAATTTAAATCAAAAATCTTATAGGCAGATTCTAGGAGCGCTCATTTGATTTCCTTCCTGGAGACGCAATAGGCATTTTGCCTGAAAATGATGAAAACGAAGTCAACGAGCTGCTAATAAGGCTTGGAGTGGAAGAAATTAGCCATAAACCATGTAAATTGGAAATTTTGGAAAACACAACTAAGAAAAACGCAACTGTGCCAAAATATTTACCAAAACACGATAATATTTACAGCATATTTTTGAAATATATTGACATCAGAAGTGCACCCAAAAAGGTAAAAACAGTTCTCTTTAGTAACTATTACTTATATTATGTTTCTCATTTCAGTTATTCCTAAAAAGCCTTATGAAATATACTAAAGATCCTACAGAAAAGGAAAAACTTGATTTTATATGTTCTCCTGCTGGCTCAAGTGAATACACAACACTTTTGACACAAAACCGCAGCTTGTTAGCATTACTAAATTCATTTCCTTCTTGCGAACCGCCTATAGAATTAATATTAGAGCATTCCACAGCCCTAAATCCAAGATTTTTTTCAATTGCTTCTTCTCCATTAGACAAAAATCTGTCCATTGTATTCAATATTTTAGTGCTAGAAAACGGCTTAAAAGGGGTTTGTACAGGTTGGCTTGAAAAGTGCATTAACAGCGAACAATGTAAAACAATACCAATTCCCATATATTTTAGAAAACCTAGTAATTTTCGCTTGAACAATTTAGATAAGAAAATTGTATTAGTGGCAACTGGTACAGGTTTAGCACCATTTCTTGGTTATTTACAACACAAAGTCAACATTGGTGCTTCAGAAGAAACGTGGCTTTTTTATGGTTGCAGATATTCCACAAGAGATTTTTTATTTGGAAGCAAATTGGAAGTTTACAAAGAGAATAAAACATTAACTAAACTCTCTACAGCCTTTTCGAGAGAGGGAAATACAAAGGAATATGTTCAAAATAGAATTTTTGAAAACAAAGAAGATATTGTTAAAGTTTTTGATGAAGAGGCAATTGTGTACGTGTGCGGTGACAAAATTGTTGTAAAAGATGTGAAGGAAATTTTTGTACAGTGCTTTATGGAATGTAAATGTATCGAGAGGCCAAACGCTGAAAAGATCTTGGATGGTTTGGTGGAAAGTGGAAGGATTGTGGTTGATTCTTGGGTTTAAGATTCTTTTTTATCATAAATGAAGTATTTTTTTGTTACAAAATACCTAGTTGTTTTATTATCATGCTTTATGAAAAATCTATTCAGTTTGAAATGAAAAAAGTGATTGTTGAAAGTAGCGCGTTTTTAGGTGCCTAGGAAGGTCTTCTTTGAGGATTCAAAAGAGGATTGCTCATCGTAATCGCCAATTTCGAGTCAGGAGCAGGCCTGCGAGTGACGTCACCACTATCAGCGGCCGATGGTGGTGACGTCGCCTGCAGACCTCGGTGAATTGTTTGCGATTCAGGCTCTGCTTGTGAGTTAACTTTTTCGTCAATTTCAAAAGATTAGGGAAATTTGTTTCTTGAACTACAACTTTTTACCAGTTGAACCAGATCGTCCGTTCCAAAACTGCTGACCAGAATGATCAGCTGTTTGAAACCGGTGAGGTAGGAATGTTACGGTTCTTTTGGAAGAGGTACGAACTGTCTGTTCCGTGTACCTATTAACACATTGCGTGCCACGCTGTTATCGGGAAAATACCCCCAGGGGCCAAACCACTTTTTGCAATATTTGTATGTATTTACTCTCAAATATGATCAACGTTTCTTTTTGCTTTTGCCGGCAAGAAAGATATTCTCATTTTGTTTTATTATTGCGTAAAATCAGCTATTTCAGAATAAAATTTTATGTTTTTAATACGCGAAATCAATATTTTTCAAAAATTTTGTTGTAGTGAATTTATTTTTCCAATTTTGCTCAAACCAAGACTCATATTATTTTCCCCAGAGGCCAAGCTTCGGATTCTCCATTTAAAATACACGGTAGCGGGTATCATATTTGATATACATGGCCAGAAAGTGAGAGATGTGTGTCTCTCAGAAATGAGCGACGAAGCCCTCTGTGAAATGTTGATGTCATGTCTCGCATATATGAGCGACGCGGCACGCAATGTGTTAACAAATATTAGATTCACCTGTTCCGGGTTCGCAGAGCAGGCGTTTGCACGTCATGTGTTTGCCCTAAACCGAAACTGTTTTCTCGCATTCACTTTTTTGAAACAGGTTTGAAATAGTATATTCTCGCGATGAACCCATGACGTCATATCAAAATTGGTTCGAACCATTTCGAAATACAATCCTATCCATGTTTAAATCCATTTTCTTGCACCGAGAAATTATGACGTCATTGTGAAACTGTTTTAAACAAGTTTTGAAAAATGTTTCAAAACTTAGAGAGGCCAGAAAACACCTCTAGTATATTAATTAATTTAATGAAATAGTAGAATCTACTACACTGGATTGCCACTTGTCAGCATTCGAATCATCAATCGGTATTCGATTTAGGGCGGGTATTATAAAACTGCTTTGACAGTTAACTTGAAGTTAACTTTTTGAATTACATGTAATTCCAGAAGTACACTTTAAGTTAACTCTCAAAGTAGTTATATAATACCCGCCCTTAGGGCGGGTATTATAAAACTACTTGGAAACTACTGGAATTAAAATCTGTTTTTTTTTTAAAGATAATTCCCCAAGTCAAAAATTTAGTAACTATATTGACAACACAAGCCTTTTCTACATGAAAAATTTGATAGCATTGACAATTTTACATTGTATTGCCAACCTAATGTCAGTTTGACTTTTATCTTTAAAAAAAAACGCACTTTACATGTAATTCAAAAAGTTAACTTCAAGTTAACTGTCAAAGCAGTTTTATAATACCCACCCTTAGGGTGGGTATTAGGCTGGGTATTATAAAACTGCTTTGACAGTTAACTTGAAGGTTACCTTTTTGAATTACATGTAATTCAAGAAGTTAACTTTAAGTAACTCTCAAAGTAGTTTTATAATACCCGCCCTTATAAAACTATTTTGACAGTTAACTTACCCTAATAACACAAAGACATCCCAGGAATGTTCAAAGAATATTTAGTTGGGACAATCAGAATATTCCTGGAAGATTCTGTTTAGATCCTGAAACATTCCTGGAACATTCCAGGAGACGCTTTTGTCATCAAAATGGATGTTCTAGGAATGTTCTATTGAATCATTCCTGGAATATCTTCAATCATCCCACATAGTATATTCGGGATTTTTGTGGGATATAGGAGGAACATGCACAGAACATCCCACAAATAAACTAGTGGGACACACTTTTGTTTAGGTTTATTAATTATAGATATTATTCAAATTATAAATTGTAAATTGACATCCAACACTTGCATCAACAGTTTCCTAGAAAGTTCCATTTTCTGAAGAGTAATAATGCGTGCTGATACTTTGTTCAGGTAGAACGCCTAGAACGGTAGAAGGTATCTGATTAAAATCTTCATAGAATCTTAAGTAGCCAAGTAAAATGTCCTCTCAGTCATAGAAACGAGCGTAGAACTAGAGAAAGGATGCTGCCTCGGGTTCTGATGCTCATCTTGTAGATCAGGTTCTGAATGACTTGATTGTTTGTTCCTTTGACAATAATTAGTTGCTCAACAATACTTTTTTCCTGTAGGATCCATCTTCAGCACTGTAAGCACTCTAAAAACCTCTTAAATAAATTACTGAACAGGCTACATGTAGTACTTACCTAACACAAAAATGCAAAAGGTAACGAAACCTCAAAAATTGGAAGAGCCAGTGAAAAATTATGTGGGAAATTCGTGGAAAAATCTACGAAAAACCATATAAAAACACGAGCAAACCAAGCACCGAACGTTTTATTGTTCAAAACCGACCACCGATAAAACGATTATTTTGTAATTAAAACAAAACTAAATTAATAACAAACAATAAAATTTGCTGACTTGTTTTTTCGGAGTGAGGTTAGGTTGTCTGCGATGAATATGAAGTGAGGTGCCGTGGCTTGTGACGTGCGGCTTTTGTTCGACGTTGCCAGTTGTCACGTATATTATTTTTGTGTAACGAGTAAAATATCGCCAATATAAAAAAATATACAACCTATTAATTGTATTTTTATATACAAACATTACATATAAAATTCGAAAACTTATGAAACTACTAGGTATATTTCATCATATTTATATGGAATAAAATCATCCAAAGAAATCTGACAACGTCGAAAATGGGTATCGTCATAATCAACACTGCTGGTTGATAGACGAACTGACGAAGCGCAGTTGGGTCGTTGGTCTTGTTGGTCTGAATCTGGCAATGGGATTTTTTTAAAAGTTTTTTCTCTTTATATGCTGCTAATTAAGCTGAGAATTATAAATAAGAAATCACAAAACAAAGAAACAGGAATATTTGAGGGATGTTCCTTGAATATTACATCTAAATATTCCAGTTATATTCTATCTGAAACATTCTGGGAATGTATTATCAAGGTACGGGACATTCATACTTTCATAGTACATTGGCAGGATATCCCAGGAAAATCCTGTGTTATCAGGGTAGAAGTTAACTTCTGAATGACGTTACTTCCCATTTGACAGGAAATACTTTGGAGCTGGAACAGGTACTTGGAATAGGTTTGCGTTGGGAACAGGTACAGGTCATACCAGGTACAAGAAAAAGCTGTTCCATAACATCTCTACGGTGAGGCACCGGATCCACCGGGAATTTTTGTCGGCTATTTCGGTTAAAGATTTTTTGACACTTTTTTTGGCGCAAATAGTGGGTTGCAGTGTAGCCAGCCCGGAGATTCCAAAATCACGATTCGACTCACGACTCGACAACGAGACGCAACTCGATACCGGCCTTTGGTATGATTCCAACGTAGGATCGTCGGTCGTGTGTCGAATCGTGATTTTAGAATCTCCCCCCAGTTTGTATTGTTGCAGAATAAGGGCGGGTATTATAAAACTACTTTGAGAGTTAACTCAAGGTTAACTTCTAGAATTACATGTAATTCAAAAAGTTAACTTCAAGTTAACTGTCAAAGCAGTTTTATAATACCCGCCCTTAGGTGTTTTACAACGCTTTAAAATCAGACAATAGAAGAGCTTCAAGGTACGGTTTCTAAGGATAGTACGCGGCGCACAACTGACAATGTAAACGTCGTCATTGGGTCAGTGGTATAACGTACACCCGTTTTCTGACGCTGACGCTGACACTGACGTCAGGGAACGGGTATACGTCATACCTGAACCAATGATGACGTTACGTTGTCAGTTGTGCGTCGCGTACTATCCTAAGTGCGCGTTCACATTGACACCGCTCGAGCGGTGAGCGTTGCGCGATGCCGCTGTAGCGATGCCCAAAAATAATTTCAACATTAGATTTCAAATGAACATGTTAACAGCGCGCGACACGCCGCCTCAATAGTTGTATTCCTTTCAAGAGTTTGAAACACTCGAGCTAATCGCTGCGGTGTTCAGTCGCCCCCGATTTGCAGGGAACAGATGCGTGATGCAACAAACACTTTTCGAAAGGAATAGGGGCGTGAAGCCCCGGAGTTGTTCCGGAGCTCCTCCTAGGTGTGAAAGGAATTCAACTATTGTGAACTTGTTCGTCGTTCGTCAACAGTACGTCACCAACATGGCGCCCGAGAAAGTCTCGGCGCAATTCCGCTCCGAAAATGTGAAAAATCTACGATGTAAACATTGTAAAAAATATGTAGTAGTGGATATATCAAAGTGCAGCAAGTGCGGGGAGCATTTCCACTTTTCCTGTTTAGTTCAAAGTGCCGAACAAAAGAAAGCTACCTGCAAACACGTTCCTGCAACAAAAGAGGTTATGGCGGAAGTTTCCGCAAATTCCGCAATACCTGATCTAAACAACAGCGAAGTTAAGGTGTTTTTTCTCGCTTAAATTGGTTGAACCAGGTTGAACCTAATTCGAAACATTACATTTTCGCGTTGAACCAATGGCGTCATAACAAAACTGTTTGAAAATATTTTGAAACGAGATTTCGCCTCGGTTCAAAAACAAACGCATGCGCAATAGTTCAAGAAAGTTGACAGTTTGTTGTTTATGTTTATATTTGTGTTGTGTCTTTTGTAGCAGGTTATAGAATGATGAACAGAACACTTAAATTTTTTGAGAAATAGAAAATAGGCTATTAGGGCTATGGCTAATTAGCAGAAAAAAAAAACAAACAAAAATCCTAGGTTAGGTTTGTATGGTTAATGCCCGTATGCACCATTGCACAAATTCTCTGATTAGGACTTTAGCCGTGATCACATAATATTTTTCTTATGCACCAAGCGTTTTTTTCGCCTTATCGGCAATAAACTTGAATCGCTCGATGGCCTGGAGCTTAGGACAAGATAACCGCGGCTAGTTAATAAAATGAGGTTGGATGTTTTGTTTATTTGGTTCCGATTTCAAATTTCATGTTTACATTTGACAAACATTTTTGTAAAAAAAAAAACTGGAAAGTTTGTGTGAAGTGATGAGCCAGGAAAAAGAGAAATGAAATCAGGTATATGGAGGTGGAAGACCTATTACTTGACGATGATTAATTTGGATACTAATGAAATTGTGTTAGATGGATTTCCGTTCCCAAGGCGTTGGAATGAGATGGAAAATTATTTTGAAGCCTTGGATGATCTGATCTTATAAGCCAATAGTCGTAGATCATAGATCTTCTTGAAGAGGTAGAAGATGCCCTATCATTATTATAGGGTGTAGTACCTATATCCTATGCAAATGTATGACTTGATTCCAGTAACTAGGTAATGACTATGTAATTACTGTTTATTTCAAATAAAATGCCCTACATGCCCTGGATGTTTTGTTTGTTTGATTATAAAATTAAAATTCATCGACAAAAACGTAGATATGACGGGTCTCGCCAACCCAAAATGGGCTTTTATTAAAATCTAAAGGAAATTTGCGAAGTTATCGGTGAGCTCCTTTCAGCTGGCCCATATTACAAAATCACAATTAACTAATTTGAGAGCAAAATCCTTTGGTGCATCGAACCGACACTTTAACCGTGATTACATAATTATCCGTGATTAGCTAGCTAATAACGAAAATACGTGAAAATGGTGAATAGTTATTCCTTTCACACCTATGAGGAGCTCCGGGGCGTTACGCGCCTATTCCTTTCGAAAAGTGTTTGTTGCACTGAGTACTCAAGTCCAAAGTAAACCATAAATGCACGAAAGTCAGCGCATCGGTTCCTTTCAAATCGGGTGACTAACACCGGAGCAAGTAGCTCTAGTATTTCAAACTCTTGAAAGGAATACAGCTACATACTGGAAAGCAGCTTATATCCTATCGGCGGTTCACTCTCGTACTCTCTCCGTTCCAGCCGCCGCACCGGTGCGGCGTAATCCCGACAATCCCGAGCTGTTGATCGAAACGAGTCTGTCGGTGTAGTGTACTCCGTGTCCCTACTCCGAGTCCACACTTTTTCCTGTTCAACTGGCCCGGCGCGGCGTGATCCGATTAGTTCGGGTTTGAGTCCGAGTCCGTACAACGTAGACAACGCAAAAGTTGTCCGGACTTAAACTCGAACTTGGACCGGACCTGTTTATTTTGCAGTGGATCAGTTCCCACTGTGAAGAACAGTTCCAGTATTTGGCCCTAATAATAGCCCATTTTGGGTTGGCGAGACCCCATATCTGTGTTTTTTTATTTTTCGATAAATAAATTTTAGGTATACAGAAACAAACAAAGCATCCTGGGCATTTTAATTGAGATAAACAGTAATTACCGTAATTACATAGTCATTAGTTATTGGAATCAAGCCATAAAATTGCATATTATACTACCACCCTATCATAAGTTAGGGCATCTTCCACCTCTTCAAGAAGATCTACGACTACTGTTTTATAAGATCATCCATCCAAGGATTCAAAATAATTTTCCGTCTCATTCCAACGCGTTGGAAACCCATCTAACATAATCATTTTTTATCAGTACCTATCCAAATCATCGTCAGATAATAGGTCGTCCACCTCCATATTCCTTTTGATTTCTCACTGCTGACCCACGCCACACACTATTTTTCCAGTTATTTTTTGAGAAAAATGTTTTTAAAATGTAAAAACAAAACATTCTAACCTCATTCTATTAACTAGCCGCGGTTATCCTAAATTCCAGGCCATCGAGAGATTTAAGTTAATTGCCGATTAGGCGAAAAAAACGCTTGGTGCATAAGAAAAATATTATGTGATCACGGCTAAAGTTTAATCAGAGAATTTGTGTAATGGTGCATACCAGGCAAATGCAAAATCCTTTGGTACATCGAATCGACTTTTTAACCGTGATTACATAATATTAGCCCTGATTAGCTAATTACGAAAATACCTGAAAATGGTGCATACAGGCATAAATTCTGGTTTGAAAACCTCATTTTTTCTCGAATGAAAGTAATGACGTCATTTTTAAATAGGTTCAAAACAGGATTTCAAAAACATTTCAAACTGTTGGGGTCGAGAAAAAACACCTTTAGTCACCTTCGAAAAATAATCCAAATTTTGGAAGAAAAAAACGTTCTTTTGGTGGAAAACTGTGATCTATGGAGAAAAACTGCCCTCCAGTTGGAAAGACAACAGGAATCCGCTCGAATTTCAACCCCAAATGGCGTTTCTAATCTATCCGCAAATCTTCCGAACACCGCCGCCTCCGTTTCCGCCGAAGCGAAACAACAACAACAACAACAGCTGACCGAGCAGCAAAATTGGTCACCTGCACCCAAGAATCGTAAAGTCTACGATTGCTCAATCGGCTAAATTTGTTCACAATTGCTGTGACGTTACGTGCATCCCGGATTTTCAAGATGGCCGCTGATACGAATGATGTTCAGTTTGTGCTGACAATTATTTTATCGTAAATTCGGATTTATCAAGTGTTATAAGTGTGATTTAATGTTTCATTTAATGTGTGTAAGCATAAAAGAGTCGTGGCTGAAAATACTCGCGAAACCCCAAGCATTTTCTCGTTTTAGTGGTTTTATAATACTGGATTTGTTGTATCAGGACATCGCTTTCTTTTATTCGTGTGTATTGCTAGTTTTCTACTGTTAAATATTTCCTAGTCAAGCATTTGTATTGCTTTTTTTTGTAAATCAAATATCTACTTAGTTGTAAGTTTCCTTGCACGTAATTACTAAAAATTAGTGTTTGTGAAGAGTGAATAAATAAATATGTAAATAAATTCCTTTACTGGCGCGTTTACTATGAAAACGCATGGAAAATATGGGAAACTTGCAGTGTTTTTCTCGAATATGAATATGAAAATCTAAATTAGGTGTCACTATTTGGCTTTGTGAAATAAGTTTACTTTGAATGTCCATATTAAATCGTTCTAGTACCTATTAAAATATTGAGTAATAATTGAGAAGTAGGTAGGGGCAGTAAAAAATAGAACACACTATTGCAACCACGTTTCGCTTATATTTAGATATTGAAATGCAAAAATTAAACCGGCTCGCTCAAGTTGGCAGCCCACATTTAGTTTTCTACTGTTTCTCAACTGTAGTCAATTGTGCCCGTTTTGTGCTCAATTGTGTCAGTGTTTATGCGAATTGTGCTCATTCACATACACAAAAAAAAACATTGAAACAAATCCGGGGGCCAGCTTGACTCCAGCCCTTTGTTTTTTTGACTTTTTGGCAATATGTTTGGCTAACTGATAAACAAAAGCAAACAAACTCGTCTTTCTAATTAGCCAACCACTCAAAAAACACAAACCGATCAAGGACTGCATGACGTCATTCGCATACCGCCATCTTCGATAAAGATGAACGTTTGTCTTATGGGATTGAGCAATCCTGTAGAGTTTATGATTCTTGACCTGCACCTGCCCTAGATGATGAAGGTGAATTCGAACATAGATCATCCAACCAAGGCTTCAAAATAATTTTCCCCTCTCATTCCTTGCCTTGGAAACGGAAACCCATCAAACACAATTTCATTAGTATCCAAATTAATCATAGTCAAATAATAGGTCTTCCACCTCCATATTCCTGATTTCAGTTCTCTTTTTTCCTGGCTCACCTCACACAAATTTTCCAGTTTTTTTTTTTAAAAATGTTTGTAAATTGTAAATATGAAATTTGAATTTTGAAATCGGAACCAAAACAAACAAAACATCTAACCTCATTTTATTAACTAGCCGCGGTTATCTTGTTCTAAATTCCAGGCCATCGAGCAATTTAAGTTATTTGCCGATTAGGCGAAAAAAACGCTTTGTTGCATAAGAAAAATATTATGTGATCACGGCTAAAGTCTTAATCAGAGAATTTGTGCAATGGTGCATACGGACATAAAAGTCAAAATGACAATATGTTGGCAATACGATGTAAAATTGTCAATGCTTTCAATTTTTTTATGTAGAAAAGAGAAAATAAAGCTTGTGGTGCCAACATAGTTATTAAATTTTTGACTTGGGGAATTATCTTGAAAAAAAAACAGACTTTAATAGTATTTGTACAAAAATAATTATATAACCACAACGTTTTAAGAAAGTAACCATTTATTTCGATTAATAGATAACAACATATTTATATTTTTAGATTTAAGTATGGATCTTTAAAATATTACCAGCCTTCGAGAATAACCTTTCCGAAATGGCGCGAAATGGTAGCGTGAGCGTCCCCCCAAGGAGGCGTCCCCCTACGTCAGCCATCTGTCACTCCTGCCAGAATTCAGCATGTCGACCTGTCACCACTCCTACAGCTATATGCACCGCTATTGGATATTTAATCCAAGTGGAGCTTTGAATGTGACTCTCGTAGAAACAAAAGTCACATTCAAAAGCTCCACTTAAATTAAATATCCTTTAATATCCCTTAAGTGATAGCGGTGCAAATGGCCGGTTTCTCAATAGCAGGTCACCCCCGGGTCAAGCAAAACTCCAGGGTAAAGCCTAGTACTCATAACTGCGAAATTAACATTTTTTTGACATTGCTTCGACAATTTGACGTTTGATTCACACATAAAACATCAAATTGTCGACGCAATGTCAAAAAAATGCGAATTTCGCAGTTATGAGCACTAGGCTTTAACATAGCAACTGGACACGCTTACCCCTAGAGTTAAAACCAACCCGGAGGTGACCCGCTATTGAGAAACCGGACCTAAGCGCTTTCTTTTATTCACCGATGGCTCCATTGATGACCTTTCTATCTTTGTCTGGTTCATAGAAAATCGGAATGGCTATCTCATAATGCTTTCAGTAGAGGGCAATGAACTATAACCAAAAACTGGAATGCTAACAAATAAGGACGAACGTGAAGCCTAGTGCGGCTGCTGCGGAGGGGATACCTGTTTTTGTCGCACTCATTATGTTAAATGGCGAAAATTGGCTTCCAACACGTATTCCAATTGATGAAACCTGTGAAGGAAAATATGACAAAACATTCGAAAACGTCATATGTCAGCGAGCAACAGAAAAAGACAACATTCCCCGTTGTGGCATCTGTCTTTCATGGCTTCATTTTTTTGGCAGATATGGCACTGTTTGCGCATTCCAGTTTTTAGCTCTAGTTCATTGGTAGAGGGAGCCATCGATGAATAAAAGAATTCGCCCAGTGTTACCAATTTAATAATACAAAATTCGATAGTATTCGATAGTCTATGGAAAATTATCGATAGTTCGATATTAGAAAGTTCTCGTGCCTCAGACGCTACGCTAATACGGTACCGCTAACAATACGGTATTTCAAATGGTATTTTATAGCTCTCGGACAAGAAGACACATAAATCCTCTAATCCCTTATTCTGTTTACATTTTGATAGCTGAGTTGAGTGATCTAGTCCAACTTTTTTTGCTTATTTTCTAAGTTTTACTTATCCTAAAGATTCGCTGAGCTTGATTAATATTCCCTTGGTGTTTTTTATGGAGGAATTATTAGAAGTTGCTGTTTTTGCAGTCATAAATGGAGCGTAAACTAGATTTGCCATAGCATAGCGTTACGGTAAGGCATCCGTTAAATTCCGTTAGATAGCGGGCTCCGCTAACGCTAATACCGTAAGAACTATCATACTTGTCAAATAGCGTTACGGTATTTGAAATTTGGACGGCACGAGAACTCTCTATTTTTAACTCCGCAACGAATTATCGATATATCGATAGTTTCCCACCTCTACTTGGGCGCGTTCAGATTGAAGAGTCCGGACGACGTCCAGTGAAGAGCGCACCCGATAGAGAGCGCACTCCGAGTGTGCCCGGCGATTCGCCCAATCTGAACGGCCAAGACGCATTCTTTCTTTATAACCTCAATGATTCTAACATTTTTGCCGTTTTCTTCATAATTTTTTAAATAAATACTAACTATGGAAGAAGCCAGAGTATCTTCATATTTAAAGAGTTATTGAATGATGAGGACGCTTCATCTTCGGACGACGAGGATGTGCTAGTGTCAGTGATTGCTATCAATTTAGCATCACAAACTAAACAAAAAAAAAGAAAGAGGCCACCTTTTTTTTAAATAGAGTTGATGAGGATAACGATGAATTTAGATAAACCCACCATAACTCGCAAAAATAATTATTTACAATATTTGCCTTTATTATTTAAGGTTAGAACACAAACGCGCATGCGGGGCAAATTTTATCTTGCTATTTTATGGGATGCAAAAGTGTGCGCCCGGGCGTCGTCCGGTAAAAATCTACCGACAATCTGAACGGCTGGGTAAATTTTACCCAAAGCAATCTGAACGGTTGGAATGCGCTCGGGCGACACCTGACGTTCAATCTGAACGCAGCCCTTGAGAGTTCCTCAATGAACTATAACCAAAAACTGGAATGCGAACACATATTGACGAAAGTGAAGCCTAGTGCCGTTGCTGCGGAGGGGATACCTGTTTTTGTCGCACTCATTATGTTAAATGGCGGAAATTGCTTCCAATACGTATTCCAATTGATGAAACCTGTGAAGGTAAATATGACAAAACTTTCCAAAACGTCATATGCACAAAACATCCCCCCTTAGAAATGTAAGTCTTATGAGAGACGTCAGTCTAGTCGTTTCAGCTTTCCCCTCCAATCACTAGAGGCGCTTCAATCAACCTATCAAAGTTTTCTTTTTCCTGCCGGACCGTGCGCGAAAATTTGAAGTTTATTTTGTCATTTCCAGTCGTCAAAATTTAAATTTTGAACTTCTCCCAACATTTAGAATTATCAATTACCTATCAATTATCAATAATTATTATCTCAAAATGTCTTCTCCCAGTTTGTTAATTGAAAAGCATCAGAAATGCTGTGTTCCGGGGTGCGGCGACAAATACAGCAGCTATTTCCGGTTTCCAAAAGATGCCGAAAAAATGAAACAATGGCTAGAAAAAGTTCGCAATCCTTTACTAAATATAGCCTCAGTGTCGAGAAGGCTTATAATAATTATAGAGTGTGAACAAGACATTTTCGTCGAGAATTTATTGTTGGCGATCCAAAAGGCAGACGAGGACTCACATGGAATGCTGCGCTTTTGCTGTATCTCCCTGAAGGTAAGTTAATACTATATATATGTGAGAAAGACGTACTTACATTTTCACTTACTCCTCCCCATAGTTCTGATTAACGACAACGTGTTAGAATTCAGGTTTAAAGGAGCATAGGTCAGAAACATTAAAATTAATTTCAATTTTAGCCCCAATTATCAAAAACAGTGAGGAGTCGTTAATTGATAAACCACAATCACCAAAATGGCAAAAAGTGGAGATCGACACAGTTGAAACTCGTCGAAGAGTCCTAAGACGCCTTCAGAAATTAGTTTCGCAACTATGATTGACATAGGTAGGTAAACATAATAACTCTGTTCCAACACGTCAAAAAATCGTCCCATGAACGGTTTCGAAACCACTCAGTATAACAATTTTAGTTTCTGCGCAGAATCGTGACGGTACATTGTACGGTTTTCTGCTGTGTTGGAACAAAGCTAATATTATTCATTTCTTTTTTTTAAATGTTTATTCCTTTATCAGGAGACACAATAATTAAAATATTCCTGGTTACATACAGGTACACCATATTCTACAATGCGTGTATCCAAACTTTTTTGGTAGAATCATTGAAATTTCTGTTTTAGATCAACCAGGCCCTTCATGTCGTCAATTTTTATCTACTGAAACTTCTGCAATTCGGGCAGACATTGCTACACCAAGTGGAACCATCACATCTGCAAACATGAAAAAGTCAGCAACCAACTTTGTCTCTTAAAACTTTTATTGGTAGGTACCTAAGTGTTATTGCTTAATGAATAACCACCCAGTTGGGAGTAGGTGAATTTTAAAACATCCTAACTAGGACTACTACTATAAAAGACTACTAATTACTAAAACTTGCAGTCGAATTCTAGAAAAATTAGAAGCTAAATGTGCGAAAAGCTCGTCTCCAATCTTGATCTATTTTTTTTTTGCAGGTCATGAGAGACGATGCCAAATTTTAAAGAACATTAACGTCACTAGGCAAAAAATTCCTATCCCCAAGGGAAAAATATCTTTATTCCAAAGTTATAGAATCCAGCAATAAGTTAAGAAGAATCAGTAGAAGGTTGTCGTCATTTAAATCCAAAGTTTCTGCTGCTGAATAACTTGCATCATAAACCAAATTTCAAAGGCTCGTAGACCACGTCAATCCATTGATATACAGCTTTATTTTAAGCCAAGTCCGTACTCAAAACCAAAAGCCTAAAGCTAGACGAGTTACATTGAACGAGAAGTTGTTGGCGTTGTCTTTGCTTAAAGCTAGTGGTAAAGGGTATAGACTATTATCAAAAATATTTATTCTATCATCCAGGCGAAATCATTTTCTTGAATGAGCTTTATATTATGTATAACTACATAAACTTTCTACCTAACACACGCGGAAAGTGTATTTTCTGGACTTAAAGGCTTGTCCGAACTCTGCTTTTTGTTGTCATTCGTGCAACTTCCATCACGTGCAGAAACACTTTCCTCACTTGTTAGGTTAACAACGATTTTGGATTGTGAGAAAAGGACCTCTTTTGTCATTTTATTTACGATTTAAGTTTTTCATCAAGCTATTGTTAAATGTACGTCATTACTTCTTATAACTGTCCTTATTATCTTTAACTTAACTAGCATTACCTACCTATGTATGTATTTACATGAAAAAAAAACTGTTTCGCATAAATTGTAATTAATTCCATATTCTTTAATATTTTCTGTTTCAAACTTTAATAAATATCTAAATTTATTATCTTAATTCTTAGTCAATTTTACCTTGAAGGCGCTTCAACACTACCGATTTTATGAGTTTCTTCTTTTTGGCACAATTATTTTATGCCAAAAAATGGTAGAAACTTTAAAGTGGTGGTGTTGAATCGCTAGAATCAAACAATGGTGCAAACGATCCACCGGAACGAATAAGATACCGAACGAACCCTAATTGCGTTTTGCATTCGCCAATAAATCCAGAATTACAAAAGCTTACCCCCCCAGTCACTAGAGGCGCTGAAAACTTATAGACAGTACAGTGACTTTATTACCACAGTGGCGACAATTGCGGTCTCATTTTTGATTGGTTCAAAAATCCCATATGTTTATATTGAAAATGCCGCCATCTTGTTCCCAACCTCTTGTTACTTTTAAATATGAATATATAGGATTTAGGTGAACATCCATCATAAAACATGGAAAACAACGTATTTGATGAACCTAATAATGGTCATCAAATATGCCGATTTTAATTTTTTATGATAGATGTCTATTTAAATCTTATATATTAATATTTGAAAGTAACAAGAGGTTGGGAACAAGATGGCGGCGGGAACTCTATTGTCGCCACTGTATGTAAAGGTTTATTTAGCCACTGTAATAGACAGGTTCTCAACACGGCACTTACCTTTCTAAGGGGGGATGTTTTGTGGTCATATGTCAGCGAGCAACAGAAAAAAACAACATTCCCCTTTGTGGCATCTATCTTTCATGGCTACATTTTTTTGGCAGATATGGCAATGTGTGCGCATTCCAGTTTTTGGCTATAGTTCATTGGAGTTCCTAGTTCAAAAATTAATACATTGATGTCTTATGGGGACTCAATTTTAAAAGCGTCTGTAGTCGTGATAGAACGTTTGTTACGGAATTGAGTTGTATAAATAGTTTTTTTAATATATTAATTAACTGAGAGAGTGATTGAAAGTTGAATAAACATTGTTAAAATAAAAATATTACCAATTTAAGAAGCCGATGTTTGTATAAAATACGTATGTCCTTGCTTGATTCATAAGAATATATGAGTACCTAATTATAATAAAATAAAAGTTCACCTACATACTTGGTTAGTAAATGTACTTCAATAATCCAAAAAAATTGAAAAATAAATGACTGAACTAGTAACTAGTGATAAATAAATAAATAAACAATTCACCAACAATCATAACACAACACACAACCTCACTTTCTCTCAGCTGGTTTTAGACTCGACGTACGTCCACCGAAAACAGACACTTTTAATTAAAATCATTTGTATTTTTAATTCATAGGTCTAAAAAAACAATTAGAGCATGAATTATAGAGAAATATGTTCAAAGTTTGATGTACAATAGGTTCCAATACTAAGAAATGCCCAGAACCCAAGATATTCCCGTCTGAAAATCACTCTTTTGAATCCCCCATAAGAAATACATTGCTGTCAAATTTGTTGAAATGTGTTTAGGAACCCATTTTAAATTTCGCGCCCGATTTTTCTTAACCTAACTAATGGGCGCGTTTGGGTTGACGATCGGTGCACTCAGAGCGTGCACTTTTGTCTCTCTTCCGTTATGTTTGAAGCTCCGACAACGCTTGATTGTGTTTGGTTTGACATATTTTGAGCGCTCCGAGCGAGCTCGATAAACTCCGAGTTTGTGGAGTGGGCAGCTGGAGCGTGCATGCGCAGATCAAATGTGCTTACTTTTAATTGAATTTTCTCGGTAGTCATCATTACTGGCATTATTGGACATATTTTTCCAAGGGAACTTGGCAGCCTCAGAGTGTTTAGGTCCATTTTATTGTTTATGTAGCACGATATTTTTAGCAGAACACAATAGAAAATGGGGCTGTTTGAAAATTATCGACTATAACAAAAAATAAACGAGAAAACTGTGGTGCGAATGCGGAGTGCGGGCTCGGACTCCAAAAAATATATTCTAAAAAAATAAACAATAATCAGCTGATCGCTCAACTCAGCACTTTTGCACGAGTTTATTTGGCTTGACACGGTGTACCCCCTATGACGTCACGTTACTCCGTAATCGCTCTGTGGCTCTGCTCGCTCCGCCGAGCGTCAACCCAAACACGCCCAATATGGTCAATACCAACAGTCAGCGATCAGCTGTCCGTACCGAAGATTCGAGTTTGTTTTTGTTTGTATACCTACCTAGAATAAGATATTGGGGAATAGAATGATTGTACCTTGTATTTTTACATAAATAAATTACAAATTTAGTTCTAACAATAATAACTAATTCTACGTAAATGTATTATTTAAAGGATCTCACCATTTTCGCTTGTCTCTTGATTCTTCACATTGAAAAGGTTAAAAATTTGTTGCATATTATTTAAAAATAAAAACCATGCTTACCCTTGATTTCAGACTTTTGCCGATTATTGCGAATTTGGCACCTGCGACGAAAACACGGAATACTGTTGTGGAGATAATACTTGTTGCAAGAAAACCATTGAGGTTTGGTATTACTGGTAAGAAACCTTATTTAGATTATGAAGACTGCATATATATTATTTATTTCTTTTGCAGGGCTCTAGTACTATTAATAGTTATCGTCATTACCATAGCTGCATGTTTCTACTTGAAGAAATTTAAAAGTAAATATAAATACAGTAACTATAGTATATTACCACAACAGGTTGAGGAAGTTACTGCCACCCCCACATAGATCTGGATATTTTTAATCATGTTATACTTACTTGTGATAAATAAGGAAAAACTTGGAACATAATGAAGTTATACACATAGACATATCCTATGAGGAAGTATCAAATACTTACTGGGAAAAATGTATAAAAACTAAATCACACAGTTTAGCATCACTCACATTCTTATTTTTGCTCTCCAATGCTATGTATCTACTGTACCTACATTTATCAGTAATTTTTAATGTAATATAAGGTAGCATTACAAATAGGTACTTTCTGTGCAGTAAATTAACATAAGTTTATTTACAAGTAAGATGAAGACAGAGTCTCCATCTATTTTCTGATCAGCACACTAAAAATTGCAACTCTGTCTTCATCTTACTTGTATCAAACCCAGTTCCGGGATGGAACCAAAAATGGGTTGTGTTTTCTCTCTGCGGGACCTAACCGTGCTAATGAGCTGTGATACAGCGAAACGCGTCCACAGATGGTCCGGCAGAGAGAAAACACTTCTCAATCGGTCCTTAATTGGGCCATTACCTAATTAAAAATAAGTTTATTTTGTATTTATTAATTTCAAATGATCTTTTTATTTTATATACATACCTCAATGTCTTCTAGTCAGATATAAGAACACTATCTATATCTATGTTTGTTTTATATTTCTATTTTATTATATTATGTTGATATATTTAATTTTGTAGATTTTTATATTTATTATTTTAAAGGTTTTATTTATAATGAAATTAAACATTTACAACAAAAAACGTCTATTAACTTTAGGGAAGATAAACTTGTTAATAGAATGGTTATTGTTTAATCCTTTTCCATTTTTTTTTTACGGGACATCCACAAAAATAAAATCCATTTGCTTATATTTCTAAAGGCTAGAGTGAGTGAGGGCTAGAGTTAAGTTTTGGTTTCACATTTTTACCATAACAAGCTAAAAAAAAAAAAAAAATAACAATTCAAGTGAAAAAAGTAAAAGTGTGTCAATCATGCAGTAGGTATACAAATATGCCCCATGCATGCAGTCCATACAATACATTCTTATTCAGTCAATGGAATACATGCGATCATAATACAGTCGCTTACAATCGTTATAAATTCTGTGCAGTCAAATGCAGTAGCGTACAGACAGGGTCTTTGATTATATTCAAGCCCATACCTACAACCTTTTACCATTTAAGATTCACAAAAACAAATTTTTCAAAATATGCTGGACTTTTCATTTTCAAATGCTTCTCAATTTAATTTCACTTTTATAATAATTCAAAATCGCCATGCATTCACTTGCAGTCATACACATTTGCCTGCAGTACGAGATGAATTAGTATACATTCTTCATATTCAATATATTAATTAACACGCTTAGGAACACTCTCTACAATCCCCTGCTTTTTCGAATATTCATTTACATTGGCATGCAGGAGGTAAAGTCAATGCAGTCAACCGAGCAGTCAACTTTGATGTAATCCATGCATTCAAATACAAGGTCTACAAAATTTAGTGAAAGAAACACTCCTCCTTTTTCTCTCAATATCAATAATTTAAAACCAACAATTAATATTACCTTGATAAATTAATTTCTGGCATACCAGGATCGGCTCCCTTTTTAAAACCTGCAACAAAGTAATAATTTAGATGTAATCTCAATGCCCTGTTAAGTACATACTTAGTTGTAAAATTAATTCTATTCACTAGGAAAAGTGTCTCTGCCTCATCATTTATCAAACTTAAATTAAAAGTAGATATCGATTGGAAATCAAATACTATATTTCCTAACTAGTACGGAATGTGCTACTTTTCCGCACACAACACGCGTAGCGTAGTTGGAACACTGGGAACTCAATAAATAGTATAGATTTCACAAAAAAAAAAAGATAACAGAAGCATCTTGAGAGGCATCAATGAAAATGGAAAAATATTCAAGTCCTGGACCAGATGAAATTCCTACAGTACTACTTCAAAATTGTAAAGAAACAGTTGGTGGTCGACTCACAGAGGTGATGAAGGAGTGCATGGAGCTTGGAAGAATCCCGGAAAAATGGAAAATTTCCATAGTAACATCTTTATACGAGAATGGCAACAGACACAAACCAGAAAACTATCGACCTTTAAGTCTCACATGCAACAGGCGCGCATCCAGGGAGGGGCCATGGCCCCCCCTAGATAGGAAAAAATAATTTTAAAAATCAACATTAAATGGACCATTTTTTCCGGGTTTACCAGGGCCCGTATATAACAGAATTTTATTTCATGGCGTCATTTTATCACGGACCTCTAGCCTATTCTATTTGTATGTTTATTGTAAGAAATTTGAAATTTTGCTTACTTTCAATTTTTTTAAATGAAATGCGCTATATTTACTTCTAATATATAGTTTGTCTATATTTGTTTGAGCCGCCTTCAACATATTTGGCTCTTAAAATTGGAAAAATACTATCCTACTGACGATTTTGTGAACTATTCTGATGAAAGCTTCAGGTAAAATTTGAGGCACTAGTCTCTCTGATAGTATTTTTAGAATTTTTGAAGCCAAATATGGTGGAGACGGCTCAACTAAATATAGAGAAACCAGTGGCGCACCCAGAAAATATGTTTGGGGAGGGCCCTACATAGGTTGTGGCTTGTGACTGAAAATCAAAAAAAAATCTGAGGTGTCTGGGGGCCACGTCTTGATGTTGCTACATTTTTTAAACGTAAAAATACAGTTTTGGTGGGGCGGTCTGGACGGGGGGATCCTGGCCCGATAGCCACTGGGTGCGCCACTGAGAGAAACTATATATTTTCGGAATCGGGAAATTGTGCTCTTCAAGAATATAGAATCAAATATAGGGCTTTCTATTTGAAAAAAGTTAAAAGTACACAAAATTTCAAACTGACAATAATTTAACTAAAACTGCTCCACTTTTGTGTTTACACCTATCATCTACCTATAAAGGTGGGGTGTCAAATTATAACCAGACACCCTGTACCTTCCAATATTTTGTATGGCCCCACCCCCTTTTTTTTTCAATCAATCAATTTATTTTCAATAGGAAACCCTAATATAAACAACATTTTTTTAAAAGACAAAATTAACAAAAACAGAAATAACTTACAAATAACTCAAAATTAGGAAATTAGAATCTAACCAAAAATCTTACACAGCCTTCTCCAGATCACATTTAGTTACTACCCACTATTCAATCATGAAACAATATAATTATTGTTTCATGGCTACAATATATTCACTCAGCAGTCCTTTAAATACATTTAAGGGAACTAGAGTCCTTAACAAGAGGAGGTAATTTGTTGTAATCATCTATTCCTTTATAAAAAAGCATTTTGTTCGTGCTTGAAAGGTTGCACCTTGGAATGTGGAAACTACGATTTGTATAACTTCTAGTTAAGTGATTGTGTATATCATATCTGAATGCAACAAATTCCTCAAGATATGATGGTAGAAGATTATTCAATATTTTATAAATAAAAATCATAGCATTACGAAACATTCTTTTTTGTACTGAAAGCCACTGTAGAGTATTTAACATCAGCTGGATTCCAGTGTACCTATTGCATTTGAGAATAACTCTCATTCCCCTATTCTGCAGTTTCTGTAGAGCTGTTTTTTTGTTTAAATCAAATGCATATAGTATGCTGCTACAGAAATCAAAATGAGGTTGTATTATAATGAGTAGTACAGCAACAGGGGTATGACTATAAAAATCCGACCATAACCTCAATCTTTCATTCTTGACACGTGGTGGATGCGCCGCCGTTGACACGAAGGTGGATGCATCGTCGGCGCCATCTTGTCAAACGTCATGGCGCCATCTAGCGTACATAGTGTGAAGTTTGTAATACAGGATGCTGTAGTTGGGACCCGTAGGGCTCCGCGTCCCCAAAAAGGGGGCCCGCAGGGCTGCGCCCCCCAAAAAGGGGCCCCCCGGATTTTATTATGGGTACCAGAAAAAGGGGTGGGGGGAAACGTTTTCCCGCCATCTTGTCAACCGTCACCTGTCAAACGTCATTTGTCAAACGTCATCTGTCACCTGTGATGACGTCATACCGGGTTATTGCGGTGAATTCTTGCAATTGATCGACAGGAATGGTTCGGGGAATTACAGGTTCCTGTGATATGGAGTTTGCGTGGAAGGGATTGTTCCGAGTCGTTTCGAAATCGCTACGTATATTAAATTATGGTTCTGTGATGACGTCATAGCGACCTGGGTCACGTCCATTTTTGCATCAAACGCCTATCATTTCGTAAACACGCGTTATATCATTTTTTACTTATATGGTCACGTCAATGTGTGTCGGTGGCGCCATCTAGCGTACGTTGTGCGACGTGTCCTATTACAGGATGCCGTAGTGGTAAATAAAGAAAATTCGTGAAACTCAAGGTTACAGACCATTGAGTCGACAACGCTTAATGTCGGAGCGTTATAAACAAAGGTATCATATTGCACAGTTTATTTTACTGATAAGCATTTACGTTCTAGCGAAAATAACAAGCTGGGACTTGCATCTAATATTTTGTTGACGAAAAAAAGGATATTTTCACTGCAGATTAACTATGGGAAATTTAATGAATTAAATGAGTCACACTGGTTTTTTTCAAATTAAAACCTATTTATTTATTAAACCATAGGGTACATTGACTTTTTCCAATATGGTACGTTAAATTCAATAATAATATTACGCAGCAAATGGCAATAAATATGACTACATTTAAAGTGGATTTCGGTGCGATGTCGTTGTCTGATAGAGTCTTATGGGAATTATTGTATGTTTCTTCTTGCTGTTGTGGTTCTCTGATGAGAGTTCTCCATTCGGTATCTCCAACAGTTTCATCATGAAAATGCAGCCTCACCTTGTAACGCAGGTACGCCAATGACGTCGACGACGGTATACGAGTCGTGAAAACAGCTAAATGGCCCTTATCTATTACTTCATAATGCATTTCTGTCCACGATGTTGTATTATTAGGTGCGGAAAAGTCCAGCATTATTGACATTTTGTGGACATTGTACGGTCTGTGTACATAGAAACTATTTTGCACAAGGGCAACCAAGAGAACATAGTACGATTGACTTGACACCATCATGGTTAGTAATTGAATGAATTTAAGATTCATTTCCACATCCTTAATAAATTGGCGCAATGGTTAATATAATGCAAACGATTTTTTTCACCAAGAATAGTATATTACAATCCGAGACGGAAAATACTTCATTGCTGGTCGAGAGGTTATTATAGTTTATCGAGACGCGAAGCGTCGAGATAAACTCAACCTCGAGACAGAAATGAAGTTTTCCGTCGAGGTTTGTATACTTTTTTATTTTCAACCCTTAATTTTCTGATGCAAAAACTAAAGATTCTGTTATACGAAATTTTCATATAGTGTAAAACTGGCCTTAGAAAAAAATATTTCACTTTTTTTGTCAATGTCATCAATTTTGACGATCTCAAAGGCCCTGTAAAGGCCAAAACAAAAGACGAAACCACAGGAAACCGCAAAATCAACAACCATAGATAAGATCACAGATAAGATCAACAACGCCTTAACGACGGTAGTTTTCGCTCAGTATTTTTGCGGAAATAATAGATTTTCACTAGATTTCTCCCCGTTCTCCCCAAAGAAATGATTTCGGAAAGTGAAGATGAAGCGATGGATTGTACCCCACCTGAATTAAAAGAAGCAGCAGACAGGATTGGAGAGAGTTTGCTTCCAGCAAAAAGCAAATTTCGGTACGAAAAGGCTTTTCAAATATTCGAAGCATGGTGTAGCCAGAAAGGAACGAGAAATACTGCCTCGGAGACCGTTTTGTTGGCGTATTTTGGCGAATTATCTAAGGAAAAGAAGCCTTCGACTTTATGGTCGACTTACAGTATGTTGAAAACCATGATTAAATTGAAAGAGAAAGTTGATATCTCCAATTACGCAAAACTTATAGCTTTTTTGAAGCGGCAAAATCTGGGCTTTCAGCCGAAAAAGTCGAGCGTTTTTTCCAGAGAAAACATTAACGAGTTCCTCACGAAGGCAGCTGAAGAATTCATTAGCATCAAGGTAGGTTTTCAAAAAATATACAAAGAAGATAAAAATGCGAAAATCAAAATGATTTTCTGTATGCTATAGCTAGGTTACCCATTTTATTTTTATCTGGTTTCAGGTAGCGCTAATTGTTGGTGTGTCGGGTGCATGTAGGAGCGATGAACTAGTCAAGATGAAAATGGAGCACGTCAACGTTTTGGAAGGAAAGATCGCTATAGAAATTCCACACACAAAAACTTACACAAGTCGATCGTTTATCATAAGCGATCCAGATTGGGTTGCTATTTTCCACAAATACCTCACTTTGCGGAAAAATTTGAAAAATGACAGGTTATTTGTTCAATGGCGAAATGGGAAATTACATAACCAAGCAATTGGCTATCATTCAATCTCAAAATTTCCACATAAAATAGCTGCTTTTTTGAAGCTTCCAAAAATTGAAACTTTTACAGGGCATGCTTTTCGTCGTACTTCCGCAACCTTATTGGTTGACAACGGGGCCGATCTATTGCAACTCAAAAGACTGGGAGGGTGGAAATCGAGCACGGTTGCTGAAGGCTACATAGAGGCATCTTTGGAGAACAAAAGTAAGACTGCTCTGATGCTATCCTCTACTTCCAAAGGTATTCAGTTGTCCAGTGCATCCACAAGTACATCACATGCGGAAACTCATCCGCAAGCGCAAGAGATAATAGTTCCAAACGAAACACAATTCCAACAGGATGGTCTCAAGATTTCCATTATAAACAACAATGCTAATTTAACAATTAATGTAAATAAGTGAATAGATTTAATTAGTTCCATGTAATACATGTGGTTTTATTATTATATGTGAGAGCTGTATGAAAATTATCAATTTGGAACGAGCAGGGAAATGGGGACGGAAAAGCATTTGCCGTCCCGGACGGAAAATGCTTTTCCGTCCTAGGCAGGCATATGCATTACCGTCCCGATAAATGTCAAAGTCCAGAAATGTGACACTTTCAAGATTTTGAAAAACCTGCAATGTCAACATTACATATGTGGTTGAAAATAAAACTTTTATTTTAATAGAAACATCATACAAATTAGTCAACTTCATCGTAACCTATATATTTTGCAATAATATCATCACACATGTATTTAGCGCCATACTGTTTTAATTGCTGATGTAGTCCATACTGATTCATAAGCACACATAGGTCCTCCAAGGAGATGGAAGTAGCCAGATAAAGATTACAAGACTTGACACCATTTTCATATTTTTCCACATCTTGCGTGGAAAACCAACCATTAGTGTCGGGTTCTTGCTCAAGTGCTCGAAGTAAAAAGTACATGTCTGTTTCTAAACTAGTACGTAGCAAATAGACAGCTTGTCTTATACAGGAAGATTGATGATGGCAGCAGGCATCACCACGACGACCAGTAATACTACAACCGGACATTTTGACTCTTCAAAGGTTGCTACTGTAATGTGAAAAATAAAAAGCAAGCATGTTTTTTATAGTCATTTATTAATACTAATACTAATTGGATTGGAGGGTGGTACAACACGCGTCCAGCTTATCTAAATCCCTGACAATTTTGTCTAGGTTCATAGTAGCAAGTTCTAGAAAGTAGCAGCTACGTTCACATTTGTTCAAGTTACACATGCTGATAATTGATTGCAAAAGATGGCTGCCGTTTTTGACATTGTGAGTTACATTCAAATATTGTAGGCAATCGTCATAGTATACAATGAAATTCAAATCCTTGACTAATTCTAATCTATAATTTATGAGAGGACAAACAGTTAAAATTTGTTTGATGTCGTCCAAACAAAAACACAATGCACAATTATTCGACGTAAGAGTTAGAGCTTGTTCACCGAAAAACGATTCGACATACAGAGTGAAATTCTCGGATAACGCCTGTTGTTGACCAGGTACAGCAGAGTCTTTGACGCCAGCAGCAGCAGTTGCATTCACCATCTTGGAGACCTTTTCCAGGAATTCATACCAGTCGAAATCGGCTAGAGTTATGCAAGTTTGATCTTCGGGCAAGTTTAGCATGGAGTTTACTATTTTGACTGCTGGCAGCATTCCTCGAGCGACGCTTAGGCCCACAATCAACTTGAAATTGTTCACCTGGTAGCTAACTTCGTTGAGTAAACGTTTCTCTTGAGCAATTTCCATTCGACTTTTCAAAATCATACTGTCCAAATATTCCCAATAATTTGACGAACACTGCGAATCGTCACTGTCTTCGGCACTGATATCAGCGTACATTGCGTGATTCGATGCACAGGACATTTCACGATGACACCGTGACTACATTCAAATACTGAGACACAAATGTGGTACTTTGAGGTTTATAATAACTTTTACGGCCCCCCACCACCACCACTCCGTCGAACATGTCTTAGACCAATCACATGCGAGTATTAAATGGCATGTCAATCCAGCTGTTGTGTGATTTATCAAAGCCTAACCACTTTACAAGCATTTTGTTTCCCTTTTTTCGTAGCACTTGCTCCACGAGAAATACGCCTGGCTGTTTTGTTTTCTGGAGCTCTTCCTCGTAAAATCCACGGCTTATCGGCTGACCTTGCAAGTCTTCCAACAGATACGTCGTTGGATTCGTGATATGAACTTTAGCTATTTTAAAGAGCTCTGTAGTCCAGTTTGGGGTATAGCCTTTTTGGAAAACATGTTTATACTTGCTTATGCGAACAATGTCACCAACCTTGAACTTTTGCTTACCGGCAACTTTGATATGACTATAAACAGTATCAAGTATCGCCTTTTCATTCTTTTTATTCACGTTACTCGGCTTCATATGTATCGTACGATGTTTGCTATCATTATAGGCATCAGTTATAGGCCGTAATAAATCCAGCCATTTATGGTTCCCATTCAATGTAAATTGCTTGAACAGCTTTTCTTTAATGGTTCGAATCACTCTCTCGGCGATCGATGCTTTCAAAGGACTAAACGAACTATAATGATGTATTCCATATTTCTTCATTAGACTTGCAAATTGAGCATTGTAATACTCCTTTCCATTATCAGAGATAATTTTCTTTGGAATTCTTCCAGATGTTTTGAGTATCTCTGCCATAGCGTTGGCAACATCTGGTGCAGATTTCGATTTAATGGCACTCGTCCAAAGGTACTTGGAAAAACAGTCGATTACAACCAATATGTATTTGAATCCATTGTTTTCTCCGGCATATTGATCAAGTTGTGCCAGATCAGTGGCAAAAGTATCGTCGAGGCCATATTGTGTAAATCTTCTACGTTTGAAGTTTTTACGAGCCGGTCGATGAAGCTCCTTAACCACTTGTTCTCTAGACATTTCACAAAGACAACTAAACATATATGTATGGGAGTACGTATATTTATAATAACTACTACAAAATATTGGCTGCATGTTTAATTTGATCAATTCGATGGTTGATGGTTGCTTCAAATTGTTCCATTTTCTGGAAACGTTCCTCGCACGTCATGGCCAGCTGACTCATCTTTTCTCCAGTCTCTCTTGCTAGATCACCAAGGCTACGAAGGTCATCGTGGACGTTTCTGTTCAAGATTTGATCCAATTCCTGAATGCGGATCATACTGCTTTTAACTTGATCGCTGATGTTATCCACTGCTTCTCCAAGGGCGCCAAGTGCTTCATTTGCGATGAGCACCTTATTGTATAGACTGCTAGTTGCCAAGTCTACATACTTTTTAGTGGATGCATCATTGTCGTCACTAGGCATTTCAATATTGCAGAGCCTATGATTTTCAACATTATAATCGCCATCGGTAGTGGTCGGCAAAGCTGATGCCTGAGCACGAATAATTTGACGACGACGTGACGAAGAAGAAGACAGGGAATGTCCAAACTTATTCATGGCTAACACACTAATGACTGATAGATGAAAGCTGTAGACTATTTTATTATTATTAGTAGATTAGTCTCGGATAACGCCTAGCTCTCGCAACTCTTCCAAAATACTCATTATTTCATTCGTGTGATTTCCATTGCCAGCCTCTTGAGACGCATCCAATATAATCAACCTATCAATCAGTTCGTTTACGTCATCGTAATACACATACTGTTTGGGTTTTTCATTGTACTGCATCATTAAAGACGACGGTGATGACGATGCCGGTAATCCGGATCCCGACAATGATTTTTTATGAGATTTTGATTGCTTTGCTGTTGGTGGTGGAGGTGTATATGGCTTTATAAATTGTTGATATTTTCTCGAATTGGTCCCCTTTATCTGACCTGTCGGTTTATATTCTCTTCTATGTGCATTGGTGCGGAATAAGATTTCATTGAATTGTTCGTTGTCTTTTTCCGTATTCAGTCGAGGATGTTTGAGGAATAACAAGTCGTATAGACCGCGACTCTTGGGATAAGTTACGTTTCCAACATTAATATCGCCATTTGGTAGAAAATCAACTCTTTCTGTGCCCATGGTCCAAAAGCCGGTTTCCGAGTTATATTTCAATCCATAGGTCGAATCCGTTTCATTAGAACCACCCAAGTATTAAAGAATATACTCTTGAGCTATCTCTGGATATTGTTTTATAAATTCTATATAACTCGAAGTCTGGTTTCCAATTATTGATTGTTGTAAATCGTCGTCGTCGTCGTTTTCTATTGGCTTCTCAACAAACAACACGTCATCCTCATTTTTTGCTGGCTTCTTAGATTTTTCCACAAGTTTATTTAGAGGAGCGGTTATGGGGTTCAAAAGTCTATCCAATGCTTCATCTTTGTTACTTTTCTCCAGCTTCAGAGAAAAATATTTCTTCCGTATGTTTCTTGCAACAGTATTAATTCGTTTCTTGACATCTCTGTCAGCTTTACTCAAAACAGGCGGAGTCATTGCAACAACTCTACGACAGGTCTTGATACAGGTCCGTCTACACAGACAGCTTTTCGAGACAGGTCAGTCTACGCAGACAGCTTCTTTTAGGCCAGGTCAGTCTACACAGACAGCTTTTCAGGACAGGTCAGTCTACACAGACGGCTTTTCGAGACAGGTCAGTCTACACAGACAGCTTTTTCGAGACAGGTCAGTCTACACAGACAGCTTTTGTGGACAGGTCAGTCTACACAGACAGCTTTTTCGAGACAGGTCAGTCTACACAGACAGCTTTTCAGGACAGATCAGTCTACGCAGACAGCTTTTTCGAGACAGGTCAGTCTACACAGACAGCTTCTTTTAGGACAGGTCAGTCTACACAGACAGCTTTTTCGAGACAGGCCAGTTTACACAGACAGCTTTTCGAGACAGGTCTGTATGCGATAACGTCTTTAGTAACACTGAAGCTGGGGTAATCACTTAGGGAATTATAAAGGTATCAAACTGGCTCCTGTAGCGTCCTTTGCACATATCGCAATCCTTGACAATAACCAGAAATCCATATTTCTCTTTCCAGCACTCTGAACAGAGCATTTTGAATTTTTCCAGCGACATATCTGTATTCACGTGATCATCGTAGACATGTTTCAGATTCATATCGTCTTGCTTGAATAAAATCAACACGTTTGCGTTATCTCGCACCAATTGTTTGGGCACTTTGGAATACGTTTGACACAGGTAGAATGAATCGACTGCATTATGTCGACCCATGCAAAAGTAGTTTCGTATCTTGTCCTGTTTCTCGCAAGCCACATCGTCGAATATAAATACAGAATCTGGTTTCGTATTCTCCGGATCCAACACCATATCAATATCACTGAAAGCCTGAAAGGTTACACCTGGAACATTTTTCAGCACTTGCTCGAGGAACTTGTATTTCTCCTGATATAGTGACTTTGAATAAACGTAGACATTCTCGAATCTGAGTCCGTTCGGGTCGGTTAGCAGACTCAGCATCACATTGGTTTTCCCCGAATTACTAGGACCACAAATAATTGCTCTAATCGTATTTGGCAAAAGCTCACTATGTCTATTCCTCTGCTCACTCATTCCTTTTTCAGGCAAATCGAAATTAAAATCAACTCTGATGGTGAGTTTCTGTTTTTCTGCGCGCATCTTTTATAAAACAGTGTTTACTTGACCACTGCCTCAGTAGCAATGGAGACACTGAAGGGTAAAGGTCTCTTAAATAGTGGTATCAACAAGCTACCGTTCGAGCTCCATCTCCCAGGCTATTCCTATTGTGGACCTGGTACGAAACTTGCTGAACGTTTAGCCCGAGGTGATCAGCCGAAAAACAAGTTGGACGCAGCTTGCCGAGAACACGACATTGCATACTCTGAAAACAGGGAGGATTTACATAAAAGACATCAAGCCGATAAGGTGTTGGAGAACAGGGCTTGGGAACGAGTTAAAGCCAAAGATTCTAGTTTCGGTGAGAAGAGTGCAGCTTGGCTGGTGACAAACGTGATGAAAGCCAAACGTAAACTCGGTATGGGCATGCGTCGACGACGACGACAACAAACTAAACCGTTCAAATCGTGCATCTTGAACAAAATTAAAAAACATGTAAAACAGTATGGCAATGTAGGAGGCGGTCCAGGAGGAGAAATACCAACAAAGGAAAACATAAAATTGGCACTGAAAGCTGCCCGCATGACAATCAAGCAAATTGGTGGCCGAAAAAAAGTGAAATTACCTCGAGTTATCAAAGTGCCCAAAGTTGGAGGAGTTTTACCTTTAATTCCCATATTTGCTGGTCTCAGTGCGATGGGTGCATTGAGCGGAGGGGCAGCGGGGATTGCGAAAGCCGTAAATGATGCCCGAGCAGCAGCCGACAAGCTCAAAGAATCTCAAAGACATAATCGGGCCATGGAAGCCATTGCCTTGGGTAGGAAGGGGAGCGGTTTATATCTGGCTAAACACAAGACCGGACATGGATTGTTTTTGAAAAAAATGCCAAAAAACTACCAGTGAAGCTACCCAAACGAGCGCTAAGCGATAAAGACATTAGATATCTGACATCCAAATTGAAAATAGCCAATTTCCGTGGAGTGTTTATGCGTGATACATTGCCGTCTAGACCGAGAAAAATCGAATGTGGCGTGATTAATTTGGACACAATCAGCGGATCTGGAACACATTGGGTAGCTTACAAGAAACGCGGAAACCTGGTTGAATATTTCGACAGTTTTGGCAACTTGAATCCGCCGAAAGAAGTTGTTCGCTATTTTAGGAATTGTGAAATTTTCTACAATCACGATCAGTATCAAAAGTTCAATACATACAATTGTGGACATTTAGCATTAAGTTTTTTATTCAATAATTGATGATAATAAAATAATTATAAAATCAAGTGTGTGTTTTGTAGAAGCATTAGTCATGTCTCAGACGTTCACGTTGAAAGGTCGCTCCAGTTGTTTAACTGTTGACATTAATCTGCCAATAGAATTAGACTCTAGATACAGTTATTCGCTAGCCCTAATTTCCTTGAGTACCTGGAATTCTATTCCAAACATCGAGTCTGGACGAAACAAGTTTTACTACTACCACGCGAGTGGCAAAGACGACGAGGAGGAGCGAGTAATCGAAATTCCAACAGGGTCGTACGAAATTGCCGATATCGAAAGCTACCTTCAAAAGCAATTGGCTGCGAATAGTGGTGGTGGTGGTGCTGCTACTGGTGGTGATAATTTACTGTCTTTAAAACCGAACAATAATACTTTAAAGTGCGAGCTCAAGAGTGTTTACGATATAGACTTTGAGCCCCAAGATAGTATCGGACAATTGCTGGGCTTCTCACCACTCATCCTAGATGCAAACACGCTACACGAATCCGATATTCCAGTTGAGATTATACAAGTGACTACTATACGAATTGAGTGCAACATTATCTCCGGATCCTATTATACAAACAATCCTTCACATACATTATACGAATTCACGCCGGCCGTTGATCCAGGATATAGTATAATTATTGAGCCGAGAAATCTGATTTATCTTCCGGTGAATAGAACCAGCATCGATAACATCACCATAAGTATTTTGGATCAGGAAGCAAGACCTGTCAATTTTAGAGGCGAAGAAATCGTTGTAAAATTGGAACTCAAGAAACATGGTTTTAGTTTTTAATCAGCAGCAGCAATGACATATAAGTAGTGGATACGTTCAGTCCTCTCCAGTCTGTAGTCAGACACCGACGAAACATCAGCAGCAGCAGCAGCAGCAGCAGCAGGCACTCACACGCAAGAGTCTGATTTATTTACACTCTTTATCGCACAAATATGGTTTTCGTATCGGAAAAACTTCAAATATTTCACCAGGTCAACGTGGATGAATCCATTTCTCGAGAAGAATGGCATACATATCATCCATTCACAAAATCATTCAACTACAGTGATGTGATTGAGATAGTTATCAACCAGCAAGATGTCTTTATGGACATTAGTCAAGCTGAGCTTTACATTGAAGCCAACTTTAAGGAGGACAATACAGTGGCAGGTGCTGGTGGTGGTGGTGGGACGACAGGAACATGTTCGTTGACAAATAATGTGGGAGCCTTTCTGTTCGAGACCATAACTTATGAATTGAACGGAAGAGAAATTGAGAAAGTTCGAGATCCTGGACTGACAAGCATGATAAAAAGTTTGCTATGCTTTAATGAACACGAAAGCAAAGCACTAGACGTCGCAGGATGGGGTACGCCGCTTAAAACCCTGAATGAAACAACAAAAGACTTTAATTTGCTAATACCGTTAAATTTTCTACTGGGTGTTTTCGCCGATTACACTAGTGCAGTTATGGGAAAACAGAAACTGAAACTTGTTCGAGCTAGAAATGATGACAATTGCTACGTAAACTCTACAGGCGATAAAAAGGCTACTATATCAATATCGACGATTGAGTTGCGAGTTAAACATATTTATCCCAACGATGTCCTAAAACTGCAATTGTTGGAGGAAATTTCCCGAAATAAACCAATCTTTTTCGGGTTCCGTGATTGGGAAATTCACGAATTGCCCGCAATGAGAAACACAAAGAAAGATGTTTGGACTGTGAAATCAATGTCGGAGAGAGCTCGATACGTTATAGTATTTTTCCAAACTGCCCGCAAAGACAACTATCAGAAAGACGTCACATATTTCGATAATGTCAACATTACCGATATCAAACTATTCCTAAACTCTGAAGTTTACCCCTACGAATCTTTGAATCTGAATTTCGACAACAGACAATATGCCGAAGCGTATCGCATGTACACCGAATTCCAGAAATCCTATATGGGAAAGACCTATGCTGAACCGTTACTGGATTTCAGCTCGTTTGCAAATCAATGTTTGTTTGTAATAGACTGTTCGAAACAGAATGAAGCTTTGAAAAGTCGCACAGTCGATGTTAAGCTCGAGCTGCACAGTTCTGAAAATTTTCCAAGAGATACTCGAGCCTATTGCATCATTGTACATGACAGAGTTTTGGAGTATTTGCCTTTATCAGGCACTGTCCGTAGCTTGATTTAGTCAGTTGCCGTCACCTGTACGCCTTGTCAAGATGAAATTTGTAGTCGTCGACCTGCAAGGTTTCTGCACGCCTGAATTTTACGCCAAAGAACTAGCCATCTACGATGGTAAAAATATGCAAAGCTACATGTTCAAACCTGCAATTCCGTTCCATGAGCTCAAACAAGACTATAAAAGGCAAGTGAAATATCTATGTGGGAATCATCATGGTATCTACTATAATAATGGCGAACTGGACTATCAAGAAATTTATTCCATTGTCTATGAGAATCTACGAGATGTTGACGTCATCTATGTCAAGGGCCACTCAAAGCATGAGTTTCTAGCCAAACTTTTATCCGAAATTGAAACAAAACGCCTGCCTCCTCCTCATATTGTTAATTTAGAATTTACTAGTGCTGCTAATAATGTACCAAAGTTAGATAAGAAACAACCTATACACTGTACTTTTCATAGCTTAGACTTGTGTATTTGTAGTGTTAATAATGCATTTACTCTGTATGATTATATTGTAAGCCTTTTACCAAAAAATAAAAATAAATAGGATTTTTGAAAATTACTCTAATGGTTTTAATTATTATTATTGAATAAATCGAGTTGAAATAAATTATAATAATTTGTCATTGCAAGACCATTGTCTTTATTGCGTCGAAATATTTCTTTGTTTTTCATAGTATCGGGTTTCAGTTTCCCGTCAACAACGTAATCTTTATTTTCGTGGTACCGCAGATGAAAATAATTTCAAGAACTCTGTCGCCGTTATTCTACGGAAAATGCGAATCAAGCAGTTTTTGGTCGAAAGCTGTAGTGCCGTGTGCACACGGGATAGAGAGATATCGCAAAGAGCATCATGCAGTATTAGTGCCCACGTTATTTTAACATTAAATCTATGCCTGAAAAGACTGAAATAGGCAGGTAATATAGGTTATGTTTAGTTTTGTTGTGTCCAATTGAGTAGCTCCATTGCTTAAAAAGGTTATAATAATAAAAATTAGCATTTAAATTTCAAATCCTCTCTGACCTTGACGACGATCATAAACAACACAAATCACAACAAGGTACAAGTAGATAAGGTTATAAAATAGCGTAAGCAAACAGGCAACTTTTACGTAGAACTGTTTTGCGATAACTCTCTATTGGCGACTCAGAAAATTCTGCCTATATAAGAGCCAACGACGCTTCCCAATTGTTAGTTCACACTTTTGCCGCCTATCAACAACAACAACACCAACAACAACAACAAAAACAAAAACAGTGATAGTGAGTGTCTGTTTGTGTACTCTAAAATCGTAAGTGAATTTTTAATTTTTCGCGTAGATTAAATAAATGTTGTTTTTTGGTTATAGATGGATCTAAAAAAATTTAACGTTGCATGTTCTGTTGTTACAGCTGACAACAGGAAACCGGTTGCAAAACTACAGGACCTGCCGCAAAATACGCCTGAACAGATCCTGTCGGCCAAACTGGTGCAAACCAAATTTGGTAAAAGCGTGCTATTGGAGCTGACTGAAAAGGTTGTGTTCCTGCCAAAGCGTGCCACAGAAGCTTTCAAGCCGGTTATTGAACAGTTCGATACCGGAGCTTACAGCGTGATATACAGGGGCCAGAAAGCAATACCCGGTATGCCGAATCTAGTGTGTGATTTCCAAATTGTGCAGGGCAATTAAGTTCTCTGCTTACCAGAGAGAGAGATAAGGTAAGTTTCAATTACATACACTATTCAAAGGTGATTAGTTTTTCGGAAATTTTTATTTGTCAAAATATTTTTCAATTTCTTATCATTTATTTATTTAATCTAATGATTTGTTTGTTGGTTATGGATGTATCTTTGAACGTAGCGTTTCTGTTGTTGCAGCAGCAGCCAGCAGTAGCCAAACTACACGAGTTGCCTGAAACTACAACAGATCTTGTCACAGCGTGCTGTTGCTGTAATTGGTGGTTGTCTTCCTGCTACGCCAACGAGCTACGGAAGGATTCGAGAGAGAGAGAGGGTAAGTTTCAACTTTGTAAATAAATTGATTGATCTTTAGCCACATACATATACGTACACTATGAATGCACCAAAGGTCATTAAAGAGTCTCAAAAGTTGATTTTGGTATTTCAAAAATTGCGTAAAATTATTTTTGATAATTTTTCACAAAGAGATAAAACAATTTGGTGCAAACGTTTAACTAGAAAAATTTGCTCGTGCAATAAAGTTGTTCGTAATGCTACAAAACTCTCAGTTGGTCTTCAACGAAAATTGCAAACAATTATTCAACAGCTTAAACTGATTAGAAAACTAATTTCAAAACAACACCAACATGTAGGAACAGGTTTGAGTGGTTCAGCAGCAGCAACAACACCACCACCACCACTTTCAAAGAGGGTTTTATGGGAAAATGTTTTATCTTGTTTTCAGGGAAGGGTACGAACTGGGATTATCATCAATTTAATTCACAAGGATGTCGATCAGTTTTTGAATGATGCATTTAGGATATTTCAGAAAAAAGTCACTGAAATTTTACGTCAGTTTCCATTAATTAAAGTCAATACAACATTTTGTGGTGAATTTATTAAAGCAAAAAATGATCGAGATGTTTGTGACGTTAAATATTTCAATACCAAAAATGTCATCATTGATGTTGGAACAGATATTTTTGATTGGTTCAATGATCATGTACGAGATGAAATTTTGAACAAGCTTTCGGAATTTCAGGAGCGCGATTCGGGCTTTGCATTACGTAGAATACTTTATTTGGAAATTAATATAAATAAAATGGAAATTGGAAACGGGTCATCTTACATTAAATTACCCATTGAAATTTCAAAGAAACGGGCTTGCATCAACATTAAGAATTCTGATGAAGCTTGTTTCTATTGGTCTGTGGTATGTGGTCTCTTTCCCTCCTCTAACAATAAGGAGCTAACATCATCATACCCATACTATAGGTCTGTTTTGAATACACACAATCTACCTATCCCAATGCCCCTCAATCAAATTCAAAATTTTGAAAAGTTAAATAATGTTTCGATTAACGTTTACGGTTTGGAACTGAATGTCGCCAATAATAAACAATTTTATACAGTAGCACCGGTTAGATTAACAAAACAAAAACTAGATAAACACGTTAATTTGCTGATTGTTCAAAATAAATATTATCCAAAAGTAGACGATTATGATTTTGAACAACCAGCAGAGCTACAAGATGAGGAAATTAGGTATCATTATTGCTATATTAGCAACTTGTCTGGACTTGTATACTCGCAGCTCAGTAAATATAAAACTAAGAAATTTATTTGTGATAGGTGTTTGAATTATTTTGCATCTGAACAGCGCCTAATTGAACATGAAAATTTGTGCTCCAGATTAAATGATTACAAGATTACTTTCCCCAAATATGAACACGTTGAATTTCGAAATTTTACTTACAAACAACACACACCTTTTGTCATCTATGCTGATTTCGAAAGCATACTTCAAAATTTAAACAACAGTAAAATTTCGGAAAAAACTCGTAAATATCAGAAACATGTTCCATTTAGTGCTGGATACTACCTCAAATGTGGGTATGATGATTCCCTATCCTATTTCAAAAGTTATCGAGGTGTAGACTGCATGCAATGGTTTGTTGAACAAGTGTCTCAAATGTCTAAATTTATTTATTCAAAATTCAAACATATTGTACCTCTTATTGCTAGTGAAACTATTAGCTTGTCCAATGTGTCGTCGACACATTGTCATATTTGTGAGAAACCTTTCACAAACAGCGATAAGATTGTTCGTGATCATGATCATTTTACGGGGAAATTTCGTAATTTTGCGCACCAATCCTGCAACCTAAACTATCGTAAGCATTTTATAGTTCCAGTAGTTTTCCATAATCTCTCCGGCTACGATATTCATTTCGTTATCCGAGAGCTTGCTAAGCATGGCCGCGTGAGCGTCCTACCCGTGAAGAAAGAAAAATACATTTCGATCACCTACAGGGAACCTGATAATGGGCTGCGTTTCAGATTCATTGATTCACTAAGATTTTTGGGTGCCTCTTTGGACGAACTTGTCTCTACGTTGAACAAAAAGGACTTGCTGATATTGAAAAAAGAATTTTCAGACTTGGAGCCGTCAAAATTTCAACTATTAACTCAGAAAGGTGTCTTTTGTTACGATTATATCAATGATTTTTCAGTATTAAACGAAACTTCTCTACCTTCTATCGATAAATTCTACAACAAGTTAAATGATGAACATTTAAGCGATGAAAAGTTCGCTCACGCTCAAAATGTCTGGCATTTGTTCAAAATTCAAAATTTAGGTGAATATTCGGATCTCTATTTGAAAACTGACATTTTACTTTTGGCCGATGTTTTTGAAAATTTTCGTAAAAACTGTATAGCTACACATAAACTAGATCCAGCGTGGTATCACAGCATGCCTGGTTATACTTGGGATAGCATGCTCCAATTTACAAAATGTCGTTTAGATATTCTTCGGGACATTGATCAGATAATGTTTGTGGAGCAGGGAGTTCGTGGAGGCATTTCCGTATGCGTGAATCGTTATGCTGAGGCCAATAACAAATATATGGATACATATGATGAGTCAAAAGAATCAAGGTATTTGCTCTATCTCGACATGAATAATTTATATGGAAAAGCAATGACCGAGCCCTTACCCTACGGTGGTTTTGAGTGGGTAGACGGAGACGATAATATTAAAAATTTTGATGTTATGGCAGTGGAAGACGATTCTCAAGAGGGCTACATCCTGGAAGTTGATTTGGAATATCCTAGACACTTACATGATTTGCATAAAGATTTACCATTCGCGGCAGAACATCGTAAGCCGCCAAATTCAAAGTTACCGAAATTAATGACCACGCTGTACGACAAGAAAAACTATGTTATACATTATCGAAATTTAAAACAGGCACTGAAACATGGCCTAGTACTGAAGAAAATTCGCAAGATTTTAAAATTTAAGCAGTCAATGTGGCTCAAGCCCTGTATCGAGCATAACAATAACTTACGTAAACAGAGTAAGAATGACTTTGACAAAAATCTTTTTAAATTGTTCAATAACGCGGTGTTCGGAAAGACTATGGAAAACATACGAAATCATAGGATTGTGAAATTTGTAAAGACGTGGGAAGGGCGGTATGGTGCGAAAAATTTAATATCTAGTCCAAGATTTCATAGTAGAACCATTTTAGATGATGATTTATTGTTGGTTGAGTTGAAGAAAGCCGAACTATTTTTCAACAAACCATTGTATGTAGGCATGTCGATTTTAGATATTTCGAAAATATTCATGTATTCATTTCACTACGACTACATGTTGTCCAAATTAGATTCAGAAAAATGTCACATTCAATATATGGATACCGACAGCTTCATATATGACATCGAAACCGATGATGTATATGAAGAAGTCATCAAGTCCGACTTGTCCAAATTCGATACATCAGACTACCCTCCAGATAACCCATATAACATACCGCAGGTCAATAAAAAGGTTTTAGGTTTAATGAAAGATGAACTGAATGGTGATATCATGACTCACCAAGTAGGCCTGAGATCCAAAATGTACAGCTTCAAGACCCTTAAGGGAAAAGTTGTGAAAAAATCGAAAGGCGTTAAAAAAAATATAGTCAAGTATAAAATTGCATTTGAAGATTACGTTGATTGTTTGAAAAATTTCAAAGAAAGTACCGTAATGCAGAGAACCATCCGGTCTTTTCAACATAATGTGTTCAGCATTGAACAATCAAAAATTGCACTAAGTCCAGCTGACGATAAACGTTTCTTAGTGCCCAATTCCTTCAATACTCTTCCCTGGGGGCATTATAGTCTTGATGTTGGTGACGAATTAAAAGTATAGTAATGTTGAGCATCAATATGTTTTCTCTCTTTCTCTCTCTCTCTCTAACGCGTATATGTATGTATTATGTCAATTAATTTATAAGGTCAATATTAATAATTTTTTGTATATTTGGAATAATGTATCATTTTATCTCTCTCTCTCTCTCTAACTCGTATAATGTATATATTATGTCAATTAATTAATAAGGTCACTAATAATAATTGTATATTTGAAAAAATGTATTACTCTATCTATCTCTAACTCGTATTATGTATATATTATGTCAATTAATCGATAAGGTCACTAATAATAATAATTGTATATTTGAAATAATGTATTAATCTATCTCTCTCTCTTTAACTCATATTATGTATATATTATATCGATTGATTAATAGGGTCACTAATAATTGTATCAATATACTTTATTAATCTATAATGTTTTAATAAACAGTTAAATATTTATTGTATTTGATTTTTATTTTTCCGACAGCATCCTGTTATGCGACACAAAAACAACTTGACACTATGTACTCTAAATGGCGCCACAGACGTGACTCAGGTCGCTATGACGTCATCACAGAACCCAAACCATGAATCAAACTTTGCACTCTGTACTCTAGATGACTCCACGGACGTGACCCAGGTCGCTATGACGTCATCACAGAACCCGAACCATGAATCGAACTTTGCACTATGTACTCTAAATGGCGCCACAAACGTGACCCAGATCGCTATGACGTCATCACAGAACCATAATTAAATATACGTAGCGATTTCGAAACGACTCGGAACAATCCCTTCCACGCAAACTCCATATCACAGGAACCTGTAATTCCCCGAACCATTCCTGTCGATCAATTGCAAAAATTCACCGCAATAACCCGGTATGACGTCATCACAGGTGACAGATGACGTTTGACAGATGGCGTTTGACAGGTGACGTTTGACAAATGACGTTTGACAGGTGGCGTTTGACAGGTGACGGTTGACAAGATGGCGGGAAAACGTTTCCCCCCACCCCTTTTTCTGGTACCCATAATAAAATCCGGGGGGCCCCTTTTTGGGGGGCGCAGCCCTGCGGGCCCCCTTTTTGGGGGGCGGAGCCCTTCGGGCCCCCTTTTTGGAGGGCGGAGCCCTACGGGTCCCAACTACAGCATCCTGTATTACGAACTTCACACTATGTACGCTAGATGGCGCCATGACGTTTGACAAGATGGCGCCGACGATGCATCCACCTTCGTGTCAACGGCGGCGCATCCACCACGTGTCAAGAATGAAAGATTGAGGTTATGGTCGGATTTTTATAGTCATACCCCTGTTGCTGTACTACTATAATGTTATATTATATACTGTAATTTTCGAGGACAAGGATAATTTTTGAGATATTCTGGAGAAGAAGTAAAGTTTTTTTGATATCTTTCTATAAATATATTGGAAATGTGCATTAAACAATAAAGTATCATCAATCATAAAACCCAAGTATTTAAATTCTCTAACAAATTCAATTTTTTCATTATTAATATACAAATTCAATGAATTAATATTTATTTGTTTATGTCTATAGGGCGTTGTAATAAAGCATAGCCTTCGATTTATCTGAGTTAAGTTTCATCTTATTTGTGTTACAGTACAGTAAAATTTTGTCAAGGTAGTTGTTCATTCGATTTATTGCATCATCTAGATTTTTACTTGAAACAGATAATATAGTGTCATCAGTGAAAAGATTCAGGAAGTCACAATGAACGGAGTAGCTTATATCGTTAATGTAGCAAAGAAATAAAAGTGGCCCGAGTACACTTCCTTAGGGGACTCCAAAGTTACTAGCAAGGGGCTCTGATAGAACGTTATTGATTTTGATTATTTGTTTACGATCATGTAGGTAGTCACGAAACCAATCATACACCTTGCCCTTAACCTTGCCTGACATGCAACTCATTAAAATGCATGGGAGAAATAATTTTGCAGGAGCTCAAAGCATAAAAAAAATAACCCAATACCCCCATCACACCATGAATTCCTTGCAAAACAATCCACTACAACGAACCTGCTCGAATGCCTTAATGATTGGACAAAGGTCAGGTCACACAGGTCACAAGAGCTCCCTACACATTTCAGCAGGCTTTTAGGCGTACTAATACTGGTTTCAATTCATTCGTGCCAAGAGTGACACGAATGGCTAACTGTCATTCAGATTACTTGGAGTTTTTTGATGTCAGGAATGTAAATGGTAATTTGGGGTTTTTGTACTTTCAGTACTTGTGTGAAGCTGCTTCTTACTCTTACTTTTACTTTATTTTATTTTTGTTATTGTTTTTATTTTTATTTTTGTTTTTATTTATACTTTTATTTTTATTTTTGTTTTTAATTTATATTATATAAGATTAGAAGGGGAGAGATGTGGTGGAATTAGGACTGTAGTTCTATTTTGTAAAATAAAATTTTGTTTGTTTGTAAAATTGTGGGTAAACCTTGATTGTATCAATGCCTATGCTGTCAGTTCCAGGTGATTTTCCTGAATTTAATTTGTTTATCTACAAGCATTTGGTTATAACGTTTTTACATAACCATTTTTCTAGTATTTGAGTTTCGTCATGAGACTCATAACACAACTAGTGGTGTTATAGACTAGGTTATGAATTCATAACACAACTAGTGGTGTTATGGTCGCGGTTATGAGTCTATAACACAACTATTTTTGGTGATTTGACAAATGTCAAAGGTAAACCTGTAAAGGTAAAATGAAGGTAGACAACTATTAATGAACGAAAATAATTGGAAAAATATTCTTATTTTTCGCTTCATAGATAAAACGTTGTACATCACACACGTGCGTTTAAACATGACTACAAAACTCGTGTGATTAGAACGACTCGGTCTACGACCTCGTCGTTCTAATCCTTCACACTCGTTATTGTAATCATGCTCATAAACGCACTTGTAATGTAAATAACTATTATCTACAAGCGTTTGTTTATGACGTTTTTACATAACCATTTTTCTAGTATTTGAGTTATGACATGAGACTCATAACAGAACCACAGCATACAGAACAGTGGTGTTATGGACTAGGTTATGAATTCATAACACAACTATTTTGGTGATTTGTCAAAGTTAAACCCGTAAAGGTAAAATGAAGGTAGACAACTACTAATAAACGAAAATGATTGAAAAAACATTCTTATTTTTCGCTTTGTAGATAAAACGTTGTACATCACACGTGCGTTTAAACATGACTACTAAACTCGTGTTCTAATCTTTCACACTTGTTGTAATCATTTTCATAAATGCACTTATAATGTAAATAACTATTATAACTGCAGTGACCTCCTCTGTAGTCACAGGTTCCCATTGTTTTATACAGTGAGTCCCGCTTAAGGACTGACCACCCTTTTAAATTTTTTATTTTTTAACCCAAGTTTTAACCAATTCAATTCATTTTATTTCTGGTCTAATATCTACTCGAATTGGGCACTTATTAGGCTCATATTATTATTTCTGCGGCTGTACTGGTGTACAGGGTGTCCACATTTATAAGCTCAAATTTCAATAAGTACTATTAGGGATTTTTTTAGAAAAAAACTTATAGCAGATTCTTGTTTAGAATGGTTTAAAACCCAAATGGACAAATTCTTGTTTCAATAGATTTCAATAGGGTGATCACAACAAATTTTCAAAATTTAAAGGACCAAACTTGAAAAATGTCATGTTTTGAGCCCTTGAGAACAACAAAACTTGATACAACATAGTTTTAGAACATTCTTAACTAAAACTTGTAGTAAGCTTGTCTCAAAATATAACATTTTTGCGGTTTCATTCATTAAATTGTGAAAATTTGTTGTCATCACCCTGTATCGTATTGAAACAAAAATTAGTACATTTGGGCTTTAGACCATTCTAAATAAGAATCTGCTACCAGATTTTTTCTAAAAAAATTCCTGATAGTACTTATTTAAATTTGAGCCTATAAATGTGGACACCCTGTACAGCCGCAGAAATAAATCTATGAGCCTAATAAGTGTCAAATGCGAGTATATACAGTGACCGCCAAAAAGTTTGCAACAAATGGGAAAATATTTTATTATTAAGATATCAAAAAAAATGTTACGTGGGATCAATTCAGCATACCCATCAACAAAAAAAATCACTTTGACAGTCATGTCATGTGACCATAGTCATGGCGGCAAATTTAAAAAGTTCGCCTTAAATATGTGAAAAGTGGGGTCAGACGACCAGAAATCGAAAAATTGTAGAGAGGAAAGTTGTTCAGGATCCGATTTTACGTCTATGTGTCAATTTTTAAAAAGGTACAAGGATTTTTAATAAATATCAATTTTTTAGCCTGTTTTCTGGTAATTTGAGAAATATCGAAAACATTTCGCAAAAATATTGGCTTGATTAAATTTAGAAAAGAGGTATTGGATCATTTAGAAACATTTCATCATGATAATTCTAAATTTGTTATTCCAAATTTTTGTTCTCTGTAGGTCATTGCAACAAGATCAGAGTAGTCTGAAAATGAATTTTTGGTTTTTTACAATTTGACGCGGGACAATTAAGCAGAACTACCCCACTGATTTTTTTTTTGTTAGTTTCACTATATGTGAACCATGCGAAAAGTTTTTGATATTATTCAAATTACCAGAAAAAAGGCCAAAAAAGTGATATTTTTAAAAAATCCTTATAGCCTTTTAAAAGTTGACACATAGACGTAAAATCGAACTCTGAACCACTTTTCTCTCTACAATTTTTTGATATCTGGTCATCTTACCCCACTTTTCACATATTTGAGGCGAACTTTTCAAATTTCCCGCCATGACACTGGTCACATATGACATCTGTGGCAGTGATTTTTTTTGTTGATGGGTATGCTGAATCGATCCCACGTAACATTTTTTTTGATATCTTAATAATAAAATATTTTCCCATTTGTTGCAAACTTTTTGGCGGTCACTGTATAAGACAAAAAAATAATAAATTGAATCGGTCAAAAAATAAAAATTTTAGAAGGGTGGTCAGTCCTTAAGCGGGACACACTGTATAGGCAGTAGTTGGTTGGAGTTGAGGGTAGAGCTGGAAAATTACCCGTAAATAAATTTCGATTTTACGTAATATTACTGGTGAAATTGGTAAAATTTAAAAATAATAACTTGGTGATTCTTCAACGATGGAAGATGCAACGTTGATTTTAATTGTAGAATACCTACTGATGGTGGTAAGATGAACTTTTTTTTTAGAGAAATAAATTAAAGATTCTTGTGTTTGTTGTGCTCAGAATTTAAAATACAGGGTGACCCATCGACTCGCCCATCGAAAACAGTTCAGCAAGGTTTACGGCTTTATATGTACAAAATTTAAAATAAGCCTCGGACCTGTAAACTTTTTTTTTCAGGGGAACACGTTTCACTATTAATATCATCCCTATAACCTCAACCCCCCTGGCGGGGGCAGCTACTCCTAATTTTTTCAAATGGAAAGGGGTATGTTGTGATTTATCTTTTTAAAGAGCATTAAATTTTCTTTAGAATGCCGCTTCTTTTAACTATTAATATCATCCCTGAAACCTCAACCCCCTAGCGGGGGCGGCTACACTCCTAATTTTTATGTCTATCAACTTAGCGAGACAACTTCGAAAAATCGATTTTCCATTATGCCAAGAATTTGCCGCTTTTTTGCCGCTAATTAAATGTGGAATTAAAAAATTTGCCGCTCTTTTGGTTTTTTCTTAATTACATGTTTTGCTAACTTGACGTCAAGATAACGAGACAACATCACTAAATATGTCAGCACCAAAAAACTAGGTACGTGAAAATTTGGCGTTTTTTTGCCGCTAATTAGTTGTGAAAATCAAAAATTTGCCGGTTTTTTTTTTTTCATAAAAAATAAAGTTTGAATTGATATCGCCAAACAGACTTACTCAAACTAACCCAAAATAACCCGTCCACCTAGTACGATCTAGTCCTCGTAAGCATTTTATTTAAAAAAACAAAGTTAATTCACTGATTGCTCAGGATCTCTTGAGAGCGCAGTGCTTTTTAAATAAAATGCTAACTCACGAGGACGAGATTGCCCTAGACGGACGGGTTAGTTTGAGTAAGTCTACATAATTTTGATTAATATTGGAACAATTTGATGTTTCTCTCTTTTGCTTAGAGGTCGTCGTTGTAAATGTCGCTCGTTTAATTTGTCACTGTTCTAAATCTCGTTCTTTACATATGTCGCTCTTTTGATATGTTGCTGTTTTTTTAGATGTCGCTATTTTGAATATCGCTATTTTGATATATCGCTTTAACATCATATCGCCTTTTTGATGTTGCTATTTTAAATATCGTTCTTTTGAACCGGAGCCACCGAAAATATCTTTTATTTTGGAAAACGATCTTCAGTTCTCGTACTAAGGCACTTCGCGTTCTTGGCCAATCGCGCTTTATCCAGTCGCGTTTTTGTTCTGTCGCGCTTTTGTCCCCTCGCGCTTTGTCGCTCGCGCTTTTATCCAGTCGCGTTTTTGCGCAGTCGTGCGCTTTTGTCCCTCACGCTTTTCTCCCTCGCGCAAACGGTTGTCGCGCAAATGACACAGATCCCATGCATAAACTGGCATTTTTTAATTTTTGATTTCAACCAATCAGATTACAATTACGTGATAATTTGTACTAGTGCAGGATTATCGGACTGGATAATTGCTTACTAACGGGTGGCATTTGACATTTTTTCTGATTGGTGACATTTTATACTCACGAGGATATACTAAAAATTTATATTTTTGATTCATGAAATTCTCTCATAAAATACAACTCGAGCAATGGAAATATATTTATAATTTTCGAGAAATTTGCTCTCATACATTTTTAACTGGAAAAGGCACTCGTCCCTCGTGCTTTTTTTCAACTAAAAATGCATTCGGGAAAATTTGGCAAAAATTATCGATAATTTCCATTTTATCCCAATTTAATTTTATTTCTAATTTTATTTTATTTTCTGTATAAATGAGCACACGATATTTCGCTTTCTGATTTTTGAGACCTATAAGGCCTCCAATAGAGTTTTCCTAAACTAAAGAAAAAAAAAAACTGAAAAACTATTCTCAAAAAATTTAGAAATAAATATTTGTTCCAACAAATGTTGAGTTTCACTAATTAAAATATACTTACAGGACAGGGTGCATAAAAATCAAGGGTGGGAGATCATTTTTAACGGAACACCCTTTTACTCACCTAATTTTATAGTGCCCTTCGTTTTTTGTGATGATGTCAATCTAACTTAACGGCAAGCTTGCGAAACACAAGTTTTTTTCAAACGCGATTTTTTCATGGAGAAAAAGAGCGGCAAATTTTTGGGTTTTCACATTTAATTAACGGCAAAAAGCGGCAAATTTCCACAGCTTTTCTCTACCACTCAATTTTTCTCTACCGACATTTTTAGTGATCTCGCTAACTTTACGTTAAATTAGCAAAACATTATTTTATTTTCGAACACGATTTTCTTATGAAAAGAAAGGTAGCGGCAAATTTTTGGTTTTCACATCCAATTAGCGGCAGAAAAACGGCAAATTTCCATTCACTCAACTTATCACTACCGACATTTTTAGTGATATTGTCTCGCTAACTTGACGTCAAGTTAGCGAAACACATGATTTTGTTTTCAAACTTGATTTTTTGTAAAAAAAAGAAGCGACAAATTTTTAGTTTTCACAATTAATTAGCGGCAAAAAACGGCAAATTTCCATTCATTCAATTTTTCACTACAGACATTTTCAGTGATAATGTCTCGCTAACTTGACGTCAAGTTAGCGAAACAATGATTTTTTTTCAAACTTGATTATTTATGGAAAAAAAAAGAACCGGCAAGTTTTTGGTTTACACAACTAATTAGCGGCAAAAAAGCGGCAAATTTTCATCTACCTAATTTTTTACTGCTGACATATTTAGTGATGTTGTCTCGCTATCTTGACGTCAAGTTAGCAGAACACGTAATTAAGAAAAAACCAAAACAGCGGCAAATTTTTTAATTCCACATTTAATTAGCGGCAAAAAAGCGGCAAATTCTTGGCATAACGGAAAATCGATTTTCCGAAGTTGTCTCGCTAAGTTAATAGACATCTAATTTTTTCAAATGGGAAGGGGTATATTGTGATACATCTTTTTGAAGGGCATTAAATTCTCTTTAAAATGCCACTTCTTTTTGAAGTTTGAGCTATGCGCCGTCGAGAAATTTTGTTTTAAAAAATGTAATTTTATTGACTGCTAGAACTTTACATGTTATCTTAATGAATGCGGAAATCAACATAATCAGTGTCTGTGATTCTCGATATACTTTACTCTCAACTTTACTGCTTTTTCTTTTTTTTTCCAAAATAGAGATAAATTTCAATTTCAATTCAATTTTCAATTTAACACATATCCTTGGTTTCCCTAATAACTTTGAAGTCTCTACTGCTGAGAGACCCGTGTTAGTAATTCTAGAACTAATAACGTACTTGTGTCGACTTTACGTCCAATTTTATCAATTTTACCGAGATATGGGTAATATTACGTAATTTTACCGTCGGTAATTTTAACTTCGCAACTCTAGTTGAGAAGAAAACATTGTTGGGGGGATGTTTTTTGCTAGTTCTGCAACAATTCTGGAAAAGTATTGGGTTAGCAAGTTGGCAACATCCTGTGGGTTCTGCACAGTGTGTCCTTCATGTACTAACCTGGATAGCAAGAGGTCTTTCTTGGGTTTGGAGTTCTTGATTATGTTTAACATCATTCCCTGCTTTACTTATTTCGGCAATATAATAAGCTTTTTTTGAGTCAATTAGTGATTTTTCTATATTCTTTTTGGGTTGATTTGTAAAGTTCAAGTAAATAAGCACTGTGTGAAAACATTTTATGTCATTGATAGTGAAAGTCCTGCCTCCTCATCAAATTGTCTCACACTCACATTATACCAAAGAGCACTTTTAGAACGAAATCTATTTCTATAGTGTCTATTATACAGGGTTGTCGTTATGTATGGAAACGGTCTGATATTTCAGAACCGGCTTGAAAAAAAAATTACAATATTTCCTACCTGGGGGTTTTTGGGAATGCCCGATTCAATGGTGGTATTTGCAATGTTGCCAAGTTTACCGTTTCTAAGATGTCGTATGTAGCTTGATTTTTTTTAATGGATTCCTCTCTTTATTTTTATTGTAATTGATTCAGCGTCCCAACATTACTAAAACCCCTAAATGCCAAAACTCCATTTTACTTGGTTTTTGAAATATGGCAACACAGATTTTTAGTTGAAATTTATGGAAATAGTCTTGTATTTCAGAAAAGACTTTAGGAAAATGTACAATATTCCCTACCAGAGGGTTTTGAGGAATGCCCGATTCAATGGTAATATTTGCAATGTTGCCAAGTTTAGCGTTTCTAAGATGCTGTATGTAACGGCCCGTAGGGGCATCAATTTAAAAAAAAATCAAGTTTCATAGGGCATCTTATAAACGGTAAACTTGGCAACATTGCAAATACCACCATTGAATCGGGCGCTCCCAAAAACCCCCAGGTAGGGAATATTGTACATTATGCTTAAGTCTTCTGAAATATGAGACTGTTTCCATACATTTTAACAAAAAATCTGTGTTGCCATATTTCATAAACCAAGTAAAATGAAGTTTTAGCATTTAGGGGTTTAAGTAATGTTGTGACGCTGAATTAATTACAATAAAAATAAATGGGGGCATCCAATCAAGTTACATACGGCATTTAAGAAACGGTAAGCTTGACAACATTGCAAATACCACCATTGAATCGGGCATTCCCAAAACCCCCAGGTAGTAAATATTGTAATTTTTTTTCAAGCCAGTTCTGAAATATAACTCCGTTTCCATACATAACGACAACCCTGTATAAATTGTTATTATACGAACATATTATTTGATCACATAGTAAATTGGGATTGGACCAATTTGGGGTTTCAATTTCTGCTAAATTTGTCTTAAAAGCTTCTTTATTTAAAGTGGTTACTGTATAACTTCATTGATAACCGATCTGTTACATGAAAAGGCGGTTACACACGGACGTGGATGTCTGAAAACATGTACGTACATACATGAACGCGCAAACAAAAACATCAATGTGTATGCAAAATATCGTCGCGTTTTTGAATGTCGAATCGCTAGAAATTTTGTATGCACACTCGGATTACTGTAGCAAGAATAGCAAGACTGCAGTTTTGTACGAGCGTCTGTACAAACGCGACATGCACGTTGTTGTTTGCACGTTGATGTATGCACATATATGTATCAAGACATCCACGTCCGTGTGTAACTGCCTAAAGGTATTATCAGGTTTGAGTCAATGGTATGTTGTCGGATAGACATTGAGTTAGTGATGGCGTTGTTCAGGGGTCTGTAGTAGGACCATTGCTTTTCACATCGTAGCTTTTTGATCTTGTCGATCTCATAGAAACATCAATGAAGAACTTTGCAGATAATGGGAAACTTCATGCAAATCCAACTTTACATGCAGAGCAGCTTCAAAAAGACCTGCAAACTGTTGAGGAGAGGTCAAGGGCATGGGGACAAAATCAAATGAAGCCAAGTGCACCATTCTTAGCATAGGATGAAACAATCCAAATATTGAGTATATGCTAAATAACCAAGTTCTTTCAACAGTGTCCGAGCAAAATGATCTCAGAGTTACGGTGACATCAAATCTTAAATAGGAAAGTTACATTGAATACATTTATTTCACGCTTTGTATCTGGATACCAAGTGGAATAAGGATTATTAATCCATATTCGTTTATTTCACAACTAATAAATGGATTAAGATTATTGCTAATCCTTTCTTAAGCCTTGTTAAAAACACAAGCCCAAATTGCTTTGTATTTAACTTCATTAAAGACAATCAGCTGGTAGACTTTTTAGGTTTTTATTAGGTTTAGGTAATTTTTTCTTGAAGTTAACAACAAACTTCTTGAATCCGAGATTTGAGATGTTTATTTCACATTTGAGATAATCCATTTCAAGTCCAATCCTACAGATTTGGAGGATTGTATTGAGTATCCGATCCGGATAAACTTTCTAATCCTGGAGTGTTTATTTCAGGATTATTAATCCCCATTATTAATTCAATCCACTTAGTATCCAGATAGAATGTGTGAAATAAACGCAGTCATTATCAAAATCAAGAAAGCGCACTCATTAATCAAACATGCTTTTAGGAACCACTTGGTAGAGATGGTTATTTTCATGGTTACAAAACATTACAAAAGCCAGATCAAGCCTAAATTGGAATATGCTTTTACAGTGTGGAGCCCCTACTATATCAAAGATATACTTATAGGTGTTGGAAACAGTCCAAAGAAGGGTTGTACATTAGTTACAAGGTTTGGACTATCCCGAGAGACGAGATTTTTTTTTTTTTTTTTTTTATTAAATAACAAATTACAATTTTTGTTTTTTTCATATAATCTAAGGCACAAGTTAAGCTATGTACTTTGTTATTCGCTCCTAAACAGCTAAACGCTGGTAACGGAGCAAGATATAATTTGATTCAGACTACACAATATTCAGACTAATAAAACCTTAAAATTACCAAAGTTATACAGTAAAAAAACACTTATGTAAATAAAAACATTCGCAACAATCACATTTATTTGTACATTTATTTTGGCACCAAACTAATCTAATTTAGAATTTTTTTTTTAATTTTTTTTTTTTTTTTTTTTTTTTTTTTTTTTTTTTATTATTATCATTTTCATTTATTTATTTATTTTTTTCAATTTATTCATCATTACTATTATTTATTTTTTTCAGAAATACATTTTTGTGTTCAAAAACTCCTTGAGTCTGTTCAAAAATATTTCAAATGTTGAAGCTTCTCTGACATGAATCGGTACCTGGTTATACATAAGTACTGCTCTGGTCAATGGATTATAAAGTGCTTTATTTGTTCTTATGCTACTGACATGTAAATTACGATTTCCTCTTGTTTTGTACTCATACAGTTCACTGTTTGTTTTTAGACTAGAATTACTTTTGAGATTGCAAAATAAAATCTTATAAATGTGTTTGCATTGTTCTAACTCTAACACATATCTTATTGGCTGTAACGAAAGATGTGGGTACAATAACTCTGAGGAGGTACGATAAGGCATTTGAAACAGGACCTTAACCGCTCTATTTTGTAGTACCTGTACTCTGTTGAAAGAAGTCACACCACATGTACCCCAAACATTTATAAGGTATCTCAAGTTTGACAGAATGTATGCATAGTAAATTGAGCAGCGATTTCTGGTATTTAAATATTTTGTACATCTATACAATGCTCCCAACATGGGGATGATTTTTTTAACCAAACTGTCAATATGATTTCCCCAATTAAGTTTATCATCAACTATAAGACCTAGATATTTGGTTGAGTGAACTTGAGATATCTGCATATTATTGATATTTATTTCAAATTTATAATGTTCTGTATTTTTTTGTTGGAATACTAAATATATAGTTTTTTCTGCATTAAGTTTTAGTTTGTTATGCAATAACCATTCAGAATATCTACACAAGTCAACATTTACAGTTTGTTCAAGTGTTTGCATGTTGGATCCACTATAAAAAAATACAGTGTCATCCGCAAACGTGAAATACCGTCCTGTCAGGCCAGCCTGCCTCAGTGACAACACGTGAATTAAATACAATATCGGCCCTAAAACTGAACCCTGTGGTACTCCACAATTGTTTAAAATTCTATTACTTTCTATTCCCTCCACTGTAACAAACTGAGGTCGATCCTTCAAGAAGGACGCAATAAGGGAATACATCACCCCTCGAACACCCATGGTCCATAATTTATTCAGTAGAACCGAGTGGTCCACTACATCAAAAGCTTTTTTAAGATCAATAAATACAGCAATAACACATTTTTTTTCATCCAAAGCTGAAGCTACACAGTTTACAAAATCTGTTACAGCACAAAGAGTATTACTTTCCTTCAAAAACCCATACTGATACCTATCAAAACCGATATATTTGTTTATAAATTGAATTAATCTAGTTTTCAGCAAAGACTCGATAATCTTGGAAAAAGCACACACAACTGTAATTGGTCTATAATTTTGTTTATTGGTTATATCGCCTGCTTTATGTAATGGAGTTATTTTTCCTAATTTTAATATTTCTGGAAATATACCTGTTGCTAGTACATTGTTAATGAGATTTGTCAAAATTGGCAGTAGTGGTTCAATAATTATGATAAGATCTTTTACGTTTATATTATCAAAACCTGCAGCTGAATTTTTATTTAGATTACTCAAAACTTCATAAATTTCCCTTTCATTTGTTTCCCTTAAATAAAAAGTCCTATCACATTCAAGCTCCCCTAAATCTACTCTAGTCTCCATTTGTGACCATTCCCTATTTACTGACTGTACAATTGATTCACCCACGCTTGCAAAGTATTTATTGAACTCATTTGCAATTCTCGCTGGATCAGATTGCAGCAAACCATTTATTTCCAGAGAGCCTACAGCACCTTTTTTTTTGTTTTTATTTATTAGAGAATTTATGACTTTCCACTGTTTTTTGGGGTTGCTCCCTGCATTGGACCACTGATTTGCAAAAAAGGATGTTTTTTGTTTACGTATTTCACAGTTAATCTTGTTTTTCAAAGTTTTGAATTCATCTTCGGTAGTTTTAGTAGGTTCATTATTAATTTTTAGTTGTTTTAATGCTTTATATTTATTATCTCGTTCCTTGATTAACTGTAAAATATCATAGGTCATCCAGTTATTACCTTCACGATGTTTTAGGGTACATTGGTATGAAGCTTCTTTTTTACATTTCTGAATTAACGCAGTTAGCTCTTGGAATGAGTGGATATCCTTATTATTTACATTTACAGCATCAAAGTTTTGTTTAAATTTATCTTTATTTAGTATACTAAAAGTTTTAGTTATTTTTGGTTTGTATACATCTAACTCTAATTCTATTCCTATAATTAAAGGATTATGATCAGACAATGCACAGTCAATCACAGAAACATCACATAAAATTTTTTTATTTACAATAACATGGTCTATTATAGACATTTGGAAAATACCATTTCTTGTAGCATTCTCGCAATTAATAATGTTGCTAACCCTATATCCGTTAGTAATTATAGCATTTAAGTATTCATTTTTTTCTTCTAAATCACCTAGCAGATTTACATTCATATCTCCTACCACAACTGTGCTTTGTTTGTATTTTGATAAAATATTTTGAAAAACCTCAATAAATTCATTAAACACATACCTTGGCGGTCTATATATTTAAATTAACAACTCATAGGAAAAGAATGCACAGGGGCGATTTGATCAAAACTTACAAAATTACAAGTGGGTATTACAACTGCAACACATTTCCAATCTTTTGCCACAACCAAAATCAACAACTTCCATAGGTTCTCAAAAACACTATAAAAGGAAAAAGCTGCAAAGTGCGAGTGTAAACGCGTTAAAAAACGGTTGGAGAAAGAACAGTATAAATAATGAAACAGGAATGATACACTATATATTTAGTGCCTAAAAGTGAACAGATATTTCAAATAGAAGAGGCAAGAAGCTTGTGCGGAAAAGTGGCACTTTCCGCACCAGTTAGGAAATATACTATATCCTTTGTACCCAAAAAAAAAAAACATTAAAAAGGAGTACAGTAACAAGTTTCTTACCTAAATAAAGCACTGTAGGTATAAATCCATAGTGGAAAACTGTTTTGCTTAGTTCAATAACGATGGATAAACGTTGTTTAATTCCGTCAGACAAAACCATGTTTGTATTATTTGTGGGAAAAATACACTGAAAATTTTTGAGAAAAACTTGAAAAAGTGCGTGAGTGACGGAAAATTTGCTGAAAGAGTGAGGTTTGGTTCTCTTCTCGTCCGCCACCAATTAGGCATTGGTCACGTGACTTTTGACAGGTCCGCTGGGGGGCAAACAAAGCCTAGATCAGTATTTACACCGTTCTTTGAGATTGTGTTTCCGAATTTTTGCGTTCTTAAATTCTCTCAATAAGTTTAAAGTTGTTTTTGTGGTAGAATGGCTAACATTGACTATTATTCATCGTTAGCTAGTGATGTGAAATGTCGGTATGACCAAAAAATACAAATAATTGCCAATATAGATCCTTATAAACTTCTACCTAATGAGTTTACTTTAAGAATCAATGAGTTGCCAGAGGTTTCAATTTTGGATTTATCCGAATATTTGACCCACACCCACAGTTACTACACAGGCTTGCAGTTGAAGGCGTATATAAAGGGTTATTCAAGTTCTGCTGGACTACCTAAAAGGTATTAAAAGTAAATATTACTTGTAGAAACAAACCAATTTTTCAATATAAATGTGTTTTTGTATTTCAACAAGACAGTCATAATACTTACCATTAACAAAATGTTTTGAACAAATACGAGCATTTTTCAGAAACGATTCAGTTAAATCTCTCCTTTTGAGGCATTTAATCCACAGATTTCGTCGTTCCTTTTTTAGCTCGTTTAGACGATTCCCTAGATCTCTTAATGCTGCTGGGATCCTGAAAAACCTTTCTTTATCTCTTTCCGCTCTACTAGAGTACCTAACAACGCAGCAAATAGAAGGCATCTTCACAAAATAGATTGAAAATTCTTGGTTTAACATTGAATCAGGTTTATGAGGCGATTTTCAGCCTGGAATATTTATCGGTAAATACCGTGGTTATTCTTTTGGTTGACAACTTTGACAGCCAAGTGTTACGTCATAGCCCCCCACCATTCAAGAATCATAACCCAAGGAACTAATCGCTGAAATGATTTGGTTATAGCAATGTAGGAATATGTTTATTATTCTTATTTGTTTTTTCGTTTCAGCAATAGTTTTTTGTTTAGGTACAAAAAATGGAGCTGAATCTCTCGTTAGTCTCGTTTATCGAACAGATTTTCTTTGGGGATGATCTAAACCTCGATCTAAACATGGTGAATTGCAGTGAGTGAGTGAATGTATAGTTCTTTCATTGTGCCAGGCTACAACGCAACTGCAAAATCACAAAACACCAATACAAATTCCAAAAATAATAACAATAACATCAAAAAGCTGTAACCAAAAGATTAACCCAAGTCCAAAGCTGGGTTATAATCGGTTATAAATGGTAAATACCAAAAGCAAATCAGCTGATATGTGACGTCACAACTTCCCCTACTTTGGTTAAAACCGCGACGGCGGAAATGCATTGGTTATAACCAAATAATAATCATTCCAGGCTGAAAATCGCCTATGTTTGGCTTTTGTGTGCCCCCCAAACTAATATGGCGGATCGGTTATGACATTAACCTGGAATGCCTAATGAACTATTGGCGAAATTCCTATACCAATAGATGGCGCTAAATTACGCGAAAAATAGCAATATGTCTGCCGAACTCAGTGAATAACAAAGCCAGTTTTTTGAGGTTGGTTTTTGTTAAATTGTGTTTTATGGTGTTTTTGTGATTTATATAACAGAAACAATCAGTGATGTGCCTGTAGACAGGGGCGGATGGGCCGGCAGGGATTTTGGGAAGTTTCCCGAAGGGCCGCTTACTTCCGGGCCGGTCCAAGCATATATATGGAAAAATAAAATCCTTCACCTTTAAAAACTATTTTTTATCAAGAAATTCAGTCATACTCTTTCACTGGGAAATAAAATAATATTTAGGGCATTTTTCTGCTAGCCCCTAGTGATGACTCAAGGTGAGCGCGCATTTGTACGTATCGGTCGCAACGAACGTATCTATCTACTGCTTCTATGCCCGGCCTTAATGTTACTCTAGGTGGCCAGTTTTACTACTAGGCGGCCGAACACTCTAGGTGGCCAGTTTTACTACTAGGCGGCCGCCTAGGTTCCGGACGCTCAATGGAGCCCGAAATTCACTCTGAAATTAAATCCCTTTTGGCAACCTTGCACCCTGAGACGCACCATACCACCCGAATTATGCACACTATTGGCAACACTGTTCGGTACGTAGCTGTGGGATTCCCAACTCAGGGGCCTTATTCTGTAAAAAACGAAGCGTTCGATTCGGTAGAATTTCTTCGATTGTGACGTCATTTTCGGTTTGCTAGCACGGAAGCTATTCCGAAAATGCTGAAAATGACGTCACAATCGAAGAAATTCTACCGAATCGAACGGTTCGTTCTTTACAGAATGAGGCCCCAGGTAGAGTCCACACTCAACTTAATGTCATGTTACGGATGAACATCCGTTAGAAGAGTAATAGATGATACGAGATGATCAGATACCCAGACAGCACACAAAGTCCTTAAGACGTCTTTTCAGGTCTACGTAACGTCTGAACGTCTGAAGACTAAAAAAAGACGCCAAGAAGATATTGTTTTGAAAATGTCCATAAAATGTCATAAATTCATATCTTAATGACAACTATTTGGTACAACGAAGCCTAAAAGTGAATAATGGTTTATGTATTGAAAAGAGAATCCAAGACGTCTTTGAGATATCTCGGAGAAGTCTTTAGAATATCTCAGTCCTGAAAACGCCTTTAGGCAGATGTCTGAAAGACGCTGGGTTTTGTAACATTACGACGCGATGTCTTCAAAATGTCTTTGAGACGCCTTAAAGACGTAAGCAAGACGTGTTGAATGTCGTTTGTGGACATCTTAGGAACGTCTTTAAGATGTCTAGAAAAATTCCCCACAGAATTCGTTTCTCATTCAATTTAGAAGTTACTAGAAACCATTCAAAATGCTACAGAACACTTTAGAACTTTAATTGGTCTTTTGGAAAGTTCAAAAGACAAAATTCAAATCAGAATTTCCAAAAGCATTCTGTAGCGCTTCAGAAAATTTTGGAAAATTCAGAACCATTTTCGAATGTCCCAATAAAACATTCATTTTACAATTTCCAAAAGTATTTTAGAATAACCAAGTTTGAAACCCATTTTAGGTCGTTCCAAAACACTCAAACACTCTAGAATCCCCAGAAACATTTTGAAAAGCGCGAGAATCTTAGGATTCGGGTTAAAAGTTACGAAACGCCTTTCAGAAAGCTTTTAAGAGGACATTTGGATTGCCGTAGAACTTTAGACCTCTGATAAGCATTAAAAATATTCAAATTTAAATCAGATTTTTCAGGAGCATTTTGGAATAATTGAGAACCTCTGAGTTATTTTAGAACAATTTCAAAGTTCTAAATTGAGTCCTAATTTAGAACTGGAAACCTTTTAGAACATTTTTGAACCAATTTAGGACACTTTAGAGCTTCAATAGGGCTCTAGAATACTTAGAAATCTGTCAGAACAATTTAGAAATTACTGCAAAATTTCTAGAATGCTCCAGAATTCTTCAAACCAAGCCAAACTTAGTTTTAGAAAAATACATAAAATGGTTTTAAAATACTGATCTCGCAGGGCCGGTGCCAACGGTTTCCCGGGCCGGGGAGCCCGCCCCTGCCTGTAGACAATGTCAACGTAAACAATTGATTGTCTACGCGTAGACAATTCGAATTGTTTACGTGAGCATTTGTCTACACATTGTCTACATGCGGCGTAAACAATAACTTATTTTAAAAAATTCGAAAAAAAATATCAAAAGTTACTATAATATCACTATCACTTCGATACAAGCATTCAGTGATTATAAAATATCAGAAAAACCAATAAAAAAATAAAAATAAATTAAAAAAAAGGAAAGTGTGAGGTTAGAATTAAACGTCATTTATATTATTTTACATTGTTGACACGTTGTCTACATTGTCTACACGTAAAGTAGACAATGAAAGTCTACGTGTAGACGCACATCCCTGGAAACAATACATAAAATGAATAATATTCTGTAGAAAATTGAAAACTTCCAGAAACAATGCCGGGGGCCAAATGCAAACTTGCTTTGTTGTAAGTTGATCATAGATGTCGCCTACTTCGGGGCCTTTCGCGAATAGCTAAAAACTAGAATGCGCACACATTAGTTGTATTCCTTTCACACCTAGGAGGAGCTCCGGAACAGCTTCGGGGCTTCACGCGCTTATTCCTTTCGAAAAGTGTTTGTTGCATCACGCATATGTTCCCTGCAAATCGGGGGCGACTAAGCACCGAAGCGAGTAGCTCGAGTGTTTCAAGCTCTTGAAAGGAATACAACTATTGCCATATCTGCCATAAAAATGGAGCCATGAAAGACAGATGCCACAAGGGGGAATGTTGTTTTTTTCTGTTGTTCGCTGACATATGACTTTTTCGAAAGTTTTGTCATATTTCCCTTCACAGGTTTCATCAATTGGAATACGTGTTGGAAGCGATTTTTCCCATTTAACATAATGAGTGCGACAAAAACAGGTATCCCCTCCGCAGCAGCCGCACTAGGCTTCACGTTCGTCCTTATGTGTTCGCATTCCAGTTTTTGGTTATAGTTCATTGTCCACTGACCACCACTGATCCAAGCCACTGGTCCAGTTTTCAAAAAGATTATGGTTATGCTGAGAACTTGCTAGGATCCGAAGAAAACAGAAATATATAAAATAATCTGCAATGTAATTCGAAATAAAAACACAAATTGTATTCAATTTGCTAGTAGAACCCACTGCCACTGATGCAAATTCATGCGAATCTAAAATTTTGTGGTTTCAATTAAATAAATAAATGTAGTTAAGATCCGTAAGCTACGCCAATGGTAAAGAATGTCGCCTTGTCACCCGAGACCCAGTTTTGCCAACAGCAAAAAAAATAATAAAAATTTTAAAATTTATTAAAACCAAATCCAACGTAACAGCAACTAAAATCTATTTGAAATCAAACAGCAAAAATCAATTGAATAATTGATAATTTTTTAAAATAATATTTCGCTTTAAAACAAAAAAATTATCAACCATTTAATTTTCTTTGTGTTGGTAACGTATGGAATTTGACACTGTGTAAAATGGCTGACATCTAAATATTGAGGAGTTTTCTTTGTTTTCAGTTTAATTTTTCTTTATTTAATCACGTTAAAAATGGACTGTGTTTAATTTATAGTGAACTCTCAATTAATAAGCATCATCTCGTAGTGATAACTAGTGCCTTAGTGACTCGGATTCAAGTGAAATAAAGTACAATTTCCAAGGTTTGACACCAAAAATCTGTCAATCTTCTCCTGACTAGCAGATTCTTAATTTATTTTCACATTTCCAGAGGTAATTAACATTGCCAGAGTACGAATATATATAGCAGTGATGAGATTATTATCCTGTAATAATAGTCTATAATCGTTAAATGGCATTTGGTCGATTTTTTCCATTGATAAACAGACTGGAATGCGAGCATTAAATTTGATATTATTGGTAGCTGTCAAGCTAATATGCCTCAAGCAATAAAGAATTTCAAATATTTGGTAATATAATCCTAGTGCAAAGCTTTTTTATCCTTATTTTAAAACCCCCCTTCTAAAAATTCTTTAACTTGTTGATTTGTAGGTATGTATTTTTTTTGTTTGTCAATGGAATGCTCATTTCTGCCTTAATGTATGCCCACATAGGAAATGACTTATTGCTAAAGTATTTTCTTATCTGCTTTTTGCATAGTTTTCTTCTGATATATTTTAAATAATGCAGGATGTTTTAGGAACAGTTGATAAAACATTTCATTTGCCACCCAAGTCAGACTTGTGACCTTGCAAACCTTCCTCTAGTTTCAAATTCAAATTATCAAGAAATTTTATTATTTCTATCAACTATTTAAATGATAACACTTAGCTGACACAGGAATTTTTAGCATTTATGATATGAAGTGGTAAGTGGATACTTGGTAGACTTATCATCTTTCATTGTAAATTTTCAGAAACTAATGATACCTACTTGCTAGTACTCCCTTATTTTGTTTATCACAAATCAAGATGCAGTAGACAAAAATATTGTTTTATAATTACCACAAAGGGTTCAGGTTATACCTCGGGTTATACATAATCTGACACTTTTTTGTTGGTACTTATTTCAAGTCTTTTTTCTTATATATAGAAACATTGCAAATTGCAAATTACTCCTAGGGTAAAGAGTCATAACATCGATTCCCTGAATTTTGCATTTTCTTCAAAAAAGAAACACAATTTTTACCAAGTGGTGAAGGTATTTTTAAATAATACAATGTTAAGGGCCAAATTATGGACCAACTGGTAAGTGTCTGGTTGTTACCTAGCAGGTACATTTTATTCACTAGTGCAGAGAAAGTACCTGCTAGGTAACAACCAGACGTTCACCAATAAGTCCATAATTTGGCCCTAAATGCAATGACTAGGAACAAAATAATGGAGTATTGGTAAAATATACCAGGAAAGAGTTTAGAATGCAGGAAGTGATACCCTTGTACATAACCTATATAAATTTATTCAAGTTATGTTGCCAGATTTTTTCATTTCTCCTAAAACTCTATTCTATGATCAAAATTTCTGCTATTCCTTATTTACTCATAACAATTGGCTTATGAACCGGGATAAGGTAACTCTTTTTTGAATATACAAATTTCTCCATTCAGTTCGGCTCATGCCAATTTTTTGAATGAATTAAATCTTGTTTGTTGTTGTTTGGTAATGATGACTCCTAAAAACCCACACATCTATCTTCCTGATTTTATGGGCTAGGCTGTCTCATTTTTACTGTCCAATAAATTTAGGTGTGTTCAATAATGTCGCCAATGATTTTTCGTATGGGTTTTAACTTTTCAAAATCTTGTAAATCCTTACAAATGTTTTTTTGAAGTCTTTAAATCGCATTAAACATCTTATTTTTTTCGATTGTTCCCTTTATTCTCCAAAGATCCCATAAAATCTTGGAAAATCCCATACTTAATTATATTCTATAAATTACATAAAATCTCTAAAAATCCATTAAAATCTTTATCACTTCCTGCTCTACTACCCTGGCATACACCTATTGTGATTTATAAATTAGTTTCTTGTGTCAGTATTTTCCACATTTCGCGTGATTAAGAATAGTTCTCAACTTGAAATTGAATATTAGGTCGAGTATTAGGTACTGCTTATAAGATATTGTGCAATCTCTTATCAAGAAACTCGTCAAGAAAGCTATGATCAAGAAAACTTTGCTTTATTTCAAGTTTCTGCAAGAGACTTTTTAGAATTTGAGCCTCAGAGTGGGAAGTTCAATTTTCCATAAGCTTATTTGAATTGAATAAAGATACAATATTACCTATTATATGCCTGCCTAAGTACTTGAAGCTCAACTTGAAGACTTGTTCAGACTAGTTGAAATAGCATGACAATCTCTGAAAATCCTTAAAGGTACCTACTCTTTCCAAAACAAAAAGGATGAAATCCCTATTTTTGTTGAGTTTTCTGATAGATAGATAGATAGATAATCGTTTATTTATTCCAATAGCACTTACAGTTAAACGTACCAGTCTGGTAAGTGAACATCTTACAGGCCAATTTTAATGCAATAAAACTACATGTCTAGAAAAAGTCTAAGGTTAAATAGAGAACGAAAACGATTTTCCCTGTTCCACCTCCAGCATTCCCAGCTCCCCATGCTGGAGGTGGAACAGGGGAAATCGGTTTCATTCTCTATTTACCCTTAGACTTTTTCTAGGCATTTCATTCTATTGCATTAAAATTGGCCTGTAAGACGTTGACTTGCCGGACCTGTATAAGATGTTTCATTGTAGCCCAAAAGGCGTGGAACATTGTTGAAAAAGATAGTACTCAATTCAAAATAATTTTTTTTTCACTTGTATATATAATTATTATACGTTAATTAAAACTAATTCATTACGTAAATTTGAAAGGCATACATAACAAAATGAACACTAAATAAGATTTTGTATATTGACAATTTTTTGCAATTTGTGCAGCCAAGCCAAATCAACAAAATCGAATTCCAGCTCCTCAGGCAATGATTCACCAGATTCTAATGTAAATTCAGGTTATCACCATCATTGAAATAATTATTCAATGGATAAAATGTTTTCTTCTCGGTTTTCTCTATTAAAGGAGGTGTGATCCTTAAAAACGACTTGGGCTAATTAAACCAAGAAAAAAAATCTAAGATCTCAAGTGAAAACCACAGTCCTATATTCAAAATAGTTTTCAAGAAAATTCCTTGTGAAGATAAATTATGCAGGAACTTGTTACTTCACAACCGCTGAAATCGCAGTCTTCTGTTCATTCAGTCGTCAGTGAACCGTACCCTATACTTGAGTGGTTGCAATTCGCTCTAGTGAGATAATTGTCTTTTGTTTTGGAAGATTCTTACACGTGTTAATATACTGTGCCTGATATTTCGGTGTGACGTCACAAACTCCTAGTTGTAACTTTCAACCGCCCTAACTCAAAAACTGACCATCGTAGCAAGATGCGGTTCAAATACTTATTCTTAGATTTTTTTGTACTATAATTTTCATTTTTGGGTCACACCCCCTTTTTATGACTATATTTTCTTTGGCCCTGACACCTGCCATACTATGGATACTCTTCGGGAAACGGTTGTAGATTTTAATAATAGTGTAATGCACATTTTCAATCAATCAATCAATCAAAATAGCTTTATTGATATAAGAAAAAAATCAATCTCATTATCAAAGCAACCTCAAACTAGCAAAAAAGTAAATACACGATTTTAAATTAAAAATTCTTAAATTGAACCTCGAATTGAATAAAACATTGAAATTAACAACATAAGAAGTACAGACAAGTTAACTACTTACACAATGTACAACCATAAAATATGATGTAATAAAATGATGAGAACAATGAATAAAATTTAAGATGAAAAATTTATCAAAATTCAAAAATAAACAAAGACTGAAAAACAATAATAAAATACAAGATAAGTAAACCAGTAAATGGTCTAAAATTGGTCATTGGTCCTCAAAATATTTTGTCACACTATAGTAGGCTTTCTTTAATAATAGCTCCTTTACAGCCAATTTAAATCTTTTTAGGGATTCTAGGAATCTTATGCTAATAGGCAAATGTTATATATTTTTTTTACCAGTGTAAAACAAAGAATTCCTCACAAGTGCAGTATGAGGTATAGATAAAGGTATAGTGTCTATTTGACGCGTATTATAATGAAACGCACTCGTCTCTCCTCCAAAAAAATATACCTGTCAGAGTTAGAATGTTATTTTGAATAAACAAGGGTTTACAAGACTCCCTAGCCCCAATCCCGCACATATACTTGACAGCCCTTTTCTGCAGAACAAAAACAGAATTTATCAGGAAATGACTCGAATTACCCCATTACCCCAAAAGAATGTCTGGACACACTCCATTCCAACCGTTTGTCAATTTTTGAACCAAGGAAAGCCACATTATCAGATATTTCAATTTCCACGTTTTTGTAAGAAAAGATGTACTTTGTGTTTTCGTGATTACCAAAGACTACAACCTGACTCTTTAGCACATTCAAAAGAAGATTAAAGTCTATAATAGGCAGGGTTGGATGAACTTTTGGAAGTTGGCCGGGAAATTTTAGTCTAGCGGCCCATACATTGATGGATTTATGGGGCACATACCCACACTTATCAAATCAAATCAAATAAGCTTTATTGCCAAAAAAACAAATAATGTCATAGACAAAGCAGGCCTTAAACCTAATAAAACAATTAAAATTATTCATTATCTATCTATTATAAAAAGGATAAAAATTTCAAAAAATGATCCTCAACAATCGGAACCAACACAAAGAATTGTAAAAACTGAGGCAAAAACAAACAAAAAATAAAAATAAAACTTAGGAGTCGTCACGGACGTCAACTACCTATCACTCACATAATTATGTCACACAAATTAAATTAAAATGTCATAAAAAGACGGTAAAAAATATATATATATATATATATTAGATGTGATCTAATAATATAATAACGACAGTGAAAAAACAATAAAATGCTGAATGAAAATGCAGAATGGAAAATTTAAAAATAACTCTTATCTTTTTTTTATTTCAAAGATAATTTCAAACAATCAAAATGACATTTTTTTCTTTAATGGGGGGCTTAAGTTGAACATTTCCATAAGAATCTTCTCAAAAGTCAACAATCCTAAGATTTCGTTATGTAAATTCACTATCGTCAACGCATCCAAAATTTCCATTATTCCATTGTAAGTCGATTGATTCCTTAACCGATTTTTTATGTCTTCAAGTGTTGAAAAGCATTTTTCGCGCCTGTGAACACGCTAAAATAAGGACATACTGGTAAAGGTCTTGAAGATGACTGCTATAGCGGGGATGTATAATCTGTAGTTATACTAAACATTATAACAGCAAACCAAACATTGTTTGCAAAGTGAATGTGATTAACACTTTTTCAGAAAGTTCTAATTCATTCCCTGTATGCAACCCTATGTCATTTACATTATCTTCATCTCCATCATTGGATCCAGAGAGGTCATCATCATCCTTTTCGAGTCAGGCCATTTTCTTCCAAAATCTTTAAATTCCTCCCGTAAAACAGCCGCGGCATCTCCTTTTTTTCATGAGAATGAATTGCGGGTAATGAGTCTTGAATTATCATCACTTTCATTTGCTTCCAGTCCTGTATTTGCCCAATTGTCAAACATTCTTAGCACTTCATACTTCTTTCATGTTGCGTTGTTCTTTTTTCAATGCGCCACAAGTTGAATTGACCATTCTTATGTGCTTTCATAATATTGAGGCCGTCCGTTTGATCTCAGACTTTGGTTTGAAGTTTGAAGGTATCTTGATAATCCTGTTGCTCTAAAGATCAGTTCACCGGGAATTTCCCGGTATCCCGGTGGGTTCATACAACCCTGATAATAGGTATTTATGTAACACATTGTGTGCAAAAAACTAGCCATTTTACGACGTGTTTCATAGAAGATTTTTTGTGACTCATTCAAAATTTTTAAAATTCAAAATATAAACTGATTTTAACACTGACACGGAACGCACTCTAAATCCCATGTTGTCAACCGCGTTGCCTTGCCCTATGAGATGTTTATAGATATATTTTCTAAATTTATTTTGTTTCTAGGTACAGGGTGTTTCAGATTCGAGCCAGATCATTGGGCTCTCGGAAACGGTAAGATATACAGGGTTGGTTAAATGGGGGCAAAGTTGCGTAATTTGATGCTTAACAAAATGCCGTTTTGATATTCAGGATATTCCGAATACTTCCGGAGATATCCGGAAAAAACCGAAATTTTGCAAAATTGTTTTTATTTTTTCCTGACTTTATTTGGAGTGATATTCCAAAATAAATAGGATTTCATCATTGCTACCTTTTCTCCCCTACAAGATGCTACCATCAAATTTGAAATTTGACGTTTCGTCTTTGGGCCACCATCATCAACTTCATTCTTTTAAATACGGACCCTTATTTTTTATTTTAGATTTCACAATCTTCTGATGTTTCAAAACTAATGATGTATTGCACTTATTCAAAAAATTTATATTATTGCTACTTTCCATAAGAACCAAATGTGTTAGAGAGAGACAGAGAAGAGAATTTTGGTAGGAAATTACTAAAAAATAGAAAAAATATTTTTTGAATAAATGCGATACGTCATAGGTTTTGGGACATCGGAAGCACTAAAAATCTGAAATAAAAAATCCAGGGTCGTATTTAAAAAAATAGAGTTGATGATGGTGGTCCAAAGACGAAACATCAGATTATAAATTTGATGGTAGCATCTTGTAGGGAAGAAAAAGTGGCTATAATGATGTGATATTTTTTTTGGAATATCACTTCAAATAAAGTCAGGAAAAAATAAAAACAATTTTGCAAAATTTCGTTTTTTTCCGGATATCTCCGGAAGTATTCGGAATATCCTAAATATCAAAGTGGCATTTTGTTAAGCATCAAATTACGCAACTTTGCCCCCATTTAACCAACCCTGTATATCTTACCGTTTCCGAGATCCCAATGATGTGGCTCGAATTTGAAACACCCTGAATACAAAACAATATTCTGTCACGAAAGTTTGACTGATTTAGAGTGCGTTCCGTGTCAGTGTTAAAATTAGTTTTATTTACGACTAATGTATAATGTGCGTATTATATTTGTGATTTTGGCAGTATAATGACATATGTTATTCCTCCAGGGATTAATGACGAGTAGCGGGATTAATGGTCATTATTCCACAAAAGTGTCAGTGTCAAACGTGTAGTGCTTGTGGATTTGTATTGAAAATTATGAGACGGATGAAATTTGTTCATTGAAAATCTCAAATAAATTAATTTGTCGTAAATAAAGTAGAGTATACTACTCGCAATAATGGCTATTATTCCCTCGGAATGTTACTCCCTCGCCGCTAACGCGACTCAGTTCGTAATAATCCTCGGGAATAATAGCTATCATTATTGACTCGTGGTATAATCTACTATATATTATGAATGAATCACAAAAAATCTTGTATGAAACATGTCGCAAAATGGCTAGTATTTTGCACACAATGTGTCGGACCACTCGCTTCGCTTGTGGTTTAATCTTCAAATTTAGTGCCAAAAACACGTTCATTTTACAACTTGTTACATAAATAGCTATTTCGAGAACATCACACGCTGAGTGTACCTTATTTAACAACACTCCAGCATCCTCCTCACTAAATTTCCTTGCTTCCCACTTTGTCCAAAATTATAGAAAAACTTGTAAAAAACAGAGTTGTGTCTTTTCTATTGAAAAATAAGATCTTAAATTCGGAACAGTTTGGCTTTCAAAATGAAAAAAACACAACTGATGCACTTTTTTCTTTCTAGAGAAACTAAGTATATGTAACCCTCAATAACGGGGACATTGCTGGTGCAGTCTTCTGCGACCTGACCAAGGCTTTTGATTGTGTCAGTCACAGTATTCTACTACAAAAGCTAGAAGTTTACGGGTTTCGAGGTGTTGCCCTCAACTGGTTCAGGTCCTATCTGTCGGAAAGAACTCAGACTGTTTCCATAGTGGGAAAAATGTCAGATGTTCAAAATATCAATTGTGGGGTACCTCAGGGTTCTGTCCTGGGACCAATCTTGTTCCTCCTGTATATTAATGATATCACCAATATTGATATATCAGGCTCATTTACTCTCTTTGCTGATGATACTACCATTCTCTGGCGTGACTCGACCAATTCTTCTCTTAACTATAGAATCCAAAAAGATTTGCAGGAAATAAAGAGGTGGTTTGACAGCAACCTCTTAACGCTTAATGTTACTAAAACTAATATTCTGACTTTCAAATGTAATTTAAAGGAAATTCAAATTGAAACAATTACACTCAACCCCACGACATGTGTGAAATTTCTTGGGATACATGTTGATAGTTCGCTTAACTTTAGTAATCACATTGAAAAACTGTTGAATAAACTGTCATCTGGCTGTTATGCCTTAAGAACCATAGCAAAAAATCTTGAACCACAGGTAGTTAAGACGGCTTACTATGCTCTGATCGAGTCACATTTACGTCACGGAATTGCTTTCTGGGGAGGTTGCTCCGATTATATGTTTAATTCAGTTTTTGTTTTGCAAAAAAGAGCACTGCGCCTTTATGTATGGTTTAACATACCGTGAATTTTGTAAACCATGCTTTCTGAGGGAAGGACTCCTGACATTGCCGTGTGTTTTTATTGCAGAGAGTGTATGTTTGGTTTACAAAAAATATAAAAGCTCTATTCCAATGGGGCATTACAGTGCTCGGCGAGCTGGTAATGTTCCGTTGCCGATTCCGCAGAGCAGCAAAATTAGAAAAAGTTTCATATATAATATAGTGCCAAAAAGATGTACAATCATTTGCCAAATGAATTAAAGGATATAAATACCTTTAAAGGATTTCGAGGTAAAATTAAAAAGTTCCTTTCTATGCCCGACTATATTATAATGTGTCAGAATTTTTTACCGACCAATTTTGATGAATGTATATACAGGGTCGGTTAAATTAGAAAAAAGTTGCCTTGTTTGATGCCCATTTAAGACTCGTTTACAGTGTTGCCAAATTTCTTTTAGTTTATGAAATACAGGGTGATTTCTAAGAAACGTCCACAAATATTTCATCATTTATTTCGAAAACTATTGATTTTTGAGACACAATTTAAATTTGAAAGTTTTATAATTTTTTCCGCTCTACAACATGACATCTTCAAATTTCAAATCCGACGTTTCGTGATCGAGATACCATCATCAACTTCATATTTTTAAATACGGACCTGGATTTTTTATGTCATTTTTAGGAAGCGCCCTTAATCCTCTTTCCAAAAATGACATTAAAAATCAATCAATCAATCAATCAATCAAAATATACTTTATTGTCGGAAAAATAAATTTCATTGACAAAGCATGATCTTAAATAATGTGCAAGTAATTAAAAATTATCGGGTTATAAAAAAACAAAAAGAGGTACAATCAATAAAATAAAAAATAAACATAAACATAAATGTCAAAGCATAATCCTAAGCAACACCTGTACAATTTTTACTACATCAAACTATAGAGTCATATAGAAGGTACAGCCAATACAGAAAAAACATAAAGGTTGCGGTCAGAACAAAACAAAACAATGAAACAAACAAAATTAAAATTTTTCATTTAAAAATTCATTAATATGATAGTAGGCTTTTCCATGTAAAAATGTTTTGAGCTCTAGTCTAAACTTTTTAAAACCACCTATCTGCCTTAAGTTAACAGGCAGATGATTAAAAATTTGCCTACTTTTATAAATTAGTGAATTTTGCGCCAATGCAGTCTTGGGTATAGGAAGCTGAATTTTAAGAAGTTGCCTAGTTGGATAAGTTCTTGGATATTCTAACTCATCATAATGTTTTTTGTGCATAAGGCAAGCAGTTTCCATGATAAATATACAGCATACTGTAAGTATTTTATGTTTTAAAAATAGTGGCTTGCAATGCTCCCAATATCCAACCTTACACAAATAGCGCACTGCTCTCTTTTGAATGACAAAAACAGAATCAAACAATTTATTAGAACAGTTACCCCAAAATGCAATGCCATACCTGATATGAGATTCAACCAACGAGAAATAAACCAACTTAGCAGTATTCAAACCAAGTTCATTTGACGCTATTCTTACAGCATAGCAACCACTTGCCAATCGTTTGTTTAGATTTGTAACGTGCTCATTAAACTTGAGTTGAGTATCAACATGAACACCAAGAAATTTACAGCTAGTTTTATTTTCAATTGTGTGTGTGTCTAATAATAAATCATCAAAAAAAAATTTAAATGTCAATATGTTGGTTTTCTTAGAGTTAAAACAAAGCAAGTTAGAGTCACACCAGCTCTTTACAAGATTTAGGTCTTCAGAAATAATCTTTTTCAACTCTTCAATATTTTTTCCGTTCCAGGACAGAGTAATGTCATCAGCGAATGATGTTATTTTAGCTCTAATGGGGAGGTGATTAATATCATTTAAATAAAGTAAAAACAATATTGGTCCCAACACAGATCCTTGTGGGACACCATTGGTCACAGCCAAGTTTGATGACTGAGTATCACCAATCTTAACAAATTGTTCTCTTCCCGAGAAATAAGATTCAAACCATGAGTATGAGATTCCTCCGAAGCCATAAATTTCTAGTTTTTTAAGCATTATTTTATGATTTACGCAATCAAAGGCTTTAGAGAAATCACAAAACACAACGGAGACAAGCTCACTTTCATTAAGACTGACGAATACCTGTTCCAAAAGATTAAATATTGCATCATGGGTGCCCTTTAATGGTTGGAATCCAAATTGAGTGTCACTTATTATGTTGTGTTTTGAAAAATATTTCAACATTCTTTCTTTAACTAACTTTTCAACTATTTTTGACAACGTCGAGAGAAGTGATATTGGTTGATAATTACATGGGTTGTCCAAATCGCCACCCTTATAAACAGGCAACACAATAGCTTTTTTCAGGCAGTCTGGAAATACTCCTGTTAAAAATGAAATATTAATACATTCAGACAAGACATATAATGCATTATCAGGCAAGTTTCTAAGCAAATTTAATGAAACATTATCGTGCCCACTGGATTTATTGTTTTTTATTCCTCTAAAGATTTCATTAAGTTCTAATACGTTTGTAGTTTCCAGTACAAATGTGTCATTTATTTTAACATCCAATAAATAAGAACCAGGATCCACATTACTTTTCAAGTTTTGTTGTAAAGTATCAGCAACACTACAGTAGAAGTTGTTGAGAATATGGGGATCTAATTTAACATCTGTTTGAAGAACTGAGTTTTTACCAGTTAACTGATTAATTATTTTCCAGTTTTCTTTGCTGGCATTTTTGGAGGAGTTTATTCTATTCTGATAAAACTTTTCTTTAGCTGCTTTTAAAACACTTTTGTAAATTTTTCTATATCTGCAGAAATAACTTATGAACTGAGGACAATCAGTAAATTTGCGAATATTTTGTAACGAACGCATGTTTTTTGATGAAACTTTAATAGCGGGAGTAATCCAAAGTTTACTTTTCTTTTGCTTAATTTTTTGTAATGGAAAAGATTTTAAAAATGCATCAGTTACTAATTTTTGGTATTCGTTTAGTGGTGATTGACAATTCAAAACTGCTGGCCAATTTAATTCCTTGCAAATATCTTTAAATTTTTTATAATTGTTGCTGCTAAGTAGTCTACCAACTTTATATTTTGGTGGTTTATTTATCGCAAGTTGAAATTTTGCTAAAACTGCCTCGTGATCCGAAATGCCTACAGGAATTACACTACAGCTAACAAACATTTGCTTTAAGACAAAATTTGAACACAGATAATCGATTTTGGTTCGAGAATGAACAGTTATTCTAGTAGGTTCGTTAACATACATCTCTAGGTCAAATGATAAAAACAAGTTAGACAGAGTTTGCTGTGCCTCTGATCTGTCATCATCAAAATTTATATTAAGGTCTCCCCCTAGTATCAAACCTGCCTTGGGTGGCAGTTTTGATAAAAGAATTTCAAGATTTTCAAAGTATTGCTTTAAGTTTGAATAATAGGGGGGCCTGTATATACACAAAATATGTAAATTATTTTTTTTGTTATATAACAAGGAGAATTCAAAAACATTTTCAATTAAAAGGGTATTAAACTTTGTTATGGGGGTAACATCAAAAGATTGTAAAAATGTCTTATTGACAAGAATAGCAGTTCCACCATGAGTTTTACTATTTCTACAATAGAGAGACACCACAGTATAATTTTCAATACAAAATGGTTCATTTTCTGCTAGCCAGTGCTCAGTTATAAGTAAGAAAGCTGGAAAATTGTTATCTTCCAACAGCAGATATAAATCATCAAGTTTGTTCCTTAGCGATTGTATATTAATTAGAAATACGGAGACGGCGGCGTTATTATTTTTTATGTTTTGTGCCGCGCTTGCGCAGTTTGTGGAAGAGGTTGGTCTAAAAAATTTACCTCTGGAAAATTATTACCCTTTGAAATAGTGTCGTCATTAATACTAAATATATTATCATCTATTGGGACATATTTAAGATTTGTTACGCTTTTTACATTAAAGTTCTGAACACACTGTTTTATCAATTTTCCAGTCTTAAACAATCCGTACTTATTTAAATAAAAGTTAGAATTCATACAAAAATCTCCATGAGAAAAATTACCAACCAAATCCAAAAAACCTATGTTAATAGAGAAAATTTGTAGTTTTTGAACAACTTCCCTAAGTTTTTGATTTACATTCCTAACATACAAACATTTCTTGCCATAGTTATTTTTATATGGGAGGTTGCAGACTAACAAATTCGTTCTAAAACACTTATTTGACAGCAATACTATGTCATCTTTTCGGATATCAGTGTCGTTAAGTCCTGCTATTAAAACAACATAGTCCTTATCGGTCAAATCCTTCACATAACAGTCGGAACTATGTATAATATCCCTTATTGTAGTATAAGGTTTTGTCACCAGCTGAGTTACATAGTTGTCGCCCACTGATTTGTCAATAGCATCATATAACATTCTTCCAAAGTCATCAGTTAAAATAACAATCTTATTCTTAGAATTTTTAACCTTTCTTAAATTAACAAGCGAGTTTATAGCACTTATGTCAGCAATATTACCATCTGATTGACTTTTTTGATAATCCTTTTTCGAAATTTTACGCTGCTTGAACTGGAATAATTCTTTGTTGATCTTTTTATTCTTACTAGCATATACATCATTATCATTCTCAAGTGTACTAATTGTTGTTAACATTTGATTTTTCATTGACTTCAAATCATCTAGCTCTTTTACCAGTTTATCACGTTTCTCATCTTCCTCCACTATTATCCGCTGCAAATTCTTGTTCCTCTGTATCAGTTCATCCATACGTTTGGTGGCAGATTTACTAGATAGCTTGATCTTTTCGATTTTTTTATCTAGACTTTTATTTTTCACTAGAACTTCTTCATATTTCTTTTGATGTATGGTAATATCTTTCTTTGTGCCATCAATTTCCCTTTCTAAAGTTCTAATAATTTTTTCTTGACTCTTGATTTTTTCTTCCAGTGAATTTTCAACAGAAAAAACATCGTCCTGAAAGTCTATGGTTTTCCTTCTCTCTCGTTGCAGAATATCATCTTTCGCAATAATAACTTCATTTAATTCAGTAATCTGCTTTTTTAGTTTTGCGACGGAATCTTCATGTTCACTCTCCAAGAGCTCTATTACTTCATTTAGTCGTTTGTTTTCGTTAAATAACTTCTCCAATTTTTCTTCATTAAAACACATATTTCTAAATTCATCTTTACAAGATTGACAGTAAAATAATAAAACTCTTTCACTGAGGGCTAATGTGTGAGCTTCAGTTGTCTTAAGTTCTGCACAACTTTTACAATAAAGTAACTTACAAGAGTCACATGTTGCTCCAAATAATTCATTTTCAGCTGGACGGGCCTTATGTACGCAACTTTTAAAACATTTTGAACAAAACCTCTCCATTTTAATTTTTATTCTCTAAAGTTTCTGTAAATGCAACATAAACAAACACATCCAGGTCCGTATTTAAAAAAATGAAGTTGATGATGGTTTCTCGATCACGAAACGTCAGATTTAAAATTTGAAGATGCCATGTCGTAGAGCGATAAAAATTATAAAACTTTCAAATTTAAATTGTGTCCCGAATATCAATAGTTTTCAAAATAATTGACGAAATAATTTTAGGCCTTTTTTATAAATCGCCCTGTATTTCATAAACTAAAAGGACTTTGGCAACACTGTAAACAAGTCTTGAATGAGCATCAAAAAAGGCAATTTTTTTCTAATTTAACCGACCTTGTAGCTCTTACCGTTTCGGATATAGCCATAGTGGTATCACTTAAAATATACACCCTGTATATTATGTTTTTCTTTCAATTTTGCTGCAAAAAAAAAATCAATGTCTTGTTAATTGTAATATCCATTGTTATTTTTAGTTATTATAACTTTTTAATCATTATGACAAACCTACTTTATATTGACTAGTTTGTGTACACTTATAATTTAGATTTTTATTGCATTATGTATTTTGTTTATTGTATCATTTTGATAAGACTGTTTTATTAACTATATTGTAAGACTTGGCTTTGTCAGTAAATACTTATTTTGGACAATAAAGCTGGATTTATAGTGTCAGTATCAGTAACAGTAACAGTAAAACTTAAAACTTAAGAACAGATATGAAAATAACCATTTCTTAAGTTTTACTGTTAAGTTTTAATATTTTACTGTTACTGCTACTGTTACTGATACCTGACACTATAAATCCAGCTTAAGGCTTTTTGAATTTTGAATTTGAATCTATATACAGGGTGTCCCACTAAGGTCGACGAGGTACGATATTATGGAAACCATAGACCTTACGGCATCGGGATTTTTTTCTTTGTCACTAAATCGGCCAAGAGAAATTGATGGAAATTATTTTCAAGTTTCTAAGATGGCCGCTAGGGGGCGCAATCACGATGATATAACTAAAAATTCAAATTTTCTCGAAAAATCGCTATATCAAGGTACTGTTTTAACAACAGAAATCAAAAGTTCGTTAATTTTTGCGCCAGTTTGCTTATTAGCCTTTTTTCGTATCTTCACTAATAAGGGTGGGGGAAGCTGGGGAAAAAATAGTTTTAAAAATTACTGTATCCTCCATACCCCTTATCCAAACTCATTCAATTTGGGCTTATTCGAAAGAGAATTTCATTGTTATTAAGAGCACCACTTCGTTCGGGGTCGATAGTTCTCACCGCGTCTTCTAGAGGGCGCTATTTAACCAAGATCCAGTTTTTTTTAATTTTCTGGAAAAATCCAAATGGCATGATATATTTTTTTATAACTCTGCTTAAAGAGCAAAAAATTATCTACATTTTGGCGCAAACCGCAATCCGATATCTGCATTCGTTTTCAAGTTATTTGCAAATAACTATTTTAATCGAATATCTCCCTCCTGTCATTTTAAACCAATCAAAAAATCTCATTTTGTGTTCAAAAATTATTTTCAAGTGGAAAAATTTCATGACATGACATGAAAACAAAATAAAATACTCATAAATGTTAATAAATCAATAAAAATTTATTGTTTTGCTCAGTAAGGAAACATTCTTAACAAAAACCACTCGTGCTTCTAATTTTTCCTGACGCAAAATCTAAAAAACTCGTTTGCAAGTAATTTGTTTACCAAAATACTGGCGTGAAATTTTTTTATCTATGAGTATGTGGAAGGTAGCACTTTACAGCACATGTGCGGTAAAGTACTTGACATACAAAAATATCGACACTCGAAGCTGAAATTTTGTAGCAACACATGCCGAAAGTGCCTTTACCGCTCTTGGCGCCATGACAACTGCTGTCGCGTGCGGTAAAGTATCACTTTTCGCACTTGTTACGTAAATACCTATTATAACGCTCGTACCTGTTATAGTTATTCATCTAACAAATGAGGAAAGTGATACTTTACCGTACGCAACGCAAGCCGTTAAGGGCTTTACCGCACGCGACAGCAGTTGTCATGGCGCCAAGAGCGGTAAAGGCACTTTCGGCATGTGTTGCTACAAAATTTCAGCTTCGAGTGTCAATATTTTTGTATGTCAAGTACTTTACCGCACATGTGCTGTAAAGTGCTACCTTCCACATACTCATAGATAAAAAAATTTCACGCCAGTATTTTGGTAAACAAATTACTTGCAAACGAGTTTTTTAGATTTTGCGTCAGGAAAAATTAGAAGCACGAGTGGTTTTTGTTAAGAATGTTTCCTTACTGAGCAAAACAATAAATTTTTATTGATTTATTAACATTTATGAGTATTTTATTTTGTTTTCATGTCATGTCATGAAATTTTTCCACTTGAAAATAATTTTTGACCACAAAATGAGATTTTTTGATTGGTTTAAAATGACAGGAGGGAGATATTCGATTAAAATAGTTATTTGCAAATAACTTGAAAACGAATGCAGATATCGGATTGCGGTTTGCGCCAAAATGTAGATAATTTTTTGCTCTTTAAGCAGAGTTATAAAAAAAAAATATATCATGCCAATTGGATTTTTCCAGAAAATTAAAAAAAACTGGATCTTGGTTAAATAGCGCCCTCTAGAAGACGCGGTGGGAACTATCGACCCCGAACGAAGTGGTGCTCTTAATAACAATTAAATTCTCTTTCGAATAAGCCCGAATTGAATGAGTTTGGATAAGGGGTATGGAGGATACAGCAATTTTTAAAACTATTTTTTCCCCAGCTTCCCCCACCCTTATTAGTGAAGATACGAAAAAAGGCTAATAAGCAAACTGGCGCAAAAATTAACGAACTTTTGATTTCTGTTGTTAAAACAGTACCTTGATATAGCGATTTTTCGAGAAAATTTGAATTTTTAGTTATATCATCGTGATTGCGCCCCCTAGCGGCCATCTTAGAAACTTGAAAATAATTTCCATCAATTTCTCTTGGCCGATTTAGTGAAAAAGAAAAAAATCCCGATGCCGTAAGGTCTATGGTTTCCATAATAACGTACCTCGTCGACCTTAGTGGGACACCCTGTATATAAAAATCAAAGTTCACGGGGTATCCGGATATGCGCTCTAAAACCACTTATCCGATTACGATGAAACTTTGGTAGGTTATTATGGCCATCCCAAGGAAGGTTTGTGGATAGGTTACGCATCTCGGAAAAAGAAATTAATTTTGAATTAATTACTAATTTAATTGTAAACAAACACACACATTACATAACAACATAACCCCAACTTTTTTTGACAGCATGAAATAACGTTGACATATTTCATTTGTTTATGCTTGCATTCAACCGACGTAACTTTATTATTTTTTGAATTCAAGAACGGCTGGACCGATCTTGAATTCACCATATTAGTTAGGTTAGGAAAAATCGGGCGCGAAATTTAAAATGGGTTCCTAAACACATTTCAACAAATTTGACAGCAATGTATTTCTTATGGGGGATTCAAAAGAGTGATTTTCAGACGGGAATATCTTGGGTTCTGGGCATTTCTTAGTATTTCAACCTATTATACGTCAAACTTTGAACATATTTCTCTATAATTCATGCTCTAATTGTTTTCTTAGACCTATGAATTAAAAATACAAATGATTTTAATTATAAGTGTCTGTTTTCGGTGGACGTACGTCGTGTCTAAAACCAGCTGTAAGAAAGTGAGGTTGTGTGTTGTGTTATAATTGTTGGTGAATTGTTTATTTATTTATTTATCACTAGTTCAGTCATTTGTTTTTCCATTTTTTTGGATTATTGAAGTACATCTACTAACCAAGTATGTAGGTACACTTTTATTTCATTAGAATTATAGGTACCCATATATACTTGTGGATCAAGCAACGACATACGTATTTTATACAAACATCGGCTTCTTAAATTGGTAATATTTTTATTTTAACAATGTTTATTCAACTTTCAAACACTCTCTCAGTTAATTAACATCGAGATTAACATATTAAAAAAACTATTTATACAACTCACTTCCCTAACAAACGTTCTATCACGTCTACAGACGCTTTTAAAATTGAGTTCCCATAAGACATCAATGTATTAATTTTTAAACTAGGAACCCGCGCCAATTTGCGATTCTAACCTAACTAATATGATGAATTAATACCACGTATCTCTATATAAGGTGAATTCGATTGACCCAGATTAGATCGATTTGGGTTCAATTTAAGTGAACTTTTTCTGATCTAGATCATTCTTTGTAGATGAGGGTGCACTGATCCAGCTTGAATCGAACACAGTGTGGTTCATTTAAATTGAACCAGATCGATCTAATCCGGTTTATCGAATCGGCTATAGAGGAGAGTGATATAGGCTATTTTTTATTCCGAAAAAAAAAGTTCGGTTGCGTAAAACTCTGATACACTGGAACGCCTATAAACAGCCCGGGGCGCTCTAGAGCAGCTCTGGAGTGCTTAAAATGCGTCACTGAACTCACTGGCAAGCGACTCTGATATCGGATTTAAAAAAAAAATTAAATAGAAAATCAACAACAAAATTTGAAAAGAAGTGTATTATTTCAAAATGTATTCACACGCTGGCAACGCAGCGGGTCATTAGCTAGTTTTGAATAAAAATCATTGTTGTGTCATCAGCATAATAAAACAGACAACTCGTTAGTGTACAGGGTGCTGCAATTTGGAGTGTTTTAACAGGAAAAACACACTTCCAGACCAGATAGAGGAAAATTGACTTAGATGTCATGGGATCGATTTTCGAGAAACGTCGAATTGTCAAAAACCGTATCGCGATATTTTCAATGGTACCATTAATACAGGGCGATTTTCCCCTATTATGAAAAATGGCTATAAGTTTTTTATTTATCAATTTTTTTCATTTCTGTAAAAATATTATGGAGACACTTTTTTGAGCACAATCCAGTGGCGGACTCGGTTTTTTTCTATATCGCTCCGATTTCGAGATATCGACCAAATTCCGATATTTGCAAATGAAACATCCTTTATATTAATAGCTCATTGGATAGCTCTGTTTTTGCTGATTTCAATGATATAAAGTTCGATAGGTTTATCTCTAATAGTTTTCCAGAAAAAAAATTATATCTGTTTCAGTCATAAGAAACAATGTGTTAGAAAGAGACCTTTCTCACTTTCCTTACACATATAAAATCCTTTTCTAACACATTGGTCCTTACGACAAAAACAGATATAATTTTTTTTCTCGAAAACTATTAGATTATCATTAAAATCAGCAAAAACAGAGCTATCCAATGAGCTATAAATATATAGGGAGTTTCATTTGAAAATATCGGAATTTGGACGATATCTCGAAATTGGAGCGATATCGAAAAAAATCGAGTCGGTTTTGTGCTCAAAAAAGTGTCTCCATTCTCCATAATGTTTTCACAGAAATGAAAGAAATTGATAAATAAAAAACTTATAGCCATTTTTCATAATAGGGGAAAATCAAAAATCGCCCTGTATTACTGGTACCATTGAAGATATCGCGATACGGTTTTTTACAATCGACGTTTCTCGAAAATCGATTCCATGACATCTAAGTCAATTTTCCTCTATCTGGTCTGGAAGTACGTTTTTCCTGTTGAAACACTCCAAATTGCAGCACCCTGTACAAAATACCGGGTGTTTTTCAAAACCCGCTCACCCCTATAACTTTTTTTATTTTTTCAAATAAACAAATGAAATTTGGTGTGTTTATTTATGACCCGGATGTGCATTATTTGACGTATTCAATTTTTTACTATCACTTCCGGTTTGACATTACGAGTACAATGACACCTCATTTGTCACTTTTTGACATTTCACCTCCAAATTATTTAAATTTTTACTTTTTAATCTGGAGCGCCATGAATAAGTTAAAATGCTTAACTTTGCTCCTAGAAACATGGGAAAATTTGTTTTGAGCTTATTTTGAATTTTATATCCTCTAAAGCAGTGGTTCCCAACCTTTTTTTAGTCACAACCCTTTTACAGATTTGCTCAGAAGGTCGCGACCCCCCTACCCATTAATAAAATAATAGATAAAGAACAAAATTTCATTTATTCGAGAAATCGTTAGTAAAAATATTATTATTCCGTAACTAAATACAGAAAGTCAATTTTTATTTTGTTAATGTGATGACTGAGCTTGCATCTCCGTTTTGAAATTCTTGGTTGAGTTGTTGTTAAAGCCAATCTTATGTCGTCTTGAACGCGTAGCCCAGTCTACCTATTTCTGGCGTTTGTTCTAATTTGCAAAAGAGTTGAAAAACAACTTTCACGAAGGTAGGTAGAGGCAAATGGTACTAGTATCCGAAAAGAAAGCACAAGCAGGGCGACATAAGGACATGAACTATGCATGGCACATCAAAATTCAGTCAAGAATTTTTCCTGGAATAGGGCAGGTGCTGTGGAATCATTCCTCAGCTCTAAAAATTGATCCTGCACTTCATCAGGAACGTCGGCAACATCTAACGATGCTTGAAACGGTTTCCTTACTTACTGAATGCCTTTTGTTCAGATAACGCCCATTTCATTTCTTTAGGATTCTACACAATTTCTGTTTCTGATGCTTCAGCCATTATACATAGCTATCTATGGTCAAAAACATGTGTGACTCACAACACAACACTCACAACCTATGCTATTCGCTTCGTCCGTAAGACCCATGCAACGCTGCGGCTTTTGAGGCGGAGGCTAAGGCGTGATGCCAAATGCAGAAAAATACATATTGGCATTGCGACCCCTTCAAAAACCCTATGCGACCCCTTTAGGGGTCGCGACCCACCGGTTGGGAACCGCTGCTCTAAAGGGTCATTTAAAGTTAGTAGCAGCGCATTTTTGGAATTATATCAATTTCTTCAAATGGAAAGGGTATGGCTCATTAGCATATTTCGAGATAGCATTTTCTAACAAACAATAATAATTCAGTACCACACAATCGCTAGTTTATTCAAATATTGAACTAAAATTTTCCAAAAATATTTAGAATGCTAGAAATTTTTTTAATTTGAGTGATGAACTAGCGATTGTGTGGTACTGAATTGCTCGTTAGAAAACGCTCTTTTGGAACATGCTCATGAGCCATACCCTTTCCATTTGAAAAAACTGATATAATTCTAAAAATGCGCTTCTACTATCTTTAAATGATTCTGTAGAGGATATAAAATACAAAATAAGATCAAAACAAATTTTCCCATGTTCCTAGGAGCAAAATTAAGCATTTTGACTTATTCATGGTGCTCTAGATTTAAAAGTAAAAATTTAAATAATTTGGTGATGAAATGTCAAGAAGTGACAAATGAGGTGTCATTGTACTCGTAAGGTAGTTTTCTATTAAAATGAGGAAAGATATACCTAGCGTCTCATTTAAAATAAGAAAGTTAGGGTCACTTCCGGTCAAACCGGAAGTGATAGTAAAAAATTAAATACGTCAAATAATGCACATCCGGGTCATAAATAAACATATCAAATTTCATTTCTTTATCTGGAAAAATAAAAAAGTTATAGGGGTGAGCGGGTTTTGAAAAACACCCGGTATACAATAGAGGTCTCAAATTAAATTCTTGAGGGGCACCCCTCTCGATCCTGATCTTTGACGATATCATAGATCTAGAACAATTAGTTGTTGTGTTCGATCTGCCAAGTAGTTTTTTATTAATTTTAAAGGAACTCCTCGAATACCATTGTTTTCTAGCCTGTCACTGTGTGTATTGTGATTACCGCTTTTGACAGGTCCATACACATGGCTATGGTTATCTTTCTAGAATTCAAAAGAAAAACTCAAAAAGTCTTCCTCCACAAATACTTTAATCGTTTTGAACAGCCCTACATGTTTCGGAATTAGTAAATCCCATTATCAGGAGCAATAAATGAGCTCATATATAAACAGGGTTGGATATCATAGGCTGCCAGATCATGCTACAAAAAATTAAAGGAGTTTAGATTTAAGTTTAGATTCCTGGAATTCCAATCTAAACTTAAACCTAAACTCGTTTAATTTTTTGTAGCATGCTCTGACAGCCTATGATATCCAACCCTGTTGATATAATATGAGCTAATTTATTTCCCCTGATGATGGGATTTACTAATCCCGAAACATGTAGGGCCGTTTAAAACGATTGAAGTATTTATGGAGGAGGACTGAGTTTTTCTTTTGAATTAAATTTCAACTCCACTTTGAGATATGGACTACTTCAATTTATCTTTCTATTGTTTAATAAGTTCAACACATATGATATAGACTGGTATACACTCCTTATGATGGTAGATTTTCCTTTTCCAAGCCGTTTTGACTATTAGATAGTCTAGTATAGAGTGCCCTTCCAAAAACCTAGTGGGTCTAGAGTTTATTATTGTTTCATAGATTTTACCAATATTAGACAGCAGTGATATGGGTCTATAGTTTTGCTCCTCGTGTTCTACTCCCTTTACAAATTGGGCACAGTCCTGTTCCAGCCAGTGTTCGCTAGATAACATCACTCCAGGCCTTTGGCACATTTTATCCAGAAAGCAGTGGAAAGCACTCTATGTCCAATATTTTGTTCCTCAGAGACTGTTTATTTTGGTGCCATATTGTCAAGACACAATCTTAAGCAGATTTGATCACTAGCACTATGTTTTCAGGTTACTATTTTCCTAAGACACTGTACTGAATTTTTGACTTTTCCCTTTCTTGAAGCAACCATAATGTTGAGCAATTTGTGTTATACACATTGTGTTTAATATCTAGATTCAGTTTGTATTTTTTATTACGTGACATACACTCAGGGCTGGTTGAATCACATTCCTTCTGATCGTGCTCAGAACTATCACATTTTTTTTTGCATTCCTTTGATGTATGATTATACCAAGGATTATACTTATTACATTTGTAGCATCGAGTTATGCCAATGTATGCATAACACCTGCAAGCTTTACAGTCAACAAAAAGCCTAGCACCCTCGTCCGACATCACACGAGACATCACATTTTGATAGGTTTGTGGATCACATTCTATAGTGGCAAAGTATGTCTTCACCATTTGCTTGGATGTTATTAGCCTGAGCCTTACCCCCCGAAGCCTTACCTGGCTCTCTGTTGTATCAAATTTGAATTCTGCAGTCTCCTCAATTTTTCAATTAGAACTTGTTCATCGAGCTGTTCTTCAAGTCCGACAATCTTTATGCATGGCCTGCATTCTCACCCCTTCATCATCTACCGATATACTAATTCAAGGGATTATTCTAGAATACTTTATCAAGTTCCTGCTATCGGATCGTAGTAGTATGTCACCAAAATCTTTAGAAAAAAAAAAACTACTTTTTTCAGTTTTTTAAAAATATTCTCAATCGTTAATCCTCTACTGTTTCGGAAACTAACTTAACACACTTTATTAGGTCAATGCTACAAGTGGATAGTGGTTCCGCATCCAAAATCTTAAGAAAAAGGATTTTTAGGACCTTAGTTTTGTTGAGTTTTCTGATAATTTTCAACTTTTAACCAACTGAAGGGATTATTTTAGAACACTGCATATTCACCCGATCCAAATCTCCAGAAAAAAAGATACCTCAAAACCTTACTTTTATTGAGTTTTTTTTAAAAATATTTTCAACCCACAATCCCTTAATGATTTCAAAACCAATTTGAGACACTATTCCAGAACCCCCTGTTAAGTTTCCTGTATTTTAAATTTAAATTTTACACCTTTATTCTATTAGTTATATCATCCATGCTCTTTGCGTAAAAAAAAATGTTTCATATTATTAATGATATTAGCATGCTCTTCATTCTCCAATAATCCATAGTTGTTCCAGTAAGTAATGGTAAATTTAAAAAAGTAAATTTGTTTCAATGCTGATAGCATGCATCCCTAGATTGTAACTAGAAATTAGTAGTATAATTATCGATTTATAAAGTTCTTCGTCTTCCGATTCTCGATCCCCAACCATCTCTATGTCAATCCAGACATCCTCCTTCAAGCTTCTGCTTCTCATGTCCTCGTCTACTCCACTTCTCCAGTTTCTTCTTGGTCTGTCGCATCTTCCTCCTCCTGTTTTCCACTCAATAATTTGCTCTGGTATTCTTCTCTCTGCTGTTCTTTTTACATGTCCGAACCAAATCAGTTCTTTGTCCCTTATATCATCTACTATTGCGTTTCTACATCCTTAATTTCCCTAATTCTCAGATTTGTTATCCTTTCCTTTCCATTTTTCACCTGCCTGCCGCTTTTCTCCAAAAGTATATTTCAGTTGCGGTTCTGTTCTTTAGTGACTAGACCTCTGAACTATATGTGACTATTATTTTGACTATGGTGTTGAATATTCTGGTTTTATTGATATTTTGGTCTCACAGTACTCCATTTAGTTGGGATATTGCCTTGCGTCCTTATAAATTTCTATCTTTAATTGCTTCATCCATGCGAGTTTCATTTCCAAATATTTGTATTCAGTACCTACATTGTTTTATTTATTGTCCGTTATTCAGTTTCAGAGTTCACCTTCTATAGTCATATATCCTTTTTTAGTTAGATTTACTTCGAAACGTCATTTCTCGCATTCCTTTTTGTTCTAAGTATATTTTAAAAAGTGTTGGTGATTTATTATATTATTTAAGTCCTTTATTTGCTGTAAATAAAGCCTTTGCTGATTATTCTTACCTGTTTATGGAGCGTTCTGTTTCAGCGGCCTTTATTAGTTCTAAGTTGATATTGGTCTTTTCCAGTGCTTCCCATAGGTTCTTCAGTGGGATATTGTTATGTGTAGTGTAAATCAACTTGTTGGTTATAGGTGCGCTAGTTTTTTCTCTATAACCTGGTTCAAACTAAATAAATGGTCTACAGTTGATCTTCCTGCTCTAAAACCGGCCTGTTCTTCTGCCTCACTATCTTTGAACTTGTTTTCTATTCTGGCTTTTATGAGTTTTCCATACACTCTGCTCAGTGTGTTTGTTACTGCAATTCCTCGGTGGTTCTCGCATTTGTTTCTATCTCCTTTTTTATATATCGTTGTTAAATAGCTTATTTTCCACTCTTCCAGTACTTCATGTTTATCTATGCATGTTTGGAATAGTTTTCTTAAATGTTTGTAGAGTTTATCGAGCATTTTTAAAATCTCTAGTAAAAATAATTCGAAATTCCATAGAATCCACAAAAAAATTTAACAATTATTAATTTTTTTTAAAATCCAGGATGTTTTAAAATCTGTGTACCTACACATTTTGCAGAAGCTGAGACTTTTCCTCAATAATATCTTTTTTTTTTTGTCTTTTCTAGATAAGCAACTAACCAACAGTTTGTAAAATTACTCAAAAATTGAAGTCTCAACCTGAGAGGATGATGTAAAAATTTGAGCAGTAAGCTGAGTATGGGCCAAGCGCCTCAACTCGCAGACATGAATAATAACACTTCAGCCCGGTCTCCGGGCTATCACCAAAAGGCCATGGAAGAGATCCAGGTAAGTAATGTTTTTAAATAGTTGTTCAAGGGTTTAATTTTATGTGGCTACCTTTTGATTTATTATTGATTTTTATATGAATCCACTCCAACTGGAATAAAACCGCCTGTCTGCTGTCTAAATTTGTTAAAGTAAAAATTTTCATCTTTAAGCTAGTAAAGTAGTGAAATTAGTGAAAATGTGTTACACATCTAATTATTTGGCTTCCAAATCAACTATCTCAGTAACAGTTATATGAACAGTACTGCAATTTAAAGGCCTAATTTTAACTGTTTTGGAACCTATTATGTCTTCAATAACTAATCAAAAACAAAATTACTCTTAATTGTTCCATCAAATCTGAGCTCAATTCAATCTAAACTTTATTTTCAGAACTCTCTAAGGCCTTTTGCAAAAAGCGGCAGTGAAACTGTGGGGTCCAGTGCAGCCAGTACAATTTCCAACTTTTCGCAAACCAGCGGCGTCAGTTCTCTCAGTTCTGCTTCCGGGTCTAATGGTGATAATGGCAAGGACCATCTTCAGCTGCGTCACGGACTAGCTCAATTACTTAGCATGGGATATTCAGAGGTAGATTCTTGATAAAAAAATAAATAATTATCGTTATCTCTGTGTGTGTATTGTAGGATTCGTCTATGCGAGCTCTTCAAGGTACCAACGGCCGTGTGGATTTGGCTCTGGATTATTTGGGTAAACAACTGCCAGAGTCAAGCAAAAGCTCAGGTTATACAAAACTAATTCGTAAACCAAGCATCGAAAGAGAACTGACCCATCCTAGGGGCAGTCCTGCTTTAGATTCGGGAGCCGGTAGCTCTAGGAGTGATAGTCCACGAATGGCAGATATCCACGGATCCAGGTATTCTCCTAGTTTTGCTGAACCACCCCCTCCGCCGCCGCCGAGAACAACTCCTCCGCCCCCTCCACCTCATGCGCCACCCGCCTATCAGCAATCGGTGCCCAGCAACGTACAGCAAATGTTCAAACGCATGTCACCAGCGCCACCTGTTGTGCCTTCAAGAGCACCACCAGCTGCACCAGGTGGCAATTATGGTGTTCCGAATCAGAGAGGCACCAGTCCTGTTGGGGGAGGAGCTACTAGTCGACAACCAATGGTGGTTCAGAATGGACCGCAGGTAAGTGAAGTATAGTGAAAACATATAAGACACATACACAAGCATTTCGATTAAATTAAGTGACTCGTGTGAGGCACATTTTGAAGCAGATAGATACAATAGAAAAAAATTTACACTCTTGAGAAGTATTTCACAAACTATACAGATATATTTTCAACAAATTGGGAAACACTTCCAGACAGATAATAACAGATGGCAAAAGTTTGAGTTGATTCCTAAGATATGGTATACACTTTACACATAAATTCTTTATTCAGGTACAACAACAGCTCACACAACAAATGCAAGCGTTAAGCCTTTACCCTACCAGCGGAGTGAACTCTGCAGAACCGCCTCCGCCCTATCCAATAGGCAGTGGCGCACCCCCTCCACCTAGTTACTCAGCTTCAATCCAGAACCGACAAAGTCCCACACAAGATTTTAGAAAGAGCCCTTCATCAGGAATTTATTCAGGCTCTACTTCTGCAGGTATATAGTTACTTTTTAATTCATTAATTCATATTGATGATGGTGCTTTTATAGGTTCTCCAAGTCCAGTACCAGTTTCCACTGCAGCCACACCCACTCCTATGGCAAGACCGACCCCATTACAAGCCTGGGGTGCCAGACAAACGGTCTCGCAACCTCCAATTATTATGCAATCAGTTAAAAGTACCCAAGTGCAAAAACCGGTTTTGCAAACCGCCACGGCGCCACCGGTTCCTGCAACGCCAAACGGGCCGACCACGCCTCCAGCTAATGCGCCGCCACCTCCATCCTATACGGCGTCTATTCAGCAAAAAGTTTATACCAATGGTGGTGCTTCGGGAAAACCTGCAGCACCTTTACCGCAGGCACCTGCGCCGGTTAACGTGCCCAGCAATGAACCGCCTAGTTATGCTAGTACCATGCAAGCTAAAGCGAAAGCTCAAATAAGAGGTAAGAATTTTTCGACTACTGTCAAATTGTCAGTATTTGTAGTGGCTCTGCTGCAAATCAGTATTTCTAATTCTACCAAAATCCAAAAATAAATTCATGAGAGGATTCAGTTCCTTATATTCAAAAAACAAAATTTATTGATGGAATATAACATCAAGAGAAATTTAAATTCCAATCCTGATTCCTGATGTAAAACTCTTGGTAATATTATTATTATTATATAAATTTTAGTTCATCCTCCACTTCCTCCGCCGCCATATAGTGACGACGCACATTGTAACTACAGTTCGTCTGGTCATCCTCATCCACCTTTGCAAAGAAAATATTCACCTGCAGTTGGTACCAATGAATGTTGTAGATCGGACAGTCCTCTGTCCACTAGTTCTGGTGACGGTAGGAATCTGTATCCAGATAATGGAGCACCTCCACTACCTCCCACTGGTAATAATACACTCATTTATAGAGGAGCAGTTAATTGTTAATTTTAATTTTACAGCCTCCTCTTCAGTAAAAACTAATTCGAATAATAATCACACAACGGTAAATGGGAATTCATTGTCAGACAGTAATGGTAACAAGAATTCTGGTGAAGCGCCACCTCAATTGCCTCCCTACGCAAAAATTAAGCATCAGGTAATGTTGATATTTATTGTTTTGATTCGAAAATAATTGGGATTTTTAGTCTCCAATACCGGAAAGGAAAAAAATTAGCAAAGAAAAAGAAGAGGAGAGAAGGGACGGTAAAGTTAAAAACTACTCGCCTCAAGCTTTTAAGTTCTTCATGGAACAGCACATTGAGAATGTAATAAAATCGTACAGGCAAAGAATGTATAGGAGAATGCAATTGGAAAAAGAAATGGTTAAAATAGGTATACTGTAAACACCTAAAACAATGAGTTTATGTATAAAGTTATTGTTCCAGGTCTTAGTGCTGAAGCTCAACAACAAATGCGTAAGATGCTCTCTCAGAAAGAATCGAATTACATTAGATTAAAGCGAGCCAAAATGGATAAAAGTATGTTTGTGACAATCAAACCGATAGGAGTAGGAGCGTTTGGGGAAGTGACTCTTGTTAGAAAAATCGATACTAACCATCTTTATGCCATGAAAACGTTAAGAAAGGCGGATGTATTGAAAAGGAATCAGGTATTTATATCATTTTTGTTAATTTTATTAAAATGGGTGATTAGGCAATCGAAGAAGTGAACAAAGAAAATTTGCATTTGGGTATACTGGATAAATTATTTGAAAATTTGAAGTCCAGTGCAAACTTAGAGGAAGCAAACTTCTACTTTTAAATTGTTTTGTAGTTTAAAGCAGCATTCGATGTCTGGAATATAATTAATTTTTCCATATGAAAAAGACTTAAATTCATTATTCCTGGATGTTTCAAGTCACTGTGATCATTGGAAGTATTTTGCACAAGTGATTTTTGCAGATTTTTAATCATTTTTGCATGCATTAACGCGAGAAAAAGTTTCTAAATTTATTTTGAAGCTTCAAATCGTCCTCAAATTAACTTTTTCTCAAAAAGCAAACTTCAATTCATAAATCTTGAAAGTTTCAAGTTAGTGTGATAATTAGAAGTATTTTGCGCAAGTAATTCTTGCAGATTTTAATCATTTTTGCATGATTTCAGGTTGCTCACGTCAAAGCGGAACGAGATATTTTAGCTGAAGCCGACAACGAATGGGTAGTTAAATTGTATTATTCCTTTCAAGACAGCGATATTTTGTATTTTGTGATGGACTACATACCTGGCGGTGATCTGATGTCTTTGCTCATTAAATTAGGAATTTTTGAAGAGACTTTAGCTAGGTAATTACATCTAAAAAAACTAATTTATACCACAATCAAATATGTCTTTACAGGTTTTACATAGCAGAACTAACATGCGCAGTAGAAAGTGTACACAGAATGGGCTTCATCCATCGAGACATAAAACCAGACAATATTCTTATAGACAAAGACGGCCACATAAAACTGACTGATTTTGGCTTGTGTACCGGATTCAGGTGGACGCATAACTCGAAATACTATCAGCCTAATGGTGATCACAGCAGACAGGATTCAATGGATCCGATCGACGATTGGAGCGAGGAATGCAAGTGCAAAGCTCTGAAACCGTTGGAAAGACGAAGACGGAGAGAACACCGATGTTTGGCCCACTCTTTAGTTGGTACGCCTAACTACATAGCACCGGAGGTGTTGCAAAGGACGGGATACACGCACGTGTGCGATTGGTGGAGCGTGGGGGTGATTTTATATGAAATGTTGGTGGGGCAACCACCTTTTTTGGCTAATACACCTGCTGAAACACAATATAAGGTATTACTGTTATGTTTTTTGATTCTGTAAAAGCTAGTAAACTTTTACATTTTGACATTCACATAGAGCTTTTAATTTTCTAAGTTTTGTGTATAACGGAAATTTTCAAAATCACTAGTCAAATGCATGTGTGCATTTATTGTGCAGTCAACACTCTATGTGCAATGTTTCAGATGTATTTAGTTAAATTTATGTCAGTATATTCACGTTTTGCCCCCTTTAGGTAATAAATTGGGAAACAACGTTGCAAATTCCAAAACAAGCCAATCTCTCTAAAGAAGCAACAGATCTAATACTAAAACTATGCTGCAGTTCAGACAAGCGAGTGGGAAAAAACGCCAACGAAATCAAAAATCATCCGTTTTTCAAAGATATTGATTTTGAAAAGGTAATTTGTATTGTTTCCTTAGAGGCTTAAGTACAATTGTGCAATTTTTCAGGGTTTGAGGAGGCAGGCAGCACCACACAAACCTCGCATAGATTACCCAACGGATACCTCTAATTTTGATCCAATTGATCCTGATAGGTTACGGAATAGTACATCTATAGATTCATCAAATTCTGATGATTTGACGGACAATTCAAAGCTGTTTCATGGGTTCTTCGAGTTCACATTCAGGTAAGAAATGTTTCCATTTTTTATTGGTAATTTATTTATTAAAAATCTGCTATGACATCTACACATTGTATAGGAGTGGTTAATCTATGATTACATTGTATTTTATATTTTTATTTTCCTATAATTATTTCAGTTTTCCTATAGGAAACGGGCACAAATGGAAATCCGCGACCCTTATCAGCAGTTTTCATAAGAATTTGTATAATAAACAATTGGGATTTTGACAAAATTCCAATATACTCTAACCTATGGACGATACTATTATTTTTTAAAACGACTCTGTTTTTGATCCTTTCTAATTTTAACAGTAGGTAAGGCATTTTTTGAGATTCTTGGTTGGTTCCAAGAGAACTCCAAAAAATACCTTACCTACTGATATTATTATTATCATTATCAATATCTCGATGAAATCTGGTATCTCTTGATAGGTTCAGAGTTCACCAATCACTACAGGAACCATCCTTGTTTTGACATTCCACATTGCAGATTTACTTGGTTTTTTAACTTCTTTGACTGCAATATTCATGTCGTCAGGTACTGCAACATCTATTATACAGGGTTGTCTTTATGTATGGAAACGGTCTGATATTTCAGAACCGGCTTGAAAAAAATTTACAATATTTTCTACCTGGGAGTTTTTGGGAATGCCCGATTCAATGGTGGTATTTTCAATATTGCCAAGTTTACCGTTTCTTAAATGCCCTATGTAACTTGATTTTTTTAAATGGATAACCCTCTTTATTTTTTTTGTAATTTATTCAGCGTTTCAACATTATTAAAACCCCTAAATGCCAAAACTCCACTTACTTGGTTTATGAAATATGGCAACACAGATTTTTTGTTAAAATGTATGAAAACAGTCTCGTATTTCAGAAAAGACTTTGGCAAAATGTACAATATTTCCTACTTGGAGGTTTTTGGGAATGCCCGATTCAATGGTAGTATTTGCATGTTGCCAAGTTTACCGTTCAAAAGATGCCGTAAGTAACTGGATTTTTTTTGAAATGGATGCCCCTACGGGTAGTTACATACGGCACCTTAGAAAAGGTAAACTTGGCAACATTGCAAATAGCACCATTGAATCGGGCATTCCTAAAAACCCCCAGGTAGGGAATATTGTACATTTTGCTAAAGTTTTTTCTGAAATACGAGACTGTTTCCATAAATTTCAACAAAAAATCTGTGTTGCCATATTTCAAAAACCAAGTAAAATGGAGTTTTGGCATTTAGGGGTTTTAGTAATGTTGGAACGCTGAAAGAATTACAATAAAAATAAAGAGGATCATCCATTTAAAAAAATCAAGTTACATACGGCATTTAAGAAACGGTAAACTTGGCAACATTGCAAATACCACTATCGAATCGGGCATTCCCAAAATCCCCAGGTAGGAAATATTGTAATTTTTTTTCAAGCCGGTTCTGAAATATCAGACCGTTTCCATACATAACAACAACCCTGTATAATAGGCATGATTTAGATTTCTTATCATGGACTACAATATCAGGTCGTTTTGCATTAATGCTTCCAGTGGCGGCTCGTAGGTTAATAACCGGGGGGGACATTTTGTTTCACAATACGGAACTTCCATCAATTTTTTTATCGCTAATTTTGTTAGTGGATGAAAAATAAGTCAACACATGTTTTTTTTTTCTTAGTCAAAAATTGACAGAGATACAACGCTATGAAAATTATGAAATGTGCTTATGACGTCATAAATCATATAATTTTATGACGCCGTACATGCTCAGTATATCTATATATACAAAACCTAATATTTGTATAACTTTCCGAATAATCATTTTGGACAAAATAAAAAAATACCCATCGATTTTATTTCGATTTCCTACAGTTTGCGAGAAACAATAATCAATTTAATTTTTCATGCAAGTTCCCAATTGTTACTTTTTTTTTAAACAATCTTTTTAACACAAATTATTGGTTCAAAAAAATTTTTGGGGTGTCCTGCACTATTGACTACTGGATTTTAATATGCGCGCCGCATGGTGTTGAAGCGAATCACAGCGGGCCGTCCACCATATTAGTGATATAGGAGTAAAGGTGACTCTCACTCCCGCTCACGAAATTTGTAATTTGTTGTCTCTGTTCTTTTTACATGCATTTTCCCCATAAACCACTTGCACTATGCAGGGTCAATTTCAATTACGACCTGGTTCCCGATTAGCGCGTTGGCGCGTCAGGATTATTTATTAGATTTATTTCTAATATTGCAGCAAATGTAGACTGCTCAGAATTTTATGAGACAAAATTATTTTTATTGAAATTTTGATATTGATTAGAATATTATAGGAGGTCATTGACCCATCTTTTCTTTAATAGCGGCAGTTTCCTTTGTTATAGAGAGTATTTCTGTTGTTGCTCATCGTAATGTTTTACTAAAGTTGTAGATTTATTCATATATTCTGCTAATCCGGTCATTTCTTCCTCAAAAGTTGCCCCTAGTTCTATTAGGCCGCGACCTCCACTTTTCCTTTTAATATATTATATTCTTATTCTAGCGACGTCTGCTTTAGGATGATGTATGCTTCCCATTGTTAAATTCTTCCTGGTTGTTCTATCTAGTTGATTGATTTTACTCTTCAGCCAATTAATAATTCCAAAGCTATAGATTAGGACAGGCACAGCTAGAGTATTTATCGCTTTAAATTGATTTTCCGCTTTAAATTGATTTTCCGCAGTTAATTCTGTGTCAAGAATTTTTCGTATTCGTCGAATATATTCATTGCGAAGTCGAAGTTTAACATTATCCATATGTAAACCATTAGATTCTTCCATCCCAAGGTATTTTTATGTTTCTTCTATACCTAAACTTCTGATTAGGTTTATTTGTTCGTCTAGTCTTACGTTTTTTTTTTTGAAATTAGTTATTTTTCCAATCCCATTTCCATTCCAATATCGTCATTAAATGCTTTTATTTCCTACTGAACTATTATAATCATATAATACCTTGGTTACGATAATCATAAACAGGGTCTTAACTCCCGCGCGGGATTTAAGGGTTTCATTAACTCCCAAGGGAGTTAAGGAAGGGAGTTAAGGATATTATAACTCCCAAGGGAGTTAAGGGTTTCCAATTTCCATAACTCCCTGTTTTACCTTGAATAGGTGAAACTTTGACAAAAAATAGAAATTTTAGTTTATGGTTTATTTCTTTATAAAAATGGACAAAATACAGTAAATTCAGTAGGAAATAAAATTATTTATGTACCACGGGAATTTTCAGGTGTTAATACCCACAGGCAATTGGTGTCCCTCGGGCCAGAGGCCCGAGGGACACAAACTTTGCGCTGGGGTATTAACACCCTCATAATTCCCTTGATACATAAATCTTATTCGGTGGTTCGCGTTTAGCCAGTATCCAACATCTTATTATTAGTAGAGTGCCCAACGCAGTTAAAGCCTTCTAAAAATGAGTTTTGTGGGCGCGTCGGGGTTACAAGCTGAAACTTGCACAGAATGAAGGTTTTATTATGTTAATTCAAAATCCCAGGGTAATACAAAATCAGAACGGGCAAAAGGGCAGTATACTTAAAAATTGAGATTATTACATGAACGTATAGAATAGTAATTTATGACTGTTCTCATATAAAATTTATCTATATTTTTGTTCAAATTATATTTTTTATTATTGCTTCAAATAAGCCGAATACATTGGCCCTTACGGTAAAATAAATGTAAAAATTGAAATATTATCTTTGTTCAAACCTGAGCAAAATCTGATTGAATTGAAATATACAAATTTTTGCATTCACCTCGCATTATCTCCGAAATAAAAGCTCAAATCAAAAATTTTTATTCTTGCAGAAAGTTTGCGCCATGTATCTCGATTATACCGGGTGACAACGAAATCGTTATACAAGGCGTCATTCAGTTGATTTTAAATTCAAAAATTTGAAAATCGGGTGGAATGGGTAGGTCATTGAGTCACACACTTTTCATAAAAAAACAATTGAATATCACTTCCGGTTACTTTGGAAATGGACCCAAGTCAAGAAATTTTTATGGAACCCTGTATATTTTTTTTACACGGTTGGATAGAGCTCAAAATTCCCTTTTCAATGACATATGATAAGTGGAATTTGTTTTTAAGATGGCGGCGTGAGAAGGCACTTTCTTAAATTCAATATGGCGGCATTCTGACTTAACCTTTGAATACCTAACCGAAAAATGAATATGCATTTTGGTAGACATTTTTCGGTAGGCCATTGGACACATTTTAATTCTAGAATTTAATAAGTACCTCTTCCTATTCAAAATTTTTAGAAAATTTGAAACTAAAATTTGCATTTCAAAGAAATTTTGAAATGCCCTTGTTTTTGAGCAAAATCATTTTTTTTTCAAATTCAATCTAAAACGATTTCAAATCTAAAAATTATGGATTGTTAAAAGTGTTTGTTTGACAAAAACATTATCGGTTACGTCAGAATGCCGCCATATTGAATTTAAGAAAAATACCTTCTTACGCCGCCATCTTGGAAACAAATACAAGTTGTGATATGTCATTGGAAAGGAAATTTTAAGCTCTATGCAACTGCGTAAAAAAATATACCGGGTTCCATAAAAATTTCTTGACTTGGGTCCATTTCCGGAGTAACCGGAAGTGATATTCAATTGTTTTTTTACGAAAAATGTGCGTCTCAATGACTTACCTGTTCCACCCAATTTTCAAATTTTTAACTTTAAAGGCAACTGAATGACGCCTTGTATAACGATTTCATTGTCACCCGGTATAGTGCAAGAATAATTTTTTTGTCTTGAATTTTAACACAAATATAGAATTAAACATAAAAAAAGTAATTTTCTTCTAGCCGGGACAGCCCGCTCTCGCGCTGCACCAGTACTCTTCCATCTCACTTTTCTCCGTAGCTCCCTCTCCCTCTCGCCAATTGTAAAATACAATAAACCCTTTCACGTATTATATACGTTTGAATTCTGATTTCAAAATATTCAAACCAATCAAACCTCATTTGCTCGGTAACCATTGAGCAAATTGCATTAAAATTTTCAACAGCTCTTATTAAGCTCTAAATGGCCTGTAATTAACAATATTCCCAGATTTATAGTTTTTGAGCAAATTGAATTTGAAGTTTTTGACAAAATTTGGACTGAAAGTCAATTTTGAGGCTGAATTGCTCTAAAACTATTTGAGCTATCAAACTCAATTTTACACTGCTTTATAGAGAATCTAATGCTCTTTCCAATGGTGTATAATTTAATTCAATTTGTTCAAAATTTACCAAAGATATGGGCAATTGTTCATGACCATGTCAAGATTTTCAAATTCTCCAGAGCCAAAAATAGGATTCTCTTTTTATTTTTGTTTCTGCTTAAAATGGCCATTTAGAATTGATGTCAGGGTTTTTTCCCACTAATTTCGACCCGCTTTATCGATTAATAAAGTCAAAATTGAGCAAAACTGAAAAATAAAAAATCGAGGTTTTTATAAGGGTACCCCCTTTGAATTCTGATTTCAAAATATTCAAACCTCAATTGCTCGGTAACGGTTGAGCAAATTTCCAGAATTTTTAGCTTTTATCAAATTCTAAATGGCCTGTAATTTACAATATTTCCAGATTTATAGTTTTTGTGCAAATTGAGTTTGAAGTTTTTGACAAAATTTGGACTCAAAGTCAACTTTGAGGCTCAATTGCTCAACAACTATTTGAGCTATCAAACTCAATTTTGCAAAGATTATAGAGAATTTAATGCTCTTTCCAATGGTGTATAATTGAATTCAATTTGATCAAAATTTGCCAAAGATATGGGCAATTGTTCATGACCATGTCAAGATTTTGAAAATTTTCCAGAGCCAAAAATAGGATTTTCTTTTTATTTTTGTTTCTGCTTAAAATGAAATTGATGTCAGGGTTATTTTCCACTAATTTTGACCCGCTTTTTCGATTAATCTACCATTACGAAATGTATGAAAACAGTCATAAATTAATATTCTATACGTTCGTGTAATACTCTCAATTTTTATATAGTGCCCTTTTGCCCGTTTTGATTTTGTATTACCTTGGGATTTTGAATTAACATAATAAAACCTTCATTATGTGAAAATTTCAGCTTGTAACTCCGAGGCGCCCACAAAAGTCAAAATATATTATAAGGAGCACTCTACTATATTCAAAATTCTGCTTAGAGGGCCCATGGAAATATAGAAAAGAAGGAGAGAAAGCGAATCACCCTGAAAAATACCTCGCTTAATTATTCCTTCGGTTTTATACTTTTTGCAAATTCCGTCAACTTTGGAAAGCACCTTTCGGGTAGGTACGCCTTTTTTAAATTCATATAAAATAGCCAATTCACTGCGAAAAGACTCGATGCATTTTTTTATTCTTATTTTCCACCTCGGCTCACATAGATTCGATCTGTATGGAGTTTTTCCTTCACTTTCACCAGCTACCAGAAACGCTGCTGTATAAATTAGTTCATTAAGCTCTGATAATGTCCATTCCCTTCGTTCTTTTATTATAATTCCTAATGTTTAATCTGCCAATGGAGTTCTCTTGAGAGTTGTCCTGTTTACGTTAATTTTTTTTAGCCTCGTTCTTCTTTCCAAATTATTTGCTTTCTTTCGGGTCTACAATATAAAAATGAGTGGATTTTTGAATTTTACGATATTTTGGCTGACGATGACGTATATTTTACGATGACATTTATTTATTATGATTTTTTTGATGTTTAGAGGTTAGAATTTTCTAAAATATGTTCCGTGTTCATAAGCAATTACCCACAAAAAATGAATATTATTTCACTAAGCCCTATTCCTGTAGATAGAAAAAAGAGCTCCGCAAACGCAGATGCGGAGGAAAAAAGGCTTCTTGTCCAGTTTGTCAGAGAACGCCCCAACCTTTACCAAAAAGTCGAGTAAAAAAATGTTGCAAAAGCCTCAGCGGTATTATACGGTGCTCGGTGGAAGATGCTTTTCTTGGCGCCACTAAATAGCCCTGTAAAGCCTCATATAAGTCTTCGAAAGTAGCTTGATTTAGCCGAATTTTTTTTACGAAAGTCCGGTCACTTAGGACGAAGGCATAAAATCGCGGCCTTATTGCGAGGTTTTCGTTAAAAGCCTTCGCTAGTTCAAGACGAGCCAGCCCATTGTTGTTAATAACGTTATTAAATCATATATTATTTATAAAAATCACCACAATATTCGAACTTATTTGAAGTGAACCATCAAAATTAAAATAAATCGAAATAAATTGACAAATTGACAACACAACTTGCGTGTGCGAGCTAGATTTGCGATTGGTACACCCCCATGCTCAAAAGTTGCGAGTGGTGCAAAGTCATATCGCTCGCAGTGCATTTCAAATAAGCCGTGCACCAGTTTTCAATTGCAAATAACGTCATTTGCGTATACGCAAAGTTGCATCAATTTCAAATAAAGCCCCCCTGTTGGAGTCAGTTTCGTTTAGAGGCATTTTGAGCAACGTTGCCAGATGGCGCTAAATTCAAATAACAGTTTGTTTTTCTCTGACTTTTATAGACCCTATGCTGGAAAATAATTTAGTATCCCACTATACCATCACCATTTAGCCTATAGAATAATATCGAGCAGTTTTTTTACTGATTTTTATACATAGTATACTACCCCATTATGAAATTACACGATATTTTTAAATTAAAAAATATTAATTCTTGATTCTTACCATGTCTAACAGGATAGTTGGGGAGCTAGCGTCAAAAACATGCAAGAGTTTTCGCAAGGCGGATATTTTCAAAATAGGTCGTACTTTAGTGCTAGAATGCTAGTGTACAGTCAGCACTCACAGTTCCGGGACAGCTGGCTCTGGGATGCGGGCAAAGTTGTAATTTTAAGAAGCATCTAAACTGTTTTCTCAAAGCTCAAAATTCATAGAAATTTTGCACATTATCTGTTTAAAGGTCACAGATAACGTATGTAAATCGTCAGACGTCTAGTTCGTTGCAAAAAGGGGGTCAGACGTCCTCAAAGTTTTTATTTTATGGCATTTTCTTCGGTGTCGACAACAGTGTGGATAATGTTACGGAACTTCCGGTCGAATATTTTTTTTTTATTAACCCGGAATTTCCGAACTATTATTTTATTATTATTCGTCCGGAAAATAATACACCATGTACCCCTGCAATGACACAATCATTTTATGGTACCGTAGCGAGGAGGGTCAAATTAACTTTTTGATGTATTTTTTGCTCCTCTATCCGATAGATTTTTTTTTTTTTTGGAATTCGATATTTGAATTTTTTCGACAAAAAAAATTCAAAGGGTATACCTTCGATTTTTTTTTTTTAATTTTCAAACTGTCCTAACTCGAAAACGAAAAGCTTGGGAGAAAAACTTCAAATGCAAAACTTATAGATCACGTCGAGTACTACAAAAAAGCCTATGAGAAGTATTCCTCCAGGGGGCACTGTTTTCGAGAAAATCGACCTCGAAAATTTTAACAAAATTACAAGAAATTTCAACTTTGACGCCCAATATCTCAAAGACAAAAACGATCTGGAATCTCAATAAAAAATATTTTGTAGATAATTTCATCCTCTTTCAAGTGAGATATGACTCGAAACGATCGGTTAAGAAATAGCGGAGTTATAGGCGAAAAAGTGGCCTCGTGTCGGATTTCCACAATTTTTTTCTGATCAAAATCGAAATTTCCTTTTTTATTTTTTTTCGGCCTTAAGATGTACCGCAGCGAGAAGGGTCAGATCAAAGAATATTATAGACTAACCGTCTCTAGAAGTCTCGTCCGTATTCTAAAATTTGAGACCTCGATGGACGCCGGCTTTAGCCGGGGTGGACGCTGGTTAGAGTTTATTGCCCACTGTTGCCGAGTTGTCGCTGTTGTCGCTGTTGTAGGTGCTAGGTGCTTTTGGTTCAGCGGCGATAAGCCGGCGTCCGTGGGGAGATGGACGCCAGACGCGTGCCAAGAGGAATTCGGAAGTTCACAATATGTTTATTTTTAATTAAGCGTCTAGGCGATCAATCCGATTCGGTGGCAGCTGTATAAATTTGAAAACACTTATTTTAAAAATGTCTGGAAATATTTGCCAATATTACAATTGCGGTGTTAGCCGACGTAATTCTCAACGGCGATTATTTAGATTTCCATTTAAAAATGAAGATCTGTGTAAACAGTGGATTATTAATTGCGGTAAGTTAGGTATTCTTTTGTATATTGAAATTTTCATATCCCATTTTTTTGCGGAAGAATTAACAATCATTTGACCGGTGGTTGGTTAAAGGGCCTCTTTTAAATATTACCCTAGATTTACGAAAAAAATCAGATGTTTATACAGGATGTCAGAAAATTACCTGGCAGGACTTTATTTGAAAGGGGATTCTATAACCAAAAATCTCCCTGATGGGAGACGACCATAAAGAGGTCGTTAAAAATATGCATGAATGAATATTTTATAATAAAACATGCCATTAAAAAAAAAACACAGGCTCTACTATAAGGGTTTTTAGAGTTTGAAAAAGAAAAACTATTGTTATATATTTTTTTTTGTTTTAAGGAAATCCTTCACTCGCTGGACTAGCTCCTGAAGATATTCGAAATAAATACCTGTGCGAGAATCATTTTACAGACGAAGATTATAGGACTGAAAAAAAATTTTACTTAAAAAAAGATGCAGTTCCAAAAGTCTATGAAGCTTTAAAGGTTTTAACGCCAAAACGAACTTACCAAAATAGACATATACTTCCACTTTGTAGTCCTGAAATGTCAGATTCAAATTCTCAAAAAAAAAAACGACCTAAAGAAAATCTAGATAACTCTTTTGCAAATGAACTTTCAGATTTACCAGATGCACAATATACTCCTCGTAAAATTGCATTAAAACAAAAACTCAGATGTAACGTTTCAAAACTAAAGAATTATAAATGCCGTCTAAAAGAATTGTCTCAAAAAGTTAAAAACGCCAGAAATTTTAAATCTAATCTTATGCCTGCTATTACTGTTTTATCTAGTATTGCCCAAACGTTTGTTTTAATGCAATTTCGAGGTTCACGAAGGAAAGTGTGGAACCGCAAAGAGCAAGAATTTGCCATATCTTTTTTCTATAAAAGTCCAGCAGCATATTGTTTCTTGAGGCGGAAGGGAATCATCCTACCTGCAGTAAGTACGATTCGAAGATGGATTTCTTCAAATCTCTTCAAAGCTGGACTTGATGAAAACTGTAGGGAACATCTTCAAATGAAATGTGCTACTATGAGTAAACAAGAAAAAAAATGTGTAATTGCGTTTGATGAAGTTAGTATCAAGAGCTGTCTAGAATACAATAAAAAATTAGATATTATTGAAGGTTTTGAAGACTTTGGTCCACTCGGTAGAACATCTAAAGAAGCATCACATGCATTAGCGTTCTCAATGAGAGGTTTATATTCCAATTGGAAAATGCCTATAGCCTACTTTTTTTCCTATAACTCGGCACCTTCAACTATATTAAAACAATTAATTATTTATGTTACTAATGAATTACAAAAAATCGGTTTCATTCCAAAAGCTATTGTGTGTGATCAGGGCTCTACTAATCGATCAGCGTTCAAATCTTTAGGAATAACAAAAGAAAGCCCATTTTTTATTTCAAAAGATCAAACAATTTTTGCCATTTTTGATGTCCCCCACCTTTTTAAGAGTCTTAGGAATAATTTGCTCACAGGAACTTATAAACTTGAGGATAAGATTATATCTTTTGATGTGATAAGAAAAACCGTAGAAATTGATAGAGCATCCAAAACAGCTAGAGCATTGACAAAAATTAGTGACAAACATTTAAATCCAAGTCCGTTCGAAAAAATGTCCTGTCGTCTAGCCCTACAAATTTTTTCCAAAACAGTTGCTTTTGCTATCAAAACATGCGTCGAATTAAATTTAATTAATAATAAAGAAGGATTAGATACTGCAGAATTTGTTCTCACTTTAAATAATTTATTTGACGCCTTAAACAGTAAACGCCTTTATGACAAAAATCCTTTTAATCGCGGCCTCAGTGAAAAAAATCCTGCGGTTTTGGAAGTTCTAAGAACTAGCAGAGATATGTTTTCATCTTTAATAAAAGTGTCTAATTCAAAGCCTAAAAAATCAGAAACAAAATCTATTCTTAGATATAGTAGACCACCATGTTTTGACGGTATGGTGCAAACAATTAATGCAATACTGGCTCTATTTGAAAATGAAAAGCAAGACGGAAATCATTTTATTTTAACTAATCGTCTCAATCAGGACTTCCTGGAGAATTCTTTTTCCATTATTAGACAACGTGGTGGATGGAGTCTGAATCCCTCAGCAAAATCTTTTAGACTTGCTTTTAGAATCCAATCAATAACTAATCTTTTAAAACCGTCAAAGTTGTCCAATTGTGAGGAAGATTCAGACATCCAACTCACACAACCAACTTGCCCCAATATATTATTGGCATCAACATCAAAAGCTCTGCATTATCAGAATGAGAATAAGCAACCATCTACTAGCTCTACTGATGCATTTTTAGAGGATCAATTATTAGACGATACCGTGTCTGAATCTAATACAAATACCGATCCTAAATCTACGAGTAATTCCGCGGAAGAAACTGATCTGGAAGATTGCGCAATTTCTTATTATGCAGGGTATCTTATTAAAAAAACGCTGGATAAATTTCAATGCGATGTTTGCCGATCTTCATTTCAAGCACGTGATTATTCTTTACTTTCTGACAAAAAAAATATATTTTTGTTAAACAAAAACTATGGTTGCAATGAAACCATACATCTATTAGTACCTTCTGTAAATATGCATGCAATGGTTCAGCGATTTATGTTGATATTTAATGAATATTTTGATATCTATAAACATCAAGAGTCTGTTGGTGCACGGATTAAAAACAAAATTATCACAGAAAATGTTCAATGGTTAGGTGACAACAATAATCCTTGTTATGAGCATAGATCGTTTTTAATATCTCACCTGGTAAGCACCAATCTCTTCAAATATTGCAAATGGTCAAGACATAATTTAAAAAAAGATTTAAAACAAAAGATGAAAAATTTGAAAAACCAGTAGAAGGTACCTACATATTTCAATTCTTTCAGGTTTATTTCAGAATAATCTTCGTTACGAAATCCAAATCCAAAGCCTTATTTTTTTTAATGAAACACCTACAGGCGTTTGGAAACTATCTTTTTTTTTTGAAAAATCGCTCGAACCTGTCAATTTTATTTTTGAGCTTCCCCTTTTTTTGGAGAAAAAAAATAGACAGGGTGTTCCAGAAATGGTGTTACTTGCATCAACTTTGTTATTTCCAACGGCAGCCCTGTATGTTATTGCATTTTTGGATTCTACAAAAAAATATTGAAATATTCTATGTATAATGTCCTATACCTATCTTCAACTGTTTCGGAAATATTGACAGTTGATTTTTTTGCAACTTTGACAGGCTCTAAAACCTTGACGGTTAATTTAAGAGCAAAACCGATCATACATTCTTATCAATTTTCCATAAACCCATCATTTGACACCAACTTTGTATTTAATTCATGATTGAAAATTCCGGTTAAACTCAATCTCCGAAAAATGCGCAGCTTAAAAATAAAATTGACAGGTCCGAGCGATTCTTTTCAAACCCCTGTAAGTGTTCCATTCTTTTTACCCATGCTGTATAATCTTTACCTATGCTGAGAAATCTAAAATCTATACTAAACAGGGAGGGCCAACGGAAACTTTCCACGTCAAATATTTGTCCCCCACTAAAAAATAGCAAAAATCGCTCAAACGCAACGATTTTGTTATTTTATTTTTAGGACAGTGGGTACGTACCGTACCTAAGTACCTCAGGTATTTCGCACACCCTGGTAGGTTCCAGAAAAACCCAATATTAATATGTATAAATAGTTTTTTTTGTAAATATTGAAAATGCAATTTTTTTTTATCGTTAGTAATTTATTTGTAGCGATATTTTAGAATCCTGAACTTCTTTAATTTTTCAACACATATTATTTTATAATTAAGCAAAGAATATCAATGGATGCTATGTTCTATCATTTTCTTTGGGGTTTTCAGTATATTTGGCGAATTTGCCACTTAGAAATTTATGTTTTTATTTTGAATTATGAATTATTTATTTATTTTTTTGTAGATCGGTCTAAGTTCCTTTTATATAATGAATTTATTAGTGACAGAAAATTACTGTAAAAATACATACTTATAAAACTATTTATTATTTTGTTTTTATTTATCCTAATAATATTAGGTTTGTTTCTGCAGAAATCACAAACCAGTCAGAGCGGATTCCATTGGTTGAAAACAGTCAGAAAACTAGTTTCAACCAATGAAATTCACTCTGACTGGTTTGTGATTTCTGCAGAAACAGACCTATTATTATTCAATGGTACTGGTAGGGTACAGTCGCGGCCATTGGAATTGGCACAAATTTTTGAACGCGCTTTGTATAAAGCCAAAACTGACAAAATTTTGGCATTAACGGCTTGTTAAAAAAAAATCCTGTGGAGTTCACACCCGGTAGAAGTGAAACCTTCATCGAACTGCATGCATTACACACAAACTAACATACACAGTGGCGCCCCCCCCTCCAAAAGACTTGAGAAAGAACGCAAATAAATATAGTTTAAAAAAACTAAAATACACGCTGGGGTGCTTTGTTCCACATTTCTTATACATTGAGCACCCCACGCTTTTTTCACAATAATTCTAATATTTTTTGTTCATTAATATTTTTTTTTTATATTACAAATTATTTTCCACTTTTTAGTTCAATTTACCATGAAAGCGTGTTTTTTAGTTTTTTCAAAATATATTTATTTTTCACTTTTTAGTTCGATGTATTATAAAAGCGTGCCAGCCCCAGAGATTTCCAAACTTCTTCAGACATTCTCCAGACTTATTCAGAGCTTTCCTGAGTTTTCCAGATTTCATCAAGATTTATCCAGACTTGTACTGACTGATCCGGATTCTGGAAAATGATCCCCAGGTCTTTTGGGACCTTTTTCAGAATTTTGTCCAACCCTTTCCAGAAATTTCCAAGTCTTTTCCAGACTTTTCCAGACAATATCCAGAGTTTCACAGACTTTATCCAGATTTATCCAGACCTTATCCAGACTTGTACAGGGTGCTGCAATTTGGAGTGTTTCAACAGGAAAAACATACTTCCAGACCAGATAGAGAAAAATTGACTTAAATGTCATGGGATCGATTTTTGAGAAACGTCAATTGTCAAAAATCGTATCACGATATCTTCAATGGTACCATTGATACAGGGCGATTTTCGATTTTCCCCTATTATTAAAAATGGCTATAAGTTTTTTATTTATCAATTTTTCTTATTTCTGTCAAAACATTATGACGACACTTTTTTGACCACAATTCAGTGGCGGACTCGGTTTTTTTCTATATCGCTCCGATTTCGAGATATCGTCCAGATTCCGAAACTCCCTATATATTAATAGCTCATTGGATAGCTCTCTTTTTGCTGATTTCAATGATATAAAGTTCGATAGGTTTATCTCTAACAGTTTTCGAGAAAAAAAATCATATCTATTTTTGTCGTAAGGACCAATGTGTTAGAAAAGGATTTTATATGTGTAAGGAAAGTGAGGAAGGTCTCTTTCTAACACATTGTTTCTTATGACTGAAACAGATATAAATTTTTTTCTAGAAAACTGTTAGAGATAAACCTATCGAACTTTATATCATTGAAATGAGCAAAAACAGAGCTATCCAATGAGCTATTATTATAGAGGATGTTTCATTTGAAAATATCGGAATTTGGTCGATATCTCGAAATCGGAGCGATATAGAAAAAAACCGAGTCCGCCATTGGATTGTGCTCAAAAAAGTGTCTCCATAATGTTTTTACAGAAATGAAAAAAATTGATAAATAAAAAACTTATGGCCATTTTTCATAATAGGGGAAAATCGAAAATCGCCATGTATTAATGGTACCATTGAAGATATCGCGATACGGTTTTTGACAATCGACGTTTCTCGAAAATCGATTCCATGATATCTAAGTCAATTTTCCTCTATCTGGTCTGGAATTGTGTTTTTTCTGTAAAAACACTCCAAATTGCAGCACCCTGTACAGACTGATCCGGATTCTGGAAAATGATCCCTAGGTCTTTTGGGACCTTTGGCAGAATTTTTCCGACCCTTTCCAGAAATTTCCAGGCTCTTTCCAGACGTTTCCAGAGCTTTTCAGAGTTTTCCAGACTTCATCCAGATTAATCCAGACTTTAACAGACTTGTTCAGACTGATCCGGATTCTGGAAAATGATCCCCAGGTCTTTTGGGACCTTTTTTAGAATTTTTCCAACCCTTTCCAGAAATTTCCAAGCTTTTTCCAGACGTTTCCAGAGATTTCCAGACTTTTCCAGACAATACCCAGACTTATCCAGGGTTTTCCAGAGTTTTACAGACTTTATCCAGATCTTATCCAGACATACATACTGATCCGGATTCTGGAAAATGATCCCCAGGTCTTTTGGGACCTTTGGCAGAATTTTTCCGACCCTTTCCAGAAATTTCCAGGTTTTTTCTAGACGTTTTCAGAGATTTCCAGACTTTTCCAGACTTGTTCCAGCTCACTTGGCTTGTTCCAGGTTCTTGTTGTGTATTGTGTGTTAATTATAAGCGTGTTAAAAAAGTGTTGCTTTTCGTTTCATTTCATCGGGTCGCTTTTTCATTTCATCGAGTCTCAAATCACTCCCAACGATTCTAAAGAAGTTTTCACTTCAAAAAGTCAAATAGTTCATTTTTTTGATGGAATACAAGGTGCATTCAAAAATTTGTGCCAATTCCAATGGCCGCAACTGTACATAATAAGTACATACCTACCTATAAAACACAGACAATTAATTTCCTATACAAAATCTATACTAAAATTATCAATTTGTGTACTTAAATTGGTGCAGTCACATGAAATACCTACCCAATAGCAAAACTTCCAATTATTTGTTATCATAATAGTGAATTGCACGGTGCTGAACATAGCCAGTCACAACTTGGCAACGCAGCTCCGCAATAACCCGTGTATTTGGTGCCTCAAATTAATTTAATCACAGAAACGAAGGATTTTGGTAGCACAGTAGCGCCATCACGCGGGTTTATATTTTCGCCGGCGGACGGGTCTTCTATAGACGGAGTCTATTATATTCTTTGGTCAGATATACTTTTTGACGTATTTTTTGCTCCTCTATCCGATAGAATTTTTTTTTTTTTGAATTCGATATTTGAATTTTTTCGACAATGCAAGGACTAGTACGCATTATGTGGACGGGTTAGTTTGCATATTTTTGGTTAGTTTCGTTGCAGTTCATTTAATACTGGTTATAGACTGTGAGATAGGGGCTGTTTAGTGGAGTCATTTTTTTTTGTCTGGGAGGGATGAATGTGGCTACTAAGCTGATGAGAATATGAGTGATTCTAATGCCTGCCTCCCGTTCGAAAATTTGCAGAAGAAAAAAATTGATTTTCATGAGGATTTTTTTTTTAATGATCTCAAATTTTTTGGCTTCTAAATAAAAGATTGACATTGATAAATATTTCACCCATAAAAAATACCAGATGCTTTTCAATAGCTGAAAAAGTGGGGATGAGTGTCAATTTCCAAGAGAAAAGAAAAGAACCTTCCGTGTTTACTTTTTGTCTGGTAATCGAGAGAATGGAAGGTTTTGTTGTGAAAATATCGCTGAAAAATCGCCAGACGGTAATCTCAGTTCGAAGTCGAGTTTTCCGGCGAAACATTCTGTGGACATTTCGAACAGGTGGCAGGCATTAAAACCACCCATATTCTCATCAGCTAACCAGCCACATTAATCCCTGAAAATGCCAGACAAAAAAAAATGACTCCACTAAACAGGCCCTATCTCAGGGTCTATTATAAGTGTACTGGACTACTAGTTAATAACAAAGCGCGCTTTTTCTAAATTCAATACATGCAAGGACGGGTTAGTTTGGGCTAGTTTGCATATTTTTGGTTAGTTTCATTACAGTTCATTTAATACTGGATATAAGTGTACTGGACTACTGGTTAATAACAAAGCGCGCTCTTGTTTTTCTAAATTCGATACATGCAAGGACTAGTACGCATTACGTGGACGGGTTAGTTTGGGCTAGTTTGCATATCTTTGGTTAGTTTCGTTGCAGTTCATTTAATACTGGTTATAAGTGTACTGGACTACTAGTTAATAACAAAGCGCGCAAATCGCGCTGTTTTTCTTTCTAAATTCAATACATGCAAGGACTAATACGCATTACGTGGACGGGTTAGTTTGGGCTAGTTTGCATATTTTTGGTTAGTTTCATTGCAGTTCATTTAATACTGGATATAAGTGTACTGGACTACTGGTAAACTGGTACACAAGTAAAAAAACAATCCGGACGAATAATAATATAATAATAATCCGGAAATTCCGGGCTAATAAAAAAAAAATATTCAACCGGAAGATCCGGGTGATTAGGGACACCTATTTGACAAATATATTTGAAGAAAATGCCATAAAATAAAAACTTTGAGGACGTCTGACCCCCTTTTTGCAACGAACTAGACGTCTGACGATTTACATACGTTATCTGTGACCTTCAAACAGATAATGTGCAAAATTTCTATAAATTTTGAGCTTTGAGAAAACAGTTTAGATGCTTCTTAAAATTACAACTTTGCCCGCGTCCCAGAGCGAGCTGTCCCAGAACTGTGAGTGCTGACTGTACACTAGCATTCTAGCACTAAAGTACGACCTATTTTGAAAATATCCGCCTTGCGAAAACTCTTGCATGTTTTTGGCGCCACCTCCTGGACTAGGAGGCGAGCATTATATCCTCATTTACCGTCTTGTCTATGTTAAAAGTTATACGCCACTCGCTGAATATGTCGTATTCTTTCTTGTACCGCCCTGAAGATTTAGCGGGAATCAATTTTCCAGAAGCTTCGGTGCTTTTTTCTAAAATAGCTGCGATCGCTGCGGATGCATCCATTTTCTCGGCACTTTTAAATTTTACCGAAAGTCAACAAATTGCATTGTTTCTGTTAGCAACGAATTTAACATTTGAACTGATTTGAACCTCAGATTAACACATGAAATAGATAGGTTTATTATGATTAAAAGATGCCCCAAACATTGAATCTCATTCTAAGATCACTTGCGGACACTTACTGCAGATGTGCCATATTTATAAATTGTCCTAAGTTGCAGGGAAAATGGGATTGGAAATTGAAAAAAATCTATCGCAAATATAAAAATCTAGATAGGTACCTATATGTATATACACTTATAACATAAAATATCGCGGTGCTTTCCAAAATTGAATGGGAATAATTATTATATAAAATAATAATCTATTATCACAAATTGCACAATTTGATAAGTGGAACCAATCAAAGTCATTCCACACAGGTATCGCGCGTCATTATATGTGTCTTTTTCTTTATTGCAGAAATCTTAATAAACTATCCTTGTTGTTCATTGCATGAGAAAGGTCCATTAGACAGCAATTTTTTTGTCAATTTTACTATCACCGCTGTTTGAGATGTATTCAACAAGGATAGAGAAAAATCACGTGACTTTAAAATGGTATGTGTTGGACTATATTACTCTGAGGTTTTCCCGATCAAGTTTATTATCAGTAATTTCCAGTAGTAATATAACTAGTGCATAAAATATTTCTGGAAATTTTTGAAAATTTTGTCTGATTTTTTCTTTGTCGCTATGCACGAATGATTTTGTTTAAAAAAATTGGCTAAAGACGAAATTTTTTAAAATTTCCCTTAGGAAATATTGTATGCACGTGTTATATTTTGATAGGAAATTTTCCGAGTTTGAAACTTATTTACTACATTGTGTCGAATTCTTTTATTGATGCTGATTGCTATTGATCTTTTCCATATAAACTGCTTTTGTCAAAAATATACACTTTGACAGATTTCTGACATCAATGCGTTTTAAATGGAAAAACGGGCATCAATGTCAAAAATGACAATTCTGGAAATTTTCCCCGGGATATTTCCAAAAATTTCCACTTATTAATTTTGACAATTTGTATGCAAAATTTCCAGTGTAATTTGCACAAGGGAAATTTCCAGTAGAAATATAACTAGTGCATAAAATATTTCCGGAAATTTTTGAAAATTTTGTCTGAAGCCAATTTTTTGACAAAATCATGAGTGCATAGCGCCTGAAAAAATCCCGAACCCGAAGGGTGAGGGATTTTTTCTTTGGCGCTATGCACGAATGGTTTTGTTTAAAAAAATTGACTAAAGACCAAATTTTTAAAAATTTCCCTTAGGAAATATTTTATGCACGTGTTATATTTTGATAGGAAATTTCCCGAGTTTGAAGTTTATTTACTATAAGTTGTGGCGAATATTTTAATTATGATGATGTGTTCTGTGATGGTGATTGTTATTGATATTTCCCATTTAAATTGCGTTTGTCAAAAAATATACACTTTGTCAGATTTCTGACATCAATGCATTTTAAATGGAAAAGCTGGTCTCAATGCCAAAAATGACAACCTAAAGGTGGGTTTCCGACAGACGCCGCGCGGCATTGTCGCATTGGAAATTGCACCCGGAAATATCCCTCTCACGAGGGATATTTCCACTTGTCAATTTTTGAAAATTACGAGGTAAATTTCCAGTTAAATATACACAAGGGAAATTTCCATGATAATTTTGCTATCATTTTGCCGACTTCGTATTTTTTCCAATTAAATTGTTAAATAAAAACATTAAAAAACAATGTGTGGTGTATACTGTTGGAGTTCCCTTCAATCCCTTCGATACCCGCTACATATTTGGCGTGTCAACGTGTGCCTCGGGGTATCGTAGTGAACCACTACCCTAATGACTTTCTGAAATAATTTTGTGACTGTAGATCAATAAACTATAGAACATACATTATTTGACTGAATTTTGTAAGTTTTGCCACATTCAGATAATTTCCACAATTTCTGGAATATTCCACACAAACGTCAGAAACTAAACCCTAATTCCGCACTCTTCATTACAGTTTCCTGTGTGTCCAAGTTTGTCCTCCATTTTTGTGCCGACGTTAGAGTTTCCTGTGTGTTCAAATTTGTCCTCCATTTTCCTGTGTGTCCGTCCAAATTTGTACGAAGGGTTCCTACATTACAGTCGCCTGTTTCTCAACACTACATTTCCATCACTTAGCTTACTTCAAGCTGGATTTTCCTGTTGATGCCTTATAATCTTCGATCGTCCCAAAGAAATCAAAACAAAATGGGTGACCCTATTATTGTTCTGACGAATAAACAATTACAAACATTACTAGCTGGCTACATACATAGACATACATAGAACATAACCATTTCCCATTCAATTTGACAATTTTGACTATTTTTGACGTTACCGGTTTTGTGCTAAATTAATGTGAATTGACCTTTTCAATTTAAAAGCCTCTCTCTCTGGCATCAAACTGTCAGACGCCAAAAGAGTATGAAAACAATGGTTGACAGCCGTTGACAGTGGTTTGTAGACAAGACTTTTGAAAGAAACTATTATTTCCTCGGGTTTTTTAAGGTTTTTTCTTAACAATGGTGATTGTGTGTAGTGTGCCTATACATAAAACGAATTCCTATTTATTCCTATTCACCGGCGGATGTGTTGTTCCATAAGTTTCCATCAAATCCTATATTTGTCAAAACTTGGATACACAAAATCAGAATGCAGAAAGGATACTCGCAAAAGAAAGGGAAATCCACGGCTCATCAAGTATACAAAGTAATCCATGTTCAAGTTTAGTTTTCAGAAGCTGTTTGCTTCCAAAATAATCCACCCCGGCTTCGTAGCGAAGTTCTGCGAATGAAGCAGTGACTTTTCCCACATTTTCTTTCCAATTTCAAACCCTGTGTTTTTATTATAAAATTTTACCGATGGATCCATCATTCTATGTCGGTCATTTTCCATTCACTTAACAAAGGTAGCTAACTCATTGGTGAAGTCACGGATTCGAATAAAAATGAGGGGATTGCTAAACACCCAATACACATTGACATTGACAAGCAAGCAAATTTTGGCGGGAAAATGAATGTTTTCATACTTATCGTTCATCTCTTTTAATTGAAAACGTCAATTACAAAAAACTAAAAAGATGTCGAAGAAAAGTGATAGCCGGGGTACCAGAATCTCAATAGAAGTCAATACCTGTATCAAATGTCGCGTTCACAGAATACATATCCTCACGGATAGAAGGCAAACTGCACAGAATACATATCCTTACGGATAGAAGGCAAACTGCCTAATAAAATTTTGGGGAACAATGCGCCGTCACGGCGCGGTGGATGCGATCCGAACTATTTATAATAAAGGTTTCTGTAATCAAATCAGCTTTTAAAATAGTTCTCCCAATGTCAATATTTTCAATATTATAATTGTTCGGACTTCAGTTCACAATAGACCTATCTATTTTACCAGACAAAGAGGTAATAATACGAAAACTTTATTAGATAGAAAAAGACGCAGAACGCTTATTGCGCAAGACGAGGCAAAACCTACCAAATTATGTTAGACTTACGTATAGCAATCCGTTCTTGTTATTTGCACGGGATGAAAAAGGAAGGAGGAAAACCGCGTGATGTGCAACGTATTTGTCAATCAAAAACACAAACAATTGAAAATCGATCACTTGTCAAGCTACGTCAAGTTAAATATCAAGCATAATTTTATCCTTGTCAGACCACGGGCAATGAACAAGGACAAGGAGATACCCAGCGTGCAAAAGGATTATTTCACACCTGTACTAGTTAGCCAATAAAAATGCATTGCCTCGTGTTGCGCGCGCATACAGGTAAAAATAGATAGGTCTATTGAATTACGCTTTCGCATTTCTTCATATAGGTTTGATATGACCAAATGCGCAAGCGTAGTCCAATTTAAAACTGATTTTGAACTGAAGTCCAAACAAACCTTTTTCCTCATTATAGTCATTATTGAATATTCACGGATTTTTCTTCCGAGTAGAGCAAAAACGGCCAAACTTCTTGTGTTTTGTGTAAAATCTTGTTTTTCTTTTTCGAAATTAGGAAACATTTATCTGGATTTAAAATGCACACCAACACCAAGACGAATTCTCATTCAGAACTATTTTGACATATTTTTTTAAACATAGGTAACAGGTAAACTGCCAAAGTAAACTCTGACATATTTTCTGGTGACGTTCATTGTTGGTTCATTCCGCACCTGTAGTTCTGTTTCACTCCAGCGTCCCCAAGCGGATGCGATCCGAAGCTTTTTTTTTAGGCCCCGCCCTCCATTAAGCTTTTTTTTCTATCCGTGAGGATCATAGATAAGGGATACAAAACTCTCTCGAACCTATAATATAGATAGGCAACTCAATACAAACATTTTGTTCCTGATTACAGCGCCCTCTCGCATGTGTAGTCAGCAAATTGAGAGCGCGGGAAGCGCTCCTTTTTAAATTTTTTTTTTTTTCTTTAGGATCCGTTTATCATTTTTTATTGCCACTAGCACTGAACAATTTAATATGTTTCTAGTGGAAATAAAATTATGATAAACAGTCTCTTGATCACATACCGAAGAGTTACATACTAATTAATCCATGTATTAAATACAAAAATAACAATTTTGAATTACTTTATTAACTACAGTATGATATCAATCCAATCAATAATAAGTAACCTACAAGAATAAGATTTTTTGATTGTAAACGTTTTGCAGGCATAAAATGAACACCTGGAAAGAAAGAAAGTTACAGTGGTAAAATTACAGGAGGTAAATTCCCGATTTTGGTATAATGTAGGGATTGAAACATACCTGTTCATCATTTTTGGGAATTCCATGCATTTTACTCTGTTCCCTTGGCATTCTCACATTGCCACACAACAAGATAAAACCATTTTGCTTTGAACGGAGAAAATTTTCAATCTCTGACTCAAATATTGAATAAAAATGGAATATGTCAAAATTTGTCAAAATATAATGAAAAAGTAAAAGTGAAGCGACGCTGCCACATGTCAAAAGCATGGGATTTTTGTTTTGAAAAAAAAATGTAATTTGAAATCGTACTACTAGCAATTATATGTTAGCGAGGTACACGACGTTTTTTTTTCTTATTGTTTCAAGCTTTTTAAAACAAATAAAGAATAATCTGGACTTTTTATGTATAAATCTGACAACGGCATTGGACGACAGCGCCTCTGCCGTCTGTAGTCGCAAGCTTTTAGCGGAACAAATTGCGCCGTAAGAGTTGCACATGCATGGTGAGGATATGTGTTCTGTGGCAAACTGCCTAATAAAATTTTGGGGAACAATGCGCCGTCACGGCGCGGTGGTTGCGATCCGAACTATTTATAATAAAGGTTTCTGTAATCAAATCAGCTTTCAAAATAGTTCTCCCAATGTTAATATATTTTCAATATATTTGTTCGGACTTCAGTTTAGAATTGAACTATGCTTTCGTATTTCCTTATATAGGTTTGATATGACCAAATGCGCAAGCGCAGTCCAAGAACTGATTTTGAACTGAAGTCCAAACATACCTTTTTCCTCATTATTGAATATTGACGGATTTTTCTTCCGAGTAGAGCAAAAACGGCCAAACTTCTTGTGTTTTGTGTAAAATCTGATTTTTTTTTGAATTCAGGAAACATTTATCTGGATTTAAAATGCACACCAACACCAAGACGAATTCTCATTCAGAACTATTTTGACATATTTTTTTTAAACATACGTAACAGGTAAACTGCCAAAGTAAACTGTGACATATTTTCTAGTGGCATTCATTCCACACCTGTAGTTCTGTTTCACTCCAGCGTCCCCAAGCGGATGCGATCCGGAGCTTTTTTTTTACACCCCGCCCTCCATTAAGCTTTTTTTTCTATCCGTGAGGATGTGTTCTGTGGTCGCGTTAAAGCTTTTGAAAACCGAAAATATTTACAAACTGTCTTTTTGATAACACAAAAAATGCATTTCTTGGACGACGTTGCACATTATTTAACTGCCGTTGTTCAGCTCTTTCTAGGTTTTCGATAACAATAACATGTATTAAATTATCCATTATACTTTTTACCTTTTTATAAGCCAAATGCTTATAATAATATGATAAACTCACTTCAGGATGACAATTTATTCGAAAAAAAAACTCGTCGTATGGCGCTCGATGGGAAGCGAAGGCAGCTAACGTGCGCTCGCTAAGAAACGTGTGACCAAAAATTGAGTTTTTCCGTTTTTCGTAAAAATACGAATGATGTTAGCGATTTCGTTATTAAGCGAGTGATGAAAAATTGAGCCCCAAGGTCTCTGTTATTAATATGAAAGTTGGGTTTGATGTTGCAATGGATATTCGGAGCTCATCGATTTTTGTCATTATGGAATTTAGATTGGTATAGAAGAATAAAGCCTCAATGAGAGGCTTTGTTAGTTTTTTGAGGCGTTGTTTTGGATTTGAGCTTTCGCTTGATCTCTTACGATTTTCGGACAGCCATTAAAGTATTTAATCTTCAAGTTATTCTCACCTCCAGCAGTGCGATTTTCCAGTTCTTGAGGTCGTATTTAATGTACGCGCCTTCGTTGCTCGCGACTTTGTTCTTATTTATTAGAACATTTTGGGCATCGTCTTTTGCTGGTAGGATTACTTTGATTGGACGGACGAAGTTATCTTTGGGTCTTCCCAGCCTAAAATGTTGTATACTATCTGTGGATATGTCTTTCGATATTTGCTCAATGATGATGATTTAATTGAGACTAAATCTTGTGCTACTATGCGTTATTTTTTTATTCTATTTACTTTTCACTTGTATTTAAAAAAATTGAGGTGGAAATAAATTTTTGTTTCCCGATTATAAAATGTATACATCACGAAGCTGAAGACTGAATAGTTAGGGGTCAGATAAGGAATCAGTCTTGCCGAACAATTTAAGTTTGCGCAAGCAAGTTGATGGACATGACGGAACGTCTATCACAGCCTTTAGTGCCTTAAGACTATATTGGGTTTCTATTAAAAGCCCGATTGTTTATTATATGCAAATCCTTTTGAAAACTGCCGCTAGGAGAATATGTGACCGGCGCCGATATTTTAACACTAGCATCAAAAAGTATCATTCAAATCCAGCATGCAAAGTAAAGAAAACTTAGAAAGTGGTAGTTTATCTATTTCATATCTAAGTCTATATACTAAAAGCAGCTAATCTATATAATATTTAGCAAAAGTGGTTTTTAATATCAAGTTTTATATCTATTTTTCAGGCGTTTTTTTGATGACGGTGGTGTGGCGGCCTTCAACAAAATCAACTTGGACGACAACGAGAACCAGGGTGGTCCCGTATACGTATGATGCTGAACAATGTGTAGGGTCCTTAATCTCCTACTAACATTATTATTTGCTTTTAGGGTGGTTGGAAGCCCCCCAAAAAAAAAATTACGTAATACGCTGTTTTGATTTGGCTGTGTCGCGCGCGTTTTGAGTTTACCGAGCGCGAATCTTTTTCGTTTCGAGAAGAATCTGTCCTCACAAATTATATGTGCCTATAATTTATTTATGTTATTGTAAAGAGGATATGGGGGGGACGCTGAAAACTAGTTTGTGCTCTGTGTTCACACGAAAACAGCTTCTAAGTTGTTATTTTATGCCTGTTATTTAATTATTTGTTTTCAGCTCATAAGGCAGGGTTTGTAATTATTCGATCTAGAATGAGGTCATATTTGCTGAAAACTTGTTGATTTTTTTTAAGAAAAAAAATTTGTTGGTTTCCTCTTTTTTAGTTAACGTTAATTAAAATTATTTAAATAATGCGCCTGGGGAAGATTTTTGTGACAACTATCTTTACAGCCTTCTAAGAGCTTGCCAAAATTGATTTAACTGAAGAGAAGGTTGAATTTATAATATACCGTAAAATTAAATATGCAAATAATGGACTTGGTATTGCAAAGGAGGTGAAATTGAAATATACAAGGTGAGCCAAGTAGTAGAAACAGTAACATATTATGAAACTTCACAGAGATAGAAGTGGTTAACACGCACGCAAAGAAACCCACTTTTTTGTATAACAGAAGCATTATTGGTCAAAATTGATAAAATCACCTGATTATTAATTGATATTTTGACATAAAAAAGATGATTTATGCTCTACCATTTAAATTCAACATCATCTTTCATGGTAGCATTTCACAAGCATATTGACTAAGCAAATCTAGTGCTACGATTGGTTTGAAGGTGGCTTTATCACCAAATTTTGATACACACTTCTTAGCTAACTTCAATTCAACCTTGTCTGTAAGTGTATGCAAAAATATTAGCTGATTTTATATTCACTCGCAAATAAACACACTTATAAAATATGAAACTTTTAGAATGTTGCCATGATGCTCACAACAAATTTCTTTTTTTTTTTTGCTACACTTGCAAATAAATGTATATTGGGTAAATTCAGGTTTTCAAGATTGTCCATTATTTGTGTCCAACATGAATTTAATTCCTTTTGATGAAACCAGATGGCGTTGTAAAAGTTGTTTTGTTGTTATAACCAAAGTCCGTCTTTAGCTGCCTTTAGATGTAAGCTATTATTATATGCCTATTTGTGCTCAAAATCTTTTGTTGTTAAAAAGTACAGACTATTTTATTTTTGTCAAATCTGGTTCAGTTTTTTGTGCACTGGTTTTGAAGAAAAAAATAAGATAAACTGGAGCAGGAATAAATAATTAGTATGTATATTATGCAACGAGGTCTGAAAATTGCACTTTTCACACAAGTGTAAAAATCCTTTTTTTACAAAAAGCTTCTTCGACTGCCTGAAATTCATTTTTTTGCTCATGAATATGCGATTTTCCATTGCAAAAAGCTTATCATACCCTGTGTAGTATGTTTGATACTCGGGTAATTGATTCGTCAATGTTTTGTAGTGTGAGTTTTTGAAGCAGTTGTAGAAGAAAGTTGTTAAGAGTCGAGTCTATTTTGAAATTTAAATAACCAGGTCAACCAGTTTTTAAATTACCTTGGCAATCACAAAAGCAAAGATATTTGCCAATAGTTCCAGGGATCATACTAGTCACCTCAACATTCGATTTATCTCCAAGATCATTCATATTACAGTAGTTTTCCTTCACTTCAATATAAGTCCTAGCATTTGCATCATTGCATTATCTTTTTTTTGTGGCCCTTATAACTTGCATATAATTATTGTTTCCTTATTTTCTAAAATAACTGGGAAAGTTTATCGTAACTGTATACTTTTCAGATTTCTGCACCTTGATTCTAGAAATAATCCATACTTCTATTTTTTGTACGAATATTTCCTAATACAATGGAAAACCATCCCAATCAGTTTATGAAATCGAAAATCTCCATCCAATCTGTCTTGATACAATGTCTTCGGAATTCTCAAAATAACTAAAGCTGATTTTCTCATATTTATTTTGCCTATCCAATACAATGTTTCATCAAGATGACTCAACGAGCTCTTTTCTTTGTGAATTGTTTAAAGGCAAGTTCATACTTCTCTCATAAGTGATAGTCCTATGAGTCACATATGATTTGTAGTATACTTTTGCTGCTTGACCAAAAGACCTGATTCATTTGCATACCTAGTTAAATTTTGCAGTATAATCTAAAATCGAATTTGAATTTATATAAAATTGATGTTATTTTGTAAGGCCTAATTCATATTTGACCTATTGGACTCTGGAACTATAAGCAAAACATATCTGTAATCTTTTTTTGTCGATTCAAAGGCAGTCGTAGAAAAAAAATTGTTTATGTTATATCTATCAAACAAATAGTTATTTTTTAACAAATGTATTAGTTGGTAATGGTATGAATTTGAAAAAATATGGTGCTAAACTTTCAAAAAAATTGTCTTATAAATGTGATAACATTTCAGTTGCTATACTTGTACAAAATTATTATTATTATTATTATTATTATTATTATTATTATTATTTGCTTGACACCGATGAGTCTATCATATCTTCTCTGTCCAATGCTCTGCGTCGTTTCTTTTGATTGGGTTTATAAGTAGTGTACTAGGTTGGAGTTAATTAATAATTAATAATTATTCTACCGGTATACTACGCGGTTGCATAAAAAGTTTTTTCTTAACGCTAAGGATGTTTTTTCTTTCTTGAGCCTCTTCGTGTCGTCTGAGGTTTTTATTTATGTTTTGTTAAAAAATATCTGCCATATGCAGTTCTGGGAAGTAGTGTCCACACAGGATCTTATAGGTCTCTATTAAGTCGCCTCTTTCTCTTCTTTCTTTCCGAATTGTTAAGTTAAATCTTTGCAGTATGATATCATATGGAAGATTATGCATTTCAGTTGGCATTCTTGCGATTCTTCGATGCACACGTTCAAGCATCTCTAGATCCTTGCAGTAGTAGTACGGGTTCCAGACTGTGTGTGCGTACCCAAGTTTGGGCCTTATGTAGTATGTTGTATAGACTTTTTTGATCATTTGGATAGAGTGATTGATAAAAGCCGTTTTTACTAGGTACACCAACTGATTCGCTTTCTTCACAACTCGGCCTATGGGTGTTTCCCATTTAAGATCTTGGCTTACGTGCACGCCCAAATCTTTTTGTTGGTTAACATTCTCTAGCTTGGTTTCCTTAATTTTGTAGTTAATCATCGGGTTATTTTTTCCTACATGCAGCACTTATCTAGGATGTCTTGTTCATATTTGAGTCTTACCTTCTTGATCATAGACCTCAGTTTGTTGCAGTTTTGGTCTGATTTTTGTATTTTATATTTGTCACATAATTTCCTCTTGAGGTCAATTTCTTTGAAAATGAATGCATTCAACCAAGGTTTTTGGACGTTGGTCCGGCATAACTTCTCAGGGAAGAAAATATCTATTGTTGTTGTCAAAATGCTTTCAAATTCTTCGTACTTTTTGACACTTGGTTCAATATCTCCTGCTAAGTTCTTGATGTATTCATTAATGGGTTCGTAGTTAGCAATGTGAAAGTTTCGCTTTTTTGATTTTCTTTGTTGTATTTTGTTTTAATCTCAGCTGCACTATACCCGCAATAGTGATGTGATCGCTTTTCCCAAGTGGTGCTTTAGCCTTTATCAATGACATCATTTTTTTGTCGCTTGTCAGGAAAAGATCCAGTAGAGAACTTTGATTGTTTCTAAATCTTGTATCAAAAGTTACAACTTGATGACATCGCCATTCTTTGTAACACTTTAGAAAATCGGTGGTTTTTTTGACATGGTTTATTCAATCTTAGAGATCTCCAACAAATCTCTGGGTGGTTGAAATCGCCGCTCACAAACACTTTGTCATTCTCCTCAAATACTTCCTGTAGTAAATTGTGAAGAACTGTATTTTCTTCCTGGTCTATAGATACATCCCAATGGAAAGTTTTTATCTTATATTTTCATATCCAAAAACAAAGCGTTCACAGTTCCATTTATTATGTATTTAGTGTTAAGCAGTGGTCTTAATTTTGAAACCGTTTGTTTCGGATCCTGCATATACGCATACGCCTCCGCCGTCTTGTAGGCGCCTGTCAGCCCTAAACAGGTTGTATCCCGGCATAGAGATCAAAGTGTCTGGTATATTTTTGTTAAGCCATGTCTCCGTAATTAGTAGGAACGTTGGTTTTTCTTTGGCAATCATTGCATGGATTTCTTGTAGTTTAGGACGAATGGATTAAATGTTTGTGTAATAGAATGTTATGTCTGTAAGTGGACTTCTTAGTTTTTTTGTTGGGTTTGATGGTTAGGATGGACGGGTCCGAGCGATTTTTTTCAATGAACGATGAATACAAGATATCAACCTTGTTTCGTTTTCGCTGGCCCACCCGGTATATTAATCACTTCAACACGACAAACTACACATTTTAAATGTGATGCTCACCCATTATCAGTCTAAATGGCCCCACACACTACGTTTTTTCTCGTCTGTTTTCATCGCCGCGATAAAATACGACGATCTAAAACCGAAGTCTGTGGTAGAAAACCGTCGTGTCTCATCGTCGGTTTAAAATTCACTCCGAGCTTGACTTTTGGCACGACGTTCAACATTTTGTTCCAAAACTGTTGCATGTGGGTTCAACTGCCAAAAAATCGCGTAGTGTGTGGTGAAAACAGGCTAACCATGAAACACGACGTTGTTAATCGTGACGATGAAAACCAACGAGACAGAACGTAGTGTATGGGGCCCTTTACAGTAACTGTTCGACCCTCAGATAAGTCAGATATTTAGATTACCCAATCCCTTCCTATTCTCTGAGTCATCGAACCGTCATGTCATCGCTATTCAGTTAAACGGTGCGGTGCCGTACAAACATAATTTGTATTTTCCCAAAACACATAAAAAAATATGAGACACTACAGAGGCAATTCCCAAACCTTTAAGCCTGGGATCTTCTTCCTCTTCATGTGCTTTTGGTGACAGTTCAATACTTATTTGAGAAATGGTTTCTTGTGGCAACCGTTCTTGTTGCTTATAGGCTTCTTGTAATTTCTCAATTGAGATTCTGGAGTAATGAGTGTTTGATTTGGTGCACTAGAGTGTCCAGCATACATTTTGAGAGGCATTTTATTCACTGGCACTGAAACGCTTCTGTTGAACTTTGAATTAACCTGTAAAGGTTTTTTTTTTTCTCTCAGGCCCTAAGAAGGGATCTTCCAATAACTGTTCAGCAGACATTTTAGTAGAGCCAGCAGTAGCTCCTGATTCGAAAACCCTCAAAAAAAAGTTGTAGTTTCCTTTGAATTTCCCGGAATTTCAGGATGAGCTTTATGATATCCTACTTTAAAAAGAGTTACCTGTGGAGCAAGGTTGTTTGAGAGAGGTAGGTTGCCTAGGCTGGGACTCTGTAATAAATAGAGGTACATCCTCTATCTCTATTGACGTCCCCTCTCTATTGATTTCGAAAAGAGAGAAGAAGACAAAGAGAACGATTTCTATCCGTTACAAAGTCCTAGCTCTGATAACTTTATAACGTCATCTGGAGTGTCTCAACATAATGCAAACCTCCATAAGGCACCCCAGATGCATCATCAAGTTACCCATCAACTTCAGGAACCTTGCCTTTCAAGATCCCAACAAGGTACAACCCATTAAACAAACATCTGCTGGTGCAGCATAATTATCCACACTCTCCTCTTTCAACAATTCCAATCGTGAATTTCTGTACAGGGTGGCCCAAATTTGAGCCTCATCATTGGGATCTCGGTAACCCTAAGGGATACGGGGTCGGTAAAATTATGGCAAAGTTGCGCAATTTTATGATCAATATAGAATGCCGTTTTGAAACTAGAAAGATTCCGAATACTTCCGGAGATATTCGGAAAAAACCGAAATTTTATAAAATCGTTTTTATTTTTTCCCGGGCTTATTTAAAAAGCAATTTTAAAATAAATGTCCACTTCATCATTGTCACTTTTTTCCCTTTAGAAGATGGTGGCTACTTAATTTAAAATTCGACGTTTCGTCTCAGGCGGCCATCCTCAACTTACGTTTTTTAAATACGGACCTAGATTTTTTACTTGCGATTTTGTTATCTTTGGACATCCTTAAATCGATACTGTTTATAATTTTTCAATAACACGGTAAAAAAAGCAGGTCCATATTTAAAAAAAAATAAATTGATGATGATTCCAGAGGAACGAAACGTTGGATTTCAAAGGACATCGCACACATCTTATGGGTATTCGGGGACCGGTCGATTTTTTTAAAAATTTGGTATGTTGTAGTACTAGTGAAAATAAGTATTTTTCATCATTGCGCAAAATCTCTAACTATACAGGGTGACCCAGTAAAGTGGGTCCGAAAATCATTGCCAAGCCTTTCATTTATTGATGTTGGCACGCATTGCAAGCTACATATCGGGATTTTTTTTTCTATTTCGCAAATAAATAGTCTAGATAAGCCTAATATATTATACAGGGTGGCTAACCTTACGTATTCTTTTAGAAATACTGCACTATTCTTTAGTAATAGTGTTACGGAAAAGGTCGTGCTGGAATTAATTTGCCCGTAACTTTTCCAATTTTTGTCTGATTTTAGAAAATCTGGGGGCGGATTACGAACTCTCGATTCGAACCGAAACCGCCATGGATTTCGAACGCACTCCATGCGAATGCATCAGAATGCGTTCGAAATCAATGGCGGTTTCGGTTCGAATCGAGAGTTCGTAATCCGCCCCCTGGTCTCAAAATAAAGCTTACATCACAGAGGGATGTCATAAAATCTGAAAAAATGACAAATCTCATAGAATTCGTGTGAAATATCGCCTTTTTTGGCCAGACATCGTCAATAATTTACATCTGAGGAAGCAAATAATACTCGTAAGATTACAAAGACATGTTGGATGGACATTTGAAATCTGTGTTTAACACAGAATGTTGTGACTAGTGCAAAATATTGAAAATGCCCTACATGAAAGTATTCAAAGAGAAAACCTCCAACTTAGGGGTGGTGGGGTGGGCCTTAAGTCGATTTACATGAAAATTATATTAATTTTTCTATTCTCACTGTTGAGTAGGTATTCATGAACTAAAACTTTCCGAATATATCTAAATATTTTCGGGGTTCACACAAGATAAGTAAGCAGAGATTTTCTGTTTGTATCATTTTTGTTCTCCCCTGGGCTGGATGGAGGGAATCCAGTATTGGGCACATACTGCACATGCAAAGTTATGGCGTTGTTAGGTACTTTAGCTACGCTTGACATGAGAACAATGTGAAGTATCCATCAAATACGTTACTTATATTAGGGCCGGTTTATCAATAACGAGTCATTTCCGTGATTTGTCAATTTTTTGGTAATATTTTTTTTTTTTCAAAATAGAAATATATGGATTGATTGATGAAGATGAAGATTTCTACAGTTTCGTAGGAAAACGCCTCATATAATCCGCCAAAGGATTAATCCTCTCGAGAAATACGATGACTAGGATTTCTCTACAAAGGATTAAAAGTTCATGTCTGACCTCGTGCACCCTATATTTCGCTTATACAGGGTGGGCCACCGAAAACTTACAATGGCTATAATTTTTGAACCAAAAAAGATATTGAAAAAATAAAAAATACCGTTTTTGTAAAATCAAGGCGGAATACACATGACGTATTTTTCAAACCACCCCGACCTACCCCTTAGGCGCCACCCCTACTCGCTTCAAAATCTTTAATGGCAACACCCCACTTGTGGCACCTTTTTGGAAAGCTCATGAAAAATGCTAAACGATGGTCATAAAATTTTTAGGGTGACATTAGAAAACTACCCGTCAAATGAAAAAAATTGATAGAAATAAATTTTACAAAAAATAGTTATTTTTGTATCAAGGGCGCGAAATGCTACTTTGGTGATCGAGATCTGATTTTTTTAACAAGGCGCAGCCGAGTTAAAAAAATAGTCGAGATCAATAGTTGAAAAAGCACGTAGTGCACGAGTGCCTTTTTCAGTTAAAAACGCATGAGTGCAAATTTGTCGAAAATTATAAATATATTTCCATTGCACGAGTTGTATTTGATGAGAGAATTTCATAAATGTCAAAACACCAGTTTTCGCACCAGTTAGTATGCAATTATCTGATAATTTGCAGTAGTGCAAATTATCGCGTAATTACAATCTGATTGGTTCAAAACATATCAATTTATTGTTGGAATACCAGTTTTGACAGATGTATAAAATTCTCTCTGTAATTCTCTCTAGTTAAACAAATGGAAAAGAGAATTTTCGCTGTAATTCTGAAAATCGTCACTTGTCTTAGGGGGTTTCTAACACATGAGTGGAATAATCGAATGTAATACCACAAGAGGTTTCAGGATTACCGGATAATACTTTTACCTGTCACGAAACGCGTTACGCAGGTGTTGCTGGTAACGCGTTGAGTGTCAGGTAAAAGTATTAGGTGATCCTGAAACATCGAGTGGTATTCAAAAGGTTATACAACGAACTAAACTTTAATAATTTTTATTATTAATAATAGCAAATTAACAATATTGCCACCAAGCGCGATAATCCCAAAAGGCTTATCACTTATTAAGCCTCTCGTGTCATATGGGAATAATGTACAGTGAGTTGTATAATCGCTGTAATTTTGAAAATTGTCACTTGTCTTATGGGATTTCTAATACGTGAGTGGAATAATCATTGAAAGTTATCCTGCTGGAACTTTTGTGTGTTTCGAAGAACCATATACCTCCAATAGGTTATTTATAATAGACAAACGACAATAGTCACTTATTGTGAAGGTCGTAAATAAAATGTTGTATATCACATGTACGGTAAGGCACATTACAATACTCGTGTGGTTACCACGACTCGGTCTACGACCTCGTTGTGGCAATATTCCCCACTCGTTACTGTAATGAAGCTCATACCGTACTAGTTGTATAAATATCTATTATCCATTTATTCATTACAAACACTACAGATTTATATCCAGTTACAGAGTAGGGTAGAAGACTAACCTAAGTGAAAGTAAAAATATGAAGAGTTACTTAACATTAAAATCTACATTTATTTCCTGTTCTACATGTCGGAGTATAAAATTCAATTTGGTTTAACAAACACGGAGCATTTACCATGTTATTTAATATTTTATACAGAAATATAATTGTAGAAACTTTCCTCCTGCCTTCAAGCGTTTGTATATTATGGGCTTTCATGATTTCAATTTTTGATATATGCATTTCATATAGCCCTGTTTCCTTATAGTGTGAATAACTCAAAAATTTATTTTGAATTTTGCCAATACTATATTTAGGGTTCTCATAACACAGGCTCCATATTATAGAACAATTTTCTTATAAACTCCTGATGTATAAAAAATACAGAGTTTTAACACATATGTATTGAGCTCTTTGCAATTATTTCTGACAATAAATCCATTCATTTTGGATGCCCTACTTGTTATGTCATGTATATCACTTCTGAATGTATAAGCTAGGTGTCAAATATTACCCCGAGATCCCGCATTTCTGCAACCCTTGCCAGTACCCTTTTGGTCATTGTATACTTATAGTTAAAATACGTTTTTCTTCTACTAAAACTAAGCACCAAACATTTGTCAATATTAAATTGTAATTTATTTTTCATTGACCATAAACTTATTTTGTCCAAATTTTTCTGGATCTCCTGACAGTTATTGTGGTTGACTACGTTTACTTCATGACTTGTATTCGGATACTAAGTGGATTGGATTAATAATGGGGATTAATAATCCTGAAATAACCACCCAGGATTAAAGAGTTTGTCCGGATCGGAGTACTTAAAATAATAGTAGATTATACTACGAGTCAATAATGATAGCTATTATGCCCGAGGATTATTACGAACTGAGCCGCGTTAGCGGCGAGGGAGTAACATTCCGAGGTAATAATAGCTATTATTGCGAGTAGTATACTCTACTTTATTTACGACAAATTAATTTATTTGAGATTTTCAATGAACAAAAACAATACAAATCCACAAGCACTACACGTTTGACACTGACACTTTTGTGGAATAATGACCATTAATCCCGCTACTCGTCATTAATCCCTGGAGGAATAACATATGTCATTATACTGCCAAAATCACAAATATAATACGCACATTATACATTAGTCGTAAATATATAAATAATCGGAGTAGTAACCCCTGACAACAGCCCGTTGGCATTTTTACGTTTCCTAGACCGTGAACGCTACTGGCTACGCTGATGAGCTATGAAATGTACTGCGCGCCACACATTCTGTTTCCTAGACAGTGGGCGCAACAGTGGGTGACTCAGGTGACTGATACTGATTTAAAAAAAAAAAAGTTAGGTTTACTTCCATGCTCGATAGCGTTTGGTTGATTTTTATACATATTGACTGATCTGATCTTTTTTGATCTCTTCTTTTTTTTCTCAAAAAGTTCCAAGTTTGAACTAGTGCCTGTTTTGCCCTAGTGCCCGCAGGTAAACTTCTATTTGCGCTTACGCTACTTGTTTTTCTTTCCTTATTTTTAGCATTGTGCTGACAAACGACAAACCCAATCCTTATATTATATATTTTATCATAGAAAAGCTTAACAGCCATATTGGCTATTGACATCATTAAGAGATTCGAGGTGATTTCAAGAAGCATTGTGAAACAATTGGTACCATCGTCACCAAAAGTAACTGGGACAACATCACATTAGCTCTTGTCCTATTATATGAATTTCATTGTCAAATATTTGTCAAACTATGCATCAAATGCATTGAAATGAATGACAGTAGAATTAGGCCAGGAGATTATTATGCATTATTTGTGTCCCAGTTACTTTTGGTGACGATGGTACATAGCGTCGAAATCTCAGCTTTCCTGAAGTTGTAATTTTGCGAGTGACTATTCCCATTCCGTGTCAAATTTCTTTGTCTAGGGGTTTTAAACTCAATTTCTATCATGAGTGGAGGATGGTGTGTATCAATGCCGACAAAACTGAAAGTACTTTCATATACCCTACATTTACTATTAGTTACAACAACATCAAGTAAGCGGTTATTTCCATTTAGTACCCGATTCATCTGGTGTCAATCAGGAAAATTCAAAAACATATTTATCTGTCGATCCCTGAAGTTACACCACATAATAGTCGTTTAAGTGGCTAATATTAAGATTTCCCACCAATATGATTATTTCTGGTAGGTAAATACATTCTTGATTTTCAATATATGAGAAAGAAGGAATAGATGATCTTTCTTCTCTGTCTAATAGACCAACACTAAAATATAAATAAAGTTAACATCATATACGACGAAGACTTTAGTCCCTAACAAATCTATGCATGACACATTAAAATCTAAATTCAATTTACAAGTTTTGTAGGTTTTTTTGACTGCCATGCCAGTGAGACACCACCACCACGCATATTATCTTCCCTGCTTCGACATTTTAAAATGGTAAAGGACCCATACAATTCGCTATGTTAGTCAACCATATGTTTCGCTTAGAGCAGTGGTTCCCAAACTTTTTTCTTCCGCGCCCCCTTTCTGAAATCAAGAAGTGATCGCGCCCCCCTCCCTTCCTTTCTCCATTATACAGAAACATTTTTTTTACTTATTGTAACTCGTCTGAAAAGAGACGCTTTCGGGTGCTCTTAGAACATTTCACACCCGTCAGTGACTTGTTAAGGACCATTCACACACATCAGTTCCATATCAGTGCTGCGTCAGTTCAGTATCAGGGCTATTCGTGCTTCATCAGTAGTGACAATTTACAGTTTACACATATCCGTCTGTAGTCCGTACCATGCTTTCAGTGAAATGTCCGAATTCAGAGATCAAACGCAAATTCCAATCGATTTCCGTCAGTGAAATACACAAAATATCGTTGCCGACTTAAATAAAAAACACGGAACTGACACTGACGCAGCAGTGATGGTAAAAAACGTCACTGCGCCGGACTTGTCTAAACAGGTTCATTGGAGACTAGGCAACGATATTTTATTTTTCACTGCCACTGATACTGATCTGAAACGGCACTGATACGGAACTGATGTGTGTGAATAGTCCTTTATACTCCATGCGTTTTGCACTTGAACGCTTGAAACCGAACGGGTCAAACTGTAGCCGGAGTACTTCGAAGTAACTCGGGAGCGCTCAACGGATGGCACCCGAAAGCAGTTCTGAACTTTGGAAGGGGAGGAATGGGCATGACCTTAGACAAGGAAAGAGAGAGGACGCGTAACATCCTTTACCTGCACTAGCGGCTAGTTGTGACCGTTTACCACCAAATAATGGCGACAATTTTTCGTGGTGCCACTATGTGAATTTTACTTCAAACTAACATTTTTGTGATATTCAGCATGGTGGATTGCTAGCATATTGCTGCAAAACCCGCAGAGAAAAAAAAGTCGACGGGATTACATTTAACAGGCAAAAAACAATATGCTTTCTAGGTTATGTTATGAAAAAAGCAGACATTTTTTGGTGGCAAACTGCTTCATTTTCACCTGCTGTGATACGAGTCCCCTCTCTTTCCTTGTCTAAGGGCACGACAGTGGGCAGCGAGCGTGCGCTGTAGCAATTATCGCATGGCAAAGTTTGGCTTAGGTATGCGCTGTTGCAGGATTGTAGACATCTTTTTTTAAATTTTAACTGATTTTTTTATTTTAAATCTTAAAACTTGTATTAATTTTCAAGAAGACTCACGCCCCCCTTAATGTTGCTCCACGCCTCCCCCCCCCCCAGGGGGGCGCGCCCCCCAGTTTGGGAACCGCTGGCTTAGAGCAATTACATCACATTCATTTTCCGTTAACATCACTGAATGAAAAAAGTCCACTGTTTCACTATTAAGTCTACGCTCATGTTGATAAGCGACAGTGAAAGCTATTTCTTCTTCGGTAGAAACCCTATCATCATTAACTGCACTCAATTGCCCATTATCGTTCACCTCTCTGCTAAAAAAAATTATGGGGTTAAGTAATTTGTTTGTTGCTGAAGTCTTCCGATTCTTTGCATATACAGGGTGTCCCACGGTGGATGGCGTATTAGACGTTTATGGAGAACTAAAAAGCGAATCATTTTGAAAATTTGGCAAGCGGGATAAACGACCATAATCTACACTTTAAAAATATTTTTGTTTATGCGGTGTTGTCGCTCCTACTCTAAACCAGTGGCAACATCGCTATTTTAAATGGAACACCCTGTATGTGATTGCATATTTGGATTGTAAAATTCTGAGCAGATTTCATGTGATATACCCTATACCTAAGTTCAACTGTTTTGGAAATATTGACAGTTGAAAATTGACTTTTTGCAACTTTGACAGGCTGTAAAACCTAAACGGTTAATTTTAGAGGAAAACCGATTTCACATTCCTATCTTAGATTTTTACAAACTATCATTTGACACCAACTTTGAATTTAATCCATGATCAAAAATTCCAATTAAATTTGGTCTCCGGTTAAATTCAAAGTTGGTGTCAAATGAGAGTTTATGAAAATCTAAGCTAGGAATGTAAAATCGGTTTTCCTCTAAAATTAACCGTTCGGGTTTTACAGCCTGTCAAAGTTGCAAAAAGTCAATTTTCAACTGTCAATATTTCCAAAACAGTTGAACTTAGTATAGGGTATATCACCTGAAATCTGCTCAGAATTTTACGAACAATCTAAATATGCAATCACATACAAGGTCGCTTTTTAGTTCTCCATAAACGCCATTCACCGTGGGATACCCTGAATACAGGACACGACGAATTTCGGGCCGAATGATTTTCTTGGAGTAAGTTTGACCACTTACAATTAGGACCAATTAAGAGAATCTGACTACTATTATGGACACCACCACATTTATGACAACAGTCACTGGCTGAGCAGTGGTTTGACAACATGGCCAAATAAATAACACTTGAAACCCATTGCTACATTTGTATACTCCTGGACATGCAGGGCAGAGGTCGAATACCATGTTATTATTTGTAAAGATAATTTGTGGAAATTAAAGTCATCTTTGTAAAACTAGTTTCGGTACCTATAACCGACAAAAATTCTCCCTTTATTATTTGTAATGAGCCACCTGAATGACCGGACGAGTCTGAAATATCCAATTTTTTTTGTTGTTTCTGCAGTCTCTTTTGGTCACATATTTGAACTGGTCCTGTACATGTGTCTAGAATATCAGGATTATCAGCAACAAATTCATTAATGAATGTTCCTGGTGTATGCCCTTTAAAAACTCTTGTTATCTTTATCAATGGATACAAATTGAAAATATTTTTTTTTGTTAGCATTTTCAAGGGTTTCCTTCAATTATTTCTGCTGAGAGGCATCTTGATTGATATTCTATTATGACACTTCCACTCTGTAAAAGTTTGATTCTTTTAAAATGTCCATCAACATTTATTTTAAATGATTGATTCCTGCATATTTATTACAAGTTTGTACTCGGGCTTTGTAAAAGGAAAAAGTAAAGCCTTTTCTCTGCCGACATCATTTTTTCTTCTATTTAGAGCAGTGACTAATGAAGATAGAAAAGCAATGACTTCATCCACTCAACTGATAAGCACAATGGTATCTATATTTATCAAAAATACATAACGTTTAAACCTCATATAGGTATGAATATTAATTTTCTGAATCATTGTTATACAAATACAATAAATTGTTTTAAACTGGAAATTTCTATTAGTTGCCGAGTGAGTAATTGATCAACTAAACAAAAGAAATTTTATACAAGTATACCAAACTGTTTTGTACTAAAAAAATTAAAAATGTATATTAAATGTACAATTTTTATTTAAATAAATAACATTGTAAATAATATCATACATTCAAGAAGACAATTATGAATTATTCTTTCGTCTGCACTGCCTTTACTGTTGTTTCATGGTCGATAAGAAAACCACTGTACGTAAACAACAAAAAATATCGTAGTTTTAAAATTAACTTATTTTAAATAAATAATTTAAATAAAAAAATGCTGTGTTAGGATTATATTTAGCGGATAATTATATTTTTGCTCATATGCATGGAGAGATTTGACAGAATAAGTAATAACGTGTCCTGTCAACGCTCTTCGCTCTTTCGTTTAAGATATTTATTTGTTATTTTTTTTTATTAGATGAACCCTTTTTTCCCGTTTTTTGTTCAAAAAAAAAATATAGTTTTAAGTGATAATTATTTTGTAATTTAGAATATGATTTTCTAGTCTATCATTGTTCTAGGTACTCATTTTGTAGCTTAATTTAATTATTGACGTTGATTTTTTTTATTACATTTTGGTTCCTTCAAAGAAAAATATACATAGTGCTGGCTATATTATATTATTTTTAAGTAATATTTTAGTTTGAAATTTATGTAAATGTGTGTAAATAAATAATATATATTTTTGAAAATTAAAGTATTGCCTTTTTTGATTTTGATTCCATAATAGGCATTACTTATGACAGTGTTCACAGATACACAAATATTTTCAAAAATTGAAAATAAATACACTTTTTATTGTTAGTAGTTAGTAATCCACCTAAATTTATGAACAAAAATCTCTTCTGAGTGTTTTAGGAAAAACAGTGCACCCTGAAAATCTAAGAAAATAAATGTTCTAGCGAAGAAACGGCCGGTATGCCATATACAGTCAACAACCGAATGAACCTTACGGATGTGTGAAGTGGCAGAGGGGAAAACGGAAACTACCCAATCAGAAAATTGCAGTTACGGGTCCCCAACGGACGACTCGCGTAAAGGTACATTAATCTGGCGCCAATCAGGAGGGTTTTGCCCGCATTCCTTCCACACAGGTTCATTCAGTTGTCGCACTTTACCTGCGTTATCATCTTGTTCAAGTAATTCAGTTTGTTGCAGACCAGGGGCCTTATTCTGTAAAAACGAACCGTTCGATTCGGTAGAATTTCTTCGATTGTGACGTCATTTTTGGTTTGGTTTTCGCGCTACCAAACCGAAAATGACGTCACAATCGAAGAAATTCTACCGAATCGAACGGTTCGTTCCTTACAGAATAATGCCCCTGGTCCTGGTAGATCAGGTAGATCTCCCGATTAGATGTACCATCGTCACCAAAAGTAACTGGGACAGCATTATATTAGCTCTGGTACTATTATATGATTTTTAGTGTCAAATATTTGTCAAACTATGAATTAAATGCATTGAAATGAATGACAGTTGAATTAGTCCAGGAGATTATTATGCTTTATTTGTGTCCCAGATACTTTTGGTGACGATGGTACGTTACGCTACGGTAGGTGCATAGAAGCAACATTCCTAGTACATAAATAGAACGTCCAAAAATGAATATTTCAATCGAAACAATCTTAGAATATTCATTAAACATTCGTAAAAGAACATTCCAAAAAGCACTTTGAGGGAATATTCTGAGAATATGAATGTGGGTCGTTATATTACTATTGATAATATTTAATGTTTAATAGTTTTATCATTTCACTTTCCATCGCCGCCACTGGTAAAAAAACTCCGCCGACTTGAACCCTATGGTTACAGGGATGGCCCAGTGTTCAACATTCATTAGACAGAGTTTTTACGTATGATTCTATGCACTGCAGTAAACTTTGACTTCCAGTGTTTCTTTTTTTGTTAAAATGTTTTTTCATTAATGAATTTTTTGTTAAAGTATAGGGCGGCAAATCTTATAGGCCCAGGGCGCCAAATTTTAAAATACGCCACTGTTTGTAAGCATGATAGGCAAATAGGCAAACGAGATCTAAAATCTAGATGGTTGTATGCATAAAAGCATCGGCATCATAGCCTGTGGTGCAAACACCCTACGTCAAGGCAAGAAACGACACGCTGCACATCATCACTGGTACTTTAGCGTGGTGTGGGATGAAAATAGTCAGAAAACTGGTTGTTGATGGCGATTTGTACCTATCAAAACCGCTGTGACTGGTTTGTGATTTCTGTGGAACGTGTAAGTTTTTAGGCGGCGGTCTGATATTTGGACGAGAATCAAGGTTGTTTGAAAGAGGTAGATTGCCTGATAACTTTTATGTCGTCATCTGGGATGCCTGAGCATAATGCAAATTTCCATTATATCCTCCTGATAACGTCATCTGTTTACCAGTTCACAGGCTATTTTTCGCGACATAATTTTTCCAAAGAATATTACTGATGATAAGCCAACATAATCGAACATAATCTTTGGAAAAATTATGTCGCGAAAAATAGCCTAACCTTTTAACTTTAATGTCGCAGTGTCATGCATCCGTTTTCCGACGTCCGATGGTACGACGGACCCCCTATTGGTTGAAAAATTTCCCGCCACTTTTCATCCGAATATTTTCAACTTTTTTTCCGACGTCGTACAAATAGGGCTGTAAAAGTAACGAAAATTTTAATAGTCGTACGTATTCGTTACTTTTGAGATTGATATTCGTTACTCGTTACTTTCGTGCTTTAGATACCATGCAAAAGAGTAGAAAAATGACTTTCCGATTATCGGATTATCGAATAAAGTATTGCCGGGATTTGTATTCGGTAATAATCAATATAAATATAATCTTTGGTAAATGTTCAAAAAAAAAAAACAAAAACCGTAGATATGTGACTGATGCGAGTAACGAAAGGCGGCCAGCAGTAACGAATCTGTACTTCGAATCCGAGAGAATATTCGTTACTCAGTACTATGCTCAGTAACGAATACATACGGTTTGCAACAGCACTAGCACTACGTACAAACTCAAATAGCAATTTTTTTTTAGGCTGGCCGTCCATTGGATGCGTAGTCGTATGTGATTAATCGGACGACTTTGATCGTACGAATGTAAACGACTGCACCTCGTCCATTAGCAACGATTTCTGGTTGATAGTTGATAAATAAAATAGATAGTTTATTTCTTTATTTTGTAGCATATGTTCAAGTGTGGCCTTTGTGTTGGTAGTGTTTAGATAAGAGTCATTAAAATGGACTTTGACAGTATCCATTTTTTGCGCAACCTTCTTCCACAATTTGCGTTGGACATCTCTAGCATGATATCTGCTGTCTGCTCTCATATCCCATAATGCTTTTCTTTCTCTCACCTCGCAAATAAGGTTCCCGCAATCAATAATTATCCACAATATGTAAAAAACTAAAAGCCTGCACTGGCTTTAATTGCAAATACTGACCGAAAGTCGTTTGAAAACGTCCGACAAATTCCATTCAACTGGGACCAGTCGTTGGTCGCATAAAATCGGATCTAGTCGTGCGATCGAATTCGTGTGCAGTGGATGAACGTTCTATTTATTTTTATGTGAAGGGATTAGTCGGACGTATACGGACTACTACGCACGACCGCAAAGTCGTACGACTACGCATCCAATGGACGGCCAGTCATTACACACTTCGGTTTTAGAACGACGTGTTTCATCGTGGCGATGAAAACCGTCGTGCTTCATCGTAGTCTATGGGGCCCTTTAAAGGAGTTGGAAAAAATCTGACCCCCACTTGCGAGCCTCGATTTTCAAGAGAAATTACCGACAATATAAAGCCATACATTTGAAAACATATACCACAACTTTACGCCCTAGTGTCTAACTTAGTTCACAACCTAGGGTGTAAAGTAAAACCACATTTTTAGTGCCTAAAAAGGGCAGCAAAGGCTTTTATGATATAAAATTTCATACTTGTGAGTATTTATTTCATGTTTGCGAAGAAATTTTTAAACATTTAGGGCAGGTATTATAAAACTATTTTAACAGAATAACTAGAAGTTAACTTCTCGAATGACGTTACTACTCATGGTAATTCCAGAAGTTAACTTTTAGTTATCTGTCAAAATAGTTTTATAATACCCGCCCTCAATAAACTTTTTTGCTGTTGTGAATTACTTTACGCAATAGTGCGGGAAATCTATTTTCACGTCTTTTGAACAGTGCGTAAAGTAAGTACTTTATGCGCGGTAGTAGAAAAAAAAAATTGTTAGCTAAAACCAAAGGCAACTGTTATTATTTCAATCGAGCCAAAAAATAAAGTTTTCACATCCTGCATAAGTTTATTTGTTTTAGATTCTTAAGTTATTTTCGACTATATCTCCCTACCCCCAACTACTCAACCTATGACAAACTCAAAAACTGTTTCAAAATCACAAAAAAAAGCGCATATTTTTATTTTATTTTTTTCTAAGAAGTACCTATGGTCAAAGTTTACAGCTACGGTTCAGAGAAAATTGAAGAAAATCAAATCAATGTATTTTCCTATTTTTTTTTTGACAGAAATACTACCTGTCAAAATGGTTTTATATTTTTATGTCATTCTTTAGTCCAAAACAAACGTATTTTATTTTTACTTGACGAAAATCGGTTAATAAATAAGAAAGTTACGATTTTTTTCAATAATAGCACCAGCCGCCATCTTTAATTCATCATGGCGGAAAAAGCAAGCCTCCTAGGAGGTGTAACTTTTTAATAAGTACTATTAATGGGTACTATCACCTGTGAAAAAATCAGCTTGATTGCAAAAACTTCTCCTAAAGGCCATTTTTTGAGCTAACTGCCCTGGCCTATGAGGGGGTGATAGTTTTGAAGTGAAACTTCGGGCTGATATTTTTGCGAGAATGGAGAGTGATTTAAAAGATGCGTCACGCTTAAGGTACGATTTGTTAGGAGAGTACGCGTCGCGCGTCGCACAACTGACAACGTGAACGTCGTCATTGGTTTAGGTATGACGTACACCCGTTGTCTCACGTCAGAAGACGGGTGTACGTCATGCCTGGGCCAATGACGACGTTTACGTTGTCAGTTGTGCGTCGCGTACTATTCTAACATACCGTACCTTTAAGGTACGGTTTGTTAGGGCATTGCGCGACGATTAGTCTGTGAGACGACCGCATTTTTCCTACCCCGATCGAGTTATGTGTCGACACTATTATCAATATACTGGGTGAATCCGAAAGTGAGGTTTTTTTTTTAACGGGATATATATCTCACCAAAATAAGTTGTTTGGCAAAAAATTGTTTATACAAAAAATTTAAGATAACGGAGTTACAGGTATTTCAAGGTCTTAAGAAGACTCCAGGGTCCTTATTCTCAAAACATGGGAGCAGTATTCTTATGAGAACGAAGGTCCTATCTTCGCCGCCTTATTTGCCCATACTCATGTTTGCATAACACTGACAAAGACCAGATCAATCGTTCTCATGAGAACGCTGTTCCCCAGTTTCGAGAATAGGCATCCAATTATAAAACATTTTGCTTACATTTTCTCGGAAAAAAGCAGTTATTTATCCAGCATAATGAGTTTTTTTCCATAATAGATAATCTACAGTTGCATTATTCCATCAGAAAAATCAATCAAAAACTCCTTTTTCCATTTTCAACTTAATTATTTTTATATCTTCAAATACCTGTACCTCCGTTATCTTAAGTTTTTTATGTAAAAAAATTTTTGCCAAACAACTTATTTTAGCGAGATATATACCCTGTTAAAAAAAAAGCCTCACTTTCAGATTCACCCTGTATAGTATTATGTGCATCTATTAACCTGTATTCCTGCCTGAGAGCAAATGCTGCCGGAAATATCTTTTAACAAATTATTAACAAATTGAAAAAAACGTAACACTACCCCCATCGAGTTATGCCCTAAGTAGGGTATCATATTGAAGGTCTCGATGTCCCCTATCTGAAAAGTCGATCCTGCCTCGTGAGAACTTGCCGGAAAAGGGTGGCAGGACAGCTTATTGAGGCAAGGGCCCGCGGTCTCTGCTTTGACACCTATCAAGCTTTGCACTAAATGATGTGTCAAATTAAAGGTGTCAATAAGTTGATTTAAGGTCTGTTCGCACAGAAATCACAAAACCAGTCAGAGCGAATTTCATTGGTTGGAAACAGTCAGGTGGTCAATTTTTGACCCTTCGCAAATATAGAAACGTATGTAGATTGTTCCTAAATCTGCGAAAAGTCACAAGTTAGGGTGGTCAATTTTTGACCCTTCGCAAACATAGAAACGTATGTAGATTGTTCCTAAATCTGCGAAAAGTCACAAGTTAGGGTGGTCAATTTTTGACCCTTCGCAAACATAGAAACGTATGTAGATTGTTCCTAAATCTGCGAACAGCCACAAGTTCTAATTTTTGGCCATTCGCAAAGTTTCGTATGCGCATATTTTCATTCGCTTTTCTGCGAGCGGTATTCTAGTCGCCTTATTCGGTTTGCGTATTCGTTTTTCTTGTGTCAAGTGGGGATGTTAGGTTGTTTTTGTTTGTAAGATTTTTGATAGCGATTTTATTATTGGATTATTGTGTATCTACTATCTCTGTATCTGGGAGGGTGGTATTTCAGGTATGCTACAACACTTAGGGTGGGTATTATAAAACTGCTTTGACAGTTAACTTGAAGTTAACTTTTTGAATTACATGTAATTCCAGAAGTTAACTTTAAGTTAACTCTTTTTAGTAGTTTTATAATACCCGCCCTTAGGCCACAATTATGCCCATTGTACGCCTCCACAAGAGGAGAGGTCATCATTAGTTCGTCATCCAGCCTAGCGATTCTACGTAGGCGATGACGTCGCCGAAGGCGGTGCCTCTGATCTCTTCTAGTGATGGGTACGATTGGCCTAATCTGGCTCTGCGTATTGGCGAAAGAGCAGTACAGTCACTATCGTCTCATCTTCTTGATTACAAGGTGTATCTACTATAATACGGAAAACTTGACGAATGTGCTGGCAATTCGTAATTTGGAAAACGCAGAGATACGAAATCGACATAACCACTGTGATCCATTCCTAGAGCTAAACCAAAGGTCCTGTTTCTCAATAGCGAGTTACCTCCGGGTTGGTTTTAACTCCAGGTTAAACGTGTTCAGTTGCAATGTTTACCCTGGAGTAATGCTTAACCCGGGGGTGACTTGCTATTGAGAAACCGGCTCAAAGACAGTTTATTAAAGGGTGTTCATTTGTACTTGTTCTACCTGCTCGAAAAATCAGGAAGATCTGCTATGAGCTGCTATTTATGAGCTTATATGAGACAAATGAACTTTGATTTGCCATTAAGATCTGCTTGAAGCAGGAAAAGCAGTACGAATTACAAATAAACACCCTATTAATATGTTCTGATTGCCGAAAGAGCTTGTTAGATATTTGGTTGAATGTTTAGAACCTCATACACGTCTGGCACAACGACCAACAGATTTAGATGTATTTTCTAAAGTAGGAAATTAATTTTATTTAGAAGGTTGTTTTGCAATGTTTGTTATAGAGTTCGGTACAATGCGGTACTACTCATGGGTCTTGATTATGCGTTGAAATTTTTCGCAAGGCGTAGCTATCAACCGGATTAGCTGTAGCTTGCTTATCACATACTTCACAAGGTTTCTTTTGCTTCTCACTGGCATTTGCATTCCTTTTCTTCAAGTTTTTGTCACTGCTTTCTTCCATGATTTACCACTATCGTAAACATCCACAATCCTTCAAAATTAATTCAAAAAGACAAAAAAACGTCAAAAATTTGTCAAACATTCTAAAATTGCCGACGTTGTCAAATCAACCATACGTATGTTTACGAATTCGCAATTTACGTTTATCCATTTACGCACACCGGTCAAAAATGGGTTTATAGATACGTATACGTTTACTTTTGTTCGCAAATCTTCGAATACGCAATTTAACGTATATTGTCAAAAATTGACCCCCTGATTTTTGGCCGTTCGCAAAGTTTCGTATGCGCATATTTTCATTCGCTTTTCTGCGAGCGGTATTCTAGTCGCCTTATTCGGTTTGCGTATTCGTTTTTCTCTTAGAGCAGGTTTTTCTTGTGTCAAGTGGGGATGTTAGGTTGTTTTTGTTTGTCAATTTGTTTGATAGCGATTTTAATATAGGATTATTGTGTATCTTCTACCTCTGTATCTGGGAGGGTGGTATATACCTAACGTATGCTACAGCACTTAGGCCACAATTATGCCCATCGTGCGCCTCCACAAGAGGAGAGGCCATCATTAGCTCGTCACCCAGCCTAGCGATTCTACGTAGGCGATGACGTCGCCGAAGGCGGTGCCTCAGATCTCTTCTAGTGATTGGTACGATTGACCTAATCTAGCTCTGAGTATTGGCGAAAGAGCAGTGCAGTCACAGAGAATGTGCTCTATCGTCTCGTCTTCTTGATACAAGGTGTATCTACTATAATATGGAAAACTTGATAAATGTGCTGGCAATTCGTTATTTGGAAAACGCAGAGATACGAAATCGACGCAACCATCGACATAACCGCTGTGATCCATTCGTAGAGCTAAACCAAAGGGCTTTTCTCAATAGCGAGACACCTCCGGGTTGGTTTTAACTCCAGGTTTATCGTGTTCAGTTGCAATGTTTACCCTGGAGTTATGCTTAACCCGGTGGTGACTTGCTATTGAGAAACCGGCCTAAAGACAGTTTATTAAAGGGTGTTGCTTGTTGCTTGTTCAACCTGCTCGAAAAATTAGGAAGATCTGCTAGGAGCTGCTATTTATGAGCTTATATGAGACAGGTGAACGCTGATCTGCTGCTGAGATCTGCTTGAAGCAGGAAAAGCAGTACAAATTACAAATAAACACCCTATTAATATGTTATGATTGTCGAAAGAGCTTGTTAGATATTTGGTTGAATGTTTAGAACCTCATACACGTCTGGCACAACGACCAACAGAATTAGATGTCTTGACTAAAGTAGGAAATAAATGTTATTTAGAAGGTTGTTTTGCAATGTTTGTTATTCAGTTAGTTTAATGCGGTACTACTCATGGGTCTTGATTACGCGTTGAAATTTTTCACAAGCTGTAGCTATCAACCGGATTAGCTGTAGCTTGCTTTTCACATACTTCACAAGTTTCTTTTGCTTTTCACTGGCATTCGCACCCCTTTTCTTTTAGTTTTTGTCACTGGCTTTCTTCCATAATTTACCACTATCGTAAACATCCACAATTCGTCAAATTTAATTTAAAAAGGCAAAAACACGTCAAAAATTTGTCAAACATTCTAAAATTTCCGACGTTGCCAAATCAATTATACGTATGTTTACGAATTCGCAATATCTACGTTTATCCATTTACGCACACCGGTCAAAAATGGGTTTATAGATACGTATACGTTTATTTTTGTTCGCAAATCTTCGAATACGCAATTTAACGTATATTGTCAAAAATTGGCCCCCAGGAAACTAGTTTCAACCAATGAAATTCACTCCTTCTGGTTTGGGATTTCTGTGCGAAGAGACCTTGAATCAACTTATTAATGGCCGTTTCCACCAATAAAGCTCTAAGCTGAGAATATCTAAGCGTCCCTTAAAACGTAAGCACCGCTTAATTAAATTTGCATTCCACCACCGCCTTTCTGATGAATCTTAACTAAGTGCTGTTTAGCTTTGGCAACCTTGCTTTTGTTCGCCATCATAACCTCAAACTTGGCTTTGTATAGTGGTTTGATGGAATTTTGAAGTCCAGAAAATAAATAATGTTTTGAAATTATTGACGATAGATTCGTGGTTTGAATAAATAAAAATAAATTGGTCACTTTTAATTTGTGATTTACAATACCTAGCGACAACACGTCCGTTCAACAATGAATGAAAATGGAAAAATAAGAGCTGGAAATTACTCGGGAAATTATAGGTACTGCCCAAAAAAAAGATCTTCTGATAAACCTTTCGGCAAAGTACAAACATATAATAAAAAACAAGAAAACGGGTGCAGTATCGGTTTCAGAAAAAACAAAAATTTGGCGAAAATTAGCCAATGAGTTTAACACAATCACTCCAAATTCACCTATAGGAAATTCTAAGGACGCTCCAATTTGTTCTAGAAGTTGCAACACAGTGGGTTTTGTCAATCTGAATCTGAATCTTCAAAAAACGTTAGATTGTCCATCTCCTCAAAATGATTATTTTTATCATAAATTTTTCTGGGGATAGGTACCACATCTTCAAACAAATCCAATACTTCCAAATCATCTTAGGTATATCCATTTTTCAGACAACAATTTTCTTAAACACAACATAATGCAAACTTCACCAGAAATTGGAAAATTGAGAAAATTTTATCTCAATTCAATTTTTGCCACTTTCTGTGAAGCATCAACTTTGACGTTTGCTTATGTCAACAAAGGCATGATGCAAATTGCTTGCGCATATCATTGCCACTCTGTTAAGGGAAGAATAAGCCTAGAAATTCCTGCGCTTAGTTAAGTTTATCTTAATGACACTAGGTTAGACTGGTGGAAAAGAAATTATAATATAAGCGGCACTTAACGTTAAGTAAACTTAAATCTGCGTTGGTGGAAACGGCCATAATACCTTTAATTTGACACATCATTCAGGGTAAAACTTGATAGGTGTCAAAGCTGAGACCGCGGGCCCTTGCCCCAATAAGCTGCCCTGCCACCCTTTTCCGGCAAGTTCTCACGAGGCAGGATCGACTTTTCAGATAGGGGACATCGAGACCTTCAATCTGATATCCTACTTAGGGCATAACTCGATGGGGGTAGTGTTACGTTTTTTTCAATTTGTTAATAATTTGTTAAAATATATTTCCGGCAGCATTTGCTCTCAGGCAGGAATACAGGTTAATAGATGCACATAATTGATAATAGTGTCGACAGATAACTCGATCGGGGTAGGAAAAATGCGGTCGTCTCCCTAACTATATGGACCGGTTTATTGGGTTTGCATAGGTGAGCGCGACGTACAGCGGATGTACAGCGTCATTAGTGCGTCAACATCGTGCTAAATAGATTTTGCTGACGTTTACGTTGTGGGTTGTGCGTCGCGCACCCTAACAAACCGTACCTTTAAGCCTATTTCGTTAAACGAGAGAGAATAAAAAAATAATGTAGAGAGAAGGAGAGAGAGAGCAACACCTACAATCGACAACGCAGTCCTTCATTACAAGACAGAGTAGACAGATTCTATAACGTAGAGAGCAGGAAAAAGAGAGCTATAGCTTGTTAGCTTGTATACAGGGTGTCCCACGGTGGATGGCGTATTAGACGTTTATGGAGAACTAAAAAGCGGATCATTTTGAAAATTTGGCAACCGGGATAAACGACCATAATCTACAATTTAAAAATATTTTTGACAAGCGTCTGCGGATCACACGGGGGCAACGCCACGAATACAGCTGCGTTCATAACGTTTTTGCTCCTTGTTTATTGACGCCTCCACCTCCTTGTCCTGAATCCTGATGAATATTTATTGTTATATTCTAGGATTGTTTTGCAATTTCCATTTCGTAAAATATCGATTATTATCGATAATATTTAACTAAAAATTTTAGAAAGACTGATGAGAATTAATTTTTTTGGGATGGGGTATCAAGCCCAAGCCAGAACCCGGGTACAAAAAAATAATTGATAAGTCAGGTGGAACAATCCAATGATACATGGCCCTTCGCCCTCCACAGTTGATTTGTAGGCTGTATCACAATTAAGCTGTTTCTGTAAGATTTTGAAAGACACAGTGTTTAATCTAGATTTTTAAATAATAGCTATTTATATAAATAGCATTAAATAACAAGTAGGTACCTACAATAAAGAAAGGCTTATTGTACGACTAATTTTATGACCGAGCGAGCTTGCGAGCGAGGCTATTAAATAATAAGTCAATACTCAATAAAGCCTGTTTATGTTAGCGTAATAGGTACCTACATAATGTAAATTTAATGCGTTTATGTTATGTAAATTTCCATCTTGATGATAAATAAAATAAATAATTATTGTACCATTTTTCCTTTCAACAGTTTAAACAGTTCATTTTATAAACTGTGCTCTGATGGTATCTTTTGCTCTAATTTTCTTTTCCACTCAAAAAAGTCTTCCTTATTATTAAATGTTAAATTCTTGGGGTCTAAGTTGTTTCCGTGAAAATTTTTGTAATATGTAAAACAATAATGTCTTTGCTGTCGGTAATAAAATGACAGTTTAATGGGCATCTTATGGACTTCATTATTTTTGTAGATGTATTTTTGTTGTGAATTGTGCTCTCCATGTGTTTTTTTAAGTGATAATTGCTCGAAAACTCCCTCTCATGTCATTGATAATGATAATAAGACAAACTATCGAATTATAATTAATAATTTTGTGTCAAATAAATAAAGAGGCGGTAAACAAAAATGCTAGTGAACCTCCGTTTGTCGCGTCGCGCCAAATTTTAAAAGTTTCGTTCGTACACTTTCGATCATATTCGTGGCGTTGCCTCCGTGTGATCCGCAGACGCTTGTATATTTTTGGAGATGGCTCCATTTGTGCTACTGTGCATTTCCGCAAATGGTCTACTCACGAACGCGATCGGCTATGATCGGGATCAGTTAACATGATCGCGGAGGAGTAGCAAGAGTAGTTGAAGCTTATGAAGGTTTTGTGTACGCGGCGGGCGCGCGGAACATCTGGTGTAATCAGCTGATAATAATAAAAATAAATTAAAAAATGTATTTGTATTTAGTGAATGATTGTGGACTTTATTTTTATTAACTACAGTCTACAGTAGAGTTAAGATTTTAGAAATATATAATATACTTATTTATTAAAGCGTAGAGTCCTTGTAGAGTTTATACAGACGTGTAAAATTATTTATAAATGTAAAGTCAATAATACATATACCTATCAAAGTATCTCCCCAGATTTAAAATCATATGGGGTTGTATTATTTATTGATTTCCCAGAATATTAGGTCAATAAACCTAGCAGTCCCATATGGAAAAAAACGAAGGGATTGCTAGGTTAATATGAAATATAGCAGTCCCCTGTAGTGAAAAATATTTTTTTAAATTTTTCTTTGGTATCAGAATTTAGATAATATGCTTTTTAAAGTTCTCCTAAATACCTGGTCAAAGAAAAAATTGAATCAGTTAATTATTAACTGAATTACAGATTTTTTTTCAATATTAGGAAATTCCTGGATTCACGTTTACTTATTGGGGGTGTTTTAGAGGCTTACAGCCAATTTCATAATCAACTTTAAGTAAACTTTAAATATAAAGGTCCATTTGAAGTAGAAAAATCCCATCCAAAAAGTCTATTTAGCTAAAATAACTTTTAATTCTCTATCATGAAATTGGCCGTTAAACCGTTAAAGGCTGAAATGTTTTTGGATTGAATTTAGGTACCTACTATTTAAGTGCTCCTAAATTGTCAAAGAAACACTTGAATCTGTTAATTATTAACTGAATTACAGTTTTTTTTCATTATTGGCAAATTATTGGCTTCACGTTCAGTTGGTGGTGTGTCAGAGCTAAAATGTTTATGGATAGGAATTAGTGCTATTTAAGTGCTTCTCAATATTTGAAGAAAAACTTGAATCAGTTAATTATTAAACTGAAGTACACAAACATTAAGGAATTGCTGGCTTTACATTTACTTGGGGATGTATTTGCATTGCAGCGAATCTGAAAACTGCGACTAAAATGTTGTATTGGAATTTGGTGCTATTTAAGTGCTCCCAAAAAGTTGAAGTTTTAGATAGTTCAAATTTTTCTTCGACTATTCAGGAGCACTAAGATAGCACCTAATTCCAATTATTACAACATTATAGCCACTGTTATCAGTGTTATCAGTTTCGCTGCAAATATTTACACCCCCAAGTAAACGTAAGGCCAGTAGTTCAGTTCCCTATAATAATACAAAAAAAATCTATAATTCAAATAATATAACTAATTCATGTTTTTCTTTGACTATTTAGGAGCACTTGAGCACCTAAGTCCTATCCAGAAAAAAATTAGCTTTTAACCACCAACTAGTTAAACGTGAAGCCAACAATTTCCATTTCCTAATAATGAGAAAAAATCTCTATTTAGTTTAATGATTAACTGATCAAATTTTCTTTGACTATTTGGAAACACTTGCATAGCAAGAATCATAAACTATAGGATTGCTTTTCCTTATAAGGCGTACGTTCGCCAATTCTCGAGTCGGCAAGGCCTGCGAGTGACGTTAGTACTATTAGCAGCATAGCCTCTTATAGTGGTGACGTCACCCGCAAGCCTCGATGGGATGCTTGCGATTCAGGTTGTGCTTGTTTCTTCATCGATTTTAAATGTAGAAAAGGTGATTCCTGGTAATGAAAAAAATCTGAATGATTGTTCTTCTTCGACTATTTAGGAGCACTTGGATAGCTTATTTGCTAATTCCTATCCAGAAACTAGCTTCTGCACACAGTGGCTTTACACTCGGTAAACTCCGAGCAGTCCGAGCGCGCTCGAAACATTAAGATAGCGATAATAGAATTCAACTTCTGGAATCTCTTTCTCAGTGAAAATGTTCTATCTTTGATTGTTGAGTACCCGAATCAATACATAGAAATTGTAAAACCGAAATTCATCAGATGGTTCAATTTTTTTATCAATGATTTAGTATATGTATCTCTGTGATACAGCGTGACTAATGATGTTATAAAACTCGCGATGGAAGGTTAAAATAAATTAATATTTAACCAATAAAATATTAAAAGTTAAAATTTTCCATTTTTAAAGTAAACAAAACACCACACGCACTCAATACTTGAAAAATATCGAAATAGAATTCTATTTTCTATTTTAAATACCCGCCAGATGGAGAGGGAACGGCAACGCTGCACCCATTTGCGCTACAACAACTGGCATTCGTTTCGATGAGGGTCATACTCCGGTCGGACTTCGGCTCGTCCGACGTTCCCGCCCGAAGGCGACTTCGGGTGGGTAGAGCAAATGAACATTAGCACAAATGGGGTGATCCCTATTTTTGTTTATGCGGTATTGCCGCTTCTACTCTAAACCAGTGGCAACATCGCTATTTTAAATGAAACACCCTGTATGTGATTTCATATTTGGATTGTACGTTAAATTCTGAATAGATTTCATGTGATAGACCCTTACCTAAGTTCAACTCTTTTTGAAATATTGACAGTTGAAAATTGACTTTTTGCAACTTTGACAGGCTGTATAACCTAAACGGTTAATTTTAGAGGAAAACCGATTTAACATTCCTACCTCAGATTTTTATAAACTATCATTTGACACTAACTTTGGATTTAATCCATGATTAAAAATTCCAATTAAATTTAATCTCTGGATAAATTCAAAGTTGGTGTCAAATGATATTTTATGAAAATCTAAGATAGGAATGTAAAATCGGTTTTCCTTTAAAATTAACAGTTTACGTTTTACAGCCTATCAAAGTTGCAAAAAGTCAATTTGCAACTGTCAATATTTCCAAAACAGTTGAACTCAGGTATAGGGTGTATCACATGAAATCTGCTCAGACTTTCACGTAAAATTCAAATATGCAATCCCGGTTGCCAAATTTTCAAAATGATCCGCTTTTTAGTTTTCCAATAACATCTAATACGCCATCCACCGTGGGACACCCTGTATATCCAATAAAAATACACAGTTTTGGGTATCTGGGTCTCCATTTTGTGTGGTGCTTCGTCTTTAGTTGTATTCCTTTCAAGAGTTTGAAACACTCGAGCTACTCGCTTCGGTGCTCAGTCGCCCCCGATTTACAGGGAACAGATATATGCGTGATGCAACAAACACTTTTCGAAAGGAATAAGTGCGTGAAGCCCCGGAGCTGTTCCGGAGCTCCTCCTAGGTGTGAAAGGAATACAACTTTTAAGACCCGTATGGACTTGGGAGTTCAATCTCGCTTAGTTCGAAAATTTGCATATAAAAAAGAATTCCTAATCTGGTTTTAGTAGCAACCAATCTGGATTAAGTCTTTACGATACATTTGGGCGTAGCCCTGAGTCGTATTAGGAAGCATTGACACACTACTCTACAGGATAGCTTATCGGCCTCGTTTTTGGGAATCGCGGCAATATTGTGTAGCACCATTGACGACGTCATCAACTACATCGTCACCTGTTTGCGCCAGCGGTCGTAGTTTAGAACATACATTTATGATGAAAAATATTATTTAATTTTAATTAACATAATAGGCAATAATATGCAAACGAGATCTAAAAAAGCGTTGTTTTAGAATGTTAATTAATGTACTTAAAATAAGTATTAATTTAATCGAAAGCCCGCGGAATCATAACGATCATAACCTTTGGTTCAAACACTCTACGTCAAGGCGAGAAACGACACGCTGCCTACGTCATCACTGGTTCTTTAGCGTGGTGGGAAGATTGAGATTTGAAGTACATAGGCCTTATGAGAATAAGCTATCCTGTAATAGTAGTGTGTCTTATCCTTGGAAATGTATACCTATCAAATTTCAATTGGTCACTAAGGTCACTCGAGTCACTCGGAACACATTTCTCTGCTCGGAACCAGATCGGAACATAGACGCACGTGTAAACGTTTGCAGGTTTGAAAAAGCTTAGAGAAAACAACCAACGGTTGATGTCGATGACGTCATGTCATTTTTGACGTTTTGAGGGGCGTACGTCAGCCCAACACAACAGACAAAACAGAGATAAATAAAGGAATCGCCATTTTGTGTTATTGTTAAAAAAAGGGAATATAAATTTTAAAGCTGCATTATTCCTGAACATCATTGAACTAAATAAACGGTTTTTAAACGGAATGTGTCTGTGATAGGTTTAACTGGCTGTTCGAAACCGTATTTTTAAGTGATATGCAATAGTTGTAAATAATTACCCAGTTTGTTTTTGCTTGTAAGAAGTTAGTTGGAGAAGGAAGAGAAAAAGACCCGGATTTAAGATGAGCTCAAAGGACGATGAATACGATTATTTGTTTAAAGGTAAGTTATTCATATAACTAATAATATTTCCAATGAAATTATATTATTCCTTATAAATATTTTTTTTTGATGACACATAAGACAAGTCATCAAAAATCTAAATACCAATGTCAAGGGGCTAACAAGATGAATAATAAATCAATCAGCTTTAAGTAGTGAATTATCTAATAAAACGCTGTAAAATCTATTGTTATAATATTCCCAAAATAAATCAATAAACTGCGGAGACTATGAACAAAGATTTATTGTGTTTTTCAATGAAACACTTTTCTTTGTTGTGTAAAAACTAAAAATGCCCTAATCATTATTATTGGTGTCTTGATCCAAACAACAAAAGTAATTAGTATGCAATGGCGTTAAGGGGGTCAGCAATTAGTACTGCAGACTAACAGCTATTTATTATTTGATCCCATTACATAGTAATTGGAAAGGTTAATTATTATAATGTGGGTGGAAAGGAAATCAATACGTGATCAGTGTCAAATAAATTGGTGCCACAAATATTATCGCTATATTTTTGGGTTTATTTAGTTTAAGGCACTGGATAGAGGTCCGAAAATTCGGATCTCTAGTGTTCATACTAAAGTTCCGATAATTCTCGGATTTTCAATTTGTATATTAGGGGTCCGAAAATGCGGATCTTCGGTGGTATTATTGAAGATCCGAAAATAGATGTTTATTTCAATTCAATTCAATTTCAATCAATATTTCTAATTCTGTCCTAATTAAGGAATATTATACCATTTCAATAAAATTGATAAAATGCTTGTATTTTTAAGGATTTATACTAGAAAAAATGGATCCTCTAATCCTTTTTATGTAAAATAGCTAATCAAGTTTACTCGAAAATATTTGTTTAGTGCAATTTCAAACAGAAAAGTACAAAAAACAAAACTATTGTTTGCCCAGTGGATCTGAGTCTACGGAAGGAATTCGGACGTAAATGTGCCATGTTGCCACGTTTAATTATAAAAAAGCGAAAATACTAGGCATGAAGTATAGTTAATTTGAAAATCCATTTTTTAATAACAAAATATTGGTAATAATAATAAAACTATAAATATTTTAACGCGGTTGTTAGATCTATCCTTTTTTTAATCATGATTTCTTCAGTTTGGTCTATTGTAAAAAATAAACATTTTCTAAAGATACCATCAGCTTTTGACAATTTGGCAAGGTTCCGGCCTGGATGAACCTGATTGGTGGAGTTTTTGGCAGGATCACTGTTGCCACAGGGAACCATGCAATTGTCAGTGGGTTAACGTCACCTTACGTATTGCTATTGGCCAGGGCTCACATCATTTTATCCTCCCATCTTGGAATATCGATTTATATTGAAATATCCAGTGGCGGAGATTTGGTCATTACTGATTTGAAGGTTCCGCATGCAGCTGGGTATTTTATGAATGAAATCAGCCATTTTTTTTACAACTGCATTCCCCTTACCGTTGCCCCCTAGACACAGACTCGCTGGGCAGACATTAAGTACCTTTTTAATTTTTTAAAACATTACATAATTAAAAATAAATATTTCTTCATTTGTGGTGTGATTTAGTTCCTTCTGCACTGCATGCAAAACCATGCTTTCTTACTAGAAGGCAGCTTTGTTACTGAACAACACACTTCATGTTTACACTGAAGACATGAATCACACCATAAGCAATCTTCACGTATCACTTTGTTACATATGTCACAAATCCATTTTAGAATACTATTTTGTTTTTCTCCAATTCGTTTTTGTAATAAAACATAAGAATCCAGACAAAAATATGCTTCTATTTCTGCTAAAGATATTTCTTTTTCAAGAAGAAGTGGATCAATTTGTTCATGATGAGGAATGTTTTATTTCCCATTTTTAAAGTTTTTATGTAATGCTTTGCTTACCAAATCATCTGTATTAAAAACTGCATTAAGCATTATCTGGTGCCTCAGTTTAGGAACTTCATTTTTGAATAAAACACTTTTATTTTTCTTAGACCTTTTTAGTCCAATTGCAGTTAATTGATGTCCCTTGGGTCTTCCTTTATGGGTTTTAATGGAAATTTAATACTTTTTATTTTTTCTTCTAATTGGTTTTGTTCAGTAGTATTTGGTTCTTGGGCTAGTTTCATTAAAATGGTGTCGCAAATATCTACAAAAAGAATAATATTCAAGATAAGTCTGTTTCTGCAGAAATCACAAATTAGTCAGAGCAAATTTCATTGATTGAAAACAGTCAGAAACAGTCAGAAAACTAGTATCAACCAATAAAATTCACTCTGACTGGTTTGTTATTTCTGCAGAAACTGACTTATCTCGAATATTAAGTATTCTTTGTAGATACTTGCGACGATACTCCTTAATTAGACAGAATTAGAAATAAACATCTATTTTCGGATCTTCAATATTACCACTAAAGCCGCATTTTCGGACCCCTAATATACAAATTGAAAATCTGAAAATTATCGGATCTTTAGTATGAACACTAGAGATCTGAATTTTCAGACCTCTATCCACTGCCTTAGTTTAAATGTCTAATGTTTATATGGTTTATACAACTTCAGTCAAATTATAAACAGTTGTAGACTAAATATTTATTATTTAATATGTATTTGCGTTAATTGTGCGACCGAGGGGTATTTCACTGAAGTTTTTTTGTACATATATTGTACAATACTCAGGTATAGCAGAGTATTGTGAGAGTATTGTGGACTATTGCAACCTATTGCCCAATGATTCTAGATATTGCAAAATCATTGTGATTATTGTGAACTATTGCAAGTTATTGCAGTACATAGGTATTCCCTATTTCTTCAAACTTTTATTTTTTTTTTTTATATTATTTAAATGATCTTAATCAAATAGATGAGATCATCAATTCATCTTTTTCAGGCCATCTTAACTGACATACGTTCAATTTTTGAAACTTCACTTTGCTTTTCTTGTTGTCTGTATGCAGTACTTTTGCGATGTACCACGCAGTATCATAACATAATATACTGCTGCACTGCATAGTAATATTTAGGTCGAATATATAGTCTTTCTCCTTCATCATTTATTACTCCTACATTAGGAAACTTCCATTTTAGATTCATTTTCACTTGTGTGAATATCAGAGTTGTCTGTTTTTTCAGCAAAAAAACAACATAATAGTTGGGGAGCTGGCGTCAAAAACATGCAAGAGTTTTCGCAAGGCGGATATTTTCAAAATAGGTCGTACTTTAGTGCTATAATGCTAGTGCACAGTCAGCACTCACAGTTCCGGGACAGCTGGCTCTGGGACGCGGGCAAAGTTGTAATTTTAAGAAGCATCTAAACTGTTTTCTCAAAGCTCAAAATTTATAGAAATTTTGCACATTATCTGTTTGAAGGTCACAGATAACGTATATAAATCGTCAGACGTCTAGTTCGTTGCAAAAAGGGGGTCAGACGTCCTCAAAGTTTTTATTTTATGGCATTTTCTTCGGTGTCCTGTCAAAATATATTTTTGCAGGTATTTGACAAATATATTTGAAGAAAATGCCATAAAATAAAAACTTTGAGGACGTCTGACCCCCTTTTTGCAACGAACTAGACGTCTGACGATTTACATACGTTATCTGTGACCTTCAAACAGATAATGTGCAAAATTTCTATAAATTTTGAGCTTTGAGAAAACAGTTTGAATGCTTCTTAAAATTACAACTTTGCCCGCGTCCCAGAGCCAGCTGTCCCGGAACTGTGAGTGCTGACTGTACACTAGAATTCTAGCACTAAAGTACGACCTATTTTGAAAATATCCGCCTTGCGAAAACTCTTGCATGTTTTTGGCGCCACCTCCTGGACTATAAAGTTAACTTTCTTACTGTCTTTGAAATTCTGTTTTGTGATGTATTTTTAAAAACCTTCCATTGTCCATATCTGTTACCTAGGCATTGTAAACTTTAACATTATGTTGGGCACTGGCTGGTCACTTTTCCATAAAATAAAGTAAACTTATTTCGAACAAAACAGCATTTATTTTCCACTCAAAATACATAATTTTTACTAACAAATTTCTAACAACCGGGTGTCGTGAACCCCCCTCTCATCCACCTCTCCTCTCTCTCTAGCCATCTGTCAAGTCAAGAATTTCAAAACAATGTCACTGCTGTCAACGCCATCCATCATAATAACGCGCGAAATTCAAATTCAAATTAAATGGCGCTAACAATTAAAAGCTACCCTGTTCATATAATTTTTAAGAGAGTTAAGCTCCTCTGGTTCTTTGTCTGCCATCACAATGTCATTATCAGTTTTTTCCTGAATAGCCTCACATGAGTTGAAATGAGTTCATCTTTGTTAAAATTGGCGTCAAGATCAGAGTTAATTATTTTTCATGGGATAGTATGTCCGTCAAAACAGTAAACTGTATAATCTTGGATATTGTCTAGTCCCAACATCTGAAAAACTGCGATGCAACACGAAACCAAAAAGAGAGACCGTAGGAAGGAGCGATAGAACAGGGTCCTCATTTTTGAAACAGAAAAGCAATGTTGTCCGGAGAACGAGTGTTCCGTCTTTTCAATGATATGCGAATGATAATATAAGTAACAAAGACGGAACACTCATTCTCCTGGAAATGCTGCACCCCTGTTTCAAGAATAAAGGCATACAGGAAAAGACAATCCTGCCCTCATATTTAACAGTTGTTCTATTTTCCTATACTCGTAAGTTAAAGTTATAATAAAGTGCAACAGAAATTAAAATACTTATTCAAATCAAGATTCAAATTTATATCCGAGTGATAGACGCTGATGTATAGCTTTTGGTATAGAGATAGTTGAATGCGCATGCCATGTGCATTTGTGTCCCAATCAATGCAAAAATTAAATATATAGCATGCCACTGCAAAAATATTCCAAATAACTTATCAAATATGAAAAAACCATACAGTAAAACACCACAATCTTAGAGATAATCTCAAGGATTTTCATCGACAAGAGTATGAAAATTAAAGTGAAGAACTACTGCAAACCTATTGCAAGCTATTGCGATAGTATTTTAGATTATTGTAATGATATTGTCAACTATTGCGAGCATATTGTAGACAATTGTGAGAGTATTGCTGGCTATTGTGAGAGTATTGCAAAGTAATGTGCACTATTGCAAGGTATTGCATTCTATTGCAAGGCATTGTGAACTATTGAGAAATTACTGCCTCAATACTATACCGGAATTTGTACATATATTGTGGCCAGTGAAATACCCCTCGGGTGCGACACTCTTTGATATTTTGTACAATATTAGTTTTTAGAGGATTATCAAATATTAGGCAGTATTAGTGAATAATATTGGATATTAGTAAATATTACATGATTTTAGTATGGATTATCGGATTATCTTGTATTAGAACAGATTATCCGCGGGATTATCCAATATTAGGAATTAGTCAGTATTATAAGATTTTAGTATCTAACTATTATTGATATTAGCAAGTATTATTAGATATTATTAGGCATAGATAATAATTTTTTTTTTATTAGCACGTATTATTTTAATAAAAAACGGAGGTAGGTATAGGGAGTACACAAAAAGATTACCTAATTAGGATTACTGAAATTCTCATGTAGTTTTTGGCCGATTAGTGTTTTGAATTATTAATTTGCATTGATTAAGTATATCTATCTAACACATTCAAAATATTGATCAACTTTAACTGTTGTTAAATGTGTTAAGCAAAAGTATAGTATATTTATTCTGACCTGAAACACTGCATTATACGAGGATATTTCAACATCGCGTCGCTCTCTCCTATTAATTTCATAAAAAATCTATCGTAAAGTTTCCCTGTACAAAATATAAGCAGTGCGGAAATATCGCTACAGTAGCCCAAAATAATAATTTAGGTTGGCACGCGCCTATAGGTTGAATTATTGGGGTGGGCTACTTACGTCTTTCCGGGAAGAATGCTGTGTTATTCCAGGTATTATTTAGTTGTGTGGTTCGATATTGATTATCACCATTTAAAGAAATAAAAATTATATGACGCCTATGTTCTTTATTTGTTTGATGCATGCTGACTAGATGTTTTTTTAGTGTTTCAGTTTGGATTAAAAATACTATACCAGCCCTAAAAAACTTAACATTCTGCTCAAACTCCCTGTATTTTTTCTTTATTGTTTGCATTTCCCATCTCTGTATAAGAAAGGTATCAAACCCGTCTAAAGATATTGGACCGTGAAAAATAAATTTAGACTCTACACTTTGGTATTCTACCTTTTCTGGTTAATAAAACTCATCCAGGGATTGTTTTAAGAATTTCAACCGAATATTTTTATTATTCAGAATCGACTCGGCTTTGCCAATATAGGAGCTGTCATCAATAAATAGCAAAATATTTTTCCAATTCCACTGGATTTTGTTCTGAATTAGATTCAAAACTTGCAGTACTAGCTGCGTCATCAATTCCATCTAAGTCTTCACTAGAATCTGAAAAACCATCAACACTAGAAACACTTGATGATTTTTCAGATTCACGAATTTTTCAATTTCTTGGTTTTTTAGCAATAAATAAATCAATAATAATTTCGACGAACTCTGCAGATAGGTACCATCGTCACCAAAAGTATCTGGGACAAAAATAATTCATATTAATCTCCTGGACTAAGTCTACTGTCATTCATATCAATGCATTTAATTCATAATTTGACAAATATTTGACACCTAAAATCATATAATAGTACAAGAGCTAACATGATGCTGTCCCAGTTACTTTTGGTGACGATGGTACATATTGCTTGTTATTTTCATAATTAGGTTCCGGAACAGTACATAAATAACTAGAGTAGAAATCAAACGAGAAGAAGCCACACGGGTTATCGTTTGTCTCACTTTAAATGGTAGGGACGCAGAGAAAAGGAAATCTGCTTTCTTTGTCAGCGCTGATGACAGTGGCTTCTTCTCGTTTGATTTTTACTCTATTAAGTGGTACAAAATTATGTTTTTCTTCTAAAGAGAGCAATCCGTTTTTATTTAACTTGAACCAACGACAGAAAACATCAATCTTTTTTGTCAGTGGAAAGCTTACATACTCTGAAGAATAGGTATTCCTGATTCTTTTTAGATCTATTTGATCATCAATAATACGCCGCGAAATATGAAATGCACCGAACAAGTGCGAACACAATACACACGTGTTCAATAACTTTGCTAAGAGTTGTGACTATTGGTGTCCTTGTTTTTTTTGTGGAATAAAGAAAGATACCCATAGACTGGGATTGCAAAAAAAATCCAAATATAGTCGATAGATATCTCTTGCCGCAGCAATATTATAAAATTATTAGATATTAGTCCAATATTATTCGATATTATAAAATTAATATGAATTAGTGAACTATTTTGGGATTTGTAGATTAGTTCATATTATAAGTATTATATAAAATTAGCAGGTATTTTGTAAAAGTCATGACTTATTACCAGTATTAGTCTTGGTATTAGTAGATATTAGTGGATTATCATAGGATTATTGATATTAGTATAGATTATCCGCGATTATCCAAAAGTTTTACAATATATTAGAGAAGTGTCGCACTCCTCGTGGAAACTGGAAAACCTTACTCTCTTGATCAGCTGATTTAAAAATAGGTATCTTTAAAATTTTGGAGCCCTGTAGTTTAGTAGAGCTTCCTGAAACTTTTGGGAACTTATGGAAATATTGTTTTTTTTTTTAAAATTTTTTTATTTATAGCTAAATCAGTAAGCTTTATTTACCTATTATTGTAATGTACTATATATTTATTTATTTTATTTATTATTTATGTACTGACTATAGACTTTAAACCAAGAAAAACTCCTATTTTTTTCTGTAAGATCAGCTAAAATTTAAACTAAAAACACTTATATAGATGGTTGAATAAGGCTTTAAAGGAAAAACTGATCCGATTAACCCAATCTCTCAGTTCTTTATTTTTTATCTTTCTTCAATGAAGATTATTTAAAAAAAAAAAACAAACTGTAGGCTGTAGGTACATCAGCTGGTGATCTGGTAAATCGGATCAGCGTTTCCGTAAAGACAGTTGGACTGGGCTACGTCATCCACATAAATTGAAATGACATCAATGAGACCTGGTATTCGCAATAATCTCGCATTTTTATAAAATTCTTCTGGAAAGTTCTCGGAAATATTCTTTTGCGAGTTTTTGATTGAAAGTTTCCGGGAATATTCTCATTCAGGAGAACGTTTCCATTTTTTATCGGCAAATATTCTCGGAAGTTTCCCAATGTTCGTGAATATTCGCATGGGAATATTCTTGACTCACATCACTAGTATTTAACTCATGAATTTCTTTAATAAATAATAAATATACAATTTTTTGAATGCCCAAGCAGTAGATCATTCAACATTTCATAAAGAGAAAGTATTTTAACTCATTCTCTCTTGTGATTTTCTTATCCCTTATTTTTACATTGAAGCTTACAAAATTTAAATTATAGCTGCATGTTCTATTTCTTATCTTATCAGCATTGCTTTTTTTTTCATTGTAGAGATCAGATCAGATAGTTAGTTGATTAATTAATGTTCTCACCCATTACTACATAATATAATAAAGTATCGTTTGCAAACAATTGCATTTTACCATCTTTACAATGTAATTTACATATGGTCCATATGGAATGGAATTAAATGTTAAAAAGTGCCATCTAATGATTTTCAGTCGTGGCAGGAACCCCACCCAGCGAGTATACTCTGTGAATGGTTGTCCGCTGAATGCTGTTTCTCAGATAAGAGATTTGGGAGTTATTTTGGATAGTCAGTTGTCTTATATACCTCAAATATCATTGGCTGTCTCCAAATCTCTTCAAATTCTGGGTTTCATCAAGCGCTGTACTAAGGACTTTCTCCACACCACTTCTATTAAAACATTGTATTGCTCTCTTGTGCGCCCACACCTCGATTACTGTTCTTGTGTTTGGTCTCCTCATTACGATGTCCATGTCCAGGCTATTGAAAGAGTACAGCATAAGCTTTTGAGGTACATCTCCTTCAAAGAGCATCATACAGCTGAAAACATCAACTATTCTGAAATGGAAAACAATCTAAATATTGGTACTCTTCAATTTCGCCGACTTCACAGGGACCTAACAATGTTCCACAACTTGCTGCACTCCCACAGTTTTGCTCCTGATCTTACTGAAAAAATTGGGTTCACGTTCCTTTACAGCAAACTAGACAGAACCATTCCTTTTATGCTCCACCCCATAGAACCAACTATGGTTTAAACTCATTTTTGTCTAGGACCGCTCGACTTGCAAATCAACACTGTGATACTCTAGACTTTTTTGTGGACCAAAGAACTTTTAAAAATAAACTGTTACATATTGTTTAATATTTTATTTTAGCTTCAGACTTAAATTTTATATTTTGTTTGTGTTGCAACTCATTGTTATTGTTGATCAGATTTCTAGGGTTTTAATTTTATTTCAATGTTAATTTGATTTGATCTATTTTAATATAATTTAATTTGTTTTAAGGTTAGGTTAGAAATTAGGTATTTTATATTACTAAAACTATACTGTTTTTTAATTGGGAAATTACCCGTTGATAAATAAATAAATAAATAAATAAATAAAGAATAAATAGGGTTGGACCCAATACAGTTCCTTGTAGCTTGTAGTACACCATAGCTTTGTTTTGGTTTGAAAAAAAGGCAGTCCTAGAACGGTTCAAAAACATCGCACAGTTCATCAATCAACAAAATGAGAACGGCTCGGCTATTACAAATTTCAATAATAAACTGTGCGATTGTTCTGGACCGTTCTAGAACTGTCCTTTTTTCGAACCAAAACAAAGCTTATATTGATTCTCTCGCTTTGTCACCTATCATCTTTAGCTGAAATAATCTTCAAACCATTTTAAAATTTTATTTCCAAAACTAGGTATATTTTTCCTAAGCATCAATAGATTTCTATTTTATAAATGTACTGTCTGTCAGAGGGTTTTGAATCTGCTTCTCCTGAGAAAATATAATATAAGGCTCGATGGAAGGTAAGAACTACTAAGAGCTTATGCCCTTGGTTTAGTGACTATTTACGGAAATTCAAGGAATGGGTCTGCTCTACAAATGATCTATATTATAGGGCTAGTCCAACTCAGGCTTTACTACAGCAACATAACTTTCACCCTTAGAGTAGGTAAAGCGCTGTCCTACGGACATAAGGAGTAGGAACGCGCCATTCTGCTTATGAAACTAAAGTGAAGCTAAGTTTTTGGCAGGTGTTTGGCACCAAAATACAGGTAGAGCATTGAATTGCCATAACCGCCATTTTTTGTGGGCCAAAATACCTGGAAAAAAACGGCTTCATTTTCCAAATCCACGTTACTACTCCTTTACCTGCTCTAAGCTTTCACCGATGGCAGTACAAAAAAGCAATAAAGGATGTCAAGAAAAGGCACAATGACATTCGCATTCAGAATGCAAATAACCCCTCCAAAGACATATGGGACATAATTAGGGAAGTCCTAAGATAAGATGAGAGTCCGCCAAATGTTAACATTTCTCCACACAACTTTAATGAATATTTTGTAAACATAACACAGGAACTCTTGAGGGACTTGAGAACAAGTGATAACGCTCCTGGTTACTCAGGGACAGTCAAACAGGCACCAGGGTTCAGTTTTAGACCCGTGACCTTTGAGGAGGTTAGGGATATAATAAAAAACCTAAAAAACAAAACTAGCAGGGATATTTTTAATCTAAATGTCCCATTATTTAAATTAATACGAGAAATTATTATTTATCCTCTAACTAAATTCATAAATCAGTGTATTGAGGGTATGTACTTCCCAAATATACTGAAGTGTGTGTTGGTTGTTCCAATTTACAAGGGCAAGGGAGGATAATGTGGGCAACTATAGGCCTATTTCTTTGCTCCCTGTTTTTTTTTTAATCTTTTATTTAGGTTACTCTTACAAACACAATTGGTATAGTAATTATAAGTAAGAGAGAGAGAGTGCTTTAAAATATCTTAAATCTAGTTCCAAAAAACAACAATTAGCAATAAATAAAACTTTAAAACTGTTCTGTGATAGGTTTTCGAAAAGTGCATTTTTGCTCAAATACTGCACTACTTTGAAAGCAATAATCTTTTCACTGATGCTCAACATGGTTTTTATTTAGGGAGCAGCACAGCAGTCTCTAGCATAACAGAGTTTGTTGTGGGAGTATTGGAGTCGTTTGAGAGTTTGGAGTATACCAGCACCATCTTCTACGACATGAGCAAGGTGTTTGATTGTGTCTCTCACATTCTTCTTCTAAGCAAGCTTCAAGCCTATAACTTTGATAACAGTAGCCAGTAGCCTAAAAATAATGGAGTCTCACCTTGCAAACAGGTCTCAACTTGTGCGAGTGGATGGTGTGTTGTCGGAGAGCATGGAGCTGGTAGTGGGCGTCCCGCAAGGATCAGTCTTAGGACCTCTATTGTTTTTAATATACATCACAACTTAGCTGCGTGCGGCGACGACACTGTTAGCTTCGTTTTGTTTGCTGATAACACTACCTGCAGTATGTGACTTGGGACCTGCGAAGAGATTGGTGGGAGAACGTGTGAGATGCATTCGGCTGTGAGCGAGTGGTTTCTTGAGAATAATCTGATTTTGAACGAATCAAAAACTAAAAGGATGGTATTTTCTCTCAGAGACTTTGAAACCGATCTGCCCCCGGATCACGAACCCACAATTCGATAGTATCGTCCATGTAATTTATATGGACGATACGATCGAATCGTGTGTTCGTGATCCGGGTCCTGGAGACGGAGGATGAGGTACGATTTCTGGGAGTAATATTGGACTCCAAATTAAAGTAGGATTATCATATTGAAAGTCTTGCAGCTGAGATCAGCAAAAGTGTATTTGTCCTCAGGAGTGTCTCAAATGCTGTCTCCAGTAAAATACTCAGAACTGCATACTTTGCCCTTGGCCATTCTTCTCTGTCACAGTATAATTGTATGGGAGCGGGCGGCCAACACTCATAGGATCTTTGCTCTGCAATGCAGAGCTATAAGAGTAAGAACTGGATTATCATACAGGGAGGACTGTCTGAATGCTTTTGTAAGACTTGAGATTTTGACAATGCCATGTGTTTTTATTCTAGAGAATGTGATTTATGCCAAAACTAACATCAGTCAACTTAACTCCAACGGTGACTATCACAATTACAATACACGCTACAGAGATAACTTAACTATCCCCTAATTCAGACTGAAAAAATGCCAAAATGGTCCAAATTTCCTGGCGGTAAAATATTTTAACAAATTTCCCAAGGCCCTTAGAGATCTTCCGCTAAAACAATCAAAGAAAAAATTGAAACTATCTTAATCACCAATGCTTTTTATTCATTGGATGAATTTGAGAAGAGTGCCCTGTCTTGTTAGCCTTTTAAGTTTTAGGTATTTTGGACTTGTTTTATATCTGTTGTAATTGTTTTGATGTGTAATTTTATTTTATTTTATAATTGTTTTGTAAATGTCATTCCATCTTGTGACTTATCTATAATCCGGTGTTTAAGCATAGTTAAATTCAACTATTTTCATTGCACTGTTCGATTTATACAATCAGAATAAACCCTTGTAACGAAAAAATAACTACCTGAAGAACACAGTTACAGAAGAAAAAATTAATAAAATTTGATATTGATACCCAACAAATTAAACAGACGCCAAAAGATTATGACGTCACCGCCCGATCTTGCAGGGAATCATCAACAGATGGCGCCACTAAAGGATCTTTTTTTGTTATCAAATATAAGTCCAATAAATGCCGCTTGGAGATCACTGTACTTGGAGACCCAAAATGCCTGTCCCACTCTGCAGTCGAGGTATCTAGGCCAGTCAATGAGGCTTCGGAATTAACAATAATTGCTAACAATGTGAAATTTAGGATTTACGTTTTGTATGACAAAAAAAATGAACTATAAAAATTTTCACCTTCCAGTGACTTGCGGAACATTGTTTTTTTGTAAAAATTGAACAAATAATAATTACTTCTTCCCAAAAATTGCTAACAAAGTGCAAATTTACAAAAACGCGACGACTGATTTTCCAAATCTTGTATTCATTTTGCACCTTTTTTCATTAGGCGAAACATAATGAAAAATGATTTATTGTTAAAAAGTATTACATAGTTTCTGGAAAAAATGCTAACGAGGTGCAAATTAGGATAATGCACCGTAAATGCCAAATAAATATTTGTATAAATTTGCACCTTTCAATCTCCTCCGGAAATGAGCGATTCACATTTATATAACATATCATATGTGAAAAAATACCATTATTTGGAGGGAAAATTGCTAACAATTCAAAAACTAGGTGCAAATGTTCAAATTGATTGCCAGAATGCTATGCAACATTTGGACCCAAAAATATCAAGCGGAAACCTTTTTTTTCTAATTTTTGTTTTTTACAATAATTATTGACATCGAGAAAATTACAAACAGGGTGCAAATCACAACAGCCATTCTAAATATTATTTCAACCCTTACTTCGAGTTTGCACCCCTATATTAAGCACGGAATAAGAAATATCTCCAAAACATCACTTGAATAATATTTACGCTGTGCCGCGCCACAGATTATTTTTAATATTTTGAACTTATTCCGTACTTCATATAGGGGTGCAAACTCGAAGTAAGGGTTGAAATAATATTTATTTATTTTTATTTATTTATTTATTTAAAGGTACATCCCACAAACACACAGAGGTAATTACATGTGAGAGATCTTACAACTAGACTTATTACTAAAGTTTGAAAAACAAAAAAAAATAGAATTGACATTAATATACTTATAGAAACAGTTAAAAAATAAAAAAAAAAAGGTAGTCTATATTTACTTTAAAACCATTTATCACCATTTATCTTTGGTATTTGAGCAATCTCCTGATCTCAGCAGTTCCCACATTGCATATATCTACATTTTCCATTTCATTTAAAATATTATTACAAACTCTCAACATATTATTCACTGGCGACGTGCTATTTGTCTTATCTACATAAAAATATTCTTTTTCTACAACTGTCAAAAAATGATGATGTTCGCACACTCATGACAGTTTGCGAAGTGGCACTTTTTTTCCCAGGTATTGATTTTCTAACGTTCCCATGACGCCGTGCGCGAACTAGCTATTTCGCGCACGTGTGCGCGAAATAGCTAGTTCGCACACTGGGTGTCATGGTGACACATACCTGTCAGGAAATCAAAAATAATTAAAATTCACCTACCTTTGATTGAAAATGCAATTTTGGCTTCGAATGATTGATATTTAAATGGAGTTGTAGGAAAAATATTGTTTGCAACTCGGGCGCGAAATACTTTGGTGATCTCGACTATTTTTTTAACTCGGCTGCGCCTCGTTAAAAAAATCAGATCTCGATCACCAAAGTAGCATTTCGCGCCCTTGATACAAAAATAACTATTTTCAGTAATTCTAAGCCTAGTCTTTGGTACTCTCAATGAAATATAGTTAATTAGATCACAGTCTTTGTATTTAATATTGTTAATTATATAATATATAAAAATCATTGCTTGGTTATTCCTTCTATCGGACAATGTTTGAATCTCAAAGGTTTCCAGCATTGTCTTGTATGAGACCATATATGGGTACTCATGATTTTCCTTTACAAACAAATATCTTAAGAATCGTTTTTGCATTTTCTCAATTAGGTCTGAGTTAGAGAATGCCACAGGTGACCAAATGCTTGAAGCGTACTCCATGTGAGGTCTCACTAGGGCATTATAAAGTTTTACCATAGTATTTATTTTAAAGTTTTAGCCATTGCGCAGTACAAACCCCAATGCACGATATGCTTTATTGACAATGTCGCAGTAGTGGGTGTTAAACCTTGCGTTTGTTTGAAAATTAATTCCGAGATCTTTAATTGTGCTTTTTGTCTCAAGTTGGTCTCCGTTAATGTGATAGTCTTCAACAAAATATGACTTTCTACGAGTGTATGTCACCACTGCACATTTTCCTACATTAAGATTCATTTTGTTGTTACGAAACCAGTCGGCTACTTCACCTAGGTCGCACTGCAATTTGGCAGTGTCTTGCTTGTCGGATATGGTCTTAAATAGTTTGAAGTCATCCGCATATATTAAACAACTCAAATTGGTGACACAATCAGGCAAATCATTGATAAAAATTATAAACAGTAGCAGTGCCAGGTTACTGCCCTGTGGGACTCCCGAAGTGGAGATGTAATGATTAGAGAAGTAACGACCTACCTTGACGCACTGCTTTCTGTCAATCAGATATGATTTTATGAGATTAAAAGCTTTTTGGGAAAATCCAAATTTTATAAGTTTGTTTAAAAGCACACAATGATTCACCTTGTCAAATGCCTTTTCGCAGTCAGTGTATAGGACATCCAATTGCTGCCCATCTTCTATTGCCTTCGATATATATTCAGATAGTATGCAGAGGTTTGTTACAGTGGATTTGTCACTCACAAAGCCATGTTGATACTTGCTAATCCTATGCTTTACGTGATCATATATTTCACTGAACAGTATGTTTTCAAAGATTTTTGTAATACTGTTCAGCAGACTTATTGGTCTATAATTTTGTATTTCATTTTTTCTACCTTTCTTATGAATTGGCGACACTGTTGCCAGCTTTAATAGATCAGGAACGCTTTCTTGTTCAATTGACACGTTAAAAAGATGGGCCAGAGGTTTTGCCAACATCTCAGCACATCCCTTATAGATATATGCTGGTATTTCGTCTGGACCTGTAGATTTTTTTGGTTTAAGCTTTTTTATACTGTTGATAACATCAAATTCAGTTATCTTTCTAAAACAAAAATTACCCCACTCTCTATCATCCCAGTTGCAGTCAGAGTAATCAGATGTCCCATACACTGATGCAAAATATTCCGCAAATGCATTTGCAATGCTTAGAGCATTATTATATTTATTACTATTTAGTGTCATTTCCACCGGGATTCCATTTTCAGTTTTATTTTTAAAGAATGCCCAGAAAGTGTTTGGATCTGCCATGAGCCTACTTTCAATTGAAGTTTTATATGCATTGTATTCAGATTTTGTTTGATTTTTAATTTGTACTCTCAATGACAGATATTCTGCACTTTCTGGGTTATCTGGCCCGTTTTTTAAGAAAGAACGATGGAGCCTGTTTTTCCTCCTAATTTTACGTACAAGGTCTATGGAGAACCAGGTAGGAAATTTAGCTTTACTGTTTAAATTTATTTTGATCTTTGGTATAGAGTTATCTAGGAATCTGTACATACTTTCATAAAACTCATTCAAACCCATCCCCACATCCTGACATGACAATAGAGAGGACCAATCATATTCCGATATTAATTGATACAAATGTAAAAAGTTACCTTTAACATAAGTCATAGATATATGCACTTTTATTAATTGTTTTTTCCCGTACCTCTGTCACCATTACATGCAGGTCTAGGGCTGGGTGATATGGGTCTTCATAGACCAATGGACTTTAGGAAGGAATTTAGAATTGCTGTTGTGATTTGCACCCTGTTTGTAATTTCCTAGATGTCAGTAATTATTGTAAAAAACAAAAATTAGAAAAAAAAGGTTTCCGCTTGATATTTTTGGGTGCAAATGTTGCATAGCATTCTGGCAATCAATTTGAACATTTGCACCTAGTTTTTGAATTGCAATTTTCCCTCCAAATAATGGTGTTTTTTCACATATGATATGTTATATTAATGCGAATTGCTCATTTCCGGAGGAGATTGAAAGGTGCAAATTTATACAATAATTTGTTTGGCATTTACGGTGCATTATCCTAATTCGCACTTGTTAGCATTTTTACAATAAATAATTTTTCATTGTGTTCCGCCTAATGAAAAAAGGTGCAAAAGTAATACAAGATTTGGAAGATCAGTCATCTCGTTTTTGTGAATTTGCACTTTGTTAGCAATTTTTGGGAAGAAGTAATTAATAATTGTTTAATTTTTACAAAAAAAACAATGTTCCGCACGTCACTGGAAGGTGCAAATTTTTATAGTTCATTTTTTTGTCATACAAAACGTAAATCCTAAATTTCACATTGTTTGCAATTATTGTTAATTCCGAAGCTTCATTGACTGGCCTAATCCTTTTACAGGAATAGAATCAATTTTCACTTTCACTGAATTTCGTGAAAATGTAATAGAAAGTGTAAAATATCATTCACTAAACATTTCACTAGAAATACATACCAAGAAATAGGTGGATTTTTAATATTTTTGGCCAGATTTAATTGGACAAATGCCAGAAATGTGTCACTGCAAATTGTTACAATATTTTCACGGCATTCAGCGTAAAACTGATTTTAACCTTGAAAAACGATACAGCTGTTTTCACAGTGACAGAATAGCCCAGAGACTCCGTGTCATGTAGAATTCTACATATCGACAGGATTTTATAGGCTCGGCCCGTAGGCTCAACAGACTGAGCGGCATTCGATATGTCGAATTCTACATGGCACGGAGTCCCACCAGGATGCGAAATGCTACAGTAAACTTTAAACTTTATAAAAGACAGTACGGCATCTAGTGGTATTGTGTGGTACTTGCGGTCCATGACGTGACTCGCTCCTTTACAGTGAAATTCAAATTATGAATTTTAATAATTTTTTTTAAAAGTAAGTGATAACTTTTGGACAAAATAAAAAAACACGGGTCTCCTAAAAATCGATGTAGATTAATATTACGCAATAAAAAAAAGCTTAAACACTTGATTCCATATTGTGTGGACATTTATTTATTATTGACTTGTCTGAGTTTTGTATTTTTAACATTAGCATGGATAAAGAATCTGAATCTGAATTGTTTCAGATGTTCTTCTATTCTCAAATCTAAGAAAACCACGCTGATCATTTTTCCTTCTTCCAAAACATCTTTCCAGTTGAAAATTAATGTCTGTAATACACTTTCACACAAGTTGTTTTTCCCAAAACCAGCTAAATATTCACTGAGGATATTGTTTGCTTATAAATATTGTATCATTTGTTCATTTAGGCACATTTCTGATAGTTTCTCAGGTGGTCCAATGCTTGGTTAACAGTTATTTTGAATTCACTTCTAGTGGTTCCCTTTACCCTAGAAATATTCATTTCAAATTAGCGGGACGATTCCATTGTTATCTTCACATGACTCTTAGTTGTGTTTACATTTTCCTCTAAATCTCAAAATTGAACAAAAATTTGGCCACCCTGTAAACTTGCCTTCAATGGATACAATAATCTTCCACTTTTATCTAATTTAACTGACCTCTAACTGTTTCAGAGATAGCAATAGTGGTATCTCTTAAAACGGACACCCTGTATATGAGAGATTTAGATTAGTTGATCGGACACCTTGTCAATTATTGTGACTGTATGGAGGTATATTATGCTTCGTCAACATTTGACTTTTTCAAATGCCTCCAATTTCATTTACTCAGACTAATGTTTTTTATTTTTTTTTGGTAGCAACGATTTGTTTTGAGGCAATCCTAGTATTCTTTCGTTCTGAACAAACTGATTGAAGTCACCTGAACTGATTCAACCGTGTTCTTCCGGTTTCGGATCACTTCCCCCACTATACCCACCAAATGAGTGCAATCAGTTTAATCCTAACCCCAAGTGATCGCAGAATTTTTACGTTCACTTCTTTCAGATCATTTATGAGTTGAAATCAGCTGATATAGATTTTCGTTCTTTTGATGCAACAGAAATTAGCGAAGTGATGTAAAAATAAAAATCACTTTCAGTTAAATCAGATTAGTTGGGCCAGTTCGATTAGGTCGAAAGAATACCCCTAATAAAGCTTTTTTTACATTAATTGAAACACCTGGACTCTGGAGTAAAGCCTGACTGAGGTATTTCCGGTCTGTATCAAGCTAACTAAAACATACAATTCCTTACTAGCTACTTTATATTCAATTTACAAGGTGTTCTGGAATGCTGAAAATCTTATATAGAAGAGGCAAGAAGACCAGTATGAATAATAGAACATACAACAAAGAATCAAGAAAGAGAAATCAATGAGTCCGGCAATGCTCAACATTATGGGAGAGACAACCAGTGATGAACTCAGGAAATAATATTAGAGAAAAATGCTTTGTTAAAGGATTATTTTTGTTGTAGGATTATTTCTTGACAATCATGTAGATTTTCTTTCTTTTGAAAACACTGGTTCCAACGTAAACTATAAAAAGAAAGCGAAACTCCTAGCCAGTAAGGCATTGTATTAGTTTCAGCTTGATAAAGACACGAGTCGCAATTATTGAGAATAAACGTAATGCAAGTTCAAAATCATGGGTTTTATTAATTTGGAGTATTTTGGGCAATTTTGGCTTTTATAGTCAAGTTACAACCAATAATATATTGCAGCTTTGTGTTCTGTTTTATATCATAAAGTAAAGACTTTTTTTTTTTATTTCAGTCGTCCTGATTGGAGATTCGGGAGTAGGAAAAAGTAATTTATTATCAAGATTTACTAGAAATGAATTTAACCTGGAATCAAAGTCCACAATAGGAGTTGAATTTGCTACTCGTAGTATACAGGTAAGTAAACGACCTTCAGTGTTTTTAAAAATAAAAAGTGAAATACATTTCCGCTGTTTCATTTTTATGTTTAGAAAAATTAAATCTACTTACCTTGTTTGTTTTTGATTAGTCATTATTTGTGAGAGGTTTTATAAATATACATAAGGTTAATTAATTGTTTTTTTTTTCAAATTTTTATCAGGTGGATGGTAAGACAATAAAAGCCCAAATATGGGACACTGCTGGCCAAGAAAGGTACCGTGCTATAACTGCTGCTTATTACAGAGGCGCAGTGGGTGCTCTCTTAGTTTACGATATTGCCAAGCATTTAACTTACGAGAACGTTGAAAGGTAACCAAAATATTTTTTTCTTATTTGTTGAAGTTTTATTTGAAAATTCCCCAGGTGGCTTCGTGAATTAAGAGACCACGCCGATCAAAACATCGTAATCATGCTAGTCGGGAACAAGTCCGATTTGAGACATTTAAGGGCCGTTCTTACCGAAGAAGCTAAAGCCTTTGCCGAAAGAAACGGTTTAAGTTTTATCGAAACATCCGCGCTGGATTCCACCAATGTCGATCTTGCTTTCCAAAATATACTCACAGAAATCTACAGAATCGTATCGCAAAAACAAATCAGGGATCCGCCAGAAGGCGACACCATCCGCCCACAAAACGTAGAGCCAATCGATGTCAAACCCACCATGAATTCGGACAGTGTGCGCAAGCAATGTTGCCAGTAGTCAATGGATAATTAGCAATATTATATTTACGTCTCTACACAGGTAAGAAATATTGATTGCTGTTTAAAAAATCAATTTTTAATTTCATGAGTTATCGAGTGCATTCAAGCTAACAATAATATTTATAGTATATCCATCCCCACATAATCTAAAACATCATTTTGGTTTATTGGTGCAATACTAATAACTATAATCTATATTGAAAATCTTATTCAATTCTTGAAGGTTTCTACTTCGTACTAGAAACCTCAAATCCGACCTCTCCATTAAAATCAAACACATTTGAAGTGTAGACCAAATAGTGTCTGACATTTGTAAAGTGGCTTCTGTATTTGACACGCCTTTTCCGCGTGCTTGCTGATTTAGAGCTATTAGAAAATGTTCTGCCGCTTCCATGTAGGCACGCAAATTTAGACAAGAAACTCCTAGACTATATCTTGCTCTAATAAATCTAGGAGATATTTTTAAAGCACGATAATAAGCCTCGATGGCTTCTTCTGATTTGGATTGGTTGGCCAGTGTAGCTCCCAAACTATTCCAAAGTCTAGCATCGTTGGGTTTTTTAGAAAGAGCAGCTCTGAAACAGTCTACGGCTTTTTCGTATTCACCTGTTAAATTGCACAATACTCCCAAACCAGATTGTACTTCGTAGTCTAAGTTTTGTGGATTTCTTCGAGCGGCTTTTAGATAAATATCTTGAACTAGCGTTTGGTTGGCTTGAGCTAATACGCTTGTAAATTGCGGTATTAGTTTCAGATTTGGAGGTACCAGATCACTATATTTCGGATGATTTTTTAACCAACTCATTAACATAAAACAGGCTTGATTGTAACAATTCTCGTTTGTGTAGCTGACAGCGGCAGCCATTAATGCATTCAAATTTGTTGGTTCCAATTGAAGACACTTGTTTAGAGCTTTTATTGCACTTGGGTCCTGTTCATTTGCAGCTTTTGTTGTCCCTAGCAATAGCCAAGCTTCCGCATTTTGTGGATTTTGCTCTGCTGCAGCTTCAAAACATAGGGCCGCACTAGGAATATCCCCTTGTTCTAATAACTCTTTGCCTTTTTCCTTAGGATTAGGGAGATCTGACATAGGATTTTGTTTGCTAAATTCGTATTCCTTATGTGGAATATTATAATATGAATTAAATTCATTCAACCATGAATGTGGAATATTTGTATTGCTTGCTAAAGAGTTTTCCATATTTTCCTGTAACACATCCCAATATGATCGCCTTTTTTCCTTAGGTTTGCAGGATTCAGCCCAAACTTCATCAAATGTTTCTGTGTTCTGCAAAAATTCATCAGTCCAAGCTTGGGATTCATCTTCAGTTAATTTCCCATTGTCAGATTTATCGTCCACTGAATTCCCCAATAAATTGGCTTTCTCCATTACACTCGCACCTGATTGAATAAATTCAGACGATTCTATTGCTTTCCAAGCTTCTTCAAACAACATATTTTGATTAACATTTTCTTGTCCTTGGCATTGGACTGCCATTTGATGCCAAATGTCATCATAGTTATTATGCTCTTGGAACGTTTTGCCATCCTGAAGATACTGTTGTGCCCAGGCATTGTCTTGCTGTTGATCTTCAATGGGTGAAGCTGGTTTTTCATATTCAATTTCATGCATTTCCCTCATCAAGTCATCCATTTGAAAAGACTGTGGCACAGTTTTTGTCTCTTGCAAAAACTGTTCGACCAATTGATCAGAAGTACTGGGAAAAACTTGTCCATGGTTCACAGAAAATGTATGATCCTGTGTAATATGTGAGGTGAGTTTCGTCAGGGGGTTAATTTGTCCACATTCTGCATCAGTGACTGGCCTGAAGGCCATTTTGATAGAAATAATGTACTGGGAATTGACTAGACTGGATTGAAAAATTCTGAGCTTTTGGGAGGAATTGAGGTAAACCAGAATTAATTATTAATAAACATGAGACGAGATGACACTTAAACTTTGACACTGATTGACACTAGTCCACACTGATCAATCACATCAAAAATTAATGGCCGCGTTCACCAGATACAAACGTTGGTAAACAGATGTCATGTGTCAATAATTCTGACAACAGCTAAAAATAACGAAATGAAAATATGCAAAGTCATGCAAAGTCGCGCGCCGTTGCCAACCAACATGTGGAGTTCCCCTACTTTAAACGCGTTAAAAAGTACTTTTAGTTTTATGACGTTGGCAGCAGAAATTTACTAAATGTCACGTCATCCTAAATATAGCGTAAAAATCTTATACGATTGTTCTGCTGAACGCTACATTGAATTTGTGTTGGAACGGAACCAAACATGTTTCACAAACGGTCGCCATTTTTGCAAACATAATTTAAGTGTTTATAATTTTCAACGCTTGTTTTGTGTGAGGTGAGTTCGGAACAATGACATTTCACTAATGGACCGGCCCTGGCCATATTCTCAAACAGTGTTTGTTTGCAGCCAACATTAGAAAGAGAGGTCCGAGCAAGATAGAGAGCTATTTGAGGCAAACACTCATATTTTTATCTAAGGGCTGTAATAGGTTATGTCATTCTTTCACTCAAATATAACAAAATAATCAGATCCGGGAGTAATATTTATAAAAAAAAAGAAATTTAACCGATCGGAATAAAAAACCGAATTTTCGCGACGAATGTAGTTCATCAATAGTTCATTTGTGACGTCATGAGTTTGAACGCTGGCTTGAAGTTGCGTCTATGCTTCCGGCGAACTACGTTTAATATGACGTTATGAGTTTCTCGCGAAAGCGTTTGAGTTCATGGAATCATGGAAGTAGTTCGTCGCGAAAATTCAGTTTAAAATTAACGTTGGACACAAACGTTGACAAATTGCTTGACGAAAACAACATGCACGTCAAATCCCGTTGTGTTTTGCCTCAACTAGGTCTATCCTTCTCGCACTGCGTTGGAGTCAATAAATCGGAATGATACAAAGTATATGTCAACACTTTTTGCACTATTGACACTGTGTTCGTTAAATCGGTAGGAGAAAGTTTGGTGTACACTTTATTTGCGTTTGGAAGTAACTTGGTGCCCGAATGGTGTGAAGATGGTGGGACGCCGTCTACTCGGTGCAAAATGATGATGTATTCGGTGTTAACACCGCCATCATCACTTCACGAACACCGCACGAAAATCCCACTCCGAACATAACTGTGGTGAGTGTGGTGACATGACATAGGGTGAGGTTCTATCGGAAAGTTGAATCGTTAAGCAGAACCAAGGTTTACCCAAGGTATTCTGTTGGTATTTGTAAACTTTTTACAGTCCGTTTTGGTTCTGGTGAACGTAGCCAATGGGTGGTATGAATAAAAACGAAGTAGGTACTTGCTACTACTACAAGTATTAGTATATGCTACGGAGTATTTACTTCAAAAAGAAGCATTTACTAATTTTCGCTGGTTTCGAAATGTAGTATCTACTTCGTTTTCAAGTAAATACTACGGAGAATCTACTAATACTTGTAGTAGTAGTAGATACTTCGTTTTTATTCATACCACCCAATGACTTCTGATAGTTTAAGAACCGACGAACGTTTTTGATGCCATTGATTTGTTTCAGTCAATTCCTATTTGTTAAAAAAGGAAGGCATAAAGTAAGAACCCTCATGAAACAATGGCTACGTTCACCAGAACCAAAACTAATTGTAAACAGTTTACAAATATCAACAGAATATGTTGGGTTAAATCTTGGTTTTGCTGAACGATTCATCTTTTCAATGATAGAATGTCACAGTCGTCACCCTCTGAATGTGATATCACCACAGTTGAGTTCGGAATGGGACTTTGGTGCGGTGTTCGTGCAGGGTTATATCACGCGATGAAGGTGTAATCGTCGGTGTAAAGGTAGGATTTTTAACTATCCGGCATTGCGGTATGCGGCAGCGGTGTGCGGTACTGCGATGCTGCGAATATCGCAACCCGCATGCTGTTGGCGGCAAATTTGTTTTTTAATTGTCAGGCAAATATTTTTGAAGTCGCGATCAAAAAATGGAATCGGCTACTCGTCGTACTACTGCTGCGATTCTCTTGCTCGAAGAAGAGGAAGCTGTATTTCACTGTTGTGAAAATCGCAGTGAAATATCAAACATTTATAAAAATCGTGCACAAGAAGGAGCGTATTTTCATTGAACGTCACTTAAATGATAGTGAAACTCAATTTAAAGCATACCTGAGAGTTTCACGTGACCTGTTTACTATATTATGAAGGGGATATAACAACAAAAGCCTCAGAACTGTAGTATTCGCCAGGTTGTGGGGCGTCGCACACTACTGCGGTGTCGTCGAAAAACATTTTGGAGTTTTTCAGCGGCACGCCGCAAAGACAGCTTGCGACGCCACAGTGCTGTTGACGCATAACGCATGGTAACAAAACAGTTCGATGTTACAACATAGTAAACAACTCACCGGCACGTCGCAAAGCCGCACACCGCTACCGCACACCGCAATGCCGGATAGTTAAAAATCCTACCTTAACACCGAATACAGCATCATTTTGTACCGAGTAAACGGCGTCCCACCATCTTTACTCCATTCAGGCCTCAAGTTATTTAAACGCAAATAAGGTGTATACTAAACACACTTTTATCAAGTAACGAATGCCACAGTGTCAATAGTGTAAAAAGTATCGACACTTTGTATCATTCTGAACTCACCTCACACAAAACACAAAGTGTTCAAAATTATAAACATTCTTAAATAATAATAAAGTCTTCAAAATATATAATCAAAAACCACCGATCGAAGTTAGACAAACAAAAATTAAAATACAACTACAAAAAAAAAATATAATAGGTAATTAATAGATTCACAAACTTTGGATTCACCCAGCTTTCTCTAATTAATTCAATTTAAGAATGAATAGCTGTAAATCGCTTGAAACAAGGAAGATCAGTACAGAAAAGAACAGCATAACCACACTTTGAATTTGCCAGTTAACATTATTCTGGACATAGGAATATTTAACCTATAGTAAATTCTATAAAAATCTATTGCAAATATGTCATGCCGACGAGGGTTCATATTACTTGATAGCAATTCAGGGCTGTCAATCATGCCATTTACAATTTTGAACAAAGTAAGTACATCAAATTGAGTCCTTCTAACTTCCAAAAGTGGTGAATTCAACTTTCCATACAAATGTTTATTATTAATATCTTCCATAGGAATTTCCAGTTTAAAATTTATAGTTTGCCTGCTCAAAAATCGTCTCTGTACCTTTTCCAAAACATCTATGTAAACATTATAATATGGAGACCAGGGGTGGGACTCCGTGCCAAGTAGAATTCGACATATCGAAACATATCGCATGCCGCACAGAGGGCCGAGCCTATAGAATCTTGTCGATATTTAGAATTCTACATGACACGGAGTCCCTGGGCAGGCTGGACTAGCATACTTCAATATTGATGTTACAAAATTACAATACAGTGTTCTGAAGCACGTGACATCACGAAAATCCGTCAGTGTTCTAGCACGTGACATCACGAAAATCAGTCAGTGTTCTATTTACAAAGCCTAACATTTTTAATGCTTTATTCCTTATATCGGGTCTTCAAAAAAAAACCAATCCAAGATTTTTTGAACGTACGTCGCATTAATGTTTCTCTATTGGTCAGGATTTTTGACATTAAAGTTCATTGACAAAATTAAAGAAAAATATTTGTAAGAAATACGTTCAAATAGTCATAGTGTCACAACTACCCGCTTTACGGGGGTGACATGGGGGGTTTGTAGCTTTGGGGGTTGATGGAGAGAAACTCGCTCAGGTTATATAAAAATATATGCTATATATTTTCCCAAATATAACCTTACATGTATGCTAATCCTATAAGATACATGACCCTTCGAACACTGGGGCCCTTATAGGGAGCCACACGTCAATGCTGCTTGGGGGACTGTAGATTAGTTTATCGTCACCCTTATGCCTTGTCCAGAGGGGCGTTCCCAACGAGAGGTAATTGCACTGGACAACGATAAGGCTGAAGATACCCAGAGGGGCGTTCCCAACGAGAGGTACTTGCACTGGGGAGACTTAATTCCAGAGGGGCTTTTCCATCGAGAGGTACTTGCACTGGTTTAAGTCTGCCTTTGCTGCGGCTTGCAGCGCAATTTATATTAATTTATTGCTGAATTGCAATAAACATTCGATCGAATCGGCAATTAAATTAATAAGGTTGAATACCGGGTCCTCCTTTCCTAAGCAGCTAGTTGACAATAGCAATCTTTGATTGTTTTTTTTTTTGAAGACCCGATATAATTTAAATGATAATCAAACTGTAGCTCACTGTCAATATAAACTCCAAGGTCTTTATCTCTTTCCAATTGCTCATCATAAATTTTATAATCAAATGGAATGTTCTGTTTTTTTGGAGATACAGTTAAGATCTCAGATTTCACACATTTCCGAGCACATTTCTGAATATTCAATTTCATTCCGTTCAACTTACACCACAGGCACAAGCTACTTAAGTCTTTCTGCAACTCATACCTTCAGTACACCACAGTCTATCTTTCTATAGACAAACAAATTTCCGATTAGTAAATCATTACACATTTCACTAGCTAGAAACTATACTCATGGACAAAATTATCGCACCACTGCACATAAGCATCACCATAAGCAGTGGTGCGATAATTTTGTCCAGGAGTATATTTTTGTCCTTTACTACATTATAAAAAAAAAGGATAGGTATATTCCTTATTAACTTATTTAAATTTCGCATTTCTACATGTGGCAACAAAAACGTTAAAATCGGCTTTAGCTAATCAGAGAGCGTTTTCAATCACGTGATTTTTCGTTTAAATTTTTAGTTTTTATTTATTAATTTATTTAATAATCTGACTAAAATCTTGCAAAATATTGTTCATTTTCGGTTGCATTGATGTATCTGCGTCAAAAATATTATAATTTGCCATATTCCCAGTACGTGAAAGTGGCCCATTTATCAAAAGAATCATATCATCTTGCAGCAGTTGTGAGTCTTCCATTGATGATACCTGAAGATAAAGTTTAAGGTCATCTGCAAATGACGAAAATGAGCTGTGTGCAATGGATCTACCCACATCAGATATGAACGGATTGAACAGAATCTGCCCACAGGGAGACCGCTGGGGTATGCCAGAAGGAACATCAAAATCCGAGACACGAAACCAATTTAGAATTGGACGGATCTCTCACATGCACACAGCCAAACTTCCTAATGAGCACGCGATGATTAACCCTGTTAAAGAAAAGTCCGAGTATACAGAATCAACTTTGAACCCCCTCTCCATGCTGTTCAAAATAAAATTCTGATAAAAAACCAAAGGATAACGCACACCTAACATGGGATTTTTGGGCTCTATGGATTTTTCCCATTTTTTGATATGTTGTAGAGGATTTAATTCTGAATAGCCTTTAAGGGCCGGTTCGACAATGCCAGTATAAATCTCAGTATTGTAATACCCCGAATATCTTATACCTTGATTTATCCCGAGTATATCTGACCGCCGCGCCGGTTCGACAATGATTTTGCAAGAGTCGTATAGTTATTCCGAGATTATCCGAGAAACGTGAAGTTAGTTACTCGAGGCAACCATTTTTTTGACAGATGCCGGTAAAATAGCAAGGGTTTAAGAAATGATTTGTGAACTGAACCTACCTTTTTTGTTTTTGTTTATATTAATTTATTTGTGTTTGCGCCGTGTTTGCACTATGGAAAGACATCACTTATATTTTGGAATTTTGTATAATTTGTATTCATATTATGGTGATTTTAGGTATTCAATTGTAAACCCAAGTACACCCTTTCAGCTTAGGTATAGAATAATTAATTAACATAAACCAGGTTTTTTGGATTTTCTCAGAAAAAAAAATCATGATACCTTCTTACAAAGTTTCTACTTACTTAATAATTACCAATTACCAATTTTAAAATTTACAATAGTTTTTAGGTTATTATGCACGTTGACAAACGGAAAAACCGACAAACACTAACAGCTATCAGCTGATTATTAATCAGCACAGATAATCAAGCCCAACCCCGACCAATAGAAAGACAGTATAACTTTATTTCGAGTATATACGGTCGAGGACGGCCGGATAACTTATACCCTAATTTATTCTCCGAATATCTTTATACGACAATTGTCGAACCCAATAATGAATTTTTATTCTAGGTATAGCCTATACAAGAGATATACCTGAATTGTCGTACCGGCCCTAAATGGGACGAAATCTTGTAGGTATAGAGTCCGTCCATAAACTACAGTAGCGCCCTCTTTCGACAGCAATGTAAGTTCTTGTATTATGACAAGTGCTTGATTCCATTTACACAAATGTAATTTTTGTTATTAAAAACGATTTCAAAGCGAAATATTTTTCATTATAAAGGTATGGTTGTTAACACGGAACAATTGTATTTAATTTCACTTTTTTTCTTGTAATTATTATTTGCCAAACGCTTTTTATTATCTTTTATTCAGGCTATTGTGCATACCCACTACTTGTCATGCCTTTACCCAGGAACAGTTTCACAAATTATTGTGTTGTTAACTGTGGCAATAATTATTATGCCAACACAAGTGGAAATGTTCACTTCTACAGTTTTCCTAGTCGGTCCCATGATCAGGAAAGACACAGGAACTATACACTGAGTTTTCGTATTGATTTATTGTCTATTTTTTCATAAAATAGATTTTGACATTGTCAACTTTGAAACGTAAACAATACCTCTTGGCCCTGATTGGTCGCAAAATGAGGTGTCCTAGCAGGTTGACATCATGGTGATTTCCATTTGCCAGTCAGTGCGCAGTAAGTTTATCCGCATCTTTTTCTAAAAGCATGTAGCATGTAAGGATAAGGATAAAAAAAATTTACACTGGTTCGACAAATGGAAATTGCTATCAGTGCAAATGGCATGTTCCGAGCAATAAGCGGCATTGTTTATGTTTCAAAGTTGAGGATGTCAATATCTATCTTGGGGAAAAAAAAAGCCTGTAGTTAAAATACTTTACTCTTTATCGTTTTAAGATCCAATTCAAAAAATAGTAGAATGTGGGAGCCAGAAAGACAGTCAAGGATTTGTAGCGTCCATTTTATTGTTATACCTAGCTCAACAGCATAAGGAGAGCTGTTTATGGAGGTTTGGCGCATAACATGCCCTTTCAAAATGGATAAGTCCCCTCCAAAATCTCGTTCAACTACTTGCAATACAAGTTTAGCTTTCACTAGAGCCACACCTTTTTTGTATGCAGCTTCATGGTGATTAAATTTTATATTTTGGAAACCAAAATGTATTTCCAGCTCCATTTTTCGAAATTCTAGTGAAAATTTGACAAACTATCAATACAAAAACTTTTGACATCTCTCACTAGGGGTCGCGAATTTCAATTTGTGACCGGTCCCTATTACGGCCTTTGAGATATGAGCGTTGAAAGATGAACTTTTTTGCGACGTTTTGTGTGGAGAGTATACGAGATACTGGTGCTACTGGTGTTTGTCAGTCAAAATATTGACAGGTTCACCTATTTTACGTCACTTAAAAATTAATGTCAACATAGATTAAGGCCGGGACCGCACTGGGGTCAATGTTGGCGCCAGTGCGGTCCTGGCCTTAGCCTATGTTGACATTTGTTAGTGACGTGAAATATGGTCGACCTGTCAAAATTTTGACTGATAAACACCAGTTTTTCGTATACTCTCCACACAAAAAGTCTCAAAAAAGTTCATTTTTCAAGGCTCATATCTCAAAGACCGTAATACCTACAAGATTTCGTCCCATTTAAAGGTTGTTAAGAATTAAATCCTCTACAACATATCAAAAAATGGTCAAAATCCATAGAGCCCAAGAATCCCATGTTAAGTGTGCGTTATCCTTGTTGATGTTGGCTTATGGTGGGTAGCCCATGCTGTTTCAGATTCAAAAGGTACCTACAGTCCCAGTGTAGTTTTCAGGTAATGAGATAATCCTGCAACTTAAAAATCTCAGACTGTGTGCAAACAGCCCTGTAATTTATGACTTTCTCTTTACCCACTTTTAAATATTGGTTTCAAAAAGCTGAACTTCCATAAAACCAGGTAAAAACTTGTCGACAATAAATGGTTGAAGATATTTGCCAGGGGCGTCGCAAGGGTGTACAGGCATTTCTCTATGAAGAGTAAGGGAATTCCATCCGGCCCACATAACAACTTATCAGGTTAATTTTTTACTTGTTATTAAATCTCAACACAAGAAGCAGAGTATCCAGATACATCAGTGACGTTGGAAAATGAGTATTCCAGAGCCTGATTAGTGGTATGGCTCGAATAAACACTAGAAAAGAAGTCTGCAAACAAGTCTGTAGTCTTTTGATTCATAACTAATTTAGTCCTAAGATTGTTGAAGTGTGACCAAAATGATCTAGGGTTCTCATTGATTTTATTTTTAGATTTGAGCAGGTACATACATTCTATAGGAGGAGTCCCTTAAATCCTTGCCCCTATGTCTCACTTCAGAGAACAACAAATAGTCCAAATTCTCTTCAATTTCTCTAAATTTTTTGTGAAGCTTCTTCTTTTCCACAATCGATCTATGCAGCTACGAAGAAGTTCTGCATTTACTTTGCTGGAACATGTAAAGCTATCCAATCCCCTCCCACAATGCTTCATTAACCACCAATTAAATCTCATTGCCATTTTTAAAATCAAAAAAGCGCTTCTCACTCCTCATATTTAAAACATTTGCATTCTACATTATGGCTGAATCTCATATTACTCAAAATCATATCAGTGGCTCTGTTAATCTTAACAGTACTCAAATTTGGAAATACCAAGTGAAGCAAAGGATTTGTGATAGTTTGCTATAATTATTGAACTTTAAGACATTTTCTCTTCTCATTGCTTGGAATTAATATTACAATATTGTGTCCACACATACAGGATAACCAAGATAAAAAGGCTACATACACTGAAAATCAATAATTATAATTAGCTTGTGTGCATAATCAAACATTTGACTATTTTTTAATTCCATGTATTTTCCTTCCAGATTTCAAGTAGTTGTCTTTACAGAGGTGCAAGTTTGAAGAATTACGACTTTGCACAGTGCAACTGGACCTCATAATATTGATTTATACAAAACATTTAACCATACCATAAATAAATATATCTAATTAAAAGATAAAAAAAAAAGATTAGGCTATTTAAAACATTTTTATCAATTAATTGATTTGTTTTTTTTTAAGCGACTTTTAGATAATTATTGTATCAGGAGGGTTTTAGTATATTTAAAATTGTTTATGTTTTTACTTTATCTCATGCGGGTTAGCCCTGGTAACCTAAAGTATATCACCATTCTTGCTTGCAGAACAATGTTCCTTTCACTAACAATTTTAAATATCCTAAAAAAAAAATCCTCATATGTTATAAATGGAGATAAATACATACATGCTTAATGCATTGTGATTATATATTAGTATGTAGTATAATTTTCAAGGTGCGTTATATTATTATATTATTTAGTGTTTCTGTTGTCAGGTATAAAGATTTGTAAATTTTAGAGCAAAACACTTAAAACTGTTAACATTTTCATCCTTTTTTTTGTATCATTGTTCATATGCCTACAAAAAAAAAATACTAGGATTTTATATTTTATAGTACCTGTTCAAATTCTTTGCCACAAAATTTAGGTTATTTTTGTTTTGATATTATATTTTGCCACCAAGAAAAAACACTATGGGATGGTACTCGGTACTTTTAAAGCGAATCATAGGTAATTTAAAATGCACCCGCTTTTGTATGTGTTTTTCAAAAAGTGTGAACTAGATTGGGTGTGATTGTATAGAAAAATCAAAAAACTTGTTAGTATGTAATAATTAAATTGCCTATAAAAATCGTCAATAATGTTTCGCTAGTATTAATAAGCATGCTTGTTATATTTGTTTTAAATTTGTGTTTTGTTTTGAAGTACATATTTTTTTTACTTATTGGCTACTGAAAAATTTTTTGTGGTTTAATATTTTATTTACAATTATTATATCAAGCTTTGTAATATAGGCTTTATATATTTACTTAAATTATTATAAATTTAATTTTTAAATAAAAGATGTATAACTCAAAATGACTTATTTCCTTCTGGTTTTATTAAAAATCTTCCATATTTTGGCCTTTCTTTTAAGAAATACCGTGCACTGAGTGGTTTCAGAAGAAAATAATAAATTATTTGGAACAAACTGAGAAAGCTGCATCCAATGAAAAGCGTTATAGCTCCACCAATTGAAACTAAAACAAAAAGATTAACATTTTAGATTTTTTGGCAATCGTCAATGGTACCAATAAAATCCAGAAGTTCTTGCTTCACGTCGCTGATATACTGAAGAGAGGGTGCTCTAGTGATAATGTTTAGTCGCAATTTGCCAGTGTCGTTTTCATTTTCACTCTTCATAGGATACTTGAACAATAATAATTATAATATAACTTTAGTATGAATGATATTTTTGTGAAGAGAACAATAACCATAAAGATATATAAATAAATTGAATGATAATACAAGAGTTTTCCACCAGAATGGAAGAAAACTAGTATTTCAGGTCTTGCCCTCGGCTTGACCCTATGAGATTACCCTCTTGTATTTCTGGCCCGCCAGGTCTCAATTCGTCTCCTCTTTACTCCCCCACTCCACGTCTGAGGCGACGCAGCCTCCGTGTCACCGCGCGCTCTGTCGCCGCCGGCGCACAAACGCTCGCTGTCGCTTTTCAGTACATCAGATAGTATAGTCGTCTAGATCTTTGGTCAAGCCGAGGGCGAGACCTGGAATACTGGTTTTCTTCCATTCTGGTGGAAAACTCTTATATTTCAGGGTCTGGCCCTCGGCTTGACCCTATGAGAATTCTTTGGATTCTGACGACATGGAGAAGGGTACTGTGAAAAATAAGTAAGATACAAGCAAAACTAAGACTTTTTTATTACTCCAAAAAAAAACAGTAGGCGTGTTTTGTAATATATTATATAAATATATATACAGGGTGTTCCTGAATATCAGGTACGAATGGAACGGGGTGATTCTTTGGTTTATTTTACGACAAAAATTTCTAATAAATTTAGGTCCGCAAATGCTTCGTTACCGATCTACGGGGTGTTGAAATTTTAATGTATTCATATTGAAAATGAGCAAGAATATGGCGGCGAGGGGTGTCTTGCTTCTCGATTCCCATTGAAAATGAGCAAGAATATGACTGCGGGACCTCTATTGTCGCCACTGTAGGTAGAAAAGGTTTATCGAGTCACTTTAGTTTCATCTAACTAATTACAGAGATTTGTTTTTCAATTTTTTTCTCGATAAGGGTCGGTGATACGAAAAAACTTCAAGAGAACAAAAAGTTTCTAAATAGGGTAAAAAATTATTTTATTCCTTAGAATTGACCAGCGGCGCACCGCGAGAAAGTTCAGGGGCAGAAAAAGGGACATGACCACTGAAAAAACATCACCCCGTAGATTCTGGCAAACGTTTGACATGTGCAAACATTCAGCTTTTATTGCATAACCTTTATTCCAAATTTGAGCTTAATCCCTCAAAAATTGCAGGAGCTATCAAGAAAAAACTTTTAAAAAAATCAAAATTTCAACACCCTATAGATCGGTAACGAAGCGTTTGCGGACTTATGTTTATTAGAAATTTTAATCATAAAATTAACCAAAGAATTAACCCCTTTCGTTTGTACATGATATTTAGGAACACCCTGTATGACGCAACCGCCAGACGCACAAGCGAAAACATACCTTAAAGCCAAACGAGAACTTGACGTGCGTCATGTCGGGAACTAAAGTCTGTTTTTTTTTTAAAGATAATTCCCCAAGTCAAAAATTTAGTAACTATGTTGGCAACACAAGCCTTTTCTACATGAAAAATTTGAAAGCATTGACAAATTTACATTCTATTGCCAACATAATGTCATTTTGACTTTTATCTTTAAAAAAAAACAGACTTTATTCGGTTATGCACATGCAGCCGAATTTGTAGTCAAATTTCAAAATTTAACGCGCGCTTTCAGCTAGTACACAATGTCGCCAATCTAGTACAATTATTCCCTACTTTCTGGTACAATTTTTTTAGTGCTGATAGCATCCCTGGTGATCTGAGACGATAGCCGAGGATTATAATCAGCCAAGGCTATTATTTGCAGTTATCGACCGTGTTTCATTCTAAATTTTTCGTCATACTGCAGACAGTGGCGTAGCCAAACCAAACGTGGACGTCGGTCGGCGACATCCGAATTGCGAGGCCCTTTTTATGTAGGGTGGGGTGGCCATAGGATTTCTTGTGACAAAAAGCATGGACGGGTAGCCGCCGGCAGGCTCCGAGCAGTTATTTTAAATAGTGTAGAGAACATCGAGTCTAAGCTCCGCCTCCAAGCCTAGTCCAACTTTGGTTCAGTATTGAAAATATCTGTAATGCGGTATACAATGTAGTTAGGGCGTCAAATACGGTATAGTTTGTAGTTGGGTTCTCAGAAACGCGGCATTTGGCAAAAGGAGATGGATGGAGTGACACAGCATGACAACTCCGAAAGTATCCAGGGGATCTAGAACCCACGGTTCGCATACAATCGTTCATTTTCATTTAGTGTGCGAGTGTTGGAAGTAAAAACAAAGCAAGATGGGTGAGCAGAGTAGGTACAGAGATTTAATTTAAAAAAATTACAACCTGAGGTAGAAATAGAAACTTTGGAATTTGAAAGTTGTCAAAAAATATAAGGCTCTAATTAGATGCAAATGATGGGGAGTGATTTTGCAGAAGTTAGGAGGAGTTTTATAGGAAAGCTTAGTGCCGATACATATGCAAACTGGATAGTTAGGAGAACGTTCCTTAGGGCCGGTATTTCAGTGTTTCCTTAAGGTACAGAATAACGTTAAGTCATCCTTGATAAAAGTTTCACCGTACATCAAAGTTCCCTTAAATCAAGGTGGATCTTAAGCCACCTGAATGAATTAATTGATTGCAAGTTCACCTTAACATTAAGGGTACCTACCTTAGTTAAGTCTTGATTTTAAGGTAATATTGAAATACCAGCCCTAAATATACAAAAATTAGCTTTTCGCAAAATTCCCGTCTGTCCAAGTCCAGCATAACAACTTTAACAAGAATGCACAGAAAAAGGGCAGTTCTAATTTGCGGAACAGGAAAAAGGGATGCAATGCACAAATTGACATCAAAATTCAAAAAATAACTGAGACCACTATTCGACATGACAGTTATTTGAAAAATAGTCTGAATACCCAAATACAGGTTTGTTATAGGTTGAAATAGTTATCCCGTGTGCGACTCGTGCGAGCGTATAACGCGATTACCTAGTATAACTCATTTTGCGCACTGCTGATTACATTCTATTCCGCATTACAGACATTTTTATACTGTACCAAAACCAAAGCTGGACTGGGCTTGGAGGCGGAGCTTATAGACTCGATGCTCTCCACATGGTATACTATGTAAAATCGCCTCCGGACATATCAACGTTAGTATTAGTAGTAGTAAGCATGCTATTTGATAACAATACTTATTTAGTTAAAAATATTAATTTTTTTCCGACAATCTACCAGAAAAAATAGAAACCATATGATTTGAGAATTCTAGGTTAATTTGCAGTTTCAGCGAAATCTATGATAAGTATTTAGAATTTTCGTATAGGATTAGGTTTATTTGTTCTCTACGTTTTATTTTGGAAAATCGAAAAGTGTCAATTTTTAAGTTCGGTAACCTATTTTTTGCGAGGCTCCTTAGGGCGCGAGGCCGTCGGCGGTCGCCGACGCCTAGCTGCGCCACTGACTGCAGACTCTCCTATAGGGGCATGTCGGTGGCCATTATTTACATTTCAACCGGCCGGCGGATAAATAACGACCGGCGGCCGTTAAATATACCTTTTCAGGTTTAATTTCGCTCATGTTATAGTAAGATAACAGTGCGGTATGATGAAAAAAAAACGCGCTTTAGTATTGTTCGTAGATTTTTAACTGACACTTGCGGTATGAGGAGCGAGGGGGTGTTTCATATGGCAAAAACAGGTGTGACGTCAGGTAACCATTGGCGTTCTAATGTAGGGAGCCACCAGCTCACATTCCGTCCGAGTATCAGATTAAAATCGACGAACAATATACTGTACGGTGATATTACCTTACGGGTGGCGTGGAAACGTGTGCATATTATGAAGATTGTACAACGGTCGAAATTTGATCGTGGCGCCATCTAAGACAAAACTTCAACACCAAGCAGCAATTTTCGCTGCAATATGGTGACTGAGTATCTAATTGGCCGACCAAAATTCAGTTCGTGGGAAAAACCCAGAATAGGAAAACCTATTATCCACTGATGAGAAAATATTTGGTTTGATTTTCTATGCCTTTGCTATTCCATCCATAGACGCGTTTCGACCTATCAGGTCTCATCAGTATGGCTAGGAAAAGCAAAGAAAACCAAACCAAGTTTCGTGCCTGTAGGCAATATATACATAGTACAACGGTCGAAATTTGATCGTGGCGCCATCTAAGACAAAGATTCAACACTAAACAGCAATTTTTGCTGCAATATAGTGACTGACTATCTAATCGGCCGACCAAAATTCAGTTCATGGGAAAACCCAGAATAGGAAAACCTATTATCCACTGATGATGAGAAAATTTTTGGCTTAATTTTCTCTGCTTTTCCATCCATAGATGCGTTTCGACCTATCAGGTCTCATCAGCATGGCTAGGAAAAGCAAAGAAAACCAAACCAAGTTTCGTGCCTGTAGGCAATATATACATAGTACAACGGTCGAAATTTGATCGTGGCGCCATCTAAGACAAAACCTCAACACCAAGCAGCAATTTTCGCTGCAATATGGTGACTGAGTATCTAATTGGCCGACCAAAATTCAGTTCGTGGGAAAAACCCAGAATAGGAAAACCTATTATCCACTGATGAGAAAATATTTGGTTTGATTTTCTATGCCTTTGCTATTCCATCCATAGACGCGTTTCGACCTATCAGGTCTCATCAGTATGGCTAGGAAAAGCAAAGAAAACCAAACCAAGTTTCGTGCCTGTAGGCAAAATACAAATAGTACAACGGTCGAAATTTGATCGTGGACCACAAGACAACTTTTTCAACTTTCAGAATCGTTATATCTCATATAATCGGTGGCTTTTAGGAAAAAAAGTACATATTATGAGACATTTTTCATAGATAAATATAATCTACAATTTTTGTCTGACCTAATTTTATGAAATGATAAAACTTACCCATTATTGAGACCATTGACCTTGAATAAAAAAAATTCCAGGTACGGGATCGATGGGGACTTTTCAGCATTTATTTATAATGGTGTTCCAAACATTCATACCAATTTTAAGCTCTATGGGAATTTTTGTACTCTTGCATGTTTAAATTGACCGGAGTACTGGCTTTTCTGCTTAGTTTATCATGGACAATTTATGTACAGACCGGAAAACCTACTAGACACATAGGGAGTGATAAGACGAATTAGTTTATACCCGGTTAAGGCGAATCGAACCGATGCTACCCACGGGCGACTGGCGTAGTCAGGAAAGGGGACAGGACAAAGTGGCATTTGCCCCCTTTCCCAAAAGGCCTTTAAATTTTATTAATAATTCCAAATTGAAATAAACAAAGAATCAATTCAAGTCTTACATCAAGGACGTATATAAGGGGAGTTTTTGTTCCAGCATAGACCATGAGCCGCCACTGCTCTAAACCCCCCCCCCCCCCATGTAAAAGCTATAGCTAGGTACGTCGTTGTCCTACATGAATATTCAAATTCATACATTTACAATATAAGTAACGTTCTACTATAAATTCTTATCAACATTTGTTTAAATGGCCGCATTCCCGCCATTAGAAGTCCCAAAAATACCGTGAAAGAACCCAAAAATTTCTACGCCAATGGTGCTGCTAAAGCCGAGTATAGCCGAGCTGCCGAAAATGCACGAATTTTAATCATATGCAGGGACGATCAATGGTCCAGCCTAACGATCCTGCACTGAAATGGGTATCTGCCAACTGGTCCCATTTAAGTCTATGTTTCTAGTAGCCGAGTCCTCATAGTAATTTTGAAATTCTGGCGCCTATGTTCAAGTTTGACAAACCTACTAAAGGGCAAAGGCACTTTCTATCTAGGAATCATTCCGTATGGCTACTGTTTATAGTAATTTATACAATGCAGCTATCCTTTACCTTTCCAATAATAGACACGTCAAAAAAATGACAATTGATGCTACAGTCGCACTGAGTGGACAAGAATGCACTAATTTCATCTTTTTGCTTAAACGCACATTCCACGCCTGTTTGATTACACACAGTTTGTTTCATACCTAAAATCTACTTGGTAATTCAACAGGAAAATATACTATTGAAGCTTTTACCAAGTTGGTTGGGTAATGTATGAAAGACGCATCCGCAAAAGTGAATTTGTGCATTCCTGAGGCATTCAATTTCACAGGCTGAGTCGGAGTAAAATTTGAAAATCTTTAAATCTCTAGTTTCAAACCAAAATTTGCATCCTCGCCTATTTTCGTCTAGATTGTAAACGGATGTGGCAGGGAAAATTTCCTGAAAAATACATAAATGTCCTCAGTTTTTTGCTCTATAGTATATTTTATTATGACTTACTTTGACTTTCAGAAAAATATTTGCACTTTGCACTTTTTCGCCAAATTCTTCAATAATGTCAGTAATATGATCTTCACGGTAAATTTTGGTTGGTATATTTGTGTTTCCCATGGTCCAAATATTGATCTCCCGTTGAGACAGTTCCACAGATAAATTTCCAGGATTATCTTTATTATTGTAACGTAACATGAACTGTAAGTATTTGTACAATAATGATTTTGGCTGATATCTAAAAGAATTTTTTTTCTAAGGTAACTTCAAGATAATTTCATATGGATCTTTTTCAGTAGCTACCATTTTCATTTAATTTGTCACGACCAACTAATTTTATCATACTTTTCATATTTTAAATTGTCTAAAACAAACTCACTTTGGATTGGTTTGATTCATGAAACGATTTTCCATGACAGCATTGAAACTATTAAATGCATAACATTTTCCTTCAACAGTGTCTACGGGCAGAAAATGCTGGCAACAATTGAATTTTCTTCCATTGTAGTAGCAAGAAGCCAGCAATTCCTCACAACTGGCACGTACGTATTCGGAAAAATAAGAAATATTTCCTCGGTACTTGTTATTAAATTTACAATAATTATTTTCTGTTGTTGTCAATGTGCTATTTGTATAGCACAAAGGAAAAGATTTTGAACCATCAAAGGGATTAATAAATGTTGATTTCCTTACAAAATCCTGGATGTCGAATAAACCGTCTGTTACAGTAAAGTTTACCCTGGAAAAAATGTATATTATAATAAAGACCCCTCAAATAGCTATGCCCCAACTACACCCCAACCCTCTTTCGATTTTCTAATACTTTTTTATATATGTATTATTATATAACATATTTATTACTCATTCAACATTTTTTCAATTTTCCCGGAAAGTTCTCGTGTTTCACATAGGAATATAGCTGGAAATGGAGTCTGGAACTCCAAATAATTTGTGTCGACTCTCAGTGTAGGTTTTATATTAGAATAGTTTTGCAATGATAAACTGACTACAAAAACCATGGTGATCTGCAAAGAGTAAAGTTAGTTATAAAACTAATTTTGTAAGAATATAATAATTATTAACCATAGACAATATCAACCAAACGGTCCAAAAAAGTCTCTCAACAAAATGTAGGTTCCTGTTGACCACATAATGTAGACAGTGAAAATAAGCATTTTCAAAAAAATCTCGAAAAATGTTAACTTTTCTAGGAGTCATCTCGGAATGGGCTCATTTGAACACGCCAATTCCTTTTTGTTAGGATATTGGTGTAAATATTTAATTAAACCATTCGCTATCCAATTAAATTATATTTATTGTCATGTTTAAATTATCTTAGGCAGGCATCTAACTTGAATTATTGATATGGAAAATACAAAATACCCAGTGGTTATAATACGTAACACCGAAATGGTAGAAATTATCCAAGACTAGAATATCAAAAGGATTCCCTAATGGAATTTCTTTCAAAAAAATTAAATGATAATCCTTTGAATCCATTCTTCGTAGAATGTCAAAGCTTGAACTCAATACAGACAGGGTGGTGTTTGGAGAAAGTTTCAAATTTTGACGCAGTAAATTGAATTTCAAAGACCAAAACTTAATATTTTTTTTTTATTTTACTTTTTCTATAAATCTCGGATACCATAATCTCCCCAGATTTTTATAGCCATCCATTTGAAACAAATAATGAATGGCTAATGGATTTAGTTTATATATTTGGTTCTTACTGTAGCAAAACGCCCCAAGTACTCTATGTAATTGGTTAGATGGTAAATGGCGAGCGGAATATTGATGGTGTTTATTTACTTGGAGCTACTACTTATAAAATTGTGGCGGGTCTATTCATAAAAGAGAGGAACAAACTATTCAGGTTTCGGTTTACTAAATTATATTTTATTATACATAAAACCAAAAATTTAAATAAGCAAAATATCTTTCTATTCTGACAGCCACTTCTATTTTTCCCAATTCAAATTATTTCACATCCGTTCAAATATCATTATTGCGGACCAGGAAATAACCATAAGAGAAAAACGCCCTACTTCTACTATTTTCAATAACTTATACTCTTATACATTTAAACACTTCCGATTCATTCCATTCATTCCTATTAAACTACCTTTCACCTATATCTATAAATTCTTAAAAATTCCTAAGTCCTTTACTGACTGCTTATGCAAAATCAAAATAATTATGTATTTATTAATATAGGTATTACTAACTTATTCTTATTAAAACCTTACAATAATTTCTACATGAAAAATAAAAACCTTAATTCAAAATTTCCGGCACTTAAGGTCAACAACTTCATGAATAACAAGTTTCTTTTCAAAATTTCCCATTCCATTTAATGGTTAATTTAATCAGAACAATTACTATTTTCGGATTCCTAGCCAACAAACACAAGTTTTTAAATTTTTACTAGTTAGTTACTATAACCCTTAAACATCAAAATCCAATTCAAAATTCTTTAATAATTCCTACCCAAAATCGTATATTGTTAAGAGCGTTATAAATTCCCTTTATATTTTCTTTGAAAAATTGAATTAAAATGTCATTATACTCGAAGGCAATTAAAGTTATGCAATAATGTTCCATAGTCAAACACTCGAGTTATTAATATTTATGCAATAAAGTTCGAAAGTTAATTCACTTCATAGTCATTCATCATTTATAAAGTCGGAAAGTTTTATTAGTCACTCAAGTTTTTTAGGCATTAAAAGTCATTGTCAATTCACTTCTTATCATTCAGAATCATTGTTAAAAGTCAGAAAAATAATAATCACTAAAGTAAATTGCCACTCGATAAAATACTTTTTCTCCAAACGTCACTTTGTTAACCCCTGTCAAGATTTCAGAAATTTAATTTCTATGCTGCTAGGCAAATACAGCAGGTTAGCACCTGTCGAGGTGATAGAGATTTAATTTCTATGCTGCTAGGCAACCGCAGCGGCAGTAGAAGTACTTTTAGTGCTGCTGGAGCGGCAGCAAAAGTACTTTTAGTGCCGCTCTTACTTTTACTGCCGCTTAACCATCCAGTTACCCCCGAGCTTACCCCATTTGTTTGGAGAAAAAATAGCGTGTTGCATACGGAGTAGAAGCACTTTTTTGTGCTTCAGCAGTATTGTAAACCTCACTACGTTCGGCTCGCAAACCTACTGCTTCAGCACAAAAAAGTAAAGCTTCTACTTCTAATAGAACAATATACTATAATTAATTACTAAAAATTTCTAGAGCTCGCACATAATATTGAACGCCTTTAAATGTTCTTTCTCAATTTTCCGTACTTTTTCTAAGTTAAATTAAACCCGAGGCAAAAATAAGAGAAACTCTTTGCGAATTTTTATTCGGACTGACACATTAGTTACTGTAGACTTTAAGACTTTAACTCAAACTAGACTGAACTGCGAACTCAACTGACAACTGATTTCCACTTCTAAAACCGCTTGTTTTATATTTTTCGATTCCCCCCCAAAAGTATTATTAATTATCCACCAAAATCTTCAATAGGCGGTTGTTTGACTATCAATAAGTCAATCCTATTGGCCGACCTAGATAATGATGCAATCTATTTGAAATTTTTGTCATTTTTATTTGTTTAAAATCGAATAATTATGTCGCAATATCCTGATTTATAGGGGTCAACACATTATGGTTCAAGAATGTGAGGACAACACAAAGAAGACCGGCACACGTGAGCCATTAATCATCGATTTAATTACTCTGGCCTCGTTTTCAATAAGTTCATTGATTTTAGGAGATGACATCACGCTTGGTGACTAAATAATAGAATTTTTTTAACATACCTATATAAATATTCTAATTTAATTTGGGGTCAACTCTAATTTGTTTCATTCTCAATTTATCGATACTGATTTGAAATACCGGAAATTCAGTTTTTGATTATTTGATTACATTTAATTTTTACAGTAAAGACATTGTTAATATCGGGACTATTTTTCCGGATCATTACATTACTTGAGTCTAAGAATTTTGCATGGAGGTTTAAACAATTGTATAGCTTCACATAATTTCTCGATTCCAGAATTTGAAAAGAAAAGTTAAATTATGGATGTCAAGGCATTCATAATAAACATTTTTCTTTAATAGTTCTCATAAACAGATAAATTTGGCATAATTTTTTTTTTAAAGTAGGGTTGCCAGACGTCCCGATTTTAACGGGACAGTCCCGATATTGGAGATTTTGTCCCGTGTCCCGATGGACTATGCGTCGGGACGCTAAATGTCCCGATTTTATGGAATTTTTCAAAAAGTTGGAAAAAATTAAAAGTACCTACTTATAAGACACTTAATTTTGAATTGTACTTGTTAATTATCTATTACTATTATTCATAATTATTCAAGATTCTTTTGGTTTCGACGATAAGAATACACTAATGCATTTTATGCACTTTAATTAAAAGTACCCTTTCAATCTCTGTTTTAAGGGGGTAAAGTGGGTCTTTTAATCTCCGGGATTATATTTCACTTTATTTCCCAAGGGATTAAATTTTTTCTTTATTTCCCGGGGATTAAATGAAACGCGTTATTTTTTATTTTTAAATTTTGTTAGAAGTTCCATTGTTCAGTTATATTTTATTTCTTTTTTATATCAAATTATTCCTTCAAAAAAAAAGTGTCCCGCAGTGGCGCAGCCAGGGTGGGAGGGGAGCCACGGTATCCGAGCGATTGTGACGTCACGCTTCCACGGTTATTTTGCAAATATCTCAAAAACCGTCAGGCATCAAATGGTGCGGCTTGAAATATTATTCTTAGAATTTGTTATACAGAAATTTTGATTTTTGGTTTACACCCACTCTCAAGGATAGGTGGTCTGTGTAAACTCCTATAATTTTTTCTGCATGGCTCCCTCCAGACAAAATTTCTGGCTGCGCCACTGGTGTCCCGATTTTTATTGTATGTCCCGATTTTTTAACAGCTTTTTGATTGATATACCCGATTTGTAGATATTCCAATCTGGCAACCCTATTTAAAAGTAGTATTAAAATAGTAGTTTTTAGCTGGCAACAGTGTTGGACGTGTTATTATTTTGCAAACGAATATTTCGAAAATCTTTCTTGTGAAACGTGAAAAATAAAGACAATTACATAGTAATTGACTGAGTTAAAGAACATTACATCGCTGAGAGTGAAGGCAAGCATAGAAAATAAAGAAAAAGATCAACATTCCTGAGTTTTTTGCATCCGCAAGACCCGGACGCAGAACAGCGTTGCCAATAGCTTTACTCGGCTAATATGAATGAAAACGAAACATGCGACATTTGCCGCAAAAAAGTCCAAACCAATCGAGAGGGACTATTATGTGAGGTATGTTACACTTGGAATCACAAAAATTGTGTGGGATTATCTACAAGGGCGTACCAACTAGTAAGCAAGTCCTCACAACCATGGGTATGCAAAAAGTGCAAGAACGTTGAGAGCAAAAATCAACCAAAAGCACAAAACTACACGCTGGATGATGTAATGGCAAAATTGAATGAGAAAAATAATAAATACGATGTCTTACTGGGAAAATACAAGCAACAACTGGATATCAACAAAAAATTGCAAAATGAAATCACCAGACCAGCATTAAAATGCACTACAATAAATGGGAGCAACATGGGTTGAAGAACAACCTCATAATACAAGGAGAAAATTTACATGAGGTAATAACAAAAATTGCAAATGGATTGGAAGTGCAAGTTGGAAATAAATTCAAGGCCCACAGAATTGAAAATTCTTCGGAAAATGTTAATGATGCTACAAATAAACCAAAACCAATAAAGGTCATGAAGAAGATATTAAGGTGAATATGCTCAAATCAAAAAAGAAATCTAAATTGAACTGTAAAGATCTAGGCCTCAGCGGAAATAGCAAGATTTATTTGTCATGATTTGACTAGAACAAATCAAGAGCTATTTAAGGCGGCAAGAATGTACAAAAAGGATCAAGCGTACGAATTTGCTTGGGTCAACAATGGTAATATTCTGCTTAAAAAAGATCAAAATAGTAAGACTATATTAGTGCAGAATATAGAGCAACTAAAAAACTAGAGGGGCCTCGAGATAATATCAGTATTACTTATATGAATATCCAAAGTATAAGAAATAAACTAGATGAGCTTCAGTGTTTTGTCATAAACCAAAACTGTGATATACTGGTATTAGTAGAAACATGGCTAGATAATATAGAAGCACCAATTTATACAATTAATAATTATCGGGCAGCGCATTCGTGTAGGGAAGGAAGAGGGGGGTGGAGCGTCCATCTATGTGAGGGATAACATAAGGATGCAAGAAATAGACAAATCGGGTAAAGATGAAATAGTAAATTGGATATGTGTTACTGTGGGCGAGAACAATCTAAAAGTAAGTGCAATGTACAATCCTCCCTCAAATCCTCTAACAAATTTTTATAAATACTTTGAAACTGTGCTGTGTAAACATCCAAAAAAACATATTATTTTAGGTGACTTTAATATAAATTTATTAAACACTAAGGCCAAAACCGTATCCCAATATAAAGATTTAGTAGCAATAAATAATTATTTAATAATTAATTCGATCACAAATGAAGATGCAACTCGGGTTACAAATCACTCCAAAACTATCATATAGATCATGTGCTAATAGATAAAAAAGTTAATATAATGTGTGATTCAGTCAGTGTAGAGCATACTGATCTCTCAGACCATAAATTTCTGCAATGTAAAATTAAAGACAATATAAAAATCTACAGAAAGAAAATTATACATGAAATTAAAAAAATAGATTATAAAAAATTCCAACATACTTTTCGGGAAAATGTTACCAACACAAATATTGACACATTTCATGACCTAATAAATTTATTAATGACCTGCAAAAAAGATACAGAATTTACTAAAGAAATTAAAATCCGAGAAAATATTGAGTGAGTAAACGAAGAAATAATTAAGATGATGAAGGAATGTGATAAAATATATAAAAATAAAACTAAAAGTCCAAATGATCAAAAACTAGAACACGATTTTAAAACAATAAAAAATAAAATTAATAACAAAACAAAAACTCTTAACAACCAATATTTCAGGAATAAATGGGAGCAAACAGGGACTAATGTAAAAAAGCAATGGAATTTTGTGAATAGTTGTTTCAAAGAAAAAAAGTCTGAAACACACATTGATAAATTACAGGTAGGACATCTAGGTACAGTTGAGGATATAAATGATATTGTGAACCACCTGAATACTCATTTTTCGAAAATAGGGAAAGAAATTGTCAGGGAGCTGAATGATGAAATAGGATTACTGAATCATAAACCTCAATTTGAAGACATAACTCAAGAAAATACAATATATGTTGAACCAACTAATGAACAGGAAATCGATAAAATCATATCGGATCTAAATCGAAATTCAGCTCCAGGGCATGACGGGGTAACAGTAATGGATGTAATTAACCTTAAAGGTGATCTTATAACCATTATAACAAATCTTGTCAATAAAATTCTAAAAGATGGAGTATTTCCAAAAGAATTAAAAGTAAGTAGAATAAGCCCAATATTTAAAGCAGGTAGTAGGGAAAATTTGAATAAATATAGACCAATATCGGTAATAAGTGTATTTTCAAAAATAGTAGAAAAAGTAATAAAAATTAGAATGTCATTGTTTATTGATAAATATATCGCCACCGATGAGTATCAGTATGGATTCGTCGGGAATAGTAGCACACTTAGTGCAACAGTAGGCTTTGTAAATTATGTATCTCAGGCACTTGACAATAAAATAATGGTTATAGCAGTATTTGTGGACCTACGAAAAGCCTTTGATGTGGTGAGATAAAGTTCTAAACAAATACCAAAGATGTAATATAGATATCGCAATAACTAATAAAATACATAGCCATGATACTAAATCCAAAAATAATATCTATTGTAATAGTTCTAAAACAAATATAGGAATAAAGAACCCAATTGTACAGGCATCGAAATCTTTCAAGAAATCATAACAAATACAATAAATGTATAAAGGAAGTCAAATTACATTTAGGAATTACTTAAATAGAAATAAGTCCATCACTGTTAATTAGCATAGTTTATGTAAATTTTTCTCGAGGCCAGAGCTTCAAGCACTGATTTGAGAAATAAATGTATTATTATAAAAATGAAAAATGTATGAAAGTTTAAATAAAGATTGTTTTCAAAAAAAAAAAAAAATTTACTGGACCTGAAATCTTTGCGATAAAGCAGTTCTGTCAGTTGGAATATCATAACTTGAAATAGCTTTTTTCTGCAATTGACAAGAAATGTCAGCATTTTTGACCGGTTGACAGGTCGCAAAACTCATTATTCTGGTATTTCAATTATGTTTCAATAGTCGCTAAGGAATCAATGACTAACAATACAGAAAACACTTTTCCGGCCTAGGCCGGGAAAGTGATTCTCGTACTGCTGAATAATTGAAACTAAAAGACAAACATTTAACAGGTATTGAACCGATCGCAGAAAAAATAGTATGTGTATTTTGGTGGAAAAGCACATTCTCGGCCTTCGGTGTTTGCCGGCTCGGCTACGCCTCTCCCGTCAACTTACGCCGTCGGCCGAGAATGTGTCACTTTTCCACCTAAATACACAATATACTATTACTCATCAGGCTTAAGTGGTTTGACTGTACCAGTTTCATTAAAGGATAACGCACACCTAACATGGGATTTTTGGGCTCTATGGATTTTGCCCATTTTTTGATATGTTGTAGAGGATTTAATTCTTAACAACCTTTAAATGGGACGAAATCTTGTAGGTATTACGGTCTTTGAGATATGAGCGTTGAGAGATGAACTTTTTTGCGACTTTTTGTATAGAGAATAAACGAAAAACTGGTGTTTATCAGTCAAAATTTTGACAGGTCGACATATTTCACGTCACTAACAAATGTCAACATAGGCTAAGGCCGGGATCGCACTGGCGCCAACATTGACCCCAGTGCGGTCCCGACCTTAACCTATGTTGACATTAACTTTTGAGTGACGTAAAATATGTGAACCTGTCAATATTTTGATTGATAAACACCAGTAGCACCAGTATCTCGTATACTCTCTACCTCAGCTCTCCACACAAAAAGTCGCAAAAAACTTCATTTTTCAACGCTCATATCTCAAATGCCGTAGAACCTACAAGATTTCGTCCCATTTAAAGGTTGTTCAGAATTAAATCTTCTACAACATATCAAAAAATGGGAAAAATCCATAGAGCCCAAAAATCCCATGTTAGGTGTGAGTTATCCTTTGTGTCCTTTTTCCAGCTGATATAACATGACTTTTTCAGAACTAATAGTCCAAGAGCCTAGAGCCGCCAGACACAACTTATTTTCTAAAGGACAGAATATGTGGGATTGAGTAGCACTTTTATTAACGTATGCATACCCGCTAAGTTGGGTAGACGGCCAATTGAAAATAACAGTAACAGCTGAAACTGTTATTTGTAAATAACGTTTTTTCCCTTTTCTACTCAAGCCTGGAGTGCCTGGAGTAGACTGTAAGTTTAAGAGGGGGAAATCAGTTGACATAGATATCTCGCTCACTCTCAAACGCATGTATAGTGCCCTCGCACTCACACTCACAAAATTATTGAGTTTTGCGACCTGTCAACCGGTCAAAAATGCTGACATTTCTTGTCAATCGCAGAAAAAGGAGATTTTGAGGAATTCCAATAGATTTTAAACGATTTTTGGAAATGTTGCGGTATTGTTTTACTATTAAAAAATCAAAGTATATTTTTTTTGGATACTTGTAGAGAAAGTAGGTATTGTTCCTAAAACTTTCCGAACTCCGCTTTGCTAACTGCTTTTTAGTGCGGGAAAGTATTAATTTGCGCACTTTGCCCGAAATAGTATATTTCCTAACTAGTGCGAAAAATGCTACTTTTCCGCACGAGTTAGGAACACAATTTTTTCTACGAGATAGAAGGAACGTACCTACGTAATGTAAATTTTAACACCAATATTTGACAACATTTCTTTTGCAACACCTGGTATTAAAAACAAATCGAGTAATTTTTTCTTAATATAGGTTAGGTACTCTTAAGCAAAGTCTGTAAAGTGTTGATTTTTTGGAAAATAGATACGTTATGTATAGTATTAGTTGTGGAAGCCGTTCTAATCGCGAGAAAGTCTCGTTTCATGCCGTTCCTGCAGAGACAAAACACAGGTTTTTAACGGAGAAAAACGATTTGTCTGTACTTTGTAAGGGCTTCATGGATTGTCGCAAAAGACAAAAAATCTGACAAAATCCATATTTAAAAACCAAAAATAGTCTCTCTACATAACGGTGTATGGATCCAAGCCATTTACTATCCTCAATATCAACTTGTGTCGATACGTTGAATAGCAGAGAAATAAAATATAAAATATACATCAGCAGGATTCAGGATTTTGTTGAGAAAAAACTAAACAGGAAACAAATCCTGGGTAGTACCTACCTAATTGTTTAGTAGGTAAAGGTTTGTCACAAAGAAATCATAACTTTTGCAAACATCTCGGTTTTCCACTAATAATTTCTTAAACTAAAAACTCTCCATCTTAAAATACGAAAATTGGACTTTCGAGCACTAGAAAATCATCTAAAAACACCACAAAATAGACAAAAACAGTTTTTTGATGAATAATGTCAGGGTTGTTTGAATTAAATTTATGGCGCCAATTTTTTGGCATTGGCCGCCATTTTGTTTGGATTGCCCTATACTTATTTTTTTATTAATAAAAAAAAAAATTCTGAAATAATGTGCCTCATTCTGAAGACAATAAAATCGAGAACTTTCAACAATAAGTTTGTACGAAAGAAAAGTTAAGTTTAAACCGAAATAATTTAGTAAATAACATTATTGTTTCAGGAAATTCTCAATGTTGATATTTGTGTTAGTGTGTCAGCTTATAATTTAAAAAGTGACATCTGTCACTTTTCCGCACTAGTGCGGAAAAAACTTCTTCCTACGAGCGTGCGCAAAGTAGTACTTTTCCGCACGCATTTTCGTTCTCAAAGTTACACTTTTCCGCACGCATTTTCGTTCTCAAAGTTACACTTTTCCGCACTCAGTGCGGATAAGGCCTATTTCCGCACTGAGTGCCGAAAAGTAAAAATAATAATTGTCAAGCAACAATAAGTACACCTGTCGACTTTGACACATGATGACAAATTTTTTCTCTGTTCCTATCAGCCAACATATAAGGCGATTTTCAGCCTGGAATGATTATTTATCCGTAAATACCGTGGTTATTCTTTTGGTTGACAACTTTGACAGCCAAATGTGACGTCATAGCCTCCCACCATTCAAGAATCATAACTAGGGAAAGGCAAATATGCATATGAAAGTATAAGAAATATGCGCATATATATGCATATATTTTAGTCAAAATATGCAGAAGTTAAAAGGTCCATTTTTGAAAATTCTTAAGAACAATACCAAAGCAATGATAAAAAAAAGGGGAACTTAAGGCCACAAGCAGTGTATTAATAAAATATTTTCGAAAGGGGCCTATCTATACGCCCACCAAGTTGGGCTAACCTTCCGCCAAACACCCTGTATAAAAGTGGTTTTTGGAAAAAAAACATAAAATATTATACCATACATGTTTTGTGTATGTATCAATTTTGTCAAAAAATTTCAAAATAATTATCTAAGTACTGAATCATTTAAAATAGCCTGCAAATTTTGCTATGACTTTTAAGGACTAGGCGGAAAATGAAGCTTTCTACGTACTGGAATGAGTCCGCAAAATAGCTATTCTTACAAAAAATAATATAGAAGTTAGGATAATAAAACTTACTATTTTACTACAAGAGGAGCAGTAAACCTTCCCCATGTCAATAGGTATACATTTCTTTGTATGGTATTATCCATATGGAGATACTTGCACTTGAAACTTTAGGCATTTTCACAAAAATTTGAACGGAGCTGTATGCACAGTACACAAAATCACAACTTCGAATGAATATGGACATCTTCAAAAATCGATACTTACTATAAATATTTATTGCTCTACTTCCAGGCAAGTAGGTCCCAAATTACGTACATACTCAGGTAGGTTAATGGTTGAATTAGGTTTTAATCACCAGTATGAATAGTGGTGCAATTTCCATAACAAGGCTCAGTGAAGGATCTTTCACGGTGGGTTTTCCGGTAATTACTCAAACTCAAAATCTCTTTATTTATCAATTTTATAGTTATAATACATACGGGTAGGGGAGTGAGGCCCCCCTCAAACAATACATACATAACATTTACTTAACCTAAGCACATGACCTATATACTAAAAACTCAGTGTGCGCAGCACACTGCGTGCCACATGCGCGCTTAGCGTGCCGTGTGGCACTACCTTTAGCTTGGCCGATGTTCTGGCCGACAAGCCACCGCCCTTTTCCCATCGGATCTGTTCTCAACGTTCCCTGGTTTCCCTTTCACGTTATTATGTGACCTTTCAGTCGTTGGTAAGTACCACGGATGGCGCGCATTGGGCCACTATACTGGCCCGCCAGGCAAGTAGGTCCCAATAAATTACGTACATACTCAGGTAGGTAGTTAATGGTTGAATTAGGTTTTAATCACCAGTATGAATAGTGGTGCAATTTCCATAACAAGGCTCAGTGAAGGATCTTTCACGGTGGGTTTTCCGGTAATTACGTACCTGCTGAATGGTTGAATATTTAAAAATTCTTTCTTTCATTGAAACCTTTTGTCTAAATTTGATAGATTTTATGCCCTATTTTCAGGTTTTCGAAGAAATATGCAGAATGAAATAAAAATGCATAAAATATGCAAAATATGCACTTTGCATATATGCCTTTCTCTAATCATAACCCAAGGAACTGACCGCTGAAATGATTTGGTTATAGCAGTGTAGGATTATGTTTATTATTCTTATTTGTTTTTTCGTTTCAACAATAGTTTTTTGTTTAGGTACAGAAAATGGAGCTGAATCTCTCGTTAGTCTCGTTTATCGAACAGATTTTCTTTGGGGATGATCTAAACCTCGATCTGAACATGGTGAATTGCAGTGAGTGAGTGAATGTTTACTTCTTTCATTGTGCCAGGCTACAACGCAACTGCAAAATCACAAAACACCAATACAAATTTCAAAAATAATAACAATAACATCAAAAAGCTGTAACCAAAAGATTAACCCAAGTCCAAAGCTGGGTTATAATCGGTTATAAGTGGTAAATACCAAAAGCAAATCAGCTGATATGTGACGTCACCTACTTTGGTTAAAACCGCGACGGCGGATATGCATTGGTTATAATAGTCCAGGAGGTGGCGCCAAAAACATGCAAAAGTTTTCGCAAGGCGGATATTTTCAAAATAGGTCATACTTTAGTGTTAGAATGCTAGTGTACAGTCAGCACTCACAGTTCCGGGACAGCTGGCTCTGGGACGCGGGCAAAGTTGTAATTTTAAGAAGAATCTAAACTGTTTTCTCAAAGCTCAAAACTTATAGAAATTTTGCACATTATATGTTTGAAGGTCACAGATAACGTATGTAAATCGTCAGACGTCTAGTTCGTTGCAAAAAGGGGGTCAGACGTCCTCAAAGTTTTTATTTTATGGCATTTTCTTCAAATATATTTGTCAAATACCTGCAAAAATATATTTTGACAGGACACCGAAGAAAATGCCATAAAATAAAAACTTTGAGGCCGTCTGACCCCCTTTTTGCAACGAACTAGACGTCTGACGATTTACATACGTTATCTGTGACCTTCAAACAGATAATGTGCAAAATTTCTATAAATTTTGAGCTTTGAGAAAACAGTTTAGATGCTTCTTGAAATTACAACTTTGCCCGCGTCCCAGAGCCAGCTGTCCCGGAACTGTGAGTGCTGACTGTACACTAGCATTCTAACACTAAAGTACGACCTATTTTGAAAATATCAACCTTGCGAAAACTCTTGCATGTTTTTGACGCCAGCTCCCCAACTATAACCAAATAATAATCATTCCAGGCTGAAAATCGCCTCTATACAAACACTGAATATAATTAACTTTGACACATTGTCAGATTTGTGTTCTCCATTTACATGCAAGAATCTACAAACTTCTTTCGCATCAAATTTAAACGCTTTAAGATGAACAGCTCTGACGAGGATTTCAATTTTCTGTTCTTTTTTTTTGTTATGTAATTTTTTGATGAATGAATAGGTTCGCTTCAAGTTAAGTAATTGAAAATAATTGAACAAATTATCGTATTTTTTAAAAAAAAATTGTTGTTACCTACCTGATATGAAGCTCGTAGGAAAAATTTTGTTCCTAACACGTGCGCAAAGTGTCTTTTCCGCACGCAAACACAGTTATACGAACGACGCGAAGCGGAGTTCGGCTAAGTGTGCGCACTTTGCGCACTTGTTAGGAAAATAACTATTTTCCGTATTAGTGAAACTTTCCAAACTAAAATGCGTGCGGAAAAGTGCACTCGTAGAAAAAATAACTATTTTTATTTAATATCTATTTTACATTTCTAAAATTTCAAATTCTAGTTCTTGTAATTGCATATTTTATTTGTTCGGTTGATTGTATCCAACACAAAACTTAAAATTAAGAAAATACGAAAATATGTATATGTGATGATCCAGAAATTTGACCCTATAATTACAAAGTCTTTACTGTAAAAATTTTAATTTTCATCAAATAATCAAAAACTTAATTCCGGTATTTTTAAATCTGTATCGATAAATTAAAAATAAAACCAACTAAACTATCGTATTACGACACCCGGAAGTCGTTCATCTAAATTAAATTCTTAAAAACTGATAAAACCGAGGTGGTGTCATCCTAAAATCCGATTCAATGATCTTTATTTAGCCAAGGCCTTTCCGTTTAACACACATTGAGTCGAATGAATTATGGATTCTTGAACCCAAAACGTCTTGACCTCAATAAATCAGATAATTGCGACATAATTAGTCGATTTTTGGGCTACAAAAATGATATAATATTCAAGGAAATTGCATCATTCTTTTAATAACAATGAGGCCGTCCAATGAAATTCGGATTCCTAAGTTAACGACCGCCTATATTGACGATTTGGGGGAAATTTAATAATAATTTTGTGGGGAGAGCGATTTGATATAAAACTCGCGGAAGATAGTTCCCAGTGATCTGAAGATAGTTCCCAGTAAATAGTTGCTAGAAGAGTTGAGTCGTCCATTTGAAGTAAAGTCTGCCCAGTTTCGCGAAAAGTTAGTTTTATGGCCTTTGGCCTCGGGTATAAATTAGCTTAGAAAATTTACGGAGAATCGTGAAAGTAATAACATTTTAAATTCGTTCAAATCAATTATGTGCGTGTAGCTAAATATTTTGAGTAGTTAATTAAATAATTTTACGTGTGTTTTATGGACAAAATGTAAGTACTTTATAGTGACAAGATTTATTTTGATGAACATGACTTTGTGTGAAATTTTACTAGAAAACTTTTGATTTTTAATTTAACGGAGGAACTTTATTACAACGAAATTAATAACTTGAGTGTTTTATGAAGGAAACATTATCGCATAACTTTAATTACCTTCAGATATAATGACATTTAAATGTGCAACAAAAATATGAAGTGTACTTACAATGCATTTAACAATATTCAATTTTGAGTTGGAAATTATGACTTAAACAGTTGGATTTATTAGCCAGGCATAGGAATCCGAAAATAGAATTTGTTCTGATAAACTATTAACGGCAATAGGAAATTTTGAAAAGAAAATTGAAGACATAAAATAGAATTGTTTTCTTGAAATATTGGAATGTTGTTAAAAAGGAAACTTATAATTGAAATTGTTCTGATAAACCATTAACTGCAATAGGAAATTTTGAAAAGAAATTTGATGACATAAATTAGAAATGTTTTCTTAAAATATTGGACACTTGTTAAAAGGAAACTTATACTAGAATTTGTTCATGAAATAGAATTGTCTTAGAATATGGGAAAGCCGTTAAAAGAATTTATTGTCCATGGAATGAATTTTGAATTAGGGAGTTTATTTTACAAGTAGGGGTTATTGTAAGACCTTATGAGAATAAATTAGTTGTTAAACCAATAGGTAATTATTTTGGGTTTTTATAAGTAATGGACTTAGAGATTTTAAGGAATTATTTGACTAGGTAAAGGGTAGTTATTAGGAATGATTTCGATGTAGTAAAATAAATAGAAATATTATTTTGAGAAATAGTATGAATAGGGCGTTTCGTATTAAGTAGGCATATTTCAGTGGTCCGTATAATAACAATATAGAACGGATGTGAAGTATTAATTTTACAGACTTAAAGAAGGATGTAAAGTATTGGGAGATATTTGGCTAATTGATTTTTGAGTTTTATGTGAAATAAAATATAATTTAGTACACCTCCTTAGTTTGTTTCTCTCTCTTGCAAATAGACCCTCGTCCACAGATTTTAGATAGCAAGCTCCAAGTATATAAACACCATCAATATACCGCTCGCCATTTACCATCTAACTAAATTACATAGTGTACTTGGGGCGTTTTGCTACATATACATAACAAAATTATCCAATGACAACTTGAAAAAACTTGTTTATTGTCCATCTTCTACTATAATTACTCTATTTCCATTCTATTAATTATGGTTTTATGTATTGACATAAAAATTTTCAACAACTTAATTTTCTTTCCATTGGAGTAGATTGTGCACTCATTAGTAGTTCATCAAATGCTGATATTTCCGGTTTAGTCACCAATTGTGTTTTATTTATATCTTTTTTCTTCTTTTTAGGAGCATCTGCCTTGCTAATTCTTCTTTCAAGCCTCGTGGCGGTTTTCATACGTTTTTTCAATTCCATTTCCTCCTCCGCTATAATACGTTTATCGTCTATTGAATAAAAATATTAATAATTTTAAAAAACGCACCTACAAGTTCCTATAAAGTTTTTGGAATAAACTCTATTATAATCAAAGATATTTGATTATATTGGACTTCGAACTTCGTTTTCAAATAATAAACAAAAATTCGTAATTTTGTCCATTATAAGAGGAGTTATTTTAAAAATTCCTTGAAAATAAAATAAAAAATGCACTATGTATAATATAGTCGCGCTGGCAGTTTAAATATTTGACGGTTCTATATTAAGTTCGCAAAATTGGGAATGTAGTAAACATTTATTGAATTAAAACTCTAAAATCTTATCACCTTCGTTTTCCTTCTTTAAATTTTCAATATCCTTCAAAAGTTTGAATCTTTTTTGTCTTTGCATCATCAGTTGGTTCTTTTCGTGACACAATTGAGCCGTCAGATCGTTTTTTTCTTTTTCGAGGGTTGAAAGCACTTTTGCCATTTCCGATTCTATCTGAATTTTATTAATAAATGTATGACAATGTTCTTATAATAATAATAAGTTGAAAATTTACCGTTACCCGAACTTCCTTTTCATTCCTTATCCATATTATTTGTTTATTTATGGTTTCCAGTTGTGTTTCCAGCATTTCTTTCTCAACATTTAATCGAATTAGTTCATCCGCTTCTTGTTTTTTCTTTAAAGCAAGTTTTGGTTGTTTTTTAGCAATACTTTCTGTAGTTTCTTTAATTTTCTGGTCAAGGTTATTAGCTATGCAAACTTCACGACTTGTATCCAACAAGCGATGCCCCAATTGTATAATGTCGGCTAGTCTAAAAAAAAAACAATTTTGGTTGGACAGTTTTTGAAAATCTAACACAAAAATTCGTACTTTTTTCTTGCCTTATTCAATTGCAAATTGCCCTTTTGTTTCCGGTCCTTGAGATTAGCTTTTTTCTTCTCAAGTTCCTCCTCACGTCTTCTATTTTTGTCCTGGTTTAAGTTCAATTCTTGCTGCAATGAAACCCTCTTAGACTTGAGCTGGGCTACTCTGTTTTTCCTGAGTTGTTCCACTTTTAGTGCATCTTTTTCCTCTTTCAAAATATTTGCAATTGATTGAGACTGAGATTCCTTTGAAAAAATATTATAAATTGTTAAGTAGGTAACTATTGGTAATTATTACCTACCTCTCGAAATACTTTGAGCATGTTTTTTCGTGCGTCCATCTCTTGCGCAAGTTTGCTCAAGTCCCAAGTTTCCCAATCCGCAAATTTTGCAAATTCTTCCTTCTTTGCCTTGCCCCATGGTGCACTACTACCACTCTCACATTTCTAAAAAAATTAATTTAAGAAGAGGAGTCCGCCATAATATTCAATAAAATTTCACAATCAAATCTTTCTAATACCTACTTCTTAAAATTTGAAAACATCAATAAATCTTTATAAGAGCCCTGCTTCAATAGAATACAAAATCTTCAACTTTCAACCAAAAATCATTTAACTCGACAGAAAAATGTCATTCATAGATTATTACGCTTTTATCATTTAATACCTAAATTACAAAATTCAAACACCCTTTTAATATTGTTTCAATCATAAAACCTTCACCCAAAATCATGAAACTCGGCAGAACAACAGTAATCATAATGTTATTTAATGAACACATTTCATTTAAAAGGGTTGTGACCCAAAAATGAAAGATTTAGTGCAAAAAAATCTAAGAATAAATATTTAAACCGCATCTTGCTACAATATACCGTTTTTGAATCAGAGCAGTTTGAAGTTACAACTAGGTGTTTGTGACGTCACACTGGATTATCAGGGACAGTATTAACACGTGTAAGAATATTCCAAAACAAAAGACAATTATCTCCTAAAGCGAATTGCAACCACTCAAAGTATAGGGTACGAGGTACGATTCACTGACGACTGAACGAAGAGAAAACTGCGATTTCGGTGGTTGTGACATCACAAGCTCCTGCATAATTTATCTTCACAAGGAATTTTCTCGAAGACTATCTTGAATATAGGACTGCGGTTTTCACGAGAGATCTTAGAATTTTTTTCTTAGTCTGAATTACCTACATGTAGGTAAAACTTCTTGATTCGCGACCGTCAACTGATAATACGTTTCAAATTTTTACGGACACGATTCGATTCTAGAAGCGAAATTGAGCTGGATAGCTCGAGGCAAAAATTCAGCTCTGTACTGTCTATAATGATCACTATGTATACATAGTGGTTATTATGTCATTGGTTATTATAGACCATATTGTAAACAATGTACCTATAATGTCTACTCTTATCTTAATTTTCAATGACTGTCGACTGTAAACTATAATAGTGTCACAATCCCTACGTTTCGTCCTGGGACGTCACAACAGGAGCGTGACCTGGGGGCGTAGGTGGGAGGTTCAGGCAGAGAGAAACTCGCTTGGTCGGTATAGGTACAATAGGATATGTATTGAATAATAATAATATTACCCTAGAGATAGTATCATGGCGTCTTTTCTACGGAGGGACGTACTACTTATAGGCCACTCTGTATTATGTACACTCTGTACGCTTGGTGTGACTGAAGACTGAAGCTCGGTTTGAGACAGGTCCAGAAGGGCGTTTCCCAATAAAGGTAGTTTGCACTGGACCTAGTCCCTCTGTTCAATACTCCCAGAAGGGCGTTTTCCATTAAAGGTAGTTTGCACTGGGAGGAGACTTAGCTGAGGGGCTTTTCCCAACTGAGGTACTTTGCATTAGCCTTAGTCTGCCGGTAATGAATTTCGGCGCGGTATTTATATCAAATTAATGCTGACTCGTCGACACATTTTAGTAAAATTGATGTACAAAGTGGTATTTACTTGAGTAGTTGACAATAGCTCTCGACTAGGTACTCGATTGTAATTTGAAATTTGCTTAAATAGGTACAGGTCCCCTATTCGATCGAATTCGCGTGATTTCGATACGTTTAACTAGATTCCACTCTCACCATTTCTAATAAATATATTTATTTGTTTAATCGGAGATGTCGCAATTCTCCTGATTATTGGGGTCAACGGAAACTCGCGTCGACCATAAATAAATAATGTTTCTTAACCCTCTCCGTCGTTAACGCCCGGTCTAACAGACCGACTTAAAGTAGGTACGTTCCGCCGATAACTACCGAACCCACTGTTGTAATGCGCATGCGTCTCAGTAGCTCCATATTCTTGGTATCGGACTCCGGTACTACAGAACTATTGAAGTACGACCCCTCGTAGTTTTATTTTTGGGGGTGCGGTATTACATAAAATTTTGTTGTGTGTGTTAATTGGAAAATTTCTTTAGGTAAAGTTCATTGTTATAAAAATCTATATTTTGTCTAGTGTTTAGTTAACTTTTTGTAGCGCGCATGAACTGTAAAGGCACAAGAACGAATTTAGTACTAGAAAATTGCTGTTTTCTATTTTTGGTGTCACAGACCGGTGTTAACCTCTGGTAATTTTTTTCTCTATTGAGGTCAAATATTATGCCGGTAAGACTGATTTAATGCTTTAAAAGGTGCAATTTTTTCATCCAACGTACAGTAAATGGTTTGTATTACTTAAAAAAAGTTACTTTTCACCACTTTCAAACTTTCAAAAATGGTTTTGACTCGAAATTGGTTTTAACAGATTTCGGTCTAGTCTGGTAGACCGACGTTAAAGTTTTTGTTACCTACATTTAACCCATGCTAACAACCGAGGGTTGAATGAATCTGTCATTTGGTCCGCACAATTTAACTAGATACTTTAGCCTTGCTTTTATAATGTCTTTCCGGTAATTTATGGGTTCATCTACAGGTTCAGGAACCTCTCCAGTTATTTATTTGAGAACTTTGAAATTTTCCGTTGTCCGACGTAAACAAGTAGGAACCTAATTTCTTCGAATAAAAATTTTAATTTGAGTTTTATAAAAGTTTGTCCCTGCAGAAATCACAAACCAGTCAAAGCGAATTTCATTGGTTGACAACAGTCAGAAAACTATTATGTTCTGAATTTAAATAAAAGACTTACCTTGTTGTAGGTTATTAAATATACCTAAATTCCGCAACTTTATGTGGGACCTTGTAGGAGACTTCACGAAAACCCATGCAAATACTGACTGACTGATTGTTACCTCAGACAACTTGTCTAGCAGGTCTAGCACATGGTGGTTTCGATAATCTCATACATAACAAAAACTATTTTTTTTACTACTAACCTGAGAAATAGACATTATTCAATCTATTTTTCTAAAGAAAAAATTGAATTTCTCTCCCTAGGTTAATACTGAAAATAATGAAAAAATACCTAGGTCAATAACAAAAATGACGTCATGACGCAAGGATATTGTCATGTTTCTATTGGTTCAATTTCAATTTCATACAATTTGAAAAAAAATACAGGTTTCTGTAGGTACATAGAAGTTATATAAGCTGTTGATAGAGGGCAGCACTTTCAAGAGGGCGTTCACAAAACATAATTAGAACACAGATTTTAATAGTAGATTATACCACGAGTCAATAATGATAGCTATTATTCCCGAGGAAATATTTACGAACCGAGCCGCGTTAGCGGCGAGGGAGTAACATTCCGAGGAAATATTAGCCATTATTGCGAGTAGTATACTCTACTTTATATAGATCAACAACAAATTTAATAATTTCAGATTTTGAATGAACTATTTCATTTGACAAACTCGGACTTTTGGGATAATTTATATGGTTTCCATGACTATTTACTTGACAACGGGAATAATGACCATTAATCCCGCGCGGGAATAATGAATGCCATTATACTGCAAAAATCACAAGTATAATACTTACATTATATTGTAATCGTATATAAACAAATTTTTTATTTTCTACTAGCAGTAGTAAAAAAAATTCTATATATTCCTCGGTAGAGAAAGTCATTATAAACCTCAAGCATTATAAACCTCGGCGCTGCGCGCCTCGGTTCATAAAAGCTTTCGGTATATAATGACCAACTCTCTACCTAGGTATATAATATACTATTATTACGACTAATGTATAATGTGCGTATTATATTTGTGATTTTGGCAATATAATGACATATGTTATTCTTCCAGGGATAATGACGAGTATAGCGGGATTAATGGTCATTATTCCACAAAAGTGTCAGTGTCAAACGTGTAGTGCTTGTGGATTTGTATTGAAAATAATGAGGCGGATGAAATTTGTTCATTGAAAATCTCAAATAAATTAATTTGTCGTAAATAAAGTAGAGTATACTACTCGCAATAATGGCTATTCACCATATTAGTTAGGTTAGAATCGCAAATTGGCGCGGGTTCCTAGTTCAAAAATTAATACATTGATGTCTTATGGGGACTCAATTTTAAAAGCGTCTGTAGACGTGACAGAACGTTTGTTAGGGAAGTGAGTTGTATAAATAGTTTTTTTAATATGTTAATTAACTGAGAGAGTGTTTTAAAGTTGAATAAACATTGTTTAAAATAAAAATATTACCAATTTAAGAAGCCGATGTTTGTATAAAATACGTATGTCGTTGCTTGATCTATAAGTATATATATGGGTACCTATAATTATAATAAAATAAAAGTGTACCTACATACTTGGTTAGTAAATGTACTTCAATAATCCAAAAAAAATGGAAAAACAAATGACTGAACTAGTGATAAATAAATAAATAAACAATTCACCAACAATCATAACACAACACACAACCTCACTTTCTTACAGCTGGTTTTAGACCCGACGTACGTCCACCGAAAACAGACACTGTTAATTAAAATCATTTGTATTTTTAATTCATAAGTCTAAAAAAACAATTAGAGCATGAATTATACAGAACTATGTTCAACGTTTGACGTATAATAAGTTCAAATACTAAGAAATGCCCAGAACCCAAGATATTCCCGTCTGAAAATCACTCTTTTGAATCCCCCATAAGAAATACATTGGTGTCAAATTTGTTGAAATGTGTTTAGGAACCCATTTTAAATTTCGCGCCCGATTTTTCCTAACCTAACTAATATGGTGAATTATTCCCTCGGAATGTTACTCCCTCGCCCCTAACGCGGCTCATCAGTTCCTAATAATCCTCGGGAATAATAGCTATCATTATTGACTCGTGGTATAATCTACTATTAGTTAATTCACTCTGACTGGTTTGTGATTTCTGCAGAAACAGACCTATAATTGTATCTTGATTTACTTGCTACGAAAATTATTTCCTACAAACAACGCGAAACAAGAAGAGATGTTTTGTGCAATAAAAACAAATCTGAAATTTTATGCTACTATACTTACAAGTTTATCCATTTTCTGCCAATTTTTACCGGTCTTCAATTATGCGCCTTGGCTCGGCACAAATTCCCTTCCACAAAAGATATTTTTAATATTTGAATAGACCTATCCACAGCCTCATCTATTTTACCAGACAAAGAGGTAATAATACGAAAACTTTATTAGATAGAAAAAGACGCAGAACGCTTATTGCGCAAGACGAAGCAAAACGTACCAAATTATGTTAGACTTACGTATAGCAATCCGTTATTATTTGCACGGGATAAAAAAGGAAGGAGGAAAATCGCGTGACTTGCAACCTATTTGTCAATCAAAAACACAAACAATTGAAAATCGATCACTTGTCAAGCTACGTCAAGTTGAATATCAAGCATAATTTTATCCTTGTCAGACCACAGGCAATAAACAAGGACAAGGGGATGCCTAACGTGCAAAAGGATTACTTCCTGTACTAGTTAGCCAATAAAAATACATTGCCTCGTGTTGCGCGCGCATACAGGTAAAAGGTGTTTTTTCTCGCTTAAATTGGTTGAACCTAATTCAAAACATTACATTTTCGCGTTGAACCAATGACGTCATAACAAAACTGTTTGAGAATATTTTGAAACGAGATTTCGCCAGTGATGTGCCTGTAGACAATGTCAACGTAAACAATTGATTGTCTACGCGTAGACAATTCGAATTGTTTACGTGAGCATTTGTCTACACATTGTCTACATGCGGCGTAAACAATAACTTATTTAAAAAAATTCGAAAAAAAATATCAAAAGTTACTATACTGTCACTATCACTTCGATATTAGCATTCACTGATTATAAAATATCAGAAAATTAAAAAAAAGGAAAGTGTGAGGTTAGAATTAAACGTCATTTATATTATTCTACATTGTTGACACGTTGTCTACATTGTCTACACGTAAAGTAGACAATGAAAGTCTACGTGTAGACGCACATCCCTGGATTTCGCCTCGGTTCAAAAACAAACGCATGCGCATTGACAGTTTGTTGTTTATGTTTATATTTGTGTTGTGTCTTTTGTAGCAGGTTATAGAATGATGAACAGAACACTCTTAAATTTTTTGAGAAATAGAAAATAGGCCATTAGGGCTATGGCTAATAACCAGAAAAAAAAAAACAGACAAAAATCCTAGGTTAGGTATGTATGGTTAAATTCTGGTTTGAAAACCTCATTTTTTCTCGAATGAAAGTAATGGCGTCATTTTTAAATAGGTTCAAAACAGATTTCAAAAACATTTCGAACTGTTGGGGTCGAGAAAAAACACCTAAAAATAAATAGGTCTATTGCCCATTCAAAATTCGAAATAAAATCGCTTTTTTCAGTTATCGGATGTGACAGCTCTGTGGTCAGTGGACTGGCACTTTTCAGAACTCACCGATCAACTGGTTAAGGTCGAACACTTGACACAGAATTGATCCATGTTCCTAGGAATATAGGCCCTGTTCGTTTTTGTCATCTTTTTCGTCGATTTGCTCCGCAATTTTGACAGGCACGTGACTGGATCAGTCCATGCATGTGCAACTCTAGGTGGGTTCGGCTTGCGCACTCCGAGTGACTCCATTCGTACTCTAGCCGTTCGGGTTAAGGTTCGGGTATTGCTTTTTACCGTATTAGGGGTGACTCCATTAGCTCTGTTCACTCCACTCCAACTCCGCGCTGAATAGCCGAAAACATAGAAACTGGACACGCTTACCCTGGGGTTAAAACTAACCCGGAGGTGACTCGCTATTGAGAAACCGGCCCTAAAAGCTTGCGACTACAGACGGCAGATGCGCTGTCGTCTAAAGTCTGTTTTTTTTTAAAGATAATTCCCCAAGTCAAAAATTTAGTAACTATGTTGGCAATACAAGCCTTTTCTACGTAAAAAATTTGAAAGCATTGACAATTTTACATTGTATTACCAACATAATGTCATTTTGACTTTTATCTTTAAAAAAAACAGATTTTAATGCTTTTGTTAGATTTATACATCAAAAGTACAGATTATTGTTTATTTGTTTTAAAAAGCTTCCAACAATTAAAAAAAAAGTCGTGTACCCCGCTAACATATAATTGCCAGTAGTACGATTTGAAATTTCAGTTCTTTTTCAAAACAAATATCCCATGCTTTTGACATGTGGCAGCGTCGCTTCACTTTTTTTTATCATATTTTGACAAATTTTGACATTTTCCGCTTTTATTCAATAATTTGAATTAGAGATTGAAAATTTTCTCCGTTCAAAGCAAAATGGTTTTATCTTCATCTTGTTGTGTAGCAATGTTCGCGTTGACCAGCACTCACCATGTTGAGTGATTAGTCGGCGGCTTTGTTGAAAACAGATGAAACAAGGATGAAACTCAGCCCTTAGGCCAATCAGAACTGTTCTACCCTCAATGGTCTACCTTATGTATTCCACTTGTTGGAACAAAGCCACTTACTAGGGATGTTGATATCGAAAAAAAATATCGATATATATATCATATCGATAATTAAAATTAATATTGCCTCGAGCGTTTGATATATCGTTGAAAAATATCGATATTTCGATATATCGCCAAAATAATTAAATGCTCAATTAAGGGTCGGTTTCTCAAAGCGAGTCACCTTCGAGGTAAGCGTATCCAGTTGCTATGTTAACCCTGGAGTTATGCTTAACCAAGGGGTGACTTGCTATTGGGAAACCGGCCCTAAGCAGGGATGTCGATTTTTAATCGATACTTTTGAAGATCGATTTTTTCGATACGATTAATCGATTTTTTGAATCGATTTTTTCACTATCGATATTTTTTATAATCGATTCTTTTTTTCTTGAATCGATCTTAACCATTTTTTGATCTCCATGAGTACTTTTTATTTTTTATTTCGATATTATATGTATATTTATTTATGTTTCATGAAGATTTTTTTAAATATTTTGTTCGATTTAAGAATTTATTATTAATTCAACGTTTTTGGGAAAAGACTATATCTATTTTTGTCAAGATACTCGAGTTTTCTGAACAACAATATCAATACCAGAATCGAAAATCGATTCTTCAAGAATCGATTCTTTTATGACCGATTTTTTCTTGAATCGATTTTTTGATTACGATCCTGAATCGATCCTAACAATCGATTCTTTTGTGAAAGATCGACATCCCTGGCCCTAAGTAGAAGTATTATTGTCTGTACCTGTCATGTACCTATCCACAGCCTCATCTATTTTACCAGACAAAGAGGTAATAATACGAAAACTTTATTAGATAGAAAAAGACGTAGAACGCTTATTGCGCAAGACGAAGCAAAACGTACCAAATTATGTGTATGTGTACACCGTGAAAGGGTTTTTTTACAAGCAAGTTATGAATAAACAAAATATTATTAATTATTACCAAAACGAATATTTTTCATTTTCATTTGTTCTGAATGTCTAATGTCATTGCTTGTCTACAACTGTCACTAGGCCACTATAGAAACTTTTTTTTTTTTATATATCGCTCTACTTGCTTTGGATCGCTTGAGATGAAACCTCCTAATCCAAATTATTGCCTTGAAAAGTTCTTAGAGCGTAGAGCAGTGAATTTTTTTTGAATTGTGCTCGATAAATATAACGAGTACCGATAGTCAACTTTTAATATCGATATACCGATATATCGAAACAAAAAATATCGGTCGATATTATCGATATATCGGAAGAAAAATATCATCCATTCGATATATCGATATTTATTCAACATCCCTACCACTTACTAATCACTCAACATGTTGAGTGCTGGGCCGAGTTCAGAAATAACGCACAGGGCGAGTGCGATTTTATGAGTGTGCCTGAATTCACAATTGGCCATTATGGGCCCATAGCACTGTCTAGCATTTTTGAACAGCTAGGGCACAGCCTCCTACATTTAACAAGCCATGAAGTTAAAAAGGCAACACCGCAATCTTACCGCCAAGTGGTGCTGGTGGTGTTTGTTTTTATAAATATATATTTTTTATTTTAATAATATGAATCACGAAAAATGCATAATTTATTGTACTAAAGGGCCAAAAACAGTAATTCAATGAATAATATAACTATTTGTGTAAATAAGAACAGTAAATAATTGATTTAAATGATTATATTTCTAGAGTCTAAAGTGTTATAGGCCTATGTTTCAGTATGTCTTTTGAAAAATCTAACTTTTTCTTTCTTCGGGATTTTTTCGGAAGGCAGGTCCATTCAAATACTTGAGCTGATTTTCGAAAATAAGAGGTACCTACTTTTAAGAGTTGGACGTTTCAGTTTGAACTCTCGAACTACGCCTTTATCCTTGTTTGTTTCAAATCTAATTATTTCGGTTTCTTCAAAATGTTTACAACACACCACAGAATTTTTCGTTATTGTATAATCTCGGGTATAATTATCTTGGTGTATTGCTTTCATCCACATTTTTTGCAATTCAGAATTTTTTTGGAAATGAAAATGTTTGCATTTCTTCAGTTTTTAAGGAACTCCTAATAGTTCGATTTGCACCCAGGAACACAGTAGTTTCATGGCATCTGGAACAAGTTTAAATATCTTAGGTAATATATCGAGACATATGCTCTTGCAAACAAATATTAATATTGTTTTTATTGTTTTATCTCACCTTACCTTCATTTTTGCTACTGTACCCATTTGCTAAAAAATTGCAATCAAAGCACAAAGGAACAGGTATCAACTAAATATGGGCAATATATTGGTGTGTTTCTATCCACTTTTTCGTCAATAATGCCCACAAAAATACTAAACTGCAACAATACACAATGAAACCAATACACAGAAACACATAACCCAATAACAAAATAGCACCATACGCGACGTTGCCGTCATTTCCAACTTCATGGCTTGTTAAGTATAGGAGGCAGTGGCTAGGGCGTCGCACCGGTGTCACACTCACACTGGGTGTGTCTTTCCTGAACTCGCCCCTGGTGAACGCGATTATAAGTGAAAGCCGAGGGAACAGAGTAAAAATGCATGGAATTCCTGAAAATGATGGCTATTCAGCACGGAGTTGGAGTGGAGTAAGAACAGATTTTTGTCAGGTGATCTAGGAGTGATTAAAGTGAAAAATTAATACACGAACGACCGGAACGGTTGGAGCAAAAATGTCAAACAGCTGATTTGTTTTATTTCAAAACAACAAACAACAAAAGAACAGTCAACTGTGACGTTCTGTGCCTCTGTTTAACTTTGTCAAGGACGATTTTTAATTTTTTTATTTACGACTAATGTATAATGTGCGTATTATATTTGTGATTTTGGCAGTATAATGACATATGTTATTCCTCCAGGGATTAATGACGAGTAGCGGGATTAATGGTCATTCTTCCACAAAAGTGTCAAACGTGTAGTGCTTGTGGATTTGTATTGAAAATTATGAGACGGATGAAATTTGTTCATTGAAAATCTCAAATAAATTAATTTGTCGTAAATAAAGTAGAGTATACTACTCGCAATAATGGCTATTATTCCCTCGGAATGTTACTCCCTCGCCGCTAACGCGGCTCAGTTCGTAATAATCCTCGGGAATAATAGCTATCATTATTGACTCGTGGTATAATCTACTATTGTAATAACGTTTTTGTGGTAATAACCAAAACATTTCAACACAATAAGCTTGACAGTTTACACATTTCACTTCTGCGCATGCTTGCTCTAAAAAATTCTCTTTCCGAGGTGGAACTTTACTCCACTCCGTATAGTCGAACGCTAAGGCCCGGTACTTTCACCTCAGTATAAATATAATTTATTCGGCGAATAACTATCTATCGGATAAGTAAACCAGAGGTTGCTATCTGTAGTATATCTCCGAGGAGTATTTTCAGATAAAAATATCCTCGGGCTAACAATCCGTTGCAGGTACCTTCAGTATTTCGGCAATGCTAGTGTTACCAACCAAAGAAAACGAAAAGTGAAAAAAACTTATGGGAAGTTGAATGCTTCAGATAAAGATAGAGTAGTTGTATTCCTTTCAAGAGCTTGAAACACTCGAGCTACTCGCTTCGGTGCTTAGTCGCCCCCGATTTGCAGGGAACATATGCGTGGTGCAACAAACACTTTTCGAAAGGAATAAGCGCGTGAAGCCCCGGAGCTGTTCCGGAGCTCCTCCTAAGTGTGAAAGGAATACAACTTATATCTCTTGTCTAGTTGCTTGTTTTTGTCGTGCCGCCGCATTCCACTCGTCATTTGAGTGATTTGTGGTGGATTTGAGTTTGACATTCATTTGTTTATGTTTTTTTTTTTGGAGAGAGAAGGTGCGTTTATGTTAAATAATTTTTGTATCGTGTAGTGGGAGTGGCTGATCAATCTTCCATTAGTCGCGCGTGTAGGTATCTGAGAGATACATGCCTATTATTTTTGCAAATAAATCAAAAAGGAAAAACCCTATAATATTATGGCTTCTAGTAGTCCTTAGGCACCCTATACTAATTACTTTCTCAAAATTACATGGTCGTACCTCTAGGTACCTGGAAATTTGGAATAGGCTCGTTCAGCATATTTTTTTTATTACATATTCTAAAAGAGCGTATTGAGTTTAGCAGTTGTGCAAAATTTCATAATTTTCTGAGCCCTGCTTGTTCATATTTAAATAAATTATCAAAACGACACAAATTTGAAAGTTTTGAATCACGCGGTGACGTCACTGCATCTCTCACGTTGGTCGTATGACGGCCTTTAGCCCGTCTTGACTCGAGAGATGACGTCATACCATCTTTCAGCGATGAATGTTTTAATATTCAAAGCCGCATAACTTTTTTAATATTTATCCAATTGAGCTGAATTTTTTTTTGTCTGCTATATGTGAGTAATACTCCATAAAAATTTCAAAAAACGTGGTTAATGAAACTTCACTGAACGAGCCTATTTCCAAAAAACTTCAGGTGCGCTCGGCTTGGAACCTGACTGATACAACGCGGCTATTCTTACAAAAAATAAAACTTTTAAACTTCAGAGAAATGTGTTGAGTTTTTTCCCTTTGCTATTCCATCCCCAGTCATGTTTTGAAGGGTATCATCAGCAAGGGGGTTTCAAGCGCAAATATTGAAATTTGAAATACTAAGTACAAAAATGAAATTGTAAATAACAAAAAAAAAACACACGAATTTTTAAAACAAACACAAATCTTAGAAATTTACGTCATCAGAATTCTGTGTTGTCACCTATCAGAGTAAACACACTGCGCGAGGAGCTATTCGGCAGATAAAACCGGTTATTCTTAGGTCTGACCACAGGATACGTTAACTAAAGGTTAGCCCGCATTTATCTGAAAGATATCACTATAGGAAAGTGAAAATACGCTCGTTTTTCTTATCTCTAGGATATTCTCTAATCTGGAGAATAAATATCGCTATCTGCAAATGAAAGTACCGCACCTAATAATGGAGTTACCCCTAACCATTGAACTAAACAAACACACTGGAACGGGCGCACTGCTTTATGCTAGTGTGTCGAATTTTGATATATGCAACCCAGCAATACAGAGGGATTGTTGTCCCGCTCGCACTCACTGCGATTAACGTTTTTCATTAACCCAATGATCCACTTCAAACAGCTGCGCTCAATAGCCGCCATAGTGCAGAGAGAGATGCAAATCCCTCTTGTTTGTTGTCCTTCCTGGCACAAACCCTTACATTATAAACATTATGCAGCCACTGTTCCAGTGTATTTGTTTAGTTCATTGCCCTTGCCCTTAACACGCTAAAAAGCAAAACCCGAACGGCTGGAGTGCGAATGGAGTCACTCGGAATGAGCAAGCCGTACCCACCCGTCATTGCTCGCTAATAGTTGTATTCCTTTCACACCTAGGGGGAGCTCCGGAACAGCTTCGGGGCTTTACGCGCTTATTCCTTTCGAAAAGTGTTTGTTGCACCTGAAACGCCAAGCCCGAATTTAACCATTTGAATGCACGAAAGCCAGCGCATCTGTTCCTTTCAAATCTGGGTCGACTAACATCGGAGCGAGTAGCTCTAGTGTTTTAAACTCTTGAAAGGAATACAACTATTGAGAAACCGGCCCTTAGCCATTGTTCCGAATGCATGGAACATAGCTCTTGCGTCACAATTCAGTGGCGTAGACGGGTCAGGGTTGCACTTTGAACTTTGCGTTTGTTGTTGTCAATGTCAAATTTAGGTTAGTTTTAAGGGTCACCTTTTTGTGTTTTTTTAAAAAAATAATGCAAAAAAATACAGTAAAATGCAGAATAGGGCCTTCGATTTTGAACGCGGACCTTTCACAATTACACGCGGAATCCAGACGGTTGCTTGACAATGGTGCGGACTACTTGCATTTGGACGTTATGGATGGTCACTTTGTTCCTAACCTCACTTTTGGCCACCCTTTAGTGAAATGCCTAAGAAAAAAGATTCCCAACGCTTTTTTCGAGACACACATGATGGTTCAGGAACCTCAAAAGGTATACTTTACATTATAGACAGATTCAGATACAATCAACAACTTTTTATAAATTGAAAACAACTTTTTCCTTATTTATTTCAAGTGGATAGAACCTATGGCTGATGCAGGCGTTAGCCAATACACATTTCACATAGAACCAGTGATAAATGACGTGCTTCCAATTTGTCGTAAGATCCGTGAAGCTGGGATGAAAGTGGGGCTTGCCCTCAAGCCCGGTACAGGGATCGAAGCTGTAAGACAATATATCGATCATGCAGACATGATTTTAATAATGACTGTAGAACCAGGTAATACTTTTACTATTATGTTTTTTTTTTCTTGTAAGTTAAAGCAAAAATTAATAATATTAATTCTTTTCCTTCAGTTAGTTTACTTGGATTTAAGGGTAAAATCCCTCCTGGGAGAGTAGGTAATAATAATTATTGGTGTTATTGCCTTCCTCAATAAGGAATTGATTTTATTATTTGAGTGTAATTGTTATTCTCATCGAGCTTATGATGATTAAAAATTTTCTATATTAGGATTTGGCGGACAGAAATTTATGGCCGACATGATGCCTAAAGTTCAGTGGTTGAGACACAATTATCCGTTACTCGATATTGAAGTTGATGGTGGTGTAGGATTAAATACAATTACAGCATGTGCAGAGGTAATATCCCAAGTAATATCCAGTTTGTTTTTAAGGATGTTCTCCCATAATGGCAATTGTGATTGAATTTGATGTCTATAATAGATGTTTTTCAGTAGGTCAGAGATCAGTCCATGAATACCATAGTACCAGTTTTTACTGCCATAAAGTCTGCCTCTCTATCATACCTCTCTATTCAAAAACATTTTTAATATGAAATCCTCTCTACCACTAAACTAACTCAAATGTACAGGTGCGATTCTATAAGTGTGAATATCCATTATCAGGACGAGTTGTATTGAAACACTTCGAGAGGAATCCATGGACTAAATAGTTATGTTGTGATGGTGGAATCAGATTTTTTTTTTTTTTTTTTAAAGATGTAATTTCTTTTAGAGATGCTCCAAAGCGCCTTTTTTCTGATTCGGCCGAATACCGAATCGGTTTCAATTTTGCAGTGATTCGGCCGAAGCTTCGACCGAATCACAAATATTAAGGGATTTGTTTATAAACAAAACAAAAAAAACACCAATATTGCTTGAAATACCTATTCAATCAACATGTATTTGAATTGTTGGCTTGACACTCTAGAGATAAGAAACTTGGAAAATATGTAACAGAGGGGAAGATACAGAGAATGGCAGCAAAGTTTTAACACTCTGTTCGGAATTCCATTAGGTCCCTCTCTCCGATTTATGTCGAGTTCAGAGAGCGATTTTTCAATGTCATATGCAGTGATCTGAATGTCAGAAATTGATTGAAAGGTGTGTGTGGAAGAAAAACTTGCATCAGAAATGGTTATAGAATTATAAACTGATGACAAGAAATCAGCAAAGAGGTTGGCTATGTTACAACCATTATCAGCCTTATTTGAGTCAAAAAACATTTCCCCAGGGATGGAGCCTTGATTTGACTGCGAACGAACATAGTTCCAAAAGTACCCGGCATTCTCCTTGATAGAACATTCAATGTTTGTTATTTAAAGACTGTAGCATTCCTTGGACAGGGATAAGCCAGTGGCGGCTCGTGACAATCCAAACTGGTGAGGCCCATGGCCCATCAAGTTAACCGGTTAACCCAAACAAAATTTTCAAGTGTTACGCCCAAATTTTGACCCAAAATTTCATTAAAAGAACATCTCGAACATGTATACTTCTAATGAAAATTTTCATTTCTTACAGTTGCAAAACAACAGCAGTAGGTACATAATTCTTATTTTAATACAAATATTGAGTTTCAAATTAACAAAATAAATTCCAAAAAACATTTTTTTTAACCCGCAACAGACCAAAATAAAAAGTATGAGCCAATTAACCAATTAAACACTTGTCGCAGCAGCAAGAGATGCAAGGTTTCTTATTAACAAGCCCAAAATTGTGCGCCTCAATGCCTATGAAAATTCGCTATCATCTCACCTACAGTTGAAGGGTTGTGGTGGGGAGTGCCGTGGCATCGCTTCGGCGTTCTGTGATGCACATGACGCCAAAAATTTTTGGGATTGCTATTTTATTTTAATGCTGTCCGGCAACGATTTGAGCGCCTATAAGGATAAATAGGTAGAAGCGCGCGCTAAATTCAAGAAATAGTATTATATTTTAATGAAAATTCGATGTTTTGATTTTTTTAATGATTGAAAATAGTTGAAAAACATTAAATATTTAATGAATATTATTTCAAAATTTTACATCATTATTGTAATTTTTACATGTGAGGCCCGGCCTCAGTTGCTTTATACGACGAGCCGCCACTGGGATAAGCATTGTCTGCGTAGCATTGTTTGCGTAGCAGAGAAAATAAGTTATAATCCACAACTGAATTTGATTGTTTGAACCTTTTGTGAGCTACTTGAAATCTAGCCTCCTGTCACCAAGCGACAGGAGGCTAGATTTTAAGAAGTTTTTTACTGCGAGTAGGACACCACCACCCCAGCATTTTGTACTATTACCTAATGGCATTTCAATCAGTTCGGTACACAGTGTAAAGCCCGGGACACATCTATCATGCATTCTTCCGATCCGACTCCGTTCATACAATCAGGGTCCTGATTCTTGGAACAGGGAGCAGCGGTCGTAGGCGTTCTCCTAGGAACGCTGCTCCCCTGTTCCAAGAATAAGGACCTTGATTGTATGATCGGAGTCGGATCGGACGAATGCATGATAGATGTGTCCCGGCCTTTAGAAGAATCAAAAAACTCGGAGTCATTGACAGATGAATCCAACCAAGTCTCAGTGAATGAAATGACAGAATAAGACTCAATAAGTGTAGCGCAAAACAAATCCTTAAGCTTTGTTTTTAGGCCTTTGACGTTTTGATAAAAGATTGATGCACATTCTAAGTCCGGCTGTCTCCCAAATCCTGCTGTTGTAAATTCGTTGACTTAATAACTAACTATTAATATTATTATTGCGAGGGCGTCGGGCTCAAAATTCCTTAACAGCCGTCCCAACGGGCCAAAGATTGGGCTCCAGCAGGCCCTTCAATAGTGATTCCTTGACCCCAATCTTGAATGATATCACATCTTCATTTTTATCCAGAATAAAGCATTTAACATCCGAAATGCCAAGCTGTTGATTCATATAATCAATTATGTTTCCTTCAGTGGTTGCAGGATCACATCGGCCAATATATAACCATTGACGTCTCTCTCCAGCCGAGAAAGGTCCATTCAAAGTGCCCGTTCCAATAATGATATAGGTCTCCCTTCTTCGAGTTGAGACCATTACAGTTCCAACTTAGTATGAGCCACATTAAAAGTTAAAACTGTGAATTTCATTGTAGAAGAATTGCATGGTGACTTGCAATATTTGCGATTTGTCACCGTTGCACTGTTTGAGGAGTGAAATGTATCTGTTTGATGCTTTGAGTAGCTCGGAAATGTTTACCAATGAGTTCAGCTCGTTCATTGTAGTAGCCAGTTTGAGAAAATTGGTTTGGTTGCCACTTACCGCTCCATTTACATTTAAGTTTGAATTTTTTTTTTATAGATATAGACAGGACAGTTTTTATTGCTGCTGCAATGTGCACCCCCGCAGTTTGCACAGCTGTCGATTGTGCTTTGGCACTCAGTTTCTGGATGTGGGCCAGCACATTTGCTGCATTTGACGATTTGATTGACTGTTTGCAGTATGTGGCCGCACGCCCTTAGCCTTGGCATCTGCGGTACTGCATAACTGGTCTTTCCGAGCAGCAGATTTCCAATGACACTCTGACATTTAAAATGACCTCTGAAAATTCATGTGTTGTAAACTGTGAAGCTGTTGTTCGCAAACGAAGCCAAAGAGGCATTTTCATCGTCTTTATCGGACATATTCCTCTTGATTGAGGGTTTAGCTCTGGGAGGAGGCGTTCTGGTTGCGATGATAGTTTTTAAGTGTTCAGAAATAAGAGGTTGAAGCAGTGTGAAATTCCAGACACACAAGCTGGTCTCTGCGCGGCGGTCGGACAGAGAGTGAATCTGCGTAAAAGGTTTTTTTCAGTTGACTTAAAGAATCTTTGCTTTTCTCTGCATGCGACCATATTCATTGACAGACTGACAAAAACTAGAAATATTGATCGTTGGACGTCCCATCCCGATCCCTGGCGGATGTTGAAAAGGTAATAGATTTCAACAGCCTACTAACTTCTAATTCACTTTTCTATGACCTGTAGAGGATTGATCAAATTGGTTTGCAAATTTCTCAAGAAATTAAGGCAAACTTCACGCACGTTATTTCTTTAGTTTCGGTTTTAGTTCAATATTGATAGTAACCCTAAAATTAGTTATTATGTTCAATAGCCTCAAATAAAATATTTCTACCTTTATTTACGTGGATTTAGGGTTTTCAATGATCTACTGATAAATAATAAATCTAAATATTTATTTATAAATTATCTTGACACATCACGCAATGTCATGGGAGAACATTGTTAACCAATCACATTGTACTGAAAAAAACAATTTCACAAATTTCTATTTATTTAGGCTGGCGCCAATATGATTGTATCCGGAACAGCGATAACGGGTGCCGCAGATCAAAGATCGGTAATTGCAAGTTTAAGAGAAACAGTGGAAAGCTCAATTCATAAATGCAATGTTTAAGTCTGCATGCATATTGTGATAATAAACAAAAAATTATAAAATAGGTGAACGAGGCTAAGGAATGATAGAATAAAATTTTTGAAATCGGGAAAGAATAAAGTACACATCTGCTGTGAATATTTTATGTCCAATAGCATCAGTTTTTTTCTTTTAGATGAAATTTTGAATAATGGTGCATATCCTATTGGTAAATGGTATTTAACAAATTATTCTGTCATTCACTTGGCCGACAAAATTTTTAGGGCAAATTGTTAACGGTTACGTACTATGTAAAAGTACTACAAATCCTATACTTTAAATTGTTAACAATCATTATTGAAAATATATACAAGTTGGTTCGAATTGACAATTAGAAGACATATTGTTACTTTTTTTTGTGTTGTTGAGTAAACCGCTTAAAAAATCAATTTTGAAAAAGTTTTTTATACAGGGTAACCCATTAAAAATGGTCATTTGCTATAAATTTATCTGTTTTCACTTTTTTTGGATTGTCAATATGTGCATGCGTACCTACTGTGGTTAAAGATGCTTTTTTTATTTTTAATCACAGTTTCATGTCTCTGCCATTGTAGACCTAAATCGGAGCTTTGGTTGAAAGTGAGGCTCCACCTTAATCATTTTAGTCAAAGAATTTTATATGTTGGCTTTAAGGGGTTCTTATTTTTTAAAACATGCATAGATTTAGAAGATTTTCAATCAGGAACTGTAACCAGTCTAGTTATGGAAAGAAATCACTGAAAGTTATCAACTTTTTTGAAATTTGAAAAAACGTGTGGGAAATTAATAGTTAAGAGGCTAGAGCTTCACATTTAACTGCGAGTCTAGAATTATTTTGAGTCTATGGTGCTAAAGTAATTATTAAAAGTCACAGGCAAATAGATTTATGAATAAATTTTAGTTGATTGCAATGATCTTAGCCCTTACGTGTTAAAAAAGTTGCTATATAAATGAGCAATAAAGTAAAAAACTTCCATTAGGCTTCTTTATCTCAAAATTGAGGGCAAAAATTTTCAATGTGAATAATTCAAAAGAGCCTTGCATAGCCAATTTTACAAAATTCGAGGCTCTCCTATAGACGTTTCCACACTATATTACTTCTGTTTTTTCTGTCTGTGACCTTAGACAATTATGTGTGTTCTAGAAAAAAATATTTTGCATTTAACTTATATATTTTAAGGGTGTTTATTTAGTTTAAATGTTGACCTACAATGGTTCATGTACAGGTGGTAAGAAGAATATATTTTCCAAATTTTTGTATGGGTTTTCCAACTGTTTACCCATATTCCTATTAATTTTAAGGGCATAACATGGGCATGAAAAACATGTGTGCTATCGACCTTATATTGTACTGTATTTTGTACAAGTTTTTCAGATGTTATGTTACTATACTACTTCTACATTCTATTTTTTATATGTTAATTTTTTAGATTTGTTATGTGGTTAAATTTTAATATATTTGCAATAATAAATAATAGGGGAATAAATTAAGACAGTGTTTTTATTTATTCAATCAAATTTGCTCATATCATCATCATCATTATCCACCTTCACATCTCCTTGCTCCTCACTCTCGGATTCAGTTACGACTGGAGCAACAAATTCCTTATTTCCAGCTTCAGGATTCAATTTGGGTCGTAGAGCAGCCAACGTTATTAAAATTGCTTCTTCGGTCCTTATAGTTTTAGAACCCTAGATAAAATTAAGCTTAACTACATCCAATAAATACTTGAAACCCAATTATACCTGTTGCGGTAAACTATTCAAATAACTATCGAACAATAATTTAGGATCATCAGCGTTTAATACCGAATCGTTTTCCAATGCCGCTTCTAAGCCTTGAACTCCACCAAACACTACTAACAAATGTTTGTACTTTGGACAAGTGAAATCATCTATTGAACTTCCTTTATCCGATGTTCCTATCGTTAAATCATATCTAAAATAGTGTATTAGTTAATATTTGTGTTTGCAAAATTTAACATTACCTTACCCTTCTTTATAGGGACACTGTGAAAATATTTTTGACAACGAATTCGCTATTCTAACGTTGTAACCCCAATAGACCCCAGTTTCACTCCTAGGCAGATTTGGAGATACTACAATGCCTTTTAGTTTTTTCAAATTGGCTTCTTGAGGCAGTAATTTCACTGTGCAACGAATACCTAAAATCAAATATTATTCAGAAGATTTCTTAGTAATTTTATTATTGATTACTTACCAGGAACAAGTACTTTATCAACTCGAAGCTGTTTCAATAAGCCAACATTCACTATTGACCCTTTACCAGCTTTAACAGGTGTATTCAAGACAACTCCTTCTCTAAACGGAAATTCATCTTTAACTCCCAAGTGATGAGGAGCATTCAAAGGATTCAACAATCCTCCATACTGTAAATCTTTATGTATGGGAAAAAAGCTTTTTCTCAGGTATTGAGGGCACTCCAAGTATTGTAAAATCCTACCGAGCTGAACGCAACTTTGCCTTGATATTTTTTCTCCATCGGCGTCGTCAAATTTGGATTTTTTTGCTGTTACTTCCTCACAGAAATCGTCAAAGACAATAATTTCGTCAGCCTGAAAAGTAAGTAGAAATCAAACTTGGTTAATTATTTGTTTATTTATTTATTTACAAATTCAATACACTACAGATTAAAATGTTCTAAATGGTACAAAGATAAAAAACAAAAACAAAAATTCACAACCAACAAAGGACATAACGAAGTGGCACAGTCAGCCTCTCCCTACAGGAAAGGCAAATTACAAATCTGTCAACATCCTCTCAACAGATACCAAACTAACAGAGAAAAGATCACAATCGTGGGAATACCTATTCAGTGGCGGATCCAGGATTTTCTTCAGGGGGGGGGGCACAGGCTAAGAATTATCAACAATGATTTTTTGAAAATTTATTTCTACTTTACTTATACGTTAAGAATGTAGAGGGTGGTCCAATTTGGATACTTTTGATCTGAAACGTCAATTTTTGAGCCAGATACATAAAAATGAACTCTCCAGTCTGCTGAGGCTCAAATTTAATGATATCTTGACTGGTGCAAACACTGCAACCCGCCTTTTGATACCCCCAACCGTTTTGCCGCTAGAGGGTGTTTCTCGATTTTGAGCGATAAGGTGAAACCTTCCTAACTTTTCTATTTATGAAAATAATTGATTTCTGTATTAATAAAAAAACCCTATACCGGGTGTTTTTCAAAACCTGCTCACCCCTATAACTTTTTTATTTTTCAAAATAAACAAATGAAATTTGGTGTGTTTATTTATCACCCGGATTTGCATTATTTGACGTATTCAATTATTTATTATCACTTCCGGTTTGACCGGAAGTGACCGTAACTTTCTTATTTTAAATGAGACGCCAGGTATATTTTTCCTTATTTCAATAGAAAACCACATTGCGAGTATAATGACACCTCATTTGTCACTTTTTGACATTTCATCTCCAAATTATTTAATTTTTTACTTTTCAATCAAGAGCGCCATGAATTAGTTAAAATGCTCAATAATTATGCTCCAAGGAACCTGGGAAAATTTGTATTGATCCTAATTTGTATTTTATATCCTCAACAGACTTATTTAAAGATAGTAGAAGCGCATTTTTGGAATTATATCAATTTTTTCAAATGGAAAGGGTATGGCTCATTAGCATATTCCGAGAGAGCATTTTCTAACGAACAATTTAGTACCACACAATCAATAGTTTATTCAAATATTGAACTAAAATTTTCCAAAAATATTTAGAATGCTAGGAAAATTCTTCATTTAAGTGATGAACTAGCGATTGTGTGGTACTGAATTGCTCATTAGGAAACGCTCTTTTGGAATATTGTAATGAGCCACACCCTTACCATTTGAAAAAATTGAGATAATTACAAAAATACACTTCTACTATTTTTAAATGACTCTGTAGAAGATATAAAATACAAAACGGGATCAGAACAAATTTTCCCAGGTTCCTTGGAGCAAAATTAAGCATTTTAACTAATTCATGGCGCTCTAGATTAAAAAGTAAAAATTTAAATAATTTGAAGATGAAATGTCATAAAGTGACAAATGAGGTGTCATTGTACTCGCAATGTGGTTTTCTATTGAATTAAGGAAAAATATACCTAGCGTCTCATTTAAAATAAGAAAGTTACGGTCACTTCCGGTCAAACCGGAAGTGATAATAAATAATTGAATACGTCAAATAATGCACATCCGGGTCATGAATAAACACACCAAATTTCATTTGTTTATTTGGAAAAATAAAAAAGTAATAGGGGTGAGCGGGTTCTGGAAAACACCCGGTATATTAATAACTCATTGATAGCTCTATTATTGCTTATTTTAATGACACATATAAGGTTTTATTTTCTACTTAACTATTATAGATCCATAAAACCTAGGAAACGAAATATGTTAACATACCTATTGTTTGCCCAGCGGATCTGAGTCTACGGAAGAAATTCGGACGTAAATGTGCCATGTTGTCACGTTTAATTATTAAAAAGCGAAAATACTAGGCATGGAGTATACAGGGTGTCCCACGGTGGATGGCGTATTAGACTTTTATGGAGAACTAAAAAGCGAATCATTTTGAAAATTTGGCAACCGGGATAAACGACCATGATCTACACTTTAAAAATATTTTTGACCATGCGGTGTTGCCGCTTCTACTCTAAACTAGTGGCAACATCACTATTTTAAATGGAACACCCCGTATTTAATTGCATATTTGGATTCTACGTAAAATTCTGAGCAGATTTCATGTGATATACCCTATACCTAAGTTCAACTGTTTTGGAAATATTGACAGTTGAAAATTGACTTTTTGCAACTTTGACAGGCTGTAAAACCTAATTGGTTAATTTTAGAGGAAAACCGATTTCACATTCCTATCTTAGATTTTGATAAACTATCATTTAACACCAACTTTGAACTTAACCAGAGATTAAATTTAACTGAAATTTTTAATCATGGATTTAATTCTAAGTTGGTGTCAAATGATAGTTTATAAAAATCTAAGATAGGAATGTAAAATCGGTTTTCCTCTAAAATTAACCGTTCAGGTTCTACAGCCTGTCAAAGTTGCAAAAAGTCAATTTTCAACTGTCAATATTTCCAAAACAGTTGAACTTAGGTATAGGGTATATCACATGAAATCTGCTTAGAATTTTACGTAGAATCCAAATATGGAATTTAATACGGGGTGTTCCATTTAAAATAGTGATGTTGCCACTAGTTTAGAGTAGAAGCGGCAACACCGCATGGTCAAAAATATTTTTAAAGTGTAGATCATGGTCGTTTATCCCGGTTGCCAAATTTTCAAAATGATCCGCTTTTTAGTTCTCCATAAACGTCTAATACGCCATCCACCGTGGGACACCCTGTAGTTCATTTCAAAATCAATTTTTTTAATAACAAAATATAGATACCAATAAAACGCTAAATATTTCAACGTGGTTGTTAGATCTATTCTTATTCTAATAACTGATTTCTTCAATTTTGTCCATTGTAAAAAATAAACATTTTCTAAAGATACCATCAGTTTTTGACAATTTGACAAGCATCCGGCCTGGATGAACCTGATTGGTGGAGTTTTTGGCAGGATGGCCGTTGCCACGGGGAACCATGTCGTTGTCAATGGGCTAACGTCACCTTACGTCTCGCTATTGACCAGGGCTTCCGTCATTGTATCCTCCCATCTTGAAATATCGATTTATATTGAAATATCCAGTGGCGGGGGTTTGGTCATTTTCGATTTTCGTGTAGGAGTTGCAATACGATAACACTTCCAAAAAATTCCGCACGCAGCTGGGTATTTTATGAATGAAATCAGCCATTTTTTTTACAATTGCATTCCCCTTACCGTTGCCCCGTAGACACAGAATCGCTGGGCAGACATTATAACAACCTGGTCCATAACGCCCGCAAAAAGCGGGCGTTATAATCTATAACGCCCGCTTACCCTAAGGTGTTTTTGTTGGTGTAGTTTTATTAATTTACACTTTACCCTAGGCAGCCACGAAATGTCTGACCGAAAATAATTTTCGGTCTAGCCAGGATTCGAACCCGGTCTACCATCAACGTTTCCCATGTAGTCCAGCGCGTTAACCTACAGGACCACCACCGTTGCCTTGGCTTATGAGATATTTATAGATAAAGTCTGTTTTTTTTTTAAAGATAAAAGTCAAAATGACATTATGTTGGCAATACAATGTAAAATTGACCTTTTGTTTGGACGCCATATTGCAGTGCGCGAACATAGTTGCCAACAGAAGAAAAAAAAATTACTAGCGTTCTGTCAACTTTAAAAACCAAAGTTAGTGAATAAATTACATTTAAAATTTAAATTTGCCGCCTATTACGAATGTTTTTGGAAAGAAAAGCCATCAATTTTAGCTTGTGTTGGGCAGAATAGAAATAATAAAATATCTACCTATTTACTTTACCAAATTTTGGTTACCTAGGTTAAGTTTGTTCGATTTAGGCCGAACCAGTGCAAAAAAAAATGTATCCTTATCCTTACATGTTATATGCTTTTAGAAAAAGATGCGGATACACTCAGTGCGCACTGACTGACAAATGGAAATCGCCATTGTTGACAGCTCGCTAGAAATTTTTGGTTTTCTTGTTTTGGCGACTATGTTCGCGCACCGCAATATGGCGTTGAAACAAAAGGTCAATTGTCAATGCTTTCAATTTTTTTATGTAGAAAAGGCTTGTGTTGCCAACATAAAATCTGTTTTTTTTTAAAGATAAAAGTCAAAATGACATTATGTTGGCAATACAACGTAAATTTGTCAATGCTTTCAAATTTTTTATGTAGAAAAGAATTGTGTTGCCAACATAGTTACTAAATTTTTGACTTGAGGAATTATCTTTAAAAAAAAAACCAGGGGGCGGATTACGAACTCTCGATTCGAACCGAAACCGCCATATTTTCGAACGCATTCTGATGGATTCGCATGGGGTGCGTTCGAAATTCATGGCGGTTTCGGTTCGAATCGAGAGTTCGTAATCCGCCCCCAGACTTTAGTTACTAAATTTTTGACTTGGGGAATTGACCTTTTGTTTTGACGCCATATTGCGGTGCGCGAACATAGTTGCCAAAACAAGAAAACCAAAAATTACTAGCGGGCTGTCAACTAGATATTTTATTATTTCTATTCTGCTCAATACAAGTTAAAATTGATGGTTTTTCTTTCCAAAAACATTCGTAATAGGCGGTAAATTTAAATTTTAAATTTAATTTATTCATTAACTTTGGATTTTAAAGTTGACAGAACGCTAATAAATTTTTTTTCTACTGTTGGCAACTATGTTCGCGCACCGCAATATGGCGTCCAAACAAAAGGTCAATTATCTTTAAATAAAAAACAAACTTTATATTAATTTATTTCGTTTCTAGGTACATGTCAAAATACAACACAATATTCTGTCTCACAAATTTAACTGATTTTGTTAATAATTAATTGATGAAAGAACATTGTGTTGAGTAGAAAATAAAGCATTGTATGCACCACGGGGATTTTAAGATTATAATGCCCTTCAGGCGAAATATGTCCCTCAGGCCAAAGGCCCTCGGGCTAGTTTCGCATTCAGGCATTATAATCTACATAATCCCCTTGGTACATAAATAGCTATAATAGGCCTATCTCTAACAGTTATCTAGAAAAAAAATTATAGATGTTTCAGTCAAGAGAAACAATGTGTTAGAAGGAGACCTATCTCATTTTAGTTATGGATATAGAGTTCTTTTTTAACACATTGTTTCTCATGACAAAACAGATATAATTTTTTTCTGGAAAACTCGAGAGGTTATTCACTAAGGGAAAAATGTGACAATTTTTCGGATTTAGAGCGATTTTGAGGGATTTCGGGTGATTTCGAAGAATTTCGATAGAATTTCGGAAAGATTTCGAGGGATAATTCACTGTGACAAGATTTCGGATTTAGAGCGATTTTAAGGGATTTCGGTTGATTTCGGAGAATCTCAGGTGATTTCGGAGAATCTCAGGTGATTTCACAAATATTTCAATTTGATTTTAGACTGTTATTTATCTCATAAGTATTTTTGAAAGTGTATTAGTATAAACTGAAAAACGGCCGCGTTGACCGATTTACGAATTTTGGGCCTATTTCGAGGGATTTTTGGGTATGCGGAATGATTTCTGAGAGATTTCGGCGGATTTCGTTCGGAGTGATTTCGTGGATTTCGGAACGATTTCGGGAATTTCGATAGGATTTCGGAAAGATTTCGGGGATTTCGGACGAATTTGTGACACGATTTCGGGGAGTGATTAACCCCTCGGGAAAACTCGAACAAAAAAGATAGACGTATCGAACTTAATCGATGGTACCCTAATCAAAAATGATAAAGAAATCTCAAACCACTTTGGTAGATTTTTTTCGAATGTCGCAGAAATAAAAATATCAAGCCATTTCGGTGCCACTGTTTCGAATCTTCCAACCACCTCGCATCTGGTCGAAAACACCATCTTCCTCCATCCAGTGACTCCAACAGAAATTACTGACATCATCATGAGTCTCAAAAACAAAACAAGTTATGGCCCTGATGGAATAAATACTAGTGTGGTAAAGAGGGTCTGTCCTGAGTTGTCTCACCCCTTAGAAGTACTGGTGAATAAATCAATCTCTGAGGGAGTATTTCCATCCAGCTTAAAACTAGCTAACATAGTTCCTGTTTTCAAAAAAGGCCTGTCAACGGATATCGAAAACTATCGACCGATATCCATATTATCCGTATTTTCAAAAATATTTGAAAAGGTACTACACAGTAGAATAACCCACTTCTTGGAAATATTTGAAATCTTGGATTGGATGCATCGCAACATGGTTTTAGATCTGGAAGATCGACGGAAACTGCTGCGTACGAGTTTGTTGAGTACTATTACCTTGCATTTTTTGGGATTTACACCTCAATTGAAATTAATACCAGAAGTTTCTTGATTTTGTATTAATTTCAATTGAGGTGTAAATCCCAAAAAATGCAAGGTAATATTATAAATCCACCTCAAACATACAGAAATTTGTTGAGTACATCCACGCACAACTAGAAGTGTGTGCCGCGAAAAACGTAGAATCGAACAGTGTATTAGTATATGAATTTCCAATGGAATTAACATGTTAAATCAATAAAATCAGGTAATGATTTTCTGTGATCGAAAATGCTAGGACCAAATAAAAATAAAAAAATATTGTTTATTATAATCTTTATTGAAGCCTATTGTTATCAGTAAATATAAAGATAGCATAGAATACAAAGTAGGAGAGTTCCCGCACTGACAACCTTATTATCTTTTGTTTCGAATGATGGATTATAGATTGAAATGTTGCAAGAAAAAAGATGTCAATAGTTTTTGTTGTAAATCATGTCTAGGAGTGTTCCATCCATCATGTATGGAAAGATATAAATCAGTAAGAGTAATTTATAGAAATACCATATATTGCTCTGAAGAATGTGCTGAGAAAGATCTGTTAATTGAAAAAGCAGAGACAGATAGAGAAAAACAATTTCAAGAAATGAATCAGGAAATTTTGGAGCTTAAACAAGAGCTTAGAGCCAAGCAATTACATATCAAAAGAATGGAAAGACGCACCCAAGATTTTGAGAACGATATATTTGAGGACGAACAACGAAGTATAGAGAAAATTAATGAACTGAATGATAGTATGAATAAATTGAAATTGGACATAGTTAAATTGAACGAGGAAAACAATGTTTTCGCCTCAGAAAAGGTTATTATGCAAGAGGAGTTGAATAAAGCGAATAAACAATACCAGGAGCTTATGGAAGTAAATCGTAATATTATTGACTCCATCAGAATATTGGAGGCTGAAAATAAAATTTATCAGAGGGAAATTGAACATTTCAAGGAGCAAGCAGAGTTGATGATTGGACCAGCCATCTCCCAGAACTCACTTATTGTGGAGGAACGCCCAGTTACACAGCCTGTTAAATCCAATATAAATGAACCAGTTTCTGCTATGAGTAATGATGAAATTTCACCAAATATTGTTATTGAAGAGAGCTGTTCGATGAGTGACATTGATGATAATAAACTTCTGCTGTTGTGTGATCAAAATGGACGCTATTTGGATGAATGGTTACGGAAGAACTCAAACTTTAAGATACAGACAATAATAAAACCTGGTGCTCTGTTCAGGAACATCACTGAAGACATTATTAATTTAGTTAAGGATTTCACATTGAACGATTATGTTGTCATTGTGGGTGGGGCAAATGATTTTTCTGGGCATAACAAGCATCCTCTCTTTAGGGATATAAATAGTAAAATCAAACATTGTAGGTACACATACAAATATTGTATTCACGTCTGTTTCAACGCAAAGAGCTAATTATAATTATAAAATCATTAAGAAATTCAACTCAAAACTTGAGGAATATTGTTCAAGACTAAATAAATATAGTGAAGGCAATGTTATGTGGTGTGATTTGGGCAACTACATGGAAGAGCAATACTTACAACTGCTGCTACAGCAAGTGCTATGTAAAAAACCTTGTAAGAATCTGATATTTGTTTCAATTTCGAAAGATGTTATCACAGCTGATATTAGCAATGCTTGCCAAAATGCACGGAATTCTTTTTTAGGCCCACTCCGCATGGATGTAGTAATAGAATAGATAAAGACAAGAGTGCTCTTGGTTTTAGTTTGATTTACTTTAATGCAGGTAGTACCTATGCACATTTTGATGAAATACATAGTTTAATAATTACTAAGAAACCTAATGTGGTATGTATATCAGAGACTCATCTAACTGAGAATATAGATGCGTCTGAGGTATTTGTTGAGGGTTACAGGTGTATGCGAGTAGATAGTGTTAGTAGGCATACAGGTGGGGTGCAGATTTATGTTGAGAATAGGATTAGAGTTATTAACATACAACAGCTGTCTCATAACAAAGATTATTGGATTTTGAGTTTGAAGATCGAAATTTACAATAAGTTATTTAGCGTTGCTTGCATCTATAGATCTCCAAGTTCGAGTAGTGCAGATTTTTTAGATTTTTTCGAGGGCTGGTATGAAGAATATATATGTGACGTTAAAACGCCAATAATTGTGGCAGGTGATTTTAATTTGAATTGGTTAATTAATGATACATATACAAATAGGTTAAGATTATATAGTAAAGAGGCAGGACTCAACCAGTTAGTTACAAAAGTGACTAGACCAGCGAATAGGGGATGTGAAGGTACGCTTATTGACCTGATTTTCTCAAATGTGATGACTATTAGTTATTGTAATGTTTTAAATACCCCTAGAATAAGTGACCATTATATTTTGTCTGTTGGTATTGAAGTCTGGAGCAAAAAAAACCAAGAGCCCTTTTTTGTTGAAACTCGTGGGAGAAATATTGACTATAGGGGTGTGCAGAAAAAACTCTTGGGTGTTGACTGGGTGTATGGTAATATTGATGTAAATGTTAAGTGTGATATGTTCCTCAATAATTGTTTGGACGCTCTGAACGAAATTGCGCCCAAGAAGCAAGTATAAATACTGGCTAAATATAAACCATGGTGAAATGAAAGAGTTGAGAATGCTGTAAAGGAGAGGGATGAATGGTACAAGAGGTATAAAGTTGACAATTTGGAGCTAACTCGTGATATATATAAACAGAAAAGAAATAATGTTGTGAGGGTGATTAAGGATGAAAAAAGGAAATATTTTGAGGCAAAGGTTGATGGTTGTAAAAGTAACCCAAAGGAAATGTGGACGGTACTTCAACAAATTATCCCTTCAAAAAATAAAAACAGTATAGAATTTGTTGAATTTGAAAATGGTGAATGTGAGAATGATAGTAGAGTAATTTGTGAGAGACTAAATGAGTACTACGTTGAAAGCATAAGGAATATTTGTGAACAAATTCCAGATACAATTGAGTTAAACGCAGATTATGATGAACAGCATGACCTCATTTTATCAGATTTCAGCCTAATTACAAGGGAAGAATTGAAAAGCATAGTATTTTCTTTCAAAATCAAAAAAAGTCCAGATGATTTGGATATTGAATTATTGAGAAACATATATGTGGGAATTGAAGATCCCCTAATAAATCTAATAAATTACTCTTTAGAAATAGGTACTGTCCCTGATAGGTTGAAGCTGTCTACTGTGGTGCCAATTCAAAAGAAACCTAATGTGAATGTAGCATCCAATTTTCGACCATTAAATATGCTGGCGGCTGTGGAAAAAATTCTTGAAAGGGTGGTATATGTGCAATTAATTGATTTTGTGGAAAGTAATAATTTGATAACAGGTAACCAGTCCGGATTCAGAAAAAAGCACAGTTGTGAAACAGCCATACAATGTGTGATCGATGAGTGGAAAAATGGCTTAGACAACAACTATGGTATAGTTGCAGTTTTCTTGGATCTTCAAAGAGCATTTGAAACTATCGATAGACAGAGACTGGTTTTGAAATTGCATAAACTGGGATTGCGTGGAAGAGTATTGGAATGGATTGATAGTTACCTGGTGGATCGTAGGCAAGTAGTTAGGTTGGGTAGGGAGATATCAACTGAGAGAACTAATAACTATGGTGTACCTCAGGGCAGTATACTGGGGCCTTTATTGTTTGTTCTATATATCAATGATATCGTAAATGCGGTGCATCCTCCGGTTAATGTTCATCTGTTTGCAGATGACACTCTGGTATACTCTGTATCTAAGAATGTGAATGAATTGGTTGAAAGTACTAATAATGCTCTGGATAATCTGTACAATTATATGTGTGTGAATAAGTTGAAGATAAATGCATCAAAAACAAAATCTATGGTTGTCATACCAGAAAAAATGAGAAGGGCTTTTGGTAAAGACAAATTTGATATACGTATTGATAGGTATCCTATTGAGATTGTTAGAAAAATTAAGTATCTGGGAGTAATAATTGATGATCAGCTGACATTTGGGGAGCATGCCAATTCAATTATAAGCAAATTGAGCTACAATATTAGTCATCTAACAAGATGCAGTAACGCAGTCCATATTTGAGTTTCTGGACTAAATTTGTTATACATAATACACTTGTACTACCACATATTAATTATTGTGCAAGTATTTTGTTTTTGTTAAACCAGAATACATTAGGAAGAATACAAAAAATGCAGAATCGTGCAATGAGGGTGATTTTGGGATGTAACAGATACACTTCAATCCGTTCTATGCAAGAACGTTTGCAATGGTTGCCTGTTTCTGAATATATTAAGTACAGTGTTATGGTTTTTATTTTCAAGATAAAGAATGGTCATGCCCCTCAATACTTAATGGATAAAATAATTTATAATAATGAAATCCATAACTACAGTACACGTCAGCAAAACGATTTTTTCATAGCACCAAAAAATAAAAAGTCTGGTCAAAATACGCTATTTTTTAGGGGAGTCGATCTATACAATAAATTGCCCGCTGTGATAAAAACATGTGATTCAATGTATAGTTTTAAGAAACAGCTGAAAGTTCATTTGCTGAGAGAAAATAATTTGTATGTACCTTGAGATGGTTAATTATTGTTCTGATTTGGATTGATTTTTGTTTTTTAAATTGTTAACTTTATTGTAAGGATGACTGGATTTGTAGTCTATAGTCTATGATTGTTAGTTTTAATAAGTAATGTGATTTTGATATTTTGTGTTAGATTTTAGAATAAGACGGAACCGGTATATTGTAACATAGAATTAGTATATTGTGCTAAATAAATGACTAAATAAATAAATAAACAAAATCGTAATTGGATTGTTTTTTGACCTGTCCAGAGCATTTTACTCTCTCGACTTAGTTTTTGTCAGGTTAAAATTGGAATCCATTGGAATTCGAGGCAAGGCACTCTCTTTGATAATGTCCTTCCTATCAGAGCGAAAAATACTGGTGAGACTGGGAGAGGATTTGTCAGACACTCACTCTGTTAATATTGGAGCACCCCAGGGCTCAGTGCTGGCGCCGCTGATCTTTTTGCTCTTCATCAATGACCTAAAACTACCTGGCCTTACAATTAAGTTTGCGGATGATACAACTGCAGCTATATCAGCTGATAATGAAAAAGAAGCGATGAAGAAGTTGGATGAAATTTGTGACCATATGAGTTCCTGGTGTTTTAGAAATAAACTTATTTTCAACAACTCAAAAACAGTAACCTTACATTTTCATAACTCCAAACCGAAAATTGAGCTCAAGGAAACCGAAAAAGCTGTAAAATTTCTAGGAATTTATCTTGACAAACAACTTCAATGGCACATCCAAGTGGATCATGTATGCTCCAAACTCAATTCCGCCTATTTTGCCCTACTCAAGCTTAGACAAGTCGTCGAAAGACACGCGCTATTGTCAGCTTACTATGCCCTAGCCTACCACAACATGTCTTATAATATCATTCTATGGGGACAAGCTGTTGGAGTGGGTAGAGTATTTATCATCCAAAAGCGGATAGTAAGGTTAATATATGGCCTTAAACCACAGGAAAGCTGCAGTCCAACCTTCAAGGACCAAAAACTACTTACTCTTCCGTCCATCTATACAGTGTGTATCAGCCAAATGGAATAAATTCGATAATAAATAAATGGGAAACTTTTCAAAAAAAAGCTCGAACACGTCAATTTTGTTTTTTTGCTTGAGATTTTTTCACACCAATTTTTTTATACAGGGTGTTCCAAAAACAGCTGTACCGTTATCATGTTTCGTTTTTTTAATGGTACCCCCTGTATATTATGACATTTCTGGATTCTGCGGAAAATTCTAGACATATTTCATGTACAATGTCATATACCTATCTTCAACTGTTTCGGAAATATTGACAGTTGAAAATTGACTTTTTTGCATCTCTAACAGACTGTAAAAGCTAAACGGTTGATTTTAGAGCGAAACCGTTTTCACATTCCTATCCTAGATTTTCATAAGCTATCATTTGACAGCAACTTTGAATTTAACTGGATATTAATAATTTAAGCGAAATTTCTAATCATGGATTAAATTCAAAGTTGGTGTCAAATGATAGTTTATGAAAAACTAAGATAAGAATATATGATCGGTTTTGCTGTAAAATTAACCGTTCAGGTTTTACAGTCTGTCCAAGATGCAAAAAAGTCAATTTTCAACTGTCAATATTTCCGAAACAGTTGAAGATAGGTATATGACATTGTACATGAAATATGTCAAGAATTTTTCGCAGAATCCAGAAATGTCATGATATACAGGGGATACCATTAAAAAAATTAAAGTTGATAACGGTACAGCTGTTTTCGGAACACCCTGCATAAAAAAATTGATGTGAAAAAATCTCAAGCAAAAAAACAAAATTGACGTGTTCGAGCGTTTTTTCGAAAAGTGCCCCATTTATTTATTATCGACTGTATATACAGGGTGGGGACTTTAACTGGAACTGGGGACTTTAACTGGAACTAATTCGATAGAGCCTTCGGATAAAATATGTGGACAAACGCAAAACCACGTCGATTGAAATTTTTGCCCAAGATTTTTTCACCTACATTTTTTTTATACGGGGTGTTCTAAGAACAGCTGTACGGTTATCAACTTTATTTTTTCAAACAGTAACCCCTGTATATTATGACATTTTTGGATTCTGCGGAAAATTCTAGACATATTTTATGTACAATGTCCTATACTTATCTTCAACTGTTTCGGAAATATTGACAGTTGAAAATTGACTTTTTTGCATCTTTGACAGACTGTAAAACCTAAACGGTTGATTTTACAGCAAAACCGATCATACATTTTTATCTTAGTTTTTCCTAAACTATTATTTGACACCAACTTTGAATTTAATCCATGATTAAAAATTCCGTCAGCCGGTCAAAGTTGCAAAAAAATCTTAATTGACGTGCTTTTGCGTTTTGTCCTCATATTTTATCCGAAGGCGCTAGCGAATTAGTTCCAGTTAAAGTCCCCACCCTAAGTGTGCTATATAAAAACAAAGATTTCTAAAAAATGGAGAAAATCATCTATATTCTACCAGGAAAAGCAAGGAACTTAGCCTTCCACTACATAGCACTGCTTTATTTGAGAAGTCTCAATATGCATGTATAAAGGTCTACAATAGACTACCAGGAGAAATAAAAACTGAACAGACTGAAAAAAGATTCAAAGATACATTGAAGCAATTTCTCTGCGAAAATTGTTTCTATTCTTTTAGTGACTTTATGAATAAAAATGTAAATGTGAATGTTTAATACTATGTCTCTCTACGTCAACACAATCTAGTCTCTCTATGTTATACAATAATTATTGTGACTGTTTATATACTAAATTTATTGAAATACTTGATGTTATTATTGTTAGTTTTTTATTATTAAGTACCTACTATTATTTTTTTATTGTTACTATATTTTTTACTATTATCATGATTCAATCTTGTGACAAAGCCACATTTACATTGTAAATCTAAGGTGAATAAAATGAAATAAAAAAACAAAAATAAAAATAAAAAAACAATATCAACTTCAACAGATTCCGCTGAAGAATTTGTTCGGAAATATATTCAGAGAAGAGAAATACAAAACAACCTAGGACGGTCCTGCCTAGGGCCCCATACACTACGATGAAACACGACTGTTTTCATCACCACGATGAAACACATTCTAAAATGGAAGTGTGTAATAGAAAAACACGACGGTTTTCTACAAGGGCCCCACAGACTACGATGAAACACGACGGTTTTCATCGCCACGATGAAACATGTCGTTCCAAAACCGAAGTGTGTGGTAGAAAACCGTTGTTTCATTGTCGGTTGAAAATCCAGTCGGAGCTTGATTTTTGGCACGACGGTTCAACATTTTGTACACACAAACGGTTTTCTACCACACACTTCGGTTTTGAAATGACATGTTTTATCGTGGCGATGAACACCGTCGTGTTTCATCGTAGTCTGTGGGGCCCCGTAGAAAACCGTCGTGTTTTCCTATCACACACTTCGGTTTTAGAATGATGTGTTTCATTGTGGCAATGAAAACCGTCGTGTTTCATTGTAGCGTATGGGGCCCTCAATCCTTTTCTAACTAATAAAATTCAACAAACCTGTCAAAGTTTGTTTACTTTCACTATCTCGTTTCGTGAAATGAACTTTAATACATGTACAGTTTGTTTTGTGCATAAAGAGGATAACTTGGTTGCTATCAGAGATTATTGGAGTTAGAAAGATGCTGTTTTTGCGAACGTCGGCTGGTCCAATAGCAACCGAGTTATCCCTTATGTACAAACAAAATCACCTTATACATCTACCTGCCTAAAAATTTATGTCAAAACTACTTACTTGAAAGAGACAGGCAGCTCTTGCTATCTGGCCAGCCAAATAGCTTCTCAACTGCGGCGTTTGAGCATTCTCCAGTATCGAACCTGGCACCGCTATGGATAAAGTCGAGACAAATTGTGGTGTCAACCTTGCCGTATTCGCGATATCGTTTTGCTGGCTCTCGGCCTTAAGTTTTCGCTTTTCCAGTTTCTTTTCCAAGTTTATTTCTTTCCATTTTTTTCGTTCTTCCTTTATGGTTTTGTTTGTTTCGCTCCAGCTTCGTTTTTTCGTGGACGAGACGTCTTTTTTGGGTTCTTCCATTTCATTCAGTTTCAGTTATGTTTCAAATGAAAAGTAAATTCTTTATTGAGAAATAAAAACGAAAAACGTTTTTCACAGGAAAAACACAGTAAAGGATAATGCAGTGAGGTTATGTTATGTTCCAAATCAAAACTTCAAACAAAAAAAGGGAGTGACTACTGCACTGTCCAGACAGTGATGACTAAAAACTATCTGCACTGACCGACCAGACAGTGCCAACGGAAATCTATCTGCACTTTCCAGACAGTGCCGGGAGTGCTGACAAAAAGTAAAAACTACCTAAAAACCATCTGCACTGTCCAAATAATTTCATTATTATATATCGAACTATAGTTATGTTCTAAATGATTTGCATTCCTTGCTGGAATTCAGTGTATTAGGCAATTCAATCCATCTGTCAAAAAGGAAAATTCAATGTGACGTGGCGGCCAAGCAAGTTTGTTTTGAATATGTTTTCATGCGTATTTTAAATTATTGTGCTTACAGTTTTGCTTACAACTTTGATTTTCATTATTTAATAAAATATTTGTTGACTAGGTACCTAAACTATTAATTCGGGCAGAAACTAGACATTTTTTTGTGTTTTTTGGCCCATGTGTGGCCGCCACGCCATCTTGAATGTCACGTGGTTTGAATTGCCTAATTAATATTAATAAAAAAGAACAACCTGATTTCTTCTTGAGGTGCCGTTTCAACTGCAGACCTCAACTCTTGGTCGTAAAATGCATTAATCGAGTTTAAAACAGTATAGGTCAAAAAAACGAATTCCTAAACATCATAATCTTGTTAAAGTCACCTTTTCTACACGTGAATTCGACAGAAAAAGAAGCACAACCTGAATCGCAAGCATCCAGTCGAGGCCTGCGGTTGACGTCACCACTATAAGCTGCTAATAGTAGCAACGTCACTCGCAGGCCTTCCCTACTCGAGCATTGGCGAAAGTACGCCTTAAGGCCGGGACACATCTATCATGCATTCTTCCGATCCGACTCCGATCATACAATCACGGTCCTTATACTTGGAACAGGGGAGCAGCGTTCCCGAGAACGAGTGTTCCGTCTTCGTTACTCATATTTGATATTATCAGTTGCATATAATTGAGAAAGACGAAACACTCCTTCTCCTGGGAACGCTGCTTCGTGTTCCAGGAATAAGGACCCTGATTGTATGATCGGAGTCGGATCGGAAGAATGCATAAGCCCGGGACACATCTATCATGCATTCTTCCGATCCGACTCCGATCATACAATCAGGGTCCTTATTCTTGGAACAGGGAGCAGCGTTTCCAGGAGAACGAGTGTTCCGCTGCTCCCCTGTTCCAAGAATAAGAACCTTGATTGTATGATCGGAGTCGGATTGGAAGAATGTATGATAGATGTGTCTCGGCTTTTATGAGGATGAGCAATCCTGTCAGTTTACGATTTTTGGTTTGGGCAATGGCTTAATAGCTTTCCTTTCCCTCAAATTATCAATAGTAATATAACTAGTGCAATGGAAATTATTGATAATTTTTGGGAAATTTGCCCGAATGCATTTTTAGTTGAAAAACAGCACGAGTGCACGTAGTGCAAGAGTGCCTTTTTCAGTTAAAAACGCATGAGGGCAAATTTGTCGAAAATTATAAATATATTTCCATTGCACGAGTTGTATTTGATGAGAGAATTTCATAAATCAAAAATTTAAATTTTTTGTCAAAAAATGTCAAAACACCAGTTTTCGCGCCAGTTAGTATGCAATTATCTGATAATTTGCACTAGTGCAAATTATCGCGTAATTGACGTGTCTCGCAGAAAAAGAAAAAGAGAGCTTAATTGTAATAAATATAAATTGGAAAGTGATAAAAAATGACATGCGCGCGCAGCTCGTGGCTGCAGTGTAGCCAGATTGTATTGTTGCAGAACAAATGTAGACAATACAAATTCAACATTATAACATTGAAGAAGTGATATATTGTCAAGTGTTTCACAACGCCTTAAATCAGACAAAAGAAGAGCTTTAAAGTGTATGTTAACATCGATGGCCTTTTATTTTGATAAATGTTTCATCCGGCAACACCGCGCAATGAAATTGCAAAGGAATATGTCAAATATAATCTAACATAACCTTAAACCACACTGCGGTGAAATCAAGTAATACGTAAAGTATTAGTTTGCTCTTTGTTGAATTACACGTTACAAAGAAAGAAGGAACGATTAATTCTGAACTCGTCCCTGAATACGAATATGACGCAAGCCTGTGACAAACTCGATTTTCATTGGACGCTCACCTGCAACCCACAAGTTGCGCGCGCACACCATGTATTACGAGACACGTCAATTACAATCTGATTCGTTCAAATCAACAATCAAAACATGTCAATTTATTGTTGGAATACCAGTTTTGACAGATGTATGAAATTCTCAATTTTATTTCCTACTGAACTATTATAACCATATAAGACCTTGGTTACGATAATCATAAACAGGGTCTTAACTTCCAAGGGAGTTAAGGATTTCATAACTCCCGCGCGGGAGTTAAGGATATCATAACTCCCAATGGAGTTAAGGATTTCCATAACTCTCGCTTTTACCTTGACAGAGCTGGGCAAAGCCCTCAGTAAAAGGGTTTGAAGCACTAAGCCCCAAGCCCTCTATCAAAGTGCTTCAATTTCAAGCACAAATTCCTTTTTAATTTTCAAAAGTGCTTGACAAGCACAAAGCCCTCAAAGTGATTTAGCTCTTTAAATGTGCTTGAAGCTCTTTAAATGTGCCTAAAGCACTTTTAAATATATATTTAAATATAAAATACCGCGTAGACTCACCACACAGAATTGGTATAGTAGAGACGAACTTTACATTTCACAGAGTAGCAGTAGTATGTTTTTTTTTGAGATGTAGTTCTGGGGTACTTGGGGTACTACATGGTAATTCAATTTCAAGGTTTTCAAAATGTTCAATGGGGAAAAGTGGAAAAAATCCAGTGATAAAGTTAAATAGGTTACCAATATAAATTAATTATTTATTTGAATAATAGAGAGTTATTGGACGTGCAATAAGAATAAGCAGTATTTAAATTAGCCTTATTTTGACATCTACGCATGCGCATTTAGGTCCGAAAATAAGGATTCCCTTAATAAGGTTACTGCTTGTGTTTATTTGTGTATGGTTAGTGCAAGGCAGTAAACTTCCCTTATTTCAAATTTCTGACATTTTGAACAACTTTTCGACGATGACGTAATAATTTTACTTAGAAAATTTATTTTTTACAATAGTTTTCTATTTTACTGTGGATAACAACAAAAAATGGGTATCAGCAGAAAATCACAAACAAAAATAAATACTTTTTGAGACTGAAATTTATAAACATAGCTATCAGCAGTCAAAATTATGTATACAAAATAAGGTAATACTCTAGCACCTACTACTACAGTCTTCCAATAACTGTTTTTTTCTTGGAAATATAGTGCTGATGCACTAATAAAATATTGTAAATCCCCTTCAGCAACTGGCGCTTCATTTATGGAAATAATTACTGGCGGAGGAGTGTGACTCCGCATACTATATTTCAGGCGATTATCAAAATATTATTATAGTTTTCCATTTATTTAATAGTAAAACGTCGAAAAGAAGTAAAAAACTTTTATTTTGCTGCTCAAAAATAAATCAAAATCAAACAAAATGCTTACATTGCGGAAACTTATATAAATTACTGTATAATAATAAAAATATTCAAAATCAACGAAAGTATTCATTCAACAAACAAAAATACATATAAGCATATACATTAAAACTGTTCGGAATAACATTCAGTGCATAAACATGTCAAATGTTCAAGGCACATAAACTTTCCACATCTCTGACAGGAGAAACGTGTTGGCCGATTCTTTTTTCTGTCGCAGTATCTGCAGCGGCCTCTTGTATTTGGCGGAGTAGTAGGTACAGGAATAGCTATTTCAAGAATTTCTCTTATTCTGGATGGTATAGTCCGGGGAATATTACTTAGAGATGCACGAAAACGAAGATGATGTTCAGCCAACTCGTACGACAGCAAATGCAAAAATTTTCGGCGTGTAATATTTTTGTCTGGATTTTGCAGATTGAAGAATACCATGGAATTCACTCCAGCTATATTCAGCATTGAGTAAAAAATAACCATTGGCCATCTTCGTGTGTTTCGCGCACAATCATAAGCTGCACACATTTTGTCTAGAGTGTCTACCCCACCTTTTGTATCATTATCAGTGGCGGTCCATAGATGACGGGAAAATCATTAAGTGTCGAATGGCTTCCCGCCGGAGGCTAAATTTTTTTAAGGGTGCCACGCCCAAATTTGCACCTGAATGCCCGATGCCGGCAAAATAGTTATACAGGGTGTTCACTTAGTAGACGATATCTCCTTCCAGGGTAATGCAAGAAAAAAAAATTAAATTACAAAGTTGTTTGATACTCTAAGATCCATTAGTAGTTTAAAATATTTTTGAATATACACAGGGTGTTCCGTAAATGAGGTATGTGACAGACCTTTGTTATTTTAAATGGAACACCTTACATTTTAGAACATTAATGGATTGTTATAACAATCCTATATACTTTTTCTTAGGAATTACCTATACTAATGGGTCAATTATGTGCCCATCTGTGAGCAAATCTATAAATTTCTATAAAAACTCGACCCTTTTTGAAATATTTGAAACTTTTTCAAAAAATCGGCGTTTGCACTAACCCAAAAAGTGGGACACTCGACTGACAGGTCTTGTAATTTTGCATAAATCAGTCTATTTTGCATAAATCAGTCTTTTCTCTACAATGGATTTTTTGTCAAATATGACAATTCCTGTCATTGCCTTAAGTATAGCTTTACAATAGGAAAAAACGGGTGTCCCACTTTCTGTGCTCACGACTGATAATTTATTGCATAATATTGATCATAAATTTATTTACTGTATAGAAATCAAGCCAATAATCGGATTGAAATTTGAACCCATCACAAGTTACGAACGCCTAGGCTGTGACGTCATACCGGCTTCGGAAGTACAGTTTTAACACGTGTAAGAATTTTTCAAAACAAATGTCCACGATCTCATTAGAGCGAATGGCAACCACTCAAAGTATAGGGCACGGTTCACTGAGGACTGAACGAACGGGAGGCTGGCATTTCGGAGTTTAGCCGGTGTGACGTTACAAGTTTGCGCATAATTTATCTTCATAAAAAACATTCATATTTCATGTATTCGAATGCAGGAAAATTTCTACATTCAAGTACTTTTTGAAATATTTGAAACTTTTTCAAAAAATCGCAGTTTGCATGTGTCAATGCATGTATCAACAAAAACCAACACATTTCATTCATTTGAGATCCTTAAGCTAATTTTTTTGCAGGCTGTTAGTGTATACTTACATTTACTTCATGGTCCTATGAAAATCTGATAACATTCTATAGGGTGTTCGCAATACTGTTACTGTACAGGGTGTTTGTTTATAACTGGAACACTCAATAACTTTTTTATTATTAAGAATAGAGGGCATGTTTAAATTGAAAAATTTCTTGATAAATTGCAATGATCTTAATCGCTACAATGAGATTTTTTTGTCGCCATAAGTATACAGGGTGCGCCAAAAAAGTCATTTTTTCAAATGGAACGCCCTGTATATTTTTGCATTTTTGAAATTCTTAGAAAGTTAGCTTCACAAACATATCATATATTATTTGGATAACAAAAATATACAGGGCATTCCATTTAAAAATAATACCTTTTTAGCGCACCCTGTAAACCTATGACGACAAAAAAATATCGTTGTAGCGCTTAAGGTTACAATTTACCAAGAAATTTCCCATCTTAAACATGCCCTTTATTTTCAATCATATAAGAAAGTTACTAAGTGTTCCAGTTTTAAACAAACACCTAGTACACAAAACCAGATATTTCAAACAACCATAGCTTTTTTTTCAAATGAAATACCTTTTATTTCACTGTATAGTAGTAGGTACGTCGATACTGGTGAGCCTATCAATTTATACAATGCCTTCTATGCTTTACTTTATAGAACTTGTCTTTTGTTGAAATTTTATTCTTAAGTGTTTAAAAAAAATCTTTGTCTGGGGGGGGTAATTACCCCCTCTACCCCCCCCTTTAAACCGCCCTTGATCATTATAGTCCATTATCATTTCAGGCTTGCCTGTTCCAGGGTCTATTTTATCGTCGTGATGAAGGGTCGATATTAGTAGCGCATTTTTTTTGTTTAGGAATATATGATACCAATGTTATGTTATCATGATAGGCAAACATGCTTGATCCTATCGGTCTTGTGATTGGATTTGAAATTTCTGGAGGTAGTTCCCTTTTATTTTTCCTGATAGTACCCAGAAACGTGAGTTTGTAATCATTGAATAATGTGCGCAAAAGTGGGATACTAGTGAACCAATTGTCACAAGTTACATTTCGCTTTGAATTTCTAATCGGTTCTACTAGTCTTTTTACCACGGCAGATGGTGAATTATCCAAGCTATCTGGTTGTCTTCCAACATACACTTCCAAGTTGATGGTGTAATAAGTTTTTGAATCAACGATAGCATAGACTTTAAGACCATACCTGTTTGGCTCACTTGGAATATATTGTCGAAATGAACATCTTCCACGAAAAGCCTCCAATTTTTCATCGATTGTTACATTCTGGAATGGCGTGTATGCAGATTTACATTTTTCGACAAAGGAGTCAAAGATATTTCTGATTGGCGCCAGTTTATCTATTTGTCTTCTTTCCGCTCGAGTATCCATATTATCAAATCGCAAATGCTGAAGCAAAAACTGAAAACGAAATTTAGACATTGTGAGACGGAATAACTCAACGCCAGTTCCATTGTTGTTCCATAGTTCATCTACATTTAGGCGACCTGACTTTAGCACCACCGCTAAATATAGTAAACTTATCAGTGCTTCAATTTCAGGAATATCCGTTTTTTTTTTTTTTTTTTTTTTTTTTTCACGGATATGCGCACTCGCAAGGACAATGTCCTATCACGCTCGAGAAGCGGCAAGTGCGCGGAAATGTCGGTGTATGTTGGTCTTGAAACGGTTCAGGTTGTAACCTGCAGGGAAAACCGTCGCAGGGAGTTTATTCCACAGCGATGCTGTTCTCCAGAGATATGAATTCTGATATAATGAGGTTCTTGGTGCCTCTAGTTTGACAGTAAATTCATGGTTACCGTCTGTTTGACGGGTTCGCCTGGTAGGTGCTACTCTCGGTGGAATCATACGTGCCAACTCTTCAGAGCATTTTCCGTGATAGTACCTGTAGAAGAGAGATAAGTCGCCCACAGATCTGCGATGTTCGAGACCATCCAAGTTACGAGTAAGTGCGGGGTCATTGATCAGCTTGATAGCTCGTTTTTGCACGGTATTCAAAAGCATTAAGGTATGTTTGGGTGCAGCACTCCATATATGTGAGCAGTACTCCATAGTTGGTCGAATCTGGGCTTTGTAGAGTGTCAGCAATTGGCTTGGTGTGTACAGATGTCTTGTACGAAATAGCACCCCCAGCTTTTGGGAGGCCCTTTTAGCAATATCTGCCACGTGACTGTGCCAAGACATGTTCGTCTCTGCAGTAACCCCCAAGATGTTCAACTGACTCTGTAATGTGACAGCACTTCCAGATAGCATGATGTTTGGCTCACCGGTGCTGGTCTTTTTTGAAAACAGAGCTGCTTGGGTTTTCTGCGCGTTGAACTGTACAAGGTTTTTGTTACCCCAGTCCTCTATTATCTCCAGGTCGTTATTTATCTGCGATATTTTGAGTTAGTCTAAGATGATGGAATTCACGTGCGGAAAGACCTGTGGGTGGTATGAGTGAGGAGACTACATTGCCATCGTCTGCAAAGCAATAAAGTGGATTTACTGTTTTATCTATGAGGTCATTTATGTAAATCAGGAAAAGAGTTGGCGAAAGGATTGCTCCCTGTGGCACACCAGCATTTATTTTGTAAGAGTTGGAGTTCTGGCCATCCAGTGCAACATAAATGGATCTGTCCTTTAGGTAACTTTCAAACCAAGTGCAAAGTTTCGGCGATAATCCCATTGCTTTGAGCTTGTTGAGCAGATTTTCATGCCAAACTTTGTCGAATGCTTTAGATATATCTAAGGCAATTGTTCTTGTTTCACCCCGCAACTCAATCGCTTTTTGCCATAAGTGAGTGACGTATGTAAGTAAATCGCCAGTTGACCTATATTTTCGAAATCCGTATTGCTTATCGTTGATAATTTTGTACTTTTCCAAGTACTTGGTTAGGTGATTGTTCACAACTCTTTCCATTACTTTTGATATCACCGGTCTCTACTACCGTTTCCTTTGCATTTCTCTCTCGGGAAAGGCTCGTTCAGTGAGGTTCCATTAACCACGTTTTTTGATATTTTTATGGAGTATTACTCACATATAGCACACAAAAAAAAATTCAGCGCAATTGGAAAAATATTAAAAAAGTTATGCGGCTTTGAATAATAAAACATTATGCCTCAGAAATTCATCGCTTAGAGATGGTATGACGTCATCTCTCGAGTCAAGACGGGCTAAAGGCCGTCACACGACCAACTTGAGAGATGCAGTGACGTCACCGCGTGTTTCGAAATTTCCAATCTTGGAGCTTTTTGATAATTTATTTAAATATGAACAAGGGCTCGGAAAATTATGAAATTTTGCACAACTGCTAAACTCAATACGCTCTTTTAGAATATGTAATAAAAAAAATATGCTGAACGAGCCTATTGTTCCTATCATTCCCAAGTCAAAAAAGTGTTTCCAGATTTCAGATGCACCTTTCAATTGTTTTACAGCTTCCTTCGGCCCTGGAAGACGTGTGATCAAATTTTCCTTCCGAGTTTTGGATGAATGAGGAACATGTTTCGTCCATTCAGTTGATTTATCTTTCCCAATGAAATGAGGAACCACTAAAACTTCCTCCTCAATTTCAGCATTGCGAATTTTTTCCTCAGTTTCACCATCAGAAATTTCCTGCTCAGTATCTGTATGTAATTCTTGTTTTTCTAATATATCCTCTTCATCGTTGTCTTCATCTTCGTCATTTATCGAATCCTCCACTCAGTGGCGGATCTAGCATGAAGCAAACGACGCACTCTGCGTCGGGCCCCCAGAGCTGAGGGGCCCCCACACAACCAGATTCTAAAGGGACCGATAAAAACGAATAAAAAAAAACTCGTAGATATAAAAAAAAAGGAAAATTAAATTTTGAAAGAGACGGCAACGTTGTATACCAGGATGCCTATTCTTGAAACCGAAGCACAGCTTTCTCACGAGAAAGAACGATTGCTCTGTCTTTGTCAGTGTTATGGAAATAGAAATATGGGCAACTAAGACAGAACGCTTATCTCCTGTTTCGACAATAAAGGCCCTGTAGGGAATCCAGGGCTGGAATCATGACAAGTAGAATTCCACTTTCATGACGTCATTCGCGACACATTTATCGCGTACAGTACAGGCGATGATGACAGTTGCTAGGCAACCTGACGTCATGAAAGTAGAATTCTAGTAGAATGTCGTAATCCCAGGCCTGATGCACTCGACACGATGCGGCAACCGCGGACGCGTCGACTTTACGCTGGGTTATGTGATGTGTCAATTGTATCATACTCCCCTAACTCCCTCTACATCAAATTCTGGGCCTGCGAGTAACGTCACTATCAGCAGCTTGTAGTGATGACGTCACCTGCAGACCTCGATGGAATGCTTGCGATTCAGGCTGTGCTAGTGAGTTAATTTTTTCATCGATTTTAAATGTAGAAAGGTGATTTTCGGTTTGTTCTCACAGAAGCAATTAAGTGTTCTTGATCCTCGAGTATCCCAGAATTTGATGTTAGGGGAGTATGACACAAATGATACATCATATAATCCAGCAAAAGATTATGATTATGCTTGCTTCTCCTCGCAAAAAATTATCTATTGTCTTCCAGACTCAGATAATTTATGGCACTAGTCGGTGGAGTACGGACAGTAGCAGTGCAGTGCGGTACTACTATGTTGTATTTCTTTTTGTTTAGATAAACGGTTCCTTGTTCCTGAATTTTCACAAATTTTTTTTTCGTTTAACTTGTTTTCTGTCTCATATGTTCTTGATAAACTTGTTTTTTGATCAAATTTGTTTCTATATTTAGTTGTTAAAAACTTCAAAAATATAAATAACTTCCGCACACTCACCTCACACCCCAACACCACAAGAAAAATACCTAAAAAAAGCATGACAGAGCCCCAAAAAAAATTTTTGCGTCGGGCCCCGAAGGTCCTAGGTCCGCCACTGCGGCTCCACTTCGTCATCGGAAAAGCATTCTAACATAAGTTTCAATCTTTCTTGTTCCTTTTCATACGAATTCATCTAAAAAAAGTACAAAAAATAGCCTCACCACTCAATAACAGAAATAAATAACTGACCTTCGAAAAGTTTTAAAAGGCAATATCAATTTATAGAAGAAAGTAAGGAAACTTTATTACTGGCCGCGGATTCTGATTTTTGTATCGAGCGTCCAGCAACCCGCATTCGGGGTACCCGACCTCGGCACGTATCAAGCGCACGGTAGTACGAAAATCACTCGGACTACCGTATGCTCGATACTCGCGACTCGCGCCTACAGTCTCGAATATCTTTTCGAGTTTTCCTGGCTCCTCACCATCAAAGCTACTTGGTAATATGTATTAGTTTAATTTTGGTTCTGGTAGTCAAATCGTAAAGCAATTTTAATTCTAGTAGTTCAATAAGTGGAATGGAAAGTAGCAAAAAACTTAAAGATTAATAAGATTTTGCTATTTGCCTAGTTATTTGATGCTGTCTCTAACAAACTATCCCAAACTAACCCTAAGGCTGTCCTTACCTTAACCTTTTGCTCAGCACCAATTTGGGTTAGTTTTGATTAGTTTTGTTACTTAGAGACAGCATCATAAATAATTATTTACATCTGCCTGAATCTAATCTCCGCATTTGTCAAATAACGATTGCAGGTATACAAATCCCTAAGTAAATAGCAAAAATCTTGTTAATTTTTACCTGCTTTAAAAATTCGATTTTTAAATCGATCTAACATATTTCAAAAAATAGGCGTTTTTTTTTGGAGAAAAAAGTATACAGATGATAATTTCATTGGAAGAATGGCTAACACAATAATTCAAAAATGTTTTCGAAAAAACGTGAAAGTGGCCTATTCTATCTCGCCATGGTATTCTATTCATGGTAAGGTTATGTAGATAAAACAATTTTGCTCTTACTTATTCCCTTACCTCGACTTCCTGCTTAGTCTTGAAATTAGTTCGTATTTCGCTGGAATCGACAATGTGGTACATATAATTTTCTGGCCAGTGCATAATAAATGATAAACAATTAAAAAAAAAAAACTGAATTGTTGGACGCCGATCCATAATTTCGCAGAAGATTAGTATCAAGCGTACGGTAGCTTGACAATCGATCGGGAAATCAGACGCTCGTTATGAGACAGGCCTCGGTTAATACGACGTTACCCGAATGCGGTATACTGGGCGCTCGATACAAAAATGCTCCCCGGCCTGGCTCCGAAAGTATAGAGCTCTACTACTGGCGGCGGATTCTCGCTCCGCATCCCTTCCTAAAATTTCAACGAAGAGCACTACACACGTCAAACTCTGAGGTAATACTGCTGGGACAACATTAGAGGAATACAAGTATCAGATTCGGAGAGTGAGGGATTGCGCGGCAAATTCAAATTTGAAAATGTTGCGGAGCCACAGCCCGCGCGCCAGTTACGGAAGGTTAATACTGCGACGCAGTATTTAATAGTTCCAATAACTCTCTAATAAGTTCATTCATTTTTTTTTAAATTCCATTCTAAGCTCAGACCCAAAACCTCCATTGTTAAGAGAGAAAAGACATAAGACGGTTCAAGTTCAAATAATAGAAAAAAAAATTAAGGGACAAAACACGATCGAAAATTTTCAAGTGGGGGATAGGTTGAGTGATGGTCAATTCAAATTCCTTTCAAAGTGCTTCAAGCCCTTTTAAAGTGCTTCAAGCCCTTTCAAAGTGCTTCAAGCTCCCAAAAGTGCTTCAAGCCCTCTAAAAGTAATTGAAGCTCATTGAAAGGGCTTGAATTACTTTTTTCAATTACAAACTACCAAGCACTTTTCTAAAGTAATTGACTTTGCAAGCCCCAATTACAAATCTATAAAAGGGCTTGAAGCACAGGGCTTTCAAGCCCTCAAAGTGCTTCAAGCACTTTCGCAAGCACAAAGTACTCAAGCCCTGCCCAGCTCTGACCTTGAATAGGTGAAACTGTGACAAAAAATAGAAATTTTGGTTTATGGTTTATTTCTTTATAAAAATGGACAAAATACAGGAAATTCAGTAGGAAATAAAATTATCTATGTACCACGGGAATTATCAGGTGTTAATACCCACGGGCAATTGGTGTCCCTCGAGCCGAAGGCCCTCGGGACACAAACTTTGTCCTCATAATTCCCTTGATACATAAATAACTATCAAATTCACTTTCGATTTCGACATTTTCTTATTCCCAAATAAACACACAATTCAGAAAAATGTATTTATCTTACTTTATTACCAATACAAAAATAAACCTATAATAATTATTGTAATCATTAAAAAAGCAAAAATTCAAAAAGAAATCCACATAATAGGCAACCATCCTAAGATAATCCAAGAATGGTGGTAAACTTAGCATTTTCAAGTGCTTGCATTCTCCTTCTCTCCAAAGGTTCAGTGAGAATTTCTTGAGTATGCACAGCAAAATCTAATAAATTAGTGAAATCCCCACGGCCGCAGCTACTCCTAAAGCTTGACTCTGCAAGCTTTTCTCCTATTTCCGATTTTAGACGATCGTCGATATTCTCTGAATCCATTAGGAAATCATTCAAATGTTCGTAGACTTTCTGAATTGGATAAGCTTGCTGTTCCAAATCATCAATGAATTGGATAATTTCTTTTATGTCTGATGGTTTTTTGCATAAATCCCAAAAGCTGTTGACCCATTTGCTCGGTACCACTGTTAAAACTTCATAGACATTTTCCAAAGTAATATGACTACCTTTTCCTTTAAGATTAGCACAACTTTGAAGTGCAGTTATGGCTCTTCTCATATCACCACCGCTTTCTTTTACCAAAACATTCAAAATATCATCGTTAATCAGAACATCTTCAACTTGACAAATTTCTTGCAGTCTTTCCAAAACAAATGATTGATTTAGAGGTTTGAATCTAAATTTGGTGCATCTTGATGTGAGGGGCTCAATTATTCTTGAAACATAATTGCAGAGAAGGCAAAATCGTGTCGTTTTCGTTTCTTTCTCCATTGTTCGCCTCAGGGCTGCTTGAGCTGCATGCGTCATAGCATCAGCTTCATCAAGAATTACAATTTTTAAAGCAGGACATAGCTTACCATCAGCTCTAGAACTGTTAGCAGTTAATTGAGAAAAAGTTTTGATTTTCTCTCTGATCACTTGAATACCTCTTTCATCTGAAGCGTTCAGTTCCAAGATTCTTTCTTTGTAAAGATCTCCAAATAGTTGACGGGCAGCAGCTAAGATGGTACTAGTTTTTCCTGTACCTGGAGGTCCGTAGAATAGGAGATTCGGTAGATCGGCACCCAAGATACACTGTTGCAGGACTGAAACGGCTTCTCTTTGTTCTACAACGTCTTCGACAGTTTTGGGACGGTATTTTTCGACCCACGGGAGATTTTTGGTCTTTTTTTTGGGGGCTCCCGAAGTGGATGGACTAGCACTAGGCTCCCCGAGTTTTCCCATTTTTAAAAAAGCCTGCATCTTGATAATTATTATTATTGTATATTCGTGATTGAGGTTTCAGATTAGGGATCAGGGTTATGGGTTATGTTATGTTAAGCAGCAATACTTTTGGGTTTTTGGCGGCATTTATTTGTAAACAAGCACTTTCGAATTTGGCAAGTGACATTGACATTTACCTGAGAAATCTCCCTAATAAATACATTCCAATATTTTATTCCTTTCGAACTAGGAGTAGCTCCGGAACAGCCCCCCGATTCTCAACCTCTAGTCGCAACCTATCGACACCGACTTCCCCCCATTGCCTTTCTACAGGGAGTCGGGACGTTACGTATCGACTTGACGATTGAGAATCGCTAGGCAGCTCCGGGGCGTTACGGGGTTATTCCTTCCGAAAAAAGTTTGTTACACCACGTATCTCTTCCTTTCAAATCGGGGACGACTATACACCGGAGCGAGAAGACGAGTGTTCCAAACTCTCAAAAATGGAATACAACTAATATCAAAGCCAGCCCCCGGATTCTATTTTACGAGTCGAGTCGAATTGTCTCGATATCGAATACGACAGCTCCGGACTTTCCGTGTAATAGGTATTGTAAGGGTGGGTATTATAAAACTACTTTGAAAGTTAACTTAAAGTTAACTTCTGAAAATACATGTAATTCAAAAAGTTATCTTCAAGTTAACTGTCAAAGCAGTTTTATAATACCCGCCCTAAATCGGAAAACAGAATCGCTATTTTGACAATTCGATACAAATTTCGACTCGACTCGTAAAATAGAATCGGGCAGCTGGAGTTGATGGAATGTGAGGGATTTTAGTCTGGTGTACTCAGAGCAAGTGAAGGAAAACTTGATAAAACGGATTATGAAATTAAGCTCTCTGCCCTGTCGTTCGTCATTACCTTCAAAGACTAAAGGTCTGTCCCACAGGAGTCTCTGACAGTTTGCAAACTGTCAGTAAGCATCGCCCATACATGTTTTCAATGCTGTCGTTACAAGATAAATCTGTAACTCAGCTGAGCGATTGTTTCTGACAGGTTCAAAACTGTCAGAGATTCCTGTGGGAACAGACCTTAATTAAGACCCGGTTGTACAAATAATAGGTCTGTTTCTGCAAAAATCACAAACCAGTCAGAGCGAATTTCATTGGTTGAAAACAGTCAGAAAACTAGTTTCAACTAATGAAATTCACTCTGACTGGTTTGCGATTTCTGCAGAAACAGAACTTATGATTCCACACAAGTTCTGTTAAACCCAATAGTTCTTTTCACGTGGCTCCGGTTTAACTAACCGCGTTACAAATCGGTTAGAGAAATGACATACCGTTTTCTAACCCTGTTACAAAGTGACGTGAGGGATACCTACCACTCGAATTTGAGCGGTATGTTGCGGTTTGTTAAACCGAAGCCACGTGAAAAGGGCTATTAGTTCTTTTCACGTGGCTCCGGTTCAAACTAATCGGGTTACAAAACGGTTAGAGAAATGACATACCGTTTTCTAACCCGAGCCGCTTTCCAGTGCCTAAATTGTTAGAGTATCATGCTCCTGAAGTGTGACGCTCTTGAACATAAGCAGCGACATAAGCAGCACTGGAACGCTCTCGTCTTAACCCCCACCATTTCGGATTTCAGGAGCATGAAACACAGACAAAAGGGTTGGTGCACGAGGAGGCAGGGGATAACAGAAATGAGTAGCTCAAGTGTACGACACTCTAAGCACTGGAACGCGCAAAGCAATTGTGGAGCACTCCTGAGCTGCTCAGGAGTAACTCAAATGGGTCACTGGAAAGCACCTCCGGTTACAAAGTGACGTGATAAATACCTACCACTCGAATTTGAGCGGTATGTTGCGGTTTGTTAAACCGGAGCCACGTGAAAAGGGTTAATGTCATTGGTTGAACCCTATGGTTGAACCGCAGTTCAGTTCACTGTTGAATGAACGTGGTTCCGAATTTAGAGTGTTTGTACCAAGGTTGTACCACTGCATCCAGGTTCAACTGAACTAACTGTTGCAATGTCCACCACAATAAAAAGAAGGAAGAAAATAGGCATAACCCAAGAATCGTAAACTCTACATGATTACTCAATCAGTCAATCGGCTGAATCTGTACACCAGTGCTGTGACGTCACCTGCATTCCTTTATTGGCGCGTTTTCAATGTAAACGCATGGAAGAGATGGGAAACTTGCAGTGTTCTTCTGATTGATTATATTTTGATATTTAGAAATGCAAAAATTAAATCATTATTACACAAAATGTCACAACTTTGTGATTTTTGATAAACAGAGAAACATATTAATTATAAAGTACTAGCTGTATTACCTAGCTGTTGCACTAGAAAAAGGCGAAATAAATGTAATGGCTGTTTTTTTTTAAAGATAAAAGTCAAAATGACATTATGTTGGCAATACAATGTAAAATTGTCAATGCTTTCAAATTTTTTATGTGGAAAAGGCTTATGTTGCCAACAGTTACTAAATTTTGGACTTGGGGAATTATCTTTAAATAAAAAACAAACTTTATGAAGATTTTAATATATATTTATGTGGGTATTTTGAAATTACCTTGCTGATAAGCAGCAAGCAAACAAACTCGTCTTTGTGCAAGCTCAAAAACACGGTTGATGACAATGATATTATTAATTAGCCAACCACTCAAGTACACAACGTTTTGACACAGAGACAGCTAGTTTGAAGTCTCTGCTTTAAAAGTTCTGTAATGTATGACACAAATGACGCCATTTTTGATTGAAAAAGTACACATGTCAAGTCAAATAAGGGAGGATTTTCATGCATCCGTTTTTCCGTCGAAATATGTCCGTTTAACATTCTATTTTGACATATTTATATACGATTATGTCAGAATAGAATGTTAAACGGACATATTTCGTCGGAAAAACGGATGCATGAAAATCCTCCCTTAAGCCTAGTACTCATAACTGCGAAATTCGCATTTTTTTGACATTGCGTTGAAAATTTGACGTTTTATGCGTGTATCAAACGTCAAATTGTCGAAGCAATGTCATAAAAATGCGAATTTCGCAGTTATGAGTACTAGGCATTAGCCGTACACCAATTTTTAATCCCTAAAGGCGGTTACACACGGACGTGGATGTCTGAAAACATGTACGCACATACATGAACGCACAAACAAAAACATCAATGTGTATGCAAAATACCGTCGCCTTTTTGAATGTTGAATCGCTAGAAATTTTGTATGCACATTCGGAACACTGTAGCAAGAATAGCAAGACTACAGTTTTGTGCGAGCGTCTGTACAAAGGCGTCATGCACGTTTTTGTTTGCACGTTGATGTATGCACGTATATGTATCAAGCCATCCACAAGGCGGTTACACACGGACGTGGATGTCTGAAAACATGTACGCACATATAGTCTGGCTAGCCAAACGGCGAACTCAAAAAGAATTTGCTGCTATGCCAAACTTGACAGAAACAATAATAAACAAGTTGGTGACATATTTTTTTTTGCAATATGGGCCGTGTAGTATTTTGAAATAGGAAAAAATCCGGCAACATTACGAAATGAAGGAAGCGGAGAGGCGTGATTATTTAGAGGCATGATTCTATTGGTTAGAGCCTGAACGACAGCACCAGTGGCGTGGTTATTCGTGAAACTGAAGAATTTTTTTCCTAATAATTTTTTGGTTTATTTCCTTGTTGTTTTCGGTGCCACTGAACCCAAAGACATAGTTGTCATCAGGCGGTGTCAGTTGAGGTGTCAGTGAATATTCTTAGGTTACGCCCCACATTTCTCCCCCCTTTCGTCTCTACCAAGTTACCACTTGCCAAACTATACATGAACGCGCAAACAAAAACATCAATGTGTAGGGGCGGTTACACACGGACGTGGATGTCTTAATACATATACGTGCATACATCAACGTGCAAACAACAACGTGCATGGCGCTTTTGTACAGACGCTCGCACAAAACTGCAGTCTTGCTGTTCTTGCCACAGTATTCCGAGTGTGCATACAAAATTGCACATTCAAAAACGCGACGTTATTTTGCATACACATTGATGTTTTTGTTTGAGCGTTCATGTATGTGCGTACATGTTTTCAGACATCCACGTCCGTGTGTAACCGCCTTATGCAAAATATCGTCGCGTTTTTGAATGTGCAATTTTGTATTCACACTCGGAATACTGTAGCAAGAATAGCAAGACTGCAGTTTTGTGCGAGCGTCTGTACAAAAGCGCCATGCACGTTGTTGTCTGCACGTTGATGTATGCACGTATATGTATTAAGACATCCACGTCCGTGTGTAACCGCCTAAATGGTACGTTATTTGCATGTACGCAAAAAGTTGCTTCAATTACAATTTCCAATAAAGCCCCCCAGAGCGAACTTCATTGGTTGAAAACAGTCAGAAAACCAGCTTCAACTAATGAAATTCACTCTGACTGGTTTGTGATTTCTGCAGAAACAGACCTTATGAAATTTACTCTGACTGATGGTTTGTGATTTCTGCAGAAACAAACCTAACAACAATCACAATGTGACAACCAATGAACTATAACCAAAAACTGGAATGCGAACACATATGGCGAACGTGAGGCCTAGTGCGGCTGCTGCGGAGGGGATACCTGGGGGCGGATTACAGTGTTACCAGATTGGGGGATTTTCCCCCAAATTTGGGGGATTTTCAAGTAGATGGGGGAAATCTGGGGGATAGTTTTTTCTGGGGGATTTTTTGGGGGTAAGAATTTTCGCTATTGGGGGAAATCGGGTATATTCCAATGAATGAAACTAAAGTAAAAAATGTATTAAAACAACTGCGCCATCTATTTTTTCAATCGAGTACCAATAAAAAAGATACAGTTTGCTTCTTCTCGGGATGAACGCAAACGCTCAGTTCTAGATCTATTTTAATTTGTAATGACAAATGACAATTGACTTGACAAATCGGATCTGGGGAATCCCCAACGACCGACGTTGCTTGCATTGTTTATTTGTTATTTTGCGTTTTGCATTTCTTTGCGGTTATAGTGCGTAGTGCTCTAAATTGCTGTATTCTAAATTTTAATACAGCTTTTAATATTATTACAGTAAAAGAAAGAGGCTAAAGTAAGGCTGCTTAGTTGTTATTGAAATGGCATCATATGCTCATAAATATAGAACTGCTTGGGAAAAAGATGCTGAACTTAAAGGTATGTCTTAGGTTATGATTTTTTTTTGCAAACAAATCGAATTGGTTTATATTTTATTATTATTTTTATTTTATTTTTGGGATTAGAAAAATATAAACAAATAAAAATGTGGTAAGGGTATGAGTTTTATTTTAAAATATTCAACGAATTTGTCTTTTTTTTTGTTTTTTTGCAAGTATGGGTCGAGAATAAATCTATATTTATTTGGGGGATTTTAGTTGACAAACAGTGATTTTTGGGGTATTTTTGAAATCCTTTGGGGGAAATTAGTTATAACCATCTGGCAACCCTGGCGGATTACGAACTCTCGATTCGAACCGAAACCGCCATGGATTTCGAACGCACTTCATGTGAATGCATAGGAATGCGTTCGAAATCTATGGCGGTTTCGGTTCGAATCGAGTGTTCGTAATCCGCCCCCTGATTTGTCGCACTCATTATGTTAAATGGCGAAAATTGCTTCCAACACGTATTCCAATTGATGAAACCTGTGAAGGGAAATATAACAAAACTTTCGAAAACGTCATATTGTCAGCGAGCAACAGAAAAAAACACCATTCCCTCCCCCTTGTGGCATCGGTCTTTCATGGCTTCATTTTTTTGGCAGATATATGGCAATGTGTGCGCATTCCAGTTTTTGACTATAGTTCATTGGTGACAACACAACAAGTTTGACAGTTTCCACATTTCACTTCTGCGCATACTTACTCTAAAAAAATTCTCTTTCCGAGGTGGAACTTATGGAGTGAACTCCATTTACCCCACTCCGTATAGTCGAACGCTAATGAAGTCGCCCCTAATACGCCAAAAAACAATACCCGAACGGCTGGAGTGAGCAAGCCGAACCCACCTCTTGTGGGGCTCAAAACACGCAAAAAACCGTCCCATGAACGGTTTCCAAACCACTTGGTTGCGTTTAGAAAATAACACTCTGGGTGAGAGAGTGACCCTAGAGTAACTAACTCTAAACCATTCATAAATTAAAGGGTGCTTACTCGGAGCGTTACGCTGGAATCGCTCAGAAATCAAGAGTTGACGTGCCCAGTGTGCGCCCAAATTACCCCACTCAAGGACTGGGTTGAAAAACGCCCGGAGTCAAAAATATGGATATCAATAATATTGACTTTGCCGTTGGCGTTGGGTTGAAGAGTAGCTGCTTTCCTACATTAATGGTAGATCTACCTACACTAGGTCGTGTAGGTAGATCTACCTCCTTAATCTTGGGGCTAAAATTGTTAACAGCTCCTCAGGGTGTGACCCTAAAAAACGAGTAAAGCTACTTGAATCAAGAAAAAAATTCTAAAGTGCGTTTTTTTTTTAGAGATAAAAGTCAAACTGACATTAGGTTGGCAATACAATGTAAAATTGTCAATGTTTTCAAATTTTTCATGTAGAAAAGGCTTGTGCTGCCAACATAGTTACTAAATTTTTGACTTAGGGAATTATATTTAAAAAAAAACAAACTTATTTAAGATCTCTCGTGAAAACCCCGCAGTCCTATATTCAAAACAATATCCGAGAAAGTTCCTTAGGAATATCAATTATGCAGGAAATTGTGATGTCACAACCGCCGAAATCGCAGTCTTCTGGTCGTTCAGTCGTCAGTGAACCGTACCTTATACGAGTAGTTGCAATTCGCTCTAGAAGATAATTATCTTTTGTTTTGGAGAATTCTCACACGTGTTAGTACTGTCGCTGAAAATTCAGTGTGACGTCACAAAAGCCTAGTTGTAACTTTAAACTCGCCCTAACTCGAAAACGGACCATCGTAGCAAGATGCGGTTTGAATATTTATTCTTAGATTTTTTTGCATTAAAACTTTCATTTTTGGTTCACACCCCCTTCAAACCGCCCTGATAACCCCGGAAAAAATGCGTTTGAAACACTTGGATCAGAATAATAGACCTGTCTCGCATAAATAGAAAAAGGGAGCTTAATTGTAATAAATATAAGCTAGAAAGTAATAAAAGATGACATGCGCGCGCAACTCGTAGGTGCAGTGTAGCCAGATTGTATTGTTGCAGAACAAATGTAGACAATACAAATCGAACATTATAACATTAAAGAAGTGATATAGTGTCAAGTGTTTTACAACGCCTTAGATCAGACAAAAGCAGCGCTCGAAAAGTGTATGTTAACATCGTTTGCACTTTTATTTAGATAAATGTTTCATCCGGCAACATCGCACAATGAAATTGCAAAGAAATATGTCAAGTATAAATCTAACATAACCTTAAACGACACTGCGGTGACTGGCCCCTGAATAAGAATATGACGTAAGCCTGTAACAAACCTGCTTCTTATTGGACGTTATATTTTACTAGCTAATGACCCGCTGCGTTGCCAGCGTGTAAATACATTTTGAAATGAAACACTTCTTTTCAAATTTTGTTGTTGATTTTCTATTTAATTTTTTTTTTTAATCCGATATCAGAGTCGCTTGCCAGTGAGTTCAGTGACGCATTTTAAGCACTCCAGAGCTGCTCTAGAGCGCCCCGGGCTGTTTATAGGCGTTCCAGTGTATCAGAGTTTTACGCAACCGAACTTTTTTTTTCGGGATAAAAAATAGCCTATATCACTCTCCTCTATAGCCGATTCGATTGACCGGATTAGATCGATCTGGTTCAATTTAAATGAGCCAGACTGTGTTCGACTCAAGCTGGATCAGTGCACCCTCATCAACAAAAAAATGATCTAGATCAGAAGAAGTTCACTCAAATTGAACCCAAATCGATCTAATCTGAGTCAATCGAATTCACCTTATATAGAGATACGTGGTATTAATTCAAGATCGGTCCAGCCGTTCTTGAATTCAAAAAATAATAAAGTTGCGTCGGTTGAATGCAAGCCCAAATAAATGAAATATGTCAACGTTATTTCATGTTGTCAAAAAAAATTGGGTCATGTTGTTATGTAAGTAAGGTGAATGAGTTTGTTTACAATTAAATTAATAATTAATTCAAAATTAATTTCTTTTTCCGAGATGCGTAACCTATCTACAAACCTTCCTTGGGATGGCCATAATAACCTACCAAAGTTTCATCGTAATCGGATAAGTGGTTTTAGAGCGCTCGGACGCATTGATGTATAATTCTTATAACCTAATATATAAAAACATAAATAACATTTGGCCCAGTGTTCTGTGCATTTCATTTATCTGTCCCTGTCCGTACCTACTTTATCAACTTCCGAGAAACGGAAAATAAAATAAATAGAAATAGCCCAACCAGAATGCACTCCAAGTGATGACAACACTCTGAGAAACAACTACTTTACCTTTACACTCCATTTCTAAACGCACTCCAGTAAACGAATTTCGGATTCTACGCACAAATGTTAGGTTTTGCGCAGAATCGTGACGGTACATTGTTCGGTTTATTGCTGTGTTGGAACATTGGTGGGAACAGGGCTATTAGTTGTATTCCTTTCAAGAGTTTGGAACACTCGAGCTACTCGCTCCGGTGTTAGTCGACCCTGATTTGAAAGGAAGAGATGCGTGGTGCAACTAACACTTTTCGAAAGGAATAAGCGCGTTAAGTCCCGGAGCTGTTCCGGAGCTCCTCCTGAGTGTCCGCCAATAGTTGTATTCCTTTCACACCTAGGAGGAGCTCCGGAACAGCTCCGGGGCTTCACGCGCTTATTCCTTTCGAAAAGTGTTTGTTGCATTACGCATCGTTCCCTGCAAATCGGGGGCTGCTAAGCACCGGAGCGAGTAGCTCGAGTGTTTCAAACCCTTGAAAGGAATACAACTATTGAACTATAAACTACACGTATCTGGAATGGCACCGACCGTTGTCGGATATGGCATTTGTATGGCATTTGCCATCTCGCTTAGTGCGTCCAAAAAAGCTACATAGTGGGGTATTCCTTTCTTTCTCCAGTTCATTGCTGTTTGCTGTTAGGTTTGGCATATTCTAACCTCGAATAAAATATTTTTTAGACGAGGAAAGATTTCCATGATTCGCCAATAAGATAAATATAGATGGGTGTACCCCACATTCTCCATCTCAATCTGCCGCAAATTTATAGATCGGCGGGCCATTCCAGGTACGTGTAGTTTATAGTTCATTGGTTTCCGCTCACCAAACCGTTCCAAAATGTACCGACTTTTTACCGGTTGAACCTGATCGTCCGCTCCAAAATTGACCGGAATTACTGTATTCCTTTTATAGATCGAGTTACACCGAACGAGCTCCTCGGAGTCACTCCAAAACACACAATTCAGATTTTATCATTATTTTTTTAATATTAACATTATCCTCATCACCTCAAGGGCTTCTTGCACCCCCCGCAAATTTGGAGCATCAGGGGAAAGGGGGATGCACTATGAGCGACTCGAGTGCTTAACGCACTTTTAAAAGGAACATTCAAACTTGTGACAAATGAGAAGCTCCGAGTAACTCAACGGGTAAAAGGAATACAGTAAATGATCGGCTGTTTGAAACCGATGAGGCACCAAGGATAATACACACTACGGATTGCTTATCAGTCTCGTTTTTGGTAATCGCCGTCATACTGGTGTGACACCATTTCTGACGTCATTAACTAAGTCGTCAGCTATTTGCGCCAGTGGTCGTAGTTAAGAATTTAAATTTATGATGGAAAATATTATTTAATTTTGATTAACATAATAGGCAAAGAGGAAGATGAAAATGAGATCTAAAAAAGAGTTGTTTTAGGATGTTTATTAATGTAGTAAAACCAAGTATTATGCATAAAAGCAAAAGTCCGCGGAATCATAACCTGTGGTGCAAACACTCCTTGGTGCAAACACCCTACGTGAAGGCTAGAAATGATATGCTGCCTACGTCATTAGAGAGTTCTCGTGCCTCAGACGCTTGTTAATACGGTACCGCTATCAATACAGTATTTCAAATGGTATTTTATAGTTTTCGAACACGAAGACACATAAAATCCTCTAATCCCTTATTCTGTTTTTACATTTTGAGAGCTGAGTTGAGTGATCTAACCAAAGGAGAATACACATTCTGAAGGAGTGCTTATCGGTCTCGTTTTTGGTAGTCGCCGCCATATTGGTTTTCAACTGTTTTCAACCATTGCCGACGTCATAACCAAGTCGTCAGCTGTTTAAACGTCAAGGTGAGAAACGTCATGCTGCTTACGTCACAACTGGTTGTTTGGCTTGGGAGGGTAGGGGGGGATTTGTTACACACAGGCCTTATGAGGATAGGTAGTAGTAGTGTATCATCCTTGGATCTAACCCAACTTTTGAAGTGAAAACTTCTTTAGAACCATTGGGAGTGATTTGAGACTCGATGAAACGAAAAGGCGACATGAAACGAAAAAGAAACACTTTTTTTAACACGCTTATATTAACACACAACAAGAACCTGAGCCGCTTTCCAGTATGGGAGTGTGACGCCCGGAGCTACTCGGGGCGTTGAGCCCCCGAGCTGTACGTACGCGTCAACCTATCAGCTGTCACATCTGTGGGTGGCTATTTATCTATTTATTTCTTGTTATATCTCAAGATTGAACATTTTAGAATATATAGTTTTGATTCCCTTTCATTTTTGATAAATAAAAAAACAAACTGCACAAACAAACAGATAATTATTTTTAAAATTTGACACATTTGACACTAAGACATGATACTGGAACGGTACAAATCTAGTGCGTGACGCCCCCGAGGTGCTCTGGAGCGCGCCAGAGCGCGCCAATGTGCATACTGGAAAGCGGCTCTGGAACAAGCAAAGTGAGCTGGCCAAGCCAAGTCTGGAAAATGTCTGGAGAAATCTGGATGAAGTCTGGACAAGTTTGGAAATCTCTGGAAACGTCTGGAAAGAGCCTGGAAATTTCTGGAAAGGGTTGGAAAAATTCTGAAAAAGGTCCCAAAAGACCTGGGGATAATTTTCCAGAATCCGGATCAGTCTGAACACGTCTGGATAAAGTCTGGATTAATCTGGATGAAGTCTGGAAAACTCTGGAAAGCTCTGGATAATGTCTGGAAATTTCTGGAAAGATTTGGAAATTTCTGGAAAGGGTTGGAAAAATTCTGAAAAAGGTCCCAAAAGAACTGGGGATCATTTTCAAGAATCCGGATCAGTCTGAACAAGTCTGGATAAGGTCTGGATAAAGTCTGTAAAAATCTGGAAAACTCTGGATAAGTCTGGATATTGTCAGGAAAAGTCTGGAAATGTCTGGAAAGAGTGAAAATTTCTGGAAGGGTCGGAAAAATTCTGCCAAAGGTCCCAAAAGACCTGGGGATCATTTTCAAGAATCCCGATCAGTCTGAACAAGTTTGGATAAAGTCTGGATTAATCTGGATGAAGTCTGGAAAGCTCTGGAAAGTTCTGGATAATGTCTGGAAATCTCTGGAAACGTCTGGAAAAGGCCTGGGAATTTCTTGAAAGGGTCGGAAAAATTCTGGAAAAGGTCCCAAAAGACCTGGGAATCATTTTCCAGAATCCGGATCAGTCTGTACAAGTCTGGATAAATCTGGATGAAATCTGGAAAACTCTGGAAAGCTCCGAATAATGTCTGGAAAAGTCTGGAAATCTCTGGGGCTGACACGCTTTTACATCGAACTAAAAAGTGAAAAATAAATAATGATTAAAAAAACTAAAAAATACGCTTTTTTATTACGCATGCATCATAATCAACGATTATCGCACGCTGCAGCGTGCATAAAATGATGTTTATGATGCGTCTACCTTTTCAAAGGTTTGCTATAGAAACGTTCGATCTACCTTCATTACCTAGATACTTACCTGCATACCTGCCATTTAAATTACTACTTATCAAAATGAATGAACACTTTTAAAACATTTTTGAGATTATGATGCATTCGTAATAAAAAATAGTGTATGATATGCGTGTATAAGATGCCCTCTCATACACTTATATCATAATATACTATTATATATCCTGTTCACAATCCGATGTCCACAGGTGCAGGCAAATTTATCACCTTTCCCTTTCCCTGTACCTACCTGTGGACATCGGATTGTGAACAGATAATAGTAAATTGAACTAAAAAGTGAAAAATAATTTTTTCTTCAACTGACAAGTAATGTCATTATTATTTTACGGTTTTTAATGCGACAAATGTGTCATTTTTTAACAGGTGATAATTTTCCAAAGCAACGTGCGCTAAAAATTTCGCACCCTAGTGCGCGAAATATTTTGGAGCACTAGTGCACGAAATATTTCAAAAAACAAAAAATACTCTGAATTAATTGAACTGTGAATTTTTTATTTTATTTATTATTAACAATGTGAATAGTACAATTATTGCAGTTACTGATAGTAATTCCTGTTGATGTTGATTTCGCTGAAATATCTGAAGATACTCTTGTTGTGGATGGTGCAATTACTGACTCAACATTTGGAAGAGTTGAATGATCACTACCATTATCATAATAATTTTGACCAGAGTCCTCATTTGTACTGCTTGAAATACGTTTCGCAATTTCCATTTTATTTTGCACAGAATCCTCGACATATCCTTCTGCAACCATTGTGGACTTCCAGCCTCCGTGCCGCTTCAACATGATAATATCAGCTCCGGTGTTGGCTAATAAAGTTGCCGAAGTACGGCGAAAACAGTGGCCGGTATACAATTCAGTTTGAGGTAGACCAAGAAATTTTGCTATCATACTAGGAGTTGCCCCTATTTTATTTATGCCAACAACTTGGTTTGTGCACTTTCCTTTCTGATAGTTAATGAAGAATCGTTTGCAGCTTACATGAGGGGGCCGAAATTCTGCATATGTCCGGAATATTCGAATGTATTCAGGATTGATGATTGTGAATATTCTTTGCCCATCATCATCGGTCATTCTGACAAGCTCATCATGCCGGAGCTCCAGAAACTCCAATGATGAGCAGAACTTTGGACAGAAGGTAAGAGTCATCTGGAGCAGTAGTTAGAAATTTGGAAATATCCGCACTTGTGAATACCTTGGATTTTTTTGCTCGATATCCTACCATCTGTTTTTTGAGGAATGGGACTATCTTCAAGTATTTTGTAACATCTACGTTTTCTTTAACGTTTAAGGTGGACTTGAGCATGGAGTACCTAAGTAGACCACAATGTAGACCCTTTTACAGATTTTGCCTTTTCAGCTAAATAGGCCAAAAGAACGTTTTCACTTGCCGATCCAACGTTTTTTTCTTTTCGATATTTGAGAAACTGATTATGTGCTTTTTCATAATGTATTCTGGACTTGGATGGAAGAAGGTCTTGTACTGCCTCATATGCGACTTGCGCAACATCTGGTGGAGTACCAAATATTTCTATTTCTTCATCTGAAGATAACATTTTGTGGATCGAAAAATCGAAATTCTTTTTGACAAATGTCAAACATTTACACGTAGATACGTCACATACCAGTATGATACCAGTCACATACCAAACGTTGCTTTGAAAATTTTCTTATTTGAAAGCAAGTATTTATACATAATCGCAAAACTCATTGTAAAATTTCAGATACTGCAGTTGTAGAAAAAATAATGTATACAACTCGGTTGCGAAAGAATTTCGCGGCTTCGCTTCATATTATGACTCGGCTTTGCCTCGTCATAATATTTGCTCATGCGCGAAATTCTATTTCGCAACCTTGTTATATAAATAACTATTTAATATAAACAGAAAATATTGATGAACAAAAAATATTAGAATTATTGTGAAAAAAGCGTGGGGTGCTTTGTTCCACATTTCTCGTACATTGAGCAACCCAGTTTTTTTAAACTACATAGGGTGAAAGTACCTGTTGTCGGCCACTTAAGGCAAATTCTGGAATAAAATGGCGATTGAAAATAAGTGGATAGAGCGAATCGAATTTAAATAATGTTTTATGATACCTTATAGTATATAAAATTGATTGCTGCAACAAAAAAGGCTAAAAGGTTTTGTATTTTTATAGAAAAATGCTTTTATTCAAAAAACATGCATTTTGCCTGTTGTCGGACAATCATCACATTTCTCGGACACAAAAAGACCCGTTGTCGGAAGTGTGTCCGAGAAATACGTTTTTTCGTCCACATAAACTAGTACATAGGTACTAAATGGTACCAGTTTGGGCACTTGTCACAACCAATATTTTATTTTGAAATTTTTAGTCAATTTTCTTTTTTTTCCATCATTGTTTGCACTTTTTTTGGTATTTTGTTTCTCTAGTCTTTCCTCTTTTTTCTTTTTTTGTGCTTCAAGTTTTTTTTTTTTGTTCTTGTTCCTTTCTTTCATAATATAATCTCCGTGCCTTCGATGAGATTGCACTTGATAATTTCTCTTTTTTTATTGTTTTCTTGGCTCTTATTTGATAGGTTCCGGAAATTGGAGGTGGCGACTGAAAGGACTTACAACAAAGGCAACATTTGGCAGTTTAATGGGAGTTTTTTTTGAGCCTCCAGTCCTGTCTGTTGTTTTATCAGGTTTCTCAGTTCCAGGAGAATCGCTTTGATCTTTAAAAGGAGATTTTTCCATTGTTTCTTCAATTTCTATTTCATAAATACTTTTATCAGACTTATTCTCTGTACACTTGTAACACTTTTTTATTAAAATGAAAGCAGAAAGCACTACCCCAAACCCCATACCCATATAAGTAATGTAAAATGTCCGTCAACTTTACACCTACCTTTTCTCGGACATCTTTTCAGGTATACTACAATTTGACGCCTTTGTGGTTTATAGTGTCCGCAAATTGGTCCATAGAATCTCGATACAGTCGTCTAATGTATCTTATAAGGAAAATTAAGTTGAAAATCAAATAGGCTAGAAAAAGATACATATATTTTCAACGTGCCAGACCAATTGTCGGACAGAGTGGCCGAGAAGAGGAGTCTGCCGAACTATAGGACCGGTTATTCGGACATTTAATAAAATAAACAAAATATTAATATTCATTTAATTTTTATGATTATAATTGTAAATTAACATGTTTATAACTTAAAAACATCAAGAAAGTATCGAAAAATGGAGTAGGAACATTTTTACTTACTATTTCCTTCTTAGCTTCACACTAGCAAATTTTTTCACCTGATCAAAAGGGCTGTGTTGGGAAAAACAGCCGACATATTATTATTTTTCTTAATTTGGTCTAGGCCCGTAAAGAGGGCGGTATTACAAAAACTGGTGGGGAAATAGTGTCTGAAAGTAGGTATTACTTTAAAAAAGGGTTTGATATAATATTTTCCTATTTATTGGATATTTTGTCGTAAAGTGTCCGACAACAGGGGGTGGCCGGCTAACAGGTACTTTCACCCTATATTTATTTGCGTTCTTTCTCAAGTCTTTTGGAGGGGGGGACGCCACTGTGTATGTTAGTATGTGTGTAATGCATGCAGTTCGATGAAGGTTTCACTTCTACTGCGTGCGAACTGCACACTTTTTTTTTTTTTTGCTTGTTTAGCTTTTACTTATCCTGAAGATTCCTGACTTTAATTAATTTTCCTTTGGGGTTTTTTATGGAGGAATTATTAGAAGTTGCTATTTTTGCAGACATAAATGGAGCGTAAACTAGATTTGACATCTTAGCGTTACGGTAAGGCATCTGGTAAGTTCCGTTAGATAGCGGGCTCCGCTAATGCTAATACGGTAAGAACTGTCATACTTGTCACATATCGTTACGGTATTTGAAATTTGGCCGGCACGAGAACTCTCTATTATTGATGCAAAAAATTCCGCTCAAAGTTAATAGGTTGCCTGGTAATGGGTAACTTGAAGCATCTGGGGTTGGACTCAAGGTTGTTTGGGTTGGACACACATCTGCAACTTTTGATCACAGCATATACAACGCGCATATTTTCTGCGCACGCCACCTTTAGGTAGGGGATACCATCCTGTCATTAGACGGCAGGGGCGGCGACCGATAAGATTCCAAATTTTCAAAATTCTATCTCTACTAGTTGCTGAAATGTGCCAACACCGCATTTTCAGTAAAAACTAAAAAGTATCGCAACGCTTGAATATTTTCAAAACCCGTTTAACCACAATAACCTACAAAAACGAAATTCGCTATGGGGTTTTTGGTCAAGCGAAATTCAACAGTGATATCAGCATTGCTGCCGGATTTCCTAGTTTTGCGCTACTTGTTATCATGACATGAAATGCCCCGTTTGACTTGAGCGGGCTTTACTGGAAATTCCGTTGTGGGCACATTTCAGATCCTACTAGTAGAGATAAAATTCTAAAAATTTGGAATTTTTTCAAATTTCGCACATACAATTCACTACAATAAAAATAAATGTTGCATTTCATTTAAGATAACAACCAAATTACGTGTAGCGCAAAACTGGGAAATCTGACAACACTGCCAATAGCACTGTTCAATCCCGTATACCCAAAAACTGTCAGATTCCGAATTGTGTGAATGCAGCTTAAGCGGCTTTGAAGATATTTAACCGTTGCAGTACTTTTTACTGAAAATGCGGTATTGGCATATTTCAGCAACTAGTAGATAGAATTCTGAAAATTTGGAATCTTGTCAAATTTGGCACGCCCAATTCAATGCAATGAAAATAAATGGGGCATTCTATTTAACATAAGAAAAAGACTATGTGTAGCGCAAAACTGGGAAATCTGGCAACCCTGTCGATAGCACTGTTCAATCCTGAGGTTCAATCCCGCATGCCCAAAAGTTATCAGATTCCGAATTGTGTAAACGCGGCTTAAGCGGTTTTGAAGATATCTAAAACCCATTTCACGTGGCTCCGGTTTAACAAACCGCAACATACCGCTCAAATTCGAGTGGTAGGTATCCATCAAGTCACTTTGTAACCGGGTTAGAATAGAAAACGGTATGTCATTTCTCTAACCGTTTTGTAACCTGGTTAAAGTATGTTTTTTTTTTTTAAAGATAAAAGTCAAAATGACATTATGTTGGCAATTCAATGAAAAATTGTCAATGCTTTCAAATTTTTTATGTAGAAAAGGCTTGTGTTGCCAACATAGTTACTAAATTTTTGACTTGAGGAATTATCTTTAAAAAAAAAAACAAACTTTAGTTAAACCAGAGCCATGTGAAAAGAACTTGAGGGTTGCTGTACCTTTTACTAACTCTGTCTCTGTACATCTGAACAAAATTGACAAAATATGAAAATACTCCATAATAACACTTCCTCCATGATTATTCTATACTAGCTTACTAGCGGAAAATTGGAGCTTTACTACAATAAGTCGTTATTGATATTGATGCGAATCATACGATACATTGTTGCGTGTAGACCGTGCTTCAAAGAATTATTTGTCTCTTCCGATTCTGACTTAATTTTTGATTACTAGCTTCATTTCATCACTAGTGGAAGAATATTTATTCCGAAGTCGGAATTGTGGTGTGGAAAGATTGAGTTTCCACGCCAAAATCGCACTTTCCGTATGTTCATAAAAATAGTTATTTATGTCATTAGGCCGAGAAGTGGTTCTTTCTACAATTAGATAGATAGGGAAAAAATTAATAAACTCCCAATTGTTTTCCATATATTTAATGATGCATTCGTCCAAGCGTACAAAAATATAACATGTTCACACAGCGATTTAAATATTTTATACAATTTTCAAAAATTCACAAGGTAAAAAAATCATTTTACTATGTGAGACTAAACGAGTGTCCGTGTCTAAACATAATTTCTATTTGAAAAAAAAAATCGAATATTTTAAATTTTGGTTATATTTGTAATAATATCCATGAAATTTTCTTATTTTGTAAAGTACACTTTCCTCCACAGCAAAAAAACATCTAAGAAAAAGTTAACACATAACCGTTTTTTTTTATTGCAATATTTAACACACAGGGATATGCTGAAATTTGATTAAAATCAGAGCTGCAACAAAATTAATAGTGAAATAAATTATAAAGATAGGTAGGAAACTTTTTAAAATTGTATTGCACAGATTGTATAGGATAAGAATGATTGTGTTTACCAAATGCCTTAAAATAATATTTGTAATTTATGTGTAGCTATTGTTAGGCCAGGTTTGGTTAATTTTCAAGACATTGGGTAATTCAGCACCAAAAACATATTAACTATTGTAACAAAAACAGCAAATCCCTTTAAAGCAACTAGAAATTGAACTGCGCGAATTTAGCACTCTATTTTGATTATAGTTTATTGGTTGTAAGAAGAACAATATATTTTTACAACCATCTACAATCAAAGTCGAGTCCAAGGAACAAATATTTTAGCCCTAGGTTCACACCAATGAAAAATTGAATTTGTTCCAATAATTATTCTAGAAACAAGCTTATTATAAACAAAAAAACGTGTTCAAAAAAACAAAATACATAGCAGCAGCCTCAACTAATCAGACTTATTGGGTAAACGTAGAGATTTTCTATTTCTTGAGAAAAATTGTCATTTTTATGTAAAAAATCAGATCTCTGATAGCATACTGAAAAAAGTACACCGGGTCCTTAGCTATTTCAACTAAAAGCAATCAATTACGCTTATTTTCTAATTAAAATAAAGAACACCTTAAATGTAACAAAACAACTGTGTCCCTGAGACACAATAATGGTTTTCCTTAAAAAAAATTCAAAGTATTACATACTTAATGTTTAATTAAGGTTATTAGGACAAAAGTAAATTATACTACAGTATTAGTTTTTTTTATACATGAGGTAGATGCTTGTTTTAAAATTAACTAAGTGTTTTTGTTTAAACTAAAACATGAGGAGTCTTGATTTTTGTTTGTACCATTTTTGAGAAATTTAATACTTAAATTGGTTTCTTTGCAGATAATAAATAGGTCTGTTCCAACACGTCAAATATCGTCCCATGAACGGTTTCGAAACCACTTAGTGAAAGAATTTCGGTTTCTACGCACAAATTTTACACATTGCGCAGAATCGTGACGGTACATTGTAAGGTTTCCTGCTGTGTTGGAACAGACCTAATAACGGCCAAATTATTAATATTATGACACCTCATATTCCCTATCCCTAATATTATTTAATTACTATTTTAGTTCGGTTTAAGACAGTAATAAAGTTAAAACAACAAATAAATTAATAATAAAAAAGCTTTGAAAAGGTAACTTAAGAAGACATTTTCATTTTGTTATATTTTCAACAATCGATACGAGTCTACTTTGAACATGTTTAGTGGTGGTATATTTTAATAATAATAAATAGCTATTGTTTTATTTATGTATAGGGTGATTGATCGTCGATGGTACGTTAGACGCTTATGGAAAAGGGAATATTGGATGTTTTTGAAAATTTGCTTACCCAAGTAATTGCTCCTGATCTTATCATTCTGAAATCATTTCAACGTTGCGACGTTGCCGCTTATACCAGAAAGTAAATATAAAGTTTGATATTTTGAATGAGACACCTTGTATATTATTGCATTTTTCGCTCCGCTATTACTTTCTGATTATTTTTGTTTAATGCTATCCTATACCTATCTCTTGTGACTTTCGACACCCTGTATATTATGAAATATTATAAAAGGCAAATAAAATCGCTTACAAATGATGTATCATGTTCCTATACCTAAATAGTAAGGTTTCGGAAATAGAAGCAAGTTTTTGCTAGAATTGCATTATTTTCAGATATTTGTCTAATGGTGTTTTCGATTGGTAGATTTAATTCGCACTGAGTGTATTTCCATCTCTTTTTTTCAGCCTGTTGAAGAAACAGATAGAAATACATTTTTTCTGCACTCATTCTACCAACCAGAAACGCCATTAAATAGCTATGAAATGTCACGATGAAACATATTTATTAGGTAATTCAAACCACGTGATACAAAGTCAAAATTGACAGTAGGGAAATAGTCATGGTGAAAGTTGGCTCACTTCCATAGATGCCTATGGTGACTTATTCCATAGATGCCTATGGTAAGACTTTTGTGACGTCATTGGATTGAACTGTCAAAAACGTCGTGAGTAGAAGAAAGACAAAAACACAACAATGGCAATATTTTTCCGTATAACGTATAACACATTGCGGAAGTGGACCATCTTATGTATTTGTTTTCAATCCTTGATGGTAACCTAGTTTCAGTTTTCAGTATTTGCCATTACTTGCCATTGTAGAAAATCAACGTGGTTTCAAGTACCTAATATGTTTCATCGTGACATTTCATAGTTATTCAATGCCGTTTCCGGTTCCGGTTGGTAGAATAGGTGCAGAGAAAATGTATTTCTATCTGTTTCTTCAACAGGCTGAGAGAAAGAGATGAAAAGACACTTTGTGCGAATTGAAAAAAATTGCCATAAATCAGTTGAGAGTTAATGAGAATAACACAAATTATATCTCTAATGACTGAAGCATTATTGAAGTTTAGTGGATCGTTTTTTTGAATCGAATTCCTGGGCTTGAAACTATTTTGAGATGCAAAATGGACATGAAAGAGTCCAAACAAAGATAATCAAAATTTCATGTCGAAGTGAAAAACATTAAACAAATTTCAATTATTCCCGGCTCTTGATTGGTTTTAAATGTCGCCATGTTGTTTTTCATACTTGGGACGCCCACAAAATGGCGTTTTCACTGAGTATTAGAAAGAAAATGGCGTTCTATATGCCAATCAAGAGCCGAGAATAATAATTATTTGCTTATTTTAATGCATTATCCCTATTTTATAGACTTTCCATTGAGTTTCAGGAAAAAAAATACCAAATTCTACCTACTCCTATAAAAAGCCAAGGAATAATTAAATTTTCATGTTACTCACAGTGTAAAACATTACATCATTAGTTGTATTCCTTTCACATCTAGGAGAGACCCTGGAACAGCTCCGGGGCGTTACGTGATTATTCCTTTCGAAAAGTGTTCGTTGCACCTGAAGTGCTCAAGCCCGAACAAAACCATTTGAATGCACGAAAAACAGCGCATCTATTCATCAGAATTGAGTAACACCAAAACGAGTAGCTGTAGTGTAGTGTTCTAAACTCTTGAAAGGAATACAACTATAGAGGTAAGTTTATAATGCATAATGCTTACATGGAAAGCCCACAAAATGGCGTTTTCGTTGAGTATTGGAAAGAAAATGGCGTAGGTACTTTATTCCAACCATGAGCCGGGAATAATCAAAATTTTATATTTAGGTTTAAGGCGTCGTCGCATAAAAACTATTTGAGGTAGAGAGTTGGTTCCTGTCAATTTTGACATTGTAGAAAATCACGTGGTTTCAATTACCTAATCGTGACATTTCACAAGATTGCTTATCGACCTCGTTTTTGATAATCGCCGCCATATTGGCGTGTCACCATTTCCGACGTCATAACTAAGTCGTCGCTGTTTGCACTAGCGGTCGTAGCAAGGTTCCTAGACTCTACTAGCGTTGCCCCAGTGAATGTCGGCACTTTGATATTTGCATATCAAAAGCGTGCCGCCTAGACGCCGGCGCCTGTCTGTCTTGTGGTTGTATAGATATAAATAATAATTAAAGCGTTCGGTCAAATGACGATTTATATTGTAGTTTTATTTACAATGCACAATCTGCCGATTTTGATGTTAGGCAGCGTGACTCGTTATGAGATTGTATTGCGTATTGCAAAGAGACAATACAAAAAATAACATTTATTATTAATTTATGTAAACTGACGAGACGCTAATGCCTTGTCAGGTGTGACGTCAGAAACGGATGGAGATAACAGTGCATTCCTAGTAACCTAGTAGTGTAGGAACCTTGGGTCATAGTTTAGAATTTAAATTTATGATGAAAAATATTATTTAATTTTGTTTAACATCATAGGCAAAGTGGAAGATAAGAACGAGATCTAGAATAGAATTGACTTGTCTCGCAGGAACAGAAAAAGAGAACCTAATTGTAATAAATACGAGCTAGAAAGTAATAAAAAATGACATGCGCGCGTAACTCGTGGCTGCAGTGTAACCAGATTGTATTGATACAGAACAAATGTACACAATACAAATCGAACATTATAACATTAAAGAAGTGAAATAGTGTCAATTGTTTTACAACGCCTTAAATGAGACAAAAGAAAAGCTTTAAAGTGTATGTTAACATCGTTTGCACTTTTATTTTGATAAATGTTTCATTCGGCAACATCACACAATGAAATTGCAAAGGAATATGTCAAGGATAATCTAACATAACCTTAAACGACACTGCGGTAAGTTCAAGTGATACGTAAAGTATTAATTTGCTCTTTGTCAAATTACACGTTACAAAGAAAGAAGGAACTTCTGAACTCGGCCTGGAATAGAAATAAAAAAATATGACACAAGCCCGTAACAAACTTCACTTTCTCATCTGCTTGCCATAGGCTGCGCGCGGCGATTCAGGTATTATGAGACAGGTCAATTGTTTTAGATTTTTAATTTAAAGCAGTAAAACCAAGTATGCATAGCAAAAGCCCGCGAAATCATAACCCCTTGGTGCAAAAAGCCTACGCCAATGCAAGAAAGGACGTGTTGCTACATCACAATTAGTGATTTGGCGTGATTGGGGGCTTCAGATTTGTTCCACACAGGCCTTATTAGGATAGGCTATCCTGTAGTATTATCCTTGACATTTCACAGCTATTTCCGGTTGGTAGAAAGAATGCAGAGAAAATGTATTCTTATATTTCTTCAACAGGCTAAAAGAAAGAGATGGAAATACAGTAAATACACTCAGTGCGAATTAAATCTACCAATCGAAAAGGCCATCAAACAAATATCCCAAAATAATCCAATTCAACAGAAACTTGTATTTCCGAAATCTTACTATTTGGTATAGGAACATGATGCATCATTTGTAAGGGATTTTAATTGCTTCCTATAATATTTCATAATATACAGGGTATTCTATTTAAAAAAGTAAAGCTTCCATCTTTTTTGTACCTGTCAGCACAATTACTAATTTTGACCAACCTTGTATAATGTAGAACAAATTTTCTTGCTCAAAAGTGATATGCACGACCTCTTTAAGTTATTTCCAAAATTTCAGTGACGTAGTAATACAACTTCAACTAGAGCTATGTTTTGAAGAAAAAATAAAGAAATTAATTGATAAGTCGAAAATCACTAAAGATAGGTATCGGACAGTATCATACAAAAATAATCAGAAAGTAACAGCGGAGCGAAAAATGCAATAACATACAAGGTGTCTCAAAGATCAAAATATAAATTAATGGCAATGCCGCATCGTTGAAATTATTTTAGATCGATAAAATCAAGAGCAATTACTTACAGGGGCGGATGGGACCGCCGGGACACTGTGGGCCGGACCTAAAGTTTCCTCTAAACTTACAACTTTCCTGCTTTTACCGAATTAAAGGGCCGGTGGCCGTGGTGGGCTTGAGACATCCAGTGCCGGTCTGACCTACCCCATCCGCCCCTGATTACTTAGGAATGCAAATTTTCAAAAACATCTAATATTCCGTTTTCCATAAGTGTCTAACGTACCATCGACCATCAATCACCCTGTATTATGGAATTGAAAACAAAATGTTAATAATTGTGCTAGACATAAATTATTTATGGATAAAGATAAGGGAACAAGTAGAATTTTAATAAGAAGAATAATTACAGTGACACTTGATTTTTTTCGGGTAAGTAACGCCATAAGCAATTCCTATTAAAATTTTACCCGGCCCCCAAAAACTCTTAACAAATATACACTCTATTAAAATAAGTAAAAAATGCAATAAATAAATTGACACAAATAAATAACATTGTTAATAAAATAAAAATGTGAAAAATACTATTGCTTTAAAAAAAATAAATGTTTGTACATTTTGAGATTTCTCGAATCGGAATGTCGCTGGGTTTAAGTTTGAGGGCGAAATCTATGTTTGTTTAAGGGTGTAAGGGAGGTTGTTTTTTTTCAATTGTGTATAATATATCTGTAAAAAAATGGAATGTTTATTGTATATTTATGATTCCGGAACTATTTATGAAATTAAAGCAACAGAGAGTTACCCTCAACTTTTGTGTTTTGTTAACAAGGAATGTATCTGAGGTAAATTGTTTCTGTGTGGAACCCTGAAGAATTGTATTATTTATTTTAATACAAAATAAATAAGTAAATAAGCAACAGATAAAATAAACTCGATTTCACAGAGTGCCCCATTTTATCAATTAAATATAAATAAATTAATTGTGTTTGTTTAGTAACTATATAATAATTATTTACATACCGATTATTTTCTTTTATTATTTGAGCATTTTGTTTTTTTCGTAAAGTATTGTTTCAAGTAAAAATGAAAAACAAAAAAAAAATACAGATTGACTGGAGATTTTGAAAATAAAAAAAACTGCTAGAGATTTCTAATATTTTTTTCAGCTGCTTCGAATGAGTGAAAAATCTGAACAAATTCTCATCAAACTATAGTTTCATAATCCTTTCAAAATGCAGTATAATTTAAATAAAAAATTATCAAAACATAAAAAAAAATATATATCACACTTAAAAATATTTACAAAAAATACAAACTAAATCGTTGTTACTCAAAAAACATTTTTAGTTTTTTTTTTTCAAATATTTTGTACAATATCGAAAAGGCACACCTCAAGTACAACTAAGAGTACAACTCATTTTTTTTTAAATTGAGGAAACGCTTTTTGGTGCTCACCTTGTATTTGCAATTGATCCAGATCCATTGCAAATATTACAGGGTTGCTGTTACACAACAAAATGAGCTTTTAGTGTTTTCTAATACAAAATTATTACTATGTATTGGACTATTATTCTACCAGTGTGTGTGTGTGTAATATACGAGTTTCTACTATTGTCAGTCTATAGAAAATTATTGACGGGTAAAACTGAACAAAAATTGTAATTTTTTTCTTTTGGGGACTTGACTGGAAATATTGTACAATTTATTTCTTTGAGGGCCATATTATACTTTATACATTGTTTTATTTGTGGATAAAGAGCACAAATTCATCGGGTTAACAAACTGTAGAATCATCACATATTTCCAAATTACCTTTTATATTTACTATTAACTTTATATATAAAATAGCGGCTCATTTCCATTAATAAATCAGTATAATACCTTTTCTAGTGTATTCACATACCACAAACAACACCCAAGCCTATATCCAGAGTGTGGCACCCAAGCACTTTATACACAATATCCTTCACAGCTGTTACCTCTAGCAGAGCACTGTGTATACCTAGTGACCTTAGTTAAAAGGGGCCTTATTGTCAAAAATTACTAACAGGTTATTCCCATATCAAAAGGAAACCCTTTTTTATGGCCTTCGAGCAAAAAGTTGATTAAAACAAAATGATAACTCCCTCGAAAAAAGGGATTTACAGTGAAATTAACAGCAAACGGTTCAATCAGCCACCGACAACAACAGCCCAATCAAGGACACACACGGATCACGTGCACCAGCCACTGCCGTCTATCCTCAACTTCAAAAGCCCTGGCCAATAGCGAGACCTAAGGTGACGTAAGCCCCACAGAACACATATACTCACGGATCAAAGTATTGGCAGCAGGTGTTGAGAAAATGTATCGGCAAATTAAAATTTACCCAAACGACCAAAAATATCAAACAATTCTATGAAGATTCGGACCAAATGAAATATTACAAGAATATACGCTAACGACAGTTACACATGGAACCACCTCAGCCCCATACTTGGCCATTAGAACGTTATAGTAACTGGCAGAAGATGAGAAGAACAATTTCCCACTAGCATCTAAGGTTACTAAACAGGATTTCTACCTCGACGATCTGCTTTCCGGGACAGATACGCTCGAAGAAGCCATCAATCTTCAGACGCATGTTCAAAGCTGGAGGAAGACGGCACACGAAAATCTTTGGGAAACCATTGGGCACCATATGATGACACTTTCAGATTCAAAACGCAAGTCAACATGGACAAGAAAGTCACCAAACTCATCATTTTCTCCGAAATTGCGAAGCTTTTCGATCCGTTTAGTGCGGGCGCTACCTCGCGTCACGTGTGCAGTTAAATGTCCCCTAAGCAGGGTTGCCAACTTCTGAAATTGGTTTACCCGGAGATTTTTCCGCGATTGAAATAAAAATGGCGTTTCCCAAAATTATGTTAACTGCAACAGCACAACACAAACATTAAAAAAATCAAAAAATAAAAATATAACATTTCATTCCAGTTGCACTTAATAACATCTATACCTAAATTGTTAAAGAAAATTTTTTGACAGTTCTAATAGCCATTAGCCAATGAAATTTTCTTATTTTTTGCCATGTGACGCGAATCACCCAATGATTTCAACATAAAACGGATCCCATGAGCTGTGTTTCTAGGTCTGTTCTCACAAAAATCAGAAATCAATCAGAGCGTTTTTGATTGGTGCAAATCACTAATAACCAGTTTTCTGACTATTTTCAACCAATGAAATTCGCTCCGACTGGTTGGTAATTTCGGTCAAAACAGTTCTTCTATCAAAACAGACCTTCTTTCACGTTGACTCTCTGTATTTGGTTAATTCGCGAAAGAATTTATATTGCGCAATTTGAGGTTAAAATGTGTTATTACGACGTGACCATGTCGGCATGGCATTCAATTCGCATGAATTTTTCAGGAAACATGTTTTATGCTCGTATCTTGGTATTTATATAGCTCCTACGAGTTCTACCCTGAGAAATATACATGTAATCCGGAGACCGGAGAATTATCTTGAAAATCCGAAGACTCCGGGTCAAAACCGGAGAGTTGGCAATCCTGCCCCTAAGTTTCTAAGCGAGGCTTTATTAGACACCTATAAGAGATTCAAAAATCATTGATCACATGGATCAGATTACGGTCGTTTGGTCGCCATATTTAAAAATGGCCGCCATATTGCTGGATTTTTTGTTTGACTATAGGTGGGTTTATACAGCCACATACCATAACATAAGAAATAACATAACATAAGATAAAAAGTTGACCTTATGGAAACCCGTTATGGCGTTTATACAGAAAATAACATAACATAACATAAGAAATAAGAAAGTTGGTTAACTTTTAACTTTTATGTCTTATTTTATATGAAAACGGATCTGCGCATGCTCATCCCTTGATTTCGACATATGGCGGAGTAGTAAACAAAACATTACAAATAAAAAAAAAAAAATTTGATTTTGGTTTCGGCTTTTGGTAATTTCTTGGATCCGGTATTTATTTTTGTAGTTCTGCTAAATAATTAATTAATAAATTTTTTCATCAAATATACTGTTTCCGGTAGAGTTTACATAAGTACAAGTACCAGCTGATTGGTTAGAAATTATTTCTTATGTTAAGTTATTTTCTGTAAACGCCACAAAATTCTTATTTGTTATATTGTCTTATTTTATCTTATTTCTTATGTTATGTTATGTGCTGTATAAACCCACCTTTAATCGCCTTATACAGTGCTCAGATTTCAATTTTTCAAAGAACGTTTTGCTCATTTCTAGAAGGCGAACAAATTTTGTAAGAACACTTTTTTGTAAAAGGTTTGTAGTTTTTGAAATATAGCATGAATTTGAAAAACAGAATCATTACGCGTATTTTCAAACGCAAGTAAAAATTTGATTTAGAACCGGTTTATCCACCTTCTGATAAATTGTCAGGTATGTGCCGATTATTTGAATTATAGAACGGTAAATTTCTCTTGCGGATAGTTACCAGCAAGTTTATCTGAATATAAATAAACTGGTCCTAAATGTGAAAATGTATTTGCCAAGTAGGTGCGAAAAGTATACTTTTTCAAATGGAAAAAATGTAGTTGTTAAGTAGGTGCAGAAGGTGCATGCAAAATGCAAATCATTAACATAGTACCAGCACTACCAACAAATTAAACTGAATATTGAAAATGTAATGTAAAATGCTACTTATGTATGAGGATTTTTGCATTTGTCTGAAGCACATCTAGCAATTACATGGATCAAGAAAATCTTCAGGATCCCTCGGATCATCTTTCACAACGAATCAAGTTTTTCACACGGTTCTGGAGTCTGGAGCATAAATCTATTTGTAGAATTGTAAATAGCTCTGTTTTATATACGGATTGATCTTGAAGTAGGGGCCAAATCTTGATAGTTTTTGTAATTTTTTATGATGAAACTAATGGAAACGCAATTCCAAAATTTTTCTGCCTTTTCCTCCATCATTTCTTCATTCAATGGCTCCTTGCCAAATTCTAAATAGAGGTCTTAGTCACACGATTCTGCTACTTTATAACTGTCAATAACTTTGTACTAACTTTGCTTGTAGTGTCGCAACCGGTTAAAGAATAAATAGAATGTAAATCTGCTGAAACAGTAAGTGGTAGGTACTCTGCCATCAAGGAGTGAAGTGGATTGTACCGCAATGTTTCCTCTACTCCAAAGGCAACGTAAAACTTTTCACACAAGTCCTAAGTCCTACCCTTTTCCACTTCTGCTGGTAGTGATAGAGTGCAGTAACAAAAACAAATAACCACGTTTGTGCACGTCGTTTATTTTTGAAGTCGGTGTTATGTGAGAAATATGGGTTAAGATTCTGTCATCTGCTTCTTCATGATCAGATTTCAACGTATCTTCTTTTCCAATTATGTCATTCTTGACATTCTTTATAGTTAAACATCTTGGCTGACCATCTTTAACTACGCCACAAAGATAAATGGGAGCAGATTTATTGACAGAATCGTTTTTTCCAGGATACCCAATCAACAAAATATGATTCCAACTGCATTTAATGCATAAGCATTGTCTAAATTACTTCGGGAAGTCAATTATATTGGAAAACTTGATGTATCTCAATAACTATTGAATTTATCAAAAAATGTTTAACTACAAGATTTTCTTGCCTTTAGAAATGAGCTTTGAAAATTGAAAATCGGAACACTGGTGTACGGAGATATAGTGAAACAAAAAATCCAGCAACATGGCGGCCATTTTCAAATATGACGACCAAACGACCATGATCTGGATCATGTGACCAATGGTTTTTGAAGCTCCAATAGATGTTCAATGAAGCCCCGCTCAAAACTTAAGGGACATATAACTGCACACGTGACATGGGCTAGCTCCTAGACTAGTTAGGATGGTTAGCTCCAGTAGTCATAAAGGCAAAGCTTTGCCGCAAAGCTCTTAATCTAAGACCTCTGGTTACAAAATTTAAAATGGAATGACTCGATTCTAGCTAATATCCAGACAATCATTCCAGGATGAACTTAAGGCCGTGGAAGATATTTTGCTGCCCCGATGGATCAACCAAATGACAAACAGTCAGAAGGAATTACACGGATTCTGCGACGCTTCTGAAAGAGCGTACGGCTCTCGGCACTGTAATTTATCTCAAAGTTAACAGCAATTAAGAGAATATCACTTCTCACAGCCAAATCTTAAGTTGCTCCCACCAGAACAAGAACTGCACTCACAGGATTAGAGCTATGTGCAGCTGTTCTTCTTGCAAAACCTAGAGAAGAACCGTCACTGCAGTATCAATGGAGCAAGTTGATAAATATGCATAAACTGATTCAATGATAACAATATCATGGATAAAAGGAGACGTTACAAGATGGAAGATATTCGTGGCAAACCGAACGGCAGAGATAAACTCCCTACTACCAGACAAAAGTTGGAACCATGTCAGAACTTCGGAGAACCCAGCAGACGCTATCTCAAGAGGCATGGTCCAGATTGGCTAGCGTCAAAACCCACTATGGAAGTATTGTCACGAAAAATAGAAATTTTCCAGTTACAGAAGAAGTAAAACAGTGTCACGCAACAATTATTACGGCAGATGATACCAACCAGATGAAAATCACTAGCAGATTTTCGTCACTTACCAAGATGATTCAAGTTCTAACGTACTGTTGTCGAATGCTCAAAGAAAACTGGCACAGAAAAGGTCCACTACAGGTTGACGAACTCAATATTATTCTAGAATTTAGTAGTCAAACAGGAACAACGATATCATTTCAGAAAAAGAATAAAGTCACTTCAAAAAAAGAATCCTGTCAACAACAAAAGAAAAATCATCAACCTCAACCCAGTATTACACCACAAGGGCATACTGAGAGTGGGCGGACGATTAGAAAAGTCACATCTACCATATGAAACCAAGTATCCGAAGATCATACCTTACAAAAGCCATCTCACCAAGCTCATAATTCTCGACGCTCGCACAATCAAACCTTACATAAAGGAAACCCAGCTCACACTGGCGAGAGACCCATTTGACATACCTATGAGGAAATGACAACACTCATGAACCAAATCGAAGGCTGCTTGAATTCTCGCACTATACAGGGTGATTCAAAAGTAAGCGGCATCCTTTAGGGGGCGTATTCCTTGCATAAAAATAAGACAAAAAGTTCCTATTAACATGGGTCCGGAAATGCTTCCTAAGAGAGCTACGCCCCTCCGATTAGGACACCTGAAAGACGTGTTTTTCTGTATAACTTTGAAACCCTTCACAAATGGATTTCGAAAATTGGTGTATTTTATAAACATTTGATGGCATGGATTAAGATACTAAATTGAAAATTTAAAAATCTTAATCAGTGTCACATACTGGAGAGGGTGAAAGATCCCTATTTTTTTTTACTCGTCAGGTTTTTGCGAAACATACGTAAATCAGAAAATTTTCAAATTCAATTTTCTCGTAAACGGTACGCTGTATCAAATTGAACCAAGAGTACCTTTTCTGTGTAAAAAGCTGTAAAATTTCTGAATTTTTAATCAGAATCGCAAAAACCTGACGAGTAAAAAAAATAGGGATGTTTTAATCCTCACCCTCCCCAGTATGTGACGCCACTGATTAAGATTTTTGAATTTTCAATTTAGTATCTTAATTGTTTATAAAATACACCAATTTTCAAAATCCAATTGTAAACGGTTTCAAACTTATAGAGAAAAATACATCTTTCAGATGTCCTATTCGAAGGGGCGTAGCTCCCTTAGGAAGCATTTCCGGACCCATGTTAATAGGAACTTTTTGTCTTATTTTTATGCAAGGAATACGCCCCCGAAAGGATGCCGTTTACTTTTGAATCACCCTGTATAAAATGACACATGATCCGAGTGATTGAGATGTGCTAACTCCCGGTCAGTTTTTAATTGGGAGGACTATAGTAGAACCTCCAGATCCAGTCTCCACAGCCATCACATCAGGTCTTACCGAGAGAAAGGATGGCACAGAAGATTGAAAGAGATTTCTGGAAAAAATGGACGTCCGACTACTTACACCAGCTCCTCAGCGCTACAAATGGCAAAATCAACAGATCAACCCACGAGTAGGAGATTTTATGATTGTGTGTATCAAATGGCCCCTCGGTAGAATAACGGAAATCCACCCATCACAAGACGATAACATGGTGCGAGTGGTCATTCTAAAAAAGGCAGAAGGAGGCCCTACAAAACGGCCAATACATAAACTAATCCCTATTCTAACAGAGAAGGATGACTTGACTTGGAAGTAATAATACTCGAATGAAGCTAGCCATCCTACTCGAAGAATTACAGGAAGACTTGGAGAATAGTAATTTTGGCACTGATATTTATGTTCGCCCTAAGAAATACTTCAGCCCAGAAATATGAGATACATTATCCTCCTCTAGGCCTCTATGTAGAGCACATTGGACAAGCAAATATAGGGGGACCTTTAGAATCGAACTCCGATTCAACAAGTCTAGGATATTGAATGACACCATCAACATACATTCTTCAATTTAGCAAGTTTCATCTCTTTGTAAGAGGGCCAGATAATTAGCATCTAACATCGCTATTTCAACACCTTCAAGAAAAACAGCGATACGACGAGTGGATGAACAGAGGAATGCAGAACGTGATCACCAATCGTCATAAGTGAGGACTTATGGGAAAATTACTCACATCAGTATTTGGAGTCAAAAAATGAAGTAACGCAGACATTGAAGAATTAGACAAAAATCAAAAGGAACTTATCAAAACCTCAATCTCCAAGCAAAGTTTATGCTACATGATCTGGCTACATTTAACCAGACAGAGATACGAATCAGCAATGAGCTAGAAAGCTTCACGAAAAAACTCAATGAAGGCATTAAAGCACTAAGTGACATGCAGAACTGGTACAGCCAAGTTGACGGACATAAACTTAACATTCATTTATTGAGTGCGTGCGCATCAAATCGTGGCAAATTACATAAAAGTCATTGATTATCATCGAAAACTTTTGGACATCCACTATCACCGTGGACATCTATTTGAAGTCATATCTCCAACTCACCATAGCGTAAGCCAACAGGAAACTTCCAACAAACATCAAGATAATCTCATACACGATCCTGCAGACCAAAGTTCAGCATAGTAAGGACTTTATTCACATCTTTGGATACTTTATCATTACAGAAACTAACGAATTTTAAGGCAACACCAATCCCAACAAAAATAACAAAAAAAACCTGCTGGATACTCGATGTGCCAAACGAATTTATTGTAGTAGACTACTTTACAATTCACAATTATACTTCCAGTTCAGTGAAGCTGGGCTAAGAAATGCATCAGCATCAGTCAAGATGCATTCATCTGCTCACCGACTACGACTCGAAACATTAAAGCCACTCCCAACTGCATCATCGATGAAGTCTATCAGCGATCACAAAATACGTCATGCACACTGCAAAGGAAGGCCTTGATATCTAGTATCATACCTAATATGGAAAAGTTTGAATACACCCAATGCTTGGATGTTGTGACAAAAAGAGCAGAATCAGCCATTGTTTTGCATTCACAACTGATCAACCCAAACACAACAGATACTTCCGTTGTCAATATAGGGCACAATATTCTAGAAGAACCAGTTCTAGAAGCCTCAGCATCTCTAGATAAAATCAAAGAGGAAGAGTCAGATATTCAACAGCAACTACAAGAAACCCATTGGGCTTGCATAAACCACCTAGTAGTATTCAGCACTGTTGCATCGAGTATACTTACCACCATCACATTCTTAGCACTCTTGGGACATCTCGGGTATCGGAAACACAACTCGAAACCAAAACATCAAGAAGATCACTTCAACGAAATACCTTTGGAACATCTTCGAAATTTCACCAGCAACCACGAAACTGACACCGATGCTAGCTGACCAACATTGCGGGCGGCCAGTACTAATACAAATTTATTTGCTGGAAATTGAGAAAGAGTGGTCAACTTCGAATGTCGATATCTTGGTCATCTTTGGTTGTAAGGTGAAAATATAAGAAACAAATTTTCTCGAGAATTTCGTGATTTTTGCATTTTGAGGTGTTAAACTATAAAAACCCTTCCAAGGTTCCTTACTCAAACCTACATTCAATAGCCTTTTTTGAAAAACAAAGTGACTTTTAGCTTTCAGTTATTATGGCCCTCAAGCACAAATTGTATTCTAATTCTTTGGATAAAAATGTTACTAAACACATTGAGACTTATTAAAAACCTCATAAAAGAATCGATAATAAACCTCGATGTACCTACTAATATGATAAGTATTGGTAACGTCATAATATATAATATATATCAAATATTTTCAAGAACAATCAACACATTTTTTTTTTATAGCCAATAAATTTAACACATGTAACATTTCGATTTAAAAGCCAACAATGTCAGAGAAATTATTGGCCTTTAACTTATTAAACTATTTTAAAATTCCATTCGCTCTCTCCCACTCGCAACCGGGCTTAAACTGTAACATTAAATTTAATCTGTACAAAGAATTTTCTTACTTAACTTTTATATGTTATGAAGGTCAGGTACATATTTTAATATTTCGACTTTATAGGGGCCCAGTTTAACGGTTAACGATGAAAACAGGGCCCTTATTGAACAAAAAACGGTTTTGGTCATAACATATTTTGCCTGGTTAGTATTTGATTAAATAATATCAGTATTTTTTCATAAAGGTAATATCAAAAAGGGAAAATTGTAACAAAAAATTAACAACACAGTTTGTTTTATTCTTTGACATTATGTTTCATTAAATTAGATTTTTTTTTGTGGAAACAAGAACACTTTGAAATAGGTTTTGTTCAAATAAATAAATTTGTTTTAGTGTTTAAGGTGATTCCTTCACTGTTTTGTTTGTGTTTTGTTTCCTCATCCAAACCTAATTCATTTGAAATTTAATTTTGTCAAAGAATAAACATAAAAAATACGGTAAACAGTAAATCTATCATTTAAATGCACCAGATTTGAGATGTAATACAAAAACTTGTTAAAAATAAATCAAATATCGCAAGTGACCTTTTTCATATTTGAGCAACAGATCTGTTAATTTTTGGCGTTGTTTTTGTTTTTGGGACTTCCGAAGCTTCTAAATTGTTTAATGCAATAATCGTCATATAGCAAAATCTAACAAGCCTAAAATTAAACACTTATTTTTTTTTTAGGTTTAACTGCTCTTAATACACCACATTGCACCAAACAATTACGTAGAATTTTTTGTACATGTTCTATTGAAATTAATTCAATCAATTAACACAATTGGTCAAAAATCTATTTTGTCAGAAAACAGTTAATTGAAAAAAATTCCAAAAGAAGTACAAATTACTTGTGTTGTAGCTATTTTCTCAATATTATCACAAAACTTTTCGAAAAATTAAGGGCCCCACACACTACGTTTTTTCTCGCCGCGATGAAACACAATGATCTAAATCCGAAGTTTGTGGTAGAAAGCCATGGGGTTTCATCGTCGGTTTAAAATTCAGTCCGAGCTTGATTTTTGCAACATTTCATTCCAAAACCGTTGTATGTGGGTCCATACTCCATACTGCCAAAAAATCGCGTGGTGTTTGGTGAAAACAGGCTGACGATGATACACAACGTTGGGGGAGTCAGAACTTTGGGGTTGAAGATCGATCAGCCGTTTTGAAAAGCATGTCGGTAATTTTTGAAAAAGTTGAATCTTTCTAAAAATAAGAGAAGTACAATAAAACTAGTCAAAAATAAAGACATAAACAAGAGAGGTAAGTCCCCAAATAAAATTTCTGCTTTTGCTTGCCTGTAAATAGCTTTTAACTTACATTTGAATTCCTAACGCAACCTTCATAGCTTGTTGGACACATGGGGTTGAATACAGGGGGTCTCAAGGGCCCCCCAAAGATTTTAAATATACACCGAGGGACACTAAACCATTCATAGTCATAATAGAAGGGACCAATGAGGAAAATGTGAAGAATTTGCATCCTATGAGTATAGGTAGAATGCTGAAAAACGCAATTATCAATGGAGTTGAAAAAACATCTAGAAAAGAAAAAAATAGAGTGGGAATTGAATTTTCACAGTATACAAATGCCAATAAATTCATAGCAAACAAAATTTTTAAGGAAAAGAACCTTAAAGCCTACATTCCTGCCAGTTTAGTAACATGTAAAGGAATAACAAGAAGAGTTGATAGGGAAATATCGGAAGAGGATATTATCAGTAGTGCTACCGCAATCCACAAAGTTGTAGAGGCTAGAAGATTGAGAAGGAAAGTCTTTGAACATGGAGAAATTAAGTATATTGACACAGAATCTGTGATTTTGACATTTGAAGGAAAAACCATACCGAGATATGTGAACATAGATTACTGCGATGTAATAGTGAACGTGTATATCAGTCCGGTTATGATGTGTTTCAACTGCCTAAGATAAGGGCATACTGCCAAACAATGTCGCAGCAAGAAAAAATGCGCAAAATGCGCAGAAGAACATGAGGAAACAGCCTGTGAAGCAGGAACCGAAACTTGTCTGTATTGCGATAAGGACCACAAAACTACCGAGAGAAGGTGTCAGGAGTATCTAAAACAGAAAGCCATTAAGCAAATTACTACAGAAAATATCTTATATTATGAAGCCAAACAAAAATTCCCCAAAGAAGGAGAAACAAGAATAGAAAGAGACATAATTGATCACAGAGACTTCCCAAGATTAGGAACCCCTAAACAAAGACAGGAGGAAAACAACGTAATTAACATCAGAGACACATATATAGTGGTGCAGCGGGTAGGGCGACGGTAAACAACCTCAAAAAAAAAAGACACCAAGATCACCAATGGGATATGATCAGGGAAAACACAAAAGATGTCTGTTCCCAGACCCAAGTAGAACTCAAACATACAGAAACTCAGGCGTCAACTCGCTAGCAATAAGTACTTTCTCATTACAGCCAACTCCAGTAATTGAAGTTTTGAAACAAGTCATAGAAAAAACAGCGTGCTCCCAGGGGATAAAGCAATGGCTTATAGAAGAATGCCAGAAAGCCACACAAGACAGTGTAGGACATGATCAAGATGCAGAAGTTACATACTATTATCCGTTCACAATCCGATGTCCACATGTAGGTACAGGTAAAATCACCTTTTAATGCTATTTGATAGGGAAGGGTGATAAATTTACCTGCACCTGTGGACATCGGATTGTGAACAGGATACACATGGAGGATACACCCACTTAAATTGAAGAATCGGTATATAATCAAAACCAGTATGAGAATAATATAATGGAATAGCAGGAGTGTTCTCAGTAACTACTCTGAACACTCTAATCAACAAAGAAAATCCAGACATTGTGCTCTTAAATGAAACTTGGTTAAAGGAGGATAATACCTTTACCATGAAAAACTATATTATAGTAAGACAAGACAGAGCTGATGAAAAAGGAGGAATAGCCAGTATGATAAAATCGCATATTCCATTTACAAAGGTCAAAAGAAACAACAACTTCAACCAGAGATTCCAAGCCATGGGAATAAGAGTCAACAGAATACTAATTATCATACAACCCCCCGGAAGTACAATTAACTATAAACAACATACTTCAAGTACATCATGATGGCAGATTTGAACGCACAACATAGCTCATGGGGATCGGAAATAGATAATTACAATGGAAGACAACTTGAACTTAGTAATAATGAATGATTGTACTAGGACCAGAAACACCCCCCCCCCCCCCCTCATCAAAATAAAAGATGCCCGGATATCACAATAACATCAGCAGACATAGGGCCTAGAGGCAGCTGGAATGTGATAGAAGACCCTGGATCTAGTGATTATTTTCCCACTAGGTGCCAAATAAACATAACTACCAATCAAAATGAAATGGTGCTAAACAATGCAAGAAAGATGGGATTGAGATAGCTATTACATTCAGTTTGATAGGAAAAAAGAAATTAAAAACTATCAACAGCTGGTAGAGAAAATTAATAGAGCAGGTGATGTTGCTATACCTATAACTAGTAGATATGATAATAAAAAAAGACGAGTTCCCAAACCAAAGTGGTGGGATGACGAATGTGATGGAATGGTGAAGAGTAGACAAATGGCAATGAAACAATACAAGGATAACATGACTCTGGGGAACTTTTTGAATTATAAAACTATAGCAGCTAGAACTAGAAAAATTATGAAAAACAAAAAGAAAGAGAAGTTTAAGGAATTCACAGAAACATTAAAAAGGGATACCCCAATTGGAACAGTGTGGAGTGTGGTGAAAGGATTTGCAAGTAATACAAAAAATGAAAGATTGAACTCTGGCAACAAGGAATGGCTGGATAGTCTAGCACCGCCATATGTTACAACTTGGGAAGAAGCAAAAAAAACAAAACATAGACAACGGGATTTTAAAAGAAGGATGGTGAAGTAGATCTGTGTGAGACAAGTGTAGTGGTTTTTGCTCCACATTTGTGTCCGATTTTTCGCTGTTTCCCTCATTCAAAAATTCTGATCTTTTGAGTGGTTGTGTACCTATTGTAAACACGTAGGATGTGTATTTTATTTATCTTGAATTTTACTTAATCGTTAGTGAAAACCAAAAGTAGTTAACATAAGGGAAACTATTCGAAAAATTTAAATGTAAACATTTTTTACCCACTTCTTTATTGTTTTGGTTTTTATATATAGTAAACACTGATAGGAGCTTGGCCTTCGACGGGACGACCGGGGTAAAGTTCCTTTCGCTGTGAATACTTAGATTCAGGGCAAGTTGGCGGAGGCGCCTCCAAAAATTAAACACACAGTTACTATCTCTTTGAATTTTTTGAGTGAAACTGTGAAAGATGGACTCAACCACAAAAATGTCTTGTTTTAAGTGTAATTCAACTTGCGCCTTCATAGATGTTACCAAAACCAAGGATATCAAGGAGCTGTTTGGCTGCTCATGTGATCTATGCAAAAGAATCCTTTGTAGGCATTGCTCAAAGCTGTCTTCAAGTGAAATAAGAGCACTTACGGCTCAAACCAGAGTCATCAGTTTCTTAATTCTTCTGCCAAGAGTGTTTAAAGGAAATACGAAAGCATATTAAAGATATCCCAAATATCCAAAAGCAAGTAAGTGAACTGGGTGCAAGCACACAGCAAATAAAGGAAACCCCACACTCCGAACTAAAGAAGCTGCAAACCGACATCAAAGAAATTAAGTCTACCTATGCCGAAATAGTAAGCAGGAAGACAGATTTCGAATCAACAAAAGCAGTGTAGGATGATATAAAGCATCTTAAGGAGGTAATACAAACCAAAACAATGGCCTCGACAACGGCTGATGCACCCGGTGAGGCTGTACTTCAAGAGCTGCAGGAGAGACAACTACGCTCGAAAAACATTCTAATATTTGGTCTCCCTGAAACTAATATTCAAAACAGAGAAGATCGTGAGAAAGATGAGAAAGCAAAAGTAAGTAACATCTTGAAGCAATGCGTTGATACCTTTAACGAAGAAATACAGTACTACAGATTGGGTAAACCTGATGAGGGTAAAGTCAGGCCAATAAAGGTTGTCCTAAAATCAACAGAAACTGTCATTCAAATATTGAGAAATAAAAATAAACTACCTAAGGACTCACAGTCATACATAAAACCAGATCTTACGATACAACAACGTGAATACCTGCGAAAGCTCGTGACAGAACTCAAAAGCAGGCAAGAGAAGGGTGGGCAAAATCTTATTATTAGATACATAGATCGAGTGCCAAAAATATCCCAAATTATTAGTAAAACACAAGCAAAAAACTAAATCACAATCAACTGTTGGAAGTCACTATGTTTTATACCAATGCTCACGAAATTGGATGAATTTTATGCAATAATTTCCCAGAAGTCTCCAGCCATAATATTTATAACTGAAACGTGGGCAAACAATAATAATAAAACACTGCTTGCCCTTCCTAGTTACACACATTTTCAAAGTTATCGAGTGGATCAAAAAGGTGATGGCGTCATCATATATGTTCGTGAAAAAAACTCATTATTAGACCTTTTATTCACCAATGACAAAAAGTTAGTCACTTCAATAAAGCAGGAACCACCAATCGGGCTTAGCGACCACATTGTAATAACTGCCATCGTGCAAATAAACATTCTACGTGGCCAAACACGCAAGGTCAAAAAGAGAAATTTTTGGAACGCCAACTATGGCCCTATTATTAATGAACTAAAATTGCACATGATTGACGAAGAAAATGTCTCCTATGAAAATTTCATTAATGCCACCAAACAAGCGATTAACCAACATATCCCACTAAGAACAACGGTAAAAAATCCTAACAAACCTTGGATTACACCAACTATATTTAAAGCCATCAACAAAAAACGTACAGCTGTGGGATAAATATCGGTTAACAAACTGTACATCTGATTACGCTACCTATAGAACACATAACAACAATCTAAAAACATTAATAAAAAATGCAAGACGATCATATAAACAAGGCCTACTGGAAACCGGTGATAAAAAATTCTATGCGTACATTAAAAGGACACTAAACTCAAAATGTGCCCAAATTACTCTCAAGGACAAATCAAATAATATAGTTACTGACTCAGCTCAAATTGCACATCAGTTTGCCAGGCAGTTTTCTGAACTGTATACAACTGAGCCTAGTACACCACCACCCCCAATACAAATCATCAATGGGGTTGAGGAACATATTACAACCATTGAGTTTACACCAATCAAAATAGAAGAAGCAATCAAAGGTTTGAAAATAGACTCCAGCCCAGGGATTGATGAAATACCGCCAATATTTCTCAAGAATTGTGCAGAGAGCATCAGTCAGCATCTTACAAACATCATGAACAAATCAATGAGTGACCAAAAACTTCCACAAGACTGGAAAAAAGCCATCATAGTGCCCATATATAAAAAAGGTGACAAGCACAATCCAGTCAACTATTGCCCCATAAGTCTGACAAGCTGCATTGGTAGGGTAATGGAAAAAGTAGTCACCAAAGAATTAACAGAATTTATGACACACCACAATATCATACCTGAGAGCCAGCACGGTTTCCTCTCAAGAACATCAGTTGCAACCAACCTACTGACTGCGGTGAACCAATGGTCAGCGTGTTTAGATAATATAACGAACCCATTGACATTATATACCTTGATTATGAGAAAGCGTTCGATAAATAAGTACCCCATAAAAGACTGCTCAGCAAACTCGAACACTTTAGAGTGAGAGGACACCTTTTGTCCTGGATAAAGAGCTTCCTGACAGACAGGGAATACTGACCAACTCTCACCAATGTACACTGTCACAAGTGGAGTACCACAGGGGTCTGTGTTGGGACCATTATTGTTCCTTCTTTATACCAGCGATTTACCACGACTTGTCACCTCTGACATCCTTTTATATGCAGACGATACCAAAATATACGGAAATCCATCCATTACATTAAAGAGTGATCTACAAAAAATTAGTGACTGGTCCAAACAATGGCTACTTCCCCTCAATGCTGACAAATGTGTTGTGTTGCATATGGGTACGGGAAACTCCCGAATACAATACACAATAGATCAACACATACTAAAATCTGTAAAAACCCATGAAGATCTAGGGATAATAATGTCTGAAGACCTTAAGTGGGAATCACACATTAATAGTATAGTAAAGAAGGCCAATACATTAATATACTTGGTCAAAAAAGCATTCCAAGACTTGCCTGAAGAAATGGTACTAAAAATCTATCAAACATACATTTGACCAAAACTAGAATTTGCCTATACTGTGTGGAACCCATATTACATAAAGGATATTGAACAATTGGAGAGGGTACAAAGAAAAGTCACTAGGATACCTCTAACATTGAGGATCATGGAATACACAGACAAACTTAGACACCTACACCTAACGACACTTAGAGAAAGAAGGACCCGTGGAGACTTAATTGAGACCTTTAAGTGGATTACTGGATATTACCCTTGCGGTAGTATATTTAAATTGAGTACGTCACGGAAGTTGAGGGGCCATTCTAAGAAGTTGGAGAAGGAGAAGTGCAGCAAACTGATGCGAAGGAACTTTTTGATTAATCGTGTGGTCTATGAGTGGAACAACCTACAAGAGGAAACTGTGTCTGTTAACAATATAAACACGTTTAAAAATCGACTTGATGCTGAAATGAAAAACAAAAATATACACTTATACACTATAGTCTGTAAAACTAGATAGGAACAACCTCATCGGCTCTGCCGCTTGTTTGCTCCAAGAATGATAATAATAATAATAATAATTAACATGGGAAGAAATAGAGGATTACAAGAAGGACGCAGCACCAGGGATGGACAATATTGCCTACTCAATGATAAAAAATACACTGAATTTTATTAAGGGAGCCCTACTAGGGATATATAACAAAATAATGGTAGCCGAACTGGGAATACCAACAGAATGGAAAAACCATACAATAATACCAATAAAAAAACCTAACCAGGAACAAAATGACCATACAGCTTTTAGACCAATAGCATTGGCCTCATGCCTAGGGAAAATTTTGGAAGGAATCATTGAAAGTAGAATGGAACATTTCCTTGAGAACAAGAATTTCTTAAGTCCGCAAATGGATTCCGAAAAGGGAGGGGAACTACAGGTAACTTGGTGATATTGGCGAACAAAATATACACAGCCTACACACAAAACCAGACAGTGGTATGTGTCTTCATCGATATCAAGTCAGTTTATGACAATGTGTTGTACTTGGTCCACAGGTGGCGTGCATGGGACTACCACAGGGATCACCTTTGAGTCCTATTTTGTTCAACCTGTATACCAATAAAATACAAGAAGTAGCAGGAACAGTAACAACAATTCTATAATATGCAGATAATTTGGCAATGTTTGTGGCGGACAAAGAAACTGAACGGGCTATGCAAAAGGTACAAAGTGCAATAAACAAATTAAACAAATGGCTCAAGGATAATAATTTGGAAATTTCGGTCGGTAAAACTAAGGCAATGGTATTCTCCAAGGAAAGGAGAAGATACACGGTGGAACAAATTAAAATTCAAAATCACGAGATAGAGTGGGTCAGTGAATATAAATACCTAGGAGTTACATTAGACTATAGACTATTATGGAACACCCAGATAGATCAGGCTACAAAAATAGCACAAAGGGGTATAAACGTTATATGAGAGCTTTAACGAGAACATGGTGAGGAGCAGATCCCAACATTCTATAAACATTTATTTGGTTAGAACACATCTGGATTATGGCTGTCAGGGTATGTATCATACTAGTAAACTCAATTGAAATAAAATGGACAGAACACAATTTCAAGCTCTAAGAGTCGTCACGGGATGTATGAAGAGTACGCCGGTACATGCATTACTTTCAGAAACGGCCCAAATGCCACTTAGAATCAGAAGAAGTTGGTTATGTACAAAGCTTGCCCTCAAGAAAATGGACATTGGTGGAGATGAGGTGAACAAGAACTTACTGGACTATGCGCTGTACAATCAAGAAATGAAATACTGGAGGAGTAAACAATGTCCATCAATGATGGAGGCGGTGCTTTGAATATGAATATGGAATGCAATTAGCAAAGATAAAATGGACAGATTCCAAAATAGAAAAACATGGACAGGACTCGCAAAAAAGAATGGAGGAAATCCTCAGCAGATTTCCTGGGTTTGAGACAATCTACACAGATGCTTCCCTAGAACCCACTACGGGCAAATGCAGGGTTGGGATATATTATAACAAAACAAGAGACATCAAAATAATGGGGAAATGTATGGACAATATCAACATCTGCACAACGGAAACTCTGGCTATATATGTGGCTCTCAAGTCCTTAAGAGAAGATACCAAAATGGCTCTCATAATAGCAGACTCCAAGAGTGCAATACAAAAAATAGGAGTGGAATCAGAAGAAAAAAAATCACGTTGAAGACTAGAAAACTAATAATGGAGCTGCGGGAAACTGAAGTGACAATAGAAATGATATGGATACTGGGGCACTTGGGTATTGCAGGAAACGAGATGGCGGACAGGCTGGTCTTGAGGGGCAGGATCTCAGACAATTATGTTAACAATGAGAGGCACTACTCAAAATATTACAAACATGCTAAAGAGGAGGCATGTATAGAGTGGAACAACATTTACAGAGAAAAGGGAGACAACTGTAATAGCAAATACTTTTCCATAGTGAAGGAACCTCAAAAAATACCCTGGTTTGCACCGATCCATAAGGCATAAAATAAGTGCATGCTGCAGAATGAGAACGACTCACTGGAAAACTCCCCAACATTTGCATAAAATTGGCATAGTTCCCAATGACAGATGTGAATGTGGAGGAGTGGAAGACATCACTCACGTCATGCTGAATTGCAGACAGAGAAGAATACAAAATGATGAATTGTATTTAAAGCTAGTTAAATACAAGAATAGTCCAATAATGTTAGAGGAAATCTTGGCCAACCCAACTAGCAGAGAAGCAAAAGAAATCACAGACTATATTAAGAGGTATAACATTGAAATTTGGAAGGCACACATAAACTCAAGGAACATATTCATACAAAATCCAAACACATCATCGAACACATCACAAAATGCATGGCATCATCACACATTTCAGTAGATCAGAGAGTTAATCATAGAATGCATGACAGTAGTAAAGTAGTCAACAAATAATAGTAATCATTGGTAATTTCCCATCTAGGTGTGAATGAAACAACCAAAACAAGATTCTGTTTGTCACAAGAAGAAGAAACAAGAAACACGACGTTGTTATTCGCGACGATGAAAACCGGCGAAACAGAACGTAGTGTGTGGGACCCTTTAGTCTTTTGAAAACATTTATGGTTTTATTTCAATAGTTTCAGTTGATTCTATTAGTTTAATAATAATCGGTGTCCCGTTCTCAAGATTTTATTGCTCTTTCATAATCAATGAATGCAATTCATAACCAGGTTTGTATTTTCTATGAAATTTTATTCAATTAATTTGTTATATTTTTTTTCAATGATTTTTCATGTTTTGATGAATTGTGTTCAATCAATTTCCTTTCTTTCTGTGTGATAACAATAATGACTTGATATTACTTACAATGAACTTGTTTAATTTTGAAATATGTACATACACTGTAGTCAAGATTTGAAAAATGTTCTTTAATTTGAAAAAAAAAAAGAATATTTGTCAAAAATGGTGTAAAAATGATTCACTCTAAGGGCCAAGTTCCTTATTAACAATTTAATTTTCATTCCTCTTTAAAACTTCAAAAGTTAATAGGGAAACTAGACCTGCAATAATAATTTAACCTTTAAGAATATTTTTAAATTGAATCTGGATAGATTTGAAAAAGTTTTCAATTGCTTTGGCTTACCTTGTCAAAGTTGCCTACCAGCAGCAAATCGAATACTAATGTACTCTGTTTGTTTCCCAAATCATGCAAAAAATGCTCCTTAAAATACTTAAATATAAAAATCAGTCGGTGAGGAATTTGAAAAAAAAAAAATGGTCAACCATTTTTTCTCTAGCTATTGTTTCAAGGCAAAAATTATGCTCTATGGTATTTCTTGTATAAAAATTTCTTCTAGCTACCAAATAAAATGGTTTGCGATTAACCGTTAGGTTCCAGTACTGGAGACAGTCTCCTTTGACTGTTGATTGAATCGTTCAGAAAAGTGAGTTGAGTGGAGTTCAACGAATCGTCTTGGATCGATCCGTTTGATTTGGAACTGTAGGGCGAATGATGCTGAGACTCCTTGGGCTTTTTCGGGCTGTCAAAGATTTTGTAGAAGTCGTAGAATTTTGATGGTTTCACGTTGGAATTTGAGTCTTCTTCGTAGTGTCTTAGTAGCGGCTCAGATTTGTTTTTCGCCATGTTACCATTACATTCGAATGCGTAGAACTGAAAAAAATAAGCGAAGAATATTAATTAAGTTGCTGATATGATGATTATTCATGCATCCTCCTATGGAATAGTTAGGTATTCAATAACGTGTAAGTTTGAGGTTTTTAACGTTTAAATAATGTTTCCAAACATCATTTACCAGTCTGTACCTCATAGTAACGCTTTACTAAATAACTATTCTCTTGAAAATATAGTCAATGCTATGATATATAAAATGTTTAACCAATCAGGGTTGAGAATTTCAACCCATTTTAAAGGTAAGACTTTATGCAAAGCAAATTTGATGTTATTATAAAGGTAGTGTTCGAGACATTGAACATTTTCTATAGAATGAGGAAAATTTATTAACGGCAACGCCACACCATGCCAGTGTGTTAGAGTTTCTATTATTATAAACAAATTGTCTCCGTTTCTCAATCATTAATAATTTACGTTCTGTGTTTTGAAATTCGTAGTTTATCATTTGCCCTGTAAACCGTTTTTAAGACAGGTAGTCTTATCTGGCTCTCCCTTTTTTTGGCGTCCGTGACAGGACGGTTTTACAGTGGCAAATCGACGTTTCAAATTTCGGATTTCGCGAGTGCGAAGTTAGAATACGGACAAAGTTTTATTCGGATATTCTCGTTTTCTTTATTTGTAATTGCAAACTGTTACTGCCGACTGCTGGGGGCACTCGAGACGCTAGGTATCACAGCAGGTAGCTGTTCTGCTATGCTTTTCCCATTAATTGAATCCGGTTTACCTCCAGATTTTGGCAGCGTTCGTCTTGTTCCATAGCTAGCGCCGCCAATAGTATTGGGTGTCTATTCTCGTAACCGGGGAACACCGTTCTCGATTGATCTGTCTTTGTCAGTGTTATGGAAATATAAATATGGGCGATTAAGACAGAACCTTAAGTTCTCATGAGAACGCTGCTCCGCAGTTACAAGAATAGGAGCTTGACGTCTCTGTGTTTGAGTTGAGGTTAAGAGGGCTAATAAGCTTTCTCAATAATGAAGTGGAGAACGAGTTAGGGATTAAGTTGGTCACCGAGGATTTCGGTTTGACAGAGCGTATGTCGGGAGTCAGCTTGGGATCCAGTGAAGATAATTTGAGGAAAAGAAGATTTGCTAGAAATGACACTGTCGTTCCAACCGCCGCGGGTCTTATAAACTGTGATGTTGCCAAATGTATTTTTTGTAGTGGTTCGCATGAAAATGCCCCATGTTTTAAAGCCCAAAAATTATCCATGGAGGAAAAACGAAATATTTTGTTCAACAACAAGGCCTGTTTCCGCTGTTTGAAAATAGGTCACCCAGCACAAAGATGCAGATGGTGGTTCTACTGTATTTTACTTGAGAAATCCCATTTGGTACTGGATGTGTTCTGGTTTGGCAATTGATAAAGTGTTCCAAAGCAAGAGCAACTTGGTAATAGCTGTCAAATCAATGAAAGTCGAGAGGAAAAGACTGCTGAACGGGATCAGGTTTTGGCGAATCACACTAACACGCATGTATTTTTGCAAACCCTTCGAGTCAAGTCGAGTCAGTAAGGGCAATGTGGATAGCGGCTCTCATAGGAGTTACATTTTGAAATAAACAGCAGCTCAGCTCGAATATGTACCGAAGCGCTCAGAAAATGTGATCCACTGTTTGTTTGGAGGTCGAAAGGCGGCTTATGAGCACAAATGTTATGACGTCACAGTGTGTGGTGATAAGTCCATGACCCTTGATCAGCCAATTATTTGTGGGATGTTTCCCCCGTTTTTAGTGGTCAGTGGTCAACCGAGTGAGCAAGTCTGGCAATTGAACTTTCCGATTCCCGAGATCCTGTGACGATCGAGTTATTGTTAGGTGCTGACGTTGCTGGCATATTGTATACCGGGGGCCATAAATATTTGTCTTGTGGGCTAACAGCGGCAAGGCTAGGATGGACTAAGGGGCGAGTAATGTGAAGAAAAATTCTAGTGCAGCTATGCTCACTATCAATCTGTTAGTGGAAGACGCTTCAATAGAGTGACTTTGAGAACTTGATGTCCTTGTAGAGCAGGCGCTACAAGTAGTTGAGTATGCAAAATGTGAGGACCGGCAAAAACGCTCAAATTCGTATTCCTGTGATCCTAAAGTATGGGAAAGTACATCTTGCCGGCAGCTAGAGTGGTCCCTAACTCTCCTGCCATCCCCCAATGCAAAGTTATATGGAAAATATCACAACTTCGAGTCATTTCACAATAATTCCCATTGATTGTACGTAAGGGTTTCTTTTCAAGCATTCAAAATAAATTACCTGCCACTTATTGGATATCTTTGCAATTCTGCTCCAAAATATACACAAGTAAAAGAAGACTGCGAGATGTACAGGGTCATCCAACGACGACTGAGCAGGGGCTTATTTTTGACGTTCCCTGTTCCTGTAGTTTTGAAAAAATTCAAAATAGCCAATTGGCATATTTATCTCTGGAGAATTCGAAAATGGTACCAAAAAATCATTTGAACTAAAAACCAAAGAGGTACGTCATGGATGAACTGTTTTTCAAATGGAACAGCCTGTTTATTATATAATTTCTGGAAAAGTCGCATTTTTACCGTCCATTCCTTTGAAAATATTTGATATCCTGATACCTATTTTTATTTTATTTTAATAAACTTTTTTTTCTATTTTAGTTAACTACTACTACTACTACTAATGTTTTATCCTTAATAATTTTAGCCTCTGTTCGATCTCAATCGAATTTCATTTATTAGTTAATTTGGTAATTCTGGGGAAACTGAAAACAAGATTCATTGTATAAATTTAATGTATATATTTTTTGGGTTGTATATAAAATTTGCTCAGCCTATACTATATAGGCCTGGTTCATCCAGGCACCCTTTTGCGGTACCTCTCTGTATAGTTACAGTATAGTATGGATACCGCATTCCCACTCTCGAGCACCTAAGCGCCAAAAATACGCGCGATATATTGGGAAGAACGGAAGAGAGACGCATATTAGCAATTCTACGAATAAGGTAAATTCTTGGCCTAATTTTAAACCCAATTTTTTGACGGATTTACAAACCGTTATTTTTGCAATAAAAAAAAACGTGATAGCGGTTAGATACGGTTTAGACTTTGTCTAAAATTTACGTGCGTGTCGTTACATTAAATGGTCCTTCGAGCCGGATATTGGGCCTAAAAAGTTGATTTTTTCTATTCGAACAAATTGTGCTTAATTTTCGTGCCGCGCCGCTATTTTCTGGACTCTTTCGTTCTCGACAAGAACCTGCTGTGGGATTGGAATTTGGAAAGCCGAGAAGAGATCCAGGTAAAAGGTTGGGCAAATCATTTGTTTAATTAAATAATTTTTTAAATCACTGAAGTTCCAGAGTTTTAGTTGGGCAGAGTGACTTAAAATGCCGAGAGTGAGTTAAAATGTTTTTAAATCACTGAGGTGATAAACGTCTACCTACCTTTATTGTTATGCGTTCAATAATGTTATTTTTAAACATCAAAATGGGATAATAGTTATTTATACACCAAGTGAGTTAAATGAATGTTTATTCATGAGAAGAAAGTTTAACCCACGAGCCTAGCGAGTGGGTTAATTTTCTTCGAATGAATAAACATTTTAACTCACGTGATGTATACAAAATTTTATCCCATTTTAGATAGATAGACATTCGAAAAATAAGGTACTTAATAGGAATCAAATTATAAAAAGAATTCATATAGCGAGCGCATATCAAATATTGAAACTGGTAGTTGCTAGGGTATAACTATTTGTTTGTTTGTATTTGTAGCAGATTTTTAAACTGGCAGAGTGACTTAAAAACCGAGAGTGAATTAAAAATATTTTAAGTCACTCAGGTGATAAACGTCTACTTACCTTTGTTATTATGCGTTCAATAATGTCATTTTTAAACGTCAAAATGGGATAAATATACTTATTTTGGGTACCTAGTGTTGTATGCAGGCCTTTGGCTGTAAACTTTGCCTTTGGTATAATAAACTTAATGGTTTTGAGCTTGTTTTAAACAAAAAGAGCAGGACCGTATTATTGAATGCTGCTTGATTTTACTCAACATTAAAAAATTAATTAGAAATAAATAAACAAAATAAGAATAATTTGGCTCATTTTGTACAAAAAAAAAATGGCACTTTCGGCCGCTACTACTGAAAAGGTGAATAGATATAACTTTCAACGAAACACCTGTTCCAATAATATCCAGGAAGCTTACTCATTAGCAGTTAAAGCTAAATCGAATAACTCCCGAATTCACGAGTTGAAGAGTAGGTACGAGGAAACTTTGATTGAATTTTCGAAATTTCAGGAACTACATAATAATATAATAATTTTGACGTCCGTTTTGGGAGATGAAGAGTTTTCCAAACAGGATGAAGTTAGGGCCACTACTTCGAAAATGTTTTATGGGTTCAAAGCAATTTATTTTGAGCTTGTTGATAATGGTCCCTCGGCCACCGGGGTACCTGTAAAAAGTGTTAGGTTAGAGCCATTGGGAGTAAGGGTTTTTTTTTTCGAGCGATTACAAAGAATGGAGAACATTTTTTGACATGTTCAATGGTTGCATTCATCGTGATACCGAGTTGTCTGATATTGATAAATTTAGATATTTGCTCAAGTATTTGGACGGGGAACCTTTGGCTTTAGTTCGTACTATGCCCCTTACAGATGATAATTACTCTATTGCATATAATGCTTTGGTAAAAAAATATGAAAATCATAGGTTGATCGCTACCAATTTTTGGAATGAAATTTATTTTTTTCCTGCTTTAAAGGGAGACGAGAATCTTGCTGAATTGAGCAAACTTTTGAATACCCTTTCTGAAAATTTAGAAGCACTTAGAAACTTAAAATACCCAGTTGATCAATGGGATTTCGTAAACTTTCATTTACTTTTGTACAAATTACCAAGCAATACGCGCAATAGATTTGAACTTGAGTTTGCTAAAAACTTAATGTTAATATTCCGACGGGGCAACCGTCTCACAAGGACCTTTATTCATTTTTGGATACTCAACTTCGCGCTATGCAGACTTCAAATGCTATTCAAGCTGCTGTCAAAAATAATTCGAATTTTTCCACCCCAAGTAAGGAAAGGCGTCTTCCATTTAGAAAACCACCTAGTGTTTTTGTTGCTGGTGGAATTGTTTGTTCGCTTTGTAAAGAGGGTCATTCTCTGAACTCTCGTAGTAAGTTTCCCACAAAAAATCCACATTCAAGGTTTAGTTTTGTTAAAAGTAGGCATTTGTGCTTAATCTGTTTTGGAACCCACGGTGTCAAAGACTGCACAGTTACACAGGTATGTGGGTGTGGTTATCGTCATAATAAGCTGTTGCATTTTTCGAAAACCAGTGGAAATGGCAGTTCAATTGCGTCTTCGGGGAAACCTCCATCACTTTCAGCCAGCGAGCAAAATGAAAGTGAATCTGACAGCTATAGTGGAGCTCTTCCCGTGGTCACGTCTTTGGTTTCGTCTACCGAAGCAGTCCCGATTTTTCCTACAGCCATCATTAAAATTAAAAATTCGGGTGGTATTTTTTTGCCGATTCGGGTCCTACTTGATTCTGCCTCAGCCGCCAACTTCATTTCGGAAGGTTGTTTGAGACGTCTTGGGTTGCCTCGAGAGAAATGTGAAATGCAGATTGCAGGAATTGGTAATAGCGGATATGTAACTGCAAGAGGAGTTGCAGAATGTATTGTGACGCCTCAATTTTGCCCAGAACCAAGGTTGTCGTTGAAGGTTTTAGTCCTTCCCGAAATTTGCTGTCAACTGCCACTTCATCCAGTTAAAATTCCTGATAAGTCATATTTCGATGGCCTTGAACTTGCTGATACTGAATTTTGGAAAAGTCGCATAGACATGCTCATAGGAGTGGCTGAATTTGGTTCCATTATGAAAGGTAATACGATTAGTCCGCCAGACTTGGATGGGCCTGTGTTTATGGAAACTATTTTTGGTTGGGTCGCTCTGGGAAAATCCAAAATTTCTAATAAAATTCGTAAAAAAGACGCTTTTTTGGCGACTTAGGGCGGGTATTATAAAACTACTTTGAGAGTTAACCTAAAGTTAACTTCTGAAAATACATGTAATTCAAAAAGTTAACTTCAAGTTAACAGTCAAAGCAGTTTTATAATACCCGCCCTTATTGTTCCACCACTTTGGAGTCCTTGGATGAAAATATCAAGAGACTGTGGGAAGTCGAAAGCGTTCCTAATAAAATAGCTATTTCTCCCGAAACTGAAATCTGTGAAAATTTGTATAAGGAAACTCATGTTAGAAATGCATTTTCCAGGTATGTGGTTGCTTTGCCTTTTCGAGTAGAAAGTCCGATTTTTGGTAAGTCAAAAAATTTGGCTTTACGCAGACTTTATTCGTTGGAGAGTAGATTGTATAAAAACCCTGGTTTGTTGGATTCGTATAGAGATTTTATGCGGGAATATCTGGATGCTGGTTATATGTATGTCGCCTGTTAGTCCAGATGATAAGCCTGGTCAATATTACATACCCCATCATTGCGTCATACGAGAGGAGTCTATATCAACTAAGCTGGGTGGTGTTCGATTCGTCCATGAAATCTTCTGGAGGATAACAAATAAATGTTTGTAATTGTATGATTTCGTAAGACTGAAGACACAATGACAATTACAAGGTACAAGTGATAAGAGACAAAAATATAATAACACGAGTATCAATGCTATAACCAAGAATAATTGAATACAGGATAAAATTTAATTGACATGACCTGATACAAAATTTCGATTTTTTGGTATGTATCTATCACTTGTACCTTGTATTGTATTTGTCATTGTGTCTTCAACTTCATATTTGCTTATTGGGGAAAGATAGCAAAGACGAAACGCTTGTTTACTAGGTACGTAAACTATTAAGTCGGGCAGAAACTAGACATTTTTGTGTGTCTTTTGGTCCATGTGTGGCCGCCACGCCATCTTGAATGTCATGTGATTTGAATTGCCTAATTAAACTAAATACCTATGTAATTACCTGTAGAGTTAGAAGGTGAATTTTCACATTTACCTCTTCATATTACCAAGAATAATGCTGGAGAAGGATTTTTCCAATTATTTTTCTAGGGTTTCTCAAAGGATCCCTTACTACGTGGAGAGCTTTTACGCAATTTTCCGGACACCCTGTATTTATGGTTCTTATTTTAATATTATAACGTAAGTCCAAACTGCTGCAGTGAAAAAGCAGTTATTCGAAAAGTGAAAAATCACAGTAAAGAGCAACCGTGATATTTGAAAAAATATGAACGTCAAATAAAAAAAAAATGTCGGACAAAATAGTTTTTGAAAAAAGAATCACTCTGTATTTTTTTTTGTGAATTAATGAGATGCTTTCTACATTCTTTATCTTCAGATCTAACTTCCAGTTTAGCCGAAAGTGCCTATTATGCTTTAAACATTTTTTTAAATTGATCTCACTACTAGCTAAACCAAAAGTGGAATCTGAAAATTAAGTAGGTATGTAGAAATAATCCCATCAATTGTTAGTATTAAAATTTACAAAAAATTGTAGGGTGATTCTTTTTTCAAAAACTTATTCATCGTCATTTTTTTTAATTTCACGTTTAATTTTTTTTCTGATTCCATATTCAAATAGCCCAGAATAGTCCAATAATAAAGCTGTCAAAGAAAAATTTCAATTGTAATCTCGAGACTCGAGACTACGCGAGACTCTCGCCTAGTCTGGTCTCGTCTCGTCGAGACTTCACGGGACGAGACCAAAAGTCAGTCTCGTCTCGAAAAGTCGAGACGAGACGAGACAAGACCAGTCTCGAGTCTTGCGGCATCACTATTTCAGGGTACCAGGCCGAAAAACATCTAGGGAACACAAGCCTTTTCTACATAAAAAATGTGAAAGCATTGACAACTTTTCATTGTATAGCCAACATATAATGTCATTTTGACTTTTATATCTTATAAAAAAACAGACTTTATTTTGAGCCTTACAAGAAATAATGTGTGGACATGCCGTTAACTTCAAAAAATCCTTCCAAACGTCTCCGGGGACGCCTTGAGAACTAGAACATAAATCCGGGGAAATCCGGACAGATGGTAGTCGCACCCAACCCAATAAACAAATACCACATCAAAACAGAAACTATCACCTTTCCTTTGATTGAACCATTTGCCGACAATGCCGACTTACAATAAAATAAATAAGAAACTGCATAATACTTTATAATTTCTCTTTTTTTGCTTTTGTTTTTCATGAGCGGTAGGGACGCCATACGTGTGGGGGCGGGGGGGGCATCGCCCCCCCTGCCCCCCTATTGGCTACGCCACTGATTGCATGGGTTTTGTGATGCAAGCCAAGCAGGATATGGTTGTGTCATTTTTTTTCGCGTTCTTGTGGGCGTCGAGTATAAAATTTATTTCGCTAGTGGAAAATCCAAAGTTGCACCTTTGAAAAGGGTGACTTTGTCGCGTCTGGAACTCTATGCAGCTATTTTGTTGTCAAATTTAGTGGAATTTGTTCGAGACGTTCTGGATAGTAAAGTCGTAATAAAAAATACGTTTGCTTGGTCAGACTCAAGGGTAGCGTTGGCTTGGATCAAATCTTCTGCTCACAGGTGGCAAACCTTTATTAGTAATCGCGTGAGTCATATCCAAGACAAAATTTCTCCAGAAAATTGGCGCTATGTTTCCACAAGTGACAACGGAAGAGAGACGCATATTAGCAATTCTATGAATAAGGTAAATTCTTGGCCTAATTTTAAACCCAATTTTTTGACGGATTTACGAACCGTTATTTTTGCAATAAATAAAACGTGATAGCTCGCTTACGGTTTAGACTTTGTCTAAAATTTACGTGCGTGTCGTTACAGCCTCACTTGTTCAATACATCTGTGATGGCGACAAAATATGTCAAATTTCTTTTGACTTTGAACAAAAGGTGATTATACCTCTATCACCTATTAAATTGAAAAGAAAAAGCAAAAATTATTAAGCCTAAAAGATTAAAATAAAATAAAAACAGCGGAATATCGAATATTTTCGACGTAAAAAATGCGAATTTTCCAAAAATCATACAAAAACAGGGTGTTTCATTTGATAAACACTTCACCCATGTCGTAACTCTTTGGTTTTTGGTTCAAATGATTTTTTTATAGCATTTTAAAATTCTCCAGAAAAAAATATGCCAATTGGCTGTTTTGAATTTTTTCGAAACTACAGGAACAGGGAACGTCAAAAATAAGCCCCTATTCAGTCGTCGTTGGATGACCCTGTACATCTCGCAGTCTTCTTTTACTTGTGTATATTTTGGAGTAGAATTGCAAAGATATCCCACAAGTGATATGTAATTTATTTTGAGTGCTTGAAATAAAAGCCTTAAGTACAATCAATAGGAATTATTGTGAAATGACTTGAAATTGTGATATTTTCCATGTTGTTTGGTTAGTTTGTCAATAAATAAAAGGGTATACTCACTTGAGGATTTTCAGTAATATGGACATGACCATTCATAGCATTGCCGTTCAACTGTGAATGTTTTTTGATGCCGTTAACATATCCATTTGGAGAATCATTGACACCCTAATAAAAGTAATTAGCTTTAGTATATTGAATAACTACCCAATATAATTGAAAATGTTCAACGTTGCTGTCCTATATCAAAAATCTCTTACGGGTCAATTCTGTGCATATCTGTAAGCAAATCTATAACTATCGGGTGTTTGGCAATCAATGCTATTTGCAGTGTTTATAGGTTTATAGCAAGTTATAGATTTGCTTACAGATGTGCACAGAATTGACCTGGGCCGGTATTCTGGTTCTCAACAACGCTCACCGCTTTCTAGTCGCTCGGCACTTTAAATGCAAATTTACATTGAAAGTGCCGAGCGACTGAAAAGCGGTGAGCGTTTTCGAGAACGAGAATACCGGCCCTGTTCGCTTGTAGTAAAAATATCCCAGTTACCTTTGTATCAAGATGATCAGGTGTAACTGGCGGTATATGCGAACTTCGTTCCTCAGACACTAAATGTTCAATTTCGTGTTCATCCATGGAACAAGGCTCTTGCATTCTACAAATAACAAAACAGTCATAAGCATTTTACTTAATTTCCAGTTTTTTACCTGACTTGGACGGTTCCTAATTGCGATGTGTAATGCGCAACTGCAGGATGACGATTGGTAGACATACCTTGCCTGGCTCTTGTTAATGCGCGTCTTTTTATGCATCTTCTTCTCAATAGTATAAAAGTGATACAGCAAAAAACGCATAGCAGAGCCAATATTACTCCCAATATTATGCCTAAAAAAATGTAGTTTTTGTATAAGTTAGGTATTGCACGAAAATCAGTTTACCAATTTTTTGGTTGTCAGCCATATCGTCTTCGGTACCATTGAGCATTTCATCATTTTTTGAGGCGAGATTGTAGGTTTTAACTACAATGGGTGGACATGGCATGCCTACTCCTACATCATTTGCAGCCCTTACCATTACAAGGTATTGGTTTTCAGTAGATAAGTTGGTCAGATATGTGGAAACCAACCCTAATAACATATACCTCTGAATTACTGAATTTATTTTTGGCAAATCAAAATCTTACCAGGGTCAATAGCTTCGTGGCAAATTTCAGATTTCTTTTGGTTGACTGGTACAATATACTCAGTTAGATGTTCCAGGGACCAATTTTTGTCCGTTGTATAGGATACAACGTAATTTTTCAATTTTCCGTTTTTTGTTTCCGGCTGTCGCCAGTATATGCAAACCGTTGAAGAGTTAAGAGCATCGAAATTTAGCGCAATCACGGGCGACGGAGCTAGAATAGTACAAGAACTGTCAAAGTAAAACAAAGCACGTAGATTCATGTTGGGCAGGTCATATGCTTTTGCACTATGAGTAATACAAAGTAGTTTTATTGAAAATCCAAAACTCGTGGTAGCTTGAAGAAGCTGTATGCATTATTCCCCTTATAAAAAAGCATTTATTGCTAATTTATGACTATGGACCGACATCAAACATGCAATAATTTGAACGCCCTGTCTAGAGATTCATTAAAAAAACAAAACTTACGATCAGCCAGTGTACGCACAACCCAACGTTGCGAAATTTCTCCAGCCTGATTACTAGAGTCATAAGCTCTAACTCTAAAAACATATTCAGTATTTGGTTTCAATTTAGAAACTGAATATTTTGGTGAGTAACTGAAAAACACACATTATTATCATCTGCGAAAAAAAGCTCAATTCTCACCTTTTAACATAATCATCCTCCAAACACTCTCGATTTTCTTTGGCAGGTACATAACAAACAGTGTAAAATTTGGCATTCAAAACTCGGTCCCAAGATACTCGGGTACTAGTCGAAGTGGTACCATCTTCATGCAAATATTTTGGGGCTCTCAATTCGTTGGAAGGATCTAATGTGACATTTTCAGCTTCTGGAATGTCGGGAAGGCTGTACATAATCCAGGGTTCCTCTTGGGGATAGTTTTGGGTTACGACACGGAATTGGTAGTCAGTAGCAGGAAGCAATGCTATAAATTATATGTGGTATTAAAACCTGAATTTTGGTGATTTTGAAATATGGAATCAAATTTTTGGAAGTAGTCCAACGGTACCTCAAAACTCACCCGAAACGGTAAAGTTTCTTGCCATAGTTATTGCATTAGATAGGTGATCGTCGTCGCCGTCTCGAAACCATTGCACCACATATGGATCTTTTGTACTATTGCAAAGGGTATCAGAACTCAACAAGTCCCATTTTAAAAACACTGAGGTACTACTGGTAGCTTCTATATCCAAATTTCTTAAACCTTGAAGACCTACAATAGTTTTCGTTTAAGAAATTTAGTTTAGCTTAAAATCAAAAGTTCTAACCGGTTTGACATGTAACAGTTTCCGAATGATCGCTAGCACGATTCGAATATAACCTAACGTAAAAGGAATAATTTGTACTATATTTCAGGTCGTGCGCCAATTGAAAAGTATCTTGAATCAGGTACTCTGGTCCGGCAACTTCAAAACCACCATCATCTGCAATAAACAAAACAATAATTTGCCTTATCTCTTGTCAATTTATTACTTGTATAGGAAGAATAGACACTATAAGCCTGAACAGAAACATTAGCTGGACTTTTCCAGCTCACGCATATTTTGTCGTCGTCGTAAGGCCAACATTTAACGTCTTGAGGTGGACCAGGACTGTGCGAATTGTTGATTTCTATTTGGGCCGTTGTCCATACTCGTCCTACTTCATTAACAGCAATGCATTGATAAATTCCTAGAAAAAACGTATAGTCTTAGATAAACTATTGATAAGAATTATTAACAAACCTGCATCAGATGAAACTGTTTCAGTGAACACCAATCCTAAGAGCTGCTTTTTGATTCTAAACGTTGACGTTAGAGGTTGTCCGTTTTTAAGCCATATGATTTTTGGTTGGGGGATTCCTTTAGCTTGACAGTCCAGCCTTGAATAAAGGATTTTGTATTATAAGAAGACAAGTATTTTTCTAATACAACCCCGATAGCACGAAATATTTATTAAATATCCATTAAATATTTAATAATATTTATATCTTATTTAAATATTTATTATGTTAAACAAATATTTGATAAATATTTGGTTTATAATATTTTTATCAAATATTTAATAAATATTTTTTATTTATTTCAATTGCAATATTTCTTTTATAATATACATTGAATATTTCATCTTTAACTGATGAAAAATATTAGAAATCCATTATTTTTAAAATATTCGACAAATATTTGAAAAAAAGCAAAATGAGTTCTTGAAAAAAAAAATTGTTCGGGTATCATAAAATAAGTACTAATTATAAACAGGCACACTTGTTCACATCGATTTTTCATTTGAAATTATAATTCGGAATTAAAAAAATGTGTTCGATAATCATTTGATTAAAATATTTAATGAATATTTTTCATTTATTTCAAATGCAATATTTTTTTTGTAATATACATTAAATATTTACTTTTAAATGAATGGCAAATATTAGAAATCCATTATTTACAAAATATTTAAAAAATATTATTTGAGAAAAATCCAAAATACCTACCAATACCTTCCTATTTTGTTTGGTGATGTAAGTATTCTAGTTTTTGTATAATGTAATAATAAATAATTATGTTGATACCTATTTCAAATGAAAGAAAGTTAGCAAATCCAAAATACAAAAATTAACCCCTATAATAATGCTTTATTGTCAAAAAAATGTTTAGCATAATTTGTAGATAAAGCCTAAAAATTAAAAATGACCCTGTCCAATAAACTATCGAACCTCTTGAGTTTGATATGAAATTTGGGCTCAAAGACTAAACACATAAATAGGATGCGCGCGCATTCAAAGTCTCCGAAAAACGGGACGACGAACACCATGCCGCCATGTTACTTCATGCTCTGCTGCTTTTTGGGTTTGGTGTGTCCTTAGCGTGCATTTTTGATTTTTGTGAATTGTGGTTTAAGTTTTCAAGTGGTGTTAAATGTGGATAATTATTGTTTAAAACAAAAATACTAATAGTGCAAGTGGCTACGGTGTGATAAACTTATAATCAAGTTATTTATGTGTGCTCTTTCGAACTAATTTTCGCCCTGTGTATATATAGACATTCATTAGGATTAGGCAATCAACGGTTTAGGCAATGAGTGATGTGGAAAATCCAAATGATGATGTTGCTATTCTTTTTCGTTTTTTTTGTTATGTCTGTTTGCGAAAATATTAGGTCTGTTTCTGCAGAAATCACAAACCAGTCAGAGTATATTTTATCGGTTGAAACTAGTTTTCTGGCTGTTTTCAACCAATGAAATTCGCACTGACTGATTTGTGATTTCTGCAGAAACAGACCTATTAATGGGTACCTTAACCAGCACTCAACTGTTGCCAACAGTTGAGTAGAGGTCTGTTCACACATTAATTATACAAACTGGTCAGAGCGAATTTTATTAGTTGGAACTAGCTTCCTGACTGTCCTCAACCAATGCTCTGGCTGGTTTGTAATTTATGTGCGAACATACCTCTACTCAACTGTTGGCAACAGTTGAGTGCTTGTGAACGTAACCAATAATACCTAATAGACAAAATTAATTTAAACGTATTTGTAAAAAATATTTAGTTGAGTAATATATACCTATTTAAAATATTTATTGAAGTTTTTTTTTCTCATATTTCATATTTGTGCAATATTATATTTGAAATATTGATATAATATTTTTTGTAAATATTTGAGAAATATAATAATTGAAATAATTATATGATATTTTTTTTTTGATGTTTCAGAAATATTATATTTAAAATATTTAAATAATATTTAAAAATCTGTCGCTTTTATATTTAAAAAATATTTAAAAAAAAATATTTATTGAATATTTCTTTGCTATCCGGGAAGGTCTGTTTTACCAGTGTTTTTATGTTTTATTCGAATATTTTAAATTACCGTATTGTGGTATTTATGATTTTACTTTCTCAAACAAGTGAACTAAGTATTGTTAGTTGCTTGTGAAGATTCAGCATTAAAAAGTGAAATTTGATTACATCTTTCATAAATAAACATGTCTCAAAAACCGATATCAAGATGAAACCTCTTTTAAGAATTTTTGTCTATGTTTCTGGACATTGAGACAATTCCAGGAGTTTTGAAAGACACAACGCAAACGGTTTTGTGAACACCCTATATCGCTCTGATCATGCTTACAATTAAGCCAATCTCGTTTTTCGAGTTTTACAATAGGTATTCGTTTAAAAAGGCAAATAAATTCTTACCTGACTGTTTTAGCTGTAGGTGAAACACTTGAAACAGGAGTAGCATTAAAATATGGTTTCTGGTGAACATTCAACTGGAACGTTTGCTCTATTTCACCAATATTATTTGATGCTATACAAGTATATAATCCAGAGTCTTTGGGATAAGCGTTTCTTATTGTTAATACGGAAGAATTGCTTAGGGTAACATTTTTATCTACAAAAACACAATTAGTCAATTTTTAAATAATATCAAGAAATTTCTTACAATTTATCCATTGTACTGAAGGTAAAGGCCATCCGGAGGCCATGCAAGACAATTCGATTGTCTCGCCAATCAAAACGGTTTGGTTTATAGAAGAATTCACTAATAAAAAGTACGGAGACACGGTGGTCGTTTGAGGGGGTTTGAGGATTGTTATTATTAAATCATTGCTGGTTTTTTGTTTCTTCATTATACTGTTTTTTGCTACGCATCTAAAAACAAGGCAAATAAATAGCTTAAGATTTATGGAAGGTAATTTGAAGCGCTTACCTATAATTTCCTGTATCATTAAACTTGGTATCTCTTAGTAACAACGCGCCATTAGGCAAAGGAACATATCTGAAAGGGAAATAGCATTTTTTAGATATTTTTGCAATTGACTTCAAAAAATTACACAAAGAATTTTTCCTATTATATAGTCATTTGAATGCACGAGATTTTTGCATGTTTGCAGACTCTATCTTTTGTTGTTTTTCATCACATTATCTGTCTGATCATTTAATTTTTTCTCAAGTCTCAATATAATTTCAGTGAGCTTTGTTGAACCAATTCATCAAAAAATACAGTTAATTGGTTTTTGTCATTTACAAAACAAAAACAACCCATTAACAAATTGTACGAATTCTCTTGATGGTATTTATGAATGAATGTCTGCCTACACAATGCTTACTTCGTTTGCTTGTAATTAATTTTTTCCATTGACTCGTAATGAGAGCGATTTTGTTTATGAGACGGGTAATTGCCCGCTATTGTTAAAACTAAATATTCATAATTAAAAAAAAAACGATGTGGAATAAAATTATTCTCATGAAACTTTACATATAACTTTACAAGGAAAGTAAAATTGAAATGTGTAATATTATTATTGTACTACAATTATATGTAATATAATATTATGTCCCAAATAAAGAGAAAATAATTTACAGACAGTTGTACATTATAATAAATACTATGCAAGTATTCCTGTAGGTACCTGGAAAACCTAATTTCTGTATGTATGTACCAAAAACAATCCAAATACAATCAAAATAAGATCCCAGTCTGTGCCACATGCTTTTCATTTACACATTACATTATGTTCCACATAGGTACACCAAGTGCATAAAAAACAAATCAAAAAAATTTCAATGAAAGACAGGGAAAAATAGAAAAATATGCACCACTCAATATTCCTAGCAACATGTCACAAAAAAGATGCAAACTTATCAAAGTTATTAGCCATAAAGAACATACATCTCTGGTTGAAAACTCTTTTGTTTTTGTTAGTTGCCACTCTCACTGCCACTGATAAATCATTAAATAATTTTACACCAAGGTAGTCAATAGAACTATGAGATTTGAATTCGTTGCACTATTTGGGATTTCTGAAACTCCTTCAACATTAAACCTGATAGAGTGAGTGAATGAATGACATGTTCCCCATTGTGGGATTCTGATACATGTAACGTAAGTACAAACACTCAAAATGAACAATGAACTAGTTGACATACGTTGGAAATATTTCACTTTTTTTAAAGATAATGTAAATGTAGAAAACGTTGAGATAGCTGTTCGAGAGTTTTATTCTATCCTCTATAGAGGTATTGAAATGTATATATGTTCCAGAAAAAAAATCTAAAAATAAGAGGTTCCCTGGTTCGTATAGTGATGAGCTGAATTCGACTGTTCTAGTAACAAAAGGGTGCATACACTGTGGAAGAAAACACATAACATACAATTTTATTGGGAGTTTTTTTTAATTCAAGAAGACAGTGTAGAATTTTGATAAACCAATGTTATGATCGTTATGTCAACAATGTTCAATCGAGTATTATCAATGACTTTCTGGAAATTTGTAAATGTGAAAAATAGTAGCTATGAATTTCCAAAGAGTTTGAACGGTAAAACTACACACGAACCCCAGGAAATTGTACAGGGTGATCTAATATAAATGTCACCCCCTCCCAACTTTTTCATTCGACGTTTTTGATGAAAATATCAAATACAAAAGTTTTGAGAAATTGTCAAAAGTTTTCAAGAGGCTTATTCTCGTAACGACGTCGTTATTCAACGATTGTTGTGAGCTAACGACTTTCTCGATTCAGTAACTTTCGGTTGTCGTTATTGTAACGATAAAATGGACGCAAAAGCGTCGTTATATTATGACAACCAAGTGACTCTAGTTACAAGCATAACGATTGTTTCAGTTGCATATTGATAGTGTTTGTACTATACACCGTGATTTATGTAGCCTGTGCATTAAAAGTTGTACAGTTTGCAGGTGAATTAGTAGAAAGAGCATCTAATCCACCTGCAAGCTAATGCACGGGCTACGTAAATCACCCTGTATATTACTGGTCATTTTGATTGATAATGGATCCTGAATTAGTAGAAGCTGCTCTTGATAAAGTTCGCAAACGGTAAAAGATTACTTTTATCAAATACAAAGTGGCTGATAGTTTTTTTATGCACTTTAGGGATTAAAAGTACCCTTCTATACCTGTTTTAAGGGAGTGGGGGATTTAATCCCCAGGATTAAATTTCACTTTATTTCCCAAGGGATTAAATTTTTACTTTATTTCCCAGGGATTAAACAGGGAATAAAAGGGTACTTTTAATCCCTGTTCCATTTAATCTCTGGGAAATAAAGAAAAATTTATTCCCAGGTAAATAAAGTCAAATTTAATCCGGGGGTTTAAAAGACCAACTGTACTCCCTAAAAACAGGTATTAAAAGGGTACTTTTAATCCTTAAAGTCCATGAAATACTGTATACACCTCAAGACTAAAGTGTTTTTTAAACCCTCGACAAATTATAGCCCTCCCTTTGGACGGGCTAGTCCCTAGTTGTATAATGTACTATTAAGGCAATACTTAAGGTTGTTCCATAGACATGTACGCAATACCCTGGAATTGCCAGAGGAATGTTTCCGTCAAATGTTTAGATCGGACGTCAAAACTGCACAGACTACCAATTGTAAAGTTCTTCACCTGTTCGCTTTTCTTGGCACAAGGAATTTACCAGAAACCACTTAGTCTATTTGCAGCATCATCACAAAGCAATGTTAGCCACTATATTCATGAGGTGGTAGAAGCACTTGTAGACAATTTCGCGAATATTTGATTCCCTCACAATCCTTAAGAAACAACTGTTGTAACAGATGGGTTTTCTACAAAATTTCCATTCCAGGCAGGAATAGCTGGTTGTATCGACGGTAGTCACATCAAAATTGTTGCGTTAAGAGGCCAACAACAAGCCGTTAAAAATTGAGAAAAAGGGTTAATTTCCTGAGACGAGAACTCACTTATTTTGTAATATTTTTTGACCGGATTAGAAAATAATAAAAGATAAAAATCTAAAGAATAATGCTGTTGTTTTAGTTTTTCGAAAAAAAAATTGCAAATTGAAAATATCACGACCTAAATACTCGAAAAAAAGCATCATTTCTATCGCTCGGTACATCCAAACCCATCGCTTTTTTAAAAAAAATGAAACAAGAGCATTGTTCTAAATTTTATTATCTTTTCGAATCTTCTTGATTCACTCAAAAATATTAAGTAGTTTTTGAGATCTCGTCTCAAATTGTAAGCCCTGCAAACACGGAAATTCAAAAATTTTGGCTGCAGCGACGTGCTGCCTCTGGCGGATTTAATTTCGCACCGGGGTAAGTAAAAATTACACGACGCGAGAGGACTGCAAGGCCAGTTATTAGTTTGTGTAAATAATTATGGTGAATATATTTCATAATGAACTCAAAACGAACAAAGATAACTTTACTAGAATTCAATAAACGAAAGAGGATATCATATAGCATAGTTAAATACAGTTAGTACGTGAAGGTTAGGAATAAAATCCATCAAAAATACAAGGTTGATTTTTTTTTCAAAAAATCTCGGATACGTCGATTTTTGATTTTAGTGGCCGTTTTTTTGATAAGAATTTCATACATTTGTCAAAACTGATATACCAACAATAAACTGACATGTTTTGATTGTTGATTTGAACCAATCAGATTGGAATTACGTGATAATTTATATTAGTGTAAATTATTGCATAGTAACTAATGCGAGAACTGGTGTTTTGACAAAAAATTTGAATTTTTGATTCATGAAATTTTCTCATAAAATACAGTGTATCCACTTAAGTTCGCAGCACATGGGAAACTTTTTTATTATCAATTTTACGAAAAAAAGTTATCCTTTATAAGAGTTTCTGCTTCTTGAAAAAATAATATCAAACTATGTATTAAAAGTTGAAATAGCATGTACAGGGTGGTCAAAAAATAGAAAAATATACAGGGTATTTCCTAAGTACGGTCCGTAACTTTAGGATGTCATTCCTTACGATATTTTAACAAAAAAAGTTCCCATAAATATGTGACCAGAAATGCGTAGTTTCTGAGATACAGGGTGTCAAAGTTTTAGAAAAAATCGTTTTTTCAGCTCAAAAATTTTTCCATTTTTTTTTTTTTTAAATTTGGCAGGTTGATTTGTGATAACGAAAGGTTTCTTTTGACTGAAATATGACTTGCTTAATCTGAAAAAAATATCAAAGGTTTAAAAAAATAGTGATGTGCCATTTTTTTTCTACTTTTACCAAAAAACCCTGCATATTTTCCTATTTTTTAATCCCCCTGTACCGGGTGTTTTTTTATCTTCGATATCATTCTGATCACCTGTAACTTTTTTGTTTTTGAAGTTATCAAGGTAAACAAAAAAACAAAATGTAGGGTTAGTAGCCAAGTTTTTTTTCAAATTACACGTAAAACAAAACACTATCAACTTTTTGACATATAAACCTACATTATATTTTTTCAAATGGAACACCCTGTATATTATATATGTGTTCGATATAATATCTTATTCTGATTACAATGATATAGCACACTTCATATTTTGGTCCACTCGTTTTTGACAAATCGGCAAAAATATGAAACTTTCGAAGTGAAACTCATTAGGCGGCGCGGTCTGATATTTGGGACGAAAATTATTGAGAGCATATAAAAATTTCATATATTTTTGCCGATTTGTCAAAAACGAGTGGAACAAAATATGAAGTGTGTTATATCATTGTAATCAGAATAATATGCTCTAACGTACACACATATAATATACCGGGTGTTCCATTTAAAAATAGTTTATTAAAATAGAAGCTTCATAAGACGTGATTTTATCGCATGAGCCCTATATTAGAAAACGAGCCGGAGGCGAGATTTTTAAAGGACGAGTGCGATAAAATGTCTTATGAAACGAATATTTTATACTATTTTTTCTATTCTGGTATTGTTTAATTAAAAAAAAACAAATTTTTCTTGGAAATTTTATTCTCATATTTCCTGATTTCATGTTTAGGTTGGTAACATTACATGCCAAATATAGAATTAAGGGCGGGTATTATAAAACTACTTTGAGAGTTAACTTAAAATTAATTTTTGAAATTACATGTAATTCAAAAAGTTAACTTTAAGTTAACTGTCAAAGCAGTTTTATAATACTCGCCCTAAATCTTCTATAAAATCGAGAATGACAGTGCGATGGCCATCAGTCAGCCAGTGTTACCAACTTCCGATAAGTGAAAAAGGAGTGTCACAAAGAGCTTCTTTTCGAAACTACTTTTGGTGTCGAAAAGACTTCGATATGAAACCAAAATAAAAAAAATATAATGTAGGCTTATATGTCGAAAAATTGATAGTGTTTTGATGTTTTGTTTCATGTCTAACTTGAAAAAAAACTTGGCTATTAATCCTACATTTTGTTTTTTTGTTTACCTTGATATCTTTGAAAACAAAAAAGTTACAGGTGATCAAAATGATATCAAAGATAAAAGAACACCCGGTACATGCTATTCTAAGTTTTAATAGTTTAATACTATATATTTTTTCAAGAAGCAGAAACTTTCATAAACAATAACTTTTTTTTGTAAAATTGATAATAAAAAAGTTTCCCATATGTTGCGAACTGAAGCGGAAACACTGTACAGGGTGGCCCGTTTAAGAGGGGCCTATACCTTATCTCGAAATCTACAAGGGTTGCAAAAAAAATTAAATACAAAAGTTGTTTCTAATAAAATTATCTACATTTTTTTTTCATTGTTTTTGTTGTTACTGTACTATATACAGGGTGGAGAGATAAAATTTAATTTTTTTAAATGGAACACCCTATATCGTAATACACTTTTACATAACCCTTTGAAAGACAAATCCAACGATATACTGGACATGTGTCTGTGATAAACCGTTTCGAACTTATTAGCGATTATCTTCAGGGATTCAGGGTAATTTTGAACAGGCATTGTTACGTTACTCATAAACTTTTGAAACTTTTTTTTTGCGTGATATTTTTTATAAAATGATGCTCTTTTTTAGACTATACTGAAATTTAGCAAAATGTTACGCTTTTCAATTTTTTTTAAATAGGACATCCTGTAAATTTTCGAATTTTTGGATAGCCTTTTAAAATACAAATTCAACGATATACTGGACATGGGTCTGTGATGCACCCATTTTGGCCTGATTGGCGATTATCTTCAGTTCTAGCACAATATTTCATGTCATCCCTGATGAATAAAAAACAATGTCCAATTTTGCATTAGATTAGATGAAATAGTGCTTTTTATTATTATTATTTATTCAAAAAGTAGTCAAAGTTTCTCCCCATTATTAAAATAAAAAAGGCGAGAAATTTGGATAAAAACAAAAAATGAAACGTGACGCTCTGTTGCTATATTTGTCAGATCAACCTAATTACGTGTTAAATGCGATAACACATTTACAAGTAAGATATATTACCTGTATTGTTGAAAATGGCGGACACAGAGAATTTAATTAAATTAATTTTATAGTTAGCCTGAAGTTGAAGTTCTCAAAATGTTCGTTCATATAATCTTAATCAGTAACCTTTATTTTGGACTTTATAATTCAATGCTTTCCTTGTTTACTGCAACTATAGTTTATTGCAGTAGGTATTATTAAATAATTTGCGAAATATTTTTTTATTATCATTTGTTCAAAGAGTAGTCAAAGTTTCTCCCCATTATTAAGGCGAGAAACTAATGAAAACAAAAACTTAAACGTCTTTTCTTAACTACTTCTGAATGAATAATAATAATAAAGAGCACTATTTCAGCTAATCTACTGCAAAATTAGACATTTTCTTTATTCAACAGGGATGACATAAAATATGGTGCTAGAACTGAAGATAATCGCCAATAAGGCCGAAACGGTGCATCACAAACCCATTTCCAGTATATCGTTGAATTTGTATTTTAAAGGGCTATCCAAAAATTCGAAAATTTACAGGAGGTCCCATTTAAAAAAATTGAAAAGCGTAACATTTTGCGAAACGTGGCAACACGGCGTTTTTTGAACAAATATTCCAAATTTCAAAATAGTCTAAAGAAGAGCATTATTTTATGAAAAATAGCATGCAAAAAAAAGTTTTAAAAGTTTATGAGTAACGTAATAATGCCTGTTTGAAATTACCCCAGATCCTGAAGATTATCGCTAATAAGTTCGAAACGGTTTATCACAGACACATGTCAAGTATATCGTTGGATTTGTCTTTCAAAGGGCTATATGAAAGTGTTTTGAAATATATAGGGTGTTTCATTAAAAAAAATTAAATTTTATCTCTCCACCCTGTATATAGTAGAGTAACAACAAAAACAATGCAAAAAAAATTTAGATAATTTTATTAGAAACAACTTTTGTATTTAATTTTTTTTTGCAGCCCTCGTAGATTTCGAGATAAGGTATAGGCCCCTCTTAAACGGGCCACCCTGTACAACTCGTGCAATGGAAATATATTTTCAATTTTTGACAAATTTGCACTCATGCGTTTTTGACAGAAATGGGCACTGAAAAAGCATTGGTGCTCCTTTTTAACTAAAAATGCATCCGGGCAAATTTCCCAAAAATTATCGACAATTTCCATTGCACTCGACATTTAGAATTTCATACATCTGTCAAAACTGACATTCCAACAATAAACTGACATGTTTTGATTGTTGATTTACGTTTTATGCGTGTATCAAACGTCAAATTATTGAAGCAATGTCAAAAAAGAGCGAATCTCGCGCAAGTGAGAATTAGGCTTCACGCGATAATTGGCGCGACACTGGTGATTTAACATTTTTTGACAAAAAATTTTAATTTTTGATTCATGAAATTCTCTCATAAAAGCTCTTTTCGGGTTCGAAAAAAGGACGGTTCTAGAACGGTTCAAAACAATCGCACAATTCATCAATCAACTAAATGACAACGGTTCAGCTATCACAAACTTCAATAATAAACTGTGCGATTGTTTTGAACCGTTCTAGAACCGTCCTTTTTTCAAACCCAAAAATAGCTAAAATACAACTCAAGCAATGGAATTTTTAATCTTGGATTAATTTCCAAGCTGGTGTCAAATGATAGTTCATGGAAAACTCAGATAAGAATGTATGATCGGTTTAGCTCTAAAATCAACCGTTGAGGTTTTAAAGCCTGTCAAAGTTGCAAAAAAGTTAATTTTCAACTCTTATTATTTCCGAAACAGTTGAAGATAGGTATAGGATATGATACATAAATAAGTTCAGAATGTAACGTAGAAATAAGAAATGAAATTAAAAAAAATCCTGTACAGTTCACACCCGGTAGAAGTGAAACCTTCATCGAACTGCATGCATTACACACATACTAACATACACAGTGGCGTCCCCCCCCTCCAAAAGACTTGAGAAAGAACGCAAATAAATATAGTTTGAAAAAACTAAAATACACGCTGGGGTGCTTTGTTCCACATTTTTCATACATTGAGCACCCCACGCTTTTTTGACAATAATTCTAATATTTTTTGTTCATTAATATTTTCTGTTTCTATTAAAAATTATTTTTCACTTTTTAGTTCAATTTACTATAAAAGCGTGTTTTTTAGTTTTTTTAAAATACATTTATTTTTCACTTTTTAGTTCGATGTATTATAATAGCGTGTCAGCCCCAGAGATTTCCAGACTTTTCGAGACATTATCCAGACTTATTCAGAGCTTCCCAGAGTTTTCCAGATTCCATCCAGATTTATCCAGACTTGTACAGACTGATCCGGATTCTGGAAAATGATCCCCAGGTCTTTTGGGACCTTTTCCAGAATTTTTCCGACCCCTTCAAGAAATTTCCAGGCCTTTTCCAGACGTTTCCAGAGATTTCCAGACATTATCCAGACTTATCCAGAGTTTTCCAGACTTCATCCAGATTAATCCAGACTTTATCCAAATTTGTTCAGACTGATCCGGATTCTGGAAAATGATCCCCAGGTCTTTTGGGACCTTTTTCAGAATTTTTCCAACCCTTTCCAGAAATTTCCAAGTCTTTTCCAGATGTTTCCAAACTTTTCCAGACAATATCCAGACTTATCCAGAGTTTTACAGACTTAATCCAGATTTATCCAGACCTTATCCAGACTTGTACAGACTGATCCAGATTCTGGAAAATGATCCCCAGGTCTTTTGGGACCTTTGGCAGAATTTTTCTGACCCTTTCCAGAAATTTCCGGGCTCTTTCCAGACGTTTCCAGAGAATTCCAGACATTATCCAGACTTATCCAGGGCTTTCCAGAGTTTTCCAAACTTCATCCAGATTAATCCAGACTTTATTCAGACTTGTTCAGACTGATACGGATTCTGGTAAATGATCCTCAGGTCTTTTGGGACCTTTTTCAGAATTTTTCCAACCCTTTCCAGAAATTTCCAAGTCTTTTCCAGACGTTTCCAGACATTTCCAGACAATATCCAGACTTATCCAGAGTTTTACAGACTTAATCCAGATTTATCCAGACCTTATCCAGACTTGTACAGACTGATCCGGATTCTGGAGAATGATCCCCAGGTCTTTTGGGACCTTTGGCAGAATTTTTCCGACCCTTTCCAGAAATTTCCAGGCTCTTTCCAGACGTTTCCAGAGATTTCCAGACTTTTCCAGACTTCATCCAGATTTATCCAGACATTTTCCAGACTTGTTCCAGCTCACTTGGCTTGTTCCAGGTTCTTGTTGTGTGTTAATATAAGCGTGTTAAAAAAGTGTCATGTCGCTTTTTCGTTTCATCAAAATATTTTTAAAATGTAGATCATGGTCGTTTATCCCGGTTGCCAAATTTTCAAAAAGATCCGCTTTTTAGTTCTCCATAAACGTCTAATACGCCATCCACCGTGGGACACCCTGTATATGACTTTATAGTTGAAAAGAATCGATTTTTCTGATTTCAAATATATTATATTATCTATTCACAATAATCACAATCCTATGTCCAAAGGTAAAGGTAAAATTTATCACCTTTCAATGATATTTGATAGGGAAAGGTAATAAGTTCACCATTACCTTTGGACTATGGATTGTGAATAGGGATTATATGGTTTAACTAGCTATTGAGCCGTTTTGGAAATATCGGGCTCTAACTTCAAGAAAATAATACGTTGAAACACATTCAGCTCTGTTCCAACCGACATGAGAACCGTGTAGAACGGTAATTTCCAGTCGATCAATTCATTTGTCAAATAGAAAGTTCAACTTATTGAAAAATAGGTGGGCAATTGGAAATTACCGTTCTAGAACGGTTCTCATATCGGTTGGAACAGAGCTGATGTGTTTCAATGTGAAGTATGTTTTTTTTTTAAAGATAAAAGTCAAAATGACATTATGTTGGCAATACAACGTGAAACTGTCAATGCTTTCAAATTTTTTATAAAGAAAAGGCTTGTGTTCTCAACATAGTTACTAAATTTTTGACTTGAGGAATTATCTTCAAAAAAAAACCAGACTTTATTATTTTCTTGAAGTTTAGACCCCAATATTTTGAAAACGTCTAACTAAAATTAGTTAAAGTATATATATTTCAAATCAAATCAAATCAAAATGTGCTTTATTGCCGAAAAACATAACTTAATATTCGTTGACAAAGCATGGTAACTAAAATCTAAAAATTATGAAAGTCATACCTAAAGTTTGTTTTTTATTTAAAGATAATTCCCCAAGTCAAAAATTTAGTAACTATGTTGGCAACACAAGCCTTTTCTACATAAAAAATTTGAAAGCATTGACAATTTTTCATTGTATTGCCAACATAATGTCATTTTGACTTTTATCTTAAAAAAAAACAGACTTTATGTACTTAGATCTAAAAAATACCTACAAATGAACTAATGAACACAGAAAATAAATAAAAATAGCAAAAAAAAACGAAAATATGAAAAATGAAACCTAAACTAAGCACCATTGTACAGGGTGCTGCAATTTGGAGTGTTTCAACAGGAAAAACATACTTCCAGGCCAGATAGAGGAAAATTGACTTAGACGTCATGGGATCGATTTCTGAGAAACGTCAATTGTCAAAAACCGTATCACGATATCTTTAATGGTACCATCGATACAGGGCGATTCTCGATTTTCCCCTATTATGAAAAATGACTATAAGTTTTTTATTTATCAATTTTTTTTATTTCTGTTAAAACATTATGGAGACACTTTTTTGAGCACAATCCAGTGGCGGACTCAGTTTTTTTCTATATTGCTCCGATTTCGAGATATCGACCAAATTCCGATATTTTCAAATGAAACACCCCATATATTAATAGCTCATTCGATAGATCTGTTTTTGCTGATTTCAATGATATAAAGTTCACTAAGTTTATCTTTAACAGTTTTCGAGAAAAAAAATTATATCTGTTTTTGTCGTAAGGACCAATGTGTTAGAAAAGGATTTTATATGTGTAAGGAAAATGAGGAAGGTCTCTTTCTAACACATTGTTTCTTATGACGGAAACAGATATTTTTTTTCTCGAAAAAAGTTAAAGATAAATCTATCGAACTTTATATCATTGAAATCAGCAAAAACAGAGCTATCCAATGAGCTATTAATATATAGGGTTTTTCATGTGAAAATATCGGAGTTTGGTCGATATCTCGAAATCGGAACGATATAGAAAAAAACTGAGTCCGCCACTGGATTGTGCTCAAAAAAGTGTCTTCATAATAATTTTACAGAAACAAAAAAAATTGATAAATAAGAAACTTATAGCCATTTTTCTTAATAGGGAAAAATCGAAAATCGCCCTGTATCAATGGTACCATTGAAGATATCGCGATACGGTTTTTGACAAACGATGTTTTTCGAAAATCAATCCCATGACATGTAAGTCAATTTTCCTCTATCTGGTCTGGAAGTGTGTTTTTCTTGTTAAAACACTCCAAATTGCAGCACCCTGTACTATTGTCAAAAATGATTATTCCTCGTCCAACAAAACAAATACCTATAAAAAAATACACTCTAAAAAAAACTTGTGGACAAACAGTAAAGGCAAGTCACAATGCATCCGCGTAAATCTCACCTATGTAGATTGTAGTAGGCCTTACTGATCAGTGAATTTAAAGATTCAAATCAGAAAATTCGACTCTTTCTAACTATGAAGTTATACAGGGTGTCCCAGAATATGTGGGCAATCTCTCGGATTTAGATAGAACTCGAAAAAATAACATGACAACTTCCTATAAAAAAAAAATTCCTACGGCCCCCCCTACGAAGTTACGTGCCCCTAAAGGACGCCTCTGATAATCGGTTGTTTGTTGATAACTTTCAAAATACTTCGTGTATTTTTTTTTCTTTTAATATGATGGATACTAGGTTAGACTCCCTAAAATGGACCCTCTCAAACAAACTTGACCAATCTGGTTTGCCAGTGACGGACTAGCTTTAACGCAATAATAAAACTGAGGAAATATTAGTAGAAAGGATTAATTTTCACTTTCGCGAAATAAGGCCTAATATTGAAGCATTGTCGAAAGTCGAACAATATTTTATTAAAATAGGTATGGAATGCATAAGATCAGAAGGATCTCATGTTGAGTCGACATAAAAAATTATTTAATAAAAAACCATTAATACACAAAAACAGAGTTTTCTCGAAACCAGCTCATTTTTTTGACATCGAATAAGAGTACCTTTTTTCTAGTTCAAGGTTGAAACAATCTAAAAATATTATTGCTATGCCTATATCATACAGGGTGTAAAAAAAATTAGCATTATTGTGTTAAAGCTAGTCCGTCCCTGGCAAACTAGATTGGCCAAGTGTGTTTGAAAGGGTCCATTTTAAGGAATCTTATCTAATATCCATCATATTAAAAGAAAAAAAAAATTAAACGAAGTATTTTGATAGTTATCAACAAAAAAACGATTTTCAGAGGCGTCCTTTAGGGGCACGTAACTTCGTAGGGGGGGCAGTAGGAATTTTTTTTTATAGGAAGTTGTCATGTTATTTTTTTGTGTTCTATCTGAATCCGAGAGATTGCCCACATATTCTGGGACACCCTGTATATAGGGGGTTGTAAAAAAAAAACTGATCATCTGTCAAAATTTGACATTTCTAAAAAAAAAACAAAAAAGTTTTTGACTTGGGATTCAAAAATTTCAGGTAAAACCCCAAAACTTTAGAATTAACAATTTTTGATATCTCTTCACATAACCCCTGTAGTGGGGGGTCAATATATGGAAAAACACCCTGTACAGGGTGCTGCAATTTGGAGTGTTTTAACAAGAAAAACATACTTCCAGACCAGATAGAGGAAAATTGACAGGGCGATTTTCGATTTCCCCTATTATAAAAAATAGCGATGAGTTTTTTATTTATCAATTTTTTTAGTACTGTAAAAACATTATGGAGACACTTTTTTGAGCACAATCCAGTGGCGGACTCAGTTTTTTTCTATATCGCTCCAATTTCGAGATATCGACCAAAGTCCGATATTTTCAAATGAAATACCCTATATGTACCAGGTGTCCCACTAAGGTCGGCCAGGTACGATATTATGGAAACCATAGACCTTACGGCTTCGGAATATTTATGGTCCAATTCTGGCTTGGTTTAAAAGTTATTTATCAAACCGTAAAATCTGTTTTTTTTTAAAGATAATTCCCCAAGTCAAAAATTTAGTAACTATGTTGGCAACACAAGCCTTTTCTACATAAAAAAATTCTAAAGCATTGACAATTTTACATTGTATTACATTGTATTGCCAACATAATGTCAGTTTGACTTTTATCTTTAAAAAAAAAAAACAGACATTACGTAGGCAGTTAAGATAAAGAATGTGATATCCAATATTAATGTGTTATCTGTAACGTGACCATTCGTACTGATTTTACCAGTACAGTAGGTACTGGTTTTCAGAACATAAGTCCTGGTTAGTCATAGCACAAGACTAGTACACGAAAAGTACTGGTTTTTGATTAGATCTTAAAGGATAACGCACACCTAATATGGGATTTTTGGGCTCTATGGATTTTGCCCATTTTTTGATATTTTGTAGAGGATTTAATTCTTAACAACCTTTAAATGGGACAAAATTTTTTAGGTATTACGGTCTTTGAGATATGAGTGTTGAAAGATGAACTTTTTTGCGACTTTTTGTGTGGAGAGTATACGAAATACTGGTGCATTACTGGTGTTTGTCAGTCAAAATATTGACAGTTTCACATATTTTACGTTACAACAAATTAATGTCAACATAGGCTAAGGCCGGTGCCGCACTGGAACCAATGTTGGCGCCAGTGTGGTCCCGGCCTTAATCTATGTTGAGATTTGTTAGTGACGTAAAATATGTGAAACTGTCAATATTTTGACTGACAAAACACCAGTATTTCGTATTCTTTGACTTGGCTTGGCCTCCATCTCGAAACTTTTCTCCCAGTTTTTCAGTTGAAACTGGTTCAGAACAGGGGTGCGATTTTCGAAACCATTCGAGTACATTTCGTACACGAAATTTGACTACTCCCTATTTAATTTACATTGATGTCAGTCAACTTTCGTGTACGAAATGTACTCGAATGGTTTCGAAAATCCCACCCCAGGGGTGCGATTTTCGAAACCATTCAGTACATTTCGTACACGAAATTTGACTGACAGCAATGTAAATTAAATGGGGAGCAGTCAAATTTCGTGTACGAAATGTACTCGAATGCTTTCGAAAATCGCACCCCAGAAATTGAGGTTGCAATTATTATAGGTTTTAACTTTGTTTAATTATTGTTTTCCTAATTTTAAAATTGAAAAATTCAAATAAAACAAGATATTTCACCATCAGCTGTAATGGCTGAAGAATTATTTTCCTATCAAGAAGAATGTACTGCAATCCTTACATTACATCAAAATTCAAAATCACTTTGGTAAAGGCATCTTGGCAAATACCAAACAGGAAAAACGATTTCTGGAAGAGAAATGACAGCGGGAATGAAAGACGTAGTAATAATTGCTACAAAAAAAAAAATAAAATAATCATTTGTTCTCTTCGTAAAATCTTTTGGACTGGAAGAATGGTAGAAACCACTCTGATCTTGACAATACCACTATTTTCGAGAAACTTAATGGATTGTACTGTTTGCAGCCCAATTTCTAGATTATGCTGTAAAGCTTATGAATATTTACCAATAGATCATCTTAACTTATTAACCTTCTAGTTTCAAAGCTTAAGGAAAATATGCAATGCTACTGTGTAATTCTATACCTGTATCCTGTATTGTTAATATTTTTATCATTATTTATTTATTTATTAATTTATTTGCTGAAAGTTGGTCTATTGAGAGAGAAGAAAAAAAAATACAAAATTTACATGTTTGTGGAAAAAGCAATGACCTGGAAAAAGCTACAGCTCATAAAACAGTTTACATAAGAAGCTTAAGAAAACTGCTATAACCATGGATTACCACTGCTCTTATCTTAGCAATTGAAAAGTGTGATAAAATGCTACTTTCAACATAGCAACGGTTTACAAAGTAGCTCGAAGTCGGGACTGTCCCGCCTAAAGCTACATTCTCAATCAATCTGGTAGCGAAGTGGCACTTCGGCACGCGTGCTGGAAAATTGATACCCATTCTCAATACTGTCAATTTATGTAATGGTAATTTAATGTACTGACACAAGTTGGCACGCATCGAAAAAGCTTGCAGCTTGCAAGCATGCAATTCGGAGTCCGCGTGCATGCTAGCACGAAATTGAATTGAGGATGCCAACGTTAAAAAACATTGTCCTAGCATGCGTGCTTCGCTACCAGATTGATTGAGGATGAGCCTTAAATCGGGATGGATGGTTACTTTATCAATAATATAAAATTATGAACACCCATCTACTTTCTGAATTGAACTAAACAACAAAACTGCAACCGTTTCTCTTATGTTAAAGGACAGAAAATAAAAACTCGACAGCAACTAATTTTTGTCTGTTTAGTGTAAACAGTTTTATCGTCAAAAACAGTTGAGTTTTTGTTTTTCAAAACAGTAACTCATCTAGTCGGTTTGGTGTAAAACCGCCATTAGAGTGTGTATTCTCCGTGCAAGAAATTGACGTATCAGCAAGCAATCGACGTTCGTTTTTGTTGGTAATTTTTTGTTTCATCTGATTCGTGATTGATAAATAAGGATGGAGTTATTCTAAATGGGTATTAAAAAAACACCACACAAAAACAATCAGCACTTTGACACTAGTCAATTGTGAATTTTAATTAGTTGGAGTTTGTAGATTAGATAAATATCTTGTCCAAGAAAATTCAAATTATCCACGATGTCCGACAACGAACTGCAAATAAGAAAACTGAAACTTGCAATGGCACCTTACCGAGAACTCGTTTTGATTTTGAACCGTGTTTTTTTGTGGGACAAGCAGTGGCATTCAACAGCTATTTTGGCAGGCAGCAGCACAGTATTTACCATAATCTGGCTTTGCAACCCAAACGTAATGTCCATTATAGCCTTTATGTGTATCATCGCGACTCTGCTAGACTTCTTCCTTAATCCACTGCTGTCTTTCCTATTCAAGCCTCAAGTGTGGACTGCCGATAAACAAGACGAATTCGACGACGTTTGCACCACCGTGATTTTGTACAAAGTCAATACCGAACTGTTTATGACTTCTTATTATAGAATGAGAGTTACCAATCCACGAATGTACTTCACCATCACAGTACTCATTCTCTGCATCTTGGCTTGGCTTGGCGGAAGCGTGGATAACATGTTTCTTACCTACATGGTCACCACATTTTTCCTAATGATGCCGGGCATGCAGCGTCATGGATTGCTTGCTCCCATCTCCAAACCGTTCTCCCAGATTTCCAATATGTTGATTGAAAATGCGAAATTTAGGGTGGAACAAAAGGAAGATTGAAGATTCAATAATTATTTTAGTTAGTGATTTGTGTTTAGTAGTTACCATGTATCTGTACTTTGAATTTGAGTTTTGTTGTTTATTCTAATGGCCAATGTCCTTATTAATAATTTTAGGAAGTGATATATATTCCAGGTATTCTGTCGATCTGAACAAACTGATTGTAATCACATACACACAAGGTTTGTTTATGAGGCGCGTTCAGCGTTCAGATCGAAAGAATACCTCTATTATGTATATTGATTTGTCTTTGACTCAAATCGGTAATTTGGTTTAATATGGAATTGCTTGAAAATAAATAGTTTTCTTTGACTTGGCTTGGCTTCCATCTCGAAACTTTTCTCCCAACTTTTCAAGTTTTCAGTTAAAACTGGTTCGGAACAGAAATTGAGGTTGCAATTATTAGAGGTTTTAACCTTATTTAATTATTGTTTTCCGAATTTTAAAGTCCACGAACTGAAATAAAACAAGATATTTCACAATCAGCTGTTATGGCTGGAGAATAATTATTTTCCTATCAAGAAGAATATACTGCAAACCTTGCATTACATCAAAATCACTTTAGTTAAGGCATCTTCGCAAATACCAAACAGGATCACAACATGATACCTAAATAATTCAACAATGGAGAATGGATTAAAACGTGAATACTATAATCATCAGTTTTCCAAGCGATTCAAGTTAGAAGAAAATTAGAAATGGTGGCAGAAACGAAAGGCGTGGGAATAATTGCTACAAAATAAAAAATGATTTGTTCGTAAAATCTTTTTTACTGAAAGAATAGTAGAAACTACTCTGATCTTGGTAATACAACGATTATCGAAAAACTTAATGGAATGTACTGTTTGCAGGCCAATTTCTAGATTTTGCTGCATAAAGCTAATGAATAATTACCAATAGATCATCCTAACTTGTCACCTTCTAGTTTCAAAGCTCAAGGAAAATATGCAATGCTACTGTGTAATTCTATACCTGCTGTATTGTTAATATTTTTATCAGCATAAGCATTTACTCATTTATTAATTTATTTGCTGAAAGTTGGTCTAGGGAGAAAGAAAAAAAAAACAAAATTAGCATGTTTGTGGAAAAATCTATAAGCTCATAAAACAGTTTACATAGGAAGCTTAAGCGTAAACTTTGCTGAAACCATGGATTACCACTGGTCTTATCTTAGCAATTAAAGAGCGAGATAAAATGCTACTTTCAAAATAACAACGGTGTAGAAAATAGAAATAATTCCACGAATTGAAGAAATAATTCAAATAAAACCATTCAAAAACAAAAATTTAACTACATTTTATGAAAGTAAAATAAATACACATCAACATGATTTTAAAAGAATTTACCGAATAATCTCATATGCGTTTAATGAAAATAATATAAGGAATATTCTGATAACTTAGAAATTAGAGATGATAATACAACAAACTATTTACAAACAAAAAACAATTAGCTAAATATTGGATTATTTTTTTTATTGACGTAGGTAAAACAATGGCCAGTGAACTAAAGCCTCCCAACCCAACGTTACTTGTTAAATAGAGTATGGATGGATCATTAAAAACTATTTTTTTGAACCCTGTTGAAAATAATGGGATTATTAAACACATAAGATTTACTCAAAAACTACTGTTCGCCTGGTTTCGATGGAATTCAAACTAAAATCATGAAAAAATTATACAGACAGGACCTGGCTACTAGACACATAGGCTTCAATGGGACCAGTTGACTGATACCCATATTACCCATGTCACTGCATGTCGACTGTCGAGCTGCATGTTATGAAAGTTCGCTAAGTCAAAGTCAAAGTCAAAAATAGCTGTATTGTCTTAAAACAAAATGTTGCTGACAAAGCCATACTAAAATAAAGTCTAAAACTAACACTTAAATTAAAAATTAAAACATTACTCAGTTAAAACAGAGAATAAAAGAACATAAAATAGAAAAAAACAAGTCTTTACCAATGCATGAAACACAGACAAAAGTATAAAATCTTGTACAATACGCATCACAACAATATAGAAAAAAAATGACATTCGCTTTTCTTACATATAAAAGTTAACTCATTACAAAAGAAGCGATACCAAACATATATTGTCACTCGCTGTCAAAAACAAAGGTCCAACATTCCTCAACCAGTTACTATCCTTTCATTAAAGTATTCTTCGAGGCTATAGTATGCCTTATCAACCAAAAAAGCCTTAACCTGCTTCCTAAAACTTTTGTAGCATCCAAGCTTTCTTATTTCTATTGGAAGGTGATTGAATAGTTTTTTACCTTCATATATAAATGATTTTTTTACCAGTTGGGAATGAGGTATGGGCAAGCCGAGAAGAAACGACTGACGAGTATTATAGTGTTTGATCGCCTCCCTCTCAGCCCCGTACTTCCTAAACATCGTGCACACCGTTTCCATTATAAACATTGAATAAAGCGTAAGGATAGCATGACTGAGGGGGACAGGAATCACGAGTCCTTACTCTGAATGTACAACGGACTGCCCTCTTCTGAAGCAGAAATACTGAATCAAAAAGTGAACGGGTGCAGCAACCCCAAAAGCTTATAGGCCATATCGTAGGTGAGACTCTACCAAAGCGTAGTATGCATCAGTGGCGGCTGGTGAGAGGAAAAGTTGGCGGTGCACACACTGACCCAAACTAACCCAAATTTTGATCTAAAAGTTGTAAAAAACACGCCTCAGAAAGTTTTTTCACTTATTCTCAATTCAAACGTGGGCATTTACCATTTCTACAAAATAATAAATGAAGCACGGGCGGAGTACGAGAAATTTATTAAAACAGTTTTATATAAAATAAAACATAAGGCACCATACAAATCAAATAGGAATCAGATTTATAAAAAATATCTACTGCACTGTCTTTCCAGACGGAACTGATTTCTTTGCGGCAGGCGCTTCAAAGAAATATGCCGCCCTATGGCGCCAGGGACACCGCTAAAAAATCTTACCAATAAGATATTCCTGGAGTCAACGTTGACTGTCTATCGATAGTCAAATCAAATGAGACAGTAAAAAAAATTAAATTCCTTCCAGTAAATTGATCCAGATTTATCCAGACCTTATCCAGACTTGTACAGACTGATCCGGATTCTGGAAAATGATCCTCAGGTCTTTTGGGACCGTTTCCAGAATTTTTTCCGACCCTCTCAAGAAATTTCCAGGCCTTTTCCAGACATTTTCAGAGATTTCCAGACATTATCCAGACTTATCCAGAGCTTTCCAGACTTCATCCAGATTAATTCAGACTTTATCCAGACTTGTTCAAACTGATCCGGATTCTGGAAAATGATCCCCAGGTCTTTTGGGACCTTTTTCAGAATTTTTCCAACCCTTTCCAGAAATTTCCAAGTCTTTTCCAGGCGTTTCCAGAGATTTCCAGACTTTTCCAGACAATATCCAGACTTATCCAGAGTTCTACAGACTTTATCCAGATTTATCCAGACTTGTACAGACTGATCCGGATTCTGGAAAACGATCTCCAGGTCTTTTGGGACCTTTGGCAGAATTTTGTCGACCCTCTCCAGAAATTTCCAGGCTCTTTCCAGACGTTTCCAGAGATTTCCAGACTTCCAGACTTCATCCAGATTTATCCAAACATTTTGTAACGGTCCAAAATTACACAACTAATTCTTACCTACTTTCAATTTTATATTCAAGATTTCCTTAAATTTGTCAACATTTTCTCTCTATAAAATTTCATCAATAATCTCAACGGTTGTAGATCCTTTAAATTTCCTAATTTTCAATTGGCAAATTCTATTTTCATTTGTTACTAGTTCCTGTTAATCCATGATTTAATTCAATTTCAAAATCAAAACAAAGCAATATTTTGATTCCAATTTTAAATTCGAACATCTGTTTTCATAACAAAAATAATAGACTGATCTCTTATTACCTGGACTATGCGCGTCGCTTGTAGGTTGCAGGTGAGCGTCCAATGAGAAGCAAGTTTGTGACAGGCTTTCGTCATATTCTTATTCAGGGACCAGTTCAGAATGAATCGTTCCTTCTTTCTTTGTAACGTGTAATTTGACAAAGAGCAAACTAATACTTTACATATTACTTGAACTCACCGCAGTTTCGTTTAAGGTTATGTTAGATTAAACTTGATATTTTCCTTTGAAATTTCATTGAGCGATGTTGCCGGATGAAACATTTATCAAAATAAAAGTGCAAACGATGTTCATCCACTTCAAATCTCTTTTTTTGTCTTATTTAAGGCGTCGTAAAACACTTAACACTATATTACTTCTTTAATGTCATAATGTTCGATTTGTATTGTCTACATTTGTTCTTCAACAATACAATATGGCTACACTGCAGCCTACGAGTTGCGCGCGCATGTCATCTTTTATTGCTTTCTAACTTGTATTTATTACAATTAAGCTCTCTTTTTCTAATTATGCGAAATAGGTCTATTAATTCATGTGTCAAAAATATTTCGTGGGGTTGTGTTCCGAAATCATATTGACCCGTTTTCAAGTGTATGTACAGAACTACTCCGTTCGTACTTACTCTGTTCGGTTATTGAGCGCTATTGATCTCGGAGCAAGTTCTAGTGAACCCCGGGTCGATCATTGGTTCGATGGTCTTTAAGATATTTTATGCATTATCCTTGCTTTCGGTTTTTTTTGACTTTTTGATTGTCAATAATTTCTGTCAACCTACTGGTAGTTCTGGTTACATAAGTGTAAGAACTACCATCACCTGGAACATTTTGGTATCGTTATTGTACTAGTTTTAGTTAACCTATTTATTATTATTGTTTATTTACATTCTGTCCCTATTTGTACACCACAGTGATCACTTTCATAATTTCAGGGAATAATTCATTGCTTGCCCCCAGTGTGGCAAATGAATTATTAAATAGGTCTATGCACTCAGAACAGCTAAAAGAAAAGTGAATTAATGACGATACCAAAATGTTCTGTCAACCGGCGGTCGATTAGTAATGTTTTTAGTATCGTCGATTCTTCTTTAAGCCCTCTAATTTTGCAAACGGATCACTTACTATATTTTGTATTCTTCAAGTTTTGATTGTTTTATGGGATAATTATTTGTTGTTAATATCATTATTTATTAGCCGTTGTTATTTTTCTCGGTTTATATTGTTGTGTGCAATTTTTGGTAAGTAAGAGTTCTATCGATTAATTTTTGACGTTTGTCGTTATTCTGCATCATCTCTGAATCTATCTTTAGGCTAGCTCGTTGATCCAATATGGAGCACTTTTCTTTTCACGTTGACATTTAATAATTCATTTGCCACACTGGGGGCAAGCAATGAATTATTCCCTGAAATACCGAAAGTGATCTCTGTGGTGTACAAATAGGGACAGAATGTAAATAAACAATAATAATAAATAGGTTAACTAAAACTAGTACGATACCAAAATGTTCCAGGTGATGGTAGTTCTTACACTTATGTAACCAGAACTACCAGTAGGTTGACAGAAATTATTGACAATCAAAAAGTCAAAAAAACCGAAAGCAAGGATAATGCATAAAATATCTTAAAGACCATCGAACCAATGATCGACCCGGGGTTCACTAGAACTTGCCCCGAGATCAATAGCGCTCAATAACCGAACAGAGTAAGTACGAACGGAGTAGTTCTGTACATACACTTGAAAACGGGTCAATATGATTTCGGAACACAACCCCACGAAATATTTTTGACACATGAATTAATTATTTTTTCTCCAAGCGTCAAAAAAACGTCACTTTGTTAACGCCTGTCAAGGTGTCAGAAACTTAATTTCTATGCTGCTAGGCAAATCCAGCGGGGTAGCACCTGTCGAAGTGGTAGAGATTTAATTTCTATGCTGCTAGGCAACCGCACCGGCAGTAGAAGTACTTTTAGTGCCGCTGGAGCGGCAGCAAAAGTACTTTTAGTGCCGCTCGTACTTTTACTGTCGCTTAACCATCCAGTTACCCCCGAGCTTACTCCATTCGCTTGGAGAAAAAATAGCGTGTTGCATACGGAGTAGAAGCACTTTTTTGTGCTTCAGCAGTATTGCAAGCCTCACTACGTTCGGCTCGCAAACCTACTGCTTCAGCACAAAAAAGTAAAGCTTCTACTCCTAATACAACAATATACTATTTGTTATGAAAACAGATGTTCGAATTTAAAATTGGAATCAAAATATTGCTTTGTTTTGATTTTGAAATTGAATTAAATCATGGATTAACAGGAACTAGTAACAAATGAAAATAGAATTTGCCCATTGAAAATTAGGAAATTTAAAGGATATACAACCGTTGAGATTATTGATGAAATTTTATACAGAGAAAATGTTGACAAATTTAAGGAAATCTTGAATATAAAATTGAAAGTAGGTAAGAATTAGTTGTGTAATTTTGGACCGTTACAATTTTCCAGACTTGTTCCAGCTCACTTGGCTTGTTCCAGGTTCTTGTTGTGTGTTGTGTGTTAATATAAGCGTGGTAAAAAAGTGTCGCTTTTTCGTTTCATCGAGTCTCAAATCACTCCCAACGATTCTAAAGAAGTTTTCACTTCAAAAATATCTACTGGGCTGTCTTTCCAGACCAAACTGACTTCTGTGCGATGCGGCAAGCGGCAAGCGCTTTAAAGAAATATGCCGACAAAGATGCCGCGACGCCGCTAAAAAATACGAACAATGTCCGCGAACCGACTCTCAAATTAAATTGCCGCAAAAACTAATCCGGGCCGTTCGATCAGGTGGCCCCGTTATACGTATAAAAACAGCTGGTTACTGGGAGCGCGGCGTGACCTTCTCCAACGTAATTGCCGTGTTGCAGCGGGGCCGTTGTGAGATGGGCTCGGAGGGATGGATAGTCCAGCGAGTTTAGTTCAGTCAGTCGCTTAAATTATTGTCTAGGAAATTTAGGAATAATAACGACAGAAAATTTTCCGTCGGGATCAAATTATAAAATGATAAGTAATTTGATCTGACGATTGTAATAACTATTGAACTAAAATTAAAAAAATATTTTAAAAGCACCGACATATTTTGCGCCAGTGCCACGGTCCCTTGGCCCCTTAGGGCCAGCCGCTACTGGTATGCATTCTTAGCAACCGAGACATCCAAACTCCTCGATATCATTTTTAAGACATAACATCCCGAAGAAACCCTTTTACGAAGATTAGAAATGTGATCGTCAAACTTGAGAGACTTATCAATTGTGAGGCCCAGGAATTTGTTGTGGTTTTGTGGAGTTACAGGATTATCCTCCAGGTAAACATTCTCCAGTTCGCATTTGAAGTTTAAAACATTGGTTTTCGAAACATTGAACGATAATAAATTGGAGTCGCACCAGTCCTTCACCATGCTCAAACCTGCATTAATGTCATTATTCAGTTTATCCACATCTGAGCCGTGCCACAAGATTGTCGTATCGTCCGCAAAAATAGTAAACTTTCCCGAAATTGGGAGTTGGGGCAAATCGTTAACCTGTGGGATTCCAACGTTGATGTTCATGCGTTCTGACTCACCATCCTGAAATCTTACGGTCTGCGATCTACCCGACAAGTAGGAGCGAAACCACCTCAAAGCAGCACCCCGAAAACCATACCGCTCAAGCTTCCACAGTAGTATCTCGTGATTCACACAGTCAAACGCCTTGGAGAGATCACAAAAGACTACCGAGGCTACCTCTCCACCGTTCAACTGCTTATAGAGTAGCTCAAGGAAACTGAAAATGGCATCGTCAGTGCCAATCCCCTCTCAAAAACCGAACTTGTTGGGCGCTTAGGAGTCCAAGTCCACTGAGAAAGGCCAACATCCTTCTCTTCACAAGCTTTTCCACTATTTTAGCCATGATAGGTAGCAGCGTTATTGGACGGAAGTGACGGCGTGTCGTGGTCTCCACCCTTATGCAAGGGAATAACCACAGCTTGTTTGAGACACACAGGGAAGTCGCCCGACAGAAACGAACTATCTATAGCTCTCATGAAAGCTCGGCTTCATCAGGCAAACAAGACACAACCCTCAAAGAAAGATTATCCCAACCCGATGTATTCTTATTTTTAATCTCGCAAATAATTTCCTTAATCTCTTGTACTGATGTTGGGGATAGAAGGAATGTTTCAGCTAACACAATGTGCTCTAGGTAGGCCCTGGGGTCAAGCGGCTAGATTGAATGCAATGTTACAGTAAAAGTGGTTAAAATCATTAGCCTTTAACTTGATCATAACTACCTTTTTATTATTATTCTTTCCCAATAAGTCACTAACAATCCTCCACGATTCTTTGGATATGTTGGAGGAATTTTTGATTCTATCACGGTAATATAGTCCAACAAATACCATTTTAAACTCACGTGATTTTTCTCTATCCTTGTTGAATACATCACAAACAGCGGTGATAGTAAAATTGACAAAAAAATTGCTGTCTAATTATTGTTCATAATATTCTTACCTGAAATAGAATCCGTCACTGTCATCAATTAGTTTGTCAAAGTTATTTTCGAAAATAATACAACGAGCAAACACAGCTAATAATTTTGACTATATTAACCTTTTTCCAACTGGAAAAGAAGCAAATAGAAAACGGGTACCCAATTCAAGTTCAGAATGTATTACAAGGGGCAGCAGAAGCGACAAAAGTGAGTCTCGCAACAATTGCAAGTATTAAAATTCTCATCTGATTGGTCAATACTACTTCAGAAACGCGTTTGTAAAATGCTAGTGGGAACATATATTAAAATTCAATAGTAATTACCCACCAGTAGCTTTTTGTAGGTGATAACAACGGCATAATCAATGGACATACGTTTTTTGCCACCAGTATCACGTGACTTTAAAATGGTATTTGTCGGACTATACATGTCTTTAGCCTGTCTTATGGAATTGACGTTTTCAATTAAAAGAGATGGACGATAAGTATGAAAACATTCATTTTCCCGCCAAAATTTGCTTGCTTGTCAATGTCAATGTGTATTGGGTGTTTAACAATCCCCTCATTTTTATTTGAATCGGTGACTTCACCAATGAGTTAGCTATCTTTGTTAAGTGAATGGAAAATAACAATGACCGACATAGAATGATGGATCCATCGGTAAAATTTGATAATAAAAACACAGGGTTTGAAATTGGGAAGAAAATGTAGGAAAAGTCACTGCTTCATTCGCAGAACTTCGCTATGGAGCCGGTGGTGGATTATTTTGGAAGCAAACAGCGTCTACAAACTAAACTTGAACGTGGATTACTTTGTATACTTGATGGGCCGTGGATTTGCCTCTCTTTTGCGAGTATCCTTTCTGCATTCTGATTTTGTGTATCCAAGTTTTGACAAATGTAGGATTTGATGAAAACTTATGGAAAAACACGTCCGCCGGTGAATAGGAATAAATAGGAATTAGTTTTATGGATAGGCACACTACACACAATCACCATTGTTAAGAAAAAACCTTGAAAAACCCGAGGAAATAATAGTTTCTTTCAAAAGTCTTGTCTACAAACCACTGTCAACGGCTGTCAACCATTGTTTTCATACTCTTTTGGCGTCTGACAGTTTGATGCCAGAGAGAGAGGCTTTTAAATTGAAAAGGTCAATTCTATAAAAGTACTGAGTGAAATCTTGGTTGTTCATGGAATATTTTCTTATGTAGTGGAGAGAACGCATATTTTTCCCAGAGATACGCAATCCTTGGGTATACCAAGGTTTACGTTTTCTTTTTTTAAAATTAACAATTGGAAAGGATGTATTAAAATTGTTATGAACAATAGCGTGGAGCGTTTCCAATGAGTCGTCTGTGGCAAGAACACCATTCCAGTCAGTCCGTGCACACAACAGTTTGAACCTTTCAAAGTTCCTTGCTGTATACAGTCTACCCCGTCCTATCTTATGCTCAGTGTGTACTCCAAATGGGATACAACAGTGTACAGCCTCATGGTCAGACAATCCAGCATTAGTAGTATTACACTTCACCAAGTCTGCATCAATGTTGGAGCATATACAGGGTGTTCCGAAACTATTGTGCCAAAAATCAAGGGATGATAGATCGCGCCAAAATAAACGTTTTTTACTTATAAACACATAGGCGCATGCGCTTTGGTTATGTGATAATAAAACATTACAGGTCGCGCTGTGGTAGCCACCTTACACATGAAGAAATGTGTTTGAAGCAGAAACTGTGTTATTAAATAATGCAAAATACAAGGAATGCTTGCAGTATTTACTAAAAACAATGATTCACAGCAAAATATGCTCAAAAAGCTACGACCACCCACTTCCATACGTGCGTGACAGCGCCATAGCATAGCCTCCTCCTGAACACGTTGAAAAATTCATGGTGTTTCGAGAATTTCAGCAGCTGCTGCAACAATCCTTCCTAATACTAACTTTCTCTAGTTGTTTCAACCCGAGTGTCGTAAACAAGAGCTTTCATATGACACATTGATCCTTACGACAAAAACAGATATAATTTTTTTTCTCGAAAACTGTTAGAGATACACCTATCTAACTTTACTTTATATCATTGAAATCAGCAAAAACAAAGCTATCCAATGAGCTTTTAATATATAGGGTATTTCATTTGAAAATAGCGGACTTTGGTCGATATCTCGAAATCGGAGCGATATAGAAAAAAACTGAGTCCGCCACTGGATTGTGCTAAAAAAAAGTATCTCCATAATGTTTTTACAGAAATAAAAAAAATTGATAAATGAAGAACTTATAGCTATTTTTCATAATAGGGGAAAATCGAAAATCGCCCTGTATCGATGGTACCATTGAAGATATCGTGATACGGTTTTTGGCAATCGACGTTTCTCGAAAATTAATCCCATGACACCTAAGTCAATTTTCCTCTATCTGGTCTGGAAGTATGTTTTTCTTGTTAAAACACTCCAAATTGCAGCACCCTGTAAAAAAATTGTTTTACTATGTACCAATAAAATATATGTAAAAAAATAAATTTAGACAGATACTTTATATACTAGTAGTATGTAAATCGTGAAGTGAAGTAAAAATGTACTACTTTACTTCACGCACTAGTGTGTAAAGTGAATTACTTTACTTTTTGAATAGTGCGTAAACTGAGCGAGTATGAGTGTTTTCAGTTTTCACGATTTCCAAGTTTTCCGTACATTGTTCCGAATTCCGGCCGGACTTCCCCGTACACCCTAAAAACCCAAACATGTCCGGGTACATCCGGACGTATGGAAACCCTAGAAGGGCATATTGTCTGTCTCGAGATATAGTTTATCTCGACGCTACCCGTCTCGATAAACTATAAAATCTCTCGACAGTAATAGCTAATTTCCCGTCTCGGATTGTAATATACTATTACCAAGCAAATACACGCTAGTTTACAAAATTTCATAGTTTTACAATTTTACAAAGCAAAGTACATCACTGATAAGAATGTTAGCCAATCAATATAAACAAGAAATCCAAACAAAAAAATCATTGCAAAATACAAAGGACACAAATGTACAATCATTAAAATGGACAAAGACAAGAGTCAAAATGGATAAAAACCTGATGAAATATCTCGTAAAATGTATAAAGCCTATGCAGATACAATTTTAAATTTTTCTTCAAACCATTCAGAACCTTTTTCTTTTCTTCTCTTATAATCCTCACTACCGCATTCCTATTTTGTTTATCCCTATCCCTATTACTTTCTTCAGTTTTCTGATCTTTAAAATGCTTGTAACTTTCATCTCTTATCCTCACAGCATTCTTCACCCTTTCTTTCCACCACGGTTTATAACGGGATTGAATTTTAATTGACTTCAAAGGGGCAACTGCGTCTAGTAGTTCTAGCAGCTTTTTTCCACCTAGCAAAGCCCTTCAACACTGTCCCTTATGACTCTTTTTCACGTTTTAAACATTTATGTTGCCAGGACTGTTGTGTCGGAAGTCTTCAAGAGCTCTAACTGGTCAAATGAACATGACCAAAATCAATAATCAGGGGTAATTGGCATACCATTTATTTGTTGTTCTAACCGAGAAATTGAAGTTTATGGATTTTCTTGCATAATGTTCCTCGCCTGTTCAATGACTCCTGGGGTTCGCTTTGATGGCCTTCCGCTTCCTCCCTTCCTTTTTACACTCTTGGGCCGAAACAATCCAACGGAGTGAGTTACTTCGTGATAAAACTGTTGGAAAGTTACTCCATAGCGATTGGGAAAAAGTTCCAAAAATCTAGTGTAAGCAGGCTACAGAAGAATACATATTGTCTGGCTAGCCAAACGGCGAACTCCAAAAGAATTTGCTGCTTTGCCAAACTTGACAGAAACAATAATAAACAAGTTGGTGACATATTTTTTTTTGCTATATGGGCATGTATAATATTTTGAAATAGAAAAAAATCCGGCAACATTACGAAACGATGGATGTGGAGAGGCGTGATTATTCAGAGGCATGATTCTATTGGTTAGAGCCTGAACGACAGCACGCAGTGGCGTGGTTATCGGCGAAACTAGAGTTTTTTTTTCTAATAATTTTATTGGTTTATTTCCTTAGTGTTTTCGGTGCCACTGAACTCAAAGACATGGCTGTCATCAGGCGGTGTCAGTTGAGGTGTCAGTGAATATTTTTAGGTCACGCCCCACTTTTCTTCCCCCTTTCGTCTCTACCAAGTTACCACTTGCCAGACTATACATATCGAGTCTTCAAAAAAAAAAACCAATCTAAGATTGCTATGGTTTTTTAAACGTATGTCTTAGCAATATTTTTATTTAATTTTGTCAATGAACTTTAATGTCAAAATGTCATGTCAAAAATCCTGTCCAATAAATAAACAGTAATGCGACGTACGTTTTCGTAATGAACGCAATCTTCGATTGGTTTTTTTTTTTGAAGACCCGATATAACTATTGTTCATTTACTTTCTCAAGTAGATTTCCTCTATTTTGCTTTTTTCTTTTATTGAAAACGGCCTTTTTGGTTTCGCAAGCAAAAATGAAATGCCAAAAAATATTCAATTTGTACAAAGTGATGTATTGTCCGTTGTTTTTAATCTGACACTTTCCATATGAGAAGCGAGGGGGTGAAGTATATGGCAAAAACAGGTGTGACGTCAGGTAACCATTGGCGTTTTAACGTAGGGAGCTACCACCTCATATTCCTTTGGAATATCAGATTAAAATCGACAGACTTTATCTAACAGTAAAAAACGTGGCATCCATGCTAAAAGTTGATTAAATGGAATGAAACTTTCGCATTTTTGATGTGGCAACAATCGCATGAATATGGTCTCTAGCCAATGAGAGTGCGTTTTCAGTCACGTGTTTTTTTGTTTAAATTTGCTATTTTTATTCAATAATTTGCCATATTTCCGGCACCTGAAAGTTGCCTATTGTCACTTATTGAATTGCGAGGGGTCTTTTAGAGATGTTTAATTTTAGTACCAAGAAAAAGTGTCATGCGTGCGTGGACGACTTCTCCCTTTTTTGTCCTTTTTACCAGTAACATTACCAGGTGTCCCTGTGTCCCTAGTTGCACATGCATTAGCGACACCGGTGAACATCGGTCACAGAAAACGGATGCCAGAAACATCTAACACCTTCGTATTCACAGTTTCCTGTTAGTTATATGTTATATAAGAAATTGTACAATTATTTCTAGAGAGAAATACATTGACAAATATTCGCGACCTCCATGGATTAAGGGGGAACTATTTGAATGCTTACCGTTTGTCTTTTGGTAGAGGTAGTTGATTAAACTCCCACTGAATCTCAGCAAGAGGTATAGAATGAACACTGCAAAATAGTAGTATTGGTTGGCCCTCGTATATTGTCCTGTTTACTGCCAATTCCGCAACAACTTCTTTATCCATAGCTACAAAACAAAAAAACAAATATGTATTAAATAATTATGATAATATTGCATGAAATAATAGTAATAAAGATTATTGCCTAAGCATTCAGCTCATTCATTAACTGCGCGGAAGCAAGATAATGAAAAATCAAAAAGTTAATTGCGGACATTTAGTACCGTTTTTATATGTAAGCTTAAATTACCTATGCGATATTATTTAAAGCCAGTAAAGAAAGAGCGGTTTATTCAATTTTTTTTTTTAAATGGCCCTGTAATGCGTAACAATGCGTAAAGCTCTTAGAACGTCAAAGGATATTATTTTAATTGTAAGAATAGTTTTATATCTATGGATGGATAATTGCAAATTTCATAAGAAAAACTTATTGCTTGTTGAAAAGGTGTAATTGGGAAACGTTGATTGTGTTATTCTTCAACCCGTATGTTTAATAGCTGTATTCTAAGAGCTTTTGCTCAAGGCTTTCCTAAGATACTTTAACTGCTACTCATATGCATTACTAAATGTAAACTCTATGATGACCTGAGGCTATTTTATTTTAGACAGTCAAAACTCACTTGCAATTTTGACCTTTACAGTTCTGGACAAAATTGCTCCGTAACTGTTGGTAGCCAAACAGCTGTAGTCTCCTGCATTACTCTTGCCAGCAGCCCGTTTGCCTCCTGTGACGTTGAGAAGATGGAGTTCGGATCCTTTGACTGTCCATCGAGGATCATCTTCTGGTAAAGGTTCGCCTTCGTAGAGCCAGGAAATGGTTACGTTACCTAGAAGTAAAGAAAATAGATGAGCATAAGAGGATTTTTCAGACAATAGAGTGTAAATAAAATATTTGAGAAAAAGCGATTTGTAGCTTTTTTTTTATTGAATTGCATTTTGACTATAGGTACTCAGGGCTAAAAACACAAAAATTTTAAATGCAGGGCCGCACCTAGAACCCTCGGCCAATCCAAATTTTGGCGCCTACTACTAATTGTACCACTGTAAGTATAAAGATACAGGATGATCAATATTTTATCATCTCTAGTTTTGAACATAGAAAATCTGTCGCACGAGAGCCGGTAATAGAAAACAATTCTACCCACTGAAATTTGATTCAACAAAAATAAGCCACTGTACAAGGGGTAAACCACCATCCCAGAATTTGTGCAAACAATTCCTCAAAAGGAAATTTTTTACACATAATTCCTCAAAATTCCTGCAATTTCCTCCAAATTTCCCACACATTCCTCCAGATACCCCATCACAAATTCCTCCAAATACCTCACCACGAACTTCTCCAAACACCCCACAAATTCCACTGAATTCCCTACGAATTCCTCCAAGTTACCACAAATTCCTGCAAACTCCTCTCAAATTTCCCACAAATGTCTCATACAAATTCCTGGATATATATGTATATTGTTTCTTTTTATTTTGAATGGACCTTTTCCTAAAAATTGAACAGGTTTACAGGACCATAAACAATAAATTTAATCTGAACCTCAGCAAATGAATGTGTCTAATTCCTTTTTCAATAATTTGGAAATAAGTGAACCTTTTTTTCAACGTTCAGCCTTTTTTCCATAATATGATGCTAGGATTCATACTCGAATTTGGATACAGATAAACTTGTATCAACTTCAAGTAGCTTGAAGTTCCTTTGCACTTAGGGTCACTTTTAAGGAGATTTTGTACCTCTTCTGAAATCAATCAATGCGCTTTTGAAGTTTATCTGATTTTCTAAAACAATGTCAGAACTAACTAATAAATGTTTACTTTTATTATGTTTCTCAATTATCCAATTATTCAATTCAATTCAAATTTTTCCAGTAGAAAATAACAACATGCAGAATCTTGGCAATCATCAATCTACAATAACTGAATTAATTGAAAATACAGTCTTACACTTTTCAAAGTTTTCCTGGAAAATTATTGAAGGGAGAAATTTGAAACTTTTTGCATATAAAGAGAAACGTTAGAAGCTCATTTTCCCAGAATTTCAAATTTTTTCAGTAGAAAATAACAACATAAGGAATATTGGAAATCAAACTACAACAACTGAATTAATTGAAAATACAGTCTCATACATTTCAATATTTTCCTAGAAAACTAGTGAAGGGTAAATTTGGAAACTTTTTGCATGTAAAGAGAAAGGTGAGAAGCTCATTTTACCAAAATAACTGGATTAATTGAAAATACAGTCTCACACATTTCAAAGTTTTCCTGGAAAATTAGTGAAGGGAGAAATTTCAAACTTTTTGCATGTAAAGAGAAAAAAGCTCATTTTCCCAGAATTTCGAATTTTTCCAGTAGAAAATTACAACATGAAGAATCTTGGAAATCAACTTAGAATAACTGAATCAATTGAAAATACAGTCTCACATATTTCAAAGTTTTCCTGAAAAACTAGTAAAGGGAGAAATTTGAAACTTTTCGCATGTGCAGAGAAAGATCAGAAGCTTATTTTCCTAGAATTTCCAGTTTTTCCAGTGAAAAACAGCAACATGAAAAATCTTAGAAATCAATCTACAAAAATTGAATTAGTTGAAAATACAGTCTCATACATTTCAAAGTTTTCCTGGAAAACTAGTGAAAGGAAAATTTGGAAACTTTTTAAATGTAAAGAGGAAGGTGAAAAGCTCATTTTCCCAAAATTTCACATTTTTCCAGTGGAAAACAGCAACATGAAAAATATTGGAAATCAACTTACAAAAGCTGAATTAATTGAAAATACAGTCGCACACATTTCAAAGTTTTCCTGGAAAATTAGTGAAGAGAGAAATTTGAAACTTTTTGCATGAAAAGAAGAAGGTTAGAAGCTCATTTTCCCAGAATTTCAAATTTTTCCAGTAGAAAATTACAACATGAAGAATCTTTGAAATCAACCTAGAATAACTGAATTAATTGAAAATACAGTCTCACATATTTCAAAGTTTTACTGGAAAACTAATGAAGGGAACATTTTGAAACTTTTTGCATGTAAAGAGGAAGATGAGAAACTCATTTTCCCAAAATTTCAAATTTTTCCAGTGAAAAACAGCAACATGAAAAATCTTGGAAATCAACCTACAAAAACTGAATTAGTTGAAAATGCAGCTACATACATTTCAAAGTTTTCCTGGAAAACTAGTGAAGGGAGAAATTTGAAACTTGTTGCATGTGAAGGGAAGGATTAGAAACTCATTTTCGCAGAGTTTCGAATTTTTCCAGTAGAAAACTACAACATGAGGAATCTTCGAGACTAACCTACAATAACTGAATTAATTGAAAATACAGTCTCACATATTTAAAAGTTTTCCTGTAGAACTAGTGAAAATTTTGAAACTTTTTGCATGTAAAGAGGAAGGTGAGAAGCTCATTCTCCCAAAATTTCAAATTTTTCCAGTAGAAAATAACAACATGAAAAATCTTGTAAATCAACTTACAAAAACTGAATTAATTGAAAATACAGTCTCACACATTTCAAAGTTTTCCTGCAAAATTAGTGAGGGGAGAAATTTGAAACTTTTTTACATGTAAAGAGAAACATTAGAAGCTCATTTTCCCAGAATTTCAAATTTTTTTAGTAGAAAATAACAACATGAGGAATATTGGAAATCAACCTACAACAACTGAATTATTTGAAAATACGGTCTCATACATTTCAATATTTTCCTAGAAAACTAGTGAAGGGTAAATTTGGAAACTTTTTGCATGTAAAGAGGAAGATGAGAAGCTCATTTTACCAAAATAACTGAATTAATTGAAAATACAGTCTCACACATTTCAAAGTTTTCCTGGAAAATTAGTGAAGGGAGAAATTTCGAACTTTTTGCATGTAAAGAGAAAGGTTAGAAGCTCATTTTCCCAGAATTTCAAATTTTTCCATTAGAAAATTACAACATGAAGAATCTTGGAAATCAACCTAAATAACTGAATTGATTGAAAATACAGTCTCACATATTTCAAAGTTTTCCTGGAAAACTAATGAAGGGAAAATTTCGAAAGTTTTTGCATCAAAAGAGGAAGGTGAGAAGCTCATTTTCACAAAATTGCAAATTCTTCCAGTAGAAAACAGCAACATGACAAATCTTGGACATCAACCTACAAAAACTGAATTAGTTGGAAATACAGTTACCCATATTTCAAAGTTTTCCTGGGAAACTAGTGAAGGGAGAAATTTGAAACTTTTCGCAGTTTTCTTAGAAATCAATCTACAAATATGGAATTAGTTGAAAATACAGTCTCATACATTTCAAAGATTTCCTAGAAAACTAGTGACGGGAAAATTTTAAAACTTTTTGCACGGAGATAGGAAGGTGAGAAACTCATTTTGCCAAAATTTTAAATTTTTCCAGTGGAAAACAACAACATGACAAATCTTGGAAATCAACCTACAAAAACTGAATTAGTTGAAAATACAGTCTCATACATTTCAAAGTTTTCCTGGAAAACTAGTGAAGGGAAAACTTTGAGACTTGTTGCAGGTAGAGAGGAAGGTGAGAAATTCATTTTCCTAAATTTTCACATTTTTCCAGTGGAAAATAGCAACATGAAAAATCTTGGAAATCAACCTACAAAAACTGAATTACCTAGTTGAAAATACAGTTACCTACATTTCAAAGTTTTCCTGGAAAACTAGTGAAGGGAGAAATTTGAAACTTTTTGCATGTACTGAGAAAGATTAGAAGCTCATTTTCCCAGAATTTCTAATTTTTCCAGTGGAAAACAACAACATGAAAAATCTACAGAAACTGAATTAGTTGAAAATACAGTCTTACACATTTCAAAGTTTTCCTGGAAAACTAGTGAAGGGAAAATTTTGAAACTTTTTTCATGTAAAGAGTAGAAAGGTTAAAGGCTCATTTTGCCAAAATTTCAAATTTATCCAGTAGAAAAATACAACATGAGGAATCTACAGAAACTGAATTAGTTGAAAATTCAGTTTCACACATTTCAAAGTTTTCCTGGAAAACTAGAGAAGGGAAAATTTTGAAACTTTTTGCATGTAGAGAGGAAGCTGAGAAACTCATATTCCCAAAATTTCAAATTTTTCCAGTGGAAAACAGCAACATGAAAAATCTTGGAAATCAACCTACAAAAACTGAATTAGTTGAAAATACAGTCTCATACATTTCAAAGTTTTCCTGGAAAACTAGTGAAGGGAAAACTTTGAGACTTGTTGCAGGTAGAGAGGAAGGTGAGAAATTCATTTTCCTAAATTTTCACATTTTTCCAGTGGAAAATAGCAACATGAAAAATCTTGGAAATCAACCTACAAAAACTGAATTACCTAGTTGAAAATACAGTTACCTACATTTCAAAGTTTTCCTGGAAAACTAGTGAAGGGAGAAATTTGAAACTTTTTGCATGTACTGAGAAAGATTAGAAGCTCATTTTCCCAGAATTTCTAATTTTTCCAGTGGAAAACAACAACATGAAAAATCTACAGAAACTGAATTAGTTGAAAATACAGTCTTACACATTTCAAAGTTTTCCTGGAAAACTAGTGAAGGGAAAATTTTGAAACTTTTTTCATGTAAAGAGTAGAAAGGTTAAAGGCTCATTTTGCCAAAATTTCAAATTTATCCAGTAGAAAAATACAACATGAGGAATCTACAGAAACTGAATTAGTTGAAAATTCAGTTTCACACATTTCAAAGTTTTCCTGGAAAACTAGAGAAGGGAAAATTTTGAAACTTTTTGCATGTAGAGAGGAAGCTGAGAAACTCATATTCCCAAAATTTCAAATTTTTCCAGTGGAAAACAGCAACATGAAAAATCTTGGAAATCAACCTACAAAAACTGGATTAGTTGAAAATACAGTTACATACATTTCAAAGTTTTCCTGGAAAACAAGTGAAGGGAGAAATTTGAAACTTGTTGCAGAATTTCCAATTTTTCCAGTAGAAAATTACAACATGAGGAATCTTGGAAATTAACCTAGAATAACTGAATTAATTGAAAATACAGTCTCACATATTTCAAAGTTTTCCTGGAAAACTAGTGGAGGGAAAATTTGGAAACTTTTTGCACGTTAAGAGGAAGGTGAGAAGCTCATTTTCCCAAAATTTAAAATTTTTCCAATGGAAAACAGCAACATGAAAAATCTTGGAAATCAGCCTACAAAAACTGAATTAGTTGAAAATTTAGTCTCACACTCACACATTTTAAAGTTTTCCTGGAAAACTAGTGAAGGGAAAATTTTGAAACTTATTCCATGTAAAGAGGAAGGTGAGAAGCACATTTTTCCAAAATTTCAGATTTTTCCAGTGGAAAACAGCAAAATGAAAAATCTTGGAGATCAACCTACAAAGACTGAATTAGTTCACTCTCACATATTTCAAATTTTTTTTGGACAACTAGTGAAGGGAAAATTTTGAAGCTTTTTGCATGTAAAGAGGAAGGTGAGAAGCTCATTTTCCCAAAATTTCAAATTTTTTCAGTGGAAAATAACATGAAAAATCTTGGACATCAGCCTACAAAAACTGTATTCATTATTCTTTTGAATTTTTTAAATTTGGACCTGTAAATCATGAAGTGAAATTTTGGGATAATTTCTTTAATAAAAATGAATATCCAACGTCCAACCCAAAACTTTCAAATTTATATTTATTACTATTTCTTATAATAAGAATGTGAACCTCGGTGACGTCATGACCCTACAATTTCCCTTAAATTCCTTATAAATTACTCACAAATTCTTCCAAATTCCTCCAAATTCCCTATAAATTCTCATAAATTCCAATGAGTTCCTTCAAATTCCCCACAAATTCTTCTAAATTTTCCACAAATTCCTCTAAATTCCCCACATTTTTGGCAAAGAATTCCTAAATGGTTTGCCCCTTGCCACTGTATGAAGATACAGAGTGATCAATATTTTATTATTCATGGCTCTTGTAGGAAATTTTACACGAGAGCCGGTAATAGAAAACAATTCTACCCACTATAATTTGACTTATTTCAAGTTGAGACTTTGGTTGTATATTAATTTTAATTGGCAGCGAGAAAGCCTCTCGGTACTTTGGCACCCTAGGCTCGCGCCTAGTTCGCCACCCCCTAGTTGCGGCCCTGGTAAACGTTGAGATAATTGAAAGCTGAAAACTGCTTTTTAATTAACAAAACTGGGTTAAATTTACCTATTGTGGACTTGGCCTCGCAGAGTAAAACAGCGTCCTGTCCTCGGGCAACCACCAAATCGCTGGGTTCCTCCAAAAATCGTAAAGAGACATTGTTTTTCAGACGTTGCTGATTCAGAGGAGCCGGTGCAGGAGACTCTATGGATATGGCCCTGTTCGATCCAATCAAAGCTAAAACAAAAAAATCTAATTAGTATATCATTTAATATTTTTTTAATTCATGGTTAATGGAATGAAATATCAACATTTTAGTCCAGTTGGTACGCCTATGCTTTAACTGCAATTGCATACCATGCATAAGACCCCAAAGCCAAAGATAAAAAAAAACTAATTCTAACAGTTGTTATTGGTAGTAAAGTAACTCGTTATCAGCTCTGGTATGTTCGGAATCCAATTCAAAACCTGTTTGGTATTTACAAGTGCACCAAAATGGACACATTCCGTCTGACAGTGTGTGTAATTTATACCATTACCCATTGGTTGTACGTTTAAGACGACTATTTACTGATTGATATTATCCATTGGGAGGTTTTGAGGCTTATAAATTAAAAAATAGTTACAAGTTTGGCAATATAATGCAAATTAACAGACTCTATTTCTTAAAGTTTTGGAGTGTAGTATTCTGCATTCATAAATGATTAGTAGACTGGCAAGATTAATGAAAAATGTAATTTTAATTAGCAATAATTATCTATTATTTATTTTTGAAATATACCTAACAAATAAACTCCCTTGTGCGTATAACAATAAAGTGCTAATTTGAACGTTCCATGGTCTTATCAAGGCCAATGGAAGTTTCTTTTTTGATTTACCAATAGCATTGTTTTTCAATAATTAAAGATAGCGATACTTTTTTGAACAAAATGAAGAAAATTTGCTCTTTTGAAATACCACTGTAATAGGCTTACGCATTTTTCAATTTAGAATTAATCGTAGAATTATTAGAGCATAAAAGCGACATCAATTAAAGATTTCTTATGCGTACAATCTGTCTACCATCAGATTTAATCTAATTTATCCGAATAGGAAAAGGGAATTAAATTATTGTAAATTTCTAAATTGTTTTCATCTGAAAAACAAAGCAAATCCACCTATATAAGGAGCCTTAGGATATGTTTTCCTTTTATAATAAGGATTTTGTTGTATTTAAATTGTTTTTTTTTACAGAACATAAAAGATATTTGAATCTAATTAAGATAAATAAATCTTAAATATAATGTGCCGAAAGAAGTCACTTCTCATACAGTTGTAGTAGAGTTGTTTCATAATTCTATTTTTTACTTCTTGGAGCCCAATCAGAATATCATCATCAATCATTCATTACAGATTCATTTTCACCATGAAATATAATTTCATTTAATAAGCAATAAATACAGCTAAGTAGCAGTAAAACTAATGATTTCTAATTCCAATATTCTATTGTTACGATAACGCCGCCAGAACGACAAGAATCCAATTCAGATTCGGGATGTTTGCGAGTTATCGCGTGTATTCTAAATTGTACATAAATAGATTTAGGGATATATAAAGGTCGTAAGTTTTAGGTTTAAGTTTGGCTGTGATATGATATGATTTAGATAGTGATTATTGTTGAGAGTTGTAACGAGTTTAGTTGTTGAGTTAATTATTAAAGTATTAATGTTAGAGTGTATAGTTAGGTGGAATTAATTATTGCTGTGTTAATTGGACTTTGATTTTGGAATAAACGAACCCAAGATTTCTGTCACGCACACCAAAGTCGTGACATTCGTGTCAGAAGTGAGACATAAAGGACTGCAAAGTGAAATCCAATTGCAAAATAGTGCGGGGACACTAGTGTAGTGTGAACACTGAACACTAAGTGAACACCGGGACAGTTAGTCAGTGCAAACAGTGAAAATCACAAAAAGAGACTTAACCGATCGTGTAAATTACCCCGGAAGTGACTGTATACCCACCCGATTTTGACTGTGATAGTGAAACTCCGAGTGAAATCTAGAAAATTCTATTTGGAAACCAAGGGAGATATCGAATTTTTGATTTCGCCGATGTATTCGGAACATCAATCGTTATTCAGAAAAAGTTTTTCGAGGAGTTTCGGAAAAATTCTAGAACATTCTATTTGGAAACTGAGGGAGATATCGAATTTGTGACTTCACCGACGTGTTTGTTATATCAATCGACATCCAGAAAAGACATTTCAAGGAAATTGTGGAACATTCTATTCGAGAATAAAGCAAGTTATCCAATTTGTGACTTTACCGACGTGTTTGGAACTCCAGCAAAAGACCAGGGAAGATATTTAAAGAGAGTTTGAGGGAAATTCCAGAACATTCTGTACCAGGTGTCCCACTAAGGTCGGCCAGGTACGATATTATGGAAACCATAGACCTTACGGCTTCGGGATTTTTTTTTCCTCCACTAAATCGGCCAAGAGAAATTGATGGAAATTATTTTCAAGTTTCTAGGATGACCGCTAGGGAGCGCAATTACGATGATATAGCTAAAAATTCAACTTTTCTCAAGAAATCGCTAGATTAAGATACTGTTTCAACAACAGAAATCAAAAGTTCATTAACTTTTGCGCCAGTTTGGTTATAAGGCTTTTTTTCGTATCTTCAGTAATAAGGGTGGGGGAAGCTGGTGAAATTTTTTTTTTAGAAATTGCTGAATCTTCCATACCCCTCATTCAAACTCATTCAATTTGGGTTTATTTGGAAGAGAATTTCATTATTATTAAGAACACCACTTCGTTCGACGTCGATAGTTTCCACCGCGTCTTCTAGAGAGCGCTGTTTATTCAAGATCCAGTTTTTTCTAATTTTCATGAAAAATCCAAATGCTATAATATTATTTTTGTATTGCTGTGCTTAAAGAGCAAAAAAATATCTACATTTTGGCGCAAACCGCAATATCTGCATTAGTTTTCAAGTTACGTAAGGTCTATGGTCTCCATAATATCGTACCTGGCCGACCTTAGTGGGACACCCTGTATATGCCTATCATCATAAGACAATAAGCAAAAATAAATGTAAACAAAAAGTTGAAGAACTTCTGCGCAAAATTCTCGAACTTCAAGAGGACAGACGACAAAAAAAGTAACCAGAAGAAGAAGCTAGACGACAACAGAACGGCAAGAAGACATTGGACAACTGCAGAAAATATTACAAACCATACAAAGATCTTTCATTAACCTGGAACAAAAGATTAAGGAAGTTAAAGCTGAAGTTTAAGAACATGTTCAAGAAGTTAAAGACAATGTTCAAGAAGTTAAAAACGATGTTCAACAATTAAGACAAGAAGTTGCGGACCAAGTTCAAGCACTTGAGGATAAAGTGAATAAATTAGAAATACAGTCTATCAATCCAGTTAGTGTTGAGGCATTCTCTAGTATGAAGATAAAACCACCAATTTTTGACGGTTCTACATCCTGGACCATGTATATCTGACAATTTCAAGCTGCTGCAAATACCAACGGATGGAATGACCAAGAAAAAGCTACAGCACTGATAGTAGCGCTACGAGGACCAGCCTTAGACCTTCTTCAGTCAATTCCTCCAGTCTACCAACAGAATTACCATCATCTAAGTCAGACGTTAGAATTGCGCTTCGAAGACCATTACAGGCAAGTATTCAAAACTCAAGTCAAATCAAGAATACTAAAACCCGGCGAGAGTTAACAAGAATTCGAATCACAAGTTAAAAAGCTAGTGAGTTTGGCGTTTCCTGCAGCTGGGGAAGACATGCAAAAATGGATGGCAGTATCTGCGTTCATTGATGGTATCAGAGATTTGAAAATCCAGGAAAACTTGAGAATGTCTAATAGTCCTAGCGGTACATGAAAAAAAACGGCAAATTGTGTTAAAAGCATGAATTTTGGTACACTTGGTCTTTGAACCATAACAATTGATTTAGCCCGTAGCACTACCCCACAACTGTCAACAATTCACTCGATCTATTAAAAAAGCACAAAACAGGCTCACCAGATGCCAATGCCAAATAAAATTTAGATTGGAAGTTGATGAAAAGGACGGAAAGTCATGCTGACCAATGCAAAGGCAATCCTGACCCAAATCGCCACTTTGATTAATTGTTTAAACATATTGTTCACTTTTGTTTATGCAAAATTATTGATTTTTCGGATAATGCATGTGGAGAATCGATTTCGACTAATTAGGGGTCAAAAATCTCGAATAATAACATTAGAACTCGTTTGCAAGGCTTTTTTAATTGTTCTTCTGTATTATAGAAGAAAATATTGAACAAAATTTGGCGCTCAAGTGACAGTGGATGAATAGGTAACTGAGGATAAATGAATTAATAAAACCATTAAATAATAGCTATTTATGTGACAAGTTGTAAAATGAGCGTGTTTTTTGCAACACATTGTGTGCAAAAAACAGCCATTTTGCGACGTGTCTCATAAACGATTTTTTGTGATTTATTCAAAATATTTAAAATTCAAAAAATAAACTCATTTCAACACTGACAAGGAACGCACTCTTAATCCCAATTCAACACTCAGTGTTGATGAAGAAAGAAGAAAGTATTAATCACCTGTTAAAAGATGGATGTGAAACTTTATCGAAAATCATCAGAAAAAAAAAACTCAATTTGACGCACATTTTTTCATATTTTCATTAGGGATGCGCAAAATTTTGAAAACATCGATGTTGACATCAAATGATACATCGAATATGCACAATCGATGTTGTAAAAACATCGGATTGAAAATATCGATGTTTCTAAACATCGATGTTTTTGAAAATATGCAAGCAAAAATTAAACTGTAAGGTTGTCGCTCACTGGAGCGTAGCGCACGGCAGCGCGGCGGAGAGGAATTTTTAAATACATTGTTTTAAACGGGAGTACGCTCACTTGTCGGAAGCGCACCGATCGGCAGACTCCCATTTAAAACAATGTATTATAAAAAGTCCTCTACGCCGCGCTTCCGTACGCTACGCTCCAGTGAGCGTCTGCCTTTAACAAAAACAAATGGAATCTCATTTTTACTTAACCTACTACCTACTTATGTTACATGTATTTTTGATATAATATACATACACTTAATAAATATACGATTTATAATGAAGAAAAAGTACCTACATTTAAAAGCAAACAGTAGCAAGAACTAAGCACTAGGGAGTCAATCTAGTTAGATATTTGACTTAAATGATATGAATACGAGTAACAGTCATAGGTATTTGAATCACAATTCTTATCCATGAACAGCTATTCCTTTTCTTTTCCATATAATTCTTGTGTTGTGTCAAAATTTGTCCTGCTTTTGAAAATAGTGTAAATGGAACCGAAGCTGCTACAACGCTCAAGTATTTTGAAGCTATCTTTGATAGTCGCAGATATGCACTCTTTATTTCTTCGTAATGTTCAACAAATAGATTTTCATCAAATTTTGCTAAGGGACTGAAAGTACTAGTATAATATTTAGAAGAAAACATCGAAAAAACATCGCAAAAAAATATCGATGTTCTCTAATAATATCGAATAAAAAAACATCGATATAAACATCGAACATCGAAATAAGAAAATCGATGTTTTTGAAACATCGATACATCGTGCGCATCCCTAATTTTCATTCCATAAAAGCCGCATAAGTGCCCTAAAACCGTACCAATTTCGAAAAAAAAGGACACAATGTTGATCAAGAAAGTAATAATCTTCTATCAAAAAATGGATGTGGAACGCTATCGGAAATCTTAAGAAAAAAAAAGTTCAATTTGAAACAAAATTTTTCATATTTTCAATCCATAAGGGCGATGAGTGCCCTAGAACCGTGCCGATTTTGGAAACAAAATTGACACAATGTTGATAAAGAAAGTATTAATCACCTATCAAAAGATTCATGTGGAACCCTATCGAAAATCTTCAGAAAAAAATAAAAGCTCAATTTGAAGCAAATTTTTCCATATTGTCAACCCATAAGGGCCATAAGTGCCCTAAAACCGTCTGATTTCTCAAAAGAATTGGACACAATGTTCAAAAAAAAAGTATTAATCACCTGTCAAAAGATGAATGTGAAACCCTATCGAAAATCATCAGAAAAAACATAAAAACTTAATTTGAAGCAAATGTTTCCATATTTTCATTCCATAAGGGCCATAACTGCCCTAAAACCGTACCGATTTTGAAAATAAGTAGACACATTGTTGATGGAGAAGGTTATAATCACCTGTCAAAAGATAAATGTGGAACTTTATCGAAAATCATCGTAGAAAAAAAAACAACTAAAAACTAAATTTTAAGGAAATTTTTTCATATTTTCAACTCGTGCCCTTAAACCGTACCGATTTCGAAAAAAAATGGACCAAATGCTATTAGAGTATTAATCACCTGTCAAAAGATGAATGTGAAACCCCATCGAAAATCATCAGAAAAAAAAAACTCAATTTGAAGCAAATTTTTTCATATTTTCATTCCATAAGGGTCATAAGTGCCCTGATGATAAACCGATTTCGAAAAAAAAAATGGACTCAATGTTGATGAAGAAAGTATTAATCACCTATCATAAGATGAATGTGGAACCCTATCGAAAATCTTCAGAAAAAAAAAGAAAAGCTCAATTTGAAGCAAATTTTCTCATATTTTCAACGCATAAGGGCCATAAGTTCCCTAAAACCGTACCGATTTTGAAAGAAAATTGACACAATGTTGATAAAGAAAGTATAATCACCTACCAAAAGATGAATGTGGAACCCTATTGAAAATTTTTAGAAAAAAAATAAAAGCTCAATTTGAAGCAAATTTTTTCATATTTTCAACCCATAAAGGTCATTAGTGCCCTAAAACCGTACCGATTTTGGAAAAAAATAAACACAATGTTGATAAAGAAAGTATTATTCACCTGTCAAGGGATGCATGTGGAACCCTCTCAAAAAACGTTCTCGTTCCCCTTTACTCTGGCACTGGAATTGTCGTTATTTCACATAAGAGCGGCGCAAAACATAATTAAAAAAAAAAAATCAATAAATTGTATCATGGAAGTATTAAAAATGCGCGGGAACGAGAGTTCTAATGTTCATAGTTGAGCTTCTTGACCCCTAATTAGTGGAAATCGATTCCCCACATGCAATATTCGAAAAATCAATAATTTTGCATTAACCACATTAGTAAACAATATGTTTAAACAAAAACTCAAAATGGCGACTTGGGTCAGGATGGGCCTTTGGATGGATCAGCATGACTTTCCGTCCTTTTTATCAACTTCCAATGTAAATTTTATTTGGCATTGGCATTTGGCGAGCCTATTTTGTGCTTTATTAACAGATCGAGTGAATTGTTTAAACAAACATAAACAAAAGACAGTTGTGGGGTAGTGCTACAGGCCAAATTAATTGTTATGGTTTAAATGCCAAGTATACCAAAATTCATGCTTTCAACACAATTTGCCGTTTTCCACTAAATATCTATGTGTACCGCTAGCACTATAAGTTCAGACAAAGTAGCGAAGCCCTTGTCCGAGCATTGGAACTAGAGGCAATCTTTGGTGCCTCACGACCCAGAATACGAGCAGTGTCCATTGAAGATCCAAAGGATAAACAATCGACAAAAGGGGATGGTAGTCTCGAGAATGTTATGAGTAATTTCATGGAGGAAATAAAGGAACTATTACGAGAAGATAGAAAAACGGGAAACGATTCTAGACAAACACCAACTCCAAGAAACCGAGTAGGATGTTACTAGTGCCATAAGCTTGGACATATTCAACGATATTGTAGGGTAAGGATGTGCTCTCCATAGAGGTATCGTTTCCAATGCTTTTCGAGATCGAGAGACGCCAGCCCTAATTACAGACAGAAAAACGAGAACTAACCAGTATGAAGCGGCGAATGCTGGTTAGTAATGACGAAGCCCCCAAGATTGTGTACATAAAATCATTGGGCAGTCACTCTTGAGGATTAAAATTCGAAGGACAAATCAATGGAGAATTTAAAACTACACTCTTGATACGGGTGCTGAAGTTTCTATAATTGGAAGAACATTAGTCAAGACTCAAGTGTCGGGCAATACCACGTTAGACAAATATCGAACTGTGACCTACCAGATAAGCGACATTTTGTGATATCGAAATTGGATACAGCCACCTTGATGCAGACTTTGGCGAAATCATCGAAATATCTCGATTCAGATAGACTTCAAGAAGCCACAGATTTCATCTTGAGGGCCGGTTTATCAATCAAGGGATAACTCGCAGAGTTTGCTGACCCTGGGTCAACTCTAACTCTGGGCTAACTACCGGGTTAAGTCGAAAGGTGTTTATCCAAGCTTTTTAAACCCAGGGCTGGTAAACTCTCGGGTTCTTCAAAGATTGGTATTACTCATGCCAGTTAATTTTCATTGTTTTTTTTCACATTTTCTGCTGTTATTTTTTTATTTTTTATCCATATCCGTAGGTGGGTTAGGAAGCAGGAAGCACGCTGCAACGTGCGTTTTCCATTTTTACATTAATACCAAAGTCGTACACAGCTTCCCAATTTATCGACACTCGTCTATGAACAGTGTTGCCAAAGCTACCTTGTTCGGGGTAGATCTACCCCTTTTGAAAACAATCTCGCCCTGCTGCTCCCCTCGACTAAATCTACCCCGCTCTCAATACAATGCTATAACACAAAAATAATGCTTATTGCTAGTAAAAAATACTTACAAAATCAAAATTTATTTATTGGAACTGTATGCAACGAGTTTTTTTGTCCACGCCTATGATACATCATGATTTACAGATTCTTCCAGCTTAGCGCCAGCGTACTCCTAACAAAAAAATGCATATTCTTTATTTTGAGTTTTTAGGATTTTTTTCAGTGTCTCCTTTGAATTTTAGGTGTCCCTTGTGCCTTCAAGCAGAAAATTATGTAAAAACATTATATTTATTCACCTAACAAATGCGGAAAGTGATACTTCACGCATTTGTTGTACAAAATTTCACCTATATCCTATATTATTAGCATAAGTTTAGTCTACTTTATCGCACACTCTGGGGTAAAGTACCACTTTTCGCACGCTCGTAGATAAAATTTTTGTTTCTACCCCGCACCGGTTCTATTCTACCCAGCTATCTTGCCGTAATCTGCCCCAATAAAGAAAGAGCTTGTGGCAACACTGTCTATGAAACAAGTGAAAAATCTATAAACAACGTTTGTGCGTCTTACAAATACGTAATACGTCGCAAACTAAAATATATGAAATGTTCCAATCACTCCGGTATGAAACCAGCCATAAAATAAGTAGGTATCATGCTTCTTGCCTTCTAGCAGCAAGTCGCACATCGCATTCTACTTTGGTGTAAGTCCCCACTAGCGGAAAGCTTGGTTCCGTGTATTCTGTGTAAAAATATACAATATACTCAAATCCCCAACAAACAGGATTGTTGGGAATTCAAGGCTATGCTCGATTTGTTCTAGAACAAATAAAATTATTTCTTTCGCAAGCGAAAAGGTGCAAAGAAGTCGAAATCCTCAAAATCATCAGAGGGATTTGGATTTGACTGCAAGATAGAAAATAAGAAAAAATTTTGAGGTTAACTAAGGGCCGGTTTATCAATAGAGGGTTACCCCATGAGTTACTGATAACCCTAGGTCTAAGTTGTGGCAAGTCCAGGGTCAACTGCTAACTTAAAAGTTATTCCAGGAATAAGTTAAACCGCGCTATCACGGAAAAAAAAATAGCATAAAGAAGTAAGGAAATGAACAGAAAATATCAAAAAAACAATAAAAGTGTGCTGGCAACGTTGCATAAGTAATGCCAACCTTCGAAAATCCCGAGAGTTTACCAGCCTTGGGCCAAAAAAGCTTGGATAAACACCTTTCGTCTTAATTGAGTAGCTATGTAGCCCAGAGTTAGAGTTGACCCAGGGTCAGCAAACTCTGCGAGTTATCCCTTGATTGATAAACCGGCCCTTAGGGTCAAATACCCTAACTTGCCGTGGGAGCGCGGGTTAACTTTTCTTGGAATAACTTTCGAATTAGCAGTTAACCCTGGATGGATAAACACTTGTCACAACTTTAACCTAAGGTTATCTGTAACTCATGGGCTAACCCTCTATTGATAAACCGGCCCTGAAAGAAGCAGACGTATTTTTGATGGATAATCAAACTGGACGGACTAGTCTAATTCAACACAAAATAGATACTGGATTGGCACACCGGGCACACCCAATTAGACAATCACCTCGACGTATGCCGGTAGCTAAACAGAGAAAACCAAATTGATAAAATGCTTCAAGAGGGAATCACTGTAGTATCGGTTCAGTACCGGAAGCGGGCTATACCAGTTTAACGTAATGCCTTTCGGATTGTGTAACGCTCCAGCTACGTTTGACCGACTGATGCATCTTGTTTTGCGAGGCCTTACATGGAGAACTTGCCTGTAGTGTTGTTAGAGGTGTTACAATCGTACCAGATTTGGTACCATTCGCTTTGAAAAAGTACGCTGGTACGACGTTGACATATTTGGTACAATTTTATTTTTTTTTTATTTTTTCCAAATTCCCAGAGTCTTGGCCTACTGCCTACTTAGTCTAATGTCGATGTTCTAATTAATTTATATTTCTGTATCAAAATTCGATATAACAATAATTTCTGATTCGTGAATAGCACCATAGACATTTGTTTTGTGGTTCTTGGTTGACGTAGTTTGTGTTTGTTTAGGTTTTTACTTTTCATCAAATCAAAATAAAAAGTTCCTTCTGGATCAAAAATAATCCTCATTTTCAGGATATGCATGCGTACACTTTTACTGAATCTTTATTTATCTTTAATTTTGGTACAAAAAATTTTAGCTCTCTGGCAACACCACTTGCCTGGGCCCGTATTCTCGTAAACGGGGAACAGCGTTCTCTCAAGAGAACGATTGCTCTGTTTTTGTCAGTATTATGGAAATAACAATATGAGTGACTAAGACAGAGCAATCGTTCTCTTGAGAGAACGCTGTTCCCCGGCGACTAGAATACGGGCCCTGGTATATTTAGATGATGTCATGATCATGGGAAACTCATTCCAAGAACATCTCAATAACCTGAAAGAAGTTTTTGACCGCTTCCGGAATGCCAACTTGAAACTCAACCCAAACAAGTGTTTTCCAAATATTTCAAAAAAAAGTGGAATTCTTAGGTCACGTGGTATCTGAAGATGGCATACAAGTTATGGAAAGAAAAATACATGCTGTCAGGGATTGGCCAAAACCACGCGACAAACATGAACTAAGGAGTTTTCTAGAACTATGTTCTTATTATCGAAGCAGATTTCTGGAAGGTTTTGCCAATATACCTGCTCCGCTTCATCTATTAACGGAAGAAAAATCAACATTTAATTGGATCAAGAATGCAGACACAGGTGCAAGTAACACCAGTATTTAGTGTTGCAGGTCGCAAGAAATCTTGTCTTGCTCGGCTATTTCTTGTCTTGTCAAGAAATTTCCAATTGCTTGTTTTTGCAAATTTCTTGCAAGCCTATTTCTTGTTCTTGCTGCAAGACTCTTGCTATTTCTTGTTCTTGCTGCATAAAAAGATCCTAGATAGATTTTACATTAGTTATGGTCCTTTTTCAAAGACTAGAGCAAGTTAAGTTTCAAAATAATGATTAAACTTCCTTAAAAAAACTCAAACGTTTTCATCACATTAGAAGATTACATCAGACAAGTCAACGAAATTAAATGTTTAATGAAAATATTTGATATTTGAAAGTTTTCATTATATTGGAACTTCAAGAGATATTTTTCAAGTGAAAACTTATTTAGGCGCGTCCAGCACACTTTTTTGTAGGTACTGAATGAAACTGAGCCGTCACGCTCGACTTTGTAACTCTCATTCGGGTACAGTCGGCTCGAGTCGACACATTTTTTGAAAATAATCATTTTTGTTTTCTTTGATTGTAAAAATGGATTTAAATAAGAATAGTATTTCTTATGGATTTAAATAAGAACTACTATGCATATCTTTGTTGTTCGAGTTAGGTTGTAGATTGTGAGGTAGTCGTTTCGGCTTTTCAGCCGCTCAACACTGCTACCTTTGCAGATATTTTGTACGTGACTCTACATTTTCAGTTATCTCCAGGAGGCGTAGACTTCTGCCGAAGGAAGCTATTTTCCTGAATGTCAGTTGGCCCACTTCTTCTGGTGACAGTGTTACCCCTCGAGGAATCTGAGCCTCTTGCAGAATTGGGCTGGACATCCGCAGAGCAGGTGCTCTGCGGTCTCTATTGCGTCTGAGCAGAATCTGCAGAGATTGTCTTCTGCTCTGCCTATTAACCCAAAATGGTATTTTACCAGGCAGTGTTCTATGAGCAGTCCTACAACCAATCTAATGTTTGGTCTGCTCATGTTTAGGAGGTGTTCAGCTCTTTTTGCTGAAAGGGTAATAAGCCTTTTTGACTGTCTGAGTCCCGGAGTGAGCCTCCAATATGATGACAGTTGGTCTTTCTCCCATTTGTTGAGTTCTTCCATGATGTGGCTTTTAATTAAGCAACAGTAGGGCTCTGGTTAATGGTATGGTGTTGAGGCCCCTTCTTTTGTGAGGCCATCTGCTTCTTCGTATTCGAGTATAAGTGATTGTATAATTTTTTGATAATATTTATTAACTACTTAAATAAATTATAGAAAATAAATTATGCAAGAAGTCTTGCTTATCAAAGCTGGAACGAAATTATTGTGTTACCAGAAAAGAGCTTGCCATGGTAAAAGCAGTCGACCATTTCGGCACACCAGGACATCGGACAAATCCTATATCTTTAAGAAAATGATGAATGTAGGGAAGGTCGAACAAAACCTTGATTTACAAGGCGCTGTGGACCCAGTGGAATTATCTGGCCGTAGAAAATGGTTAACTTAAAAGAGTTTGGGATGGTGCCGATGGGAAATCCACCAAGAGCCAACTGGTTATCTCAAAAGACTGAGTAGAAGATGTATTAAAAGAAATACATGACGGAACTCCAGGGGCACATTTTGGAGTTAACAAGACCTTGGTCAAAATTCGAGAAAGTTTTTACTGATTTCACTATCACGAAGACGTTAAAAGCTGGTGCCAAAAATGCGACATCTGTGCCACGAGTAAAGGCCCTAAACTAAGATCTCGAGGGCCCACGAAACAGTACAATGTCGGTCTCCCATTTGAAAGAATAGCGATAGATATTGTCGGACCGTTTCCTGATTCAGAGCGTGGTAACAAATACATCTTGGTTATCATGGATTACTTCAGTATATGGCCAGCTATTTCCAATCAAGAAGCCATCACTGTTGCCCAGGTGCTAATGGACGAAGTTTTTAGTCGTTATGGTGTGCCACTAGAGTTACATTCAGATCAGGGACGAAACTTCGAATCTGCCATCTTTAAGAAAATTTGTGAGATTGTGGGAATTCGTAAGACAAGGACAACACCTTTACATCCACAGTCTGATGGCATGGTGGAACGATTTAATAAGACCATAGAGGAACACCTGACAAAAGTGGTCGCAAAGAACCACCGAGATTGGGACAAACATTTGCCTCTATTTTTAATGGCTTAAGAGCACCTGTTCACGATTCAACAGGTGAAAGCTCGGGTGAAAGTCCAGCTAGAATCGTTTTTGGAAGGGAACTCAGGTTACCTTGCGATCTGATGTTTGGAATAGCTGAAGAAAAACGAAAAGAAATTCGAGATTATGCCGACGAAGTGAGGGCACAACTTCTTGTAAGACACGATTTTGCTTGGGAGCACATTTAGCTGGCCAGTGACCGAATGAAGACCAGATACGACTTGAAAACGAATTCAGCCGGATTTCAAGAAGGTGATTTAGTGTGGCTGTTTAGTAATCCAGCTAGAAAGAAAGGAGTATCGCCGAAATTATCTCAAGCATGGGAAGGACCCTACAGAATAATCAAGAGGATCAATGATTTGGTTTATCGAGTCCAACGCAACACCAGGAGAAAGATGAAAGTCGTACATAAAGGTTGGCATTAGTTTGTAAGTTTAAGTTTGGGTTTGACTGTAATACGATATGATTTAGATAGTGATTATTGTTGAGAGTTGTAACGAGTTCAGTTGCTTAGTTAATTATTAAAGTAATTATTGCTGAGTTAATTGGACTTTGATTTCTGTTACGCACACAGAAGGCGTGACACTATTATATTATTTTGTTAATCTTTTCAAAATCGTTTTAGCATACTCTAATTGAGAAGCTTCTGGTAATAAGTCTTCAAAATTTGCTTCTTCAATTTATTTCTGAATTCTTCAATTCTGCTCGCTCAGAAGAATGGTAAGTTTTTTTTTGAACAGCCTTTTCTGAAGCTTCTTCAGGCTGGTTTTTTTTTTATTCCTCAGAAACTGTTAAAGGACGAGTTACTTTTTAACTAGAATATTTTGAAGTTTATGTTAATTGTTCCTAAAGCTCTTTCTGTTCAATTCTGTCTGCTAACGAATTTTTTTACAAACTCATGCTTGGATCCTTATTAGGTTGTTTCTCGTATTATTTATCGATGCATAAAATCAGTAAAATCATGAACTTTTGGCCAACAAAGAGTCAATAATCCGGAAATTAAGCGATTTACTATACTACGTTGTAATTTTTTTAAAGGTCAGAGCCCATATAATGGTGAATTAGAATCATTTCGAGAACTTAAAGTTTATTATTTTAATTCAAACCGAAAAACAGTTTGTTACAAAAGTATAGTGACGCAATGGGGAATGGACTGATTGATAATACTGAAAACAATTTTAATTGATCATAACTGATGCAATAATGATGAAAAAAGGTACAAGCAAAATAACAGTTCCTTGGAGGTAGCATCTAATTTGAAATCAATAAAATTCGTTTTTATTTCTAGATTCTAGAGCAGTAATTGACCAATTATACATACACAATTGTAGGTCAAACAGACGTGTCCGCTTTCATAATCGATTGATTTTTTTTAAATAACCATGAATGAAAACAAAATTCGTTCCCCAATTAGCATACAAGCAAACACCGAAAACTTTTCGTGTAAATATTTTTATTGCTTTTTCATATGAAACTTGTTTAACCAAATGGAAAAAAGTAGTAACAATATTGCGTGAGTAATAACAGTATTTAACCAGTGGCGGCTCATTAATAAATAATCTTTTTTTTACTTTTGGGATATACTTAGAGGCACCAAAATGCATAAACTGAAAGTCTGGGTTATTCAATTTAGACATTTCGAGGGCAACTTTAATGATTGCTCATCACTTTATGAACTACGTGATTTGAAAGAAAAATAGTTCCAGTATCTACTGGAACATCATATATAAACTATAAAATCTTTTATAGTTTTCGAGAAACTCATAAAGCTTGGAAGTTGAAGTTTTGTCAACATTTTCCTCAAACGTTAAACTCAAATTTATTAAATACTGCAGGTTTAATTTGATGTCTTCCAACGTCCATTTCTCTTCTTGAATAAGATGTTCGATTTTCATATGCAAATTAAGACATTAAGTGCACACAGTGGTTAATTACTTGAACTTCACAAATCAACCCGAAAAGAATATAGACAATCACTAATTGCATCAAAAAAAGCTTATTATAATGCCGAAATTGGTAGAGCAGGGAATGATGTTAAACAGATATGGAGAACACTAAACACTATAATCAACAAGTCCAAACCCAGGAAAGACCGCTTGCTACCCAAGTTAGTACATAACGGAAACACTGTGCAGAACCCACAGGGTGTTGCCAACTTGCTAAACCAATACTTCTCCGGAATTGCTGCAGAACTAGCAAAAAACATCACCCCAACAATGTTTTCCTCTCAACTCCTACCAACTTCTACTGCCTATATAAATGAATGACAATCTGTGACGACAGAGGAGGTCTCTGCAAAAACAAATTAAAACCAGGAAAATTACCTGGGACTGACAGCTTGGGCATTGATACAATCAAGGAATTGAACAATTAAATATCGCCTACTTTATGTAAGTTGATACATCTTGTTTTTAATACTGCATCTGTACCAAGTCTGTTTAAAATGGCAAAGGTTGTCCCTTTGTTTAAGGGTGGTGATAGCAAAGAACTAAACAACGACAAGCCCATTTTCCTGCTCCCAGCTATGTCTAAGGTATTGGAGACCCGTGTAAATATGAGATTAACCAGTTATTTGTATGGAATAAATTTTTTGTATGCGGGTCAATATGGATTCAGAAAACACAGCAATACCTCCTCAGCAACAACAGACCTAATTAAAAACATTTATGAATAGGAGATATAAGTGTGTACCTACTTGTCTCGCTGGACTTAGGAAAAGTTTTTGAAACAGTAAATCACAAAAATCTCGTGAAGGTGCTTGAAAAAACTGGTATTGGAGGTTCAGCAACACTTCGCACTACTGTGGTTTAGGAATTATCTATCGGGCAGATTACAGTATGTTGAATATGAAGGTAACAGAAGTAAAATGGAAAACATTTTACACGGAGTGCCCAAAGGTTTAATTCTGGGACCGACACTCTTCCTAGTCTATATGAACTCACTGTCATACATACCTCTTCAGGGCTCTCTCATAATTTATATGCAGATGATACTTGCATCACTTATTTTGAGAAGGACCCTGCAAACTTAAAAAATCATCATTGAAGAAGACTTAAAAATAAGCGATTGGCTCTGTTACCGCAAACTTAGTTTAAATGTGAAAAAATCAAGCTATATAGTAATATCAAAGTTTGAGTCCTGGCTTGACTTCACGATAAACTTTCAAGGTACTTGAACGAATATCGAACTATCTGTCATTACGCATCGTAAGAATGATATACAATTCCCTTATCCATTCTCACATTATCATATCTAACTCTGCTATGGGGAAATGCTTCCCTTAACAAACTGCATCCATTGTCAGTTCACCAAAATCGTGCTATAAAAAAATTGTTTAAACTTCCATTTCTGTTTCCAACAAAAAACTTATATTATCCGAATGGCATCCTGGACATTCACTCCCTGTATATCTTGCAATCATGCACCTTTATCCCTTTTTGCAAGACTTCCAATATTCATTCTACAATAAGTTGCATCCCAGCCAACACAATCCATATCACTACAATACCAGATTCAATGAAAACTTAAGAACGTCGGCAATGAACACTACAACTGGTCAACGCAGCATCTTATCAGATGGACTAAGGTACTACAATCGAATTCCAGAATCTGTTTAAAGATTGAACATAACTTGTTTCAAGTGTAAGCTGAAGCAGCTGATCTTAGATGGATATTTTGGGACTGTACAATGAAAGACTTACTATTATATTCACAAATGCAACAACTTTGTGATACAGTATTTACTTGTACTGGATATTTTCTCTTGTGTGATATTGTATAATGTAGGGCCTCTAGTTTCTAGGAAAAAAAATGAAGCAAACCAGGAATAGACCTCTTTCTCCTTCACGGATCTCTCACCCTTTTCTCTTTTTGCATGCAGATCTGCAATCAATATTACGTAGTGGTGTTTTGTTATATTTTCGTAAAATGTCTTGATGGATTTTTTTTCCTTTTGAACCATTTATTCCGTTTCCCAATTCTCCTGGGATTCTTGACATCCCCCAGCTTTTTCCAACGTCTACTGCTGCCTTAGCGGCTTGTATACCCTAGTTAGTGGAGTAGCAGGTATGCAAGGCTAAATCTGTAATGGTGGTCAGTCTTAGATGTCTCTGTGAGAAGGTATTTATTGCCCATTTCTCGATTTTGATGAAAGCCTTTTGGAAAGCGAAATAAAGAACCTTTCTCCAACAGCTAGAAAATAGCGTGAATGTGGTGCTGGATAGTCGAAAAGCAGCTTGACCTAGAATATATCGAGACGACCTGCCAGATATTCTATTATTGATAATTTTAGTAGTAGGTGATTTTTCTGTCATTATACTACTACTATCAAGAAAAAAAAGGCTGAGAGAAAGAGAAAGAGTTTGACAAGGGAATGAAATTCAAGATAAACCTATGTTAACTAGGTATGTTCTTGTCTAGTCGAACTAGAGATCAAGCTGTATATAAACATAAAGAGTCCAAAAAGTTTGACCATAAGCTTATGTTCAGTTTGATTCCATTGAAACTACTCAAGAATTTTTCCCCTCACTGTTTCTAAGAATTGCTAGAGTAAGCGACGCAAGCGTTCTAATTATTCAGTGAAGTTTTTCCTCTTTATTCAATCAGTTCTTCAACAAATTTATCTACGTTGGATGCCTTGTTTTCTTTCATCCCTGTCAATGCTTTATTTCATAGATAAGTGGTATATCTTCTGTGTAGTGTTTTGAGAGCTTTGCTCTTTTGTTCGGGGGAAAACAGTTTGAACAATCCCTTCCGGATAGTGACAGAAATAACTGATGGTGATAGAAATACAAGATACCTATATTATTATGTGCTTATTTTCTATAAATAAGGAACTCATAACGACTTTAACATGCTGATTTATACGAAAGAAGGTTACCAAGTAATAAGTATGTAATAATGCTCTATGGTGAGTTTATAAAAAAACATTTGTCTACTGACATTTCATAATACGCTATTAAACGATTAAAATCTGTATCATAATGAACTTCATTATGATACAGATTTTCATTATAATACTGATTTTTAATATCATACAATGTAGATAGATGGCACCACCAGTTAAGATATTAAACATTTTAAACGGTAATTTTGCGTAAAACTAAAGTTTGGGACAAAGAATAATTATTACGGAAATAATGAGTGATAAGGAAGAATTTTTACTTTTTTCATTATCATACATTGTCAATAGATGGCGCCAGCAGTTAAGAAATTTTGATTTTTTTTTTGAATGTTGACAGCACTCTGTTTATAGTTTTTCCATGGTAATTTAGCGAAAAACAATAATTTTATAAAAAAAAAATACTTCAAATTGTTATTAAAAGTTACCTAAAGTTTGGGATGAGACATTATTATGGAAATATTGAGTGATAACGAAGAATTTTCACTAACACCTCTGGAAATTACATAAAGAGCGACAAATGCAGGTAATAAATATACTCCGGACAAGTCCAAGAAAATTTACGAAAAATTAGGACAATTTATGGATTGGAAACACCAAAAACACATCGTCCTTCTCAGAAAATGTTTTGATAGTATATTTTAAAGAATTACAACAAAAAATGAAACCTTCAACTGTATGGACGCATCACTCAATTATAAAATCTCTATTCAAAGTTAAGCATAATGTTGACATATCCAAAAATCATAAGTTTTATCAATGGCAGTAGAAAAAATAGTGTATGCAACTCTCATGTAATGGCCATTAATACACTCGCATGTTATATACGATACTCGCCTGCGGCTCGTTTCGTATCCTACAACATGCTCGTGTATTAATGGCTATCATTACATGATCATTGCATAATATACTATTAACATTTAGCATTCATCATTTAACATTTTACATTTAACATTTTGGCATTTAAAAATTTAGACCCCGTTTATAAAAGAATAAAAAATAAAGTAAAATAAAAATAATCATAAATAATAAACTAGCCCTGGTTTTTGCACACCATATGGCCCCAGCCAACAGGAACAACATAGATCCCAAAATAAAAGCTGAATTATTAAGCTGGATTCAGAGCATTCGTAACGTAAGACCTAAAACTTAAGCGTCACCGTAAGACTTAAGCCGTGAAGCTCCTTTTACAATGGACGTAACGTAACAGTAAAGATGTAACAAGTCCTAAGCATGCGCACATTTGATTTATTTGCGTTAAATATAATCATCGGAAACGCAACGTAAGAGAGATGAGAGTTGGTCATTTCTTTTGTTGCGTTTCTGGTAAGATCTTTGACGCAAATAACTCTGATATGCGATATGCGCATGCTTAGGACTTATGTTACGTCTTTACGGTTACGTTACATCCATTGTAAAATGGGCTTAAGCCGTAAGAAATGGTTCAATTCCATTTCTTGCGTTACGGCTTAAGTTTTCGTTGAGGATCGCGAGGTTTCGTAAGCGGCCGATCGTGAAACTGACATTTTGGCCACATGTTTTTGATTGTTTTTGTTTTTGATTATTGTTTTGTGTCTGGTGGTTAAATTTCTTTTCAGTTCATAATTGAATAAAAATATAATATTATAATACATGTATACTAGAGAAAAACAGGTTCAATTTGGTAGATGGACCGCAAAATCAGCGGATGCGGCAGCACTGAATTACTAGATAAATATGGAATCCAAAACCTAAGAATATAATAATTTCTTACTTCTTAAGTTTTAAGTTAGCTCTGAATTGACTGCCATTTTTTCTTAAGCTTTACAGCTGAAGTTTTACGGCTTAAGTCTTAAGTCTTACGTTACGGAAGCTCTGAGCGGACCTTTACACTTGGGTACATCCATAATTTAAAAAAATTCAAAAACCAATAGAAATAAACCTTGTTTATCGCACAAAATCAATAAACAAATTAAAATAAATAATGGGTGAAGTTTGACGTAGAGAAGATGATCCTGTTGCACATGCGCACTTTCGTTTTCATTTAACATTTAATTTAAGAAAGATAAAAGTTGGCCAACTCTTAGATGATAAATGCTAAATGTTACATGTTAAATGGGTTTTATGAACCGTTACATTACTTTGTGTAGCCGAACTTTTTTTAAGTGTTAAATGTTAAATGTTAAATTAAATGTTAAATGTTTTTTATAAACTCACCATTACCTACTTTTCAAGTCAACTTTATATTTTCAACAATTATGACAAATTGACTATACAAATGACAAAATCTACCTTTACCAGTTATATGGTAAAGGTAAAAGGTACAAAAATACAGGATGCTGAAGACATAACAGTCATCCCTCGTAAATCTTCATTATAAATTAATTTTCTGAACTGGCTTAATTTTGCGTTTAGATCTTCTAAAAGTCATGGTGTTTTGTAGAATAGATGATTTCTGATCTTGTGTCTCCCTTTCCTCAGTAATATCCGAGGTAATATCATCCTTTTTTTATTGTTAGATTCTTCTTGTATAGCATTATTGCTAGTATTCTGAATGTCTTCATCAGATTCTTCTTGTAGATTAGTACTATATAGTGGTTTGAATGTCTTCATCTTCTTCTTGTATGGTCGAGTGAACACCATTATTGGTATTCTGGACGGCTCCATCTATATCCTCTTACAAAATAATTGCAGGATCATTAATCGTGTTTTTGGGTACTTGTGTGATTGCAATATGGTCAAAGTGTCTACGCCATATACGACCATCATCCAGTTTTATTAAATAATGTAATAGCCCCTTTCTTTCTGCAATGTGACCTCAATGTGACCCTATTTCCATTTTCTATTTTTCTCCGAAAAATTACGAACTCTAACCCTGTCGCCACCTTTAAATTTCCTAAAATATTCTTCTCCAACTGTTGATTTTAAATTTTCTTTTCCCTTTAAAGTAGGTTTAATGAGATCAAGTTTCGTTTGGATCTCGTAATTCATTAATTTTACGCAAGGTGGAACATTTGTAGTTGAATTAGGACTTCTTCTATATCGCATTAAAAAATTCTGTAATTTGTGGTCCAAATCTCCTGGTTCTCTTCCCGCACAGTAAATCGTGCGGGAAGAGCCATTTCCCGCACGCTCGCAGAAAAAATATTTACCCATGAATGGGCCTGCAAAATCAACATGTAAACGTTGCTAAGGTTGTTTTGTTTCTTCCCAAATATGAATGGATTTTGGAGGATCATTTTGTACATTTTGACAACTTATGCACTCTCTTGATATTTTTTCAATATCTTTATCAATGTTTGGCCACCATACGAACGATCTTGCCAAACTTTTCATTTTGATGATGCCAGTGTGAGCTCCGTGAAGTTCATTGAGTACTCTTTTCCTCAAACAACTTGGAATAACTACCCGTACGTTTCTCATGTTAACACCTTCATTCAATGAAAACTCGGCATCTTTACCTTTAAAACCATGTTCAATAATATTTTCTCCAATCTGCATACATTTATATATTTTGGACAGAACGACATTGTTTCGCGTACAATTTCTGTATGTGGTAAAGGTAGTTTTAGAATCTGTTGAAGTTGATAGCATGACACTGGATCGTAAACTGGTATATTTGGTTCTTTATTAGATTGAATTTCCATTTGAGGTAATCTTGAAAGAGCATCTGCATTTGCATGATCAGATGTAGATCTGTAAACAATTTTAAAATCAAAACCTTGCAAAAATAACGCATAGTGAAGCATTCTGGTCGCCACCATCGAAGGCAACTTCTTTTCAGGGTAAAATATCAAAGTTAACGGTTTGTGGTCAGTAATCAGTTTAAAATGTCTTCCGTATAGGTATTTGAATTTTTTTTTTAACTCTAGCTGTAGCTTCCTTGTCTATTTGACTGTAATTTTTCTCCGATTTACGTGTTCTTGACGCAAATGCAATAGGTCTCTCTGAACCGTCATGTGAGAACGGCACCCATTCCATAAAAGCTTGCACTCGAGCTTGCATCAGTAGCTAGCGTTAACGGCAATTTTAGATTATAAATACATAACACCTGATTCGAAACAATTTCGTCTTTAATCTCATTAAAAATGTCATCACATTTTTTTGACCAAACAAAGGGTGTATTTTTTAAAAAAATGTATATAATGGATGTAATTTACTTGCCAAATCTATTAGAAATCTGCCATAATAGTTCACCATTCCTCACCAGCTTTTGAATTCTGTTACATTATTTGATGCTCTTGCTTTCACTACTGCCTCAATCTTGTCGTCAGTTTTTTTAAAGCTCTGTTCTGAAATTATATGTCCCAAATAACAAACTGAAGTTTCAAAAAATTTGCATTTTTCCAACTTGATTCTTAAGCCAACTTCTTGTAATTTCCTAAACACAAGTTTAACCCTTTCCAAATTTTTTGTAAATGACTTCCCTTGAATTTTTATATCATCCAAAAACACGCAAACACTAGGAATTCCTCCTAATGTACTTGTCATATCGCCAGTGCTACTTCAGTGCCAAACATCAATCGATTTACTATATAATCATAATCCCCTATCGGAGTTATAATAGCTTGGATTTTAGCACTTTCTTCATTCATTGGCATATGTAAATAGGCTTCTCTAATATCCAATGTCGGGAATATTTTTCCACCGAGCATGGTTTTCGCGAATATAATTATCTTCCACATTTGGCATTGGAAATTTATCATCTTTAAGTAATTTATTTATTGTTATTTTGTAATCAGCGCATAGCCTAACAGAACCATCAGACTTCAAAATTGGAACTATGGGAGTCCCCCACTCGCTATACTCCAACTTAGTTAAAATACCTTTCATCTCAAGTCTATTTATTTGAAAAATCACTTTTTCTTTTAAAGCATAAGGAATTTTCCAAGTAGGAATGTATATGAGTGAACAGTTTTCTTCATGAAATAGATTACCCTCAAAATTGTTAATTTTCCCAATTCTTCTTGAAAACCATCTGTCAATGTTTCTTAAGACTTGCAGTCACCTGCTCTTTTTCCTCCAATATGTTTACAGAATGTATTTTTGAGGAGGTCTCAAATTTTGTGGTATTTATCCATTCTCTGCCAAAAATCGGGTCAACTTCTCCTTCCCTTAACATCAAAATTCATACTTGATAAACCAATGGATTCTATAATTTCACCTGTATATGTTTTAAATGGTAGATATGTTTTATTTATGTCTTTTCCAGGATATTTGTTAATAAAATCCTTAAATGAAATTGAAGATACCGCAGCTTCAGTATCGTACTCCATTTCTAGCTGGATTCTGGATTTTTCTATTTCAGAAGTAGATCCCATAAAATTTTTCATACAAAAAGTTTTCTAATCTTTTAACGTATAAATCCTAAGATTCCGTATGTTCCAAGAAAGGTTCCATCGGAATACTTTTCCTGGAGGTGTTTTAAACTTTGGTTGTAGCCTGCATAATTTTTGAAACATTTTCCAAAAATCCTGTAAATTGTTCTTCATCCATTTTTACTTTCAAATAGATTTATCCTAGTCGCCGTTAATAAGTATATAATAATGCCTTAGTTTTCAAGTCAACTTGATATTTTCAACAATTATGACAAACTGACTATACAAATGACCACTTCAAACTCTACCTTTACCAGTTATATGGTAAAGGTAAAAGGTAGAAAAATACCGGATGCTGATGCGCCATGCTTAAACGATATAAGATATTCTCCTTTCTTTTCTTACTAAGATTTTATTTGATATATGTAGCTTTTTTTCACTAATGTCATAAATACCTATGGTTCACATCAAGTGAATAAGGGCCTGGCGACCCCAAGCTGAAATACTCTTTCCTTCACCTAGTCTTGAGAGTGCTTTGTCTTCTTCTCCTACCTTTCCTATCCGGTCACCCCTGGTCATCTTCTTTTATCATCTTTCATCACTTGGAGAAGAGCTTCTCTTTGACGAAGGCAATACCAATCCTCGCTTCTTCTCTTCCTTTACTTTTATTCTTTTTTTGTTTTTTAATTTTGTATCTTCACTGACTTGGATTACTAATGATGATAGACATCAAGGATGTCGCCAGGCAGTGGAACAGGGGTGGGGGGAGGCAAGATGCAAGAATTGGGATTGGGGTTTAGGGATAATATTGTGACCTCAGATTATATACCTACAATACTGTAGAGACAGGACAAGTAACTCATCAATCACCAAATATAGTTTGACCTATCAACAAGCGCTAAGAATTACTTATGAGTGCAGCGCATCAATGATGGAGCAAAACAAACAGGCATCTTGTCCTGTCTCTACAGTATTGTATAGTCTGGCAAGTGGTAACTCGGTAGAGACGAAAGGGGGAAGAAAAAAGGGGCGTAGCCTAAAAATATTCAATGACACCTCAACTGACACCGCCTGAAGACAGCCATGTCTTTGGGTTCAGTGGCACCGAAAACACTAGAAAAATAACCCAATAAAATTATTAGAAAAAATTCTCTAGTTTCGCCAATAACCACGCCACTGCGTGCTGTCGTTCAGACTCTAACCAATAGAATCATGCCTCTGAATAATCACGCCTCTCTACATCCATCATTTCGCAATGTTGCCGGATTTTTTTCTATTTCAAAATACTACCTATGCCCATATAGCAAAAAAAATGTCACTAACCTGTTCATTATTGTTTCTGTCAAGTTTGGCAAAGCAGCAAATTCTATTGTAGTTCGCCGTTTCGCTAGCCAGACAATAGGTATATAGTCTAAGTTTGTGACGGTGCGATTTCGCCAGGGTATACAGAATCCATGCCTTAAAATTTAAATTCCAGAATTCTTGTTGAAGATAGGAGGCTATCGCGTTTATTCTGGATTCTACAAGAATGGATTACGGATATATAAAGGCCGGTATTAGTTAGTAGTTTAGTTTAAAATTGACTGTGATACGATTTAGATAGTGAATTTTGTAATGGGTATAAAGAGTTGAGTTGTTTGAGTTAATTAGTGAACTAATTAGTGTCAGAGTGTATAGTAACGCGGAACAAATTATTGCTGTGTTAATTGCACTTTGATTTTTGGAATAAATAGACCCAATATTTAATGTCACGCGCTCCAGTCGTGTCAGAAGTGAGATATAATTCGAGGACTGCACAGGGAAATCCGATTGCAAAATAGTGCGGACAGTAGTAAGTAGCAAGAACACTAAGTGAACATTGGGACAGTTACACCCGTATGCACCGTTTGGACTTATATTTTTTATATTCTAAAAGGAAGTGGAACTCTTAGGTCACGTGGTATTTGAAAATGGCATACAAGTTATGGAAGAAAAAATAGATGCTGTCACAGATTGGCCAAAACCAAGGAGTTTTCTAGATTCATGTTCTTATTATTGAAGATTTGTAGAAGGATTCACCAATCTCGGCTTCATGGATTAACGGAAGAAAAATCAACATTTAATTGAACCCAAGAATGCGATTTAGCGCTGTCAGAAAATTGAAAGGAGCATTATGTACAAGCCCAGTGTTGTCCTATCCCAATCAGAAGGGCATGTTGATTTTGGACAGAGATGCAAGCAATTCCAGTATTGGAGCGGTACTTTCACAAATTCAAAATTCACAAGAGCATGTCGTAGCCAGAACGAAATTATTGTGTCACCAGAAGTGAGTTGCTTGTTGCTTGCCATAGTAAAAGCGGTCGACCATTTCCATAAGTATCTCTACGGACGTAAGTTTCTGATTCGAATGGATAATGCAGCTCTAAAATGGCTTTTAGAAATGAAAACTCTCGAAGAACAGCTTGCTAGATGGATGGAGAAATTGCAGCATACGATTTGCAAATTAAACATCGACCTGGAAACCTGCATAAAAATGCTGACGCTCTGTCTAGACGACCATGTAAAGAATATTGCAAGCATTGTCAAAGAATCGATATGCATGAGAAAAACACTGGTCCAGCTGTGAAAAAAACGGGTCTTATCGTTGATGATAAATGGACTACCAAACAAATGAAAGAAGATCAAGAGGTAGACCAGGACATCGAGAAAATTCTACATCTTAAAGAAAATGATGAATGTAGGCCAGAATGGAGGGAAGAGTCGAATAGGAGTTTGATTTACAAGGCGTTGTGGGCTCAGTGGAACTCTCTGACCGTAGGAAATGGTTTACTGAAAAGAGTTTGGGAAAGTACCGATGGGAAAACTACGAAGAGCCAACTAGTTATAGAGCGTGGTAACGCATACATCTTTGTTATCATGGATTACTTCAGTAAATGGCCAGAAGTTTTTGCTATTCCCAATGAAGAAGCCATCACTATTGTCCAAGTGCTAGTGGAAGAAGTTTTCAGTCGTCATGGTTTGCCACTTCGAATCTACTATCTTCAAGAAAATTTGTGAGATCATGGGCATTCGTAAGACAAGAAACACACCTTTACATCCACAGTCTGATGTCATGGTAGAACGATTTAGTAAGACCATAGAGGAACACCTGACAAAAATGGTCGCAAAGAACCAGCGAGATTGGGACAGAAATTTGCCTCTATTTTCAATGGCTTGTAGAGCAGCTGTTCACGTGTCAACAGGTGAAAGTCCAGCTAGAATCGTTTTTGGAAGGGAGCTTAGGTTACCTTGCGACAGTGTTGCCAGATGAATTTAAAAAAATTCGTGAGAATCGAGAAAGAAAAATCGTGAGACTAAAAATTGCTTAATATTGTAAGAAAATAAAGCACAACAATGTTTTTTTCATAGATTTTTAATAAAGTAACGGGTCAATTCTGTGCACATCTGTAAGCAAATCTATAAATTTCTATAAGCCTATAGACACTGCAAAATGGATGGATTGCCGAACAACCGATCGGAAATATATACGATCCTATAAGATATTCTGTGATCTACAGGAAGTGCAAAATTGCAAATTGTCAATAGGCAGCTATAGGCCTATAGAAACTTATAGATTTGCTTACAGATGTGCACATAATTGGCCCATAAACATGATTTTACATCCATAAGAAATAAACATTTTATTATTAAATCTTGTTTCCTTGTTTTTTTCGTTTTTTAGCAGGTGTTTCTGAGAGCTGAACCTCGTTTTCACTATCCGCAAGATTGCTCATCCTAATAAGGCGTCAATTCTCGAAGCGGCAGCTGGTATGCGAGTGACGTCACCACTATCAGCAATGGACCTCTTGCATGAATTTTTTTTATTTGCTTATTGGAAAGAGGAGTCAAAATAAAGCTCAACTGTATTTTTTTCCGATTTTTTTCGGACTTGCAAAGGCTCTAAATTTCGATTTGAAGTTCAAATTTCTTGGTGCCGTGACGTCACGGCACCAAATTTCTGATTGGTCAATTTTATCCAGTGTTGCCCAGATGTCAGGAATTTCATGTAAAATTTTCCTGGCGGCGATGCGATAACTAAATCGATATAATATCGAATCCACAGATTTGTAAGTATCGGATATGAAATCGATTCTCATCCCTATGGAAAACTTAACCCAACTTTTTAATTCAAAATATATACAATCATTATTTATTTTTATTTATTGAATTATTAGAATGTCCAAGACTCCAAAACTCCAAAACGGACCGAGCAGAAGGCACGAAGGCACACAAAGGTTGCTCTACCTGCATTTTACAATGATTTTACTAATACACAATGCTAATATTTAGTCGAGGGGGAATCCACCTACCTAATTTTGTACACCAAAAATTCTAAAATTCTGAAAAATGCTAATTTTTATGTTATTATTATCCCAAAAAATTCTAAAAATTCTAAAACTTTCCAAAAATCCCAACAAATTGGGCAGACTCTTGAGCATGCGCAATAGATAAAAACTCTAAATTATTTTTAAAAAATTCTAGTTCAATTCTAAAAAATACTGAATAATTCTAGAAATTGCTAGAAAATACTAAAAAATGCAAAAAATCCTGATAATTCTGAAAAGTTCTAAGAAATTCTAAAAATTCTGTCAATTTGTACAGGGTGATCTATTATAAATGTCACCCCCTGCTAACTTTAGCCGCTTTCCAGCTGACCATTTTGAGCACGCAATCGAGCTTTTGCACGCACAAATGCTTCAAGCGCGTGTTCGTGTTCCAGCCGTACTGCGCTTCGAAAGCTGCTTACTTTTGCGCTTCAAAGACAGAACACTGTGCTGCACCGTGCTTGAAGCACAAACACAATGTCAGCTGGAAAGCGGCTTTTATCATTTGACGTTTTTGACAGAAGTGTCAAATACAAAAGTTTTAAGAAATTGTCAAAAGTCTTTAACTAAGGGCGGGTATTATAAAACTACTTTGAGAGTTAACTTAAAGTTAACTTCTGGAATTACATGTAATTCAAAAAGTTAACTTCAAGTTAACTTTCAAAGCAGTTTTATAATATCCGCCCTAAGTTAGTTTTAGGCATACAGGGTGCGTCAAAAAAGTGCAGCAGTGTGAAGTTATATTTTTTTAAATGGAACTTCCTGTATATTGTGCCCTTATTTGTTAGTCCCCTTTGACCTGATTTCAACGATATACGGTTTAATATGTTCATCTCTCGGTTTATCTTCAATAGCTATAGGGAAAAACGTGAAAATCCCTTGCTAGGTCTCTCGTGTTATTTTTTCAAAAATAATAATAATAACTTAAGACACCTGGATTTAATATAATATTTCATCTTGTATATTAATGAATAAAATTTGAACAATAAACTGTCCATAAAAAAAATTCTCTAAAGCTTAAATGGTATAATTTTTCTTTTTTCAATATGAAACCTTGAAAGGGGTTTTCATGTTTTTCCCTATAAATATCGAAGATAGACAAATCAAATCGTATATCGTTGAAATTAGGTTGAAAGGGACTAACAAATAAGCGCACAATATGCAGGGTGTTCCATTTAAAAAAATATATAACTTCACACTGACACACCCTGTAAGTATGTCTAAAACTGACTTAGTTAAAAACTTTCGACAATTTATTGAAACTTTTGTATTTGACACTTTTGTCAAAAATGTCAAATGAAAAAGTTAGACACTTTGACATTTATAATAGATCACCCTGTACACCAAAATTCTAAGAAGATTTCCCGCTCGGGGGAACCAACCTACCTAATTTTTTACATCAAAATTTCTAAAATTCTGAAAAATTCTAATTCTCGAAAAATTCTAAAAATTCAAAAAGATTTCCAAAAATCCCTACAGATTGCGCAGTGCGCAGGCTCTTGAGCATGCGCAATAGGTGAAAATTCTAAATTATTTCTTAAAAATTCGAATTCAATTCTAGAAAATGCTAGGAAATACTAAAAAATGCTAAAAAATACTGATAATTCTAAAAAATTCTGAGAAATTCTAAAAAATTCTAAAAAATTCCAAAAATTCTATCAGTTTGTACACCAAAATTCTAAGGTGGTTTCCCCCTCGTATTTAGTGTTCTGCTGTGAGCTTAATTTTACATTTGTATAATTTTTATGTGTCTGTACCTATTCGATACCAGTTTCTCTAATAGGGCCGGTGATACCTAACTCCCCAATTCCTAATTTCTATTCTTATTTTGTAAAATATTACGTATCGATTTGGTCCTGTTACCCAGTTACCTAATTTTTTTCCGGCCACCAAATATATAAGACTAGATTATAACACCTATTAATAACACATTTCATCTAAAGTCTATAAACTATCTTGGGCCAAGAATTTACAATAAACTTCTCCAAGAGTTCAAGAGCAGAAATGGAAAGGTTTTTAAATCCATGAAGAAAAAAAATTCTCAGTTCATTTACCTCAAAGTTTTTATTTTATGGCATTTTCTTCGGTGTCCTGTCAAAATATATTTTTGCAGGTATTTGACAAATATATTTGAAGAAAATGGAAAATGCCATAAAATAAAAACTTTGAGGACGTCTGACCCCCTTTTTGCAACGAACTAGACGTCTGACGATTTACATACGTTATCTGTGACCTTCAAAGATAATGTGCAAAATTTCTATAAATTTTGAGCTTTGAGAAAACAGTGTAGATGCTTCTTAAAATTACAACTTTGCCCGCGTCCCAGAGCCAGCTGTCCCGGAACTGTGAGTGCTGACTTTACACTAGCATTCTAGCATTAAAGTACGACCTATTTTGAAAATATCCGCCTTGCGAAAACTCTTGCATGTTTTTTGCGCCACCTCCTGGACTATATCTAAACAGGAAATTTTCCAACTAACGGCAGGATTACTGGAGAGACCACAATTCACTTGTGAGAATTTGGATGATGACGTATGACGCGTAAAAGAAGCAGGAGAAGAATACATATTAGAGCTAGAAAGAGGCATGAATTCTTTCGCAAAAGCATCAGATCTGCCATTCTATGGATCTGCCCTTGGACTATATGTAACGAATAGAGATATTTTCTCTATCACTATTGACTTCACTTATTGATTCCAAAAAGAGAGAAGAAGACAGCAAGTGACATAGCGATAGAGATAACAATCTCAATCCGTTACCGTGCTGGTAGCTTCCCTGGATTTCAATAAATAAAGATTTGGTATTGAAATTTCGTCAAAATCTCAAAAACTATGAGTGGCAAAATCAATTTTTTGTAACACGACTGCTACAATATACAGAAAAAAACTTTGACTTCAAATGAAAACATTACTGTTAAAACATTTCAAAGGGTTCATAAAAACAATTTAACTACGTAGTTGAGTTCAACTTTCAAAGCTTTCAAATCAATCAAATAGACCTAAATAAAATAACTAATGGCCGAAAATACCCTTGAAAGGCCTTTAGAATGAAAAATGGCTTTTTTTAGTGTTAATTCCAACCATGAATGATTAAACAAATCCATAATAGCCAGAAAACCTTCGAAAAGCAATAATGTCTCCCCAAATGAACCACCACTGTATACAAAACTAGAGCTTAACTAGGAAAGAGGTGGCAATGTAACATTTTCATTATTTTTTACATCCACTAACTCTTTTGGTTTTAAAAAATATATACTTAGTTAAAAACGTTAAATTCAACCCTGTATACTGTTGTTCCAAAACAAAAACAAACCTTCCAATAAATCCTGTTTAAAACCGTGCCATTATTCGACTATTGATTGGCTGGAAAAAAAGCGCTTGGCAACGTTGCGCCTTAACCTACGCATTACTTTCCCCGAATAGAACATAGTACAGTGGTGGAAGGAGAGAGAGCGTGCCATAATAGTAAATTGATAGATAAAAATAATCCAATTTCTAAAATAATCTATAAACCGATATTGTTTCCGTGTGTTGCGCGATTATTTGCTGGAATTTCCCTCGTCACGCCACACGGAAATCGGAAACGTATTGGTACTTGTGCGTGGGTGTTACTGTAGATTTTTGTTGCGAATAATGATTTATTGTTATTTAGGGTTACTGGTTTGATGTTCTTTTATCTGTTCTGGTATCAGAAAGAAAATAATTGACAGTTGAAATGTTTTGAAAACAGCGATGGGTATCTAGACTAGAGATATTGAGCCTTGATTCCACTCCACAAATTAGTTGAAAGGGTGATAATGATTGGACCTTTCTGACATGAACGGGCGAATTCACAAGGATCTAAACTTTTTTTTTTGATATTTGTATTCTACAGATGCTTCAACAACTATCGGCATTATCATTGGAAAAATATTCCGAGCTCCACACACCCAACATATCAAAAAACTCAATGAGATGAGAAGGCAGATTATTTGGAGATCACATATTGTTGGACCTCTCTTTTCAATTGATAACTTGAATGGTAACTTGTATTTTCATTTACTAGAACTATTTAGTTGCTGATCCATTGATAGCCGTGTTCGTTTTTGTCATCTTTTTCGTCGATTTGCTCCGAAATTTTGACAGGTACGTGATTTGTAAATTGAAACTGTCATTTCCAGTCACGTGCCTGTCAAAATTTCGGAACGAATCGAGCGAATCGACGAAAAAGATGACAATAACGAACACGGCCAATAAGGGAAATATTCAAACAGAACATTACTGAATAGATGGGTGCAAACCGCATTTTGATAACTTCAACCGTTTAGCCGCTAGAGGGCGATTCTCGATTTTGAGCAATAATGTGAAACCATCATAACTTTTTTGTTTATGAAAATTATTGATTTCCGTAAAAACTTTCTTGAAGCACTTTTTCAAACAGAACTCAGTGACGTTCTCAGTTTTTTTCTAGTTGGTCTCAACACCGAGATATTGACCAAAGTCTGGTTTTTTTTCAATAGGACACCCTATATATTAATAGCTCATTAGGAAGCTGTGCTTTTTCTGATTGCGATGATATAAAGTTCGATAGGTTTATCTCTAACAGTTTTCGAGAAAAAAATTTTTTTTTCGGTTTTTGACATAAGAAGCAATGTGTAAGAAAAGGACTTTATATCTGTAAGGAACTGAGAAAGGTCTCTTTCCAATACATTGTTTCTTATGACAAAAACCGAAATAATTTTTTTTCTCGAAAACTGTTAGAGATAAACCTAACCTAACTTATCGAACTTTATATCATTGAAATCGGAAAAAGCAGAGATGTCTAATGAACTATTAATATATAGAGTGTCCTATTTAAAAAAACCAAACTTTGGTCAATATCTCGGAGTTCGGACCAACTAGAAAAAAACTGAGAACGTCACTGAATTCTGCTTGAAAAAGTGCTTCTAGAAAGTTTTTACGGAAATAAATAATTTTCATAAACAAAAAAGTTATGATGGTTTCACATTATGGCTCAAAATCGAGAATCGCCCTCTAGCGGCTAAACGGTTGAAGATATCAAAATGCGGTTTGCACCAATCAAAATTTCATGAAATTTGAGCCTCAGAGTGGGGGGTTCATTTTTTTGTATCTCGCTCAGAAATTGATGTTTCCTATTAAAAGTGTTTAAATTGGCCCACCCTGTACATTCGTCAGGTAACTCGCGCCAGTGGATTTTTCTTACGGTTTTGATTTATGGTGCAATAAACTCTCTCAAGGTTGTAGTTAAAATGGACAAGTCTGAGAAGAAGCAATAACAATAAACTCATTTTTATAACACCCTTTTAACATCACATTCAAATATTTGAATTGATGTACTACCAAATATATCAAGACGGTCCAGGAATAAGTCAATGTTTTAACAAGAAGTGTGGATATTAGCACAACACGAGTAGCAAACCACATAAAGGTATTCGGATGACCACAGGTGAAACATGACAAAAATTAAATCATAATAGAAGATAAGGAAGATCAAGTGGTCATAAAAGACATTAGTGAAATATGTTTAAATTTTATAGAACGGGCCCAGCAGAAAACAAAACCATAAAATATAAAAGCTGCAAAAAAGAAACATTTTTGTTATATTTGAATTTGCATGCTCAATCATTACCAGCGCATTACGATGAAATTTGTGAGTTAGTGTTAGAAAAGGCTCCTCTTTCAGTTTGTTTGACTGAAACTAGGATGACAGAACATGCTGGATGCGAAAATTGATATAATGGGGCCCAAAACTTTAAGAGTGAAAAGCGAAAATCGATGCAGGTGGTACAATAATTTATATTAAAAGTTGCATAAATGTGGGAGAATTTAAGAAAATAATTGGAGAAGAAGAATATTGGATGGGTAAAATAAATTATACTTTATCCTCGACTTTATCTAGGTATACAAAAAGGGTTTTTCTCCGAATAAAACATGCATTTTTTCCGCAAACGGTGTTCAAACGATGGAATCAAGGGAATAAATATTGTCAAAAAGGATTAGATGTAGAAAAACGTAAAATTAGATTGCTGTGCTTTTTTATGGTTCATTCCAAATCGCCTGATGATACCTCTAACAACAGACGTTCTAAATTGCGGTGCTCTCGTTAGTCTCGTTCTATAACAAGCAAGAATGATTCAAAAGAACGTTCAGAATCACCTGTGAGCAGAACATACACGCCAGAATCAAGGAAACGTTCAGAACCGGATCATTCAACTTCAGGAAATTATTTAAGGTCTCGAGTTCTTGAGGCTCAGGTGTCAAACAGCAATGTGACAGCCACATCAGCTACATATCCCTGTATTTCGAGAATTCTTCCGAAGAAAACAATTCTGAAACAGCACAGGAACGAATCCAAAGTTTGAAAAATATGGTCAAGCAATTAACCAGACAAACACAATCAATTGGAAGATCTGAAGTGCCTAGATAAAGTGTTAAAACTGATTGCATACCTGAATTGTCCCCAGAAAACGATAATTTGACTTCACGACAGTGGCCGATCAATTAAAAGCCATTAGCCATTGGGACGATATTACAACAATTTACCACATGCAGTCAAGATTGGTGGGTATGGCAAAGAGATGGTACCGTAGTTTACCTAACTTCAATTTGACTTAGGAAGAATGGAAAACTCTTCTTATAGGTAGTTTTCCAGACCATACAAACAATGCTGAATCGAAAGAAAATATTATCTGAATCGATGACATCATACTATTTTGCAAAAATGGAACTCTTATAAGAAGCGGTCGCGTTTCTGGAAAAAAAGCAGTTTTTTGCCTTATACATGGGATAGATGATCCAGTTATTCAAAATAGTGCCAGAGCTGGACGTTACTAAAACCCAGAAAACCTATACGAAGAATACTTGTCAGCACTAAATATTGATGTTTATCCAAAACGAAAAGACTTATGGTCGGTATGTATTATAAACCACTGAACCGATGGTTGAGTTTCAACCTTCGGTTGACTCCATGCAAATTGATAGGATTCAGCCGAAGGTTGAAACTCAACCATTGGTTCAGTGTTTTATAATACCAACCCTTAGTGAAATTTCCAACCGGGTCTTCAGATTTAAGAAACTACATAAAAAATAAGCAGAATAAGTTTGAAACAAAGTGCTTCAATTGTTCTTCAATATAGCTTCGAAATGTTTAAAGCCTCCTAGGAAGGAATGTAGAAAATGTAAGTTATTGGCACACGAAGAAAAGAATTGCCCAAAGCAAAACTTCTACAAACCTGGTAAGTCTAAAGCTATTTTCAATATAGAAACTGCTCAAAATGATTGTGAGACAAATGTATGTTACTTTATCGATTGCTCTATAAATCAGAATATTTCACGTGAATAATGTCGATTACTGCAGTAGTGTCGGTACTTTACGTGCATCTGACGTCAAAGCTTTAGGGTTACAACTACATCCTGTACAGAAACGTCTGAGTGGATTTGCAGGAGGTTATTTAATTGTACACCATAAAATTGTCATTGATCTAACTGTTGATCTGGCTAAAGCAAAAGTTGAACCTCTTGTTGTACCCGATCACGCACAAAATGTTTCAATAATTGTTGGCTCGCCTTTTATTAATCATCCAAATATAATCATGGTGACACGTGGAGGTCAGGTTAGACTTTTCAATTCGAATAATATGCCACTTCCAGAACTTGATAATTTGCCTCCTCGTAAAATTATCTTATGGGCGAAGGAGAGTACTGTCATACCACCCAACCATATTGGTCACATTTCCTTATATTTTAGTGAAAATGTCAAAGAGGTATTTATGAATTTGCAACAAAGGCCATGGCCTAATCCGTTTCATGTGATACGTCGTTGTATCACCGATCTGTCAAAGAGTAGTTTGGTGCCGATTTTAAATACATCAGAATATCCAGTTTGTTATGAAAAAGATCGAATAATAGCACGAGGGTTATTTGTGTAATCCTAAAAGTGATTTTGATGAAATAAATGTTTGTTCCATAAATCAAGAATCTATGAAAGATTTTTCTTTAGAGGATTTAGAAAATGTCGTCAGGACTGACATTAATACAAGCACAATAATTCAACTTCTTTCTTTACTTAATAAATACAGAGACTGTTTTGCTACGAGTATGTCTGAACTAGAGAAGACTCATATTGCTGAAATTTGCATTGATTTGAATGACAAAACACCTGTTACTTATCGACCATATCGTTTAGCGTGGTTTAGCCTTCGCTGAGCGGGAAAAAGTTAGAGACATAGTTCGAGAATTACTTGATAATTTACAAAGTGAAATTATTATACAAGATGCACTACAACTATAAAAAAATACTAAACATAAAATAACAAAATATAAAATATAAAATATAAAAACAAAACATCAAATATAAAAAATTTCCTCCAAACCAGATCCTATACTGGAAGGGTTGCATTTCCCCTTTGTACTGCTAGACTAATACTTTGGGTAATGAAGCTAAATGCCTTTTTATGATTGATTTTCTGACAAATGCGTTTAATTGATCTTTTAGCTTCACTACCCCAAGATCCGAAAGTTTTCACAGCAAAAGGAACAAAAAGAAAACCTCGGTCTTGCAGTTCTTTATATTTGAGCATTTTTTGTGATTCCCCAATTCTTGCTGCTTCACCAGCTTTAATCGATGTCTTTGATAAGTAAGTTTGACACAAAGTATCTCGGTATGTGGCATCCAAAAGTAATGCTTTACCACTTTTCCAAAGCAACAGAGACATTCCATCCACACGTTTGCCATCACTTCTACATATACCAGGTGGCTCTAGTATGGAAGGAATATCTGCTGATGCTAACGAGCGCTTTATTATGTCATTGATCAACCTGTGATTTTGATGAAATAAATGTTTATTCCACAAATCAAGAATCTATGAAAGCTAACGTGAAGCCAATATGACATTACGTTTTAATAAATGTAGATTTCTCTTGAGTCAAATAAGTTATCTGGGACAAGAAATCTCCTACAGTGTTACCACAGGTGGCCCCATATGGCCAGATTTGGCCCTTTCTAAGACAGAGTGGCCCGTTGGCCACTCTTTTTCGAATCTGGCCCGTTTCTCCATAACAAGCCAAATCATTATTTTTTAATGCAAAATAAACGTTTTAGGGCGTGGCACCCGAAAAAAAAATCTGCCTCAGGCGGGCTTTCCCTCTTCTTTTCAATTTGAAAAGGTTTACCCGAAATTCTAAAATCTGGCCCCTTTTAAAAATATAATCTGGCACGAAATTTTCAGAGCTTGTGGCAACACTGATCTCCTATGAAGGAATCAAACCTGAATCCGAAAAGATTGAATCTATACGAGATTTTCCAACACCGACAGACGTATACCGGGTCGCGTAATTCCGAACCCCCGTTGATTTCAGAGCAACATTGTTCTGAAATGAATTTGGGTTTGTTATTCAATAATGCCGTTCATCGTCTTCCAAACCTCAGCGCGGTGCAGACAAGATGCGTTCGGTATTGGGTGGGGGTTTGCAAGACGTGACGATCTGTTTTTTTTTTTTTTTTTTTTTTTTCAACACCTTTGCAAATGCCAATTCAGTACAAAGTATCTAAACGTTAGATAAACGATTGTTGTCCTTTGGAATAAAAGGTCTTGCACTTAGCTAATTTGCGCGGTTGGTTTATGTTCTATGAGTTGTTGTTTTTGAAGGTGTTTAGTGGTAACCGAGGTGGTAACCGTTTTGTTGTGCCTACACAACAAAATGAGGGAAGAAGATGTAGTTAAGTTACTAAATACCTTATGCGATGAATATAAACTGCTATAAACAAAAACTGATAATGATAGTTTTGAATCTGTTGTGCAGTGCAAACTTTTGTGTCATGAGACTTATGATAACAAATGTGACGAATGGATTAAAAAAATTTCACAATTAACAAATAAAAATTGGATTACAAAGCGACGTGACATGAATAAACTACTTTAAGTCTAAGATGATTTAAATTTCAAATAATAGGGAAGAAAAATATAAAGGTTTGAAGAAATAGGGAATACCTTTGTACCTACTGCAATAACTTGCAATAGTTCACAATAATCACAATGGTTTGCAATACCTTGAAACATTCGGCAATAGATTGCAATAGTCTACAATACTTTCACAATACCCTACAATATCTGAGTATTGCACAATATATGTACAAAAAAACTACAGTGAAATAACCCTCGATTTATACGGAACGTTCTTTTGTATGATGTGTTGATTTTGATTTTTTATTATTTTGTATCTTTTTCCCTTTTCTGAAGTAGATAATAATTATTTTACTTGTAGAATATTTCAGTATAAAAATAAAATAAAAAATTTTTTCATTTATATTACAATATATTGTTTTATTTTTATGGCATTTTATCAAACAGTAGATATTAGGTCTGTTTCTGCAGAAATCGCAAACCAGTCAGAGCTAATTTCTTTAGTTGAAAACAGTCAGAAAACTAGTTTCAACCAATGAAATTAACTCTGACTGGTTTGTGATTTCTGCAAAAACAGATCTAATATTATGGACGGCATCCGCGCCGACGACGCCGTTCTGAATTACACTTGGTTTCGTAGTATCATGACCACATTTAAGTGGTACAAAATACAGTCAGTCATAGACGCGTGTATTCTCTGTAATTCTCTGAATCACACGTGGATTTGGAGTAAGTACTTTTGCAATTGCGTGGTACAAACCAGAGTTGAGTACAGAATATTTAACGTTATGTGGCGCTCTGTACTGCACTGTGGTTCGGAATTAGGCTACCGGGTGTCCACGAGATCACTTTCCGGCTGCCATTTTTTTATTTGTCCATCGATATCAACGAAACTTGGTAGGGTTGATATTCTAACCAAACGCCATTTTTATGCATTTCTGACAAGTTTTCCTGACTTCCGGTTTCACCGGAAATGACCGAAACTTTTGATTTTTAAATGGCACACCCTGTATATTTTTTGTTTTTTGGATTCTACAGATCGTTTCACGTCCTGATGCACCAATTTTGAATCGAGTTTCTTCCAAATTTTGTTTTTAAATTAAATTTAAATTTTTTAACTAGAGTGCCATGATCATCCTAAAATGACTCTACATACTTTACTTAATTTCAGAAAAATACAAACTCAATTTTATCTTTGTAAACTTTTTTGATAGAGGGCTGTGAACTCAATTATTTCAGTATTTTTGCCCTAGGTCAAGAACTAGAATAGAAACATATCACTTTTATAACATCACTAAATGCAGTATTTTAAGGCGAATCCAACGATATAATACACTACGACATTTTTCATAATTTTCGTTTAAACATTTTTGATTTATTTCTTATGTAGATGAAGGTAATTTTTTTCTACTTAAAATTTAATTTGAAAACGAAATTTGGACAAAACTCGATTTGAAAGTGGTACACTAGGATGTAAAACGATCTGTAGAATCCAAAAAACAAAAAATATACAGGGTGTGCTATTTGAAAATCAAAAGTTTCGATAACTTCCGGTAAAACCGGAAGCCAGGAAAACTTGTCGTGGATGCACAAAAATGCCGTTTCATTAGAATATCAAGCCTACCAAGTTTCGTTGATATCGATAAACAAATAAAAAAATGGCAGCCGGAAAGTAATCTCGTGGGCACCCGGTATACAATCCGACAGTTCCTAGGACTCGCCAGTTATTTTCGCAAGTATATTGAAGGATTTGCGCTTATTGCGAAACCTTTTACTGATTTAACAAACAAATGCGCTTCTTTCAATTGTCAGACCGAACAGCAGAATGCATTTATAGAACTTAAAAAGAAACCCATAACTCGTCCCACGCTGGCTGTTTATGATAGAAACGCTGTTACAGAGCTTCACACTGACGCTAGTTGGTAGGATATTACTACAACGCCAAATAAATGGAGAACTCAAGCCTGTTCAGTACCTCAGTCGCTCTACCACAAACCAATAAAAGGTCTACCACTCATACGAACCTGAGACTCTAGCTGTTGTTTGTAGTATGAAGAAATTAACGCTCTTAGGACTAGGTTGATTAAGCGTGATTTAATTCCACGAATAGGTCGATGGTGGTTTATTGTTGTTTATTGCACAGGAACTTAGTTTCGCTATCGAATATAGGGCAGGATCAAAGATAGCTCATATGGATGCACTTTAGCAGAAATCTGTGCCTACCGCGTTTGATAAAACAGTAGAAGTTGATATTCTTCATGTCAATGTGCCTGACTCTGAATGGGTGTTAGCCGCGCAGTTAAATGACAAACGCTGCAAGGAAATACATCAAGTTTTGTCACGTGTACCAAATGATGAAAATGACAAACGCGTACACAAAGGATATCTTTTAAGAAATAATAGAATTTATCGAAATACGCCACTCGATTTGCGATGGATAGCATATGCCTCCATATACCTCCCTAGAGATCAGAACGCTGCCAGAAATCATCTACCAGATGTTGCGTGGATTACAAAAAGCGTTGCCACTGGAAGACAGCTACCCATTACCCAGAATTGACGATACCCTTATGACATTGGCAGACTCAAATAATTGGTTTTCTACTTTGGATTTAAAAAGCGGATACTGGCAGATGGAGCATTGACGGAAAAGACGAAGAGAAGACAGCGTTCTCCACTGGAAGTGGTCTTTACCAATTCAAGGTAATGCCTTTTGGACTCTGTAACGCCACCGCTACTACTATGAGGACTTACGTGGAAAGTATGCCTTATCTACCTGGATGATTTGTTAGTGATGGGAAAAACTTTCGATGAGCCCCTATGAAATAAGAAGAGATAAGATTAAATGACAAGAAATGTGCACTCTCCCAACAACGCGTCGCAAATACAAGATGGAGAAGAAAGGGTCATTGAATAGAGTGCTTACCAAGCCCGAGAGAAATTACTTCGTTACAAGAAATAACCTCTTAGCAGTAGCCAGAGCTGTTCCACGAGTACCTGTATAGACAAAAATATCTCATTAGAACACAATCATGAAGGACAGGTAGCAATATGGTTGGAGAAGTTACATCAATACAATTTTTAAATCATCAAACACCGTTCTGGAAAACTGCATAATAACGCAGATGCCTTATCCAGGCTACCATCAGCTCAATGCAAGCACTTTCTAGAATAGCCCAGCGCGAACGAGGCGGAGACTTCTAATAGTAGAAGCCTCCGATTTGAAACAGATCAAGAATGGAGTTCCGAATAGCTTAGAAGTGATCAACTACAAACTACAAGATAGTGACATCAAGCCATTTTTAAATCTTAAGGAATCCGGAAGATCCAGAGCAACCTGGCAAGAAATATCACCTAGAAGCTTAACTTTCAAGGCGCTGTGGGCTCAATGAGATTCCCTGCTAGTCGAGAAAGTTTACTGAAACAAACCTTGGACAAGATCCGTGACAGATTCCATTGGGTGAACTATTACCGTACTACCAGGATGCCAAGACATGGTGCCGACAATGTGCGACATGCGCATCATCGTGGGGATGCCTTTCGACCGAATGGCAATAGACAGCCGGTCCATTTCTTGCTACACGGAGTCGCAACAAATCTACATCTTGGTGGCCTGAAGATTTCGCTATTCAAAATCAAGAAGCATCTACAGTTGCAAAAGTTCTCGTCAATAATGTTTTCACTAGGTTTGCGGAATCCCATTGGAACTTCATTCAGATCAAGGGAGCAATTTCTGTTAGGCACTCACTAAACCAGAACCACTGCATTGCATCCACGATCAGGCATGGTCGAGAGGTTTAAAGAAAAACAAACAAACTTATTATCTGCCGAGTTATCTGCTATTTTATTTAGTTAAAAAAGCTTATGAAGACTAAAACTATTTACCAGTGGGAGTCCAGACTACCTCCAGGGAAGGTAAAGCTATCAAGCCCGAATCATTATTACTCCAGGAAACATTTGGTAGGTTACAATCTCCTATCAAAAATACTGTCAACTACTTAAGTAAATACCACTCTGTATCATCAATTTTAATAAAGTGTGTCGACGAGTCAACATTTATTTGATATAAATACCGCGCCGAAATCCATTACCGGCACACTAAGGCTAGTGCAAAGTACCTCAAATGGGAAAAGCCCCTCTAGCTAAGTCTCCTCCCAGTGCAAACTACCTTTAATGGGAAACGCCCTTCTGGGAGTATTAAACGCAGCAGACTAAGTCCAGTGCAAACTACCTTTAATGGGAAACGCCCTTCTGGACCTGTCTCAAACCTAGCTTCTTCTGGGAGCATTGAACGCAACAGACTAGGTCCAGTGCAAACTACCTTTATTGGGAAACGCCCTTCTGGACCGGTCTCAAACCCAGCTTCAGTCTTCAGTCACGCCAAGTGTACAGAGTGTACATAATACAGAGTGGCCTATAGGTAGTACGTCCCACCGTAGAAGAGACGTCATGATACTATTTCTAGGGTAATATTATTATTATTCAATACATTATCTTATTATACCTATACCAAGCGAGTTTCTCTCTACCTGAACCCCACCTAGGCCCCCAGGTCACACTCCTGTTGTGACGTTTCTGGACGAAACGTATAGGGGTTGTGACAATACAATCATTAAATTCATTAATAACAAAATCAACTGCCCTACAATCTACAATGATCAATATATTTACATCTCCAGAGCTGACGATGCGGCGGAATAAAAACACAGCCAATTACATAAAATCTGAAAATGCGTGGAAAATGCTAAAACATCATAGTTCATCATATGGGCAAACCATCATTGACTGATTCAATATGTGAAGCTTTTTTTTTGTGATAACGCTAACATTCTGATAAAAGACCTGAAGAAAGCTCTGGAAAATCATGAGAGGCATCATTAGCACTATACTGTTTCTATGTCGTTCATAAAGTTTTCTTAAAATCTCTCCAAAAATTGCTGTGGGTGATGAGTTATTAATGGGCAGGCCAATAAATAGTTTGAGACGAGGGGTGTTTCACCCACTAAGTTTTGTACACCTACTGTATTTAACTGCATTGATTGCATCAAAGATGATATAGTTGACTGCATCGACTTTTGAGCAATACCTAACAAGATTACAAGCTCCACTAGCAGCGACTGCCTACGATTTTTCGCGACTGTATATGGAATATTCTTTGATGGAATGTATGCTAGTGCATCTGACTGCACATAATTTATAACAACTGCAAGCGACCGTATTATGACTGCATGCGACTGTATTATGACTGCATGAGTCCATGTATTCCATTAACAGCATGAGAATGTATGGACTGCAGAAGAGTATGGACTGCATATACATGAATGTATGGAATTTGTTCACCTACTGCATGAGTGAAACACCCCTCGGCTTGAGAGTTCTATTTGATCAAAAGAGCTATTTTAATTTATTTCTGCTAATAATTATTGTTACACCCGAACATTCCTGAAATAAACCTGAAGATCAAAAACTAATATAACAAGTTACTACAACTACTAATAATAATATTGATGATAATTACTACAGAAAAATCTCCATACATAAAACCATACATAATAAATAGTTAATGATATGGTCTTCTCTAATTTCATTAATCATTATTCCTCTAATATAAACTGCTGGACAAATAAAGCGGAACAAGCGAATTTTTAGTTAAACTTTGGATTCCAATATTAAGCGATCTAAAGAAGATATCAATGAGTGGTTTGCGTTTAGATACAATTTTTTTTTCTATTCCTTAAGGCATTTTCCTATTTACCTGATACATTTTTCATAACGATCAATGATGAATCTGATGGTGTGATTTGTCCTTCTGTCATACCTGGAACAAAAATGGAGAAAAATTGATATAATACAAACCCTTCATTTTGGATATTCTTGTTATTTGACATAAGCACACAAACAAAATATCTACTTTCTCATATTGGCTATATAGTTAATTTGCTGAAATCTTAGAGCTTGGGAGACCTTTATGAAATCAAACATACGTTTCAAAGTAATTTCAGATTATGGGCTGTCTTGCTTTAGAAGTTTTTATAATCTCTTTGAGAGAGATCTTTAAACCCATCTCATAAGAGTGATAACAACTATAAGTGACAGTTAAATATAAAAAATGTTCCAGGAACAAAAACAACAAGGCGATTCCATGCGTCATTCTCGCTAAAGGTGCTTTATTGTTAAAATATGCTGTGTTTCTTCTATGTGACTGTATTCGTGAAGTTAACTATTTTTATTGTGACATTCGAGTGTAAATTTGTATAAATTACAAATTATTTATTATTATTAGCTTGGGACTTTGTACATGTTGCATGTTAAGGATTAGAGGTTCAACGATCTTTTTCGAATTAGAATCGATGATGCCGTTTTAACTGTATCCGTCGATTTTTTCCAAGAAAGATGTTATGGTTGATTTATTCAAAAACATTTTTTGGATTTTTCAAAGCAATGAGGAATATATGAATAGTGAGTGGTTTGCAATTTCAATCTTTCAATTAGACGTTGGTTATCACATTTTCATAGGGTTTCGAATTCGATGCAGTATTGTCTTACAATATACCTTCAAAATATTTGTTATCTTCCTGGTTCGCGTTGGCTTTCTTATTTTTTAGCAAGATATCAGCTGTAATGACTGGGATTTCTGATAGAGTCTCCAAAGTAATCGCTTTCCCTTAGTTGAAATATTGAGTACAGTATTTCCTCGGCTTTTCTCATCCTTAATCAGTATTTTTTTTTTCAATATAAATATCATTAAATAAAGAATGAAGGCTTTCACGGCCGGTCAAATCTAGTGAAAAAGTTATTTCCGGGCTATAATGCGGTGGTCCATTAGTATTTCTACCTACCGGAAAAAACAAAGAATTGTCACTCTCACACTTCAAGTCAAAATTAGTATTCTAATTGAACACATTTTTGTAACCATGACCATTATCAGGACTTAAATTAACATCCAAATTATCACTCATGAATAAGTTTGGGAGTTATTGTCAATATAAGCGTTGATTGATATAAGGCAAGTTTGTTTTATTAAGTAGGTAACTTCCTATTTCATTTAAGTATTGAACCTTTTGAATCTTCTATTACCATTATCTTCCACTTTACCTTTTTGGCTTACTTTAGCAGATCTCTAGCATTTCTATCGAAAATAAGCTTTTGAGTGTGTTAATTACTGTCGAATTTATTTTGAATGGTTATTGATTGGATCTAAAACTATATGCTTTGAATTAACCCATATCTTTGATAATAAGAACAGAACCAATCTGGTTTTGACCAATATCTTGAAGTAAATTCCAGGTGTAAAGTATTCTGGGAGGCAGTGAAAACCAGGTACATATTTGCAATTATGAAGATTTGTTTTTTTTGCATTCCCTGAAATGATATTGATGCATCGGAATATATGGTGGTTGTTCTTAGGGGTGCCGATCACTTCCGATTGCGGATGGGCATCGACCTCAAGAGAACCACAACTCTCACCAGTGGCTCGAATAAGGTGTTGTTACATTACCATACATCGGTAAACCGCTTTGATCGGCGGGCTAAACCTGGTAGAGGGGTACCCAGAAGACAATTGCTGGGTCTGGAGTAGTATCTCCTAAACAAGGTGCACGAAGACTGTTGCGGTATGGAAGGCGAGCCAGGTCGATAGGCACAGGAAACCGGCGGACATAGCGTAGCGGCAAAGCCTCGTCTCAGGCTTTTAAGGGCGCCAATAGAGATTCTAAATATTGGTGGTCAGAGGCAACAAAGTTGCATTTACCACCTAATGAAGAGCTCATCGTCGCAGATCATCTGTGCCATGGGCAAGGCCCTTCATTGCAACCAAAGCTGGGATAGCGGCGTACTAGTACTATATACACACGCAGGTAACAAAAAGATGGATTGTTTTAGCGGAACAAAATCATTCGGATCTCCGGGAGGAGGTGTCGGCTCAAACAAGTCATCGTCAGAAACAGAAACGCCAAACGCAAGAAACATTTACTTGTGCTACATGGAACATTCGCACACATCAAACCGACCAGAAAGAATGACGGCCATTATTGTTCTAGAGTTTGAACGCCTAAACATAGATTTGGTAGCACTTAGCAAAACTAGCTTTCTCGAGGAAGGAAGTTTAGTGAACGGTAATTACACTTTCTTCTGGAAGGGTCATCCCAAAAGATCAACAAAAATCCATGGCGTTGGCTTTGCTATGAAAACCAGCCTTAGGCCGTGATTATGTTGGAGATGTGATAAGCGATAAAAGCAACGATACTAATGATACTTTACATTAGTATCGTTGCTTTTATCGTTCATCACAGCTCCAAGATAATCCCGGCCTTATGCCTAGACTGACTGAACTGCCCCATGGTATATTAGAACGTTTAATGACGCTAAGGTATCAGTTGCAAGTAGGGCTGCCATCCGTCCGGATTTCCCTGGATTTGTCCTAGTTTTAAAGGCGTCCGGAGACGTCCGGGGGGGATTTTTTGAAGTTATCCGTGTTTTACGCTTTACGGCATCTTGAAAAAAATCACGAATAACTCGGCGAAACTGACAAGAATCATGGAAATCGTGAATCGACATCATCAGTTTTATTTAGCCCGCGTGTGCGCGACTCAAGTTTCACGTTCACGTGTCGTAAGTCATGTTTGGAGCTCGGTAAAAGCTATAAAAAACCCCAAAAATTGTCAAAATAATGAGTGGTTCTCGAAGGCTTGAAATAAACTTTTTTGGGCGTGGCACCCAAAAAAATCTTCTGCCTTCGGCGGCGCTTAAGGTGGGCTACCCTTTAATGGTGTCCGGGCTTGAGGGGTTAGAATCCGGGGTTTTTGTAAAAATTGTCCTATGTAACAAATTTCATAAATGTCAGCCCTAGTTGCAAGAACAAAGCTTTGTTCACATAATCGGTGCTTATATACCCACCAACTTTAGATTCTGAGCAACAAACTAATAGACCGTCAGATAGTGACATATTTAGGTGCCCCATTTTTACATACAAGCCTCGAAGAGGGTTGAAAAGTACATCGATTTTGAGTAGGATGAAAGTATTTTAACGAATGGCTCCTTGGGATAACGTATGGAAAATTCGATTTTCCGTAGGTAACAGAAATGAAAGACGTCCTAGTGCCCATATTTTCTCGCAAGCCGCGTTCACCAAAGGATTCATTAATAAAACCTGGCTTCGTGAAAACAAATAATTAAGGGGGTGTTGCAGGTGGCTGAAGGTTTGAAATAAGGGCAAAACTTTGTAAGGAAAAATCGAGATTTTGGGCGATTTTTCCACACAAGCCCATCGGAAGGATGAAAATCTTCAACTACGGTAGCAGGAATATTTTATTGAGTGTCGTTAATGGAAAACTACATTTAAGAGTAACATAAGTAAAATCGAATTTTCCGTATGTTATCCCCAGGAGCCACTCGTGAAAATACCTTCAACCTTCTCAAAATCGATGTACTTTTCAACCCTCTTCGAGGCTTGTATGCGAAAATGGGGCACCTAAATATGTCACTATCTGACGGTCTATAAAGAATCCACAGGTTGAACATGTACTCAGACACATTCCAAAATGCCACCGAATAATCTTGTTGGGTGACTTTAATGCAAGAGTAGGCAGAAATTCTGATATCTGGCCTAATGTAATTGTTACGCGCGGAATAGGTAACATTAATAGCAACGGTGGGCTTCTACTAACTAAATGTGTTGATTATGATTTGACAATAACCAACACGCAGTTCAGACAGAGAAACAAATACTTGTACTTGGTACTTGGCGCCATCCAAGATCTGGACAATGGCACGTGATTGATTACGTTATAGTCAAGTCACTTAAAAGAAGTAAAAATCACAAAAACCGTAACAAACATTGAGTGCTGGACTGATCATGGTCTCGTAATCTCAAAAATGCTGGCAAACCTATAAAACCTCCATACAGCAAGAAAAAAAAAGCAAAAGCCAGAAAGAGAATTCATATTGAACGACTTAAATCCCCAGAAATAGGGGAAAGGCTACGTCAAGATATAGAGTCAAGACTAAGTAATCTACCTATTAACGACTTTGAGGACATAGAAACAATCTGGGCAGGTCTAAAAGAATCGCTTTATGAATCAAGTGCATCAGTTGTAGGAGTTACAGAGGACAAAAAACAAGAAGATTGGTGCTTAGAAAATTTGTAGCAAATAAAGAGCATCTTGGACACAAAACACAATGCGTTTCAGTCAGTCCAAAACAATCCCAACAATATTAACATACTTACATACAAATTAAAAACAAGTGGTGTACTGACAAGGCAAAACAAATCCAAGGATATGCTGATCAGCGCGACCAGAAAAACTTCTTTGAATCTGTCAAGAAAGTCTTAGGCACCGAAAAGCTTCCCCACTTAAGGATGATATTGGCAACTTAATAAAAGACCGAAACCAAATAAAAGATAAATGGAAAAAACATTATACAGCCGTTCTAAATCAACACTCTACAACTGATGACACAGCCATTAATTTGATACCGCAGTATGAGCCAACAATGCCAATGGATAATGATATATCTAAGGAAGAAATTCAAAAAGCAATTAACAGCCTAAAAAACAACAAAGCTCCAGGCGGCGACCAAATACCAGCGGAGATATATAAAGCTCTCATGAACAAAAACCAAACAATGGAAAACCTAAAATCCTTTTTCAATTTAATCTGGACTAAGGGCGAAGTCTCTCAAGATTTCCAAGTCGCATTTATAGTTAATCTATTTAAGAATAAAGGCAGTGCTGCCGAATGTTGAAACAATAGAGGTATTTCGTTCCTCTCCATTGGCGGAAAAATTCTCACAAAGGTTATGGCAACCAGATTGTCAAAATATGTAGACTTCATTCTACAAGAGACACAATCCGCGTGTGGCTAAATTCAGCTGGTGTAGGCACTAGGCACCGTGGTGGAATGGTAGAACAAGCAGTGTTGTTAAATTAAACAGGTTTTGACAAGCTGTGGTTTGGCATTGGCATTAGTGAATTTCAATCACCGCATCCGTGGCGGTGCACCATTTTGGTGAATTTAGCAACACGCGGAATGTGGGTTTAGACCAAACAGAGGTACCACAGATCTGATTTTCACCTTAAGACAACTCCAGGAAAAGGCCAAAGAACAGCAGTCACAATTATGTATGGCATTTATAGATTTGGCAAAGGTCTTTGATTCTATTAACAGGGAAGCATTACGGAAAATCATGGCGCGCTTTGGCGTACCTCCAAGGTTCTTAAAGGTATGCAAGAGTCTCCATGAGAAGAACTGGGCAAGAGTTTCAATAGATGGTGAACCCACTGACCCATTTCTAACACAAACAGGAGTCAGGCAAGGGTGTGTACTTGCCCTAATTCTTTTCAATATTTTTGTCACTGCGCTAGCCATAATGGTGGACACCAAGCTGGAAGTACGAGGCATACCAATTAACTACCGATTTGACGGAAGCCTCTTTAATCTCAAAAGGCTCAGAGCAGTCAGAGCCAAGACTAGATCGAAAAATATCACCGATTTAGAGTATGCTGACGATTGCGGTTTGTTGGCTGAGTCATTTGAACAACTGCAAATAATCCTCGAAACCTACACGTGGGCCTACGAAGCTTTAGGTCTGAAAATAAATATCAACAAAACCAAGATTATGACCACGCCCCCAGTACAAGAAAACGCAATTATCTATATTCAAGGAAATGCGTTGGAGAACGTGGAACCAGTGGCGTAGCTATCGTAGGGCAATTCGGTGCGGTGCCCCGGTGGTAAAGGGGCCCCGAAGCCACGCGCAAAAATTTTTACCAAAAATATACCTACTAGCGAAAACTCACAGGGGCAAAAGTTTTAAAAGAAGTTCGAAATAATGTATTAAAGCTAAGAGATTCATACGAAGAAATTAAAGGTGAAGCAGTAGCAGTGGAATTAGCAAGAAAGTGGAATTATTATTCCAGTAATTCCAGAAAAAAGGCAAGTCCGACATAAAAAGCATTTCGATGAACTCGCGAACGAGTGTGTGTGAGCTCTGAAACTAAATTTAAAGTGACTATTTATTATCGCGTAATTGACGAAGTAGTTGGTCAACTATTACACAGATTTTTTGGTATGGAATATGTTAAAGATTATTTTGACTTTTTACAACATTCTTACTTCTTCTGAATCGACAATCCTTGAAAAATTTAGAAAATTGTCTATCAAATACTCTGATTAGTCAGTCATTCTCTAATACCCCAATATGTTCACCTTATTACTTTAGCCAAGGACCATCTAGACGACTCTATGAGCGTCAGGCAATATTTTGAATCAATACTTGAAAAATTTGGAATATTATGCCGGTTTTCCACTAAACGGACTGTTGAGTTTGTGTTTTAAAACAAGACCAAAACTGAAAGAAACACAAAATTCTTGTTTCCATCAAGCGGACTACGTTTTGTTTTCTCGTGAAAAGAAAACTCCAACTGTCTCAAAACACACTAGTCTTGAAAATGTTTGGGAAAAGTTTGAGTTTGGGTTTTGTTTTTGTTTTGTCTGTTTGGTGGAAAACCGACATTATAGAAAGTGGCTTATCTCAAGTGTATATGGCATTTTTGTTATTTTTCACTTTGCCTATGACAGTTGCCACTGTGGAACGTTTCTTTAGCAAATTGAAAATTGTAAAAAAAAATACTGGGGGCCCATGTAATTTATTTGCACCGGGGCCCCGTCCAACCTTGCTACGCCACTGCGTGGAACGTGGATCACTTCAACTATCTTGGAAGCATAGTAAACAAACGAAACATCAATGAGGAAATCCAACATCGCATTAATAGCCCAACTGCAGCTTTTTGGAGACTTAGAAACAGAGTTTTTGACAATCATGACCTTGCTATATCCACTATAAGGTCGCTGTGTATAGAGCTATAGTTATTCCAGCATCAACATATAGCTGTGAAACCTGGGTGCCATACAGAAGACACATCAAAGCTCTAGAGCGTCTTCAACAGAGACAGCTACGTCAGATTTTGCACATACAATAGTTTCATAAAATATCAAACATAGAAGTACTCCAGAGAGCTAAGTGTAAAAGCATCTCAAACATTGTTGGACAAGGCCGTCTCAGGTGGGCAGATCACGTGGCTCGCATGCCCGAAAATCGTCTACCCAAATGTGTCCTCTATGGCGAGCTTGCAGAAGGCCGACGCAAACAGGGTCGTCAATTGAAGCGTTTTAAGGATGTCTTTCAAAACAATCTGAAATCTATTAACATTCACGGTAATTGGGAAGATCTTGCGCGGGACCGTAACGAATGGAGAGTTGTTGCTACATTCACAGAAGACACAGCAGATAGGCCGCGTCGGAATATTCCAGGAGAAAATTATGAATGTCCAGAATGTGGAAGAATAATATCTTCTAGAATTGGCTTGTTTAGCCACAGGCAGACACAGAAGATAACTAAGACTTCAATCTGTGGTTGTTAACACTATCTTTTTGTTCATATATTCGGTGATCGAATAAAGCTATATATATTTATTGATGCAACGTGTCTTAGTAAGATATTACTCTAGTAGTTAGCTTAATAGTAGATTATACCACGAGTCAATAATGATAGCTATTATTCCCGAGGATTATTACGAACTGAGCCGCGTTAGCGGCGAGGGAGTAACATTCCGAGGGAATAATAGCCATTATTGCGAGTAGTATACTCTCTTTATTTACGACAAATTAATTTACTTGAGATTTTCAATGAATATAATTTATTTACGACTAATGTATAATGTGCGTATTATATTTGTGATTTTAGCAGTATAATGACATATGTTATTCCTCCAGGGATTAATGACGAGTAGCGGGATTAATGGTCATTATTCCACAAAAGTGTCAGTGTCAAACGTGTAGTGCTTGTGAATTTGTATTGAAAATTATGAGACGGATGAAATTTGTTCATTGAAAATCTCAAATAAATTAATTTGTCGTAAATAAAGTAGAGTATACTACTCGCAATAATGGCTATTATTCCCTCGGAATGTTACTCCCTCGCCGCTGACGCGGCTCAGTTCGTAATAATCCTCGGGAATAATAGCTATCATTATTGACTCGTGGTATAATCTACTATAATATGTAATCCGAATTGCCAAATTCCAAAGAGATCAATAACATTTTCTCCCAACATTATTTTTAAGTGCTTGAGAAATCTTTGATAATCCCAATGACTGATGGAAAGTTGTTTATAAAACAAAGAAAATTTTCGTTATATATTAAAAGAATTTTTTTTTGTTGGAGAGTTACTTTTTGAAAAATCACGCAACTTTCTTTTGTACTTGATGTAAGAGCATTATTTTTATTTGAAGATGAATGAGCCTACGTTATCTTATCATGCCAAGCAAAAATTCTGGTAGTTTAACATCTAATAAAACTAGATAAAAAAAAGTAAATGTTGTTGCTTAATGTGAACGAATGGATACAAATGTAATTATTATTTAATCTGTGCAACATATTAACGAGAAACATTCGAAATCACTGGTGCAGATAAATAATGTAAAATTTACCACTAACAATTTCCGAAAAAAAAAAAACACAATATAGGTAATATGTAGTCGTAAACTTAAGGCTTAAAGAGAAATAAACGTGGACCTCCTGCCTGAACATCCACAGTCACGCCTATGAACAAATTAAATAATTACAACAATTTACAAGAGCCCCGAGTTCACTTTCAACGAGGAGAAAAAAAAATTTAAGGCCCGCAACCACCATACCGTAAACCTTATACCATCGGGTTTTGTTAAATATTTATAACTGTATTTATTAATTCCAAAGACGAGAGATGGGGCGTCGGGTAGATGCACATAATTTATCACAATGCAATGTTCTGCTAGAATAACCGAGCGTTCTCTTGCTAATTATTAAGCCTATCTACCGTTAGCTTTGCACAAATGGCGGATGTGATGCCTGCATTTTAAATTGCACAGGTGCTTCGGCTAGCCAAAGTCATCCTCTTCTAGACATTGTAAAATTTGTTCATTTTGCACGTCTGGAGTGTGTTTATTGCCTATTAGAATTTTCTTAATAATAATAACCTCTTTTCTCTTTCTAATATTTATGGTTACTACACTGTTGATGATGTTGTCAAGATTTGAAGCAAATTTTAAATCAAATTCCAGCAATGATATACCTTTTTTTAGGACCGTAGCTATTTGTTGATGTATTCGAGCAATTTGATATCAAAATTATTACATATTATATCTTTCATTGTGAAGCTTTAAATAAAAACGTACAATATTAATTAAATATTTTTAATGACTAAAAACCCATCCTCGGTCAAATTCCTTGCTACGCCACAGTAAACACTACAGATAATTAACCTCCAGTTAGCGCATACTTTAATTTCGGCTGTGTTTTTTTTGTGCAATATTTATTAACTTATTATGACCGAGGAAGGAATTCATTGCTTTAGATTTTAGAACATCTGTTCCTGGAGACCCAGTACAGTGGCTTCACATTCCAAAAATTATTTACTTTATTTTGTTGCCCAGTGAGACAGACTTTGCAGTTCATTTTTGCCAGAATGTGCAACAGATTATTTTTGCCTACCGACTATTTTTTCAGTATCAAATTCGGTCAGCATTTTTGTTGATTTCTACAATATCACTTTTGCCTAGTGTTTCTTCAATACTTGCTACAACATTTTACTATTATTTTTTTCATAATCTTTCCATAGCAAGAGTCATTTCTACTTCTAATTCGTCAGCAATTAGTAGCTCGAAATCTGTTTCGTCAGCATTTTCTTTGACTTCTGCAGTGCTATATTATATTACTACTATTATCCTTTACAATGAGAGTAGTTTCTACTTAAATTTCGTCAGCATTGTCTTTTGCAGTGCTAAAATCTGCGGGCTCTTTCTGCCTACCTACTTTTTTTTCCAAGCTTACAGCAAGAGTCATTTCTACCCCTATTTTTACTATTATTATTATTATTATTATTATTATTGTGAGCAATTTGAAGCGTTCTAAACCGATAAGCCTATTGCAATTACTTATACATAATGTTTTTTTCTTTGTACGTGTGAGTTCAGTTGGATTATCTTTATACACTGGCTAGATTTAGGCATTAGGGATTGAGGTTACATGGAGTGGGTAAGTTAATTTCTTAAGTTGTCCATTTCTTTATCCAGTGCGTTCTTGAAGGCGTTGACAGCTGGTGCATTTACAGTAGATTCCTGGAGGCTGTTCCATCTGTATACAACTCTATTGCTCAAAAAGTTCTTTCTCAAAAGCAGAGTAGATCTTACTTGTACTAGTTCTCGTGTATGGGAAATTTGGAAGAGTACCAGATCGATTTTTGGGCTGAAATAATCCGTTAGTACTTTGAAGGTTTCAACGAGATCACCTCTTTCTCGCTTTTCTCTTAATGTACTTGGTCCGAATATTTCAAGGCGTTCACGGTATGGTAGGTGGCTCACTTCTGGAGGTATCTTGGTGTTTCTCCTTTGGACTCGTTCGATAATATCTATGTTTTTTATGTAGTAGGAGCTCCACACAGCATGGGCATATTCCAGATTGGGACACACAAAGGTTTTATTAAGGCTTTTTATCATTTCCACAGAGTTGTCACTAAAAGCTCTCTTCATCAAAAACACTAGGGTGTTAGCTTTCTTAGTCATTCATACAATATGAGGCTCCCATTTTAAGTCAGAGCTAACAATAACTCCCTGGTCCCTTTGTTGGTTGACTTCTGCGACTAACCATCTTCCAATTGTATAGTCAATTTTTGGGTTATTTCTACCGATGTGCAAAACAGTGCACTTGCTCTCGTTGAGGCTTAGCATCCATCCGTTGGTCCAATGGATCAAACTATGGAGATCTTCTTTCAGTTTCTGAGTGCCATGGGTGGGATTGCAGTAATGCTTTGTATCGTCAGCAAAGAACGTGATACCAGACTGAAGGCCACTTCCTATGTCACTTATGTGAATAATGAAGAGCAAAGGACCCAAGACAGAGCCCTGGAGCACCGCACTCAATGCTTTGTGCTGCACAGATTACACCCCATTTGCTCTCACTGTGAACGTTCTGCCTTGCAAGAAACTGGAGATCCATCGCAGTAAGCTACCCCTCACACCAAGGTGGTCAAGCTTGTATAAGAGTCTTTGGATTGGAACCCTATCGAACGCCTTCTCAAATCTCAAAGTCAAGATAAAAAACATCAACAGCCCCTCCACTATCCACTTCTTTTGTCCACTTGTTTAAATCCGTAAACAGGTTTCTGGAGGTGGATCGTCCTGGTAGAAATCCATGTTGGTCTGCAGGAATAACGTCATTTTCCAGAACAAAATCCTTGATTTTATCGGCCACAACCCTCTCCACTGACTTACATAAAGTGCATGTTAAACTATGGGACGATAATTTCCAGGGTTGTTTGTCTCCCTTCTTGTAGATGGGTGTTATAATTGCCTTGGTCCAGTCGTTTAGCACTCTTCCATTCTCCATTATATTGTTCATTGTTGATGAGAGTGGTTCACTTATGCATTGGCTCTGTTTTATCAAAAATATGGCAGGAATGTTGTCAGGACCGGGGCTGGAGTGTCTATTTCGAGGTTTTTTAAAACTTTGCAAATCACTTCTGGCGTAAATTCGACTGATGTTATTTGGGCAACTGAACGTTTCAATGTTTATGGAGTGGAATTGAATCTGATTTAAATCTCCAATTATATCTCCGGTATCCTGGTCTATTAGAACAATAGATATAGAGCTTGAATTGAGTGTTCTTTTTTGGTAGGAATAGAATTGTTTATCAAATCTTCTAAGCAAACCGTGTTCATATTGTTGCTTTGATTGTTGCAGCATATTTCTCAGTAGGTTATTTTGAGTTCCTTGTTTCTGGTAAGACTTGGGAGTTTTGAGATTTTGGTACTTGTTTCAGAGGTTCCTCTTCTTTTGAATTCCTTTGAAGTGGTGAGGGTTTATCCACGGTTTTTGAGGATTTATTCTAGTATTTTGCATGGGAATACTTTGTTGTAAGATTTATATTTACTATATAAGTGTCCATGTTGTTTGGAAACTTCGTTTCAGATATTTTTTCGCTTATATTGTGGTAATTGGCCTTCGTATATGCATGCTAAAGAGAGCTTAACTGAACTGAGTGTGATGTCCAATAAAATCGCATCAATACCATTAGGCGGTAAGCAGACTTTTAGCATAGAATTCATCAAACTTCGACAGAGACAGAATAGAACAAATGTTGGTGTACAAGAACAATACTTTAGATACATTTGTGTTCAGCTAGATTCCTACCATTTTAATAAAAATAATAAAGTGATACTATCAATAAAAAATAATGCAGCTTACTCAATATCAAGAGTAAGAGTAATTGACTTATTCTACTTCATAAATAAACCCCATCATTACTCTAGAATCTTTCCAAACAGACATGGAAGAGTTTATATGACCAATTTGGTAACGAAATTGCTGGTCGGAGGTATTTCCTTCCTTGATAGATTGTTAATGATGTTGGGAGAATAGAGATTGGTGATGATAAGCTAGACGAACATGTTGATAATGGAGAAGTCGATGAGTGTACGTTAAATTTGGTTGAACGTGTTACCCGCAAAACACGATTGAAAGGTAAATAAAATTTGAAGAAGTGAGACAGTGAATGGGTAACTGAAACAAAAAAAATAGAAAGAGAAGGTTGGTCGGTGGCTAAAATCTAGAAACGGGACTTCGTGTGAAGGGTTGCCGACTAGCTTCCAATGCGGAGAAGGGTGTGGATCAATAGGGTCGTTTCATGTTTTTTTTATGTTTTCATTGAATTAGGCACATCAAAATCTATTCTTGGTTTTTTTCCCGCATTTTTTAGAATAGTATTTCAATTTGAAATTTTACTATTATTCGTTAGTTTTTAAATTATAATGACGTCACAAGGCGCGCTTGCGCACTGTATTTCTAAATTTAAGTTTGCATCACTGACAAAATTTCCTAGTTGTCTAGTTGGCTGCAATGCCACTGGCCCATCTCCTGTCTTCTTTTAGAGGTTATGTCAGTTATTTTGTTTATTTTGATTCGCCTGTTAAGACTGGTTGATTTATAAAATAAAAAATAAATATTTATTTCACCCGTTTATTTGGTCGGTTTATGTGAGAAGATGGATAGTGGATTTATTAAAGCCCCCAGCGAAAATTTACCTGAACTAAATGATGTGATGTTGCAAGAGTTTGCCAAAAATACGGATTATTTAAGTGCAGAAATAAGAGGAGTCAAAACCGAGGTCAAAACCTAAAGGTGGGTAGTGAAATATTGACATAATTATTGTATTGGTTTAGCTTTGGCCCATTATTATATTACATTTTTAGTAGCAGGTTAACAGTTTTATATAGTGAATGCAATACCGGGATCCCGCATGCTATATGCGGGACTGATCTCGCTCATAAACTGAGCGGGATCCCGCCGGGATTTAAATGAACTGTACTTATAGTGTTACTCGGGCCTGATACGCGCGAATTAGACGACAAATTGTGGTGAGGAGTCTGAGAGAAACTTTCTTGCCCTAATTCGGTTTAATATTTTTTTAATTTTTGCACTTTTGTTCCAACTTTTAATAAGGACGTGTTAGGGTCGCAGTTCGCAGTGCAACAAATTCTTAATTGTGGTTAAGTAAACAAAATTTACTTTTTTAAGTAGGTATGAGATGACATGAGAACCGTTCTAGAACGGTCATTTCCGGTTGATCAATTCATTTGTCAAGTAGGATAAACTCATTGAAAAATAGGTGAGCAACTGGAAATACTGGTTCTGGGTTCTGGAACGATTCTCATGTCGGTTGGAACAGAGCTACAATTTCCGACATAATGATAACTTGAAAAGGTGAATTTTGTTATTCTTCAGAATGCAAGTTGTGTAAATGAATAATCAAAACGACATGACGTTTGTGCAGTTATTTCCAAAATAATATTTAAATATCTTCTAACTTGTTATGTTTATCTTCTAATAATAATGTTTAAATATCTTTGAAAAATATTATTGAATAATTTGATACTTGATATTTGTTCAATTTTAGTCAAAACCCTTTAAATCTATTACTATATTATGATTTATTTGCAAAGTCACACAAGATTCTGCGGGATCCCGCAAATACCTGGATCCCGCAGAATTGGAAATGTCCAGTCCCGCAAATACCGGGACTGGAATTATCTTGCGGGATTGCATTCCCTAGTTTTATAGTTTCATATATTTCTAGGTCAGCGAGAGCCAGTTATGGTGACAATGCTATTGACTATGTGCATTAATGTGCAGTTGAAAAGACAGCAGAATATCCTCTGTTAGGAGCATCGCCAGATGGAATAAGCAAAGAATTTGTGATTGAAGTTTAATGTGCTAGCAAGAAGGAGACTGCGAAAAACTACATTAAGGAAAATGGAAATATAATGACGAAATACATGTGCCAACTTCAGTCTTCAGTTATAAATGTTATTGTGTAACAGACGAAAAGGACTGTTTTGTGTGGCAAGTCCCAAATTTGGAGAGGATAATGAAGTGACAATTTTTGAATTAGACTTGAACATTAGGTTTATTAAAGTAATTATTGAATCAGCTGAAGAATTTTGGAAGAAAAATGTATTTTCAGTCATTTTGAATAAAAATATATGATTGATTTGGGAGTCTGCTAGTTTTCTTCTTTACATTATTTATGCTGTATGCATTAAAAGTACCCTTTTAATCCCCAGGATTAAATTTCACTTTATTTCCCAAGGAATTAACTTCTTATTTCATTTCCCGTGGAGTAAACGGAACGGGGAATAAAAGGGTACTCCAAAGTTGAGGGAATAAAAAACACTTTAGTCCTGAGATGTTATACACTATTTTATGTACTTTAGAGGGATCAAAAGTACCCTTTTAATTTTTAATCCCTAAAGTGCATATGATAGTGAATACACTTCAGGACTGAAGTGTTTTTTAATCCCTCAACAAATTATAGCCCTCACTTCGGGATTAAAAGTACCACTTTAGTCTCTAGGTGTATAATGTACTATTTTGGCAGTAAAAAAAAGTAATAGGTATTTTTTTCATACAATATATTCAAAAAAGCATTTTTTTCTAGCTTCGAGATAAAATTGATTTGATTAATGGCAAATTCACTATTCCACAAGCAATAATTATTAAATAATCAGTTTTTGCCACAAGCTGATGGTCAATGCAGGAATGTCCTTCGAGTATTGTTAATTCTCACAATCTTTGTATCACTCTTTCAATATGGATTCGTAAGCTGGCAATTCTTTTATTCAGCTTCTTCACAAACTCGGATTCTGCCTAAATTAATATGTGGAACCACTTTTTTCTTCATAAGTAATTTGCAGTTTGTCATCCTAAACTGCATCTAGTTATCACAATCTTGTTCCATCTATAAACATAATGTAATGTTGATATTTTTGAAATAATGTAAAACAGAAAATAGGTGCTTATAAAATGAAATTTGGCAACTAAGTTTACTTACATTGAAATGATCTTCGCAGCAATAAATTTTATCAGAAATACTAGACAATACATTAACTCTTTCCACAGCTAAACACCAACTTCTTCTTTTTGTTAATTTTTGGGGACAGCTATAAAGATTTTCTTCGAATTTAGATTACTGTTTTCACAAGAAGGAACAAAACATTTACGAAAACCCATAGCGAAATAGTGAACAGTAGGTAGGACTTAGGTGGGTACACTGAAACTGAAATGCATGCTCAATTTGAGACCTTAATAACATCAAATAATGAGAAACAATGACTTACCTTGAATTTATTACACGTTTCTTTTAAATATTTTTCTTGAAACCTCGGAAAAACCGTTGAAAAACTCAAAAAATAATGAAAATATAACAACGATCAACGACATTCCAAAATAATAACACAACAACATAACCTCACAAAATTGCATATGTTGATGGATTTGTTCACAACTGCTTTGCGCATGCCCGCCTAGTGACGTCATGGGAGAAAGAGACCAACAATTCGACAAGGACCAAAAATATTTAAATAATACAGGAAACAATTTTCAATAAAACCAATATGACATGGCCAAGTTTTAGGCCTCACTATATCGAAAAATAACGGTCAGTATAATTTTAATAACAGGAGGTAACGACCCTATTAAATAATTAAATATAGAGCGCAGGGTTGCCAGATACTTGAACTTTGAAAATAGGAGGAGACCCTGTATAAAATTATATGGGATTGGATAATAATATATGAGAATATTTTATGTACTGGAAAATGCCCAAATCCGAAAAAGCTCCCATCTTGACAATTAGCTATGATTTTTAGCAGATTTTGGAATGTATTGCTGGACATTCTTTTAGGTAGGTAGTCGTGGACAACATCTTGAGTTTTTTGATGTTTAAACAAATTCCTGACCCATTATCGTTTTGTTATTATTTCAACTTTGTCCAACGTCAGAAAAAAGTTGAAAATATTTGGATAAAAAGTGGCTGGAAATTTTTTAGCCAATAGGAGCTCCGTCGTACCATCGGACAGTCGGGGATCGGGCCGATCGCGGTCGGATAACGGACGCATGACATTCCGGCATTGAGGTAGAATAATAAGGAGGCGACATGAGGAGAAAAACCAGTATCCACTTCCGCCATATTGTTACGACACTTCTGCCTGAGATTCTGTCACCTTTGTCATAGCAACGCGTCAGAATTGCATCAGGGCCGCATTTTCCATCCGAAGATTTTTTAAATGCGAAAAATTTTTGAAGCCCAGAATTCCTATTTTGGGTTTTGGAAGGATCTCCTGTTTCAGTATGTTGAAGTTCCTGTAGCAACTTTTTCTTTCTTAGTGTAATCTCGATTTTTTTACGTTTTTAGATAAAAATTATAAAGAATCCATTTAGTTCGGCTTTGTTCAAGTAGCCATATTGTTCCGACACTTAGCCACGGCTACCGATGCCGTTCTCTATTGCACTTTTCAAATGATGAAAGCGTCTTCTTATTATTCTGCCTCCATGCATTCCGGTCTATCACGTGTACGGTAGTGATAATAGTGAAAATATATGAGAAATAGTCTCATATCAAACATACTAATATGAGATATGAGAAACAGTTAAAATATATGAGTCTCATATTAAAAATAGGAGGTCTGGCAACCCTAATAGAGCGCCACCTGCTTTTCCCTGCAGTACACGAAGTCAACCGATATAACGAAAGCAGGAAACTTCTAAGGACCTATAGCAGCACAACCTGAAATATAAAAGTAAACAAGAAGGAAGGACAGAAGTGAAACGCTTTGCTACAATCAAGTACGGGTTTTTAATTAGAACCAGAACAGGTTTGAATCTAGAGTAGGTTCGGAGTGGGTTTTCCGAACGTCCTCTGGAACACTGAAAATTATTAACACTGGTGGCCTGGGACTGGATCAGGGCCGCAAGAAGAAGCAATTGGCCCTGGGCACTGAAGTTCAGTAACTAGGAGTCAATAAAGCTTCCAATTGTCTAGAGAAGGCTGAAGATAGGAGGTACGACTTGAAATATACAGTAAGCTTAACGGTTAACTCTTTAATCAAAGTTAAGGACTAAAGCGTGACGAATAAATAAGGCCTGAAACAAATGGACGTTATGAGACTGGGCGTGGAGCGATAGGTAGAGGTATGTCCAATATTCGGAATTTAACAATATAATTAACAGAAGAGAAGAAGAATGTTTGTTGAAAAAGCAACACGACTCACGAGTGACTTCCCATTGTGAAACTCTAATAGATTATGTATGCTCAAATTTTCATTTTGACAATTTTAACTGCAAGGTTATTCCAGCCAGGTTTATCAGATCATCACTCAGTACTTACAGGATTTAGAATGGATCGAGAATCTAATGTTAAAATTATTAAAATCGGTAGAAGCTATATCATTAAAAACTATCAGAAATTTAGCTCACAATGCAATAGTTTTGAGTGGAACTCGATTTTAAATAACCCGGACCCAATATTTAATTTTTACCAAACTTTAAAGCGCGGTTTTGATTGTGCTTTTCCTCTACAAAGGATTAAGTTTAAGCGGAGAAAGTTGGATTACTCCAGCGATAAAAGTATCAACAGGAAACATGAGGCGCCTTCATGAAATTAGAAAGATTCAAAAACATAATGCTTTTTTTTGAAAACTACTTTCAAAATTATAGAAAAATCTATAGACAAGTTATAAGGGCGGCTAAACAGATGTATTTTGAACAACGACTAGACGACTCACAAAACAGAAACAGGGAAAACTGGGCAATAATAAATGAACTAAAGGGAAAACAAAATAGGCTGACTACTCATCAAGTTCGACTGTCGCCTAACGAACTGAATGATTTTTTCTGTTCAGTCTCAGAAAAATTAACAGAATACTTGGAACAAAAGATAAATCCTTTGGAATACTTACCTGAAAAGATCGCTGAAAATTTCCATCTAACAAACACAGACTTGCTTGAACTTAAAAACATTTTAAGGGACATAAAGAAGAAAAAAATCGGTTGGAGTTAACGACATTTCAATAAATACCATCATGGCTCTTCCTGATACGGCACTTCATTTTCTAACTGAGGCGATAAACCATTCCTTTCATAAAGGAACTTTTCCAGAATGCCTAAAGACAGCTTTAGTGGTCCCCATATTCAAAACTGGTAGTACATCAGACCCCTCTAACTACAGACCAATTTCTCTGTTATCAGCTGTGTCAAAGATCATTGAAAAGATAATCAAAAGGAGAGTAGTAGAATTTTTTGAAAAACATAACGTACTTTCTGAGGTTCAATTTGGTTTTCAGAAAGACAAAGGCACCATGGATGCCATATTTAATCTTTTGGAGGAGGTATATACTGGACTAAATGGTGGCGAGGCTGTAGTGGTAGTATTTTGTGACTTTTCCCATGAAATACTACTGTGTAAGCTTCAACACTATGGATTTAGGAGTACCGAACAAATACACTCTTATACTACTCAGAGAAAACAAATGGTTAAAGTGGGGGAAAGCCAATCAAACACCCAAATTATCAACAGGGGTCAGTGCTTGGTCATATACTGTTTAACGCTTATTTTAATGATATTACAAGAGTCCCTAATAGGGGTGCTTTTACTGTGTTTGCGGATGACAAAACAGTGCTGTGGAGAGGAAAGAAGGTAGACGAGCTAAAGGACATCATCAATGAAGATATGGACTTGTTGAAGAAATGGTGCGACAGCAATAAACTCTGTTGAAATTTCAAAAAAAAACAACTATTATGACATTTAAGTTTTATTTTGACACCCTAACATTAGCAACTAATTATATTGAAAACAGAGCCTTCCACTAAATTTCTAGGCAAACATGTGGACAATCAACTAAAATTTGAAGAACACATACTATATCTAAAGAAGAAATTAGCTAGTGGTGCATATGCCTTGAGAGTTGTGGCTAGAGAACTTAACCTTTCTTCAACAATGACAGTCTACTATTCTTTGATAGAGTCTCATTTGAGATACGGAATTGCATTTTATGGATCCTGCACAAATGACCTACCGACTACTGTGTTGAAACTTCAAAAACGTGCATTACGATGTATATGTAAAGTGGGACCTAGGGACCACTGTAAGCCATTATTTAAAACACACAAAATCCTTACATAATGTAATATAAAAAATATTACAATGGACTGAAACAACAAAAACATACATACAACACTAGACAAATAAACAAGTTTAAGCACTTGGGACAATGTCAATAAAGCACAGTTCTATTCTATTCTATTTCTCTAAGGCCAAAATCAAAGCACTAGAAACCCATTCACAGTAAAATTTTTTGGTTCACGCCACTGAAAATGCCACAGATTATTAACCTCTCCAGTTAGCGCATACTTTAATTTCAGTTGTGTTTTTTTTTGCAATATTTATTAACTTATTATGACCAAGGAAGAAATGCATTGTTTTAGAACATCTGGAGGTCCAGTGCAGTGGCTTTACAATCCCAAAAACTATTTACTGCTAAAAATAGTTGCGTTTAACATTCATTAGCATAAAATAATAATTACTAGACAAAAATTTTCTATTCAAAATTTAACAGGAACTTCGCCCTTATTTTGACAGTTGTATTTTATGATTCTTGAGTTGTTTCCAAATACATACTAGCTCCTTTTTGATTCTAATAGCTCCCTCAATGCAAATGAAATGCTCGAGAGTCGATAAAAAAGGAATTTATCACTCACTCGAGACGTTATCCTTACAACAAAAATGACACAATCGGAAAACGAAAAATCGTTTTTCCGCCTCTCTACAGAAAACGAAAATCCCGTTTATTTATTATGCATTAGCATAATATTGATTATATGTCCTGCTTGAAAGCTTATATTTCATTCTCGAGAAGGCCCAATTTGTTCATCTAGGGAAACAAAGTGGCATCAGCATTGAGATTTGAAATCTTGATAAGCTATTTTAAGTGTAACGATTTATGATTTGAGATTTATACTGCTGTAAGTTCAAATTAGTCAAACTTCTGAGTTTCCAAATTTCCTGATTTTTCAGATTCCAAGACCAGCTACTAAGATTTCAGGACTCGTACACAAATTTTAATGTTTTCTCCATTATTGAGCTTTAACAATTCCGGAATAATGCTTTAATTTTCACACAAACTTTATATGAACCATCTAATACCTTGCCCAAGAGAGAAACGGATATCATAAGAAAATACAGAAAGACGAATTTTTCCGATAAAGAGGAAGAAATGATCGTAGCAATAACATTTAGTCAGAATTTTTTTATGTTAATAGAATTAATTGCACAAACTCATGGTGAATTTATCGAAACAAAAATAATGTATTCCCAAATTTAAAACGTAGCCACCAAAAACCCAGACGAAAAATCGATGGGTGACATTGAAACTAGGCATATACATATTGTAATTTGGATTGATATAAAAATGTAATTCCTTTTTGGGTCCTTGTTTGAGGTCAAATCTGACATTCGTCTGGTCCCCGGACAATTTGCAATTTTTCTCTGGTACTTATTTGGTCGTTTTTCTTAAATAATTCCGAACACCGACGCAATAAATTGCGTGATTTCGATTTCGAGGACATCCTAGAATACTGATTAACTTTGTTCCAGAAAAGCTATTTATTTGATTTTAAAAACAGAATAAAGTCCAGAATATATTTGTTATATTCTAGATTTGGCTTGATTCCTCAACTACGTAAATGATGGATGGGGTGTAAGAGGTTTCGGTGTTTAAAGAAACACCGACCCAAATGTCAACCTCACCTGCACGTGGTTAGTGATGGCAAGGGAGAATATTACCAAGAGAAGTTTCGGTAATATTACGTAAATTACGGTAATATTACCTCACCCTTGGGGTAATATTACCAAAACGAAAATTTTAAACCATTAACTTACGGTAACATTCTCAGTAAGTTTCCATGTAATATTCTCAGGAATATTATGCCATAATATATGCTATGCAGAATCCGAAACGTTTATCAACTTGGAAGAAGCAGGCTGGGATGGAGGCATAGTTTGATAGATATAGTTATAAGCTTTGTTCCAACACAGCAGGAAACCCGAGAGGACACCTTACAATCACTGGCGTAGTCAGGGGGGGGGGGGCAAGGGGGCATTTGCCCCCCCCAAGACCCTTACATTTTATGAATATTTCTTCAAAATTAAGATAAACAGTCCCAAAAATAGCGTAAAGAAACCTGAAAAAGGGGCGTGGCACCCAAAAATTTCGCGCCTGCGGCGCTAAGCCTCCGGCAGCGGTCGCGGTAGGGCCGCAAAAGACGCTTCCTGCAAATTTGCCCCCCCCCAAGACAAAATCCTGGCTACGCCACTGCTTACAATGTACATTCACGATTCGGCGTAAAGCCTAAAATTTGTGCATAAAATAGGAAATTCGTATACAGAATAGTTCCCAATAGTTCATGGGGCGGTTTTTGACGTGTTGGAACAGACCTATGGTAATTTTTTCAAAGCTATATGAACCTTATATGACTGTTGTTTTGTAAAATATATTTTTTTAGACTAGATGAACAATTATTACTTCATATGACTATCGTTTTGTAGAATTTCTTTTTTTTTTTTTCAATCTATGAACATTTATTTATATAGCTACTCTAGGGTGGAAGGCCTGGTTCCGGTTCATTCATCTTCAGATAAGGTTGCTGGTTACTCAGCAAGATAAATATACCGTTCTATAATTTTATTGGTCGGCGGATAACTGGCTAACCAATGAGATTACAGATTGCATTATTATCCCTCAGATTGCATACCTGACAGTTTATCAGAAGGTGAATAAACCGGCCCTATAAGGGCCAAATTATGGACTGACTGGTAAACGTCTAGTTGTTACCTAGCGGGTACTTTCTATGCACTAGAGAATAGAAAGTACCTGCTAGGTAACAACCAGACACTTACCAGTTGGTCCATAATTTGGCCCTTCGAGATATTATATTGTCACTTCCACTTTTGCTTTGCTGTATTTTGAAAATTACCGAAAATTGCCGAAAATTACCGTAAATTACCGTAATTTACCCAATGTTCTTACCAAATTATAAATTACCGGTAATTTGCCATCACTACACGTGATACATCCTGCTAGATCACAAACGAGGCTATGGCGACCGACGCGAGGCGGTATAACTTCAAAACCCTTGTCGACCAACAGCTTCGGGTGGAAGAGTCGAGAAGGAAAGGGCACTCTTTTGTCCTGGAGTTGGGAAACCAGCTCCAAAAGCGGATGAACAGTAGAACTGTTAACGGCATAAGAATGAGGAAGAACTTTGGACACCCACCTCATTAAAGATCCAAAACGGATACCTATGTCCTAGTAGAATCAAAATGGCTATGTTTGCAGCTAAATCAACATTCGGAGGAAGTCCCCCAATCGGATCTCCGGGAGGGAGAGTTACAAGCAGAGACGTTAGAGCGATCGATACCAGAGAGGAAATAAGAATAGCAACCTGGAATGTAATAACAATGAGCCAGCAAGGTAAAATTTACAATACAATCAAGGAAATTAAAAGAATGAGGATAGATATCCTTGGAATAAGTGAAATGAGATGGCAGACACTGGTGATATAAACATCGAGGATTATAGAGTTCTCTTTTCAGGCACTACGAATGGAAGACATGAACACGCGGTGTGGGTTTTGTCTTCAACAAGAAAATAGCGTAGTGTGTGAAAGCCTTTATACCCGTATCAGAAAGAATAGCACTCATCCAAATAAGAGCAAGTCCGGTTGACATGAACATCATACAAATATACGACCCTACGCTGGATAAAGAAGTGGAAAATATTTACACAACAGTCAATAATATACTAAAAGAACTGAAGAAGCATGATATCACAATTGTAATGGGCGATTTTAACTCAAAAATGGGAGAAGGTCATACATCACACGTTATAGGATCACATGGACTAGGTGAAAGAAACAAAAGAGGGGACAGACTTAAAGTTTTTGCAATAACAAATGAACTCGTAGTAATGAACACTTGGTTCAAACTGCCGCCAAGAAGATTATATACGTGGAAAGCACCTATGGATGAACCGAGAAAAATAGTCAGAAACCAATTCGACTTTATGTTAGTCAATAAGAGGTTTGAAAATAGCTGCCTATCCCTTAAAATATATCCAGGAGTTGACATTGGATCAGATCACTGTCTCTTGGTTGGTGTATTTAAGGTGACTAAGATGACTCCAAACTATGACCTTCAGAGACTCAAAACCCCAGCAATAGGGGAAGCAGCAGCAATAATGCTCAACGACAACATTCAACCAAATGAAAACAACAACGTCGATATGGAACTCAACAAATTAAAGCAAGCAGTAGAATCACTAAAGAAAGGAAATATTAAAACCGGACAAAATAAAGAGAAAATCCTGGATGACGACAGAAATATTAAACTTGATGGAAAAAGAAGACAAAATAAAGGAAATCCAACGGAATATAAACGTATACAATGCATTATAAAACAGGAAATAAGGAAAGCGAAAGAAAAAGAACTACAAGAAAAATGTCGCGAGATTGAACACCATCAAAACATGCACGATGACTTCAATGTTCACAGGAAAGTCCAAGAAGTAACCAGGAAAGGCCACAAAAATAACTGTAAATCTTTGGTCAACGAAGCAGAAGAAATCATTATTGACGCGGAGAAAAAAAAAGAGGCCTGGAAAACATATCTAGAGAATCTATTTCATGATGTACGCAAAGAACAAAAACCAACTGTAGGAGAGGGACCGGAAATTCTTGTGGACGAGGTGAGAGCCGCCATTTTGGAAATGAAGCCACGGAAAGCAGCTGGTCTAAATCCAATACAGACTGAATTCCTAAAGTTACTGAACGAGGATAAAATCAAATGGCTGCCCAAAATATTCAGCAACATCTACTTAACAGGAGAAATTCCAGCGGATTGGTTAAGGTCAGAATTTATCACACTGCCGAAAAAAACAAGTGCCAAAACCTGCGATAATTTTAAAACAATAAGTTTGATGAGTCATCTCTTAAAGCTGTTTCTCAAGATAATACACAAAAGAATATATAGACTTTGTGAAGAACAGATTCCACCGAACCAGTTTGGGTTTGTGAACGCCATCAACTGAAGCAAATAGGAATGAATCAAAAAGATTTAAACAGAATTATAAACTTATATTGGAACCAGACTGTAACAGGCCAAAATTGCACAAGTAATTCTTACCTACTTTCAATTTTATATTCAAGATTTCCTTAAGTTTTTCAACATTTTCTCTCAATTTCAATTTCATCAATAATCTCAACGGTTTTAGATCCTCCAATTTCCTAATTTTCAATAGTCAAATTCTATTTGCTGTAATGGTTTTTCCTCATTTTAATCCATATTTTAATTCAATTCTAAATCAAAACAAAGCAATATTTTGATTTCGATTTTAAATTCGATCATCTGTTTCATAACAAAAATAATTCATGTGTTAAAAAATATTTCGTGGGTTGTGTTCCGTAAGACTACTCCGTTCGTACTAACTCTGTCTGGTTATGGAGCGCTATTGATCTCGGCGCAAATTCCAGCGAACCCAGCGTCGCGCATTGGTTCGATGTTCTTTGAGACATCTTGAACGCACCCTTGGATTTCTTTTTTTTTTTGACTTTTGATTGTCAAAAATTTCTGTCAACCAGCGGTAGATTAGTAATGTTTTCAGTATCGTCGATTCTTCTTTGAGCCCTCTAATTTTGAAAACGGAACACTTACTCTATTTTGTATTCTTCAAGTTTTGATTGTTTTATGGGATGATTATTTGTTGTTAATATCATAATTCATTAGCCGTTGTCGGTTTTCTCGGATTATGTTGTTGAGTGCAATTTTTGGTAAGTGAGAATTCTATCGATTAATTGTTGATGTTTGTCGTTATTCTGAATCATCTCTGAGTCTGAATTCCTTCCTTTGGGTTAGCTTATTAATTGAAGGTGTAACACATTTCTTTTCGCATCTGGACGTTGGAGAATTAGGGTCTTTATGAAGATTGTCTTCGCCTTTGTGGGATTTCGACCCTAAATTCTCATTTGAAATTATAACATTTTAGTTGCCTTTTTGCCTTACGTTTTCGTAGTGTTATAATTTTCGCCGATTTATTCGGATTTTTACAACTCCATGTGTGGTAAGCTGCTTACACGTTTTTTTTCCTATAGTAGATTCTGACTTTTTCAATTTAATTTAGTTGAAAGCTGCCCTAAGGAGTAGAGAATTCTCACTCTCTCTAGGAAATCCAATCCTTGATCCAGATTTCCAGAGATTTTCGAGGCAAACCCTAATTTCATCAGGCAAAAGAAACATAACCTTATTACAATTCTTGCAACTCGAGGCACGTTTTTCTTAATTAATATCAAGGCTTTGTTATGATTCAATCTAATTTAATTAATTAATACCTTAATGTTCAATTTTTCTATTAAAATAATTTTCAAGAGCTATAGTCTTTTATCAAGTAAATTTGCTATTAGAAACTAATCATTATAGTTTCATTTTTTTTATTGATTCAATTTATTCATGAAGTGCTTCGCTATTGGTTCAATTACAAATACAGTGTGTATAACAATTTTTTCTCTTAGGGTTCTTTCACGAGGGTTTTTCTTTCACGAGGTTTTTTCTTAGGAGGTTGTACTTTACCATCAAGTATACCCTCACGAGTCACGGTTATAACAATAGACGTTCAATTGTAACCGAAATTGAACCAAAAGGCTAACAGACACCAGCCTAAGTAATCGGACGGTTACTCAAGTCATCGATCAAGTTAACCACAACCAGTAGCCAGGACTAATCTGGTGAATTGAATGAACCACCATCATCTGGAACATTTTGGTATCGTACTAGTTTTAGTTATCCTGTTTGTTATTGTTTATTTACATTCTGTCCCTATTTGTACACCCGGTGATCACCTCGGTATTTCAGGGAATAATTCATTGCTGGCCCCAGTGTGGTAAATGAATTATTAAAATAGGTAACTTAACTAGACGTAACCTGTTGAGTTAATGTCAACTTATTGGTAGTTCTGGTTGCGAAAGTGTAAGATAACCGTTCCGAGAACTAGTTCTACGTTATTAGTTTTTTTTTCTCTCTTATTCTCTTTATTTTTTTTTAAATTTTCAACGCTTCTTGACAAGGCCATTTTATTAATTGCTAATTTACTTGATTATTATTATTTCTGTTTTTTTTTCTCTCTTAAATTCAAATTATTGTTCATTGTGGACTGCGGCCATTTGATAAATAAACGACTGTAGCACTTGATTTGAATTGACTTTTATTTGGTTTTATGCACACAGCCTGGTTTTGCTAATATTTTTATTTTTTTTTATTAATTATTATTTGGATTGTAAGGACCTGAAGCCAGATACCATCCTGGAGAGTCCGACTCATCTGTTCAGAGTCGGTGGCGCCCAAAACTAAAACCCACCCCTACTCTCCGAATTATTTAGTTCTGAGCTAGGGCTTAATTTGCACGCACTTCGACCTTCAGTCTTACAATCTCAAGTTCTTCATTCAATTATTTTTATTTTTATTTTCATTATTTTTATTTTATTTTTTTTTTGATTTTTTTTTTATTCTCGACTTTAATTTTTTTTAAATTTATTTTTCTAAATTTATTTATTTTTTAATAAACTTTTCTTAATCAGCGAAAAAGCGTGGCAAGACGGCAGTTTTGAGAATTGAAGAGAAGAGAACACAGAACAAATAAATATACTACGAGGAGTGAGGCAAGGCTGTGTGTTGTCGCCCATCTTATTTAACGTGTACTCAGAATACATCTTTCGAGAAGCACTAAACAACATTGAGGAAACAAATCACTATAAACGGTACTAAACTTAATAACATAAGATATGCAGATGACACCATCATGTTTGCAGATAGACTTCAAGGATTACAAAGTTTGATGGATTGGGTCACCAGAATTAGCTTACAGTACGGGTTAGAAATAAACATAAACAAAACCAAATTCCTCATAGTAAGTTTAAGAAACATCGCGGAAGACAGTTTATACATCAATCACAGTAGAATACAAAAAGTAAGGCAGTACAAACAGGCCTTGGGGACAATCATTAACGAGAGATGGGACAACTCTCAAGAAATACGATGTCGCATCGAAAAGGCCCGCTCTGTGTTTATTAAAATGAGCTCGCTTTTCAAAAGCCATAATCTATCCTTGGACATGAAGCTGAGACTCTTGCGTTGTTACGTTTTCTCGGTCCTTCTGTATAGCGTAGAAACTTGGACACTCACTAAAGAGACTGCCAGGAGAATTGAAGCGAGCACATAATGAGGAACCCAAATAAATACGGGCTGCTACAGGAAATCCTACAAGGCAAAATTAATAGCAGGAGAGCACCTGGCTGAAGGAGAATATCTTAGCTAGCAAATCTTAGAACGTGGTTTGACAAATCAACAGTAGAACTTTTCCGAATCGCCATCAACAAAGGAAAAAATAGCCATGTTGATAGCCATCATCCGGAACGGATAGGCACTTGAAGAAGATGTAAATGACCCTTTCTGCTCTGAAGCCAAATGCCCAGTGGCATGATCTACATTGCTAATTTATGTACCGCAATGGGCTCTTTCACTAATTTTTGAAATTGGCATATTTGGATAAAGCAAGTAAAAACAGAATTTTCTGTATTTTTACTTTTGAAAAATTCAGAGTCCTTCTTGAGAAAACAGAGAAAAAAGAAATACCTCCAAATAAAAACCCAGAATTTATTTCTATGACGTCGCAGCTCGCAATTTGACCGTGTTGCCACTAATTGTCTACATTGAAAATTTGTAATAGATTTAATTCTGAAATGTTCGCAAAATATCATGAAAAGTAGTTAAATTAATTTGTTATGGATTCAACATTTTATAACATTTTTATTGAAATTATGCTTAAAAACAATTTAATATAATTTTTTATGTTTAGTTTTATTTATTTATTTTACGTTGCACTACATTTAGTCACCACCGACAACAGCGCATTCGAACCTTTAGCTGCATTTACTACAGGATAAATACAGCCGAGGCGATCAGCTCTTTGCAACAACCAGCGAAATGAAGAATATTTATGCGACGTCAGCAAATCGGCGCGTTTTTGATTAATTTGAATATTGGTAGTTTAAAATGCCTGTAAAAAACTTATTTAACCTTGTAGAACATTTTTTTTTGGTATATATGCCTAAAATAGTCCCTCCTTTGGGATTTTATACTTAAATTACGTATTTCAATTTTAGTGAAAGAGCCCATTATCACTGACTATCAAAAAAGAATAAGTTTTACGAGCCAATAATGATATTTAGGAAAATTAAGGATACCCTACATTGATCTGAGGTGAAAACAGTGATGCCAACTCGTGGGAAATTTCCCTTTTCGTTTTAATTTTTGGACGAAAATATGTGAGATGGAAAAAAGGGAAAAATATTAAAAATACATGTTTTCATGGGAAATTTTGTTAACTCAAGGGAATAAAATTAAAAAATATACGTTTTTATAAGAAATTTTTAGTATTTTTGGGAATGAAATTGAAAAAATAAACATTTTTATGAAAATTGTCAGCCTCTTGCAGAGTTGTCATTTTTTAAATTTTCCAAAAATCATCTTATCCTTGCCTTGTCAATATAGTCAAGCGTCAACGGTCGAACTTCGAAATGTCAATATTACTTATTTATTTTATTTAGGGCAGGTATTATAAAACTGCTTTGACAGTTAACTTGAAGTTAACTTTTTGAATTACATGTAATTCAAGAAGTTAACTTTAAGTTAACTCTCAAAGTAGTTTTATAATACCCGCCCTTAATATTGGTACTTAAACATGACTTAAGCCTAGTACTCATAACCGCGAATTGCGGATATTTTTCTATTGGTCGAATATATTCAAACCTGCCAAATTTAAATAAAATTGACCAATAGAAAAAAATTCGCAAAATAAAAATCCGCAATTCGCGGTTATGAGTACTATAGGCTTTACGCGGATTCCGTGTCCGTGCACTGTCGAATTTTATAGCGATATGTCGCGTTCGATATTTCGTATTCCGTGTACCGTTTTCTACACGATTTTCCCTTTTTTAAATGTAGAAATCGACACTAGAATTCGACATGTAGGAACTGTAGAAAGCGACAGAATTCGCGAACATTTCGCGAATTCAATGGCTCCACATCCGGGCTGTAAGCTGTCACAGCACAGCTAATGAGCTTTTTTCCAGCACAGCAGGAAACCGTACTATGTACCGTCACGATTCTGCGCAAAGCCTAAAATTTGTGCGTAGGGACGGTTTTTGACGTGTTGGAACAGACCTGGGCTGGGATCACGGCAAGTAGAATTCTACTAGAATCCTACTTTCATGACGTCAGGTTGCCTAGCAACCATCATCATCGCCTGTATTGTACTCGATAAATAGGTCGCAGGTGACGTCATGAAAGTAGAATTCTACTCGTCGTGATCCCAGCCCTGGTAACCATAAATGATAACAGGTGGGGGATTCTCATCCTCTAGTCGCAACCTATCGTCCCGACTCACTCGTAGAAAGACAATGGGATAGTCGGGACGATAGGTTGCGACTAGAGGATGAGAATAATCCCCCACCAGAATCCTGGGAAATTTCTGGGGAATTTTTTTTATGCATAGTGGGAAAATTTGGGAATTTTTACACATTCCAGTGGGAAATTTTACTCTAAAGGGTAGGCAACACTGGGTGAAAAGATAAGAATTACCAAAAACCAAATATTAGGCAATAAAAAAAAGGCATTTACTCTATCAAACATGTGATTTTCTATCAGTGTGTTTTTATTTCTTGTAGTTTTTCTACTCTTGATTGTTTTTATTTTCTAAATAAATTATTGTCAAATTAAAAAGCTCAAAAAATTGCTATAATGCATCTTAATCCTAGAATCAATTCCCAGAAAAATTGTTGTTGAAAAAAACATATTATTTAGTTAATAAATCATCCAATAAACAATTTCTAGAAAAGATTAGGAAATAGAAAATTGTTTTATTCCGGAATACTACTAACACAAATACATTTTTGTTTTTCAAAAAATGATATTTTCATCAGGTTTTCAAATTGAACATTTATCTGGTGAGGAATCAACATGCATTCCGTTTGTTTGGCCTTGAAGAGGGGAAATCTATACATAGAGAAAAACACAGATAGGAATGGTTCTCTACAAAACTTTGAAAGATAGAGCCCTCTAACTTCTTTCTCTATTTTTAGTAATCATTGGTATAATTTTCAAGCTTTTTTTCGTAAATTTCTGGCTTCCAAATAAACGTGTGTTCGTAGGCCACTTTTTCTATCCACTGACATCAAATAAATAGTTGAAATTTGAAATACACATTATGCTTGTCGCCAAAACAATTTGCAAAGTTTCAGAATAATTCAGCTCAGCATATATTTTCCCACTGTCTAACGCCTACAATTTTACAAATGACCGATTGATTTTTAACGATTTCGTTATAAACAAACATTGAAACTGGATCAATACTGAGAATATGTATTTGAAATTTTATTTTAGATCGTAAATATTTTAGATCTGATCAATTCATATTAATTTTAACACAAGGTTCTAAGTACCGTGGCAATGTTGAATATGAATTTGGAATTGACCTGACCATAGTATTTAGTATTTTAGTCAGATCACTACTGGATATTGTAAAATGCATTTATACTATTTTCCCTATTTTGTCTACCTATAAAAAAGTTTTGGTTCTCACGAAAAACTACGACCAAACTTAAGAAAAAAAAACCTTGAATTTCACTATCGAATATTGATAATCTTTTATATAAAAACAACTGCTCTCGTTCTAAATGCTCTATTAATTGTCCGAAAAGAAATATATTTATCAAGACAGCCTTCGATATGTCCAAACCATTTGGGAATCATATATCTTACGTGAAACAATTTTCTTTTTCTATATCAACTCAATGAAGTCAGTCAGGCAATGATGATTCAGCAAAGTGGTTATATTTTTGTATTTAGGAAAAAAAACTCAATTTCAATTAAATAAAAAATCTATTATTGCTAAATATACATTCTATTATAAATATATTGATTGTCATTTTTATTCTAATTCTTTTAATTTAGTATGTACCAGTTTCTGATCCTTGGGTGGTTGATTCAGATGCTTCAGTATCAGTTGAGGTTCCTTCAGAACCTTCGCTTATGGAATAAAGGTTTTCAGTTGTGCCAGTTTCAGTGGTGAGTTCTACATCAGGATACTGTATCATCACCACACCATTATCTGAATTGGGAGCACTATTACCAAACTTACACATGAACGATAAAGTAGCAAGTACAATTAAAAATTTCATTTTAAATAAACTTACAATTTGTATGAATGAATAAATTCAACTGTGTGAATACTCAAGATTTCGGTAGCTAATATAGTTGAATTTCTGACGCGCTATTTTCTCATTCGGTTTACTGCGAACTAAAAGATTAGGGGTTTTTATACAAATTTATTATTGTTGTCAATATAATATTTACATCCATCCAGATATAGGGATTAAAGTAAAGTAGATACTCAGCGATTTTATAATTAGAAAACCTTAACCCAATATTCAAATAATTATTATAATGTGGGCATAGATTTTCCTAGGACTTCCAGAACAATTCAAGTTTCTATATACTTTTTTAATCCGTTTGTAGAAATGAAATCCTAATGGAAACACATAATGTATAAATTCAAAATATTATTCTCAACATCAATTTTCCTGGTAATTGATTATAGGATTAAGAAATTAGCATAAACTAAAAGAAACTTTATTGATTTCCATATAGTCTAGGAAAATTGTCGATTTTCAAAAAAAAAATCCTACCCAAATGAACTTTTCAGGGATGATAGGGGGCGGGTGGGTGATCATAAAACCGAAAATATCAAACATTCACCCCTCTGGCGTTTTGCGCTATAGGGGTTGAAAGTGCGCCATTGGCGATTACTTGGTACCTATTAATTTTAAAAAAAAATGTTTCAAATAAAAGATGTGCAACATTATTTGATCAACAATGTTTATCTAAAGACTTTTTTGATTAAGGGCTGTCTGTGGTCATAAGGGCCGTTTGAAATTTTATAATGGAAATGAAAAATTTTAACCGACGTGAAAATTTTTTCCACAACACATACAAGATTTTTGTTTTATGAAGTTTTTACTGACCCCCTGCCGTTTTTCAATAGGGGTAGTTTAAAGTTTTTCTATTTTTTTACAAAAAAATTTTCTTAATAAAAGTTTTATAAGATTACATTTCCTACAATTTTTCTCTATCAACTTTTTTTGTAACTCACCCCCATTCAGCGGGGGGACACTTCCCTTAGGGTAATTTCAGTTTTTAGGGGTATATATTGTTTTTTTTTTTTCTTTTTTCGCCTTTAGTGCATATAAAAAGTTGCAATTAACATTGTATTAAAAGGATTTCTTTTCCACCACCTTTTTGTTTTTAGAGGTAAATCGCCTATTTTCAACTTTACAAAAAAAAATTATAAAGAAAAGTTGTTCAAAATAATAAAATGAACAAGTTTTCTTAATACATTTTTTTTGTAAAGTTGAAAATAGGCCAACTACCCCTAAAAACAAAAAGGTGGTGGAAAAAAATCCTTTTAATACAATGTTAATTGCAACTTTTTATATGCACTAAAGGCGAAAAAAGAAAAAAGAAAACAATATATATACCCCTAAAAACTGAAATTACCCTAAGGGAAGTGTCCCCCCGCTGAATGGGGGTGAGCTACAAAAAAAGTTGATAGGGAAAAATTGTAGGAAATGTAATCTTATAAAACTTTTATTAAGAAATTTTTTTTTGTAGGAAAATAAAAAAACTTTAAACTACCCCTATTGAAAAACGGCAGGGGGTGAGTAAAAACTTCATAAAGCAAAAATGTTGTATGTGTTGTAGAAACATTTTCCACGTTGGTTAAAATTTTTCATTTTCATTATAAAATTTCAAACGGCCCCTATGACCACAGACAGCCCTTATGTTTAATATTGTATTTACAGAATGCTTTGTCCACTACCCGCAGGTTGGTGGCATATATCAATCAATCATAGACACAGATTAACCCGTCCTAAAGATAGGAAACTTGTGCCTTTTCCCCTATCCTTGTCTTACTCATACAACGAGTTGTATGACTGCCACAGCATGGGTGCGCTAGTGTGCACTTCAGTGTGTTCAGTGTTGTAGCAGTAGTCACGTGGTCTCCCGCCTTTTTTCAAATAATTTGTCCCTAATCGATTTTATTTTATTATTATCTATAATTTTTTTTGAAATAAAACAACAACATTATAGTACCATCTCCTTCTTTATTAGAACAGCCTTAAACACAACAATAATAGAAAAACGTGTTGACAAAAAGACAATATAGTATATTGTTGTATTAGGAGTAGAAGCTTTACTTTTTTGTGCTGAATCAGTAGGTTTGCGAGCCGAACGTAGTGAGGCTTGCAATACTGCTGAAGCACAAAAAAGTGCTTCTACTCCGTATGCAACACGCTATTTTTTCTCCAAACGAATGGGGTAAGCTCGGAGGCAAATGGATGGTTGAGCGGCAGAAGTACGAGCGGCACTAAAAGTACTTCTACTGCCGCTCCAGCGGCACTAAATAGTTATTTATGTACCAAGGCTTGTAAGTGTTACTTTTTTGGCCGAGGATGCAGTTTGCGCGCCGAGGCCCGTAGGGCCGAGGTTTGCAAGCATTTGAGGCCAAAAAAGTACACGCTACAAGTCGAGGTGCATATGATATTTTTTGTGCTACCGTACATTCAAGATAATAAATATCATTCCAATATTTTAAGTTCTTCAATACAGGAAAGTATCCCTGTGTTAAATGTGACTAGTTGTAAAAATGTTTCTTTTACTTTCAAAATTACAAAGTAAATAACTATGAAGTATCTCATTTTTATATTATTACCTATCTGTTTATGCTAATTTCAACTTTTTGACGTCTAGGTATTTTCTATTTGTTTCAATAAAATTGTATCCTTAATTTGTTTTGGGTTTTTTATTTAAGAAGTCGAGTGTTTTTGTGACATTATTTTGACAGATATATGAACCAAGCAATTTTCACCTTTCATATCAACACTTTTTTGGCCTGGTCAAAAAAGTAACTTTTTTGGCCCGGTCAAAAAAGTAACTTTTTTGACCCGGACTGTAAGTGACACTTACAGTTCATGGACGTAGGTCAAAAAAGTCAACTTACAGAATGGGTAGCACAAAAAGTACTTTTGCTGCCGCTGGGGTTGCCAAGCAGCATAGAAATTAAATTTCTACCACCTCGACAGGTGTTTACCCGCTGGATTTTCCTAGCAGCATAAAAATCAAATTTCTGACATCTTGACAGGGGTTAACAAAGTGACGTTTTTCTGACGTTTGGAGAAAAATTAAATTTCTACCACCTCGACAGGTGTTAACCCGCTGGATTTGCCTACCAGCATAGAAATTAAATTTCTAACTTCTTGACAAGTGCTGACAAAGTGACGTTTTTTTGACGTTTGGAGAAAAAAGAGTTTATAATACTGCAAATAAAATTCACTAATTCCACACTCAGCAAAGTCTCTGAGGATAAAGTGGTGATAGCATGAATTCAGAAGCTTCCACTGCAGTAATACCTATGCTATAAATGAAGGTATATTTTTAGGAATTTTGGTATTATTTGGTGCACAAATGACACTTCATGTGAATGTCAAACAATAGCGAATAAAAACCATCTCCAATCCCATTTCCACGAGCATTTCCACTATGTTTGAATGTAACATAAAGTCTCTTTTTTTAAGAACATATTAACAAGTCAAAGTTTCATCAAAAATTGATAGAAAATTAAATAAAAGAACACTAACACAGATCAAACGGCTTACTGATGACCACAGTTGATGACAAACACATTGACAAATTATATTCACCATTCACAGTTCACAGATGACATTTGCTTGTGGCTTTGTATACTAGCGCCGCATAGCTTTGGCAGTCATGAAGCTCCACACGTGTTATTTTCGAAACAGCTCCGAACGAACATTTTACATGGAAGTTTCCTATCTTTAGAACGGGTTAATCTGTGATCATAGACTTGTCAGAAAGTAATAAAATTTGTCACAATTTAAAAAATTCTATTCCTCAATTTAAGTCCATTCAAGTCGTCCTATCATTATTTCTCTTCCAATCCATCCAGAACAAAATCAATTGAACCAGTATCAAGTTGAACATAAACATTTGGTCCTTCGAAAACGGATTTAGGCGATTATTTTAGTTCGATTCCTCGAAAAAAAGGCGGAAGTCGAAGAAGACACAGTCATTAGAAAATCCTGTATTTGCTCGAATCGACAAAACAAGAAGCTGTTTTGTTTATCAAGTTTTGATTGGTGTACCGCAAGAAGAAGCAATTTTTTGAGTTTGAATTTTATTGGAGGTAAGGTGGTGCGCAGAATTCATTTGTGTACCGTACCTGGCTGGTAAGTTGTTAGTTTGATAGTTGGCCAATTTTGATGAGGTAAATTAGTTATAATTGTATTTTTAAAGCTGGTGCAATTCTATTTTTTTCACCTATTATTACAATACCTATTTAAAATATTTTTACATTACCTATTTTTCAATATTACCTTTTTTTTGCAGGCTTTTGTGAGAGCAATTATTAAAGCCTTTCAATTAATTAATTAATTAATAATGGACGGTGATAATGAGGATGACTTCCAGTCGGAAGAAAATAGGAAAGAGTTAAAACGTTTAATACATAATCGAGCATCAATTAAACAAAAGTTAACTGTTTTTGAAAAATATATTTATACTATTAAAACATCCTCACCTTAGAGGAAACCCGCTTTTAATGATGTAGAGCTTCGATTTAAAGACGGTTCTATGTTATTACAAGATTTTGACAAAGTTCAATTTACGATAGAGTCAATTTGTGAAGAAAAAGATTTAGAAGTTCATTATAAAGAAAGAGAGTGTTTTCAAGAAAAATATTACATTTCCGTGAATTTTTTAACTCAATTTATTCAGCTAAATTATCAATCAGCTCCTACGAATGAATCCACTGCCCCGGTAACACAAATAGCTTCAAGTTCTAGCTTTGATCCTTTACAGAATATCCTGTTGCCTAAATTAAAGTTACCATCTTTTTCAGGCAATTTTGAACAATGGCTTAATTTTAAACATGATTTTATATCAATTATATGTGATAACAAATCTCTAAATGAATCACAAAAGTTTCAGTTCTTGAAAGCATCGTTAGAAAACTATGCTTCTAGGATTATTGAAGGCCTTGAAGGTACGGATAAACCCTTCCAAAGTGCTTGGAAAATTTTATGCGACAAATTCGATAAAAAACAATTTTTATTAGACACACATTTTCAATTCAATAACTAAGCGAATTATATTATCTACCATTGCACAAATCTATGACCCATTAGGTCTTCTAAGTCCTACTATTGTGATTTCAAAAATTATTATTCAGCGTTTATGGTCATTGAAAATTTCCTGGGACAGCCCTATTCCTTCAGATCTAGAAAGGTCTTTTCATGAATTTCAAAATAATTTAAAGATTTTCAATTCCATCAATATCACACGAAATACTATTCCAAGAAATTTTAGTTTGATTGACATTCACTGTTTTTGTGATGCATCACAAGATGCATATGCAGCTGCTGTCTATTTGAGAAGTGCAGACAATTATGGCAATTTTGAAGTTCATTTATTGTGTACAAAAAGTAAGGTTGCACCTTTGAAAAGTCTCACCATTCCCAAGCTTGAATTATGTGCTAGTTTGCTGGGAGCTCAATTAATGGAAGTAGTTAAAAATTCTTTAAATATTCCAAATTCTATTCCTGTTTTTATGTGGTCAGATTCGCAAATATCATTAAGTTGGATCAAATCAGAACCGAGTGTTTTGCAAGTATTTGTTTCAAATAGAGTTGCTAAAATCCAATCATTGACAAATATAAATGACTGGAAATATGTGAATACCAAACACAATCCTGCTGATCTAGCTTCCCGTGGTATAAATTCAGAGAAATTAATCCATTCAACTCTCTGGTGGACAGGTCCTTCATTTCTTGAAAGTCCCATTTCCCATTGGCCGATTCACGATTACTATCTACCTCAAAATCAATTGCCATAGTTGAAAAAAACTAACACTATTTTACAAATTATTACTGTTTCATGTTGTGAATTATTCGACAGATTCTCTGATTTACATAAATTAAGACGCATTACAGCTCTTTGTATTCGATTTTATAAAAACTTAAAAAATAAGAGAAGCAATTTTCGAAATCTATTACAAACTGGTCCAATTACTGTTAATAAATTAGAATCAGCAAACCAAGTTTTAATACGTTTAGCTCAAGCTGAATCATTTGTAACAGAACTAAAATTATTATCAAAAAATAAAACTCTAGAAAAAAATCATAAGCTTTCATCCCTTACTCCATTTATTGATAGTCAAGGTATTTTACGTGTGGTCGGTCGTCTGAAAAATACTTATTTACCTTATGATACTAAGCACCCAATTTTACTTTCTTCGAAACATTCATTTACGAAGTTAATTTTTCGAAATAAGCATTTATATTTCTTACATCCGGGTCCACAATTATTACTAGCCTCTATCAGACAATTTTATTGGACTATTGGAGGTCGCAATTTGGCAAGAAAAACTGTAAAAAATTGCATGACCTGCTTTAGATTCAAGCCTACTTCATTAACTTCGCCTATGTCTAGTTTGCCAGATATTCGAATAAAGCCTTCATTGCCTTTTGAAATAACTGGCCTGGATTATGCTGGTCCATTTTTTATTCTAAATAAAGCCGGTAGAGGTGCGAGGCCAATTAAATGTTATTTAGCAGTCTTTGTATGTTTTTGTACAAAATCAATTCATTTAGAAGTGGTTTCTAATTTAACGACAGAATGTTTCTTAGCGTGTTTAAAAAGATTCACTTCGAGAAGAGGTTTGCCTTCAACTATTTACTCTGATAACGGCAGTACATTTGTTGGAGCAAATAGTGAGTTAAAAGATTTTGGAATTTTTTTATATAAAAATCAAAACTCTATTGTGGATCGAACTAGTATCGATAAAATTCGTTGGGTTTTCATACCACCTTATGCCCCTAATTTTGGTGACCTTTGGGAAGCGGCTGTCAAAAGTGCTAAGCATCATTTGAAACGAGTTATCAAAAATAATTTAACATTTGAAGAATTCAATACGTTAGTGATTCAAGTAGAAGGAATTTTAAATTCAGTACCATTATTCGCCATGTCAACCGATCCTAATGATTTAGTGCCTATAACCCCTTCTCATTTTCTTATCGGTCGCCAACTAAACCATCCTTCAGAATGCAATTTGAAAGAAATACAATTTAATCGATTATCACGGCTGCAACATGTTCAAAAATTATTTCAACAATTTTGGTCTCAATTCTCAAAACACTACATTTCCCAGTTTCACACACAATATAAATGGAAAGACGCGCCTACCGAAATCCATGACGGAACTTTAGTATTGTTGAAAAATGATAAACGACCTCCACTGAAATGGCCACTTGGTCGTATAGTACGTCAATTTCCAGGCAAAGATGGTGTAACTAGAGTAGCTGAGGTCCTTACACAAAATGGAAGTGTTACAAGATCAATTCGTCATTTATGTCCACTTCCTCTTCAGGATGAAACGAAACATTGAAAATATGTTTTAAAGACTATTTATACTGTTTTATTTTTTGTTCTCATTATTAATTTTCACATGTTTGAAGGTACCCTCCAAAAGGGGGAGTAGTTTTATAATCACCCACCCGCCCCCTATCATCCCTGAAAAGTTCATTTGGGTAGGAATTTTTTTTTTGCAATGCACGTATTTTTCGACTATTTTCCTAGACTAATAGTTTAGCGATAATAAAAGTAGGGTGATTGTGAAATTTTTAAATAAGAATTGAAAGCAAAGAGGACAAAGGAGAATTAAATAAAATAATTCTAGATAGAACGCAGATGGGTTAATACAAGAAATACACACAGATATAAAAGAAGCTCATGAAAATCACCTTTGTTCCTGGAAATAAGTTTTTAATATAAACATATATAAGGTGCCATTTTCAAATTGCGCATCTACAGATTTCACAAATAAGAAAAAATCTAGATCCAGAATTGTTTCATATTTGGTGAAAAGCTTTATTCATTGATGATCTACACACTAAGGTACCTATCCAATTTGATAATCTTTTATTAAAAATTACTTTCCAAAGCTAGAACTGAGGGGTGAAACTCGAAGTTCTGAATAGCACGCTTTAGTATTTTAGTATTCTTTTATGAAAAATTAATTATTACAGCTGGAACTCAGGGGAGCTACTTGAAAACCAAGAGTTTTTGGCGTCAAAGTATCTTACTTGTAATGTTTAGTTTGTAATTTTTTTAGTAACGAAATAGAACTGAGAAAATTTAAACAAATGCTCAAGAACACTTCTAAAAAGATGTCTGAAAAGATTATAATGTGCAGCCTTATTACAAAATTTTCCTTTACTCTTTACAGAACGATAATTTTGACAGGAGGAAGGAGAGGGATAGGAAAAAAGAAGCTATCCTGGCCACAGGAAAACAGGACTGATAGACACTACAAACCGCTGCATTTAATAAGAATATTTGATAGGAGAACCGATGGGCGCCTACGCAGGAATCTATACGGCACTTTAAAATAAATAACTAAATAAATATCACCTTTATTTAACTTCACGAATGCATACACACTATACAATAATTAATAAGTACATAGATTATACATGGCGCAGGGTGCAAAATGGCGAAGTTCAACCTTGTGGCCATTCTTCCACTTAACCAATTGCACCAAAACCAGAAGAAGAAGATAATCAACCAATAAAAAAAGTGCCGCATACTTTATTTGCTTCAATAAATAAATAAATAAATAAATAAGTAGGTAAATGTTTTATTAACGGACCAGCCATTTAACATGTAGTACATTCAGTAAGAGACAAAAATTACAATAAATAATAAATATATAAAAGGTCCAGCCTCAAACGTGAAATAAAATAAAACAACAAAGATAAAAAAACAATTAACTAATATAAAAAAAAGAAACCTACCGTAAACAATTCACAATCTGTTATGTTAGGTGTAAGTCCATGTAAAAGATGCTCCGTCTAACCCTTTCTCTAAAACTATTTATGCCAGTATGAAAAACATCAATATCCCTGCATATTCTATTTGCCAAACTACAGAATCTAGTCATGCTAGAAGAAATACCATAAGTCATAAGTGATAGCTTTAAAGAGATTATTAGTGCGCCGATTCCTTTGACGAACATTGAAGTTCACAAGAAACAGCAAATCAGGACCATCAATATTATAATTAATTAATTTGTGTAAGAAACAGAGGTCTAGAAACATTCTTCGTTGTTCGAGTGGTGATATAAACTAGTCAAAACGTAATAAGGACCACTTTTGAAAACCCATTTATTTTTAATGAATTTTGAATAACCCTGGTAAAGTGTTTATTTGCATTCACAATATAAATTTTTTCTGCACACTTTATTTGTTTATCTATACTTATTGTAAATGGAAATAGTCACTTTACCAGGGTTATTCAAAATTTAATGAAAACCCTGCTCTTAAAAGTGGTCCTTATTTCGTTTTGAGTAGTATATGTAGAAGTTTCATTATATTGGTATAATTATATACGATATAATATAATACAAACCTAATAAATTTTCGTTGGACTCTTTCGAGTTGCTGTATATATATTTTATAATGAGGTGACCAAACCTGACAAGAATATTCCAAAACAGACCTAACATAAACACAGTACAAAGCCTTAAAACATTTCAGATTGGTGAAATCTTGCAGAGTACGCTTAACAAATCCTAAAACTTTTAATGCCTTGCTAGTTATGCAATTAATATGGTTATTGAATGAAAGTTCTCTGTCGAAGGAAACTCCCAGATCTTTTATACAGTCCACTGTCTCTAAGATCCCATCATTTATGCTGTACTCAAACAGAGTGATGATCGTTTTTCGACAAAAACGCATAACCCTACATTTTTATGTATTAAATTCCATACCATTTAGATTACACCAAGAAATCAGATGATCAATGTCTTCCTGAAATTCTTCACAGTCTTCCATGGATTCAATGCATTTATACAGGGTGTCCACTTAGTGCGATATAAGACGATATCTCCTTACAGGATAATGCAAGAAAAAAAATTTAAATTACAAAGTTGGTTGATACTCTAATATGCATTAGTTAAAAATATTTTTGAATATACAGGCAGGGATGTTCCAAACTGCACAATGGGCTCTTTCACTAAAATTTAAATACGTAATTTAGGTATAAAATCCCAAAGGAGGGACTATTTTAGGCACATATACCAAAAAAAAATTTTCTACAAGGTTAAATAAGTTTTTTACAGGCATTTTAAACTACCAAAATTTGAATTATTTAAAAACGCGCCGATTTGCTGACGTCGCATAAATATTTTTCATTTCGCTTGTTGTTGCAAACAGCTGTCCGCCTCTGCTGTATTTATCCTGTAGTAAATGCAGGTAAAGGTTCGAATGCGCTGTTGTCGGTGGTGACTAAATGTAGTGCAACGTAAAATAAATAAATAAAACTAAACATAGAAAATTATATTAAATTGTGTTTAAGCATAATTTCAATAAAAATGTTATAAAATCTTGAATCCATAACTAATTAATTTAACTACTTTTCATGAAATTTTGCGAACATTTCAGAATTAAATCTATTACAAATTTTCAATGTTGACAATTAGTGGCAACACGGTCAAATAGCGAGCTGCGACGTCATAGAAATAAATTCTGGGTTTTTATTTGGAGGTATTTCTTTTTTTTCTGTTTTCTCAAGAAGGACTATGAATTTTTCAAAAGTAAAAATACAGAAAATTCTGTTTTTAGTTGCTTTATCCAAATATGCCAATTTCAAAAATTAGTGAAAGAGCCCATTGTGCATATTGATGCATACTTTCAATTTATATGCACAGTATGCACCCCAATCTCTAGATATGCACATTTTGATTTCTAGAATATATCTGTCACAATTTTTCAGTCGATAAATAGGACACAAAATATTGAATTTGGGGTTTCATTTCAGTAAATTTGTACTGAGTGTAAGTACAATGTACTGTGTACATACCACTGATATACATACTTCCATACTCTACACTCTCTACTAACCTGTGCCACCAAGGATGATACACACTACTATTCTACTACCAGGATGGCCTATCCTCATAAGGCCTGTGTGAAACAAATCCCCCCTCTCCTCCTCAAGCCAAATCACCAGTTGTGACGTAGGCAGCATGTTGTTTCTCGCCTTCACGTAGGCTGTTTAAACAGCTGACGACTTAGTTATGACGTCGGAAATGGTGACACGCCAATATGGCGGCGATTACCGAAAACGAGGCCGATAAGCAATCCTGTAGGTGTGCATCATCCTTGGTACGCTACTGCCCAGCCGGCCCGAGCCCAGTCCAGCCTGCTCGACAATCGCCAATGAAAATACAAAATATTAGCAATCGGAACTGGCAACGTTGTAAGAATTAGCATACATATTGGCAAACGGCAACATTGAAAAGCAAAACAAGGGGGATGCACATTTTGTGTCAGATATGCACACTTTTCATACTGTCAAATGCACATTTACAAATTCTCTCGGAATATCCCTGTCTACAGGGTGCATACAGGGTGCTCCGTTTATGGAGTATGATGCGACAGAACTTTGTTGTTTTTAATAGAACACCCTGTATGTGATTGCATCTTTGGATTCTACGTAAAATTCTGAGCAGATTTCATGGGATATACCCTATACCTAAGTTCAACTGTTTTGGAAATATTGACAGTTGAAAATTGACTTTTTGCAACTTTGACAGGCTGTAAAACCTAAACGGTTAATTTTAGACGAAAACCGATTTTACATTCCTGTCTTAGATTTTTATGAACTATCATTTGACACCAACTTTAAATTTAATCCATGATTAAAAATTCCAGTTAAATTTAATCTCCGGTTAAATTCAAAGTTGGTGTCAAATGATAGTTTATGAAAATCTAAGATAGGAATGTAAAATCGGTTTTCGTCTTAAATCAACCGTTCAGGTTTTACAGCCTGACAAAGTTGCAAAAAGTCAATTTTCAACTGTCAATATTTTCAAAACAGTTGAACTTAAGTATAGGATATATCACATGAAATCTGCTCAGAATTTAACGTAGAATTCACATACAGGGTATTCCATTTGAAATAACAAAGTTCTGTCGCATACCTCATAAACGAAGCACCCTGTATATTCAAAAATATTTTTAACTAATGCATATTAGAGTATCAACCAACTTTGTAATTTTAATTTTTTTTCTTGCATCTTCCTGTAAGAAGATATCGTCCGATATCGCAATAAGTGGACACCTTGTATAACTTTAGATCATCTGCATATAAAAGTATGTCAGAGTGTTGTACAACAGTAGAGATATCATTGATAAAGACATTGGACAACAACACAGACAGATGAGCTCCTTGAGGTACTCCGGAAGTTACATGTATTTTCCTCGACAGAGCACCCTTCATTTTAACAAACTGACATCTATTTCCAAGGTAACCACGAAACCAAGCAAGCATATTTCCAAAAAATCCCAAAGTTTGCAGCTTTCCCAATACACCTCATGATTTACTGTATTAGACTCTGTTCACATATCAGTAAATTTGTAACTGTTGATCTGCCCTTGATAAATGAAAAACCCATGCTGATGTTCTACTAGAATTCCCTGAAGTTGGGGAACTAATTTTGGGTATACAATAGATTCAAATATTATTATTATTATAGCTATTTAAAGATTGACCGAACACCCTACACAAGACGCATGATACACTGAATTCTTTAAAAATCCTACCGCGACATCATCAGGTCCTGCACCTAATGTATCACCTAATTTCATTATTGCATTAAAAACATCAATCTCATTCATATCACAAACTCCTAAGTTAACTTCATTAGGAATAACAAAATTAGAATTATCACAGCTTCCTCGACAGTTTCTATCTCTATAAACAGAGTGGAAAAAATCGGAAATAGTATATTACATACCGAGGTGGGAAGTATTTCATTACTGTCGAGAGATTAGTTAGTTAACTGAGACGCGAAGCGTCGAAGTTAACTATAATCTCGAGACAGGAATGAAACTTCCTATCGAGGTTTGTATACTATTTTATTTACAACAATTACAACCATTACAATTTTAAATAAATATTTTTAAAAAATTAAAAAATTTTATCGACAAGTTCTGACTTATCTAAAAAAACGTTTGACATGTAGGACTGGTCTTCAACATTTTAGGAAAATAGGACTTACTTTCCACCCGGGTGGAAAGTGAGCACTTTCCACCCGGGATCACTTTCCACCTGGGTGGAAAGTAAAACTCAAAAAAGTGTCACTTTCAAACTTTTGAAAAGTCGGAAATGTCAACATTACCTATGTGGTTGTAAATAATAGTTATTTACCTAACAAGTGCGGAAAGTGGACCTTTACCGCACGCGACGGCAGTTGCCCGAACTCCGCTTCGCGTCGTTCGTGCAACTGCCGTCGCGTGCGGTAAAGGTCCACTTTTCGCACGTGTAAAGTACAAAATTTTTCCTTCGGAGCACATAATTTTTGGAAGGAAAATCTAATTAGAAGAAAAAATGCATAAAGAGTAGCAAACATTGATTGTTAAAAACAATAAATATTTCTATTTATTGCATTGGGCGAAGCAAATACATTATTTGTATGTTTTTTCTAAATTTTGATACAGTGCGGTAAAGAATCTTTACCGCACTAAGAAAAAAGGTATTGGAAATCAAGGTAAAAATAAATTCCAACTAATGGCTGATTAATAATTTTCATGTCAAAACAGTGCCGGCCCGAGCCTGCTTTTAGGATAGAGCGAGATCCGACTTTGGCGCCCCTAATTCAAATGTGAATCTTCTGCGCATGGATTTTGACCATTGTTATACCTATATGTCTCTATCTATCTTATAAATTGAAATTTGAATACATCCATGTTCGTTGGTAGAGATAAAACCAACTAAGAAGAAACCACTGCGTAATCTTTTGTCTTACTTCAAATGGGAGTGTCTTTAGGAAATTTGCCTTCTTGGTCAGTGATGACGTCAGGGGTTCTTCTTAGTTGGTTCTAACTTCTAACCGTACCTACTTTTTTCCTTTTCCTTTCCAGAGTTGATTTAAAGTAGAATGACAAACAAATGATGGAAGTTTCTACGTTTATTTATTCATTATAATATCTACTTTTAAAAGAGATCAGTTATCACCACTTTGATAATTAAGTAGGAAGCTCTCTTGTTTACTAACACTTGGTTCACATTTTTTGATGAGATCGCAGTCAATAATTAACTTTGGTAATATCACTCATTAACACTCAGGCCCCATTTATTCATCTTCACATAAACATCCTGTTAACTATCTGCAAGATAAACTTACCGACCTATAAATTCTGTGCTATAATCTATGGGTCGGCGAATAACTAGCCGACTAATGGAATGGCAGATAGCGTTTTTATCCGTCAGATTACATTAGGTACCTGACAGTTTGTCAGAAGGTGAATAAGCCGGCTCTCATGAATATAAAAATCCAACCAGCAAAATACAAAATTGTAAGTGATTCGCTGTTTGCGCACTTCTGCATTTGTAAATTTGTTTATTATCCCCTCATATGACAATAGGAATGTTCACAAAATAAAAAAATTCCGTTTAACCATCATCAAATTATTAAGCATCGTTTCATAAGTAAATCTACAAAATTTTACGAAAAACAGAAAATTCTTTCTATGAGAAAAACGGAGACGAAATATTGATATTCGTTTAAACGCACGAAACGCTGTCTGACGTCACAATGCGTAATGAGTTAGCACGCGCAAGTACAGTGGCGTTACTAGCTACTTAGATCAGCCTCTTGTCATGTTGCTTTTGCGATTTTTTTTGGCAATAAAGAATATTGCTATTAATATTATTGATATTATTATTATGGTTCGCTTTTAATTTAACGAGAGAGTCTGTTTAACGTTTAACATGTATTTTGATATTGCTGCTATCTCCTCCATGTCAATCTCTGTGTTATTAGGGTTTGTCGAAATTAAGGTAGAAAAGGTACTATGGCTAAAATGAAGGAAGGTTTTCAAAAGGCCGATTCACATAATCTGCCAACTGTGGACGTTATCTACTATTTTTTTGTTTATTTCGTTATCTACTATGGTATCAGAATGTTTGGTCAAGTGTCGACTTGAATCAGCTCCAGTCCATTGGTGTAGAAGTAAAACATACGTTATTAGATGTAGGTATAGTTGCATTTGAACAATGATATATAGTTATTAACCTGTAACAAGGGCGGAAAGTTATACTTTCCCGCACGCAACGGCATTTGCACGACCGACGAGCCAGCGGAATTCGTGCAAGCCGCAAGTGCGGAAAATATACTTTATGCTCGTGTCAGGCCCATTTTTTCTACACGGAAAAAAATGCAATTCTATATCCAAGAGTAGTAATATACTTATAATTTTATATTTGATCCAGTAATAATTTACTTAGTAAAACAATATTTTATTATACATTGAAATATTTGCTTAATGTTATTTTGAAATTCTTTAAATATTCATCTCAATTATTTTTCATTTAAATCAAGAATAAAAAATATATCTTATCAAATATAGGTTTGTTCTTAATGTAATGTTGAAATAATTTCTCGTTTGAAATACCTATAGTTTGAAGAGAGTATATTATTCTTAAATGAAATGCATGTTTGTTTCAACCTGCCTTCTAGTCGCCTTTGTGCTTTGCTTCGCGTTGCGTTCTCTCCCATTCATTCCATTGAACATGAAGTTGAAGTTTGATTGAAGGGACGCCGAAGGACGCCACGCGACGCTACCTGTGTTTTTACAGTGTTTTTCGTGATAAAATGGATTTTGTGTTGAAGAAATGGGATTTGGAATGTTTAATTCCAATATTTGAAGGTAAGTTTCACTTTTCCTCCTCAATTTCCGGGGAAAAATAATCAAAAAATTAGTAGGCATAGTTGGCGTGGGTGGCCATCATTTAGGTAAGAACTTAAACCGCGTGTTATCTTTCATCATGTAGAAGTACCTTATCGAATCTATTTGCCTTTTGCTTTAGGATAAATTGTTGACAAAGTGTCTATAAAAACATTATTTTTAATTTTAGGAAATGAAATTGACTTGGACAATGGTTAAACATAAATGATGAACAAAGTAAAGAGCGAATTCCCAAAATGGAGGTTAGATTAAAATTGGCCAAGAAAATGAATCGGTACAAAAATGGCGTTAAAAGTGAAGAAAATGCAGCATCTATAACGGATTTTCCCAACCTTCCAGTGGTATGTGAATAATTAATAAATAAATGTACCTATCTATGATTGTTATTGTACTTATATTACAATTAAATTTTTTGTTATTATTCCATCAGTTTATACCTTTATATATTATATCAATTTTTAAAACAAGAATTTGAAGAATAAAATATACTTCAGAGTAAACTGTGTTTCAATATTAATGGTAAGTACACGAGTAGTTAAAACAATAAGAGGTTATTTTTGAAGTAAGAATAAGAAATATTTGGAAATAAATTGTAGTTTTTGTGATAACTATAAGTAATTTTTCGAATAAGAATAACAATACTTGATCAATAAATCTACCTTATTCTTGAAAGAATTACTAGGCTATTCTCGAATTTGACACTACCGTATTCTGGATATAAGTTGAACTTATTTTCAATTCTTAAGAATAGGGCAATACTAGAATTAAATATTATATTTTCTTGTGGAATAGTGAAACGAATATATTCTTGGGCAAACGCTTCTATTCTTAAATATAGTGGAGTGTTTTTTCCGTGTATGAGCGTGTGAAAAACGCGTCTTCGCGCAACGATTTGCGTGCGGAAAGTAGCACATTTTCACACCTCGTAAAAAAACATGCACGTAGAAAGACAAATATCGCCAACGCGCCAGCTGATTTTTTGCTCCGTACAGTGACGTCACAAGCGGTACTCTCGCCGCAGGGGGTCGTTTTGTTAGCCTCGCTAATTTCGTTTTTTTGTTTTCGATTTATCAGAAAAAATAGAGGGTTTCTAGATGTTCTAACGCTTAATACGTGTTTTGTGGACCTAAAACCACCACTTTTTATTACAATTGAAAAATAGTTGAACATCCCTATTCTGAGCTATATAATTTTCAATGGACAGCAAGGCTAGATCAGAAAGTTTGTCTTCTGATAGAATTGACTTAAGGTACGTTTTAATTATGTTGAGTTTGACCGCTAAGCTTACTATTAAGCTCCGTTCACCTTTCGCCACAAGAATGGCTACAAAAATACGGAGAGCTGTACAGATATTAGGAAACGTATATTGCCAATAATTATCCAATGCTAAGTTCTGGAGTACTACTTTTGGGTGACCTTTATCACTCTAAGAACTTCTTGAAAGACATAGACATAATTTTTTTTTCAGGGCTAGTTTGTTCATCTTTTTTTAAGGTGTCAGGTAATGCAATCTGACGAATAAAAACGCAATCTGCATTCTTATTGGTCCGCGTTATCCGTCGACCAATAGAATTATAGATCGCTGAATTTATCTTGCAAATAGTTACCAGCAAATTCACCTTGGAAATCAAAAAACCGGGCCTTTAAACGTTCTTAATCCCGAAATATTGTGATTATGATCATGTAGGAGCAAGCCCACGTACGCAACCTCTGCGCGTCTTAAGACAACGTCGCGACAGGTTATTCTTGTGGGATTCACATACTAACTACACGCATGCTCGCAAGAAGAATAGCAGATAGCAGAATATCGAAAAGCAAGACAGGATTCAAAGCGAAAATATATTTTTCTCTTTTTTTTTATCACCAAGGACTCCAAGGACCGAATCGGAGGCGCCCCCCGAAGTCTGGCGCCTGGAGCGCTCGCTCAGTTCGCCTTATGGTAGGGCCATAGACTAATATATATAGGGGGTAAATAGACTGGACTCTCCAATGTTGACATATCATGTCGTATTTTAGCGCCCTCTGCTGACTGAGAGTGAACTATAAATACTAGTTCGGTCATTCTCCGAAAGATGGCACTTTGTTATCGATAGTTCACTGTAATTTTTACAGTAACTTGACAACCCTCTTCAAACTGTGGCGACAATGGAGGTCCCGCCGCCATATTCCTGCAAATTTTTGATATGAATAATAGGAAATAAATGAATATCCCCTCAGATATCCATATCTATCATAAAAAATTAAAAATAACGTATTCAAATTTTAGTCAGAGAAATACGTTACCTTCAAATTTTGATGATAGATATTCATTTATATTCAATAATTCCCATGTATTCATATTTGAAATTTCAAAAATATGGCGACGGGGCCTCTATTCATTTTTGCCACTGTTTGCAGAGGTTTGTCACAGAACAAGATAATTTAAATTCAAATTTTGAAACACATTTGAAATGTCGAATGAACGATGTTTTGTGGAATGAACGACAAAACCAAATGACAATGACATTTCCGATGAAGGATTCGGTATTTGTTTCATTTTCGTTTTCATAACCTCTGTTTTATGAGACCAGCAGAGCCATCTGCGGTCACGAGTGATCTAAAAAAGCTGGCTCAAAGCGGTAATATGAGTGCGCGGAGCATGGGTAGGGCCGGCCCTGTGTCAAAATTAATATGACAAGAATTTGGTTAAACGTCTGGTATTGGTGGCATTTGTCAAAATTTGCTGCGTTGCATTTTGTTTTTCCCATGGCGGCAAATCAATATTTTAATTTGCGTCTAAAGATACCACATAGGAAGTTCAGATAGATTCGTGCTTTTTGGTTCAAATTTTCCATTTTTTGGTATAAAATAAATTCTTGAGAGATGGAGACGTTCAATGAAGAAATATTTGAAGCAGGAAATGCAGCAGACGGCTCTTTGATTCCACAAAAATCCCAGGACCGATACAATGAAGAATATGAACAATTACCAACGTATTATTAAAAGAGTGCGGTAAAGAATTTTTACAGCACTGAGTGCGGTGAAGAATTTTTACCTACGAGCGTGCGGTAAAGTGCACTTTACCGCACGTATTTGCAAATGGAAAGTATCACTTTACCGCACACTATGCGGTAAAGTGCACTTTACCGCATAGTGTGCGGTAAAGTCAACTTTACAGAGCTACGCGTCGTTCGGTGAACGGCAGCCGCGTGCGGAAAAATTCATTTTCCGCACTTGTTAGGTAAATAGCTATTACAGTATCTGTCAAACTATCTGCTGTTTCACCATTATAGGACATATTGCTGGTACTTCAAATGACTTATTTTTTTGATGTACAATTTTTCAGAAAGCTCTATTGTCATCTACTATTGAGTCTTCTACTAAGGAAATGTAATCGCTATAGCAGTTATTTGTTAACTCTTTACATGCTGTTCTCAGCTGAGCAAACACACTATAGTTTGCTCCTGTATTTGATTTTTTTTATTTCTTATGGGCAATTTTCTTATTAAATATGAGTTCTACTGCCTGCGATCCATACTCGTCATTGATCCAGTGCACATTTGGTAAGTTGAAATCTCCACCCATGATAATATTAGTACATTGGTGTTCTTTGATCATAGACTCCACACATAGATAGTAAGTTTCAAACAGTTCTACAGATAACTGCGGTGGTAGATAGACAGCTCCCAAAAGTGGTGTAAACTTACCCACCAAGATTACAACAAATATATGCTTGCTTAGATGCTATAGAGGACTCTATCGCAATCATACTACCCCCTCCACGTTCACTATTACTAGTTTGTGATGATCTATCACAGCGATAAATTACGAAATCATTCATGCCTAGTTCAGCATCACAAATTCCATGGTATTATTGAAAACAGATAAATGGCAAAATGGATGGATGGATAAAAAAAAAAAAATCTGAAATGTAAAAACAACCCCAATTCTCAAAATTATTGAAAATTTGACATAAGAATCTTGTGAAGCTTCTAAATCCTAGGAATATATCTATGTCAGTTTATATTAACATGATTTTTAGGATTTTAGTATCTAATTTTAGAAATAATGACAAATTCCTATAAATGTGTGACCGTAAATAATATTTTTACAATAATAATTAAAGCTTTATAAACATCCCTAATCTTGTGCTTCTCAGTAAATCAAATGAGAAAATAGCGCGTCTATAAGTATATAAGCTACCGAAATCTTGAGTATCCACACAGTTGAATTTATTCACCTATACCAATTGCAAGTTTATTTAAAATGAAATTTTTAATTGTACTTGCTTTTCTATCGTTGATGTGTATGTTTGGTAATAGTGCTCCTGGTGCTGAGTATATTAATGGTGCAGTGATGATGCAGTATCCCGATGTAGAACTAACCACTGAAACTGTTACAACTGAAAACCTTGATCCTACAAGTGAAGGTTATGGAGATTCTGAAGGAACTTCAACTGAAACTGGAGAACCTGAATCAACTACCCAAGGATCAGAAACTGGTACATGGAATTAGTAATTAGCAGTTTTTGAAATAAGCAGACAATGCATGACATTATAAAAATTCTAAAGCTGAAGAATTATTAGAAAGTAAATACACAAATGAGATTGTATTTATTGGATTTATTATAAAATGTATCACAGAAATATGAACTTTATTGATTTGAGCTAAGTTGAGTTTTTGTTCTTAAATACAAAAATAAATAACTTTGTTCAATAATTTTTGAGTACTTGAAATGTTTCAATGTATGTCCTCTGGCTTATTGAGTTAACCTTGGAGTTAACGCAAAAATAGAAAAGTATTTTAATTTCCAGTTTTGCCTCAAATTTTTCATACTTTTTCATTAGTTTCAGATCTCAGGTATGTGATCATAACTCCACCCTGCGTTATGTGTAAAGTTATAAGGGTAGCTTTTTTATAAAAAATAAACACTGAAGAAAAAAAATTGACATTTCAGACCACAATGCTACTTAAAGTTTAATAAAAATAAGCGTTTAGCAGAACAAGGGGATTGCATAGGGCATTCAGAAACCGTCAAACACCAACTGAAAATTCTTTTGTGAATGTATTTAATTAACTAAAAAACTCAGAAACTTAACAGAGGTAAAATGCTAATCATAGCGTGAACGAAAATGCAGAGCCTAATGTTTTATTATGTTTCCAAGGATTAAACTTATAGTACATGAGAGGAAACTTGACGGCGGGTGAAAGATACCTAAAATTTTTAGCCAATGAAAGGAAGAATATTTGGAAGAAATCCCTTTACCTCAAATTGAACAGGCTGATTTGGCAACAGGATGGGGTTCTCCCACTTAATATTGAAAATGTAACAAATTATTTGAATGATAAATATCCTACATAGATAGGAAGATATTGGGAATATCACATGGCCATCAAACAGACCACACTTTACTTGGATTTTTGGGGTACGGGTACGATTAAGGGCAGTCTTTTTGACAACAATAATAGTTTTCCAAAAACTCCTTGTGGAGGCAGTGCAGACATCAATAAATGTCATAAAAGACACGATCCAGTCATGGTGTATGATGCAGTCAAAATTTTCGAAGGTTCTTATCAAAGCTGGGTTCAAGAGAATCGAGGCCATTCATTAACTAATTAATTCTCTTATGTCATTGAGTTGAATCGTATCATTAAAATTGATTGTTTTAGGTTTTGTTGTTTTATTTAAATACATACCTAAATTGAAATTTTTCAATTCACATCAATATTTCAGAAATAGTTGAAGATATGTAGGTATAGGTATTGAATACATAAAAGAATTTTCTGAAGAATCTAAAAATATAATAATATACAGGATCTCCTTTTGAAAAAAGTATCATTGTTCTTTATGGAACACCCTGCATACCCCAAGACCAACATTTTTTAGCGCATTTTAATTAAAACATCAAATAAAAAAGTTATCTATTGGTCAAAATGTGGCCAATGACCCTGTTAAAAAAAGTCATTAAAAAATATATTGTATTTTCTTAGCAACAAAAACATTCAAGCCATGCACTAATTTACTTTATTGCAAAATAATTGAAGAGTGCATGGTTATTAGGCACGAAAATGATCCAATAACAAAACAAGAGGAAATGCATTTCCGACAGTAATATTTTTTGCGGAAATTGATAATAAGGAGATTCTTCAGTTTTTGGTTCAAGGAACTAAAATGTAATACAAAACTTTCCCACCGAACAAACATGCAAAATTCAAGGAATAATATTTTTTTTTTCCTTAATTGTTATTAATAACCGATTTATTTACATTCACACGGCCTGGTGGTACTCTATCTAGCAGCATATAATTAACAAAGGTGTTTTAGAAAAGTATTAAATACGCATTTCGAAATGTTAAGGTCAAATTAAATATTATTCTTTATCGACTTTAATGAGTAACAATAAAATCCGGAATCAAGTTTCATTCATGAGATTTATCATTTTGTGTCGGTCATACACAGTATTTTATTCAAACCGCAAAATATCAGTCGGAAATCTTCAAACAGTTTCTATTAAACGATTGTAGACTGACCAAATAGGCGACTTTGGCACATCCGAGATCTAAAATGATTTATTGCTTTATTGTTGATGGCGAATTTCCTGACCTCTTGGAACCTATAATAGAATTGCATTAGATGAATTTTAACTAATATAAAATAATTAGATAGTCTAGTCACAGTAGTTAGAAATGATTGGAGTTTAAAATGTAACTATTTTTCGTTTTTCCGCCAATCAGCAATCAATTTGTTTATTTTTCTCCAATGCACTGATAATGGCTGAGATAATATTGAGGTGAACTGTGGAATGTGACCGTTTCCTGTCGATAGGGCCTTCAGGCGGTAAATTCCGTATATGGCCAGCAAATCGACCATTTGTATGTGTTCGACGTTCCGATTCCATTCACCTCCCTGTTGTGGTAGGTATACTCATGGGGCCGTAGTAGCAAAGTCTGTAGTAGGTACCAGCTCTAAGATGCTGCTAGAATCTTTTATATAACCGTCACCTTGTTTTTATTGGTAGAAAATACTTTTATGAAAAATGAGCTGATCTGGTGGGCATATTCTTGTTACGGAAATTACTTTAATTTATAATTATTCAATGTCTGATGATCCATGATTTTCATTTTAATCAGATATAGTGACAAATGTTCATATTATAGGTATAATTTGAACACATCTCCATCTCAAGCTTTTCGAGACAGTACTTTATAATATCATGGATTTACAAAGAGAAAATCACCCATTAGGATAATTTATCAAGAACTACTCGTAAAAATGTTGTGATTTACTTCTTGATAATTGATATATTAAAAATTCATTCATATTATTCGGAAATCGTGTTAACGAATCATTTGATTGCAATTATAACATAGAAACAGTTAATTAGAATAAACATCTAAAGTTTCTGGGCACTGAAATTAATTACTTAATGCGGCTAGACTGGAAAGTACATGTTGGGGATGTTGTTAGTAGTAGGTACACATATCAAGATACAGTTATAATTATTTCTCTGGATATATGAACTGGAGCGAATCTTGGTGATGCAGTAAAAAATACTCGAAAAAATAAAAGATCATAAAAATGAAAACCCATCTTTTAAGCTAGTAAAATTTTACACAGAAAATGTCGTGGAAGATTCTTGATATTCTAGACAATTCTGAATTGAAAATTCTTTCTAGTTATTTCTAGCAAAGTAAATCTGATTCAATTTATTGTGTTGTAAAGTAAGTTTAGAATTGTGTGAGAGTTGACTTTTCAATCCTCGTAACTACTTTCTCCTCTTTTCACTGTGGGTTTAAAGTAGGAAAAAAATAAAATTGCGATATTAAATCTTGATTCTTATACATACTTTATTCCTCTATTTGCTTGAGCCTTGTCTGAGCAAAGCATTCAACTGTATATCTCATAATTCCTTCATAAGCTTCAGTTCTACAGTTTTATTGGAGAAATCATCAATTTTCTAAAAACTTGAATGCAAGGTGTTGGTTTGGTATGGTGGTGACTTTGTTGCGAAACGGGGTGAAAATTAGGGTTCCAAGGGTCAGTCTTTGACCTCCCCTAATCTATACTATACAAAAAATGATACAGATCACACTACTGTGACTTTCATTTACTGGAAAGGGCTCAGAGAGATATTTATGATATTCAAGAAAGTAAGAATCAAAAAAAGGACATATTCTTGAAAAACACCTGTATAGCAAGGGTCAAAAGAGTCGGGGTACAAATAGATCATTGTAAAAGGGTTTTTGACTTGCAGAGGCCGTCAAGATTCTGGCAAGGGTAGGGTACTGGAAAGTCTAGGAAAAGATATCTATGACTCCAATTTAGGTTGCTTTCTTATAAACGCAAACCTTAAAACAATTTTGGATAATTTCAGATTGAAAAAAAGTGAAAAATTGCAGAAAGTTTCGTATTTTGAGTCAAAAATACGTATATGAAAGGAGTTTTATGACTGTTATCTTCAATTCAGGTTCTTTCGTTAAGGGTATTGAATACGCCATTTTAAATATATTGTAACGCACGTCGAACTATACGACTACCCAACAAGTTAATACTAATAAAGATGCGAGGTTCATCGCGATTATTGCATTGGGCTACTGTTGGGCCGGTTGACGCTGGATCCTTCATGATAGCGATTTAAAATTTATCGCAAAACAGGCGGAGGAAAGAGCCATAGGGTTTGTTATAACAGAGACAGGCAAAATGACAAGTTCACGCAAAGACCCGCTTAATAACGTAACACGTTACACGCTATTTTTGGTGAAAAGAAACTGCGCATGGTACACACCTGTCAAATCCTACGTTAACGTTAACGTGTTTTGTCTAACTTAAAGTGTCCAATATTAGAGACTTTTTGCACCCTTTAAAATAACAGCAGTTTTTGGATCAGTTATGGTTACCTTTATCGACGATAACGATTACCACGACCTGCATATACCATCAGAAGAGGTCTGCTACAATGACCTGTTGCGGTTGCTGGGTCTTTCTAGTTTAGAGGCACGTAGAAGGAATTATGATATTTGTTTACTTTTCAAGTTGCTTAATAACTTAATTGACTGTCCCCCTTTGTTGAACAGCATTTCCCTGCGTGCCCCTGTGAGACAGACTAGGCAAGTGCATCTTTTTCATAGCGAGTATCATAGGACTAATTATGGTTTTTTCTGCCCTATGGCTAGAATATGCAGAGAAGCTAATCAGCTACCCAACAATTTTGATTTTTTTGGCATGTCTCTGAAAACTTGTAAACATTTGTTAAATAGTCTGCAGCGCTAAATGTCAGTGTATTTATATGTACCGTAAATGTTAAATTTTAAGTTCTTGTGTTTTTCGTTAATATTATAACGTCATATATTTTTGTATTATGTTATTTACTGTAAATGGCTTGTCCGTTAATAAAAGTTTATTTATTTATTTATTTATTTATTCAAAACTGGAGATTTTGCAACGTCAAAAGTTTACATATTTCTGTTATTTCATTTTGCCTCTAGGCCATGAACTGCGCCTGCGCCTTCGGATGTAAACCAATTTCAAAATGATAATTATTTATTAAAACGGAATGACATCTATTCAATTTTCTTCAATGTGGCATCCACGCAGTTTTACCATAACCATAGGTAGGCACAAGGTTATTCCTCCCTAAATAACGCCGTTCGTTGTGGTTGTACAAGTACAAGTACAACGAACATTTTTTTGCTACTGCGCATACTCAGTATAACGATAACCACAGCGGAATGGCAAAATAAAGGTACGGTTTGTTAGGATAGTACGCGACGCACAACTGACAACGTAAACGTCGTCATTGGTTCAGGTATGACGTACACTCGTTTTCTGATGTCACGTCAGCGTCAGAAAACAGGTGTACGTCATACCTGAACCAATGACGACGTTTACGTTGTAGTCGTGCGTCGCGCACTGCCCTAACAAACCGTACCTTTAGAGGTGCAAAAAGTCTCTATTATTTTAAAGTTTCCACCTACCTAATCAATTGACGAACAAGGAAGAGCATTAAAGTTACACGTGAAATTTTGGTGCAGTTACTAGAGGGAACATCAACCTTATTATAAATATTGACATTTGACAGGTCGTTGTATTGACTAATTTAAAATAACATTTTTCTAACCGTTCGTTTTCAAATGACAGTTTCAATGACGTCATCACTTGACATACCGTTACTAACCGTTTTAGAACCCGGTTAGTTTAAACCGGAGCCACGTGAAAAGGACTAATGTTTATAACTGAACAATCCATCTTATTAACAAAAAATAGCTTCCTACTAGGCCGAGTTCGTTTTTGTCATCTTTTTCGTCGATTTGCTCCGAAATTTTGACAGGCACGTGACTGGATTAGACAGTTTCAAATTACAAATCACGTGCCTGTCAAAATTTCAGAGCAAATCGATGAAAAAGATGACAAAAACGAACTCGGCCTAGGGTTGCCAACCCTCCCGATTTAGGCGGGAGTCTCCCGCTTTTTTACTAAACCTCCCGCCTCCCGCGCACTTAAACAAAACTCCCACTTTTCCCAGAAATAGAAATTACATGAAATATAATTCTGAATTAGGTGCCCTTATTTATTTTTACTATAATTTTAATACCTACTTTATTATAAATCTGGCAACCCAACGCAACTGGGGAGCTTTACGCTTAACATCGAGATTGTCGAGAGGCGGGCGCACTTTGATAATAGGTCTGTTTCAGCAAAAATCACAAACCAGTCAGAGTGTTGCTTGAAAACAGTCAGAAGCAGTCAGAAAACTAATTTCAACCAATGAAATTCACTCTGACTGATTTGTGATTTCTGCAGAAACAGACCTAATATTATTTGAATTTCCAATTCCAAACGAAGACAGAACTACTCAAGCCTGAGAGCTTGGGCATCAAATCTGAACTGAAGGTATCCTACCTTCATTGTGAGTGTTGTGACGCTGACTGTAGATTGTAAAGGGGGTTTGAGCTTCAAGAATCCTCTACCAAGCTCCACTTTATTTAAGCCAGGTTCGGTTGACAGGGTCCAAGTATACTTGGAGTCTTGAACGCTGCGCACGCCTCACTTAGACGACACTTTTTTCGTATTAACTGTTTATCCAAGTCCAGGATAGGTCCTAACATCTAACATCCAAGTAAGTAGGCTGGGCTAGGACCCTGTAATGATTGGAGATATTTTCTCTATCTCTACTGGCGTCCCCTCTCTATTGATTTCGAAAAAGAAGAAGATAGCAAGTGCCGTAGCGATAGAGATAACGTTATCTATTCGTTACAGAGTTCCAGCCCAGGCTGCCAACTTACTTGGTCCAAGTATAAGTTGTGTAGTCCAGTGCCGACAAAACTTTTCCTTTTGTAATAACTATTATTGGTAAGTCTGGCAACAACGTCCATACAATTTTTGAATTCGTCTTGATTAAAATAATTTGTTTAAATTGCACCACTGGTTACAGAGACAATAGGGAACTTGCACATTTTTTTTTTATTTCAAAAATGTGTTCTACTAGAGTAAAAACATAGTCATACCAAATATCAAGCATTAAAAATCAGCCGTTAATTTTTTATAAATATTTGAAGTTACGTTCGAAACATCGCCATTTGAAACGACCGATTAGTGTGACGTCACTCGGCAACAAAATTCCGATGACAGTGACGAGCACTTCGAACTTCGAGCAGGTAGATTAAGATTATGGTTATGTTGTTATGTATGCAATTTCTGATAGATTTGACATTGGCAACACCAGCAGCACATGACGTGGCAGCGGCGCAACCCGATTATTACTGCCTTGTGACGTCACGACCTATAGAAACACGTTTTTGATCGCGTCATGAATTTCGAATTATTTAGTATTTTCAATTGAAGATTTCGGAGACCAGAGATAAGATATTATATTTTTTTCTTAACTGCGTCGTTTATTAGGATGATTATTATTGTGTTTTATTATTTATTCCAAATTTAATTTAATGTGCAAGTTCCCTATTGTCCGTCCCGTTACTTTTCATACACTCTGTATATGATAAGATGTGACAAAATTAGGGCGTAACACCTCAAAATATTTCCGCCTGCGGCGAAACATTATTTTTCCCTTTCCATTCACTACCTCCTGCTTTTCAATTTTAAAAATCTGGCAACCCTATACTAAATATTTATCCTTAGGTTAATTTTAGGTATGTACTAATATTTGCAGTGGCGGACCCAGGGGGAAGGGGCGCAGTTGGCGTGCGTCCCCTCCCTGAGAGCCCGAGAAACTACTTTAAACTCAAAACATTTAAAGAAAATCATAATATGCATATAGAAAAATTTTATAGAAGAATTTTCCAATGAAATGTTAAAGACAAATTTTCCAAGCTGACACCACTGTTCAATTTATCGTTTTGTTTTTATCAAATACTAATACTAACTACTAAAACAGGTATAATTTTTTTCTCCAAAACTGTTAGAGGTAGACCTATTAAACCTTATACCATTAGAATAAGCACAGAGCTATCCAATGAATTAATAAAATAATATATTTATTTCCTACTGAACTATTATAACCATATAATACCTTGGTTACAATAATCATAAACTGGGTCTTAACTCCCAAGGGAGTTAGGGATTTCATAAGTCCTGCGCGGGAGTTAAGGATATCATAACTCCCAAGGGAGTTAAGGATTTTTCCATAACTCCCGCTTTTACCTTGAATATGTGAACCTTTGACAAAAAATAGAAATTTTGGTTTGTGGTTTATTTCTTTATAAAAATGGACAAATAGGTCAATTCTGTGCATATCTGTAAGCAAATCCATACATTTCTATAAGCCTATAGACACTGCAAAACGCATCGATTGCCAAACACTCCATCGGAAATATTTACGATGCTATAATATATTCTGTAATCTACAGGAAGTGCAGAATTACAAATTGTCTTAAGGCAGCTATAGGCTTATAGAAATTTATAGAATTGCTTACAGATGTGCACAGAATTGACCCAAAAATACAGTAAATTCAGTAGGAAATAAAATTATCTATATACCACGGGAATTATCAGGTGTTAATACCCACGGGCAATTGGTGCAAACTTTGCCCTGGGGTATTAACACCCTCATAATTCCCTTGATACATAAATAACTATTAGGGCTTCGTATTAAAAAAAAAGTAGACTTTGGTTAATATCTCAAAATCAGGACCAAGTAGAAAAAAAATTGAGTACGTCATTGGATTCTGCTTGAAAAAGTACTTCTAGAAAGTATACAGAAATCAATTATTTTCATATACAGTGTGTATCAGCCAAATGGAATAAATTCGATAATAAATAAATGGGGCACTTTTCGAAAAAACACTCTAACACGTCAATTTTGTTTTTTTGCTTGAGATTTTTTCACATCAATTTTTTTTATACAGGGTGTTCCGAAAACAGCTGTACCGTTATCAACTTCAGTTTTTTTAATTGTAGCCCCTGTATATTATGACATTTCTGGATTCTGCGGAAAATTCTAGATATATTTCATGTACAGGGTGCTGCAATTTGGAGTGTTTTAACAGGAAAAACACACTTCCAGACCAGATAGAGGAAAATTGACTTAGATGTCATGAGATTGATCTCGATCTGTTCCACAAAATCACTCGAGCTGCGCTCTCGTGATTTTGTCGGAACAGCTCTCGTTAAATTTCCTGAAAGTAAGTATTCGAGACCAAGCCAAAAAATATCCGGCTAAATCTGAGCTCTTATGGTATTACCTACGACAACATTTTCGACTGGTATGAAAGTTTGTTGCTTGGCAATTTCGCGACATGACGGCTCGTGGTTTTGTCAAAAATTTCATGAGCGAAATTACCAAAAAGCAACAAACTTGAATAAAACCAAGAGAATAATTTTGCCTACATAATTTTTTCTTGACTGGTATTCGGCTGGACTATTTCACGAGAGAAACAAGCCAAATTTTCATTTGGAAAATTTATTTTCTTTAGGTGACACTTGTCAAACTCAATAATTTTTTACATTAACCACACAAAATTTTGTCGCTGAAAAACTATCATGTTGGTTTTGTCCAGGTAGGAACAGGTAGGAGTTTTGTCAGTAGGAAACTGGCCGTTCCTATGACATTTTGCCAGTGTAAAACACTCTATAGTCAACCATCCAAGGACCTTTTTTTTCAGTTATACATGTAAACCCCATACTTTGTGAGTGGCTTGCTTACATCAAGTCCTACAACTTTTCCTCTACGACTTTTCTCGGAAATGGCACGTATGCGCTAGTGTTTCACAAGATTCTTGCAAATTTCTTGTTCTTGTCTTGTTCTTGCTGCAAGAACAAGACAAGACTCTCTTAAATTTCTTGTCTTGCAAAGCAAGACAAGACAAGAAGTTGCCAAGCAAGACAAGAAATTATTCTGCAAGACTCTTGCAATCTTGCAAGAAATCTTGCAAAAGAATGAAGCCTCCTTCTCTGCATATTTTTGAATTATTTTGGCAACGTTGCAGCATTTAACGAGATAAAAATGTCAGCATATCAGTTTGTAAAGTTTAAGGCATTTTTTTGCGACAAAACGTTTTGAAATTGTAGTTTTGAAACACTCAAACAGATGTCAGTTTCTAACAGTTATTGCAGCAAGTATGGCTAGGAAAATTTTTGGTCATGATGGACGACACTGCACACACAATATTGAATTTTAAGCTCAATATGAAGGCCTTTCCGTTTTCAACCATCAAAGAATCAAGTTGAATTTTTTTTAAGGTCTGTTAGCATTGTAGTGCATAAAATAGTGACGTTAGAGCTGAAACTGTTTTAAAAGTGTTTTTGAAACTGCGCTTTTGAACGTAATGAATGAAGCAAGAGTCTTGCAGCAAGAATCTTGCAACAAGACTCTTGCAAGCAAGACTCTGGCTATGTCGTCACAAAACAAATAATGCAAGAACAAGAAATTGCAAGAAATCTTGTTTGCAAGACAAGATTTTTTTCTGCAAGAGTCGGGCAAGACAAGAATGAATTTCATTTCTTGTCTTGCTTTGCAAGACAAGACAAGAATAGGCCCAGCAAGACAAGAAATCTTGTCTTGTGAAACACTAGTATGCGCGCAGGCGACTCGCAAACATGTCGATCTGACGTAGCTATGTTTCCTGATACATGTAGGTAAATCTAATTTTACGAATACTGTTTGATTTTTATGTCTAAATCACGGAAATCAACTTGGCCGACAAAAATAATGGCAAATTGGGGGAGTCCGATACCCCTAAAATGTTTGCGAGTCGCCTGCGCGCATACGTGCCATTTCCGAGAAAAGTCGTAGAGGAAAAGTTGTAGGACTTGATGTAAGCAAGCCACTCACAAAGTATGGGGTTTACATGTATAACTGAAAAAAAAGGTCCTTGGATGGTTGACTACTAGTGAAATAGTCAGAAATAAAAAAGTTTTGAAGGTTTCATCTTAGTGTTTCGAGAAACATCCTCTAGCGGCAACACTGTTGATGATATCAAATTGGGTTTGCAGTGTTTGCACCAATCAAGAACCCAGTACTATCTTTGACCTACACGTAAAGTCAAAATAAATGTTCAAAAAATCATTGTTGATAATTCTAAACCGCCCCCCCCCTCCCCCCTCCCCCCTCCCCACTGAAGAAAATTGGAGTGTCCAAGTTGCAGCACATTTAAGATGTGGTCTTACCAATGCATTATCAAAGATCTAATATTTTTAAAAAACTTTGTGCTTCTTATCACAAAGCCCATAAGCCTTATTAACCATATAATTATAATGCTTCTTAAAATTTAAATCGGACTGCAAATTTACTCCCAGATTCTCAAACTCGCTTTTTCTACACAATTCGAATTCATCAAGTAATTGACGTGTCTCGTAATACCTGGTGTGCGCGCTCAACTCGTGGGTTGCAGGTGAGCGTCCAATGAAAATTAAGTTTGCTACGGGCTTGCGTCATATTCGTTTTCAGGGACGAGTTCAGAATTAATCGTTCCTTCTTTCTTTGTAACGTGTAATTCGACAAAGAGCAAACTAATACCATCTAATACTTTACGTATTACTTGAACTTATCCCAGTGACGTTTAAGGTTATGTTAGATTATACTTGACATATTCCTTTGCAATTTCATTATGCGATGTTGCCGGATGAAACATTTATCAAAATAAAAGTGCCATCGATGTTTACATACACTTTAAAGCTCTTCTTTTGTCTAATTTAAGGTGTTGTAAAACACTCGACATATACAGGGTGTATATTTTAAGTGATACCACTATTGCTATATCCGAAACGGTAAGAGCTACAAGGTTTGTTAAATTAGAAAAAAGTTGCCTTTTTTGATGCATATTCAAGATTTGTTAACAGTGTTGCCAAATTTCCTTAGGTTTATGAAATACATGGTGATCTCTAAGAAACGCCCAAAAATATGTCATCAATTATTTCGGAATCTATTGATTTTCAAGACACATTCATTTTTTTAAATACGGACATGCATTTTTTATGCCATTTTTGGAAAGCGCCCTTCATTCTCTTTCTAAAAATGACATAAAAAATCCAGGTCCGTATTTAAAAAAATGAAGTTGATGATGGTAGCTCGATCACGAAACGTCGGATTCGAAATTTGAAGATGCCATGTTGTAGAGCAAAAAAAATTATAAAACTTTCAAATTTAAATGGTGTCTCGAATATTAATAGTTTTCGAAATAATTGATGAAATAATTTTGAGCGTTTTTTGGAAATCACCCTGTATTTCATGAACTAAAAGGAATTTGGCAACACTGTAAACAAATCTGGAATGGGCATCAAAAAAGGCAACTTTTTTCTAATTTAACAAACCTTGTAGCTCTTATCGTTTCGGATATAGCAATAGTGGTATCACTTAAAATATACACCCTGTATATATATATATATATCACTTCTTTAATGTTATAATATTCGATTTGTATTGTCTACATTTGTTCTGCAACAATACAATCTGGCTACACTGCAGCCACGAGTTGCGCGCGCATGTCATTTTTCATTACTTTCTAACTTCTATTTATTACAATTAAGCTCTCTTTTTCTATTTCTGCGAGACACGTCAATTGCCTATATTTTGCAGCCACACCTATATCACCTGTTTGAAGAGATATCCAGAAATGTCAAATGTGAAAGTTGTAGTTAAAGTCTGGTTTTTTTAAAAAGATAAAAGTCAAAATGACACTATGTTGGCAATACAATGTAAAATTGTCAATGCTGTCGAATTTTTTATGTAGAAAAGGCTTGCGTTGCCAACATAGTAACTAAATTTTTGACTTGGGGAATTATCAATAGTAATATAACTCGTGCAATGGAAATTATAAATATATTTCCATTGCACGAGTTGCATTTAATGAGAGAATTTCATAAATCAAAAATTCAAATTTTTTGTCAAAAAATGTCAAAACACCAGTTTTCGCACCAGTTAGTATGCAATTATCTGATAATTTGCACGAGTGCAAATTATCGCGTAATTACAATCTGATTGGTTCAAATCAACTATCAAAACATGTCAATTTATTGTTGGAATACCAGTTTTGACAGATGTATGAAATTCTCTTTGAAAAAAAACAGACAGTCAATCAGAAAGTTTTCAATGAAGCAAGTTACAAGTATACAGGGAGTGTCACAAAAGTGTGGCAAACCATAGTTAAACTTTTTTAAATGGAACACCGTGTATATTATTGACCTTTTCGAACCTGATTTCAAAAATATACATACTAGGTTTTTTAGGTTTATTCCTAATAAGCCGGAAGAAAATAAGCAAAAAAGGGGTGGAATAATAGCATTTTTATTGAAAAAGGTGAAGTATAGAGACCACCAGCAAAATATAAAAGTAATCATTCAAGTAAAAAATGGGATATTTAGTGGCTGAACTAGAGGCATAAACCTAAAAAACTTAGTATATTTGGAATCAGGTTTTAAAGGCTAATCCAATAGGTCAATAATATACGGTGTGTAAAAAGTATAACTCTGCTTTGCCACACTTTTGTGACACACCCTGTATACTTGTAACTACTTCATTGCAAAGTTTCTGATATTATACCTACAAGTTTCATATTTCACATTTCTCGGTATCTCGAGCGGTATCCCTTCAAACAGGTGAAATAGGTGTGGGTGCAAAATATAGACATCACCCGGTACACGTATTTGGAAAAATTGCTTTATGTGTGACTATTACTACTGCACATTTATCAATATTTAAAGTAATCTTATTATTTCCAAACCATCTAAAGACAGAGCCGAGGACAGAGCCTAGATCCTCTTGTTATAGTACTATACTGTCTTCTGGTTGAGCGATAGGTTTAAAAATCATGAAATCATTAGCAAATATTAGGTTCGAAGCGTGAGTGACAGAACTGGGCAAATCATTTATAAAAAAAGCAAAAGATAGGGGCTCCAAATTACTTCCTTGGGGTACACCAGAATTTGCCAGAAAGGGGTTTGATAAGCAATTACCAACTTTTAGTTGTTGGTGTCCGTATTCGATGTAAGAATTTATAAATACTTAGTGAAGTTTTTAAAGAAAAGCCCGAAGGGGTAGTTACTGTGGAAATATTCTGTCTTACGGGATGGAAATGGAGAATCATCTCAGATATCATGAAGATTCGTGGAGATCTGCGGAAGCGGAAATTCATAGATATCCGTGGATATTCACTAGAGATCCAATGGAAATACATAGAGATCCGGTGGAAATACGTGCAGATAAAGTAAATCATGAGGTGTTAATGGGAAAGCTGCAAGCCCTGGGATTTTTTGGAAATATGCTTGCTTGGTTTCGTAGTTATCTTGGAAATAGATGTTAGTTTGTTAAAAACTCTAGAGAGATCAACGAAAATTTATTAGGTTTGTAGTTTATAAGATGAGTGTGCCAATCGATCATATCAATTATTATACTGATATAATGAAACTTCTAAATATACCACTACTCGAACAATAAAGAATGTTTATGGACTTCTGTTTCTTACACAAATTAATTATGTAATTATAATTGATTGTCCTGATTTGCTGTTTCTTGTGAACTTCAATGTGCCATAAAGGAATTTGCGCACTAATAATCTCTTAGTGGACTATCACAGAACTACCTAATTATGGTATTTCTTCTAGCATGACCAGATCCTGTAGTTTGGCAAATAGAGTATGCACGGATATTGATTTTTTTCATACTGGCATAAATAGTTTTAGAAAAAGGGTTAGACGGAGCATATTTTACACGGACTTATTACACCTAACATAATTGATTGTGAATTGTTTAGGGTACGTCTCTTTTTTTTATTAATATTAAATGTGTTTTTTGTCTTTGTTGTTTTATTTTATTTTACGTTTAAAGCTGAACCTTCTATGTATTTATTGTAAGTTTTGTTACTCTTACTCAATGTACTACATGTTAAATGATTGGTCCGTTTAATAAAACATTTATTTATTTATTTGTTTATTCAGATCCAAGAACTTTGGTTGCAGTCATCTAGAATCGGAAAAGCGTAATTGCGTTTGCGCTCCGTAGGAAATTCATGGAAATTCATATGATCTTCATAGAGATTGAAGGATATGCCGGGATATCCCTAGGGATCCAAGGAATCTATGAAGATCTATGGAATAGGGTAGTGGACAAGGTATAATTTCAATGAAATCGATGATCTATTGTGCATCTATGGAGTAAATGAAAAATATTCCTTTTGAAAGAAATTTCAGAAAAAATTGCTAACTTTGTTTAAAATGATTGTAAAAGTAGAGTTTTGGGACGGACTATTTGAACGAAAATATTTCGCGCCTTAATTTTACGTCATAGCTGTTGTATTTGAGTATGAAATGAATCAAACCTTCGTCCTATATTCGACACACTTACTCATTAGTGCAAAAAAGAGAGATAAATCAGCGTTTGTGTGTCATTACATCTAGGCGCACCCTCAATTTAACCCCACTTTTTGAGAGATTTCCATTTGTCAATCAAGCGCACTGAGCTTATCTGCATCTTTTTCTAGAAGCATGTAAAATATAAGGACGCACTGACCGTGCTCTCGCCCACTCTTATTAATGTCGGAATGCCTTGACGCTATAAGACATAACAGCTATGACGTAATTTCCGGGCGGTAAATTATAGCGTTTAAAATAAGTACAAATTTGTTTATTTTTTTTAGGTATATTTTTGTTTTCTAAAATCAAAGAATCATCAACTACTATTTATTTTGTTATGGAGATTATTTAAAAAAATATTTCAAAAAATTGTCCACTACCCTATTCCAAATTCCAAGAAGATCTCCAGAAAGTGACTAAACCCTCGGAAAAACTTGATTCACCCAGTTTATCTATATCTATTCAGTTTCTGTGATTAACTTCATCGAAAGTCTTAGTAATGTATTCTTCAGCCTGACATCTCTAAACCATATTGACTGTTAAGTCCCTCCGTTTTCATGTTTAACGCACACTTTAAGACTACTTTACACTTTGTGTTTTCTAATGCAATGTTCAATCAAAAATACGTCTACGAAATAATCTTTAAGTTTACCTTCAATTTCGATTCTTTTCTTGAAACGCACATTTTGAGACTACTTGGACAGATTTTGAAAAAAAAAAAAAACGAAATAGCAGAAAATGTTGTTGAAATGCAATTTTACACTCATTTTGGATATTTTATTGACATTTCAATGAACAAATCCAAAAGGAAGCCCATTTTGGACAATCCTAGACCATTATGTGGTTTTGAATGTAATTTTGAGCCAAAAATACTGAAACTGAGAACAAGAGAGAAAATGCGTCAGTACAATTATTTTAGATCTAGACTACTGCAAAGCCAAGTATTCTTTTGCAATAATCTTTTCACAGTGACATAGAGACATTTCTACATTTAGAAAAAACCAAGGAAGCAAGAACAAGTTGAAAGGACGAACCCGATAAGGGACATAAAACTACACTCAGACACTTAGAACTAGAAACTTGATGAGCTACTAGGTATCAAGATCGAGATGACATGATGATGATTTCTTCTTAATGGCAGCGATTCAATACAACTGGACATTCTCTAGCAAAAGTTTGGATTGGAATGGAATTTCAGCTGTCCTGTGAAAGTTAGTTAGTTAGTGAGCGTGAGTTATTAGGTCTGTTCGCAGAGAAATCACAAACCAGTCAGAGCGAATTTCATTGGTTGAAACTAGTTTTCTGACTGTTTCTGATTGTTTTCAACCAATGAAGTTCGCTCTGACTGGTTTGTGATTGCTGTGCGAACAGCCCTATTGTTTCACAGATCAATGAGGAATATGGAAGTGAAAGAATAATATGAAGCAAAGGCAGAAGGTTGCTAGGCAACCTCATTATAAGTACCAAAGCGAAAATGGACATGTGTTATGATTAAGATGATCCGTTTCAACAAGGTGAATAAAATGTGGCTGTATAATCTCCAACAAAAAAAGCTACTTATATCACCAAAGGTACTGCCAGCATGGGAAGGATCCTATTCAATTCTGAGAAGAATTAACGCAGAGTCAAATGCAAGACCTCAAAAGAGACGATGTGAGTGATGTAATCCAGAAAATTGCTAGAATAAACTGGATGAGGCCAGCTATGAACAGGCAGAAATGGAAGAGGTTCACATTCAGGAGTAGATGAGAACATTCTGATAAGAAGGCTGAGAACATTTCCACAATATAGATTCATATTTAGTTTCAAAAAACTCTATGTATATGAAAGATTGTATATGACACTGTTCTAGTCTACTAGCTTGGCTCTTTTAGTTTTATAATGTGGAATAATCTTATCTATCTACCTACATGTATTTTTGGAAAATAGAGAATCATATCTGAATTTGGGACTATTTGCTTTATCAATGTTTCTAGATTGATACAAACTGATCAATTTTGAACCAAGTTTTGAACTATTCAAGACTTTTGAAGTAAACATTTGCTTAGATACATACACTTCTATGAGGGTCAAAGTTCAATGCGCCATAATCCTCTAAGTGGACCAAAAAAAAAGAAGAGACGGTTGTATAGCCTATTGTGAATTACCAAAACCAGATTCATCTCGATTTCAACGGAACAAAAACTGCACCGCACTCGAAATTGCAGGTTTTTTTTTTCCAGCACTAGGACAAAAGGGATTTTTTTCGCGTCTCGCTAAGTTTTTGGTTGGCCCAGGTCAGGTTTTCGGCAGCCAAAGGGATCTGGTTTGATTGTGATGTAGATTCGATAAGAAACCATTCGACACTAAATTAAATTTGAAGTTTGGCAGAAAAAAAAAGGGGAATTGAATGTGCAGATGGTGCAGATGGATTATGTAGAGAATTTGCTTTGAGGCGAATTATGCATCATTTTCGGAAAAGAATTTAGGATTTAGAAATCCTTATAGGCACAAAAAAAAAACTCTATCGTCCAGGAGAAGGCAAACGACACTCCTCTTTGTTTTACCTGTAGAAAACCATCCTGGTCCAGAAATTGATTACTCAAACTGCTTGGTCCACCAAAAATGATGCAAACTAAGCTTGGCATCTAATTTTTTGAAAAACTAAACGCATAGGTACTTAAGTAAGACTCACTCGTTATATAACGAGTAAAACAAACATAGAGAGCTAGTAAAAAAGGTGTTATGTGCAAATAATGATAAAAAAAAATACGCAACATAATTTGCAGAAGCTAAGATAAGCCACTACAAATAGTTCCCATATTAAGAAACAAATTTAATCTTATCAGCTTTCAGTTCCATATACATAGATGACATACAACGGAAATCCAGTAGCTTCTGGTAATAATTTAATTATTTAATGCTAATAAGGCCATCTGCGTAATTATTTTTTTTTTATATATTTTCCCTGATGCTCGCTCTAATATCAATAAATTGAATATTTTACTTGATAAGTCTTGAGCAGGTTTCTTCTGCCTGTGAGACTAATCTTGGCATATACTTAGAGGCGTGAGAACCATCTCATTGCTTTAATGAGAAACAATTTCTTTTGTATTCTAATGCAAAGAAGAGGGACTATGATTTTCTTCAGACCAAAAAGAGCCATTGGTATTAAGCTTAAGAAAAACCACACAAATGTAGTAAACGTGTTGTTATTTATGTATAAAGCATAGAATCAATAAAACATTTATTTATTTATCTATCTGCTAATGCATTACACTCTCAAGAACCCTTTTATGAAATCAGCATTTTGAATTTTGAAATAATTACCGAAGATCCCTTGGACTATTCCTGAAATAGGTACCTTATTTAAAATCATTCAAGTAGGACTTTTAAGCAACACTAGTAATTAACTGCACTCTCCCTTTATTTTAAAATACTATAAGACAGGTAATATTAGGTAATTATTTTAGGTACTCAAGTAAGTAGGTACTGGAGTACTTGAATACATTCCAGAAAAGCACCGTTACAACTATTATACTGTGTTAATGAGTATGATAAAAAATACTTCGGCATCGATTGCTAGGTATTTCAATTTATCAAAGGAAAAGGTGCCAAACCATTTTCAAATTGAAAGTTCATTGAATTAATTGCCTTAACAAAATCAAACATAAACATGAACTATTATTGTCACCCTTTTGGAAATGTTTAGTTACACATTAAGAAATTTGCCAGGGTAAGGCAATGAAAATAACCCATTGTTAGTTTATGACAAATGAAAACTTGTATTAAACAAAAAGCTGAATTGTAGAGCATCCCTCCACTAAACCCAAATTAATATTGGGAAGAATAAAGCCCAAGGAGAACGTAAATAATATAAAGCGAGCAAGGGCGATTCGGCCCTGAACTCTTACTTCCGTTGGAAAACTACAGTACCTTTTCAATAATATGCAATGTTGCCAGTATTATGCAATTAAGAAGATAGTATTTTGAACTCTTGAGAGTATTTCAGTAATTTGCAAAGTTGTGCACTACTTACTTATACTAGGTTGTTCATAAAACTTGAAACGAATGAGCCTCTGTGGTAATCTTAAAGAAAATATTGAATTAAATCGGAAATTTGGTAATCGTTTTCGAAACCATTCCATATAGATGGAGTATCTAAAAATAGGCCCCCTTATATAAGCTAATTATTTTATGGGTTGTGAGGCTTTGACACCTAAAATGCTAAATATAGAAAGAAACAACGGCTCTAACATAGGTATTAATTATATCCATTATTTCAATAATGAAGCCTCATATCCAAACAGGATTCATGTAGCAACAAACAGGAGCTCAAAAGTACCTATATATTTTTTTCATAATCACTTCCTGTAAAGTACGAGATCTCTATATTCTTATGGATCAAAAAATTGCAATCTGAGGAATTAGTGTACAAAATGAGCACATCATTCACAAATCTGTAAATGCTGTGCTCTGATTATTTAAATTCAAAAAATGAAATATAAAGCGAAAAAAGCAAGCACTATAAAAGTTCTTCAAACTTCCCCATTTCAATTCGCATTCATTTTTAAAAAAGATCACGTTCAGCGAAGTTTTATTTAAAACATAAAATTGCATAGTCCCTACAAAAAAAAAAGTAAGTAAAATTTCAAACCCCTTCCGGCCTAGTTGCAGGACGGCCAAGAGAGTGCAACGACCCCTGGTGCAGTAAAGCGCTATGTCGTGTCCTACTTGAGTCCCTGGATCGATGATGATGGGGATGAAGGGCGGAAAAAGCTGGTTTGGGAGGGGGGAACAACTCCCCTGGATTATGGGGAGCACGAGGCGAATTAGTGTTGCTGTTGTTGGCCCTGATAAACTTTTGGTTCGTTGGGTTTGAATTGCTTAGGACATCAAGAGGAAATCCTGGATAGGTCAGTAGTGAGAGATTTTGTTGATAAATACTATTTTTTCTGAATTTCATGAGTTTTTTCGTGCATCCAGGAAAGACGAAAAAACTTACAATATATTGTCACATTTTTCCATATATTTTTATGTTATATTATTAAACTGGCAAATGATGGCATTGCTTTTTTAGGCACCCCAATCAAATTTAAAAAATAGAAAAAAACAAGTACTTTTACGAGCACTGGGTTGTTGTGAATTATATCAATAAGTTGCGAGATTATTTCTGAGGGTATTTCCAAAAGTTTTACACTATACTCTTTGAAGTGAAATTTCTCTACTCGCGGTAGGTTAGGTTTGTTTCGTCCAAGAGGCAAACCACCTAGGGCACCTAGGAATTCTTTGCCAAAAATGTGGGGAATTTAGAGGAATTTATGGGGAATTTGAAGGAACTCATCGGAATTTATGAGAATTCGGGGAATTTGGAGGAATTTGTGAGGAATTTATGAGGAATTTAAAGGAAATTGTAAAGTCATGACGTCGCTGAGGTTCACATTCTTATTATAAGAAACAGTAATAAATGGAAATTTTAAAAAAAAATCTAGTTTTGTTGTTGAACAATAAACATTCATTTTCATTAAAGAAATTCTTCCCAAATTTCACTTCACGATTTATAGGTCCAAATTTAAAAAAATCAAAACAATAATGTGTACAGTTTTTGTAGGCTGATTTCAAAGGTTCTTCATGTTGTTATTTTACATTGGAAAAATTTGAAATTTTGGGAAAATGAACTTCTAACCTTCCTTTTCACATGCGAAAGGTTTCAAATTTTTCCGTTCTCTAGTTTTCCAGGAAAACTTGGAAATGTGTGAGACTGATGTATTTTTAATTAATTCAGTTATTGTACCTTGATTTTCAACATTCATGTTGTTATTTTCTTCTGGAAAAATTTGAAATTTTAAGAAAATGAGCCTTTAACCTTTCTACTCTTCACATGCAAAAAGTTTCAAATTTTTGTCTTCACTAGTTTTCCAGAAAAACTTTAAAATGTGTGGGAGTGTATTTTCAATTAATTCAGTTATTGAAGTTTGATTTCCAAGATTCTTCATATTATTATTTTCTACTGGAAAAAATTAAAATTTTAGGAAAATTAGTCTCTGACATTCCTCTTCACATGCAAAAAGTTTCAAAATTTTCCCTTAATTAGTTTCCAGGAAAATTTTAAATTATATGAAACTGTATGAACAATTATTTCAATTTTTGTAAGTTGATTTTTCAGATTTTTCATGTTGTAATTTTCCACTGGAAAAATTTGAAATTTTGGGAAAATGAGCCTCTGACCTTCCTCTTTACATGTAAAAAGTTTCGAAATTTTCCCTTAATTAATTTTCCAGGAAAACTTTGAATTATGTGAGACTGTATCAACAATTATTTCAGTTTTTGTAAGTTGATTTCCAAGATTTTTCAAGGTGTTATTTTTCACTGGAAAAATTTGAAATTTTAGGAAAATCAACCTTTAACCTTTCTACTCTTCACATGCAAAAAGCGAGGCAAAAAGTTTCCAATTTCTGCCTTCACTACTTTTCTAGGAAAACTTAAAAATGTGTGAGACTGTATTTTCAATTAATTTAGTTATTGGAGGTTGATTTCCAGGATGTTCCATGTTATTATTTTCTACTGGAAAAATTGGAAATTTTAGGAAAATTAGTCTCTGACATTCCCCTTCACATGCAAAAAGTTTCAAAATGTTCCCTTAATTAGTTTTCCAGGAAAATTTTGAATTGTGTGAGACTATATTAACAATTATTTCAATTTTTGTAAGTTGATTTCCAAAATGTTTCATGTTGTTATTTTCCACTGGAAAAATTCAAAATTTTGGGAAAATGAGCCTCTGGCCCAGTGTTGGTAGATTGTTTTAGTTGAAATTCCCCATACAAGCGCCAAAAATTCCCTAGATTGGTATAAAAATCCTTAGTTTCAGAATATATTCGATTTCTAGTACGGGGGAATCCCGCATTCGAACCTGAAACCATTTAAAACTGTCAACAAGTACAAGTAGATGAATGTTAAATCTGAAAACAACAATTGGACGACATTGCGTTCAGTACAAAATATTTGATTCGTATCATTCTCTATTTGTACGCGTTAGAGAGGGATATTCGATCTATGCAAGCAACCTGCAATAGAGATTGTTGTCTTTTCTCTCTCTAACATATTGTACTACGCGGCATAAACGGTGTATTATCATTATGATATTGTTATCTTTCTCTTTCATAAATAAAAAGCATAATATGTATAAAAAATGCTAAATTATTTTCCATTTTGCGCTAAAATATTACGGGAATATAAATTAAAAAATCCCTAAATCTGGCATAAATTTCTCTAATTACTGAAAATTTTCCTAAATCTAGGGAGAAATTCCCTAATACACCATCCTTGATACCATCACTGCTCGCTCTGACCTTCCTCTTCACAAGTCAAATGTTTCAAAATTTTCCCTCAATTAGTTTTCCAGGGAAACTTTGAATTGTATGAGACTGTATTAACAATTATTTCAGTTTTTGTAAGTTGCTTTCCAAGATTGTTCATGTTGTTATTTTCCACTGGAGAAATTTGAAATTTTGGGAATTTGAGCTTCTCCCCTTCCTCTTCACATGCAAAAAGTTTCAAAATTTTCTCTTAATGAATTTTCCAGGGAAATTTTGAATTGTGTGACACTGTATTACCAATTATTTCAGTTTTTGTAAGTTGATTTCCGAGATTCTTCATGTGGTTATTTTCCACAGGAAAAATTTGAAATTTTGGGAAAATGAGCTTCCCACTTTCCTCTTTACATGCGAAAAGTTTCAAAATTTTTTCTTTGTATTGTATTTCCAATTATTTCAAATATTGGAGGTTGATTTCCAAGATTCTTCATGTTGTTATTTTCCACTACAAAAAATTGAAATTTTGGAAAAATTACTCTCTGACATTCCTCTTCACATGCAAAAAGTTTCAAAATTTTCCCTTAATTAATTTTCCAGGAAATTTTTAAAATATGTGAGACTGTATTAACAATTATTTCAGTTTTTGTAAATTGATTTCCAAGACTTTTCATGTTGTCATTTTCCACTGGAAAAAATTCAAATTTTGGGAAAATAAGCTTCTTTCTTTCCATGCAAAAAATTTCAAATTTTTTTCTTTATATGTAATTCAGTTATTGAAAGTTGACTTTCGAAATTCTTCAGGTGGTTATTTTCCACTGGAAAAATTTGGAGTTTTGGGAAAATGAGCTACTCACATTCCTCTTTACATGCAAAAAGTTTCCAATTTCTGCTTTCACTACTTTTCTAGGAAAACTTTGAAATTCTAGGAATCATTTAACTAGTTTTCCAGGAAAATTTTGAATTGTGTGAGACTGTATTACCAATTATTTCAGTTTTTGTAAGTTGATTTCCGAGATTCTTCATGTGGTTATTTACCACTGGAAAAATTTGAAATTTTGGAAAAATGAGCTTCCCACCTTCCTCTTTACATGCGAAAAGTTTCAAATTTTTTTCTTTCACTAGTTTTCAGGAACACTTTGAAATGTGTGAGACTGTATTTTTAATTATTTCAAATATTGGAGGTTGATTTCCAAGTTTCTCCATGTTCTTATTTTCCACTAGAAAAATTTGATATTTTGAGAAAATCAGTCTCTGACATAATAGGGCAATCCAACGACCTGTCAAAAAGAAATTCAAAATGGAGGTCAATGCCTTCTTATTCGTAAAAAATGCTGTTTTGTTGCGATTTTTGATTGGCATAAAGTCTGTAAAGTGTTGGTTTTTTTGGAAAATACATACATTATGTATTGTACTTAGTTGTGGAAGCCGTTCTAATCGTGAGAAAGTCTTGCTTCATGCCGTTCCTGCAGAGACAAAACACATGTTTTTAACGGAGAAAAACGATATGTCTGTATTTTGTGAGGGCTTCATGGATTGTAGCAAAAGAGAAAAAATCTGACGAAATCCATATTTAAAAACCAAAAAGTCTCTCTAAATAAATGGCGTATGGATCCAAGCCATCTAATTACTATCCTCCACATCAACTTGTGTCAATACCTTGAATACCAGACAAATAAAATATAAAATATACATCAGGATTCAGGATTTTGTTAAGAAAAAACTAAACAGGAAACAAATTCTGGATAGTTTTGCCAATTATTTAGTAGGTGAAGGTTTGTCACAAAGAAATCAGAACTTTTGTAAACATCCGGGTTTTGCCGAGGGTTTTCCACTAATAATTTCTTAAACTAAAAACCGAGCTAAAAACTCTCCATCTTAAAATACGAAAAATGTCACGGTTGTTTGAATTAAATTTATGGCGCCATTTTGTTTGGATTGTCCTATTGTTTGATACTGTATTAACAATAATTTCAGTTTTTGTAAGTTGATTTCCAAGATTTTTCATGTTGTTATTTTCCACAGGAAAAATTTGAAATTTTGGGAAAATGAGCTTCTTCCCTTCCTCTTGACATGCAAAAGTTTTCAAAATTTTCCCTTTACTAGTTTTCCAGGAAAACTTTGAATTGTGTGAGACAGTATTTTTATTTAATTCAGTTATTGTAGGTTGATTTCCAAGATTTTCATGTTGTTATTTTCCACTGGAAGAATTTAAAATTTTGGGAAAATGAGCTTCTAACTTTTTTCTTCTCTTGCAAAAATTTTCAAATTTTTCCTTTCATTAGTTTTTTAGGAAAAATTTGAAATGTGTGAGACGGTATTATCAGCTAATTCAGTTTTTGACAGGTTGATTTCCAAGACTCTTCATGTTGTTATTTTCCACTGTTTCAGTTTTTGGATCAGTTATGGTTATCTTTATCGACGATAGCGATTACCACAACATTCAAAATCAGAAATTTTCCAACGCCAAACGTTTACATATATTTTAGTTATTCTATTTTGCCTCTGGGTCATGAACTGCGCCTGCGCCTTCGGATGTAATCCAATTTCATAACATTAGAATGATAATCCAGACTTACTTTTTCAGATGATTTTAATTAATTATTCAATAAAATGGGATAACATCTATTAATTTTTTTTCAATGTGGCATCCACGCAATTTTACCATAACCATAGGTATACCTAGCTATAAGCACAAGATTATTCCTCCTTAAATAAGGGCGCTCGTTGTGGTTGATAAGTACAATGAACATTTTGCTACTGCGCATACTCAGTATAACGATAACCACAGCGGAATAGCAAAATAAGAGGTTCAAAAAGTCTCTATTAACTCTCATTTTCTTCTTTTAACTTTCCTTGTTGTTCTGTCAGTAATTTTTGAAACACCTTTTCTCTTTGTTGGGGTGTTAGTGTGGTAATAATATCTTTGGTTTTTGTTGTTTTGATGGTTTTCAGTTTTCTCCAACATTCTGTGTTATTTTTACCTCCCAGATTAGTATTAACATGTGTACAGTTTCTTTCCAATGGGTCATTTTTTTTTGTACTACATTTTTTATTCTGTATCCTTGCTCATGGTTCTTCATATATTTTTTTGCCTCCTGTTTTATTTGAACTTAGGTAGGTATTGTGGGTATTTCTGCCTTTTGCCTGCTAAGTCTTTCTCGATTTCTTCAACTTTTATCAAAGTTCTTTAAATGGGTCCCTTCACGGGGCTTGTGCTTGTGCTGATGTTTGCATTGCTGTTTAGTTGTGTTTACAAATTTAATATATCTTTTATAGGTGAACATGGTAAGTAGATTTTTTTAATATAGTTTGCCAACATTCTCTCCAGTTATTATTATTATTATTATTATTATTATTAGCTATCACACATTTATTGGATCTACTCGCCTTCTGCTTGTCTTGCAAACTTCATCATCCTCAATAATATTATTACATACATAATATTTCAAATTGAAATATAATATGCGTGTAATAGGTATACTTATTAAAAGAATGGGAAAAAAAAACAGAAATAACACATAACACTTAACATCAGCATTCTCAGTATTTTTAGTGCGGAGATTTTTGCATTATTGCATTTATTGAAGTAATAGTATAGGAGCTGGCAGGTTTTTCGGTGAACGATATTGATCAAAATTTTTATTAATTAATCATGATTGAGGGTTACCTGGACATACCAAAACTGACCGTCTGCCGTTTCAGGGTGGCAGCTTTAATCGGGGGTTAAATTTTAAAAAGGGATGAATTTTCATTTTGGTGAACGATATTGATCAAGATCGAAATTTTCAGAAATGAATTAACAGTTTGAGGACTTATCAATATCAAAACAAAGGGAATGCAACATTGTAGTAGCAGGGGTGCCCAAGCAGGCTGAACAAAACACAAAAAAAACTGTTGGTAAAATATTGCAATCTATGAACTTAAGTATTAATGGAAATGAAATAATAGACTGTTTTAAACTAAATAAAAATGAAGACAGTCCTATTCTAGTTAAGTTTTCTAATACCAATATAAAAATAGGAGTAATGAAGACTATTAAACACTTGAAGGGTATCACAGCACAGCAATGCGGTCTTGAGGGTAGGAACAATAAGATATACTTTAATGAGGATTTAACATTTAATAAGCGTAGTCTTTTCAAAGCAGTTGGGGAAATGAAGAAAAATAAAGGGTTTAAAGCAGCTTACTGCAGAAACGGGTCAATTTACCTAAAAAAAAATGACCAAGACATGCCGGTGAAGATTAGATCTCAACTGGATTTACAGAATCTCATCTAAATTTCAATGTACCTAGGTACTTTCTCTAGTAGTAGGTACATAGAGTAGGAAAACTAAATAAATTATGTCAGCACATTCACAGAATTAAGTAATTTTTTGGATGATTACAAGGTCAATGAGAATGTAGTAATTAAGAATCTGGATAATATAAATTATTCTTTTAATGATTATAGGGGCTTTAAATTAATACATGTCAATATAAGGAGTGTTTATAAAAATTTCAATCAGCTTTTGATACTTTTGGAATCTATAGATAATAAATTTGATATAATAATCATGTCTGAAACTCATAAAATTCATAATGTTGGCGATTTTGGTATAATGGGATACAACTTGTTTTTTAATGAAAGCTCATTGAATAGGTGTGATGGTTGTGCAGTGTATGTAAGGGAGGAATTTTTGGTTAATAATGAGATTATTTCTGAAGGAAACCTAAAACTCTTAAAGACAACAATTAAAAAGAATGACCAAGTAATTGACATCCTCTCAACATATAGATGTTTTGCTGCTTCAAAGGAATCATTTATTGAAAGCTTAAACGTTATATTGGACAAGATCAGAACAGTAAAAGATCATTTTCAGGTCTTTGTTGGAGATATCAATATCAACCTACTTGATACTGATTCAATGTAACTAATCAATATCTTACAATGCTGAATAGTAATGGTTTTATGAGCTTAATTAACAAAGCAACAAGAAAAGCGGAATCTGTGGAATCATGTCTGGACCATTGTTTTGTCAGGTGTGATGATGATGCTTTTAGTAAATTGAATGCAATTATCTTGGAACATAATATGCCGGATCATTACCCCATCATTCTCAACATTGCACTAGAGAATGGGGAGACAGAAATAAAACAAAACGATAAGAAAATTCATTATATTGACCATGATATGCTTTCTCAATTGTTAGATGGGGAGGGTTGGGAAAACGTTTTAGATGCCTATGATGCAAATACATGTAAACAAAAAACTTTGTAAATAAACTCAAATATATAATTGCAAGTTCCACTAAATTTATGAATATTACCAATAAAAATAAAAAAATAAAGCCATGGATAACTAGGGGTATTATAACTTCAATTAGAAATCGAGATAGGCTAAAGAGGGAATGCACTTTATCACAAAATAACTTTATTTTAAAAAACAGATATAATGAATACAGAAGAATGCTTTCCAAATTAATAACAAAAGCTAAATATTCTTATTATAAAAAAAAAGTAGACAAAAATGCGGGTAATGCACAAAATCTTTGGAAGGTAATTAGGGAGGCTACAAATGAAAAAATGGCAAAGAACGGAATTAATAGTATAATGGGCAAGGATGATAAAGAGATAACAGATAAGAGCGGAATAGCTAATGAATTCAATGATTTCTTTAGTACTATTGGAAAAAATTTAGCTGAACAAATAGTGCGACCTGATATAATTGTGCCAAAGAACAGAATGGTAAATTCTTTCGCTCTGTATCCAATGTCTGAAAAAGAGATCATTGATCAATTGCAGAAACTGAAAAAGGGTGTCAAGGGGGGCGAAGATTCTATTTGCTCAGATATACTAAAAAAATATGATACTAGGCTTATAAAACCTCTGAAACATAATATCATTGATGTTGTTTTCAGTACTGGAGTCTTCCCCGATGTATTAAAGGCCACTATTGTTATACCACTTTTCAAACAAGGTGATAAAAAACTAACTAATAACTATAGACCAATATCTTTAACTAGCACAATTAGCAAAGTTGTTGAAAAATGTCTCAAATTTAGACTATTAAAATTCCTTGAAAAAAACAACTTATTACATAAAAATCAATTTGGTTTCAGGGAAGGCTCTAGTATGGAGAATGCGCTTTGTAAGGTCACAGAAAGTGTATTGAAAAAATTGGACGTGGGAAAGAAGGTTATTGGGTTGTTTTTGGACATGCAAAAGGCATTTGATACTGTGGCACACCAAATTCTATTGGAAAGACTTGAGGAAAAAGGTATACGGGGGGGGGGCACACCTCTTAAATTAATTGAATCGTACTTACATAATAGATCGCAGTCCGTACTGGTTGACTGTGAGGAAAGTAAAAAAAATAAAATGGAGTTTGGTGTGCCACAGGGCACGGTGCTTTCGCCATTGCTTTTCAATGTATACTTGGATGGAATTTTTTCGTCCGTTGGGGGGGAAGGTGAAGTTTACTGTTTTGCTGATGATTCAGCCGCAATAATTAGTGGAGATAACTGGGAGTCGACAAAAACAAAGGCTGAAAGAGTATTGTCAAAGATTAGAATATGGTTAGACTACAGCTTACTCTCATTAAATATAAATAAGACCAACTTTGTTACCTTTTCCCTAGCGGGCAGGAATCTTCCAGCCTTTGATAATCTGAAAATTCATAACATGGGATGTACATATACAGATGATTGTATTTGTGAAAGGTATATCGAAAGAAAATCCCATTTGAAATATCTGGGTATAATTATTGATCAGCTGTTAAATTGGAAGGAACAAGTGAATAGTGTAACGAATAAGATAAGAAGACTCATATTCAAATTTTACGAACTAAGAAATATATTGCCTTTAAAAACCCTTAAATCTGTATACTATGCTTTGATAGAATCAATAATAAATTATGGACTAGTGGTCTGGGGTAATACAGGATCCACAATAATGATGCAACTGAATATAGCACAAAAATGGGTCATTAAAGTTATGCTGTTTAAAAAAATAAGACATCCCACACACTTAGTGTATAGTGAGAGCGGATTATTAGCGCCAAACCAACTATTTATAAAATCAGTCATAAGGTATATGCTAAAAAACAATTGTTTTAAAATGAATATTAATCATGGTATTAACACAAGACATGCCGATCTTAATCTTATAATGCAAAACCCCAAACATGCAGCTGCACGGAATCACATCTATGCTGTTGGCCCGAAAATCTATAATGACTTGCCCAATATTTTTAAAACAAAACCATATTATAAAATTAAAAAACAAATAACCCAATGGTTGATAGATTCTAAGTATATTATTAAATACATTATATAAGATTATCTCTCTTGCTGTGATATGATGATTCTCATAGGTGACTTTTCCTTCGTTTCTCTATTGTGCATAGTCACATTATATGACCTCTATTGTAATGCTATTTAATTGTATGGGCATACTCACAGTATTTTTTAATACCATCGTATGCCAAAAAAAGCTAGCAAAAATGTATATTCTGTACCATCTTAGTATTATTATTGTTATTGTTATATTGTAAGTACTGTTATTATTATTGTTGTTAATATTGTAGCTGTTTTTGCTAAAAAATAAAAAAAATAAAATATATTACACAGGCAGACGATTTGTTTGACAGCATTACTTCGGCAGACGCCTGTCAAATTTGTAATTTTCAAGTTTTATTGAACTACATTTATCAAATTTTGTTTTTTTGCAAATCGATTCCTTTACTAACGTACTCTCAGAAAAAATACCGGCAAACGAAAAAGACGGCAGCGTTTTTTTGGCAGACGCTGGAATAATGACAAGTTGATTTATGGTAAAAAATACTGATAATAGCTGATATTCGTGAAAGCGTTAGAGCAGCTCTAGTGTATGCAAAATTCAAATAGGCAGAAGATTTTTTTGACAGTACAATTTTGGCAGAAACTATCAAATTTTGTCACATACAGGGTGTCCCAGCCGAGAGTGAGTTCTCTTGGTCTAAAGTTTTTTTAAGTAGGTTGCAAATTTTCATGCCTCTCATACAGGGCGAGTAAAAAACATCCGCTTTTAAACATCATAATGATAAAAATATTTCAAAATTAGTTTTAGTGTCATAGAAAAAAAAATCCATTTTTTCAAAAAATTAACAGAAACTATACATTTTTTACTCATTTGCGGAATGCCGTCGTGGTTTTTTCGCTGCTCTCTTATATTCTGCTTCTAGAACATCTCGACAAACAGTCCAGCAATAATCCGCCAACATGGCAACATTTATCTTGCCCTGATATCGTTTTTCCATGATTGCGATGTCCTTATGGAAGCGTTCTCCATCGTCACTCAATGCCCCACAGTTGTCTGGAAAGAAGTCTAAATGTGAATGTAAAGAGTGGATTTTCAGGGACATGTTGCAACCTAGTTCTTGATACGATTGTAACATGTTTCCGATTAGTTTAGCATAGTTGTCGGTCCTCTTATTTCCTAAGAAGTTTTTTGCCACAAGACGAAAGTCTTCCCAGGCTTTTTTTTCTATACCTTCCAAAACACAGTCAAAATTATTATCTTTAAATAGTGTTCTAATTTGAGGACCGATAGTCAAAGTCAAAGTCAAAAATAGCTTTATTGATATAAGAATTATAACATCTCTTTATCAAAGCAAACTTAAAAATAAAAGTTGTAGCAAATACACGCTTAAAATTAAAAAAAAAAAATCATCAAATAAAATGAAACAAGACTGTGCTGCTAAAATACTCTTATAAAATAAACTACATAGATTAAAATAACATATTAAAAGACATTAAAGGTAACATACTTAAATACTAGACATGTATAAAGTAATAAGTCAGTGAGTAAAATATAAGACAAACTAAACTGTAAACGAAAAGACACTAAGCAAAAGTATCACTGAAAAATTCAGCAACCGAATAGTAAGCCCTCCCAACCAGTATCCTCTTTACCTTCCCCCTAAATTGCTCTTTGTTGCATATCTCACGGACATTAGAAGGCAGGTGGTTAAAAAGCTTTTTACTATTATGGATAACAGATTTTTTTACTAGCGTTGTTAAGGGGATAGGTAGAGGAGCAATGTGCGATGACCGAGTTGCATAAGCCCCAGCAGTCAGGATCTCATTGTGGAACCTGTCATGCGTAAGGCAGACTGATTCCAATATAAATATACATGCCAGTGTTAATATTCCGAGCGACAAAAAATAAGGTCTGCAGGATTCTCGGATATTTAATTTACATAAGAACCTAATAGCTCGCTTCTGCAGAATAAAAACTGAGTTAAACAGATGATCAGAACACGATCCCCAAAAACAGACTCCATACCGTAAATGAGAGTCAATCAGCGCAAAATATACATTTCTTGCCATAGACATGTCTAACTCTCGAGAAACTGTCCTCAATGCAAAGCACCCACCCGAAAGTTTTTTATTCAACTGAAAAACGTGGCTTTCAAATTTCAATTTATCGTCAATATGTAGGCCCAAAAATTTATTGATATGTGAACTTTGCACAACCTCGGTATTTAGAAAAACATCTCCTATGTGACACTTGAAAGAAACAATGTTTGTTTTCGAAATGTTGAGGGTTAAAAAATTTGAATTGAACCATTCTTTGATTCTTAAAATATCAATATTCATCTTAAGCTCCAAGTTCTTTGTATTCCTATCACGCCATAAAATCGTCGTATCATCAGCAAACATCGTGAATTCACCCGATATATTCATCTTTGAGAGATCGTTATTGTACAACAAAAATAACAAAGGGCCCAGTACCGAGCCCTGAGGAACACCGGATGTGATAGCTTGAAATTCGGATTCCTGACCATTAAAGCGTACCGATTGATGGCGATCAGACAAGTAAGACGATATCCAGTCCAGTGACGTGCCTCTAAAACCATACATTTCAAGCTTGCGGAGCAATACTCTGTGATTCACGCAATCAAACGCTTTGGTGAGGTCACAGATAAATATACCTTCCTTGATCTTCGCTTCACTTAATCTTGGAAATTTCTGACGAAGGTACTGAAAAGCAGCTCCATTTTTGTTCATTGCTTTTACGAAATTTGTAATGAGCCCTAGTTTAATATGCAACGGTGGCAATATAGTTATTTATATAACAAGGTTGCGAAATAGAATTTCGCGCATGAGCAAATATTATGACGAGGCAAAGCCGAGTCATAATATGAAGCGAAGCCGCGAAATTCTTTCGCAACCGAGTTGTATACATTATTTTTTCTACAACTGCAGTATCTGAAATTTTACAATGAGTTTTGCGATTATGTACAAATACTTGCTTTCAAGTAAGAAAATTTTCAAAGCAACGTTTGGTATGTGACTGGTATCATACTAGTATGTGACGTATCTACGTGTAAATGTTTGACATTTGTCAAAAAGAATTTCGATTCACAAAATGTTATCTTCAGATGAAGAAATAGAAATATCTGGTACTCCACCAGATGTTGCGCAAGTCGCATATGAGGCAGTACAAGACCTTCTTCCATCCAAGTCCAGAATACATTATGAAAAAGCACATAATCAGTTTCTCAAATATCGAAAAGAAAAAAACGTTGGATCGGCAAGTGAAAACGTTCTTTTGGCCTATTTAGCTGAAAAGGCAAAATCTGTAAAAGGGTCTACATTGTGGTCTACTTAGGTACTCCATGCTCAAGTCCACCTTAAACGTTAATGAAAACGTAGATGTTAGAAAATACTTGAAGATAGTCCCATTCCTCAAAAAACAGATGGTAGGATATCGAGCAAAAAAATCGAAGGTATTCACAAGTGTGGATATTTCCAAATTTCTAACTACTGCTCCAGATGACTCTTACCTTCTGTCCAAAGTTCTGCTCATCATTGGAGTTTCTGGAGCTCCGGCGTGATGAGCTTGTCAAAATGACCGTTGATGATATTCAAGATGAAGGATCCGTGTTAATAATTACTGTTCCAGATACTAAAACTAATGGCCAAAGAATATTCACAATCATCAACCCTGAATACATTCGAATATTCCGGACATTGCAGAATTTCGGCCCCCTCATGTAAGTTGCAAACGATTCTATCAGAAAGGAAAGTGCACAAACCAATTTGTTGGCATTAATAAAATAGGGGCAACTCCTAGTATGATAGCAAAATTTCTTGGTAGACCCTACTTCAAACTGATTTGTATACCGGCCACTGTTTTCGCCATACTTTGGCAACTTTATTAGCCAACACCAGAGATGATATTACCATGTTGGAGCGGCACGGAGGCTGGAAGTCCACAATGGTTGCAGAAGGATATGTCGAGGATTCTGTGCAAAATAAAATGGAAATTGCGAAACATATTTCAAGCACTACAAATGAGGACTGTGGTCAAAATTATTACGATAATGGTAGTGATCATTCAACTCTTCCAAATGTTGAGTCAGTAATTGCACCATCCACAACAAGAGTATCTTCAGAAATTTCAGCTAAATCAACATCAACAGGAATTACTATCAGTAACTGCAATAATAATTGTACTATTCACATTGTTAATAATAAATAAAATAAAAAATTTACAGTTCAATTAATTCAAGAGTATTTTTTGAAATGTTTCGCGCACTAGTGCTCCAAAATATTTCGCGCACTAGGGTGCGAAATTTTTAGCGCACGTTGCTTTGGAAAATTATCACCTGTTAAAAAATGACACATTTGTCGCATTAAAAACCATAAAATAATAATGACATTACTTGTCAGTTGTAGAAAAATAGTATTTGTGGGTCAACTAAAGGGTCATTTTTTTGCCCAGGTTGAAGTGACTGACGATGACGCCAGACCTTTTTTATGTAATGCATATTTCTATCTCGACTATCTCATTCGCAGATAAAACAGCAAAATTTCGTGTAGCCCATTTGTAGACCAAGCAGAAGAGCTACGACTTTCAAATCTCCACAGATTTGCCATCGATGTTCATCATACTTAATCCGCAACAAAAGGCTTTTCATATTTTCATAAGACTCTTTCATATGGACTGCGGGACCAATAGGAATCGACGGTAAAATATTTCCGTTATGTAGCAAAACAGCTTCTAAACTTAGCTTAGAGCTATCTATGGGGAGTCTCCATTCGTTTTGTACATAGAAAATATTAAGTGCTCTCATCAAACCACTGACATCTTCACAAAAAACTAAAGTGTCCACCATAGCAAAATGTTGAATCAACTCTTTTTGTCTACTACGAAAGAACGCCTAGTAATTCTGTTTTGCTCTTTGGCAATGCTTAGTCCCTTACGAGATCGTTTAACTCAGCTTGCGTTATGTTGTGTGGCTGTGATGATGTACTAGGTGCTTTGAAATCTGACATTGATAAAGTTAATAGTGAACTGTCTGTGCTTTCATCTTTTTCGTCGTTGCCAATGTTAGGACGCTCCGGGATTGAGTGAATATTGCTGTGCGGCAGAGGACGAGTAGCCGTTGGTACATTTGGATATAGGAGGGTACTATGGCTAGGGATGGCAGTGTTTGCCAAAGTGATAGCAAGTACAGTACATACCTACAACATGAAGCTGCCATGCTTTTGCTAAAATACCAGGATTTAGATTTCAATTTTTTACGGCTAAAACTTTAAGTTTCAAGGATGATGCTTATTGGTACATCGATACCACAGCCTCCTACATTTAACAAGCCATGAAGTTAAAAAGGCAACACCGCAATCTTACCGCCAAGTGGTGCTAGTGGTGTTTGTTTGTATAAATATATATTTTTTATTTTATTAATATGAATCACAAAAAATGCATAATTTATTGTACTAAAGGGCCAAAAACAGTAATTCAATGAATAATTTAACTATTTGTGTAAATAAGAACAGTAAATAATTGATTTAAATGAATATATTTCTAGAGTCTAAAGTGTTATAGGCCCATGTTTCAGTATGTCTTTTGAAAATCTAACTTTTTCTTTCTTCAGGATTTTTTCGGAAGGCAAGTCCATTCAAATACTTGAGCTGATTTTCGAAAATAGGAGGTACCTACTTTTAAGAGTTGGACGTTTTAGTTTGAACTCTCGAACTCCGCCTTTATCCTTGTTTGTTTCAAAACTAATTATTTCGGTTTCGTCAAAATGTTTACAACACACCACAGAATTTTTCGTTATTGTATAATCTCGGGTATAATTATCTTGGTGTATTGCTTTCATCCACATTTTTTGCAATTCAGAATTTTTTTGGAAATAAAAATGTTTGCATTTCTTCAGTTTTTAAGGAACTCTTAATAGTTCGATTTGCACCCAGGAACACAGTAGTTTCATGGCATCTAGAACAAGTTTAAATATCTTAGGTAATATATCGAGACCTATGCTCTTGCAGACAAATATTAATATTGTTTTTATTGTTTTACCTTATCTTACCTTCATTTTTGCTCTTGTACCCATTTGCTAAAAATTTGCAATCAAAGCACAAAGGAACAGGTATCAACTAAATATGGGCAATATATTGGTGTGTTTCTATCCACTTTTTCGTCAATAATGCCCATAAAAATACTAAATTGCAACAATACAGAATGAAAGCAATACACAGAAACACATAACCCAATAACAAAATAGCACCATACGCGACGTTGCCGTCATTTCCAACTTCATGGCTTGTTTCGATACCTTTAGCATGACATGTGATATACAGGGTGTTGTATTAAAAATAGTGGAGAATTTCGATGTTGAAAAACGGATTTTTTTTACTCGCCCTGTATGAGAGGCAAGAAAACTTGTAACCTACTAAAAAAGACTTTAGGCGAGGAGAAGTCGAATGGCGCAAACTGCAGGTCTCTAGCACAACTAGTTTAGAAGTTATAAGCATTTAAAATGGGTCACTCTCGGCTGGGACACCCTGTATATGACAAAATTTGATAGTGTCTGCCAAAATTGTGCTGTCAAATAAATCTTCTGCCTATTTGAATTTTGAATACACTAGAGCTGCTCTAACGCTTTCATGAATATCAGCTATTATCAGTATTGTTTACCATAAATCAACTTGTCATTATTCCAGCGTCTGCCAAAAAAACGCTGCCGTCTTTTTCGTCTGCCGATATTTTTTCTGAGAGTACCTTAGTAAAGGAATCAATTTGCAAAAAAACAAAATTTGATAAATGTTGTTCACTAAAACTTGAAAATTACAAATTTGACAGGCGTCTGCCGAAGTAATGCTGTCAAACAAATCGTCTGCCTGTGTAATATTGATAAGTCCTCAAACTGTTAATTCGTTTCCGAAAATTTCGATCTTGATCAATATCGTTCACCAAAATGAAAATTCATACCTTTTTGAAATTTAACCCCCGATTAAAGCTGCCACCCTGAAACGGCAGACGGTCAGTTTTAGTATGTCCAGGTAACCCTCAATCATGATTAATTCATAAAAATTTTAATCAATATCGTTCACCGAAAAACCTGCCAGCTCCTATTGTTCTATGATTAGTTTTTAAGTTGTTTGTTACCCAACACTATTAGTTTTTAGTTTTGTTCCCTTCCCTTGATACATAAATAACTATTATATTTAACTTGGCATGACATACAGGTAATATATGTCATGAAAGAGAAGGTGGTTTTTAGAGAATGGCAGTGAGACACACGACTTGTCATGAGAATAAAGTTTGTAATAAAAAAGCTATTTAAAAAGTAAGTGTTTCAATATTAAAATATACAGAAAAATTAATAAAACTCTAAACGAAGTGTACAATAAAACACCTATACTATAAGTTACAAGGGCACAACATTTACCTCATTTTGCTACTGAATTAGAAACCTCTTGAGGTAAAACTTGAGGTAAAACTTAAATACATGTACCAAATATCATGCCCTATTCATTAACATTTTCAGGTATAAGTAATGTACAATAATAATAATTAAATTACTATTGCAAATAGCACATAAAAAAACCCACATACTTTCCAACCAATACACTGGCTGTAAATAAACAATTATAGCCAATAGGCAATAAATACCAATAAAAACCTCTTCAATTATAATAATTAAACAACAAACAGAAGGCCTATAGCGTTAAAATCATATTCATTAAAACAAAACAAAAATTAACAAATCGAAAACCTTTACAAAATACCTACATATACTTTCAATTTTTTTTTACATCACACATAAATTGAGCAATATCATGCGTAAAACATAGTGCGTGTGTAATAAACGTTATGTGAAAAAAAATAGTGCGTAATAAAATTTCAGTAGGTATAAATAATCGACATCCATCAGGTAAGGTAAATCGTGGAGAATTCATAGGCAACCTGACCTTAATAAAACAATATTATGTTTTCGATGTGACAGCAAAATTCGCCAGTAATAATTTGTCGAATAAGGTTTAAAAATATGTGAAAAAGCCTAACGAATGAGAAATAATGTGTGCAAAAAGGTAAGGACCCCTCTATGGGGGTCAAATAACCCCGGAAATACCAGAGTAAAGTATCAAAACACACCGCCATGTTTGATATTAAGTTGGCGGTGGTGGTGATGGTTTTCACAACCAAAACAAACACTAAAAAATTGAGGAAATTTACCTGAAACAGGGCCACAGCAAAGTCCGACTACTGCAAACACAAGGCAGGACTGAAGTAGTGTTCGCACCGCCATAAATCCGTAATCATTTGGATTAATATGGGTTATTGAGTGCACACTTTTTACTTCCTACTACTCGATGCACACACAAAATACACCAAAGTCGAATTTAAAATGTCGCACGGCGGAAAATTATAACAACAAAAACACTCGAATACCCGAAAACACGTACGGAACTCGGAAATACACTCTTGGGTGCGAAATTGATGGTTGTTTGTTGGGTTTAGGATCGAAATGCGAAATGGAAAATTGAAGTGAATGTGTTTTTAGGAGCGTTTGCTGCGTTGCCGTGTTTCCTTGATTGGGTGAGGTTAGGGATTTGAATTGAAAACTCGACAGAGTGGCGAAGCGCTCAATTTATTTTTTATTTTGGGGATATTTTGTGGAATCTTGATACGCTGGCGAACAAGCTCGGTGTACACGGTCTTGGATGACAACTTGAGCCAAGTAAGGGCCGATTTCTCAATAGCGAGTAAAAACTAACAGTCACCCCCGAGTAAGTGTACGGCCACACAGAATGCAATTGAAGCGGTATTAAAATGCGTTTTGGCATCTACTTCATAGGCTTTTTATGCGTTTGAAGATTTTCTTGCGATTTGTGTCCAAAGAAAAAAATAAGCTGCGTGTTGCGTGTTTTGCAGTGGCGGATCTACCATGAAGCAAACGACGCACTCTGCGTCGGGCCCCCAAATCTGAGGGGCCCCCACACAACCTGATTCTAAAGGGACCGATAAAAATGAATTAAAAAAAAAAGAAACTTATAGATTTAAAAAAAATCGAAAATTTTGAAAGAGACAACAACGTTGCATACCTCTAGGGAATCCTGCTACGCGCTTCGACTTTACGCGGTTTTTTCAGCTATTGTCTTCCAGAATCCAGAGATAATTTATGGCATTTCTCGGCAGGGACTGGAACATCCTTGCAATTGCGCATATTATGCACAATCTGATCTCAATATGCATCATATGCACAATCTTCATAAAATATGCACAATTTTCACAATCCTTCAGCAAACTTTTGGCAATCTCGCCTCGCGCGTTGGTTGTGGTTACTGATATCTGTTATGTTATGTTGAAAGCTTAGCTCTAGACTTGTAAGTAGGAAAACAGCAAGGATGATAAACACCTACAGGATTGCTTATCGGCCTCGTTTTTGGTACGTTACCATTTCCGACGTGATAAGTGAGTCCTCAGCTGTTTAAGCAGTCTACGTCAAGGCGAGAAATAACATGACGCCTACGTCACAACTGGTAAGTTGGGGGGGGGGGGGGGGAGGGGGGGGATTTGTTACACATAGGTGAGGATAGGCCATCCATCCTTGGGAAAAGAGAGCCAAATGAGCCACATAATTTCGGATTACTTCCATTGTCATCACAGCTCTGTTTCAACAGGCATGAGACCCGTTCTAGAACAGTATTTTCCAGTCGATTAATTCATTTGTCAATTAGGATAAGCGTTCAACTTATTGAAAAATAGGTAGGCAACTGGAAATTACTGGTTCTGGAACGGTTTTCATGTCTTGGAACGCAGAGCTAAGGTTTATTGCGAGTCACAGTAATTTTTATTTTATTTCGACGTCATCTATAAATATTAATTTTTCGATAACTTTTAGGACGTTCTACCCCTGTTTTATGTAAAACCCAAGAGATGGCGCTATTAATTACATCATTTACGTCATTTTCAAGCATGTGCACAATCTCAAATGAATATGCACAATCTTTCATTGGTTAAATGCACACTTGGAAATTTTCTTGAAACAGGCCTGTTTCTCAGTGGAGAACGGACAATACAGTATGGTACTACTACAGGGCAGAGTGCGTCGTTTGCTTCATGCTAGATCCGCCACTGATCAATGTTGTGTTAACGCATAAGGGCGGGTATTATAAAACTGTTTTGACAGTTAACTTGAAGTTAACTTTTTGAATTACATGTAATTCCAGAAGTTAACTTTAAGTTAACTCTCAGAGTAGTTTTATAATACCCGCCCTAAGCCTAATTAAATTCATTTTTTTAATAAGATTAAATGAATACTAAAAATTAATTGTTTAAATAAATGTACAAAAATCAATTAACCGCGCAATCTGATGCTGCAAACTTGGTATCGGTCATAAGAGATAGCGCCGTATGGATATTTAGTGAATTTTCTTCATAAATTTGTTTTTCTTGTTTTTTTTTGTGTTTCAATGTTTCAATAGGTAGTGTTATGTTATTCGGGGTAAAGGCAAATCGAATAAAACAAAAATTATAAAAATTGGCCAGGCCGTTCTCGAGTTATAAGTTCTGTAACCAGCCCGACTTTGTTTTACATGTATAGATAGATGATAGATAATATGTACCATCGTCACCAAAAGTATCTGGGACAAAAATAATGCATAATAATCTCCTGGACTAATTCTAATGTCATTCATTTCAATGCATTTAATTCATAATTTGACAAGTATTTGACAATAAAATTCATATGATAGTACAAGAGCTAATAGGATGCTGTCCCAGTTACTTTTGGTGACGATGGTACATACTAATGGCGTTTCCGATTGGTAGATCAAGTGCAATTTTTTCTATTTCTGTCTTTTTCTTCTAAGGGTTGATAAAAAGGATGCAAATACACTCAGTGCGCATTGAATCTACCAATCGGAAACGCCATAAGAGAACCGGAACGGTCAAATTTCTCGGCAACGCTGTGACATAAGGGTATGGTATAAATTTTGGTATACGGGGGTTCCCAATAGTGCCGGATTTAAAAAAAATATAAACTTAATTTTTTTATGCAAAACTATGGTAGTTTTTCATGTAATATGTTGGTCAAACTGAAGTGTTTTCAAATTTTTCTTCCGTGTGTTTTAAAAGATATGGCAATACTGCATTTTCATTTAAAAGAACTGGAACGGTGAAATATCTTAGCACCGGCCTAACATAACCATAACGGTATGAAATTTGGTATTACAGCGGTTTTCAAAAGTGCCGGATCTAAAAATAATATTTGCAACGTTGCTAGTTTTATAGTTTTTCCGACAAATCTCACAGCTCTATTGAAGTGAAACTTCTTTACACAGGGCAGGGGAAAAAAACTCAAATTTAGGTCTATTATTTAAGCACTTGAATAAATAATTTCTAATAATATTACGTTGTTACGCTGTTGCTGAGGTATTTCACCGCTCGAGTTCTGTTAAATGAAAATACTGTATTGCCATATCTTCTAAAATCCGCAGAAGAAAAATGTTATAATTTAGAATTTAAAAAACTTTGGTGTGATCAACATTTTCAATGGAAAACTACCAAAGCTTTGCATTTGCAAAAATTAAGTGTTAGATTTATCGGAAAAACTATAAAACTGGCAACGTTACAAATATTATTTTTTGATCCGGCACTATTAACTATTAAGAAAACTCGTTGGCTGTAAAAAAAATCAAAAATATAAATGAGTATGACAGGGCCCCAAAATTTGTTTTGCGTCGGGCCCCAAAAGTCGTAGGTCCGCCACTGGTGTTTTGTACTATGCTCGGTACTATGCAGTTTCTTTAAATATGTCGACAAGTGATAATAAGGTTGTACGAAAGCTATTACGTACCGAGAACATAGATCTTAAATTAGATTATGGTGATGAGACTCTCTGGCTGGGTCCATGAACCAAGAGAGAACCACAAAGGGTGAATTTCATACTTTTTTCTCCAGTTGTGGCAACATCCTGATACATTTTTTGAATACTATAGAATTACCCCAGGGAAATTAGACTTCCCCTGCGGAATGAGGCCGAACAAGCTGAATTTTTGCAGAGAGCTTCGTTTTGATGTTCTTATGAAGCACAAAAAAATCGAATATGCCTACCCTTGTGCGTCTTGAGATATCGAAGGTCAAAGGTCACGAAAATCTCGCTTCCAGTGCATCTGACGTCGAAGAACTACAAACAAAACCTACGTAAAATAGTATTTTCTACAAAATTGTTGATATACATTTTTTTGTACGACCAACCGTTTTCGAAATATAGCGTGATAAAGCGGGAGCGCACATTCAAAATAGATGATACTGTATTATACAGGGTGTCCCCGTTCAACTGGTCAAAAATGCTGGAGTATATAGAAGAACCATAGAGAGGTAATTTAAGGTAGGACACTGATGGTCTGAAGTGCGTGGTTTCCAAAATAAGGGGTGTTGAAATTTAAACAACCCCCTTTCATATCAACTGGAGGGCTAATGCTATAGGCTGTTCAAATTTTCAGGAATTATTGATGAAGGAATGATATTTAAAAATTCGTATAATGAACCCCCATTTTCTACCTGGAACCACCCCAAAAAAAAAAAAATTCAAACAAATTGCTTTTTTTTTAAATTTTTTTTTTTTTTTTGATGGTTCCAGGTAGAAAATGGAGGTGCATTATACGAATTTTCAAATATCATTCCTACATCAATAATCCCTGGAAAGGACCCCGCACCCGATACATGAGAATTTCGGAACCATACGATTTTCTTTAAATTTTAATATGTTGTAGATATGGATAAGTACTTCACAAAAAAGTAAGTTAGAATATGGTGGCTTACTCCGTTTGGCTACAGTGGCATATCAAAGTTACGACCATTAAAATACAGTTTTGCATCGTTTTTGCAGTTTGATGCTAAAAATGAGCCTATATTTGATGGATAGTAACAGCGGCGGGTATACGAAATAACATTGCGAAATAATTTTTAGTATGTAAGTCCAGTGGCGTACACTGGAATACTGAAAAATTGTGAAAAATCTTCTTTGTGCGGTGGTACCTAATTGGAACAAGCTAATCGGTTATCAGGCTGAAAATCAGTTCATATCTGATAAATAATGACAGGGGCGGATATTTAAACTAAACTTAACACAATAATTTTCATCCAGTGCCGTAGATAACAGTAGTAAAAAATGGTGAAAAATCTTCGTTGTGCGGTGGTAATTGGGAAAAGTAGTTAGGTTATCACTTATCATCAAATCATCATCATAAATAATGATAGATGCGAATACTTGAACTTATAATACAACAATTTTCATCCAGTGTTAGCCAGTAATAAAAAATTGTGAAAAATATGCTTTGTGCGGTGGTAATTGGGAAAAGTGATTAAGTTATTATCACTTATCATGTATCCCAAGAAGTTGTGCCCTTACTTCGTCGGCATATTCTCGAATTTTGTTTCATTCTTCTCCAGGGTATTCCAAACATCAGATGAGCTGGGACTCTGTACGAATAGAGATCTTTTCTCTATCTCTATTGACGTCTCCTCTGCATTGATTTTGACAAGAGAGAAAAAGACAGGAAGTGCCATAGCGATAGGGATAACAATCTATATCCGTTACAGAGTGCCAGCCCTGAGTTTCTTTCCAAAAACGATTCTAGCTTGATTTTCACAAAACTGTGAAAAATATGCTTTGTGAGGTGGTCATTGGAAAAAGTTATTAGGTCTGTTTTTAAGCCCGATAAAAAACAGAAAAAAAAAATCATATTACTTTCAACATCGATCACTTGAAAATGGTTATTAATATGACCTTTATCTCATCCAAAGCTATACTGTTTACTGTCCAGCTGCAGGACGATCGACGATCTTGGGCATATTATTTTTAACAACATCTGCATCTGACATGAGTTAATATGGATTATACCTATCCTTTATTTTTTTATAATGTAGTAAAGGACGAAAATAGTTTCTAGCTAGTGAAATATGTAATGATTTACTAATGAGAAATTTGGCATCCTTGATTTTCTGGTGTGTGACGTCACACACCAAGTTCATTTTTTCACGCCAGTTTAAAAATTTGATTTAGAAATAATTTTTTTTTTCAAAAATAAGCGTTTTTTTTTTCGGAAAAAAAGTATACAGATAGTATTAGAATGACTAAAAGTATAATTTAAAAATGTTTTTGAAAAATGTGAAAGTGGCCCCATAGTATCATTGTAGAATAATACGTTTTAAGTTATACGATTCCAGAAATAGCCACTTTCAAACCATAGGCGTCTTAAGAGGGGTTGAAAATAATTGTAAAATAATAGTTAGGTATACACCAAGTGAGTTAAATGAATGTTTACCCATGAGAAGAAAGTTTAACTTACGAGCCCTAGCGAGTGGGTTGATTTTTTTCGAATGGTGCATACAATGCTTTATTTTTTACTGCATATAAGTAATGTTCCTTCATCAAAAGTATCAAACATGTACCTTTACTACCTGTACTCACTTCATTATTTACCCTTGATTATTTTTAAACCCCTCTTAGGACGTCTATGGTTTAAAAGTCGCCATTTCTGGAATCGAATAATTTGAAACGTATTATACTATGCATATGTCGTTCTAAAATTCACAAAGTAACCGAAAAACTGAACTGTATAAGGTAAGCAATTTCACATATGACGCAACTTCAAACGACTGTAACTAAGAAAAGCGAATTTTTAGAACTTTGTGCCCATGGACACTTTTAATCTATAGGTCAAGAACTATCAATATACAAAATTTCATGAGATTCCACTGAGGGCCAGTTCTCATAAGATTTCTGCGGGGTCCTTTTGAAAAAATGGAAAAAAGCAATACGAATACGAACTATCTTTTACTTCTTTCTTGTTCGAAAGACTATTTCTAGGCGGGGCCCCCCCCAAACGACGCCCATGGTGGGAAAGCTTTACGGACTTGTTATCCTTTTTACCTTATCGATAACCCCTGTTTGTTTGAATAAAGTCGTCTACACTTTATTTTTTCCCAAGATAGATTTTGACATTGAAAACTTTGAAACATAAACAATAATGCTTGACCCTGATTGGTCGCAAAATGAGGTGTTTCTGTAGGTTGACATCAGTTTTACAATAGCGACCAATAAGCGGCATTAGCGGCATTGTTTATGTTTGAAAGTTGACAATGCCAAAATCTATCTTGGAAAAAAATAAACCATATAGGGTCTATGACGTGTAGTGAGTGACCCTGTCTTTTATGTTTTGATACAAAAAAATTCAAGAATCTTCATTTTTATTTGAGACAATTAGTGCCGGTACTTTTGCTCTCATTTGACAGCCGTTAAAAATAATCAGGGGTTAGAATGTGCTCTAACCACATTATACTTATAGACCTTCGCCCATGCAAAACTTTGACGACGTATCAAATTCGTTAATCGAGAGCAAAAATATCGGCCCTTTTAGGCAATCTATTCCAATATGGCCGTTCAGGTCAAATTGTGGTGACGTTCATAAAAAAAAAGCATTTTTCTACAACTGTCAAAAAATGATGATGTTCGCACACTCATGACAGTTTGCGAAGTGACACTTTTTTTCCCAGGTATTGATTTTTTAACGTTCCCATGACGCCGTGCGCGAACTGGCTATTTCGCGCACGTGTGCGCGAAATAGCTAGTTCACACACTGGGTGTCATGGTGACACATACCTGTCAGGAAATCAAAAATAATTAAAATTCACCTACCTTTGATTGAAAATGCAATTTTGGCTTTGAATGATTGATATTTAAATGGAGTTGTAGAAAAAATATTGTTTGCAACTCGGGCGCGAAATACTTTAGTGGAAAGGTAAAACAGGTCCTGACAACCTGCCAAGGTGATACAGGTCTTGACAACCTGCCAAGGTGAAACAGGTATACCTACGCGAATTTTACTTTTTTCATTAAAATTTTTTAATTTTTAACAAAAACCGGTCGCAATCGTACATAAAATCATGTATATAACGCTTACATAAACAGGCTTTATTGACTCATTATTTAATAGCCTCGCTCGCAAGCTCGCTCGGCCATAAAATCAGGGGCGGTTGGGCTCAGGCGGGACACCGGGACGATTCCCGGTGGGCCGGAGACCAAATGGGCCGGTTTAGGAAAAGGTGATCCAGTATAAAGTGAACTACCTTTTCTCTAAAAAAATTATTTTTGAAAAAATCAAGATAGCCATTTGGTGTATTTTTTTACTAGGAATTTGAAAATGTTTTTCGAAATTTAAATAGATTTTTCGTTGAAGCGCTGTGACCAAAAAAGCAATTTTTTTAAATGGAATAACCTTTATTTAAATCAATTATTTAAACGCCCCTATGTTTCTCATTTCAAATATATAGTTAGTTTATCTCTATTTTAGTAATTTGAGATATAATCTCACTTTAAAATTCACATAAAAATAGCCGAAAAGGTATCCTAAAACATAATAACCAGTAGTTTTATTAAAGGTAAAATTATTTAGATTTACCTTGATATACCTTTTTGGCTATTTTTATTTGAATCTTGAGTGAGAATATATCGCAAATTATTAAGATAAAGATAAACAAACTATATATTTGAAATAAGAAAAACAGGATCGTTCAAAAAATGAATTTAAATATAGGTTATTCCATTTAAAAAAATTACTTTTTTGATCACAGCGCTTCAACGAAAAATCTAATTGGATTTCAAAAAACGTTTTCAAATTCCTAGAAAAAAAATACACCAAATAGCTATCTTGATTTTTTTTTTTTTTAATTTTTTAGCGAAAAGGTAGGGAGTGTTCACTTTATACTGGATCACCCTGTACATACACTTTTTCTATAAACTTACACTTTTTCTGTACAATCAGACATTACCGAGGTCATTACCAAACTTACCGATAATAACCCGGTTAGTTTATGTCAGTTTACAATTGTAATCAAACATTACCAAACTTTACCAATAATAACCCTGTTAGTTTGCAATTTTAATCACACATTTCCAAACTTACCGATAATAACCCGGTTAATGCAATTTTAATTATTCATAAGAAGCATTATGTTTTCAAAATTTGTGTTAGTTTGCAATTCTAATCAAACGACCAAACTTACCAATAAAAAATAACTCTGTTAGTTTGAGTTAGTTCGCGATTTTAATCAGACAATTCCAAACTTACCGATAATAATCCAGTTACCCAACAAACACAACTTATCGGCGCTGTGATGTTGCTGTATCACGAACACAGCCCAAATACAGCACATAAATAGTTTTATCGATGCTGCGCAGCACTTGTATTGGGAATACTGTATTTTAGAAGTGCAGTATTTGATATGCAGCGGCTTTGCAGATTTTGTATTGAAAAAGCAATAGATTATTTCGATCTCTCATGCGCATATTGATGCAACAATTGTTGTAAAATGTTAGTGCAGTTACTGTAAAGAAATGTGCTAATTTGCGCGAGCACAGTATTTTTTGCCGTAGAGTTGTGAGCGTAGCCATTTTGTTTTATTTTATTGTATTGTATTGTTTCACTGATGCAGGGCAGCGTTTTTGATTTATAATTTTTGTGGTGTTTTTCACGTATCTTTTACCTGTGATTTGTATTACTACGTGTACAAGATGCATTATTTTCAACAAGCGGAAACAAGGTAGGTGAAAAATTGATACAAATAAACAAAAACAAAGGCCCCCGTATTATCATAACCTAAGTTTTCTATCGTTTTTCTATTTGCCCCCGTTTTCCGTTTTCTATTTTTGTGATTTAAAAAATGGATTTACAAAAGAGAAATAATCTTTCAGGTAAATAGTTCTTGGAATACTAGGGGGCAGAAACACTGAAGAAGTATGTAGGAACATATTAGCCAGATTATTATCTAAAAATTCAACTCCTCAGCTGAACTGGACAGGGCGCCTTCAAAAAGCACAATTTTCAGAATATACCTATATTATCAACATCAATAAAGCAATTTATGTAAGTTGATGCAAGGTAAAACGGTTTTTAAATTTTAACTCAATTTTGTCCTTATTTAGTCGATGTAAGAAAAAATAGAGCCAGTCAGAATGCGTCTCAATCAGACACCGGCGTATACAAGGGGGGGGGGGGTAATGGGGGTAATTACCCAATGTAATGTCCCACTCCTTAATATATTCTATATACTTTAATTTGTTTTGTCATTTTTCAAAAATATCCTGCCTATATAAAATAAATTATGTCCATTAAATTTAGAGTGCCACAGGTAAATATACCTAAACGGTATATTGGCTGCACAGTTATTGCGAAACAAATATGTTCGACGTCTGCAAGAGCGCTGCGTTATTGCTGTGTAAAAATTGCCTAATGAAGAGGCAGAGCTACTGCACAGTGGCTGTACTCAAATGCAGCATGAACAGTGCAGCGCCAGATGCCGGCCGGTGGGACATATATGGTCCGGGCTGATGCAGCTGCTTCGTTTACATCGCTGTACAACAAGTACAGCACAGTATCACAGTTTTTGCGCAGCGGCTGACTTTCCGTGTTTGCTGGGTAGATTGCGTTAGTTTGCAATTTTAATTAAACATAATTATTTTATTATGTTTTCAAAATTATTGATTTTTGAAAGAACTGTTATTTGAAGTCAATATTTTCCGAGATATTTTCCAAATGGGTCATTTTCGAAATAAAAGCATTCGGAGAAAAAATCGTAATTTTTGTTCTCGAAAAATGAACACGGACCGTCTGAATGAAATTGCAAACTAACCCAAACTACGGTAAATTTGGTAATGTTATATTGAACAGAAAAAGTGTAAAGCTGGGTTTATACAGCCACATAACATAACATAAGAAATAAGAAAGTTTGTTAACTTTTAATTTTTATGTCTTATTTTATGTGAAAACGGAACTGCGCATGCTCATCCCTTAATGTCGACAATGGCAGAGTAGTAATCAATAAAACATGCCAAATAAAACAAAATTATTTTTATTTTCATTTCGGCTTTTGGTAATTTCTTGGATTCGATATTTACTTTTGTGTTTCTGCTGAATTATTAATTAATAAAAAATTTCATCAAATAGACAATCCAATCCATCTGTCCAAAAGGAAAATTCAATATGGCGTTGGCGGCCAAGCAAGTCTGTTTTGAATATGTTTTTATGAGTATTCTAAATTATTTTGCTCAGAGTCTTGCTTGCAACTTTGATTTTGAATATTTAATACAATATTTGTTGACTAGGTACCTACCTAAACTATTAAATCGGGCTGAAATTAGATATTTTTTTGTGTTTTTTGGTTCATGTGTGGCCACCACGCCATCTTGAGTGTCACGTGGTTTGGATTGCCTAATACTGTTTTCGGTAGAGTTTACATAAGTACAAGTACTAGCTGATTGGTTAGAAATTATTTCTTATGTTATTTTCTGTATAAACGCCACAAAATTCTTATTTTATTATATTAAAGTCTGTCGATTTTAATGTGATACCTAAAAAAAATATGAGCTGGTGGCTCCCTACATTAAAACGCCAATGGTCACCTGACGTCACACTTGTTTTTGCCATAAGCTTCACCCCCCTCGCTCCTCATACGGAAAGTATCAGATTAAAAACGACGGACAATATCTATGTTATGTCTTATTTTATCTTATTTCTTATGTGCTGTATAAACCCACCTTAAATTTAAAGAAAAAAAGTAAACTTTCATGAGCATATTTTACAATATTAACATATGGCATTTTTTTTTTTTTTTTTTTTACGGATATGCGCACTCGCAAGGAAATGTCCTATCACGCTCGAGAAGCGGCAAGTGCGCGGAAATGTCGGTGTATGTTGGTCTTGAAACGGTTCAGGTTGTAACCTGCAGGGAAAACCGTCGCAGGGAGTTTATTCCACAGCGATGCTGTTCTCCAGAGATATGAATTCTGATATAATGAGGTTCTTGGTGCCTCTAGTTTGACAGTAAATTCATGGTTACCGTCTGTTTGACGGGTTCGCCTGGTAGGTGCTACTCTCGGTGGAATCATACGTGCCAACTCTTCAGAGCATTTTCCGTGATAGTACCTGGACGGCGATTCTCGAATTGTGTGATCCCTGTTCTCATAGGAAAAGTACGTGCGGTTTCTATTAAAATCTATTAAGATGTATTCTCGAAATTAGGGACCGTTCACTTCCTATGAAAATGGAGAGAATTTTATTCTACTACTTTTTTTGAAGAGAACGTCTGTTCTCGGGAGAACCAAACGTCAATCATGCGCTTTTTGTCAATTTTACAGTCATCATCATGGTGTTAGAGAATTTTTGCACTTCTTATTTTGCCATTCCGCTGTGGTTATCGTTATACTGAGTATAAAAAAAAAATATGCGCAGTAGCTAAAAAATGTTCGTTGTACTTATCAACCACAACGAGCGGCGTTATTTAAGGAAGAATAACCTTGTGCTTATAGCTATATCTATGGATATGGTAAAACTGTATGGATGCCACATTGAAGAAAATTGAATAGATGTCATCCCGTTTTAATAAATAATTAATTAAAATCATCTGAAATTTGAGAAAATACAAATACAAATAAGTGTGGATTATCATTTTGATGTTCATGGCCCAGAGGTAAAATAGACATAACGGAAATATGTGAACGTTTGGCGATGCAAAATCTCTGATTTTGAAGGTCGTGGTAATCGTTATCGCCGATAAAGTTAACCATACTTGATCCAAAAACTGCTGTTATTTTAAGGGGTGCAAAAAGTGTCTATTTTTTTGTTTGTTTTGCAAATCATTTATTAGCAGTAATTGCCAATTGGTACATTTGCATATTGTGTTGAAGTGGAAAATACGGTCTAATACGAAAACGTGGGAAACCATGGAAGCTGCGGTTATAGGAAGAATTCTTGTACTGAATGATCTACTAGATGCAGAAGATCAAGAAGAAAGGCCTTTAAGGAGATTTCACAGAAGAGAAAATCCCTTTGATTTAACGGATAATAAATTTATAAAACTATTTACATTAAGCAAAGATCTTGCTCGAAATTTAATTGATTGATTGACACCTTTTATACGGACTCCAACTAGAACTTCATCATTAAAAACTGTGGTAAAATCGGAGGTAAATTTTCCACTTTGAAGTTTCTCATTTTGCCTTACAAATTCAATGAGCATTTCTTTTTGAGTATGATTTACTTATAGGTGAACATCTTGATTTTTCCAAATTCATTTTCCACATAAACAAAACAGCACGAAAATAAAAATTGTAAATAAAATGATTAATGATTTGATTTTCAGTAAATAAATAAGCAAAGAATGAGATTACGTCCCAAAACACAAATAAAACAAACCCCTCGTTTTTATTCTAATCGGACTTTACCGATGAGTTAGCTATCTTTGTTTAGTGAATGGAAAATGATAATGACCGACATAGAATGGTGGAAAATTTGATGAGAATAAAAACGCAGGGATACCGGTTTTCTTCTTTCTCATGACATTCGTCCTTTTAACGCACCAAAATTGTGGCTAATTCTACATATTACTGTTGGCGCGTTATTATTTGACAAGTTTTCTCTCATTCTATCATAATCCCATACGTTCGAGAATACCAACTTTGGCATCAAGAGAACGAGCGTGCGATGTGATCTCTCACTTCTCCTAGGGGAACGTTCACTTCTACCAAATTCGAGAATCGACTACCTGTAGAAGAGAGATAAATCGCCCACAGATCTGCGATGTTCGAGACCATCCAAGTTACGAGTAAGTGCGGGGTCATTGATCAGCTTGATAGCTCGTTTTTGCACGGTATTCAAAAGCATTAAGGTATGTTTGGGCGCTGCACTCCATATATGTGAGCAGTACTCCATAGTTGGTCGAATCTGGGCTTTGTAGAGTGTCAGCAATTGGCTTGGTGTGTACAGATGTCTTGTACGAAATAGCACCCCCAGCTTTTGGGAGGCCCTTTTAGCAATATCTGCCACGTGATTGTGCCAAGACATGTTGGTCTCTGCAGTAACCCCCAAGATGTTCAACTGACTCTGTAATGTGACAGCACTTCCAGATAGCATGATGTTTGGCTCACCGGTGCTGGTCTTTTTTGAAAACAGAGCTGCTTGGGTTTTCTGCGCGTTGAACTGTACAAGGTTTTTGTTACCCCAGTCCTCTATTATCTCCAGGTCGTTATTTATCTGCGATATTTGAGTTAGTCTAAGATGATGGAATTCACGTGCGGAAAGACCTGTGGGTGGTATGAGTGAGGAGACTACATTGCCATCGTCTGCAAAGCAATAAAGTGGATTTACTGTTTTATCTATGAGGTCATTTATGTAAATCAGGAAAAGAGTTGGCGAAAGGATTGCTCCCTGTGGCACACCAGCATTTATTTGGTAAGAGTTGGAGTTCTGGCCATCCAGTGCAACATAAATGGATCTGTCCTTTAGGTAACTTTCAAACCAAGTGCAAAGTTTCGGCGATAATCCCATTGCTTTGAGCTTGTTGAGCAGATTTTCATGCCAAACTTTGTCGAATGCTTTAGATATATCTAAGGCAATTGTTCTTGTTTCACCCCGCAACTCAATCGCTTTTTGCCATAAGTGAGTGACGTATGTAAGTAAATCGCCAGTTGACCTATATTTTCGAAATCCGTATTGCTTATCGTTGATAATTTTGTACTTTTCCAAGGCATGGCTCTACGCTTTCGTATTTTTGATTATTATAAGTACCTAGGTATTTGTTATCTGAAAAAGTAGACTATTAAATACCTAAGTTGAATACCCTATTTTTAATAAACACTTATTTGCAAAGGGAAAAAGTTTGGCTATCTTTTGCCTCCAGCGTTATCTACCTCCAGAAGCTCGCGGGGCCGCTAGAGCAATACCCGTCCCGGGCCGATTCAAAGTTGCCCATCCGCCCCTGCTGGATTCAATTATAGCCTCTTTAAATATTCGCTTTTCTCAAGAACATACTCCAGCGTTTGCCTTAACAAAAATACATCCATTATATATGCTCGACATGGAAACCAATCAAGTAGAACAAAATGCACAATATTTTACCCAGTTTTATAAATTGGACGATATTACTGCGGAAATGGACCTATGGTATAATTTGTGGAAGGAAAAAAAGTCAACTGAGGACCAGCTAAAAGACGTCGAAATAACTGACCTTCTCGACGAGACCGATGTTTTTTATCCCATCCTAAAACAGGCACTTTTGATTTTAATCACAATTCCATGCACCACGGCCACTGTAGAACGATCCTTCAGTACTCTTCGAAGAGTGAAGACTTGGTTGAGAAGTACCATAGGAGAGGAAAGGTTAACAGGATTATGTCTCATGAGTGTGCATCGTGATTTAATTAAATCAAATCGAGAGCAATTTGAAAATCAAGTTTTAAATAAATTTGCGACAAATCCAAGAAAATTGTTATTGAAGTAAAAATTAAGCGAGTTATGTCAAAATTTAGTAATTAAAAAGAGAAATTCAAAATCCATTGTTTTTTTTTTTTTTTGGTCAGCCCCCCCCCTATTTCAGATCCTGGGTACGCCCTTGACAAAATACGTATTTACATTATTTAGAAAGAAAACCCACCCCAGCAAAAATGTTTGCAGCAAACCTTTAATTGTACATTATTATTGTATTTGATATAAAAATCGTTATTTTACGAACCCTCAAATCTCTGTCCCAACTTAAATCGTCTTCATTCGGGTTGAGAGCACGTAACTATTGTTTTCTTACAATTTAATTGCCTGGGAACTTGTGAAAAGAAAGGTTTCACTTCTTTTTCGCCTAATTCTGACAAGAACTCATTCAACTCATTTGAACCATTGTATCATAAACAGTGTTTTTATTAATTTTCAGCAATATTGATTGATACCACATTGATACTGATTGATTATTGAGGTTAGCTTAAATACGTCAGGGTCAGACCGTGTTCAGTAAATTGACGATTTAATTAGGTCTGTTCGCAGAGAAATCACAAACCAGTCAGAGTGAATCTTATTGGTTGAAACTAGGTTTCTGACTGTTTCTGATTGTTTTCAACCAATGAAATTCGCTCTGACTGGTTTGTGATTGCTGTGCGAACAGGCCTATTATATCTGTCACCCAGAAGATGCACGCGCAGCACAGGTAAAATGAGAAAGGTCCATTGAAAAGTGCTTGAGGCACATAAAAAGTGCTTGGGAAGCCGTAAAAAGTGCTTTGAAGCTCTTTGAATGTGCTTGAAGTTCTTTAAATTTGCTTGAAGCTCTTTAAATGTGCTTGAAGCTCTTTAAATTCTCTTGAAGCTCTTCAAATGTGCCTAAAGCACTTTATCAAATTCGTAATAAAATTCTCAAATAAGTGGCATAAGCTACTTCGTACACTCATCAGTTGAATTAGTATAGTATAGAGATGAACTTTAAATTTCACAGAGTAGCAGTAGTAGTTTTTTTTTTTGAGATGTAGTTCTGGGGTACTACATAGTAATTCAATTTTTAGGTTTTCAAAATGTTTTATGAGGAAAAGTGAAAAAAAAAATGCAGTAAGTATGAGACAGGTTAAATGATGGTTAATTCCAATTCCTTCCAAAGTGCTTCAAGCCCTTTCAAAGTGCTTTAAGCACCCAATAGTGCTTCAAGCCTTCTAAAAGTATTTGAAGCTCATTGAAAGGGCTTGAATTACTTTTTTTCAATTACAAATTACCAAGCACTTTTCTAAAGTAGGTAATTGACTTTGCAAGCCCCAATTACAAATATATAAAAGGGCTTGGAGCACAGTACTTTCAAGTCCTCAAAGTGTTTCAAGCACTTTCACAAGCACAAAGCACTCAAGCGTCAATCTCCCATTAAGCCCAATTTATAAACTCACCGTCGAGATTCTGTTTGCGTTTGCGTCGAGCCAATTGAATATTAGAAATCCCATAAAATCATTTATACTCGCCGTCGGTCTCACAGTTCGCCGTCAGCATAAGAGACTACGATAACCAACAAGGCGGACGCAAACGCAGACGAAAACGGAATCCCGACGGCGAGTTTATAAATTGAGTTTTAGCCTACTGCTGTTTTTGGGCAATAAGGTATCCCAGAAGTCATCAATCAACCAACCTCAGGATTATAGGAACAGGAAACCGAAGATCTGAAGCTGATTTTGGATTCTGAGCAGAACATTCGAAAGAGCTGTATGTAGGTGCTCAGAGCCAAGCATGTCACCAAATGGATTCAAAACGAATAATTGAAGCATTCCATTGATAGCTTTTGGTTGTGTAATTAATTACAGGAGTCTAGGTATTTTTGATAGAATCGTTGATTATACAATTCTCAGGCAGAAAAACCACAGAACACTTTTCATTCTTACCAAATTTTGGTCAAGGGCTCAACTAGCGGTTAGAGAGTGCAGGACAGGGTGGCCAACAAACCAACTTCGGCAAAACCCCAAAAGAAGAAACATATCTTATGAAACTTGGGAAAATGTACCCCTATAGAAATATCCTTGACCGCCCCCTTTTTAGATTTCAAATTCATTTTGTCGCTTATTTATTCAATTGAACATAGGAACAATAAAACACAAATGACATTTAACTTAAAAATTACTATTTATTTGCAAATAAAAAGTAGGGAAAACTTCAAATGCTCAGCACTTGAGGACAAAAAAATAATAAATAAATTACCTATTTATTTTGATACAAAAAAAGAATCAAAAATACAAAACAATTATTAACACCTGGCGCCCTCTCTCGTTCACACATTTATCACACACAAATATTCAAATGTTTTTAAACAAAATTTGAAATCAGTCTTTTCCTTAACGGGAATTTTCTATAGTTCGTCTCTGAGTTCGTCATCGTCATCTCCTGCTGATGGTGGTGGCGGCGCTCCACCCGAAGACTGGTACAGTTTGGCGATAATGGGTTGCACAATATCTTCCAGTTCTTTCTTCTGTTTTTTGTAATCTTCCGAGTCTGTATCTTGGTTTTCTTCTAACCATTTGATTTTCTCATCGATGGCTTCTTCCATTTTAGCTTTTTCTTCGTCACTCACTTTAGCTCCCAATTTATCTTTATCGCCCAATTGGTTCTTTAGAGAGTAAGCGTAACTTTCAAGTTCATTTCTAGCTTCAACTCTTTCTTTTAGTTTCTTGTCTTCATCGGCGAATTTCTCAGCATCTCTGATCATTCTGTCAATATCATCAGGTGTTAACCTGTTTTGGTCGTTGGTGATGACAATCTTTTCCCTGTTACCAGTACCCTTATCTTCGGCAGATACTTGCAAAATACCATTGGCATCGATTTCAAAAGTAACTTCAATTTGTGGTACTCCTCTTGGTGCTGGTGGGATTCCAGTAAGATCGAATTTACCCAAAAGATGGTTGTCTTTGGTCATTGGACGTTCACCTTCATATACTTGGATTGTCACAGTGTGCTGATTATCAGAAGCGGTACTGAAAATTTGAGATTTCTTGGTTGGAATGACAGTGTTTCTTGGAATCAGTTTGGTCATTACTCCTCCTACAGTTTCAATACCCATAGTCAAAGGATTGACGTCCAACAATACAATAGCGTCAGTGTCTTGTTCACCACTAAGTACACCAGCTTGTACTGCAGCTCCATAAGCAACAGCTTCATCAGGGTTGATACCTCTGGATGGTTCTTTGCCGCCAAAGAATTCTTTGACCAATTGTTGAACTTTAGGGATACGAGTTGAGCCTCCTACCAAGACAATTTCATCAACATCTTTTTTGTTCATGTCAGCATCTTCCATGACTTTTTGTACAGGTTTCAAAGTGGATCTGAACAAGTCCATGTTCAACTCTTCAAACTTGGCTCTGGTAAGAGTTTCAGAGAAATCGTCACCTTCGAAGAAACTTTCAATTTCGATCCTCACTTGATGACTGGCAGACAAAGCTCTCTTGGCCTTTTCAACTTCACGTCTCAGTTTCTGCACTGCCCTGTTGTCTTTCCTGATGTCCTTGCCCTTCTTCTTCTTGTACAATTTGATAAAGTGATCCATGACTCTTTGATCGAAATCTTCACCACCCAAGTGAGTGTCTCCGTTGGTAGCTACGACTTCGAATACTCCATTGTCAATGGTAAGGAGGGACACATCGAAGGTACCACCACCCAAATCAAAGACCAAAACGTTTTTTTCGCCGTCTTTTTTGTCGAGACCGTAGGCAATTGCTGCAGCTGTTGGTTCGTTGATGATTCTCATAACAGTCAAACCTGGAAAATAGAAAAATAAATTATTTAATTAATAGTTACTTTACAAGTATGGCATAAGCAATATGATAGTGAGGAATGTGGGACACTGTCTCTAACAAATGAGGAATGTGGTAATCTATATTTTAACAAAAATTTCCATTGAATTTGAACAACGATTCTTACCAGCAATGGTTCCTGCATCCTTGGTAGCTTGACGTTGGGCATCGTTGAAGTAAGCAGGCACAGTGACGACAGCGTGAGTTACTTTCTTGCTCAAATAGGCTTCAGCGGTTTCCTTCATTTTAACCAAAACCATAGCTGAGATTTCTTCAGGGGCAAATACTTTTTCGCCCTGACTAGTTTCAACCTTAACATGAGGTTTGCCGCTCTTCTCGATAACCTATAAAAGCAAATTATGCAAATTAATACAAAAAATGTATAAGGCACACTAATAGGTCTTACCCTGAATGGGAAGAATTTAACATCATGTTGGACAGCTGAGTCACCCCAATCGCGACCAATCAGACGTTTGGCATCGAAAACGGTATTTTCTGGATTGGTGGTAAGTTGATTTTTGGCAGCGTCACCAATGAGACGTTCACCATCGGCTGTGAACGCTACATAAGATGGGGTAATACGGTTTCCTTGGTCATTGGCAATGATTTCCACTCGTCCATTTTTGTAGACACCAACACTGAAATAAAAAAATAAAAAATGTATTAGATAATTTTAAAAATTTTGATAATACTTTGGACTAAGCCTTGAAAATGTATTGCATAAGTTGATTATAAAATGATATAAACACAGGGATTAGTTTGTCAAGATAATAGGGATTGTTGACTTTAGTGGCTTTATGTTATGAATAAATAATGTGGAACTTTTTTTCAAGGGCTACTCAGAAAATATTGAATACACTATTGAAATGAACAAAGTATGTAATACACAATAATAATTTCAGAAGTTTAAAACCCATGGTAAAACCCTATAACATGCCTGCAACTTCAATAAATTTTTTCTCAATTTTTGTTTTTTTCTCTAATTTTCTATTCCAGGCTCTGGAATTTTCCTTATTTTTACACTACAGCTGTCGGCTCATTGTATTATCCTGTTTGTTTAGTCAGTGAAAAGTTTTGTGACCTGGATCAGGTTTAGGAGCCTCTTCACCATGTGGCTATTGATGAGTTTAAAGATAGGGTCTTCTGGCCCTATCTGTCTGTATCTCCACCTCCACCAGCGTCACAGATCACCTAATACAGATGCGAAAGTATGTATACTTGCTGTCGACGATATTCTGTGACGAAGCCGGGCCGCCAGCCAGCGGCCCCATGCATAGATAAAGATCGCCCGCGTCAGGACAATTAACGTGGCCGAGTGCGTGAGCATGTTCCAGCCTGTGTGTTTACATATTTTTGAGGGGTAGAAAAAAAATTTTTTGCTGTTTGTGAACCAATTGAAGAAATAATATATTATTGAGCTTCCGCATTTATATAATAAATATGTTCAAAATACATTGATGTGGCATTGGTGCGGCCAGCCTATGTCTATCAAATTAATCTTGAACCACGAATTCGCCGCTCTTTCGCATCTGTATGTAAGTAATCTGTGCCAGCGTAAAGCCTCACATTCGAAGACTATGTGGGTGGCAGGTTCATCCTCCCTATAGTATCTTTAGTAATAGTTCTAATTTAATTACTTTTATTTATCCAACAGATGTCAACACTTGGATGTTTGTGAGATTTATAGGCAGTGGCCACAGTTTTTTTTTGTGTGGAAATAAATAACAAGTTGTCTAGTTATATATATGCTTTATTGATTAAAGCCTTAAAGCCACAATGTCTCATTAACAAAGCTAATATAGAAATGAATATAAAAATTCGTAGAAAAATAGACAAAACGATTTAAATGAAATTAAAAATACATACCTACATCTCAACAAGAGAACATAAACAATTTTTTTAAGCAATTTGATAGATCAAAATTAAGATCATACTCTATAGATATAAATAATGTAATCGACCAGTGGGATAGTTTTGAAAATATGTATAATGGTGATATTCAATGAGAATTTTCATTAAAAAAAAAAAAAACAATAAATCAAATCTGTACTCCCATTGGGCGGCTAGTTATCCACCGACCAATAGAATTATAGAACGGTAAATTTATCTTGCAGAGTTACCAGCAAGTTTATTTGAAGATACCGTTCTATAATTTTATTGGTCGGTGAAAAACTGGCCGACCAATGGGATTAGAAATTCGGTTTTCAACTGTCAGATTGCATACCTGACAGCGAGCCTGACAGTTTATCAGAAGGTGAATAAACCGGCCCTCAGTCTGATAACAAAATCAAATGTATGGGGGCTATTACTAAACAAATAACAGTAAGAGCTTATTCTAAGAACGAAATTGGTAAGGGAAGTGCTGAAAAAGTTGCAAACGACTATAAATACATTTTGGTATATACAGGGTGTTAATAAATACTGGGATCAAACTTCTAGGATAAATAGTACTCATTAAAATAAAGAAAAAGTTAATAAAAACATGGGTCCGCAAATGCTTAGTTTTTGAGATACAGGGTGTCAAACTTTGAAAAGAAAAAATGTTTCTTTTTGCTCAACAATCCCTTTGCCGATTTTCTTTAAATTTGGCAGGTTTGTTTGTAAAAACAACAGGTACCTTTTGACCCAATCAGATTTACCGTAATTATTCCAGTGGCGCCCCAGAGGGCAACTACAAGAGAGATACGAAAAAATCGAGAGACAAAAAAAATTTAATATGAATTGATTTATCTAAAAAAAAAAATATATCAAAATTAATTAAAAGCAGTGACGTGCCATTTTTTTTCTACTTTTACCAAGGTAGTTGTCCTCTGGGGCGCCACTGGAATAATTACGGTAAATCTGATTGGGTCAAAAGATACCTTCTTTTACAAACAAACCTGCCAAACTTAATGAAAATCGGCAAAGGGATTTTCGAGGAAAAAAACATTTTTTTTTTCAAAGTTTGACACCCTGTATCTCAAAAAGTAAGCATTTGTGAACCCATGTTTCTATTAATTTTTATTTTATTTTAATGAGAACTATTTATCCTAGAAGTTTGATCCCATTATTTATTAACACCCTGTACTATATACACAGTGATTGTCGTAGCCTGTACATTAGAATTCAATTGGATTGCAGGTGGATTCGTAGAGAGAGCATGTAATCCACCTGCAATCTAATGAACGGGCTACATAAATCACCCTGTATATAGTATCTATTATACTAAAAACAGTTGATCATCTACCTCACACTTGCAATATTTTGACAAATAATTTGCAATCTTTTTAATACCAATTATTATTACAGAAATTAGTGAATTGGCAACAGAAATAAAAAATAAATATAGTACTGAGTGGGGTGGATGAGATACCTACAAGCATAATAAAAGTGTAAAGTGTCTATAGTATAGAAAAAGTCAATAACATACTTTGCTATTTGATCACTAGTTCTTTCAAGAATGGGATGACAGTTACAGGTTTATCAGCCTTTTGCCATTATTTCCAAACTTTTTGAGCTTGCCATGTGCAAAAGACTTCTAAAATGTATGAACGACTGTAACTTGTTCAACAGTAACCAGCAATCTATCAGCTTATAACGCTTATCCCTCGGCTTATCCTTAATTTTTTTGAAAGCGAAGAGGGAGTGATGGGCACGTTCCTCGATCTGTCAAAGGCATATGACTGCCTCGACCGAAAATCACTTTTGGGCAAATTTGGAATAAGGGGGAGGGCCTGCATTGGCTTGAGTCATATCTTGATAATCATGGAGAAATTGTAAGTGTTATTAAAAATGGTACAAAATCTAAGACACTTTATAATGAAACTAGTATGGCTCAGGGCAGTATTATGAAACCTCCCCTATTTGTAATATTATAAACGATACATATACAGGGTGTCCCAAATTCAAGGGTGACCATTGAGATATAGGAAACTATAAGATATATGAGGTCAGTTAAATTATGGCAAAGTTGCGTAATTTTATGATCAATAAAATGCCGTTTTGAAATTTGAAACATTTTGAATACTTCCGAAGATATTCGGAATAAACCGAAATTTTGCAAAATCATTTTTATTTTTTCCTGAGTCTATTTGAAGAGCAATTTTAAAATAAATGTCACTTCATCGGTGTCACTTTTACCCCTTTATAAGATGTTGCTACCAAATTTCAGATTCGACGTTTAGTCTTTGGGCTATCATCATCAACTTAATTTTTTTAAATACGGACCTGAATATTTTATTTCTGATTTTAAGAGCTTCTGACGTCCCAAAACCTATGGCGTATAGCATTTATCCGATTATTTTTTTTTTTACTTTTAAGTAATTTCCTATTAAAATTCTCCTATCTGTCTCTCTCTAACACATTAAGCTCTTATGGAAAGTGCCAATAATATAAATTTTTCAAATAAGTGCAATACGTCATTGGTTTTGGGATATCAGGAGGTCTTAAAATCCGCTCCGCTTAAAATCCCCTGTACAGGGTGTCCCAAATTCGAGGGTGACCATTGAGATATCGGAAACTATAAGAGAAACGAAGTCGGTTAAATTATGGCAAAGTTGCGCAATTTTATGACCAATAAAATGCCGTTTTGAAATTTGAAAAATTCCTAATATTCCGAAGATATTCGGAAAAAAACAAAATTTCCCCCAAAGACAAAACGTCGAATCTGAAATTTGGTAGCAACATCTTGTAAAGAGAAAAAAGTGACAATGATGAAGTGATATTTATTTTAAAATTGCTCTTCAAATAGAGTCAGGAAAAAATAAAAATGATTTTGCAAAATTTTGGTTTTTTCCGAATATCTTCGGAAGTATTTGGAATTTTTCAAATTTCAAAACGGCATTTTATTGGTTATAAAATTGCGCAACTTTGTCATAATTTAACCGACCTCGTATCTCTCATAGCTTCCGATATCTCAATGGTGACCCTCGAATTTGGGACACCCTGTACATGACATTAAATTATGCGGATGATACGAATTTGTTGACTGCTGTTAAGGGTCTGTGTCAGATTTTGGGGAATAGTAAACATTTTCTAGATAAAGTAACAGAATGGCTTATTGAAAACCCTGTTGAAAATAGGTTAATTCTTAACAAAGATAAGACAAACATCCTACTTTTTAAAACCCAACAATCTAACATGGGAAAGACTGATAATGTCAATTTGTCAAGTGGCAACTTGAAGAGTTTTGGAGAATAAAGGGTTTTTGGGATTGTGTCTGAATGAGAATTTGGACTGGTCTTTTCATGTCAGTAGCCTTGTAAATAAGTTGATAGAACATCAGCCAATGACATATTTTGTTGACCAATTTTCTCTCTTCAGGGATTTCAACCACTGAAAATTATGTCTGTGCTGAGCTCAAAAAATGAAAATTTAGCGGCCGGACGTCTGCTAGGCATATGGAAAATTTATTTTCCTCTTGCAGAAAAAAATAGGTTATTTTTTCAATTTTTCTTTCATGGCATTTTAACTCATCAACATTATAGAACAATCTAATAGTGAAAACCTCGGTGAAAACCTAAAGCCCTAAGGTTTGCACGTACTGGCAGGGTTGAAATAAGGGCGCGATCTTGTGAAAGAATATTCAGTGGCTGATCGTTTTCTCGCTTATGGCAATCAACAGAATCAAATTTGATATCGTTAGGAACCAGAAAAAAAATTCCCATAAGCCGGTCGCATATTCATTTTTTGCCAACGCAACTGATATTCGGCTAGATTCGTGCCCTGCGCCATGAAGCGTTGGCAGAATATGAGCATCGCAACCAGACGTTGGCACTTCATGTGACTGTATGTTACAAGCATTTTATTGATAATTAGGTCCGATATATGTTTTCATTCAAAGGAAGGGAAGATAAAGATAAGAATTTTATTTACATGAAAACAATGAATGGCATAATATTGTGGTAGATAGAACTACCGATGTCTTTGGAACTACCCCATGGAAATTAATTATTTTATAGAGTGTGAGCTAAAAAAAATGAAATAAGAAAATGCAAAAGGTGAAAATTGAGAAATGTCGAAAATGCAAAATATCGAAAATATGAAAAGTTCAAAATACAAAAGATCTTTTTTTCTCTTCTTGTTGTAAAATAAATGTTCAGTTGAACTGTGTTTCTGTCGCACAACGTCAGAGAAACCAACTTCAGTAACAGTAACTCATAATACCTATTTATTCAAAATTTAATAATACATACATGCGCTCTATTTTTTATACGCGCTCTTTTTTCGCTATTTGATCAGCTTCAGAAACAGAGATTGGGTCGCATTTCCAGCACGGCTCATTTTGGGTTAATTTGGATTAGGTACTTCTCATTTCTTTGCTTGAAAAAAGGAAATAGAAAGGACCAGCGCCTAGTGCGGTTTTTTAACCAAAATTAACGCAAACCAACCTAAACTAACTCAAATCTACCAAAAAAGTTCTAGGGCCTTTGAATAGACACAATGATTAATTTTTAAACTTTTAATAAAGGTATTTCTTCAACAATAATTGCCACTTTCCAACTTAATTTATTTAGAGAATATTTTCCCGAACGCCAGGCAGGCTCTAAACTGCCAACGTTAGTCCACTTCAATCATAATTCGCCTATGCTGTGCTCGAACGAACACGAATGCAGCCGAAGATCCTATTATGTTGGCAAAAAATGAATATGCAAGCCGGTCAGCTGTTGAGGTATATTTTACGGCTGCTGCAAAAGGAAAGTAAATTTTTCATATGCCTAGCAGACGTTCGGTCGCTAAATTTTAATTTTTTCAGCTCAGCACTGACATAATTTTCAGTAGTTGAAATCCCCGAAGAGAAAAAATTTTGTCAGCAAAATATGTCGTTAGCTGACGGTCTATAAGTTCCATGTGCTATGGTATTAGGTTAGCGAAAAGATATATGATGAGAAGACTAAGAATGTTGTATTTTGAATCAAGACTGAAGTATGGAATCATTTTTTGGGGCAAAAGCGCATATACTCAGGATTGTTTTATTGCTAAAAAAAATGGTCAAAATATTTTCAGACAAATGGGAATATTAACTGCATAAATCCTTTGTACAGGGTGAGTCACTATATTTTGACACCCACCTGTAGCCGTAATGGGCTCTTTCACTAATTTTTGAAATTGGCATATTTGGATAAAGCAACTAAAAACAGAATTTTCTGTAGTTTTACTTTTGAAAAATTCATAGTCCTTCTTGAGAAAACAGAAAAATAAGAAATACCTCCAAATAAAAACCCAGAATTTATTTCTATGACGTCGCAGCTCGCAATTTGACCGTGCTGCCACTAATTGTCAACATTGAAAATTTGTAATAGATTTATTATATTAAATATCATGAAAAGTAGTTCAATTAATTAGGTAGTTATGGTTTCAAGATTTTATAACATTTTTTTTTGAAATTATGCCTAAACACAATTTAATACAATTTTTTATGTTTAGTTTTACTTATTTTTTTTTTACGTTGCACTACATTCAGTCACAACCGACAACAGCGCATTCGAACCTTATTTTAATTTCCTATTTTAACTGAGTAAACAATGCTAGTTTCTCTTTTTATTTTTATTATTTTTTTATTTGTATTTTTGTTATTAGTTATTTTTGTTTTTAGTTTCATAGTTGTTTTTATTTTTGTTTTAGGCTTCTTATTGGTTTTCTGGATCTTATGTGTGATACATATAATTTAAGCTTTTAAATTTTCATATTTTTGTTCGCTCTTAAGTGCACTAATTGTCTTATTATTGGGAGTATGTATTCCTGTTAGACAATAAAGAATTGAATTTGAATTTGAACCTTGCTGTACTTTTAAGGCGGTTACACACGGATGTGGATGGCTTGATACATATACGTGCATACATCAACGTGCATGTCACTTTTGTACAGACGCTCGCACAAAACTGTCAGTCTTGCTACTCTTGCTACAGTATTTCGAGTGTGCATACAAAATTTCTAGCGATTCCAGAATTCATTTGAGTGTCATTCTACAGTTTGCACGTTCAAAAACGCGACGGTATTTTGCATACACATTGATGTTTTTGTTTGTGCGTTTATGTATGTGCGTACAAGTTTTCAGACATTCACGTCCGTGTGTATTCGCCTTTACAGAGCGCAACACAGCCGAGCCGGTCAGCTTCTTGCAACAACATGAGCGAAATGGAAAATATTTATGTGACGTCAGCAAATCGGCGAGTTTTAAATGATTTTCAATTTCGCTAGTTTCAAATGCCTGTAAAAAACTTATTTAACCTTGTAGAAATTTTTTTTTTGGTATATATGCCTTAAATAGTCCCTCCTTTCGGATTTTATACTTGAATTACTTATTTAAATTTTAGTGAAAGAGCCCATTACCGGTGATAGGTGTAAATACAAAAGTTGTAGCATTTTACCTGAGCCACCAGAATTTTTCATTAGATTGAAAAAATAAGCAACACAAAATGAAAAAACATGTCAATGTTCACTTTTTTCAAATGGAATGCACTTTATTTTCTTTCAAATTCTTAAAGTTCTCGTTTTTCTGATTCAGATTGTATAATTTATTAATGCTTCCTCTAATAGTTTTGGAAATATCTGGAGTTTAGTTATTTAAAGACCAGTTCATGTATGAGAATGTTTTGTGAACAGGTGACAGGTAAATCAAGGTAAAATATATTCAAAAAACTACTGTCTTTGAATAACTTACCTCCCGATATTTCCAAAACTATTGAAAGAAACATTTACATCTCATAATATGAATTAGACAAATGAGAACTTTAAGAATTTGGAAGAAAATAAAGGGCATTCCATTTAAAAAAAGTGAACATAAACATATTTTTTTACTTTGTGTTGCTCATTTGTTCAATCTTATTAAAAATTCTGCCGGTTCAGATAAAATGCTACAGCTTTTGTACTTACACCTTTTACCTATCACCTGTAATTATGGCTGCAGGTGGGTGTCAAAATATGGTAACTCACATGTGTACATATTTGAGTGTCTCATGTTTTCACAAAGAAATAAAAATTTATTTGAACAGCTCAGAACCGAAAGGTATAACACCAGGGCAGAATATTTTTCTTACCGGAGACATCGTCTTCAATTAAGTCAAAGAAGTTTCTGCTTTTAACACGTTAAGCGCCATGGCGGTCCCTAGGGACCGCCAAAGGAAATACCCCATACGCCATGGAGGTCCCTAGGGACCGCTGCGTATTTATTCCAAATTATTTGTCGCAGAAGCCAGCGGTCCGTTCCTATGCCTGTTTGAGCATGGTAGGCGGACCTCTCTGGCCTGTGCGGCATGCACACCTATGCGAACTTTTTGATTCGAAAAAATATTCGTGTTTTTTTTAAATTTTTATTGCAACGTGTACAATTTTGTTAAAATACAGAGCAAACTAACTGATAGATTCTTGTAAACAACAGAAGAAGCAGGAAATAATTAAATAAAATAAGAAAAACAATAACAACAGTAGATAACACTAATCTACTTGTGACACTCATTGAAGCAGTCCAAACAGTAGTGCGGATTTTCGTCACAATTGCCGCAATATGTGGTTACTTTTGGCACTTTATTTTTGGGAATGAATCCTTTGAGTTTTTTTTCATAACAGCCTTTACAGTAGCGCCTAACTTTATGGGCGATGCCTTCTTTTTTTTTCAGTACATGAACCTCTCTTTTTTTTCCGGATTTTGACGTAGATGGCCTATTGATCTCCTCTTCCTCAGCTGGAAACATGAAACTTTCTACGATGCTTTCTTTGAAATCAGTAATAGACATGGATTGGTCATTTATAGATTTATATAGAAAATGAGCGTTAACCAAGGCAGTACCAAAGATCAGTTCAATCGCTATTTTCCTGTACCACTTCACCGTTTTCCTTAGTGCGTTGTTGTAGCTTGCCATTTGATCCGATAAGTCGATTGAACTCTTAGCCTTGTTGTATTCCATCACAGCTATTGGTTTCTCTATATCGCCAGTGCGCCTATGTACAATAACAGTTTGATCTGCATGCTTTGTTGAAAGCATGAGAACATCTCTCTTGTCTCTCCACTTCAAAATACAAATACCCCGACTATTTTCTTTCACAGCAATTTCTCCAGGCCTTAGTTTTTTAGTTGTTACTTCCTTCGGGTTGCCTCTTCGATTTGACCTTAGAGTCCCCAGAAGATGTGTTTTTTTATCCAACAACTTGTTCGCTAGCTCTAAGCTGGTATAATAATTGTCGGTCACGACTGTACGTCCAGAGTCCAAAAGTTTCTGTGAAAGTGTCATAACGACATTAGTCGGAACAGAAATTTCAGCATCTCGGTGCTTGCCACAGTATAATTTTATGTTCCACGTATAACCGTTATCAGAACAAAGTTTGAATAATTTAACTCCATATTTATGGGTTTTATTTGGAATGTACTGTTTCATAATAAGTCTTCCTCGAAATGGAATTAAACTTTCATCTATGCAGAATTGTTGCGAGGGTGTGTATGCCCTTTGAAATTTTTCGATCAATAAATTCATGAACGGCTCAATTTTATATCCACGATCGCCCTCAGGACACATATCGTTGTCTGTGAAATGCCAGATATGCAGAAGAAGCTCGAAACGATTTCGACTCATAACTTGTCCAACTACGCTATTTTGATATAGTCGTTTGCGTTTACTCCAATATGTTTCTAGTCTAGGTAGTTTGACTAACCCCATGTAGCCTACTATACCCAGAAACTTTTTCATTTCCCCTACGTTTGTTGGTGTCCAAGCATGGAGACGGCTATTCGCCGTAATATCATCAGCATTTATAAGCTTCTGTGTCGCATAAAGATTTGTATGGTCTGTCATAATTTTTAGGATTTCATCATCCACAAAAAATGAAAAAAAATCACTGGGACATGAGCCTATTAGTGCTGCAGCAATTTCTGGGTTGACACCAGTGTTTTCAGGGTTGAATATAAATTTTTGATGATTTCCCACAGGATTACTCCATTCAATATTGTACGCGTCTACAGTTATTTGTTCGTTTTCATCACTATCGAGAACGTCTGGAAGAATACCTGGTATTTGCTGAATATTTTCTTCCACCTCATGCTCCGGAGTTACGAGAGTGGCTTCTGGGATTGGGTGTACTTCAATAGATTCATCTGAACCTCTTTGAAGTAATCCGGCGGGTATTTTGTGTACATCGATTTCGTTTTCCGAATCACTTTCCGACTCAGTTTCGTTCAACTGGTATGTTGGATCTTCCATAGAATCCGAAGAACAGTGATAAGGATCCTCAGCCTCACTTGCACTCGAAGACGAATCTAAAAACAATAAATTTTATACTACAGCACGAAAAAAATAATTCAATGTTCTTACCATCGCTAAAGTTCGATTTCCAACTCTTTTTTGCAAGTTCTAAAATGCGTTTTGTACGCTGACTCATTATAAAACAGGAAACGAGAAGATTTTACACACTGTAATACTTGACCTGCACACTTCGACAGTCCAAGTGCGACCACACTGTTTACCACCGACTCATTTGCGCAACGGAAAAAATCTGGCTGCGCGAGGCTCCGAGCACAAATCAAGGTTAACGGGGACCGCTGGACGGACCGCTATGGCGCATGCGGAATATAGTTCCGCACACGCCACGGCGGTCCCTAGGGACCGCCAGAAAAAAAAAATTGGAATTGCCAAAAAATAACTGTCAAAATCAAAATTACAGATGTTTTCATGAAATTTGTAAACTAATAAACCAATAAAAGACAAAATTATTACTTGGCCCAGGGGGCCCTTTTTCAACATTTTGCCTGGCGCTTAACGTGTTAAGAGAGAAGTGCTTATTAACTTGGAGCCATATACCTTGGACGATTTCTCGAATATGTGAATTATAGTAATGTTAGCAACATATTTAATTATACTGATAAATGTTTAGTTGTATCTTTTTTGCTTATATTATTATAATAGTCCGAGTCAAAAAATAACAGTCAAAGTTTAACGAATATATAAACTACAACCTCAACTAGAACATCACACTAAAAATCAAAAATATAACAATATAAAGCTGAAACCAGGGGAAAAACGAAAACCAAAGACGCGAGAACAATCAAAATTGGTAAAATAATTCGCTTGAACTGTAATACGCGTTATAAGAAATTTCTTTACTTCTTCATAGCTTTTCTTCAGAGTTTTTTCATCTTTAAATTTGTTTGTCCCAATAAAAGAGCCTCGGATAAGTTCTGAGTGGGGGACCATTTAGCTTCAATTTGCACTTATGTTTTTCAAGAACTAAATAGTGAGCACACCGTTTCCAGAATTAGAAGACATTACAGAGTTAGATTGCTCAAAAACACGATATGAATCACGAGGCTTGGCTTCCCCCAAGAATCTAATGAGCCTTTTTTGCAGTAAGAACACTAGTGAATTAAAAAGATAATCAGAACAATGGCCAAATCAAATCAGAAGCCAATTCCTTATCGAAGATAGGACTCAATAATTACAAAGTACACAAATTTGGAAAAAAACATTGATTAGCAAATTACCAATAACTCTCAGGGCATAGCAACCAGGCAAAACTTAGACTCAAGTTTAGACTTATTCTTAAGACATTACGTTAACAGTTCTGCCTAGTGAGCTGTGGCCTAGTCCTCAGTAAATTAATTTTCAAATTTTTTACAGAAAAACTTAAATTTTACAAAAAAAAGGGCATCCTAGATAATCAATCAAAGAATGTTTATGCCAAATTTGAGCTAATTCTGATTTCTATCTTGTCTAAATTTGTCCTACCCACTAGACTGAAGACCAGTTTATGAGTGGATGGTTATTTAGTTTAGTTGTGGTTTTCCTATTGATAACTATTAGTTAACTGACAGCTTACTGAATAACTGTCCACTGATATACTGGTCCTTAGAGCAAACAAAGTCTATTCCAAAAAGCTGACTTTGGACAAAAAATTAATGCAATATAATCTAAAAAAAAGTTACATCATTCTTATGCATAATTTGTTAACAAAACACAGTCAATTTGATTCAACAAATAAAGCCTCTACTAGGCTTCAGGTGCCAACACACCAATTCAAAAAAAAAGTGCCACATAATTAGGTCAACAATCCAACCAACCATACGTTTCCTATAATCTTATTACATAAAATTGGTAACTTACCATGAATAAGTGGTTCCCAAATCGATACCAATCACGGTACCCACTTCGTCTTTGGCGTTTTTGTCATCTTTTGCCAATACAGTGGCTACGAGACAGAGTGCCCCCAGTGCAAGATAGAACTTCATTTTTGTTTTTTGGGATTCTATGCAGCGATTTGTGGTTTCTGAAATAAGCAAGCAAAAGGATCGAGTTAAATAGAGTGAAACCTAATTTTGATTGAAAAAATTAATGATTTTAGGCAGAAATGACTAAAACACTATAAAGTACCGTTAGTGTCCTCAATTTGCCACACCAAGTGAATATTTTAATTATAACAGGATGGTTTATAATAGGAATTTATTTGGGCAGGTTGTGGCCGGCATATTTTAACTGTGTTTTGGGGGTTTATGACACGTCAATTCACAGATGATAAAAGTCCTTTGGTAATCAATAATTTTGGGGTCAAAAATAATGAAAATGATTATGTATTTAGCTTTAGACATTAGTTATTGAAATGTTTAATCAATAGTTTATTAAATAATAGGAGTTCTTGGAAAAAAAAATCTATAAGCACCTTTTTAGACTGCTAGTCAAATTTTGCCTAAAAAACCCACAATAAAATTAAAAATTCAATAAATACTCACTCAACAACCAATAAAGAAACTATTCACAAAATATAATAAAAACTTTTAACGAATTCTTCTCGAAAAATCTTAAAATATTCACTTGATCACTTGTCTTTGCTTCCTTTGAAAATGAATGAATTAAATTGACTGATCAATCGGGGTCTGTCACTTTGTAAAATATACTACACAATAAACCCGTGGTCGCGTCCGATTGGTCGCAGTTCAAATTTCTCGCGTTCCGATTGGTCGATGTTTCCCAAGTTGTCGGAACACGATTGGTCCACGTTGGGAAGATTCGGATTTTTGACGTCCGCAGACGTACGTCGCCCACGATTACGTTCCGAGTAGATACGAGAATTGGGCGACGTATGTTCTAGATTAGTTCTAGAATATTTTCGTATTGGACAGATGGCGGTATTTTTGAATTTGAAATGGAATGACGAAATGTTTTTTTGAAATTACATACTGTTACGTTACACGGATTCGTAACCGATTAGAGAGTTTAGTTCCTGAAACGATATAGGTATTATAGGAAAAGGTAGATATTTTTATTCGGTATAATAAATAAAATAATATGTAATACATTAACAAAAACAAAAATTAGATATATTTTAGAAACGGTTATTTAATGTCTAGCTAGATGGTGATATCTACTTTACATTTTCAATGAATTAAATAAATGCTAAACACAAGCTATAGATCGTAAACCTTGTAAATAAAAAATAAAACACGCAACACGCATTATACAAATAATTTAAAAAAAAGGATCGAAAATGAAAATAATAAACAATAAAGCACAAAATTATTATAATAAGATCCTCAGTAAAATTTGTACAGAACAAAGAAAAAAGCACAGACAGAAAATTTAGCTTTAAGCTACAAAACAGCTTATAAATGTTTCTACCGAAAACTTTTTTCAAGGAAACGGTTTGACCAGTAAAATTTTTTTGATTTTTCTCATTTTATGAATTTTTTTTTCCAAAAAATGAGAAAAATCAAAAAAAAATTACTAGTCAAGCAAGCACAAAAGTACCTACATTCTTAAAAACAGTTTTTGTTAGACCTTGGGTCTGTTCCCACAGGAGTCTTTGACAGTTTGCAAACTGTCAGTAAGCATCGCCCATACATGTTTTTAATGCTGTCGTTCCAAGATTAATCTGTACTTCAGCTGAGCGATTGTTTCTGACAGGTTACAAACTGTCAGAGACTCCCGTGGGAACAGACCTCTTGTGTTCAAAAAATCCAAAAAAAATATATGTTTTATGGTTACTTTACTTACTTTAATCCATAATTTTTTTAAGCAAATTTGACTCGCCATTTTTGAGTTATATCGCAAAAACTGAAAAAAAAGTAGTTTTTCACCATTTATTTCAAAACGAATAGATGAAGTTTCCCATTATTTTTATTACGAACTACTATTGCACTTCTACGCGACATATATTTTTTTCAAATTTTTTGTTGTTGTTTTCTCGCTACTACAAAAATAGTTGGAAATACACGCCCTAGCTACACTGTTTAGAAAAAAATCCGACGGATGAACGTTTAAAATGATTTGCGTTGGTCGAAACTACAACCACAACCCTGTTTATGTAAAACAGAATAATACTTCGAATTTCCGCCAAAAAAAGAAAAAACTTTCCATCACACAATTCAACCAAATGAAGATTTCTATTTTTTTTTGACAGTCAAGTTAGGGCACACTATAGGGACGACAGCATTGACATCTCGCGTTGCTGTAATAAACTATAGGCCTGACTTTAAACCTTAAAACAGCATAGTCGCAAACGCGAAATACCTATTTTTTCACCATCGAGAAGCACATTCTTAGTCCGGTATTCATAGTGCCTACTTGAGCGCTGAGGATTCCTTAAAGGAGACCTTGGCAGTAAATTGTTTTGCATAGTCAAAATTGTCAAGGCGTCCTTATCGCCGCTTATGCGTATTTTGGCACATTTCCTTCCTTGACTTGAGGAATGTCCAGAGGTCCCTTGAGACTGGTTTTCTAACCTATTTCTATAAAAAAATTTCATGTGATTGGTGACAGTACGTGAATTGTAGGTATTTCATTGATGTGCAAAGTTTATTATTAGTATTGTAATGAGTATGGATGGGCTGGAAAATGTGTTTGAAGAGATAAATGTCGCTGCTGATGATAACCGCGTATGTGGCTAAATTCACCTTTCTACCATTCCACCGTGGTGGAATGGTAGAAAAAGCAGTGTTAAATCAAACAGGGATTAGCATCCATTAGTGAGTCGATAAATCACCGCATTCGTGGCATTGCCACATTTTGGGAAATTTAGCCACACGCGGGTTGTGCTGCGGAGGCCAAGAAGGTAGAGTTCGCCTTACGAGTCTAGCACTATGGAAAGAATGCGGATAAAAAAATTGCAATTTTGCATTTTTGACTTCCGAAAGAAAATACCTTGATATTTATCTATGTTACACACCTAGATTTATAAGGAAAAACCAATGACATCAAAACACAGATAGACCGAACAATAAACAAAATTTTCGTATGACAACATCTCTCTGTCTCTTTTGGGTCTTTGTGCTATCCCCACCACTGAGAATGCCAAATTTTGTCTTGAAACCCTAAATAATATATTTTTATCCTTTTCTAATTAACGTTTTCAATTTTACTTCTGAACTCAATTTGGCAACAGCAGATTGTAGCAAAACACCGCCCAGAATGCCCCAGAAGCGGCTTGTTGAATGGCAGGCAGGTGTTTGTTGGAGTAGCTAGCTATCTTTATCGCAAACAGGGATTATTTATTAGCGTTAAATAAGAAACGACCGATACGATATTGGTACTCCCAGAATAAAGGGCTCGTATCGAATATTTTCAGTTTATTTGTCAATTTGTTATTTTATTTATTCATCCAATTAAATTTCGAGATATATTCACGTGTGGGCGGAGTTTTTTACACCATTTTGAGCAATGATGTCTCCCTACCCCGACCCCGCGAGCAACTCACCTCCCCTGGCCCATGGGTGGTCTTGTCAACACAACAAATAACAGTTTATGAATGGGATGATCCGTCTATCTGTGTTTTGATGTCATTGGGAAAAACTAATATTTAAAAACGCTGCACGCATGCCTATGACAGGCAGCATAAACCTCGAAATGGATGGCGTTATTCCCCCTTGCTCTTCAGACGTCGTAGTGCCAGACTCGTAAGGCGAACTATACAGGGTTGTTCCGTATATTTAGACAGAATATAGTTCGCTAATGAAGCAAGATAGAAAAAAAATATAAATACAAAGTAAATAGGGATTTACGAGAACCGCTAGAAAATTTAACTTTTATACATATATACAGGGTGCACGCAAAAGATGTGGCAGACAAAACTTGTATTTTTTTCTAAATGGAACATCCTGTATATTTTTGGCTAGAATGATGGATTGTTTTCTTCTGATTCCAAATATATGTTGATATTTGGTTCAGCTGTTCTTACGCTATTTAAGTTTAAAAATGCATTAACATTAGATCTGTTCCGGGTTCCTTATATCAATGGTGAGTCATTCTAGAGGCAAACATATACAGGGTGTTCTATTTATACAAGTTGTGTCTGCCACATCTTCAGCGTGCACCCTGTATATATAAAAGCTAAATTTTTTAGCTGTTCTCGTAAATCCCTATTTTCTTTGTATTTACATTTTTTTCCTATCTTGCTTCAAAGCGAGCTATATGCTGTCTAAATATACGGAACAAACCTGTACATTCATCGAAACATGCAGTATCCATTGGAATTCTAAATTAAAGAAGTAGTCCATCTCTCAAAGTAAAGTTGAAATTTAATTCCAAAAAAATACATAAAGTCTTCCTCCACAAAATATTTTGATAAAGTAAAAGCGCCCTACAGGTTTCGAGGCTAGAAGACCTGTTCATCAGGGGCAAGTTCGCTCACATCTCACAAAGTATTTAAGGTCGCGCTAGACTTCGTATTCGACAGAGGAAAAGAAACAGACGGTTGAAACATTGAAAAGTTGGGACATTAAAAAAGACAAAGATAAAAAAAACATCAAAAAATTAATAGATCAATTGTATATTTATTTTTCTTAAATTTTTATCAATAATTGACTTTGCTAGGTAATATTTTTATTTTGTCCATTATTATTCTTATATTGCGAAGCAACTTCATGGTTGTGGGTTATCTACAAAATGGTCAAGGAATTATAAATTTCATCTCAGGCAGGCTGTTTTTCCTCCAATAATACGGCGTTTATTTTTTTTATTTTCAACTATGACTCTGTGCTGAGCTACCATCTGGACCAGGAATATTTTCTGTCTTGGTGTACTTGGTCGCCATAATTACTTGTGCATAAATTTCACAGACAAATCACTATTTCTACAGCTATCTGACCTTAATATTCGCATCAACGACACACAGAACCAACAACATTAACCATACGGCAAACATGAACAATGATCACTTCTTGACAATAACAATAGACATTTCGTAAAAAGCGGTGTTGTCAGTTGCAAAACTTATGACAAGGCTTCCTTGAATAAGGATGATGCTTTTACTCGCCTCTATGAAATGCCAAAGTCGCAAACCACGAAGGTGTCCTTATTCAAGGCGACCTTCAAGTCGCAAGGGGTCCTTAAGAGGCCTGGGTACCTCTGTGCGACGGGTTAAACTATTTTTTGATTTACGTCCAAAGTATTGGATCAAAATCAATGAAATTTGGTGGGATGATAGATGATGAATCACAGAAGAATGAAAAGTAATTTTTTATAGAAAAAAATAATTCTGAAAATTATCTCGCCTCCCAAAAAAAAAAAGATTGGAATATAAAATACTTCTCACATTTCTATGTTAAAATACTAACATTTTTTACCAATATAATTTTTTTGTTAAACACGTACATTCTTGTTAAACATAAAAAAACAGAAAATGTATTATTTCGGATCAATTCCTGCAATCGCAACTACATATTTTATGGCATGGCAACACTGAGAACTGCCCCGCCAACCCCCGGCCGGCGCTTCGACAACATCCCGGGAATAAAATAATATTTATTCTTATCTCAATAATTGTTTTGACCATTCCGTGCCGTCGAAGAGTTTTTGCATTGCCTTTTGTGTTTTGAAAATAAACTGGGTAAAAACTTTGGTACAACTTCAGAAATTTTTGATAGGAAAAGATTACGTTTATCTAATGAACGTAAAAATTGACGACTTCCTATAAAAAAAAATCTAGGTGAAATGGTAATATTAAGTTTTTAATATAATTAATAGGTGTGGTAACTAGGTAATTACCGCACGCGAGAGAAATTTGCAATCTCTAAGGGCGGTAATAGCCTAATTACCATACCTATTATACAGTATTTTATCTACAATCATGCGGTAACAAAATATCTAAAAGAAGCTTAAAGAATGATGAAAAAAATGAGCCTTTCACTTTTGACAGTGAACAAGTAGAATTGAGGTGATAGGTATAGGCTCGGGTATAGGTAATATATCTTTGGTAGGCGATTGAAGTTATTACGTACCTATGTGGATAGAGCGTGCGGTAATAATGCCGTGCGGTAGAGTGCACTTCACCGCACTCATTTGCGTGTCGTAGGGAGCCTACTCAGTGCTGAAAAGTAACTTTACCTACAAGCGTGCGGTAAAGTGCACTTAACCGCACTTATTTGGAAATGGAAAGTAGCACTCTACCGCACACTATGCCGTAAAGTTACTTTACCTACGAGCGTGCGGTAAAGTGCACTTTACCGCACGTATTTGCAAATGGAAAGTATCACTTTACCGCACACTATGCGGTAAAGTGCACTTTACCGCATAGTGTGCGGTAAAGTCAACTTTACAGCATAGTATGCGGTAAAGTAGAACACAAAGTGTGCGGTAAAGTGCACTTTACCACATAGTGTGCGGTAAAGTAGAATTTGATATTTATAATCAAAAATCCTCTTTTTTCAGAAAATGGATTTTTGATCATTTCTAAATTTTATCTAATTTAATTAATTAATCTGAACCATTAATTAATTTGATCAATACCTTTTTTTTTGGAGTTGTAGATGCTCATAGGTAAAATTTTGTACCTAATACATGCGGAAAGTGCCTCTACCGCCCTCAACGGCTTGACCGAACTTCGCTTCGCGACATTCAATCAGTGCTATTTTCTATTTACAAATAAGTGCGGTAAAGGTGTTTACCGCACGTTCGTAGGAAATAGTTATTTATATCACAAGTGCGGTATGAACTTCATTTATTACAGTAAAGAGTGGTAATCACACGAGTGGTGTAATGAGCGTTACCGTACGTGTGATATACAGAATTTTATGTATGACGCAGATTTTTTTGTATGTATTCCAAATTGGTATTATTTTCCACAAAAGATTAAATTTATAACTTTTCCGAATAAATTAATTTTAAAAAATGCCGTTTTTCAATGAAAATGAGTTACGTAATGAGCACATTACATCACAAGTGATTTATATTACATCACTAGTGATGTAATGAGCTGATTACATCACTAAGTACGATAATACAACTTATTACGTAACTCAAACACTCAAACAGGCTTAAATGAGTTACGTGATAAGCTCTTACAGTGTGGGTCGTACATAAAAATTCTTTACCGCAGTGCTGTAATAGTATATTACAAAACAAGTGTGATATTTAGGTTATTACCGCACACGGGAGAAATTTGCCAACCGAGCCGGTGAGGCGAGCTTTGCAATTTCTAAGGGCGGACATAATCTAATTAGTAATTACCATACCAATTATATACAGTATTTTATCTACAACCGTGCGGTAGCAAAATATTTGATAGAAGTTTGGAAAATTATAGAAAATAAAATTGCTTCTGGCACATTAATTTGACAGTGGACGGGTAGAATTTAGGTGATAGGTATGTAATTGAAGGCATGCGGTAATAATATTACCACACGCTATTACAGCACGTCATGCGGTAATAAAATTACCACACGTCGTGCGGTTATATGGTACATACCGCACGCAAAATCGTGTGATATACCTTAGTTACCGCACGCTCGTAGATGAAACTTCTTTACCGCACTCTTTTAAAAATACGTTTGATAGTGTTCATATTCTTTATTAATGTACACTAAGTACGGTAAAAATTCGTAGGAAAAATTTTGTTCCCAACATGTGCGCAAAGTTTCTTTTCCTCGTCCAAAAACTTATCCGAACTCCGCTTGACGTCGTTCGTATAAAGTCTGTTTTTTTTTTTTAAAGATAAAAGTCAAAATGGCATTATGTTGGCAAATTTTCAATGTAGAAAAGGCTTGTGTTGCCAACATAGTTGCTCACTAAATTTTTGACTTGGGGAACCTTTACAAAAAAAACAGACTTTAACTGTGTTTGCGTGCGGAAAAGTAACACTTTGCGCATTTGTTAGGAAAATAACTATCTCAGCATCAATAATGACAATAACAATGATATTACTGATGCTCATCCATCAAATTTTAAAAAAAAAAACTCAATGGAGATAAATTCTGCGGAATCCATGAGGTAAATTTACTAGGTCACAGGAATATCAGATTTTTTATTTAAAAAAAAAAAAAGCTTTACCCATTTATCGTTTCTTTAGGGCCGGCTTATTCACCTTCTGATAAACTGTCAGGTTATGTAATCTGACGGATAGAAACACAATTTATCAAAAAATTACGACATTTTCACACTCATTTCTGTGCGAAATATCTCAAATTGATTTTATTTACGCACGCGACGTGCACGAAATACTTTGCGCACTAGAGCACGAAATACTTCGTGCACTCCAATGCCCGTATTAAATCTGTGTATTTTTCCGTGTATTTATTCATGTAGTTCAGGGTGACAACCGAAAAACTTCAAACGCAACATAAATCAGCATTATGAACAACAAAATAATGTTGGCACCCTGAACTACATGAATAAATACACGGGAAAATACACACATGTAATACGGGCACAACAGTGGTTATAATACCTATTTTAGTAGTTCAATGTGCTTCAAAAATACTCAAATTGGAGGAAATTGAACGACAAAGTGTGTAATAAAAATTAACTAGCGGATACCTGGGGTGCGCTACTACGCTAAAAAAAGAATTACATTTTGTTATTTTTATTTTTTTCCATTTACTTTATTTGATATGATAAACGCGATAATCACAAATGATAAAACCAAATAAATCCTCCTACGCCTTTGGTTATCTTCTGATTTGAATATGGCTACCGTGCGCCAATGAACTTTAGGATAAATAATTTGTGGCGAAGCCAGCCGAGCGACGGAAAGTGGTCGGCAGCTAGCGGTGTTGCCAAATTGTGTGAAAGTGTAACTCGTGAACTACAAATGGCACTGCGATCGAATCTCAATTATGCGGGAGGTACCCAGGCCTCTTAATTTGAGGTGTGACTGAGAATACGGGCCTTAAATCAGGGTTGCCAGATGGTTATAACTAATTTCCCCCAAAGGATTTCAAAAATACCCCAAAAATCACTGTTTGTCAACTAAAATCCCCCAAATAAATATAGATTTATTCTCGACTCATACTTGCAAAAAAAAAAAATCGTTAAATATTTTAAAATAAAACTCATACCCTTACCACTTTTTTATTTGTTTATATTTTTCTAATCCCAAAAATAAAATAAAAATAATAATCTATATGTATAAAACACAGTTGTGTTGGTGTTGAGCACTTATAATTCGAGAACGGCTGGACTGATTTTTATGATTTTTGCTTTATTTGATTTGTCTTTGTCCATCCTACGATAATAAATCGAAAAAATCCAAAAAAAAAAAACAAAAAAAAAAAATATCTATTTTACTTATTTATGAAAAAAACTCACTAAGCCCGCATACGGCGCCATCTCTTATAACCGATACCAAGTTTACCGTCACATTTTCATTGCAAACCATGTGGATTTTATTGTCACACACTTTGCACAAAAACAATTTCAGGAAAGCACTTTATCTGGTGGATGTAAAATCTTAACGGGTATAGAATATACATTTTTTCAAAAAACGAGAAAAATCAAAAAAAAAAATACTGGTCAAGCAAGCACAATAGTTATTTGTGTTACTAGGCAGAAAAGTACAAGATTTAATGCCGCGGCTGGTGTTTCATAGCCGAGGCATAGCCGAGGCTAGGACGTATATAAAGTTAGCAGTGCAAAATTTTTATGACTGCAAAAATTAGTGCTAATTAAGTGCTAATTAAATGCCAAGTTCACAAATTTTGTGCTCTTGTAGTTTCCGAGAACTGGTAGGGTGATATAAATGATGAAGAGAATTAAATGCTACCATTTCCATGAACAAAATTCCTATTTTCAGATTTTTTCGCATATTTTTCTAAAAACAACGTGGTGCACTGCTATCTTTAACGGGTATAGCAGTGCAGGCTATATCTCGGTAACTACAAGAGCACAAAATTTGTGAACTTGGCATTTAATTAGCACTTAATTAGCACTAAATTATTCCTATGTCGAAAACTTTTCCAATCCCTTTTTTCATGAAAACTCAATATGTGTACTGCATAAAGCTAGCAGTGCACTACGTTGTTTTTAAGAAAATATGCGAAAAAAAAGCTGAAAATAGAAATTTTGTTCATGGAAATGGTAGCATTTAATTAGCATTCAATTTTCTTCATCATTTATATCACCCTACCACTTTCCTGGATTATTCCTGGATGGTGCACTGCTATCTTTAACGGGTAGCTAGCAGTGCAGTCCATATTTCGGAAACTACAAAAGCACAAAATTTGTGAACTTGGCATTTAATTAGCACTCAAATAGCACTAATTTTTCCAGTCATAAAAATTTCGCACTGCTGACTTTGCACTGCTAAGTTTATATACGTGAGGCTAGGAAACCAGCCGAGGCATTAAATCTGCTTTTCTGCCATGTAAAACATATAATTTTTTCTCCGAATGTTCAAATTCACACATGGACAACTTTTTTATATTTATTTCATTCATTATTATTATCCAAATAATTAAATTATTTTGACAATTGTCATTGTTACCATCAATTTCAAATACCAAATTAAGTGAAATTATTACCTGGAACGTTGTGACACTGTCACTTTTAATGCCTAGGCAGTAAAAGTCCACTTTTACTGCCTAGGCAGTAAAAATACAACTTTTGATCCTGTCAAGTGTCATTAAAAGTCCGCTTTTACTGTCATTCGGAGAAAAAAGTACATTCTTAAAAACAGTTTTTGTTAGAATTTCCTAGATGCAACTGTTTTTATTAAAACAGCATAGTCCAAACGCGAACTTACCTATTTGTTCAGCATCGAGAAGCGCATTCTTAAATTAGACTTATTTTGACACCTACGCATGCGCATTTGGGTCCGATAATAATAAGGATTCCCTTGATAAGGTTACTGCTTGTCTTTATTTGTGTATGGTTAGTGCGAGGCAGTAAACTTCGCTTATTTCAAATTTCTGACATTTTGGACAACTTTGACGTTTTGCTTTTCGACGATGACGTAATTTGACTTAGAATAGTTATTTTTGTATCAAGGGCGCGAAATGCTCGAGTCGAGATCACCAAAGTATTTCGCGCCCGAATTGCAAACAATATTTTTTCTACAACTCCATTTAAATGTCAATCATTCGAAGCCAAAATTGCATTTTCAATCAAAGGTAGGTGTATTTTAATTATTTTTGATTTCGTGACAGGTATGTGTCACCATGACACATGAACAATTTCATACCCAAGGCGTAATTGTTTCGGTAACCTTTTGTCAAGCCCACAAAACATCCCCCCTTAGAAAGGTAAGTGCCGTGTTGAGAACCTGTCTAGTACTGTCTATAAGTTTTCAGCGCCTCTAGTGACTGGGGGGGTCAGCTTTTGTAATTCTGGATTTATTGGCGAATGCAAAACGCAATTAGGGTTCGTTCGGTAATATTCGGTATCTTATTCGTTCCGGTGGATCGTTTGCACCATTGTTTGATCCTAGCGATTCAACACCATCACTTTAAAGTTTCTACCATTTTTTGGCATAAAATAATTGTGCCAAAAAGAAGAAACTCATAAAATCGGTAGTGTTGAAGCGCCTTCAAGGTAAAATTGACTAAGAATTAAGATGACAAATTTAGATATTTATTAAAGTTTGAAACAGAAAATATAATAGAATATGGAATTAATTACAATTATTGCGAAACAGTCTTTTTTCATGTAAGTATACATACATAGGTAGGTAATGCTAGTTAAGTTAAAGATAATAAGGACAGTTACAAGAAGTAATGGCGTACATTTAACAATAGCTTGATGAAAAACTTAAATCGTAAATAAAATGACAAAAGAGGTCCTTTTCTCACAATCCAGAATCGTTGTTAACCTAACAAGTGAGGAAAGTGTTTCTGCACGTGATGGAAGTTGCATGAATGACAACAAAAAGCAGAGTTCGGACAAGCCTTTAAGTCCAGAAAATACACTTTCCGCATGTGTTAGGTAGAAAGTTTATGTAGTTATACATAATATAAAGAAAGCTCATTCAAGAAACTGATTTCGCCTGGATGATAGAATAAATATTTTTGATAATAGTCTATACCCTTTATTACCACTAGCTTTAAGCAAAAACAACGCCAACAACTTCTCGTCCAATGTAAATCGTCTAGGCTTTTGGTTTTGAGTAGGGACTTGGCTTAAAATAAAGCTGTATATCAATGGATTGACGTGATCTACGCGCCTTTGAAATTTGGTTTATGATGCAAGTTATTCAGCAGCAGAAACTTTGGATTTAAATGACAACAACCTTCTACTGATTCTTCTTAACTTATTGCTGGATTCTATAACTTTGGAATGAAGATATTTTTCCCTTGGGGATGGGAATTTTTGCCTAGTGACGTTAATGTTCTTTAAAATTTAGCATCGTCTCTCATGACCTGCAAAAAAAAAATAGATCAAGATTGGAGACGAGCTTTTCGCACATTTAGCTTCTAATTTTTCTAGCATTCGACTGCAAGTTTTAGTAATTAGTAGTCTTTTATAGTAGTAGTCCTACTTGAGTTAGGATGTTTTAAAATTCACCTACTCCCAACTGGGTGGTTATTCATTAAGCAATAACACTTAGGTACCTACCAATAAAAGTTTTAAGAGACAAAGTTGGTTGGTGACTTTTTCATGTTTGCAGATGTGATAGTTCCACTTGGTGTAGCAATGTCTGCCCGAATTGCAGAAGTTTCAGTAGATAAAAATTGACGACATGAAGGGCCTGGTTGATCTAAAACAGAAATTTCGTTACCAATGATTCTACCAAAAAAGTTTGGATACACGCATTGTAGAATATGGTGTACCTGTATGTAACCAGGAATATTTTAATTATTGTGTCTCCTGATAAAGGAATAAACATTAAAAAAAAAGAAATGAATAATATAAGCTTTGTTCCAACACAGCAGAAAACCGTACAATGTACCGTCACGATTCTGCGCAGAAACTAAAATTGTTATACTGAGTGGTTTCGAAACCGTTCATGGGACGATTTTTTGACGTGTTGGAACAGAGTTATTATGTTTATTTACAATCATACATGTAATGTTGACTTTACTGACTTTTAAAAAGTTCGAAAATGTCACTTTTTTGACTTTTACTTTCGGCCCACGGGTCGAAAGTTTACTTTCGACCCGTGGGCCGAAAGTAAATGAAATTTTTAAAATTTATTGTATTTTTTGACTCTTACTTTCGACCCACGGGTCGAAAGTAAACTTTCGACCCGTGGGCCGAAAGTAAATGAAATTGTTAATTATTGTATTTTTGAGCTTTAATCCAAATGAAAATTTCAAAATTCGAATGATTGTAAATAAAATAGTATACATACTGTTATATATTTCATTACTTTACTATTTACTGTGTTCCCTATATTTATGTACCTGTATGTTGTATGTCATGTTGTCAGTTATTGTCAGAAAATACTGTATTGAATTTTAGCTTATTAAAGCCTTAATTCTAAAGGTTCTTTCATTACAATTTAATAAGCTAATAATTACCCAATCAATGGACAAATTACTCAAGCCAGAACGACTAGAAATTGACACACATTCAAACAATGCTAGCCAGTTATGGATCCACTGGAAACGAACGTTTGAGAACTTTTTAGAAGCTGCCAAAATATCAGAAGATAAGGACAAATTAAACCTTCTAGTAAACTATGTGAGTTCTTCAGTTTATCAGTCTATTAGTGAATGTATTTCCTACATAGAAGCAGTCGCCATACTCGAAAAGTTATATGTAAAAACACAGAGTGAAATTTTTGCCCGTCATACTTTATCCACTAGAAAACAGCAAGTAAGTGAATCTATAGACCAGTACTTACAAATTCTGATACAATTAAGTAAGGACTGTAATTTCAAAGCAGTCACTGCTGAACAGAATAAAAATGACTACATAAGAGATTCATTTATTAGTGGTCTGGCCACATCTCACATTAGGCAAAGACTTCTAGAACATACGACTCTGAACTTAGAAGAAGCACATAAATCAGCTAGGTCTTTAGAAATGGCCCAACAACAGTCAGAATCTTATACCTCAAATTCGTACGTCAATTCAATTGTAGCAAATCAATCATCGACTTATGTTCAACAATCAAATGAACAAATGGATACAACACTTGCCGTAATTACATCAAAATGTTATTTTTGTGGAAGAAACAGACACTCTAGAGATAAATGTCCAGCAAGAGATGCAACCTGTCATTCCTGTGGAAAAATTGGTCATTTCACACAAGTATGTAGATCAAAATATCAAAAACAATCTCATTATTCAAATAAAACCTCAGCTGCTATGATTGGAATGATGTCAGCAGCCTCAACATCTTGTTTATCGAAAGCTATTATTAAAATTGAAGTCAATCATATTCCAACTGATGCATTAATTGATACTGGAAGTTCGGACAGTTATATCTCAAAAACTGTCACCACACAGAGACGTATCAAAGTGTTTCCTACGAATCTCAATGTCACAATGGCTGCTTCATCTTTAAATTCTCCTGTTTGTGGATACTGTATTGTGATTTTGAAAATATCAGATCATGTGTACAAAAATATCAAGTTTTACGTGATGGAAAATCTCTGTTCTGAAGTTATAATTGGACATGATATTCTTCAAAATCATTCTGGAGTAGAATTCAATTTTGGTGGAAATCAATCAAAACTTTCTATCTGTAATCTAGTAACAGCAAATATTCAACCTTATCCGCTGTTCGCGAATTTAACAGACAATTGCCAGCCTATTGCTATTAAATCTAGACGGTTTTCTAATGATGACTACAGATTTATACAAACAGAAATACAAAGATTATTGAAAGAAAACATCATTGAACCAAGTAATTCACCGTGGAGAGCACAAGTATTGGTTGCAAGTAACGTAAATCATAAGAAACGCATGGTTGTTGATTACTCGTTGACAATCAACAAGTTCACTTTATTAGATGCATATCCACTACCTAATATTGATAGAATTATTAGCCAAGTTTCGCAATATGAATATTTTAGTTCTATAGACTTACGTAGTGCGTACCATCAAATACCTATTTTGGAAAGTGAGCGAATTTACACTGGCTTTGAAGCATGTAACAACTTGTATCAATTCACAAGAATTCCATTTGGTGTCACAAATGGAGTAGCATGTTTTCAACGTATAATTAACAATATCATAGATAATGAAAGACTATCTGATACATATGCATTTTTGGATGACGTTACAATATGTGGAAAAACAAAAGAAGAACATGACAAAAACTTAGAGAAATTTATGAATATTACAAGAAAGTATAATCTAACATTAAACGATGAGAAATGCAAATTTTCAATGACAACTATCAATATTCTTGGATATACAATAGAAAAAAAAACCATAAAACCAGATGCGGATAGACTACAGCCATTAATCAATTTAGCAGCCCCTACAAATGTTGCTTCTCTCAGAAGAGTACAAGGTATGTTTGCACACTACTCAAAATTTATATACAAATTTTCTGAAAAGATACATCCCATTGTAAACGTGAAAACTTTTCCCATGAACAGAGAACAAATTCATGCATTTGAAAGGCTGAAACAAGATATTATTGATGCAGTTGTAATATTCATCGACGAAAAGGTTCCATTTACAGTAGAAACAGATGCTTCTGATTTTGCTATTGGTGCTCAACTGACACAAAATGGTAAACCTGTCGCATTTTTCTCAAGAACCTTAACAAAAATAGAACAAAATCATTCCAGTATAGAAAAAGAAGCATACGCAATAATCGAAGCTATAAGAAAATGGAGGCATTATTTAATGGGACGACATTTCAGTATAATAACTGATCAAAGATCCGTTGCATTTATGTTTGATAATAAGAGTTCATCAAAAATCAAAAATGAGAAAATATTGCGTTGGAAAATAGAATTATCATGTTACAAATTTGATATTATATACAGGCCAGGAAATCAAAACATTGTAGCTGACACACTTTCCAGGATATCTGCTGCTATTCAACCATCAACATCAGACAAAACTTTGTATAATTTACACAACGCGATGTGTCATCCTGGTGTCACAAGATTCTATCATTGGATTAGATGCAAAAATTTACCTTATTCACTAGAAGACATCAAAAGAGTTATATCCGCATGTCCGGTTTGTGCAGAGATAAAGCCGAGATTTCATAAAAACAAAGGAACTCTTATCAAAGCCATAGCACCATTCGAAAGATTAAACATTGATTTTAAAGGACCGTTACCTTCCAATAATAGAAACAAATACTTACTAGACATTGTAGATGAATATTCAAGATTTCCGTTTGCATTTCCATGTTCGGATATGTCATCTGCAACGGTAATAAACTGTTTGACTCAACTATTCTCAATGTTTGGCACACCAGGTTATATTCACAGCGATAGAGGAGCATCTTTTTTATCTGCTGATGTGAAATCATTTTTAACAAGTCATGGTGTTGCCACAAGTCGTACAACTGGGTACAATCCAGAGGGAAATGGACAATGTGAAAGAATTAATGGAACAATTTGGAAAACTATTCAACTTAAGGTTAAATCTAGAAACCTTGAAGTAAAACAATGGCAAGATGTTTTAATCGATTCTCTACATTCAATAAGATCCCTTTTGTGTACTGCGACTAATTCAACACCTCATGAACGCATGTTCAACCATCCTAGAAGATCGACTAATGGTACCTCAATGCCTACTTGGTTGAGCACCCCAGGCCCAGTTTTTCTAAAGAAACATGTTAGACATAGCAAAATTTGATCCACTAGTAGAAGAAGTGGATCTTCTGGAAGCAAATTCAGATTATGCTCATGTACGATTATCCAATGGTAGAGAAATGACTGTATCAACTCGTCATTTAGCACCAAGGGGAGATGTGACACTGTCAGAACAAGATCAAAATACCATAACACTACCAGAACAAGATAAGAATGAATTAACTATTCCTGAAGAAAACCTTACATCAGTCAGTTCAGAACGTTTGTCATCTTCGTTCCCTTTGAATGATTCAAATTGCTCTCTTCCCCAAAATTCTGAACAATCACACAATGAAAATCCTCCAGTGAAACCTACTGATGAATCCAGTTGTGTTTTGGTAAAGAGAAATCATAGGCCACCTTCATATCTTCAAGATTATGTCACAAAATGAGCGAGGAAGAATGTTATATATTTCATTACTTTACTATTTACTGTGTTCCCTATATTTATGTACCTGTATGTTGTATGTCATGTTGTCAGTTATTGTCAGAAAATACTGTATTGAATTTTAGCTTATTAAAGCCTTAATTCTAAAGGTTCTTTCACTACACATACCTCGGTGAAAAGTTTCATTACTGTCTCGAGATTTCAGTTAGACCTCGGCTGCGCCTCGGTCTAACTTAAATCTCTCGACAGTAATGAAACACTTTCCACCTCGGTATGTAATATACTATTACCTACCTATGTCAAATCATAGTTGCGAAACTAATTTCTGAAGGCGTCTTAGGACTCTCCGACGAGTTTCAACTGTGTCGATCTCCACTTTTTGCCATTTTGGTGATTGTGGTTTATCAATTAACGACTCCTCACTGTTTTTGATAATTGGAGCTAAAATTAAAATTAATTTTAATGTTTCTGACCTATGCTCCTTTAAACCCGAATTCTAACACGTTGTCGTTAATCAGAACTATGGGGAGGAGTAAGTGAAAATGTAAGTACGTCTTTCTCACATATATCTAGTATTAACTTACCTTCAGGGAGATACAGCAAAAGCGCAGCATTCCATGTGAGTCCTCGTCTGGCTTTTGGATCGCCAACAATAAATTCTCGAGGAAAATGTCTTGTTCACACTCTATAATTATTATAAGCACTCGACACTGAGGCTATTTAGTAAAGGATTGCGAACTTTTATTAGCCATTGTTTCATTTTTTCGGCATCTTTTGGAAACCGGAAATAGCTGCTGTATTTGTCGCCACACCCCGGAACACAGCATTCCTGATGCTTTTCAATTAACAAACTGGGAGAAGACATTATGAGATAATAATTATTGATAAAGGTAATTGATAATTCTAAATGTTGGGAGAAGTTCAAAATTTAAATTTTGACGACTGGAAATGAAAAAATAAACTTCAAATCTTGGCGCACGGTCCGGCAGGAAAAAGAAAACTTTAATAGGTTGATTGAAGCGCCTCTAGTGATTGGAGGGGAAAGCTGAAACGACTAGACTGACGTCTCTCATAAGACTTACATTTCTAAGGGGGGATATGTTTTGTGGTCAAGCCTCAGAAGGATCTTTGGATTTAGAGTAAACATCGGACCTCGAAAAGGTCGGAGGCAGTGGCGCAGCCGGGGGGGGGGGGGGGGGGCAGGGGGCCCGGACTCCCCCCAAGGCTCCAGAGAAAAATAACAAAGTAGACGCAAGCTGTAAACTGCTCATATCAGAGAAAGTTTAAAGGAAAGCAAATCTGTGTTTTTTCCTATATTCCCCGAAATCGTGTCACAAATTCGTCCGAAATCACCGAAATCTTTCTAAAATCCTACCGAAATCCCCAAAATCCTTCCGAAATCCACAAAATCACTCCGAAATCCGCCGAAATCCCTCCGAAATCTCTCGAAATCTTTCCGCAGACCCAAAAATCCCTCGCAAATTGGCCCAAAATTCATAAATTGGTCAACGCGGCCGTTTTTCAGTTTATACTAATACACTTTCGAATATACTTATAAGATAAGTAACAGTCTAATATCAAATTAAAATATTTGCGTAGTCACCAGAAATGCTCCGAAATGCTCCGAAATCACCCAAAATCCTTCGAAATCTTGTCACAGTGAATAATCCCTCGAAATCTTTCCGAAATCCAACCGAAATCCTCCGAAATCACCCGAAATCTCTCAAAATCGCTCTAAATCCGAAATCTTGTCACATTTTTCCCTAGTGAATAATCCCTCGGCCCCCCCCAGACCAAATTTCTGGCTGCGCCACTGGTCGGAGGAAAAGAGAGTTTCAGGCCTTCCCAGTCTGCAGCTCATAATGCCACATACCCTAGGAGATACCTATTGGAGCAGGAGCTGACTGTGAGAAAAGGAATCAGAAATACGTGTGGTGTGGGCTCTCGTACCAATTGGGATAGGCAGTGTGAAATGGCAAATACTTCAGCAATCCTTCCAGCATGGGTTGTTTCGTTGGAGAACTTAAACCACTGAGTTATAAACATTAAAATCTCCCGAGAGTATAATCTTGGATTTCAGATGGGTCTCCTGGATAGAATCAAATAAATTTGCTAGATTTTCAAATAGAAGCTCATAACTGGAGTCATGGAGCGAAAGATAAACTCAGCAAACAAACTTAACCATGTTCGTTAAAGCGTTAAAGTAATTTTTTAGGCGACTGTCACAAAAAGATTAGTTTTACGGATTCAATATCATCCCTAAAGTATATCTTTTTTGGCCGCATTTACTTTACGGCCGCATTTACTTTACGGCCGCATTTACTTCACGGCCGCATTTGCTTTATTACTTTACGGCCGCTTTTACTTCACGGCCGCTTTCACTTTACGGCCGCTTTCACTTTACGGCCGCTACATACTTTGGTGAAAATATATAAACAGACAATCGGAAACGCGGTCCGTAACTATAAACACAACCAATAAATAGTTAGCAACCACAATGGAACCAAATTTTTGATTTTAGCCCTATCCTATTACTTTTTCAAAAAAGCACAATATAGGATACCATGCGAAAAAGTCGGCAATTTTCTATAATCACAGTAATCACACTTCCTTTATTGTAGTTTTTGTTACTAATAATTATGTATCTACCTATCTTTGCTGGATTATTTATCTAATCAATAAAAAGTTAAAGCTCCTGTTGAATTTTCGTCTTTTTTCAAGAAAAAACACTCGCCTTAAAAATTTTGTGTGCACCTCGGCCGAAAGATCAACTTTACGGCCTTGGTACACAAATAACTATTTAATCAAATTACATCATGATCACAGGTGATTCGAGATCGAAATACAATTCTACAAACGAATATTCCTCTTTGCGAACGTTGCTGGCATACGCAAAGGAGAATTTGGAATTTAAGGGAAGGCGAACAAGGTTACACAGAATTTTACGTGAACAAAAACATGTTATTGCTAGGAAACATCTGGAAAACAAAAATTCAGATGAGAAAATTAGATTCGTGTATCTAAATGAAACCTGGATTTATCAAAATGGATCTTCGATTCTGCGATGGATGAACGAACCAAGAAGCTTTCCATCCAAAATCAAATCAGAGGAGAAAAGGTTTACTATTTTGCATGCTGAATGTTACTATTTTGCATTCAGGACTTTTAGACGAGTGCGACTTACAAAAAAATGACCGAGACTATCACAATACTATGAACTGGGATTTATTTCAAAAATGGGTCGTTAACCAACTCTTTCCTTCATATGTAAATTTGAAGAGAAATGCGTGGCAATTATGTATAACGCTCCATACCATTTAGAGCTGGTACATAGAATACCCACATTTTGTCAGAAAAAAAATCAAAATGCAGCAATGGTTGACTAAACATGAGATAACCTAACCCGACACAAACATGATCAAAAATCATTTATGGCAGCTAATACAACCATTTAGAAATTCACCATATTATGTTTTAAAATTGATGGGGTTTGGAAAGACCAGAAACGAAGTTCTTAGATTAGCCCCTCACCATTTCTTAAAACTTTCACAACAAAACTATACTCTCGCAACTACCATTAAAGTGAAGGATAGGGTTACAAGAGTATGGCATGAGTGTCTTCCAAAATGTACCTGCCTCAGACATGTGGAGAAACTTTTGTGACATTGCGAAACCATTAAAACGATTCTATGAAAGAACAGAACGATAAAGAACATAGCATGAAAAAACAAAACAGTCATAATACAGAACAAGGAAAAAAGAGAACCATGAGATAACAGAAGAAAAAAGAGAACACTGAAAAAAGAATACCTCCAACAAAACAAAATTCTGAAAAATGAAGAATAACAGGAAAAAAAAAAGATAAAAAACAAAAAAAAGGTACCTAATTATTGCATTTTAATTAAAATTATCACACTTTTAAAAACACAAATATCAGGAAAAAATACTGCAAGCTTGTCATTCGCCGCAAATACAAAAGTCTCCTAAAGATTCTAAAAGTATTGCAGCATTAAAGACATTATTTTAGTTGGCGATTCTTTGCTACCCCAAATCTTAAACACAAAACACAAAGGCTTCGTCATCAACTTTTCTGGGAGTATCGATCTGACTATCAACTATTTTGATGGCTAGACACATTGGGCGAATTCCTTTATTCATCAATGGAACAATTTGCTGATAGCCATTCCGATTTTCTATGAACTAGACAAAGATAGACTGGTCATCGATGGATTCATCGGTGAAGAAAAGAAAGCGCCCATTCTGAACACTGTTTTTTTTTTTTTTGTTTTTCAAGAGTTATTTTGCCTTTAGGTATTTACAATAATTTTGCATTCAAAACCTTGACCTTCGATTTCATTGTTATTCCTCATTCAGTATAAAAGCATATTAAGAAATGTGTATTCGCTTCCGAAGTGCAATAAATTAATACATAGAAAATGCTCAGGCACAGCTTATAGACAGGCCACAAAATCGTTGTACTTTGTATATCTATTTCAGGAAAATGTTCCATTTCTATACACAAAAAAAGGTACCTACATAGAATTTGCCTCACAAGGCATAAACTTATCTAATTTCAAGTCTTGTGAACAGAATACAATTTTTGTGAAAAAACTGTCGTTTAGGAAAAATCTATGTGCTTGCTGAAATACCAAGCAATTGACATCTACAATAACAATCGCTATTATTTTAAATTCAATAAACTCTTAAAATGTTTCCTTTTGCACGACAACTATTTCCTCTTTGAATGCATCGTTTGCACCCCAACAGCTATTTTTGCAAGTGTAAATAAGCACAGTGCCAAAATCCAATCTATTTAAATGATTAGCGTCACATTCTAGTCGTAACTTGGAAATTATAGTAGGGATTAGTTGGAATTCAAAGACTAGCTCCTTTTGACAGTGCTTGCATTTTTTCAGGGGTTCTTGGAGAGGATAGAGAAGTAAAGGAGAACCTTCACGACAGTACCTGAAAAACTTAGTCAATATTTTGAAATTTTAATTTTCAGCTGAGGATACCTTAAAACTTGTTCAGGATTTGATTTGATTTTTGTGACGAAATGGTGGAACATTTTATCGCCGTGCAAGGGATGGCTTTTTTCATATTCTTCGGCGGCCATTTCGACATCACCTTCTAAAAATTGAGAAATAGTTATCACAGGAATATAAAGACTTTTATGGGCTTACCAGGTTTGCCTTTATTTTTGCTATCTTTGTTGTGCGATAAAAGAAAATCGGCATCTTTGCGTTGATAGTCGCTTAGAAGCTCTTTGACATGATCATCCAATGCAGGTACCAGAAGCGTGTCCTGAATAATATGAATTTTTATTCGAATGAAATGAAGTTTATTGGTAATAGTATTAGAGTAGAGCCATTTTCAATAACAATACAATTTGATCTTATTACATGACATTAACTCCCTTAGAGCTTTGTCAATAGTCTAAAAATCACTAACCGGTTCTTCTGGATAGACAGACAAAAAATAAGCTAAAAAAGGCGCATGTAAAGGGACAGTATCCATATTTGTCTGTCCTCCTTGAAGAAGAGCCACCAAGTTGGTTTGTGGAGTGGTTGGACTTTCCACTGTTACGACTTCTCCATCTTCTTCTCCTTCAATTTCGGCTGTCGCCATTGGAGAATGTAGACGAGCGACTGCACCACCTGGAAAAATTAATCTGTTATTTTTTTGATTTTTTCTAGGGTGTCTGGCAATATATTCAGCAAAATCGAATTTGCTATTGATGAACTTTTTGATTACCGTATAAATGGTGTGAATTTAAAAAGTTTAACATTCCAATAGAATACTAGCTGGCACAAAGTATTTGTGTGGCGGGAAATAAAATCATGTTAACTTGGTTCTCTGATCAAGTTATCAGAATAAATTGATAAGGCAAGGATCATTTTTCAAATACATTGTTAAAAATGATTTTCCAGATAGTCAAACAACCATGTTTTAAGTAAGAGGAAGGAAAGAGTTCAAAAACGGGAGTGAAGATAAGCAAAATACTAACGAATGAAGTCAAAATATAGGAAAACCGCCACTGTTATAGCCAACTACCCTTCCCAAATATCGAAAAGAGATCGCAAGAAATCGTGTATGAGGCACAGAACACGGGATGCAGCTTGACAAAACCATTCTTTTTTCGCCAGATTCAACAGGTTCAAATAGTTATTCCATGGCTTGATGCACCATAGAAGTATCAAGCGACTCATAGTTGTTTTGAGATAGCAGATAGCAGTAAGTACACTGTAAAAATGCAGGGTAATACGGGTACTCTAGATAAATAAGGAAAAACTAGGCCAATCCGTCTGTAGGAACCCAGAGATTGGTAAGAAATCATGAAGAAACAGGAAGCACTGAGTAAAAGCATTCATTATCAATCCACAAAAGTAGTCCAGATTGACCCACCATAACTCATCCGGAAAGCTCACTAATTCTCTTTGAGATTTACCTGATCAAGTAGCAGTTTCGCAAAACAACCAAAAACGCCTTAAGCCAATTTAACCAATCAAGTGTTAAGTCAAATTCTATAAGCCAAATATAACAGAGTACAACCTCCCAACTATAGACACAGATCCTCATTCCTCAGCATTGCGAGCGAGCTCGAGAAGATCTACAGGCACTATGAAGATGAAGCTCGTTGTGTTCTGATGAAGCACACAGGGCTCTGGAAAATCTTTAATCTGCTTATACAGAAACGAACAGTTTTACCCAGAGAGACAAAGAACCTCCCTAATACATAATATAAGTTGGTTGCAACACGTTTTCCGTTTTCCAATTGTAAATGTCCACTAGTTCCCATGTAGGCCTCTGTTGCAAATTTTATCATGCACCTACGCTTTCTCTCCAGATTTTTCTAGGTCTTCCTCGTTCCCCTTTTCCATTTGGGTTCCATTGCAGAATTCGTTTTGGTAAACTGGAATTTGCTCTACCGTATTTAAAACTATAATAGGTTCCTGTTTCTGTCTCAAATACACATAAACTAGGTTTTCTTCAGATTGTCTTCCGGTTCTCAATTTTTGTATTAATCGATAAGTGATAAGTTCTCTTATCATGTAGGATGTAGGTACTCTAAGTCGTTGTAGACGAGCCTTTACTAAACTAATCATTTGAACGGGAACCACTTTTGGATAACTAGCGGGCCAATTTTGCCTCCTAATTTCTAGTTGATAACACATTTCCATCCACTTAGATACAAGATACAAGGTGAAATATCAGTTGGCGTATTTTTTACAAAAGTTTGGGTTTGACCCATTTTTCTGGAATTCTGGATTGAGGAGATTCCTGTTCCTTATTGTTTCTCCACACATTACGTAGAGTAGTGATCACAGAAATACCTCTATTGTTGTTGCAGCAATCTTTGCTTCCTTTGTTTGAATTGTGGATATGTAAGAAGCTTTCCATTCATCTGGTACTTTGGTTCTGTTCAAGTTTTTCTCAACAGATTTCGTATTCGACAAAATAGTTCTTCAGTGCCATACCTATACAAATAATTCTGCTTGCATATTAGGTACCTTGTTCCAGAAATTTTTTCGTTCTTCATATTTCTAAACAGTTTTTGTAACCTCAAGACGTGTTAACGGTCCAATATTTTCGATCACATCGAGGGTCTCTTGTTCTTGAAACTGTGCTCGTTTTTCTGTAAATGTTGAACCCATGATCTATTATTTTGGAGATTTAATATGTTTCTTTTCTCAATGTAACTACTCTCTGTGCTTCTTTCTTCTTTGACCTCCTATCCATACAAGTCTCTTTTTTTGGCATCTTCTAGAGCATGATTTATTTTTCTTTGGCCCTATCATTCTAAATAGGTGGTTTTCCTAACAGCGTTTTGAATAGATAATTAAAATTGATTATTCAATTAATTTGATAAAAGATACGATACCGCTTCATGACAAAATTGCATAAAGCCTTCAGAAAGTAGTTTTGAGGAACCCTACTAGACATATTTCGAAAAATCGCCTTTGTATAGAACTTACGCATTTAGACTTTATGACGACTTCTCCGCCGAAATGGTTAACCTTAGCGAAACTATGCTAAATAAATAGGTACATTTTTTGTATGAAATTTTCTCAGGGCAGCCATCTTCGAAAGATGGCGGCGCCGGCGGCAAGTTTCGAATTGTGCATTTTGTGAATATTACTTCTACACACCCAAACCAACAAACCTGTAAAATTTCAAAACTTCCCAAGTTTTCCGCATTTGTTAGATCAATAACTATAACAATAATTTAAGTCTATGCAGTATTTGTGATCCTTTTTCTCTGTTGAGGGGCTTTCTTGTATTTTCTCAGTATCTACGTTCTACGTGTTAGCTTAATCATTTGCGGTATACCGAGCTTTAGCTTTGGGTTCTCAGTCTGTTTTTTTAATGTTTTTTTCTGTCTGTTTTGTATTGATTACTCAGCTCGCATCATTTCCCTTGTAGAATCAGATTCCTCTTAGGATTCAGAGGTTGCTTCTGAATCTGATGATTTTCCAAGAGAAATGATGATAGGAGGAATATTTTCAAAAGGTGATTGCGAGTTTGGGGTTTTGTTGTAGAAGTTTTTACAAAACCCCATGCCATTTAAATGGTATTGATTGATATTGAAAAGGGTAGGCAGGTATAATCTAGAACTTCATGACCGTTGTCTTTCAAACGAGTCTGAGAACATCGGCTGCTAACTTCAGATCTACGCAATATATCAAAAAGTTCTACAATCAAATAAAACTTTTATTATAAAATACTTATACCGTGGAACTTACAGAAGGGTGGTTAATGTGGCAAAAAGGTTGTATGTACTATGGGAATCAAATTGAACAGACTTGCAATAAGAATATAGAATCATGCATGGAAACTCGTAAATAAGTTTAGAGGTAGAAATTCGTTCATGATTTCCTCAAATTTCAAAGCAAATGATTTAATTTTTTTTTTTTAGTGTAACGTAGCTCATGATTTGTCAGATTTGTCTAGTAGAATAACATCCTATAAAGAACCTTCTGACTATCTAAGCAATATCAATCTGCATCTGGGACGTTTTTCCTCTATTTAGCAACATCTGTAAAGATTAGAGATATCTTTAAAAGATTAAAAAATAAGAAAGAAGCCTCTCTTGCTCCGCTACGTTAGCTACGTAGCTCGACTATTCACCCTGAAAATCAGAACGGGAAGGGAAAGGGAACACCAGAAAAACTCTAGATTAATATAATATATTTAATGTTAGAGTAGAGATTGCATTTAGTGTAAAACACACCAGTAGGTATTACCATATTCTTACCATCCCAAGCCAGCACGTCCCTTCGGGCTGAAAAGGGTCTAAGGGCACCTGAGCGAATCCGTCGGGTATAAACAATGACATCAAAACACAGATAGACCGAACAGAACAATAAACAAAATTTTCGTATGACAACATCTCTCTGTCTCTTTTGGGTCTTTCTGCTATCCCCACCACTGAGAATGCCAAATTTTGTCTTGAAACCCTAAATAATATATTTTTATCCTTTTCTAATTAACGTTTTCAATTTTACTTCTGAACTCAATTTGGCAACAGCAGATTGTAGCAAAACACCGCCCAGAAGCGGCTTGTTGAATGGCAGGCAGGTGTTTGTTGGAGTAGCTAGCTATCTTTATCGCAAACAGGGATTATTTATTAGCGTTAAATAAGAAACGACCGATACGATATTGGTACTCCCAGAATAAAGGGCTCGTATCGAATATTTTCAGTTTATTTGTCAATTTGTTATTTTATTTATTCATCCAATTAAATTTCGAGATATATTCACGTGTGGGCGGGGTTTTTTACACCATTTTGAGCAATGATGTCTCCCTACCCCGACCCCGCGAGCAACTCACCTCCCCTGGCCCATGGGTGGTCTTGTCAACACAACAAATAACAGTTTATGAATGGGATGATCCGTCTATCTGTGTTTTGATGTCATTGGGTATAAACCACTGATCTCAAAAATAAATGGATAAACAAAGAACGCTTCTAATGCTGCTAATTTACGAGGTCATAATCTAAACAAAAACAACTGACTGGGACAGCTGTGAGCGTGCGCAGTAGATATATGTAAAGTGCGACAAGTGAGTGAACCTTGATAACGTATGAAGTAGCAGAGGGGAAGACGAAAACCTATACTATACGACGCGATGGGTCCCCGACGTGGTGCATTGCGAAAATTGCGTTTACCCTGACGCGACGACCCGCGTATATGTATATTTAATCTCGTACCAATCAGTAGGGTTATGCCCGCATTCCTTCCTCACAGGTTCACTCACTTGTCGCACTTTACTGTGCATGCACAAAATCTAGCCAATGAAAATGAAGGAATTTCAAAATTCAGAACAGTTGTTCGAAAGATAAGACACTGCGCAGGCGTTAGGCTGTTCCGTTGCACAACTGTTCGTAGAATATTGACGCCAAATTTTCGCACAAATTTTGCCAATCAAGCCGTATGATTGTTTATCCATTTATTTTTTAGATCAGTGGTATAAACCCAAGCTTGATCTTTGTGGTTAGCAGTTGCTAAGAAAACCAAACCAACACCACAATAGAAGCTAGAAAGCCTGTACTGCAGAGCAGAGTCTGGGTCGTCAGTTGAAATCTGCTCCAACAGAGATACGATACGCAATCCCTATTCGGCCAGATAGCTCCCAACTTTGAGACGTATCTAAGACGCCTACTGATACAGAAAAGCGCTGAGATACGGCTCACAGAGTCTGGGTCGTCAGTTGAAATCTGCTCGAACAGAGATACGATGCGCAATCCCTATTCAGCCAGATAGCTTCCGACTTTTGAGACGTGTCTAAACACCTACTGATACAGAAAAGCGCTGAGACACGACTAATTTGCCATAGTGTGGCCCGTGGTTTTATATCTAATAATAGGAAGGTTCGACATTTTTTTAAATTCTTTTATTTAAACTGAAATCGAGAGATTTTATTATTAGAAAACGATCAAAAAAAATTTGAGCGCAAGATATTAATATTTGCGTTTGTTGAGAGCAGTTAAAAATCAACGACAGGCGCCAGGATAAAAAACGTACCGTCAGTGGCGGATTTAGAGGGGGGCGCGGGGGGCGCGCGCCCCCCCCCCCTATTGAGCGACGCAACAACGAAATTTTTAACGAAAACTCAAACATATTCATCAAGCATTATCCAACATGAAATTCCATATGGTTTTTGCTATTTTTCCAAATTTTTAATACTTTTAAATACGTTTGGCAGCAGCGAGCTGGGAGCGAATCGACTGCGGATGACGTAAATCCGCACCAACTTTGAATTTAATCTATAATTGAAAATTCCAATTAAATTTAATCTCCGATTAAATTAAATGTTGATGTCAAATGATAGTTTATGAAAATCTAAGATAGGAATGTGAAATCGGTTTTCCTCTGAAATTAACCGTTCAGGTTTTACAGCCTGTCAAAGTTGCAAAAAGTCAATGTTCAACTGTCAATATTTCCAAAACAGTTGAACTTAGGTATAGGGTATATCACATGAAATCTGCTCAGAATTTTACGTAGAATCCAAATATGCAATCACATACAGGGTGTTTTATTTGAAAAAAAGAAAGTTGGTCTAGATAGCAAACAAACCAGAAGTGACACAGGCAATACGTTTAAGTAGAATTGTGGGAAATATTAGGGACATAAAGCTACTTGAAATAATTCATCGGTATCGGTAGCCGTAACGCAACTAGATACGTTGACAAGCGAAAAGGCTGTTAAAGCGCTCCCTGTTCCGGTAAACGTAAACGCATTTCATAACCTAGACATTTTTGTCTCAAAACTTCGGCGTTTTTATATCTAACCTTAAAATTGTTATTTTTTTTGCGATAGAGAAGCACTAAACACACAAGAAACTCAAGAAAGTATAAACTAAACAAATTAAATCAACCCGGAAGAAAAGGGAGGTTATATTCATTTGAAATTTGACACATGCGTCAGGAATGTCAAGATACGTTACCGATACGGATACCGCGAGAGGGCCGTAACGTTACGTTGTACGTACGGTATCTCGGCCTCCGTATCGCTTCTGCACATGCGCAGTACGATACCGATACGGATACCGAGCAAAAAATACGGAAGCTTTATGTCCCTAATTTACTGAGCAACTTTCATTAAGGTCACTTTTTCGTATACGAGGTAATTAGAAAGTTACAGGTATTATACGCGACTTTTTTGCCACTCTGTATATTTAAGTCGTTTTTATTTCTTATCTGAGCCTGAGGCCCTGATGGATCGCCCCCCCCCTAGAAGGAATCCTAAATCCGCCGCTGCGTACCGTACCTCTACGCGAGACTAGGCTGCATGACGTTAGTAGTCAGGTACGCCACGTGAATTCATATACTCTCCGTATCGGCCTTTACGCAAACGCTGGATCCGAATAACCCAATCACCACCTGATGTAGTTTGTCTTTTTTCAATCGTGTTCATTGAAGAAAGATGAAAAACAGACAGCTTGTGATCGAATCAGCGTTTCCGTAAAGGCTTATACGGAAAGTATACGAATTCACATGGCGTGCCGGCTACTGACGTCGCACGGCCTAGTCTCGCGTACAGTTACGTTTTTTTATCCTGCGCCGATCGTTGATTTTCAACTGCTCGCAACAAACGCAAATATTAATATTTTGCGCTCAAATTTTTTTAAATCCATTTTTAATAAACTCGATTTCAGCTAGAATAAAAAAATGTCGAGGGTTGTAGCCCATGGTCCCATGTAGGGTTGACAATATGGGATAAAATTTTGCTAAGGGTAGTCGAGGCGCTTCCCGACTTGGTATTTTATGCACTGGCTGGAGCTATCAATGATTCCTTTGCAACCGGAAAATTTCCAAATTGTCTTAAAAGGGCCCAGATTGTTCCATTGTTTAAGGGTGGACAACGCGACCTACCTTCTAATTTTCGACGCATTGCACTAATTCCTACCCTCTTTAAGATTTAAATTTATTCAAGTTAGACTGACATCTTTTCTAACAAAGTATAAACTTCTTAGTGTAACAATTCGGATTCCAAGCGGAGAAAAGCACAAGTGATGCAATTTTTAACTTTTTGGAGCATTTATACATACACTTGAACTCAAGGCTTCGGCGGTGTTCTCTGATCTGTCCAAGGCATTTGATTGTATGTAGATCATGGAATACTCTACGGGTTCACATAGTATCTATGGTATTAGGGGTTTGGCTTTGGAGTGGTTGCGATCATATTTCAGTGGTAGGACTCAGTCAGTTGTTTTCAATGGGGAAAGCTCTTTAGCGGAATCTGGTGAGTATCGGCGCAGGTACCTCAGGGCTCAATTCTTGGACCACTCTTGTTCTTGATTTCCATCAATGACATATCTCATCTTCCAATAGGGGAAGATTAACAACAAACGCGTGCTACACTTACCCATTCCACATTTGACATTAGATTAGTAAAAAGCTCCTTCAATGCTTCGCCTCTTTTTTGCTTACTGAACTTAGGAAAGTTACAGGTGTACAGGGTGCTACGCTTTTAGGCGGAGGATCGATTCCCTAACACATAACCCTACTTTCGATAGGGGGAGCTTTTGACAAGGGGACAAACATGTGATTGGTGTGTAAAGTAAATAGGGCAAGTCCACGATCTGACAGTTTGACACTATTGACAGTCGCCTTGAGGTAAAACCATTGGTAAAACAAAGATATAATTTACAGTGTTTTTTAAGTTTTTAGTTAGATTTTTTAAAATAAATACCTTTTGTGTGCTCCAGAAGTTTCTTGGACATGCCTAGAGTTTGTTTAGTTGTTAATTGTGGCAGTATAGCGCAAGGGATACAATATCCTTCCATAGGTTTCCATCAATTTTAAATAACAATGGGAGGTTTGATTTGTTAGCTCAAGAGAGAAGAGAAAAATTGATTAATGTTCTTAAAAGAGAAGATCTGACAGAAAAATAGATTGAATATAGAGTAACTATACTTATATATTTGTTCTTGTGACACTTGGTTTTGATATTTGTTGGGAAAAACCTGAATTTAATCCATTATAGAAAAACCTAGCAAAGTTTTAGATGAAAGACCACATAAACTGGAACACAAACACTCCGCTCTAACTTTTTTAAAACAAAATGACACCAAAACTTGTAGACCCTGAGATAGGGCCTGTTTAGTGGAGTAATTTTTTTTTGTCTGGCATTTTGAGGGATGAATGTGACTATAGTTAGCTGATGAGAATATAAGTGGTTTTAATGCCTGCCTCCTGTTCGAAATGTCCACAGAATGTTTCGCCAGAAAACTCGATTTCGAACTGTGATTATCATCTGGCGATTTTTCAGCGTTATTTTCACAACAAAACCTTTCATTCTCTCGATTGCCAGACAAAACGTAAATGCGGAAGCTTCTTTTCTTTTTTCTTGGAAGTTGACACCCATCCCCATTTTTTCAGCTATTGAAAAGCATCTGATATTTTTCATGGGTGAATTATTTATCAATGTCAATCTTTTATTTAAAAGCTAGAAAATTTGAGATCATTAAAAAAAAATTCTTCACGTAAATCAATTTTTTTCTTCTGCAAATTTTCGAACGGGAGGCCGGCATTAAAATCACCCATATTCTCATCAGCTAAGTAGCCACATTCAGCCCTCAAAATGCCAGACAAAAAAAAATGACTCCACTAAACAGCCCCTATCTCACAGTCTATTGTGAAAAAGCTGTAAAAACCGCATAAAATATAACCGGCCTAATCTAAACGAATGTAAATAAATGATTTGTTTTACCTCAGGGCGACTGTCAAACTCATTTGTGACGTCACATGGACATGCCCTAGGGCATGATTTTTGTTGGAAAAACCCTGAACTTAATCCATTATAGAAAAACCTAGCAAACTTCTGGATAAAAGACTGGAACATAAACACGTTATTTTAACTTTTTTAAAACAAAATAACACAAAAATTTGCAAAAAAGCTGTGAAAACCGCATAAAACATAACCGGCCTAATCTAAACGAATGTAACCTAAATGTCCATGTGACGTCACAAATGAGTTTGACAGTCGCCCTGAGGTAAAACAAATCATTTATTTACATTGGTGTAGATCGTGTAGATCAGGCCGGTTATGTTTTATGCGGTTTTCACAGCTTTTTTGCAAATTTTTGTGTTATTTTGTTTTAAAAAAGTTAAAATAACGTGTTTATGTTCCAGTCTTTTATCCAGAAGTTTGCTAGGTTTTTCTATAATGGATTAAGTTCAGGGTTTTTCCAACAAAAATCAAAACCAAGTGTCACAAGAACAAATATATAAGTATAGTTACTCTATAATTCAATCTATTTTTCTGTCAGATCTTCTCTTTTAACAACATTAATCAATTTTTCTCTTCTTTCTTGAGCTAACAAATCAAATCTCCCATTGTTATTTAAAATTGATGGGAACCTATGGAAGAATATTGTATCCCTTGCGCTATACTGCTAGAATTAACAACAAACAAACTCTAGAGTTCTTTTCACGTGGCTCCGGTTTAACTAACCGGGTTACAAAACGGTTAGAGAAATGACATACCGTTTTCTAAACCCGGCTACAAAGTAACGTTATGGATACCTACCACTCGAATTTGAGCGGTGTGTTGCGGTTTGTTAAACCGGAGCCACGTGAAAAGGGTTTAGGCATGTCCAAGAAACTTCTGGACCACACAAAAAGTATTTAATTAAAAAAATCTAACTAAAAACCTAAAAAACCACTGTAAATATATCTTTGTTTTACCTCAAGGCGACTGTCAAGAGTGTCAAACTGTCAGATCGTGTACTTGCCCTATAGCCCTTAAACGCTTTGTTTGTCCCCCCATCGAAAGTGAGGTTATGTGTGTGACGTCAGCTAGTGCCTAATCAATTATTCATTATTCGATTGAGTTCAAAATTGTCTGTTTATTCGGAACTCCAGAGTACAGCCTCCTACGATTAACGAGTAGAATTTCATACGAATCTCGATATGCATTCGATCACATATTGCCATTTTTCTCGAAAATAATGTTTTTACCTTGAAAAATTCAAGGGACAAAAATATTCATAAACTGAATGGGCCTAACTTAACCGATTAATATTTTTTGAAAAATTCAAATACGCAACCAAAGTTTTGAGGCTCCAAAGCCCCTGTCTTCGTCCACACAAAAAAAGTCTTAAGGGGGTCTTCCGCCTAAAAACGTAGCACCTTCGTAGCACCGTACCATACATTTCTTCATGTTGACAGTTGACATGTTATAAAAAAAACCCCTGAAACAAACATAAGGTGCTTTCCAGTGACCCATTTGAGTTACTCCTGAGCAGCTCAGGAGTGCTCCACAATTACTTTGCGCGTTCCAGTGCTTAGAGTGTCGTACACTTGAACTACTCATTTCTGTTATCTCCTGCCCCCTCGTGCACCAACCTTTATATCGGTGTTCCATGCTCCTGAAGTCCGAAATGGTGGGGGTTAAGACGAGAGCGTTCCGTGCTGCTTATAGTTGTATTCCTTTCACACCTAGGAGGAGCTCCGGAACAGCTCCGGGGCTTCACGCCCCTATTCCTTTCGAAAAGTGTTTGTTGCACCACGCATCTGTTCCCTGCAAATCGGGGGCGACTGAACACCGGAGCGAGTAGCTCGAGTGTTTCAAACTCTTGAAAGGAATACAACTATTGTCGAACAGTTCAAGAGCGTCACACTCCAGGAGCATGATACTCTAAGGGCCGTTTTACACGGCAAAGTTTCTTTACGAAATTACTCACGAAATTGTTGCCGAAATATTTCGTAAGTCAACTTTTCCTGTTTTAAGCCTAGTACTCATAACTGCGAAATTCGCATTTTTTTGACATTGCTTCGACAAATTGACGTTTGATACACGCATAAAACGTCAAATTGTCAACGCAATGTCAAAAAAATGCGAATTTCGCAGTTATGAGTACTAGGCTTTACACGACAAGAAAAACTTACGAAATATTTCGCCAATAAACTTTCGAAAATGTTCTATAGTTTTTGTGGGCGCGGCCGAGAAAATGCGTGAGTTTCGGCGTACACAATTACAAAATAAACGGGGCTTTCTTTTCCATCGAACTTTATGAATCCGTCAATAAATTTCCTATGTAAAGCCTAGTACTCATAACTGCGAAATTTGCATTTTTTTGACATTGCTTCGACAAATTGACGTTTGATACACGCATAAAACGTCAAATTGTCAACGCAATGTCAAAAAAATGCGAATTTCGTAGTTATGAGTACTAGGCTTAAAATATAAAGATAGATTGCTTATCGGTGGAAAAAATTTGTTCCGCCCAAAAACATAGGGTGGGAGGGAGAGTACCAGCTGGTCAAAGCCAAAGGTAAACAAAACTTTAATTATGGAAGGAACACAGAAATTCAACTTAATAAAACTGCAGAAGAGTACAAAAATTCAACAACAATTAGAAAACGAAAGTTTTATTTGTTTGGTTTTGGTTTACCAAGATATGATATGAGGTTATGATTTAATATTATTGATGGCAAAACGTAACTGCGCTTGCGTATGACTAATATTTTCACGAAACTTTTGCTAAATTTTATTTGCCGTGTCAAACAGGAAAAAGCGAAACCAAAAATAGTAAACTTACGAAATATTTCGGCAATAATTTCGTAAAGAAACTTTGCCGTGTAAAACGGCTCTAACAATTTGGGCACTAGAAAGCAGCTATTGTAGGCCTTTACGGAAACGCTGATCCGATTAACCCGATCATAGATACTATTTGTTTTTCATCTTTCTTGAATGAATACGATCGGAAAAAAAAAATTACATCAGCTAGTGATCGGGTAATCGGATCAGCGTCTCCGTAAAGGCCTTGTGATTCTCGTACACATACTGACCGTGCGTTCGGTAATTTGATCTGAGTTCTCCGAACATGAATTTACCGTTCATTTAAAAAGTGTACTCGGAGCAGGCTCAATCACGTTCGTTTATTAAAATTTCGAGCCCTCTGATCAATGAACTATAACCAAAAACTGGAATGCTAACACATAAGGACGAACTTGAAGCCTAGTGCGGCTGCTGCGGAGGGGATACCTGTTTTTGTCGCACTCATTATGTTAAATGGCGAAAATTGCTTCCAACACGTATTCCAATTGATGAAACCTGTGAAGGGAAATATGGCAAAACTTTCGAAAACGTCATATGTCAGCGAGCAACAGAAAAAAACAACATTCCCCCTTGTGGCATCTGTCTTTCATGGCTTCATTTTTTTGGCAGATATGGCAATGTGTGCGCATTCCAGTTTTTAGCTATAGTTCATTGCCTCTGATACAGCGTTTAACTGCTCCGAGCGTTCACTGGTCACGTGATTACGGCTCCGCTCTGCACGCTTTGCTCCTTGAGCAAAATAAATACTGAACGCGAGGTGAGAAATTAAAAAAAAAAAACTAAGTATTCTTGGGGACAATTTTAGGGGGTAGTAATTACGAAAGAGGAGGGCCGTTTACCAAAAATTGAAAATACGGGTCCCCTATCACTGGTCAATGCGATCATGAGGCGGTTACACACGGACGTGGATGTCTGCAAACATGTACGCACATACATGAACGTGCAAACAAAAACATCAATGTGTATGCAAAATACCGTCGCGTTTTTGAATGTGCAATTTTGTATGCACACTCGGAACACCGTAGCAAGAATAGCAAGACTGCAGTTTTGTTCGAGCGTCTGTACAAAAGCGTCATGCACGTTTTTGTTTGCACGTTGATGTATGCACGTATATGTATCAAGCCATCCACGCCCGTGTGTAACCGCCTAAGCAAGACTGCAGTTTTGTGCGAGCGTCTGTACAAAAGCGCCATGAGGCGGTTACACACGGACGTGGATGTCTGAAAACATGTACGTACATACATGAACGCGCAAACAAAAACATCAATGTGTATGCAAAATATCGTCGCGTTTATGAATGTGGAATCGCTAGAAATTTTGTATGCACACTCGGATTACTGTAGCAAGAATAGCAAGACTGCAGTTTTGTGCGAACGTCTGTAAAAAGGTGACATGCACGTTGTTGTTTGCACCTCAGGTTTGCACGCTGATGTATGCACGTATATGTATCAAACATCCACGTCCGTGTGTAACCGCCCTTTGGCACGGCAATGAACTCCGCTGCTATTAGTCTATCTCTCTTATTACAAACGTGCTTAACAAAGAAAAACATACTCTAACCACCATATGCAAAACTAAAAAGGAAAGACATCAAAGTCATAAGTCAAGACGACATCTTACATAACCTCACAAAAGAAAGAATCTAATCAAATCAATCTAATCCAACCACCAAATAAACAAATTTCGAAATTCCAAATAAAAATAAGGATAGTATAGTATAGTGTGAAATTTTATCAACCAAATATGAGATAAGATGTTTAGTTCCTACAAGAACCATGATGACGACCGAAGTGAGTCGACCGACCAAAATGATACTAAAACAAAACATCCTGGAACATGTACATGTTGAACACCTGATAGCGGGTACCACTGCAGGGGTCGCCGCAACTCTTATGTTACACCCACTGGACGTAATCAAAATAAGGTTCGCCGTTCACGATGGCATACACAGCATTCCAAAGTATACGAGTATTGCAAATGCCTTTTCCACCATACAAAAAAAGGAAGGCTTTCGGGGGCTCTACAAAGGAGTTTTACCGAATGTTTGCGGCGCTGGTTTATCCTGGGGTCTGTATTTCTTTTTCTACAATTCTATAAAAGATTTTATGCAAAGTACTACGAAACATGCGAATTTGGGTCCCGGATATCATTTGTTAGCCGCTTCACAAGCTGGACTTGCTACTTTACTTATTACTAATCCAGTCTGGGTTGTTAAAACAAGGTAAGTAATAATCATAGTGACCTAAGATAGTCTCATTGTGTATACAATTGGTATTTTTTTTTGTAGGTTATGTCTTCAATTCTCCAGTGACCTTAAACTAGAAAATTCATCCCAATGTTACAACGGAATGTTGGATTGTTTAGCAAAAATATACAAAACTGAAGGTATTCGTGGTTATTATAGAGGTTTAGTACCAGGTATTTTTGGTGTTTCGCACGGTGCTGTGCAATTTATGGTATATGAAGAAATGAAAACTAATTATTACCAGTATCATAATTTACCTAAAAGTAATAAATTAGGTAAGTGCATTAGGTCATCTAACACTAAAGTATATTAATTTGTTTCAACTTTTCAGGTACAATAGAGTATTTAGCATTTTCTGCTAGTTCAAAATTGCTTGCAGTCTTAGCAACGTACCCCTATCAAGTTGTTAGAGCACGATTACAAAATCAGCATTACTCATACGAAAATGCCACAGATTGTGTTAAAAAAATGGCCAAATTTGAAGGGTGGCGAGGTTTTTATAAGGGTTTAAGCACAAATTTGATTAGGGTAATTCCCGCTACTATGATAACATTTGTGGCTTATGAAAATATTTCGTATTTGTTATTGAAATATAAAAGCTAAAGAGTCACAAAGAGAAAATTGATCAAAATAATGATAATTATAATGACTTTATTTTATTGTAATGAAGGTTCAGTTGGAGCAAGCTCCCTCAAATAAGTTAAGTTAATCGGAATAATTATTGTAAATTTTATATTTTTATTTTTGTGCCATTGTTAATTGTTATTGCATGTGAATTTTAGAGGGAATAGGTTCGATTCTGTTAACATTTTTCTGTTGCCTATTCATTAAACATAGTTGTTATAGCAGAAATTATCGTTTGTCTTAGTCTATTTTCATATGACTATCCAGTACCTAATAATGATTGTGATTTAATATGCCCACAATACTACAATTAGCGAAATATGTATAAACACATGTTAGGAACTGTCATTGCAGAGAACTATGAAAGTAAAAACTTTCACATGGCAATTTTTGAATAATTCTTTATCTAATGAAATGAGACTTACCTTGTGCACCATTATTGGCATTTTTTTCATCAATAGACAAATTCCTAAATCCTGATCTCACTGAATCATCATAGCTGCTACTTTCTTCATCGTCGGATGGCTTATTATTGTCAATGCTGTTGGTAATTACATTACAGTTTGCTGTATCTGGAAAAATTGTGTATTTATTATTGGTGAGAAATTATTTTGAACAGAGATAGTGACAAAAATAAGATCAAAAGCATTGTTTGATTGAAAATATTAAGATTTGTAAACCGTCCTACAGTAACGGTAAAACCGATTTGGTTGATCTATAAAGAGATCCAAACAGAAAGATTCTCCCTTTTTGCATAGCACCTGTAGTCTGTAGTTTAGGGTCTTCTATTATAGTTCTGTTGAAGTACTGTACAGTCCTATAGAGTACTGTTGAAGGTCTGTTTAAAAATGTGTACTCTTATAACTCTAGAGTCCTAAACCCCTTGACTTCAACTAATTTTGAGTTCCGAAAGGTATAGGCTCAAAATCAAATAACAAAACTTACCCAAATTACCATTATCATCGTCATCATCGCCCCAATCATCTGCCTCAGGACACCAATCAGTTGAACTGAGTTTAGGACCTGAAGCGACACTTTCCTTGGGCTCTGTCACTTCTATGTTTTTGGCTTGAACTCTCAGGCATGTCCAACTTAAAAATAAATTAATTTTTAAATCTGTACTGACAAGTTTGTAAATAAGTTACTGCACCTTTCACTTCTATTATGGCATGTAGGATTGATACAGGCAAATACGTAGAGTGTTCGATGGTCTTTTGTGTTTTCTAATGGGGCGTATATCTGGACTATTTGACGGCTAGGAAGATTGCATAGTATGCAGAGGAGTAGTTTTTCAATTTTATTGATTAGGTGAGGAAAGTCCTGAAATAAATTTGATGGTTATCCAACTTAGTTAATCCAAGACATTTACTTAATTCATTAACATTTACTTAGATCTTGAGAAAAAGAATAATTTCACATTTTTGTTTAGTATTCTGATATTATGTCAAAGCTTTCGTTATTCTTTCACGCACTTTATATTAAGTGCACCCTACAGAACCAATTTCTAGATGTAGAAATAAACCTAAACAATAATGATATGCAAATTTATAACTAATCAAAAACATAAAGAATACAGCTTTTGTAATTATGTACTGATTTCTCTTTTTATTACATTCAGAGCAATATTGAAAAGATCTACATGAGAAAAGTCCTAATTGTAATTAGTCACTAGACGCGTCATGATGTAATTTAGACCATAGTTAGTTCTCTGCACATGTAGGATAAAGAAGAGCTGCCTCTGTCGGGTTGTTCTTTCAGGAACCAGAAATTCAATTTTTATCAGAAGTTTGGGCGAGTTGATAATGTTCTGCAGAATTGTGTAGAGAAAAATGAGCTGGGCGTTTTTGCGTCGACTTTCAAGGCTGGGTATGCCGCAGAGCTGTAGAGAAGTCTCATACTCAAGGTTCTGGTAAGGAAATCTCAGTTTGTAGAGAAGGTATTTGGCAACTTTTTTTTGCACTCCTATCCTTCAAATGTGACATACATATCAGGTCTTCAAAAAAAAACAATCAAAGATTTTTTAATGCGAAAATGTAAGGTCTGTCGATTTTAATCTGATATTCCAAAAAAAATGTGAGCTGGTGGCTCCCTACATTAAAACGCCAATAGTCACCTGTGTCCCTATTCTTGAAACAGGGGAGCAGCGTTCCCAGGAGAACGGGTGTTCTGTCTTTTTCAACAATATACAACTGATAATATAAGTAACAAAGACGGAACACTCGTTCTCCTGGGAACGCTGCTCCCCTGTTTCAAGAATAAGGACACTGATGTCACACCTGTTTTTGCCATAAGCTTCACTCCGTCGCTTCTCATATGGAAAGTGTCAGACTGAAAACGTTGACATTAAATTTCATTGACAAAATCAAAGAAAAATATTGCTTGGCGATTTGCATTTGTCAATTTGCTGATGATACCACAATAGTTTGGCATCATAAAGACACTGTCATGCTGACTGCTATGGTGAACGATGACTTAGCGAGAATCAAAATGTGGTGTGACTCCAATCGGCTGTCATTTAATATTCAAAAGACATCCATCATGCATTTTAAATGTAATCTTGGTAATGTTTTTCTGGATGATACTATTATAGGCAGAAGCATGGAGACCAAATATCTTGGCCTGATTGTTGATGAAAAATATCGTCAGCATGCTTTGCTGTTAGAACTGTCAAGGCTGAGCTGGCCGAATCAGTTGCTAGACGGGTGTATTTTTCTTTGATTGAGTCACATCTTAGTTATGGCATTTGCTTCTGGGGTTCTTGCTCATTAACATTGTTCAACATCATATTTGTTCTCCAGAAGCGTGCTATAAGGTCATTATGTGGCCTTAATCCACGAAACTCTTGCAGACCATTTTTTACAGACAGACGGATTTTAACCTTGCCTTGTCGTTTGATTTTAGAATCAGTGTGTCTCATGCAGTAGAAGTACTCCTCTAATATTCATGCTCCCTCCTTGGTCAATACCAGAAGTTCACATGTAATTGATCTACCAATTCCCACATCCTCGCTAACTCAAAAATCTATTCACTATAGGTGTAAGAAAATGTTTAATCACCTACCTCATAGCATAAGAACAATAAAGGAGAGTAGATGTTTCAAGAGACAAGTCAAAAAATTACTTTTGGCTAAGGGTTTTTACTCTGTAGAGGAATACTTCTCATCTCCTCTGTTTAATATCGCAATTACTTCAGCCAAAAAAAAGTTTATCCGAGACTTCTCAGCTATCAATTTGCCAAATAACAAGGGCGCGCGCGACGTTGGGGCAGGGGTATCTTTTTTATCTTGACATTCTTGACTGCGCTTGTGCAACAGAGTCCAAAATGGGAAGCGAGTAACGTGTTCTGTTCCAACAGACATGAGGGCGGTTCCACAACCAGTAATTTCCAGTTGCCCACCTATTTTTCAATAAGTTGAACGTTTATCCCAATCGACAAATTAATTGATCTACTGGAAATTACCGTTCTAGAACGGGTAGAGCACCACAAAATAATAGTAAGTTTACTTCATCCAGCCACGAGCCGGACGGCTGGAAAAGTATATGCAATAACTGAGGTACAAACAGCAATAGAAGATATGAAAGAAGTTATTCTGCCTTAGACAGAAAAGGGAAAAAAATTGTATACCTACATGCAGTTACAGAAAAATTCCACCTTAAGGAATACGGTTTGCGAGATATTAATGTACCTATAATCAATTACAAGTAAACATGTAAAAATTAATTAAACATTAGTTTCGATATTTTTTGTTCTAGAGGGTCGTTCTATACATCAATGGATTTACAATTTTATCACCTACGAAAAAATTGGTAACCATATTTTTCGCCAAGCTTATAGTTTTTGGTTAAAATCAGTAAATTCGTGTCATTCAAGAACTTTCAATTAATCTCGGAACAAACTTTCTTTTGATACGCCACTGGTGTGTACCACGTGATAATATATGGCTCGCAGTACGTTGTTTGTCAGCTTCAAAAATGCTCTTTTGACATTTTTTCTTAAAGTGGATAGTTTTCGAGAAAATCACCAAAATATTAAAAAGGGACGTTTGGGGGCGAAAAAAGGGGGTTGCGGAAGGAGGATTCTCCAGGACTTTTAGTATATTACTATTAAGCCCTAAATTATGATATATATTGCTACGAAATTGTTAATGCCAGAAAAAAACGGCGTCCGCCAGGCTGTCAAGAATCGATGGCAGAAATACTAGAATCTAGCGAATTATTCTACTTTAATCTGGAAAATTAGATTATCGTGTGTATTCTAGATTTCACAGGAATAGATTTAGGGATATATAAGAAGGCCGGCATTGGTTTGTAAGTTAGTTTCAGTTCGACTGTGATACGATTTAAATAGTGATTGTAAAGAGTTTAATTGTTGAGTTAGTAAAGTAATTAGTGTCAGAATGTTTTGTTAAGTGGAATAAATTATTGCTGTGTTAATTGGACTTTGATTTTTGGAATAAACGAAACGAACGACGAACCCAAGATTTTTGTCAGCAGGCAACCCAAAGCCGCGACAATATTAAAAATTTGCTTTATATTATTTTTGTCTAGCTTTAAACAAAATTTGGACTATCTTGACTCGGGTAATATATGTCTTTGGTATTTTGTTTGATGAAACCCAGAAGTCTAGAACTTTGTATGACTGTGTTGTCGATGTGTGTTTGTTGAAAGACAGGTCTTTTTCAAAGGTGACTCTTAGGTCTTTGAAAATGCCGACTGTCTCCAGATTGGCGTTGTTGATGGTGTATGTGGGCAGTATAGGATTTACGGTCTTGTGAAAAATGATGTGTTTGAACTCATTGAGTTTGAGAAAATTTGAGTCGCACCAAGCGACCAACCTGTCCAAATCCGGCTGGAGAGAGGTAGAGTGCCCATCGCTAACTGCGAAAAACTTCAAGTCGCAAGCGTAAAGTAAGCAGTGGGATGATTGGATGATGTCATTTATGAAAAGAACAAAGAGAATCGGTCCAATGTGCGATTCCTGAGGGACCCCGGATAGAACTATGAACTCGTGAGATACTGCACTACACACACCAACTCTTTGAGATCTTTCCGTTAAGTATCGCAGTCATCAAAATAATTTACCAAAAGTAGTTTCTTTATTATATATATCAGATATAAAGAAGTCATAAATATTAATACAGATAAGAATATGTGGTTATGTGGCATCGAAATTCGTTTACGAAGCCAAAATTATTATGTGTACTGTGTGTACCACTCACCAAGTGCTAGTGATGCTGAATTCCTGAATGCCCTTAATGATTTTTTTGATGATATCAGCCTGGATAAAACATTCATAGTGATAGGTGACTTCAATATTGATCTGACAAAAAATAGCTTTTATGCTGGAAAATTGAATGAATTAATTAACAAATATGGTTTGTACCAAGTGATTGAGTTGTGCACCCGCATAACAAAGCAGTCTGCTACAAAAATTGATCTCATGCTTACTAATAACAAAGAATTAGAACATAAAATACTTGATACGCCAAAAAATAACTGACCACTCTATTATTGAGGTGTATCTTGATGACCAACATAATATAGAATCTAAAGTAAAAAAATATAGAAATTACAAAAATATGGATATAATAGCTTTTCAATTAAGATTAATGAATATGTCCTGAACACAATATAACTCCTCAAATACTAACACCATGGCTGATATTTTAGTTGACAATTTAATTTCTGCACTTGATGAATTTGCTCCAATAGAAGAAAGGGCTATAAAAGAGAACTGTGGTAGCAAATTATGGTGGAATCAGGAAATTGCAGAACAGATTAAGACAAGAGATCAATTATACCAACGAGCAGCAATTACTCATACTGAAGAAGACTGGAAGAACTTCAAAGTACAAAGAAACAGAGTTGTAACTCTTATAAGAAATGTGAAAACTAACTATTTTAATGAGAAGATAGACAGTCTGAAAGGCAACTCTAAGGAAATGTGGAAGACATTAAAAAAAATAGTCAGTACAAAGGAACATGAAAATGAAAAAACTGAAAGAAAATTTGATAATAAAATAGTATCAGGAAATGAGATTTGTGAAAAATTTAATGAGTTCTTCCTGGATAGCATCCGAGAAATTTCAGAAAATATAATGCCAACAAAATCCTTAGAAGACACTGTACAACAAATAGAAACTGAGCATCACATGGAAAAATTTCAGAAAATAGAAATGTTAGAGTTGAGGAGAATTTTCAAAAGAATGGAAAACAAAGAAAGTAACACTGATGGCATAACTGTCCAGCTTCTTAAACATGCATTTGAAACCATAGGTGATAAATTTCTGAATATCATTAATCAAAGTTTGGAGCAAGGATACTTTCCAGATAAGTGGAAGAAAAGTGTGGTTGTGCCAATTGAAAAGAAAAAAGGTACTGTGAAGTGTGAAGAATTTCGTCCAATTAATATGGTACCCCCTTACGAAAAAATATTAGAAATGTGTGTTAATGACCAAATAATGGCTTACATTGAAGAAAATGGTTTACTAAGTCAGTACCAGGCTGGCTTCAGAAGAAAGAACTCATGTGAAAGCGCTCTACAAACTGTTCTCTCTGATTGAAAATCTGCATTGGAAGATGGAAAAATAATAAGTGTAGTTTTTTAGACTTTAAACGTGCATTTGAGACTATTAACAGAAAGTTACTTCTCCTGAAGTTACAAAAATATGGGTTTGGTCAAATTATTTTGAAATGGTTTGAGGATTACTTGAGTGATTGTATGCAAGTAACCAGATATATTGAAACCTCAAGCGAGAGGGAGTCTAGTTATGGTGTACCCCAAGGTACGGTGCTTGGGCCGTCACTTTTCATCTTGTACATAAATGACATTGTGAGGAATCTTCAAAACTGTAAAATACAACTTTTTGCAGATGATACCATCCTTTATATATCAGGTGTCAATATTCATGAAATAACAGACATAATAAATACTGAACTTGATAATTTGTTTCGGTGGTTGAACAACAACTACCTTCAGTTAAATGTAAATAAAACCAAAGTTATGTTTATTAGAAATAAGAATAAAAGGTTGGTTAATAATTTGAATATAAGTATAAATAATGAAAAGCTAGAAATTGTGAACTGTTTTAAGTATCTTCGTTGCATGATAGATGAGCATTTAACCTTTTCGGAACATTTTAAATATATTTCAAACAAAATGGCAAAAAAAGTTAACTTATCAGGACGTATATCAAAGGACCTAAGTTCACGGGCTAAACTAAATATATTGTCGCGGCTTTGGATCGCCGGACAGAAATCTTGGGTTCGTCGTTCGTTTCGTTTATTCCAAAAATCAAAGTCCAATTAACACAGCAATAATTTATTCCACAAAACACTCTGACACTAATTACTTTACTAACTCAACAATTAAACTCTTTACAATCACTATTTAAATCGTATCACAACTGAAACTTACTTATAAATCAATGCCAGCCTTCTTATATATCCCTAAATCTATTCCTGTAAAATCTAGAATACACACGATAATCTTATTTTCCAGATTAAAGTAGAATAATTCGCTAGATTCTAGTATTTACGCCATCGATTCTTGACAGCCTGGCGGACGTTTAGCTTATTGTGACAATATATAAAACAATTGTTGCGCCACACCTCTATTTCTGTTCAACCTTGTTGTTTCTAATGAACAATTCTGAAGTTGATACTTTACAAAAAATACAAAATAAAGCATTACGAATAATATTGGGATGCAACAGATACCCTAGAAGAACTGATATGCTGAGTCTCGCAAGTCTGTTGAGTGTTAGGCAAACTTTGACCCTTAACACCATGTTGTTTATATTCAAAATGATTAACCAACTAGTTCCCCAACATCTTTTGAATAATTGCAGGTTTGTTAAAGATATACATGAATATAACACAAGATCTAGAAATAACTTTTATTTGGATAGATTAAGTACTAGTTATAGTCAGAATAGCATTTTTTATAGGGGATTAAAGCAATACAATGAATTACCTGAATTTATTAAAAACTGTGATAGTCTTATGAACTTTAAAATTTCTTGTACTGAATATATTAAGCAAAATGTAAAATTATAATCATAAGAATTTAGCTATTTATCTTTTGTTGTGAAATTTCGTTACATAATGTAAATATTACTAGCCAAGTGCTAAATAAACTGATTATTATTATTATTATTATTATTATTATTATTATTATTATTATTATTATTTCAATATTAAATTTAGGATGGCAATCTTTCATGCTTCTAGGTAGTTTGTTATACAAAAACAGTCCTTCTGAATAAATGCTTCTTTGTGCTCCTGTAGTTCGCATTTTTTCTGTACGGAAAATACCTCGCTGTCTGGTTTGGTAATCATGAACATCTTCCGTCCTAGAGTAATATTTTCATGTGTTTGAGATAGCTCATATTTGTGAATAAATGTACATACTTGGAGAATGTACATAGATTTAATGTTAAGTATTCCTCTTGGACCATAAAGAATTTCCGTTGGGTGAAAACGTGGCAACTGGTACACATATTTAACAGCTCTATTCTGTAACACCATAAGAGGATGAAGGTGCTTTTGATTTGTGTTGCCCCATATAATGGTTAAGTATGACAGATGTGAGTTTATCAGGGAGTAGTACACCATTTTACACTGTTGTATATTTATATATTTAGCAATTCTTTCAAGCATGCCCAGAGCTGAAGCAATTTTGTCACATATAGCTTATATATGTTGTTCCCATAGACGATTATCTATCTACAAGCCAAGATACTAAATGAGATTTTGTTTGCTAAATTTAAATTTCCCAAAGTTTAATTGCTGCTCTCTGTTTACATCTTATATTTGAAATTATCATGTAACTGCATTTATTCTTGTTCAGTGAAAGTTTTTGATATCTAAGCCATTCGTCTATGTCGTTCAAATCTTTTTCTACAATGTGTTGTAGTGTTTTGGGATCTTTTCCTGCATACAACAATCCTGTGTCATCTGCATATAGGTATGGTATCGATCTTAAAAGTAAACTGGAAATAGAGTTCATATAAGCACGAAACAATGTGGGTCCCAATATAGACCCCTTGGGAACTACACATGTTATATCTTCTGTTGTAGTACTAAGCACACTGGTTAGAATCCGAGCTTTTGAACCATTGATATAGTTAAAGCACCATTAAAGTTTACAGAATTTAAAAAGGTGTGAAGCTGGTATGAAGGATGTAATTGACTTTGATTGATTATTGCTGTCACATGTAATTAATATAGTCCACACAATAAAAAAATCATAAAAGTAATGTCCTTAGTTTGAAGAAGTCAATAAGAGAAAATAATGCCAATTGGTGGCTCCACACACTGTTACATAGTACGTTTTGAGTTCGTCAACTAAGATAGTCTTTCAACCATACTTAAGGCCATTCCAGTTATTCCATTTTGTTCTAGCACTTTTATAGGTATGTCATGCTCGACTGTATCAAAGGCTTTCTGCAAGTAATAAAAGTACACAGCTTAACCTTTTGTCCATTTTGCTATATACATATATCTGTAATCATGTTGATAGCAGCTGTTACTGTACTTGAATTACGTCTACTTGAATTACGTTGAATTACCATATTGTCTGTTAGACCAGGAATCTGATGAATCAAAGAATTGTGTACAATTTGGTAATTGACACAGGCTTCCAAAATTTTTGACATGGCTGTTGAGAGCGATATTGGTCGGTAGTTTCCAGGTTGCTTTGAGTCACCTCCTCTTTATACAGTGGTACAACTTTTGCCATTTTCATCGAGTTTGGGATTGATCTAGTGATAAGAGATAGGTTAACTAACTTAGTTATAATTGCTATTAACTCCACTTTAAATTCCTTAATGACATCATTGCTGAAGCCATCACTGCCTGGAACTTTTCCTTTCTTTAATTTATCAAGGATATCTTTAAAATTTTCTTCCTAGAGACCTGTTGCCATTCAAATATGTATTTTTTTAGCTGTATATTTACAGGACTACATGATGGTGGTTGTTTGCTTTTTGATAGTTGATCCTACTTGAGAAAAGTACTGGTTTAACTGATTAGATATATCAATAGTTTTATTGTAGTAGGTACAATGTATTTTGATATTGAAGCTCATGAATTGTTACTGATTTTTTTATATTCTGTGTATTATGGATAAGGTGGTTTAGCGCTGACCATATTTTTTTATTGTTACCCTGTGCTTTCTTTACCTGAGAAATAGTCTTCTAAAGTATGGATACACATCATCTGTTAGAATGGATGCCATAATTGTAGGAACGTGCGATAGTAGAGATATGCCTCTATAATTATTCACATTAGTGCTATCTCCTGATTTGTGAATAGGTAAAGGTAAAAGTGTTTAGATTTTCCAACATCTGGGAAAAATGCCAGTATTGAAAGAACACTGGAAAATATGCTTCAAGGGTTCTATTAGAGATGTGCAACAGCCTTTAAGAAACACTGGGGTGAGACTACTATTCGATCCAGAATTTTTCTCAACTGTGAAGAGAGGATCGAAGTGGTATGTTCCAAAAGGGACTGAGTAGTCTTAGTTCAGCAACCATTTGAGGGTTCGAAAAACAGATATTATCAAAGTGCATCTGATTTGGCAAGCCTGCATCTCTATTCTGCTAATGCAGTATTCTAATACCTTGTTTAGTTCCTGATAACAGATGGAAGTAGTACCCTATCCAAAATCTTCAGAAAAACTTAAAAACCAATTACTGTTTGTTCAAAAATTTAGAATTACTATGTAGAACAACATAATGCAATATTCTTTATTTTAGGAAATAGCTTTAAGGCAGAATAATAAATATTTCATTTCATTTCGAAGAAGTAGGTATTTTAGAACACCCTGTTAACAAACAGTGGGGGTACTCAAACTTGAGAAAAGTGATAATAAAAACCCTACTTTCATTGAGTTTTTGATATTTTCGACCCTTTCTTAAAACCAATTCAAGTCAAGGCAAGGACTTGAGCACTCTAGCGAACTCCCTGTTAAGTGAGGATAGTGGCAATTCCATCCATCAAAATCTCAAAAAAAAAGTTAAAAACTTTACTTTTATTGGGGTTTCTCATATTTTCACCCATCCGATTTTGAAACCAAGTATTGAATTGAATTAGTGATACCTCATCCAGAATAAGGATTTTCAAATAGTTCTAGATTAAATTGATGAAAATCAAAGGTTTCTCTAGAAATAATTCATTCTGTTTCCGAGTAAAATGATGCTTCAGATATTTTCTAAAAACAGGGGGTGTAACTCAGTGGTAGAGTGTCCGCTTCGCATGCGGAAAGTCCTGGGTTCAAATCCCAGCTCCTCCATATAAGTTTTTTTTTTTTAACTAACTGGAGAACTTATTTGAATAGTTTTTTTTTTTTAATAATAATAATTATATCCTAATTTATCTTATCCTAGGAAATATAAATAAACTAGAAAATATAAAAACAAAAACAAAATTAGGTTAAGCTCCTTACAGGTTCTCCGCCGATTTTGTTAACAGTATAATCCACTTGGCCTCCATGTTTTTCTGTAATTAGTTCGTCCTCGTATCCTAGAAGCACTACGTTATTGTTTTTTGCCATGCCTTAATGGAAGAATTTGATAATTTTCTAATAGAAATGGAAAAACACACTACAATGGAAACCTAAAGATTTTTATTTATTATGTTTCGTGGGTATGCAACCAAACATACAGACGTTTTTAAAATATATTTATCCTTTTCTGGCTCAAGGAAATAGGAAAGGATCCGATTCAAAGGGTATCTATTCATTCAAATGGTCATAAACGAAATTATATCTTCCTGAAGAACATGGCCCATTAGCTCAGTTGGTTAGAGCGTCGTGCTAATAACGCGAAGGTCGCGGGTTCGATCCCCTCATGGGCCAATACGTTTTTAATTTTTTTTTAACAATTCAATTTATTAATTAATATATTTACATGCAATTTAATAATCTCTATTCAAATTGCTATTTTGCTACAGTCTTGGGTTGTTCGCCACCAGAAAACGATCCCACAAAGTTTTTAATTTCTTCATTTCCCATTAAAGCGTCCACACCTTTTTTGGTATATTCTCTTGAATAGTCTGGTACTTTTATTAAAAATTGGAAAGCTGACCGGACACCGCAGTTCCAATATTCTTGTAGTAGCTGGCCTATATTCTCTGTTTCAGGGACATGGGGCAGCTACAATGGAAAATGGATTTATTAGTTTTGATTTTTGATTTCGTAGGTAAAGTAGGCATTAATAGACCAAGTAATAGACATACCTCCACTGGTATTTGAGCTTTGATTTCCTCTACATAAGGATTCAGTGTTGCCTTAAGCCTGTTCCCAGTTGCAATAGCTGCATCGCTGTCTTTCCAAATTCCTTGTTCTTTGATATAATATACTGCTGAAGCCGCGATGCCTGCTTTAATGGCAAACCTGAAAAGTTAAAATGAATTAAATCACAATAATTATTGAATTTTTGTTGTGATTGTGAGTATTTACGATTTAATTGTTTTGGGGGTAAACTTCATTGCTGAGATCATTTTTTATTGTGACTGTTTGTGTCAAGTGAAAACCGTATTTGTTTTTCACTTGTTTGAATTGACTTACTTGATCATTGCGGAAAATGGAAAAACCAGCAAAACCTGCAATAATTTTCTTTTGTTGATGTTATGTCACAGAGTCACCTAACCTAAAAAATACGTAATTTTTAAGTTTGTTCGCGGAACACACTCTGAACCAGTTTGGAACAATTCAGGATTGTCAATTAGCTTTGTTTTGGTTCGAAACTTGGAACGCTTCTGGAATTGCGCAGAACTGCTTGCGCACAAAAAATAATAGAGGACTGTTCTAATACTAGTTCTGAACCAATTCGGAACCAAAAAAACCAAAACACAAAATTCTAAAACAGTTCCTCCTTCAGAGCAAGAACTGAGAGAACCGTTCTAGAACAATCCCAGAATTGTTCTCAAAAAGTTCTAGATAAACCAAAACACTGTCAACACAGTTCGATTACGATTCTGAAAAAACCAAAACGCGTTTTGTAATATGCGCATGTGCAGGATGATTCCGAACTAGTTCTGAGTGAAACCAAAACAAAGCTTGTCCATTGAGCCGATTTGAGCCTCCCTTCCACTCGGCTCTTGCTGTGCTGAACCCGAACTAGCTTATCAGTGGCTAGCTTGCACTATTCGAACCAGTGGTTTGACTCGAATGGTTTCGTGTTTCGGGGTGAAAAGAGTAAGAGGAGTGGAAGTAATCCTCATCCTCATAAGACCTCTGTAACAAATCCCCCCTGTCACCACCACCAAGGCAAATATCCAGTTGTGACGTAGGCAGCATGTTATTTCTCGCCTTGGCGTAGGCTGTTTAAACAGCTGACGACTTAGTTATGATGTCGGGAATGGAAACACATCAATATGGCGGCGATTACCAAAAACGAGGCCGGTATTCTCGTCCTCGAAAACGCACACCTTCTTTTAGTCGCTCGGCACTTAATGTGAACGCCTATAAACTGTCCGGGGCGCTCTAGAGCAGCTCAAGAGTGCTTAAAGTACGTTACTAGAAAGCGACTCTATAGGTGTGTATCATCCTTGAGTGGAAGTGACCTTGCCCAAGAACGATACACCACAAGAGGATGGTCGCTTCTCGTAAGCGCAGTGTTCGCCAATTTTAGCAGACCACAACGGTCAATGACCAGGCGCGTGACGTACTCTGGCCGGTCTGGCCCCCTCAATCCAAAGATTTGGTATTAGTTACATTGCTGGACATTGTATTGAAAATTCGTGAAGTTCAATATGAGATTTGTCGAAATTTATTGCATTAAAAACCAAAATAATATCATATCCTGCTATTCTAATAACACATAAAACTTGTTTCGAGTGGACCAGGTGACGTCACTACAGCAGCGAGTGCTCGCGCTAAACTGGCGGAAAAAAAAAACGCCGATGTGACCATCCCCTGTGGTTTATTTTTATTTATCGTTCTTGGCCTTGCCTCTCCGCCACTGAATTTGTGACAGGTGACAGTGCAATAGCATTGCTCCACGCATTGGAGGTGAGTTCGGAATGGTACAAAGTGTCGACACTTTTTATTCTATTGACACTGTGGCGTTCGTTAATTAGTAGGAGTAAGTAAGTTTACTGTACACTTTATTTGCGTTTAGAAGTAATTTGGTGCCCGAATGGTGTGAAGTTGGTGGGACACAGTTTACTCGGTATAAAATGACGATGTATTCGGTGTGACACCGCCGATCACACCTTCATCACGTGATATAACACTGCATTACACGAACACCACACCAGCACCGCACTAAAATCGCATTCCGAACTCAACTTCGGAACAAGGGCTGCGTTCGAGAACGACTATTTCAAACCGGTTTTGGACCACTGTGGTGTACAAACACAGTGCAAGCAGGTTTTCGCTTACCAGTAACCAGCGCCGACTCGTGCTTATAAGTGTACAAACACAGTGCAAGCAGGTTTCCGCTTACCGGCAACCAGCGCCGACTCGCGCTTATAGGCGCAAAATACTGGTAAGCGGAAACCTGCTTGCACTGTGTTTGTACACTTAGCGCGAAAAATGAACGCATGTTTTTAAATCGACTAGAACACAATAAAAAGCAGGTACTCGACCTGTTTTTTACTGTGTATTGTAATTTCTTCTGTGAGAACAGACCGAAAATCACCTATTCTAAATTTTAAATCGAAGAAAAAATTAACTCACTAGCACAGCCTAAGCACAACCTGAATTACAAGCATTCAATCGAGATCTGCGGTTGATATTGTGTTCAAGTGCCGCTCCAGCGTACAAAAAACGGTTGGCTTTAGGCCGGATTTTCATGCATCCGTTTTCCGGCGAAATATGTCCGAAAAATCTTCTATTTTGACATATTTATATACGATTATGTCAGAATAGAATGTTAAACGGACATATTTCGTCGGAAAAACGGATGCATGAAAATCCTCCCTTAGCCTAGTACTCATAACTGCGAGATTCGCATTTTTTTGACATTGCGTTGACAATTTGACGTTTTATGCGTGTATCAAACGTCAAATTGTCAAGGCAATGTCAAAAAAATGCGAATTTCGCAGTTATGAGTACTAGGCTTTAGGGTGGATTTTTATGCATCCGTTTGTCCGACGAAATATGTCCGAAAAATCTTCTATTTTGACATATTTTTATACGATTATGTCAGAATAGAATGTTTAACGGACATCTTTCGTCGGACAAACGGATGCAAGAGGCGATTTTCAGCCTGGAATGATTATTTATCGGTAAATACCGTGGTTATTCTTTTGGTTGACAACTTTGACAGCCAAGTGTGACGTCATAGCCGGCCCCCACCATTCAAGAATCATAACCCAAGGAACTGACCGCTGAAATGATTTGGTTATAGCAGTGTAGGGTTATGTTTATTATTCTTATTTCTTTTTCCGTTTCAACAATAGTTTTATGTTTAGGTACAAAAAATGGCGCTGAATCTCTCGTTAGTCTCGTTTATCGAACAGATTTTTTTTGGGGATGATCTAAACATGGTGAATTGCAGTGAGTGAGTGAATGTATACTTCTATGGTTGCCACCTTTTGATTTCCGAAAACCCGTACATAATCGAAGCTAACTTTTTTTTGTAGCATAATTTACACTCGTATCTGTAAAATGAATTTTTAGAAACAAATTAAAAAAGGTACCTGCCTACTTAATTTCAAACGCCACCCCTCGTAGTTACAGAGACACTTGTAAGTGAACAGAACGACACAGTACATACATAATTATTTGTTTTATTAGGCAGAAAAGCACAATATTCAATGCCGCGGCTAGTGTTCCATAGCCGAAGGCGAAGCTAGGAAACCAACCAAGGCATTAAATTTGATCTTTTGCCATGTGAAACCATTTTTTCTCCGAATTTGTTACAACACGCATAATCCACTTTTTTATGTTTATCAATTATTGCGCTGATAACGTTTGTTGAATGGATAGCAACGAACTTTTCTGCCTAGGCAGAGAAAGTCAATTTTTCCGTCCCTAACTGGAAACCGGAGACGTTTGTGACACACCCGTCATTCAAGAAGTAGGTAGGTTCAGAAATTAGTTGGGTATATCCTAAGGAGTTCGACATTCGCCTTTATAAATTTTATGTTAAGTATTAATTATTATTAATTATATAGTTATCCAGATATTCCCGGACATTTTCATCATGCGTCCGGACACCGGACAAACCTTTAAAAAACCGGACAGTCCGGGTGAAAACCGGACAGGTGGCAACCCTATATACTTCTTTCATTGTGCCAGGCTACAACGCAACTGCAAAACCACAAAACATCAATACAAATCCAAAAATAATAACAATAACATCAAAAAGCTGTAACCAAAAGATTAACCCAAGTCCAAAGCTGGGTTATAATCGGTTATAAATAAGTGGTAAATACCAAAAGCAAATCAGCTGATATGTGACGTCACAACTTCCCCTACTTTGGTTAAAACCGCGATGGCGGAAATGCATTGGTTATAACCAATTAATAATCATTCCAGGCTGAAAATCGCCTATGAAAATCCACCCTTAAGCCTAGTACTCATAACTGCGAAATTCGCATTTTTTTGACATTGCGTTGACAATTTGACGTTTTATGCGTGTATCAAACGTCAAATTGTCGAAGCAATGTCAAAAAAATGCGAATTTCGCAGTTATGAGTACTAGGCTTTAGGGTTACTTTTCATGTATCCGTTTATCCGTCAATCCGTTGATCCGAAAGTATTCCTATTGGCCCAATATTTTGGCGTCAGAATATTGGATCAATAGGAATACTTCCGGATTCTGGCGCCAAAATATTGGGCCAATAGGAATACTTTCGGATAAAAGGATTGACGGATAAACGGATGCATGAAAAGTAGGCTTTACACGTTCAAAATCGGCCGCGGTAAAGTAACTTTTGGAGGTGCTTTCAACTGAGTCTAGAAATGGTTATACGAATTTTGATTGGATAAGTGGGGTACCTATTTAACTTTTGGCACAAATAACAACAAATAAATAATACAATACAAAAAGCTTCTAGAACGGAAGTGGAAGTGATGAATAGATAATACTAACTAACGCTGACGATCTGAAAATAATAAATTTAGGAATTATTACGAAAATTGAAAAATAAGCATTAACAAACCAGGCGGAACCACGAACAATCGCTATCGATTGGTTCTCGACAAGTTCTCACCTCGTCCACCCATCGCTCAACGTTAGTCGCCAAAATTGCCACCGCAAACGTTCGTTTGCACCGCAAATGTTCGTTTGTGGTGGCAATTTTGGACCCTAACGTTGAGCGATGGGTGAACGAGGTGAGAAATGAGGGGAAATTGTCGAGAACTTATCGATAGCGATTGTTTGTGGTTCCAGTGCAGGGACAAATTTATAGGGTAATTTTGATGGCAAATGTCATGAGAATTGAGAAACGGTATTTGGCGTTCCAGCAAATTCATACCAGATTTGGCATCGCCGGTAGAAGGGGAAAAGTAGGTTTTGGCGTTTTGGCATTAGCATTTCCGTCTTTGAACGCACTCAGGGAGTTAAGAAAGTATGACAGACACAATTGACACATCATATATGATATAACCAGGGCCGAGATTCTAAAATCACGATTCGACACACGACTCGACAACGATACCGGCCTTGTCGTCTCGAAAGGTATAATTCCAATGAGATTTCTAACCTAGAATCGTCGGGAAAATCGTCTCGCTGTCGAGTCGTATGTCGAATCGTGATTTTAGAATCCCCGACCAGGGCTGTGTTCAAGAACCCTGGTGCGTCGAATAAAAATCACACAGCTGCCGTTCGAAAAGGCGGAGTGTGAATGAAAATCACACGGTTTTCGACGTTCTGGAAAGTAGTTGTCACGTACTGGTGCGCGCACCGGACACTCTAGTCCAGACTAAAGTGAAAGGATAACGCACACCTAACATGGGATTTTTGGGCTCTATGGATTTTGTCTATTTTTTGATATGTTGTAGAGGATTTAATTCTTAACAACCTTTAAATGGGACAAAATCTTGTAGGTATAAAGTCTAGTACTCATAACTGCGAAATTCGCATTTTTTTGACATTGCTTCGACAATTTGACGTTTAATACACGCAGAAAGCGTCAAATTGCCAACGCAATGTCAAAAAAATGCGAATTTCGCAGTTATGAGTACTAGGCTTTACAGTCTATGAGATATGAGCGTTGAAAGATTGACTTTTTTGCGACTTTTTGTGTGGAGAGTATACGAAAAACTGGTGTTTATCAGTCAAAATATTGTCATGTCGACATATTTCAAGTCACTAACAACAAATGTCAACATAGGCTAGGGCCGGGACCGCACTGGCATCAACATGGGCCCCAGTGCGGTCCTGGCCTTAACCTATGTTGACATTAATTTGTAAATAACGTAAAATATGTCAAATGTCAATATTTTGACTGTTAAACATCAGGGGCGAGTTCAGAAATAACACACCGGGTGTGAGTGCGATTTTATGGGTGTGACTGAAATGACAATTCTTAGGCGACAACTTTCGTATGAATTTTTGAACGCTTGGTGTGACCAATCGAGCATCTCCTCAAAAATTTCACAAAATCTATTAGGATTACTTTTTGTTGTTGTTCATTTTTTTAACTTGAAGGAAAAACTTTAATTCTTATTTGTGTTTTGTTTATATTTGGTGGGATTATTGAGATTGATTATGGGAGGAATGGTTGACATTGTTGACATAAAGACACAATCACACCGCAGCCACATCAAAAAATTATGGTGTGACCCAAGAATCGTAAACTCTACAGGATTGCTCAATCGGCTAAATTTGTTCACAATTGCTGTGACGTCACGCGCATGCCGGATTTTCAAGATGGCCGCTGATACGAATGATGTTTAGTTTGTGCTGACAACTATTTTATCGTAAATTCGGATTTATCTAGTGTTATAAGTGTAAATTTAAAGTTTCATTTAATGTGTGTAAGCATAAAAGACTCGTGGCTGAAAATACTCGCGAAAACCCCAAGCATTTTCTGGTTTTATAATACTGGATTTGTTGTATCAGGACATCGCTCTTTTATTTGTGTGTATTGCTAGTTAGTATTTCCTAGTCAAGCATTTGTTTTGCTTTTTTTTTATAAATCAAATATCTACTTAGTTGTAAGTTTCCTTTGCATGTAATTTCTAATAAAAATTAGGGTTTGTGAAGAGTGAATAAATAAATATGTAAATAAATTCCTTTACTGGCGCGTTTACTATGAAAACGCATGGAAAATATGGGAAACTTGCAATGTTTTTCTGGAATATGATTATGAGAATCTAAATTAGGTATCACTATTTGGCTTTGTGAAATAAGCTCACTTTGAATGTCCATATTAAATCGTTCTAGTACCTATTAAATTAAAGAATAATAATTGAGAAGTACCTAGGTAGGGTCAGTAAAAAATAAAGCACATTGCAATCCCGTTTCGCTTATATTTTGATATTGAAAAGCAAAAATTAAACCGGCTCGGCACCCCACATTTGGTTTTCTACTGTTTCTCAACTCTGTAGTCAATTGTGCCCGTTTTGTGCTCAATTGTGCCAGTATTTATGCGAATTGTGCTCATTTTCATACACAAAAAAAACATTGAAACGAATCCGGGGGCCAGCTTGACTCCAGCCCTTCGTTTTTTTGACTTTTTGGCAATATGTTTGGCTAATTGATAAACAAAAGCAAACAAACTCGTCTTTCTAATTAGCCAACCACTCAAGCCTCAAGGATCAACACAAGCTTTTGAAGTCTGCTAATTTTAAAATCAATAAATTAATTACAAAATACAGTTTTCAAAGGAAATAACCTCAAAATAACAATTTTTCACGTTTGAAAATGCAAGGATAGTGCACTGTCATAAAAAACACAAACCGATCAAGGACTGCGTGACGTCATTCGCATACCGCCATCTTCGATGTTTTTATGAACGTTTGTCTTATGGGATTGAGCAATCCTGGACGGCGATTCTCGAATCGTGTGATCCCTGTTCTCATAGGAAAAGTACGCGTGGTTTCTATTAAAATCTATTACGATGTATTCTCGAAATTAGGGACCGTTCACTTCCTATGAAAGTTGGGAGAATTTTATTCTACTACCTTTTTTGAAGAGAACGTCTGTTCTCAGGAGAACCAAACGTCAAACACGCGCTTTTTGTCAATTCTACAGTCATCATCCATGGTATTTTTTTGTTTGTTTTGCAAATCATTTATCCGCAATTGCCAATTGGGTAAATACGAACGTGGGAAACCATGGAAGCTGGGGTTATAGGAAGAATTCTTGTACTGAATGATCTACTAGATGCAGAAGAGCAAGAAGAGAGGCCTATAATAGACAGTCAGCTAACATATTTTGCTGACTCTCTTCGGGGATTTCAACCACTGAAAATTATGTCAGTGCTGAGCTCAAAAAATTAAAATTTAGCGACCGGAGGTCTGCTAGGCATATGGAAAATGTTCTTTCCTTTTGCAGCGGCCTTAACCGTAACGTTACGTCGTATACCTCAACAGCTGACCGGCTTATGGGAATTTTTTTTTTCGGTTCCTACCGATATCAAATTTGATTCTGTCGATTGCCATAAGCGAGAAAACTATCAGCCATCAAATATTCTTTCACAAGATCGCGCCCTTATTTCAACCCTTTCAGTACGTGCAAACCTTATGGCTTTGGTTTTTCACTATTAGATTGTTCTACAATGTTAATGTGTTAAAATGCCATGAAAGAGAAATTGAAAAAATAACCTATTTTTTTCTGCAAGAGGAAAATTAATTTTCCATATGCCTGGCAGACGTCCGGCTGCTAAATTTTCATTTTTTAAGCTCAGCACTGACATATTTTTCAGTGGTTGAAAGATCCTGCGCGAAATTTAATTGATTTATTGACACCTTTTATACATGCTCCAACTAGAACTTCATCATTAAAAACTATGGTAAAATCGGAGGTAAATTTTCCACTTTGAAGTTTCTCATTTGTCTTACAAATTCAATGAGCATTTCTTTCAAAGAATGAGGTTACGTCCCAAAACACAAATAAAACGAATAAAACCTCAGATTTTCTTCTTTCTCATGACATTCGTCCTTTTAACACACTAAAATTGTGGGTAATTCTACATATTACTGTTGGCAACAACGCATTATGATCTGACAAGTTTTCTCTCATTCTATCATAATCCCATACATTCGAGAATACCACTTTGGCACCAAGAGAACGAGCGTGCGATGTGATCTCTCACTTCTCTTAAGGGGAACGTTCACTTCTATCAAATTCGAGAATCGACTACCTGTAGAGTTTACGATTCTTGGGTGTGACCAATGAACTATTGCTAAAAACTGGAATGCGCACACATTGCCATATCTGCCAAAAAAATGAAGCCATGAAAGACAGATGCCACAAGGGGGAATGTTGTTTTTTTCTGTTGCTCGCTGACATATGACGTTTTCGAAAGTTTTGCCATATATCCCTTCACAGGTTTCATCAATTGGAATACGTGTTGGAAGCAATTTTCGCCATTTAACATAATGAGTGCGACAAAAACAGGTATCCCCTCCGCAGCAGCCGCTCTAGGCTTCAAGTTCGTCCTTATGTGTTAGCATTCCAGTTTTTGGTTATAGTTCATTGGGTGTGACCGGTGCGACACCTGGAGCGCGTCCAAAGTACTTTCTGAACGGCACAGAGTGCGCGCACTCGGTGTCACACTCACACTGAGTGTGTCATTCCTGAACTCGCCCCAGTAGAACAGTATTTTGTATACTCTCCACACAAAAAGTTACAAAAAAAGTTTATCTTTCACCGCTCATATCTCAAAGACCGTAATACCTACAAGATATCATCCCATTTAAAGGTTGTTCAGAATTAAATCCTCTACAACATATCAAAAAATGGCCAAAATCCATAGAGCCCAAAAATCCCATGCTAGGTATGCGTTATCCTTTAAGCTGACATATGACATTACATTTCAACCGAAATTTCGCGACGAACTACTTCCATAGGCGATATTCAGCCTCATGATTTCATGAACACAAACGCTTTCGAGAGAAACTCATGACGTCATATTTCATATTGAAGATAGTTCGCCGGACGCATTGATGCAGCTTTTAGCCACAAGACGAACTACGGTCCGTCCTTGGATGAACTACATTCGTCGTGAAAATCGTTTTTTTTTTATTTATTATAAGGCCGCATTTTGTATCAATTGTGTGATTTGTTTAGGTACTGTGATTTGCTTATATAAATATTAATATGGTCAATATGGAAGAACAAGTTTCTTTAGTAAAAGCACAGTTTCTAAAAGGTCGACACCTTATTGTGGAAAACAAACAAGATGCAAATTGCAAAAGGCAATTGGCTAATTTTAGACAAACTTGGTAAGTAAGCCACTCGGTCACCGTTCGAATACCTAAGCCGATTAAACGCGATGGAATATAAATAACCGAGTTAAAAATGGTAGTAAAGTCCGACAAATACCATTTTAAAGTCACGTGATATTGGTGGCAAAAAAAGTATGTTCTTGATTATGTCGTTGATATCACCTACAAAAAGCTAGAGCGGAGCCGTAATCACGTGACCAGTGAACGAACAGAGCAGTTGAACGCTATAAACAATCGCGAATAACCCTGCACCAAGAAAACTTTTTAAATAAACGAAGGGCCAAATTATGGACCAACTGGTAAAGTGTCTGGTTGTTACCTAGCAGGTACTTTCTATTCTCTAGTGCATAGAAAGTACCTGCTAGGTAACAACCAAACGTTTACCAGTCAGTCCATAATTTGGCCCGAATGGTAAATTCAAGCTCGGAGAACTGATCAAAATACCGAACGCACGGTGAATTTTAGTGACAGGTGACAGTGCAATAGCTTTCGGAACGGGTTGCGTTTGGGAACGAGCCGTTTTCTCGCGTTCACTTTTTTAACAGTGGTCCAAAACCGGTTTGAAATAGTCAATGGAAACACCGTTGCCCGTTTTAATAGTGTTTTGAACCAATGTCAAAAAAGATACCGCGAGAAAACGGCTCCTGTGGTGTGCGGCCAAGGATAATACACACCGACTACTACTACAGGATAGCCTATCCTCATAAGGCCTCTGTAGAAAAAATCTGACGCCTCCACCACGCGAAAGCACCAAGCATGTCGTTTCTCGCCTTAACGTAGGCTGTTTGCACCACAGGTTATGATTCAGCGGGCTTTTGCTCTATGCTTTACTAATTAGCCAATTTTAGGCGATTGACCAGTCGGTCATCTTGACAGATAACCAAATTAGCCGAATCGGTTGACAGATGGTTACTGAAAATTCCGGTTACTTGGGCAACGCCAATATGAAATAAAAAATCTTGAAAAATAATTGATGATTGATTGCAACAGAAATTCCAAATTCCAGATAAAACCTTATGGCGTTTTCGATTGGTAGATTTAGTGCGGAACTAGTGCAACTTTTTCTATTTCTTCTACAGGTGGATTAGACGGATGCAAATACACTCAGGCGCACTGAATTTACCAATCGGAAACGCCATTAGATAAAACTAAAACCAACTGAACCGACCGACATCCGATGGCCGGTAACTATTTTGACATTTAACCAGATTTCAGGAAACCGAGGTCTAAAAGTAACAACTTTTCCAGGAACCAGGGTAATTTGATTATCGCGAAACCACAACCCGGTTATATTTGGACCACAGTTTGATTTATCTGTCAAGGGCTGATTTCGGCTTTAAGCCGGGCTCAGACGACTCGTGTACTTGGCGAATACACAATTATTCGCGTACTTGGTAAGTATAAAGCCGGGCTCAGAAGACTCGTGTACTTGGCGAATACACAATTATTCGCGTACTTGGCAAGTATACGAGCGCTGCGAATTGCGATGGCAAGCAGGGCGCTCACACGACGTGTTACAATTTACAAGTACGCGAGCGCGAATATTTGGCTAAAACGCGAGCGCGAATATTTGGCTAAACCTTGACAAATGACTAGAGCACAGTGGTGTGGCAGCCAATATGGATAGCGGTCGTTTTCCACGCATCATTAACTGTATTTCGATTTTTGTGGTCTTTATGTTTAGCCATCCAAATGACCGGCTCATTTTATTACAAATGGAGAAACTCCAACACAATGTCATTTGTCCACTCCATTTCAATTTTTAAAGATAAAACAAACACAAAACCTCTCTACTACGCTTCTGCTAGTCGAAAACTAAATGAAATAGTCGCAGTAAAAGCCAATTATTTGTGCATTTCGTTTGAGCGCCTCTACAAGTATGAACTTGGAAAGTGTACGAATAATCGTGATCCCTTTGACTCGGGACATTTTTACCGACAAGAAATGGAAAACCCACGAGTGACAAATAATTGTACAAATAACCCACTCACACGACATGGCAAGTATACGCAAGTAACGATTATTCGCCAAGTACACGAGTCGTTTGAGCTCGGCTTTAAGCCTTGTACAGCGAAATTCGCACAGAAATCACAAACCAGTCAGAGTGAATTTCATTGGTTGAAACTAGTTTTCTGACTGATTCTGACTGTTTTCAACAATGAAATTCGCTCTGACTGATTTGTGATTTCTCTGCGAACAGACCTAATATCCGCATGTATCCGTACTATTGGTGTGCCACCATTGCCAACGTCTTAACTAAAGCGTACTAGCTCACAACCGCGAAATTCGCACTTTTTTGACATTGCGTCGACAATTTGACGATTTATGCATGAATCAAACGTCAAATTGTCAAAGCTATGTGAAAAAAGAGCGAATTTCGCGGTTATGACTACTGCTTGAGTCGTCAGGTTTAGAGCACGGGAAAAGTCATAAATCCATTAAGATCAAAGTAACCCGTCAAATTTATGGCATGGTGCCATGGCGATGGTGCGATTTCTTTTTTTCACCGCCGCGTGCCACGCGCCGGCCCAAAGGTGCTTTCAAGTGACCCACTCCGGAGCAGCTCGGGAGTGCTCCTCAATTATTCCTATTCTTCGTGAAAGAGAAGTGCTAAAATTATGCCAATCATCAAATCAAATAAAACAAGTTAATACCATGGTATAATTTGAAAAACAAAAATGCTAGATGAAGTAAAATTATAGTTGGCAACCCTGCAGCCAAGATGAGCGAACGGTCAATCGCTTAAAATTGGCTATTAATTAACATTCTAGAACAACTATTTTTTAGATCTCGGTTGCATCTTCCTATTTGCCTATTATGTTGATCAAAATTAAATAATATTTCCCATTATACATTTAAATTCTAAACTACGACCGCTGGCGCAAACAGCTGACGACTTAGTTCATGACGTTGTAATGGTGATACACATATTACGATTACCAAAAACGAGGCAGATAAGGTGCTTGCACTATTCGTACCAGTGATTTAACTCGAATTTTCGAGGTGAAAAGAGTCAGAGTAGTCAAAAAGGTTGATTATTCGAACTTGCTCTAAATTACAGTGACTTTATTACTACAGTGGCGACATTTGCTGTCTTATTTTTGATTATAAAATCAAACGAACTTACCTGAAGTTCGATTTTAATTATATGCTCCTGCACTTCGTCCGAATAGATCAATAATATTCACTTGTAGTACGTAAGTTCTACTGCTCTGCGCCATAGTGTTTAAAGAAATTTCCGAGAATAAGGTTCCAAGAGTTCATATGCCTAATATGGCATATGACACCTCGCAGCCAGGTTATGTCATTCTAGTTTAAAGATTGGTAAGGTACACCGTTATCTACACTACGTTCCTGGGGGCGGTTTACGAACTCTCGATTCGAACCGAAAACGCCATGTTACACCGAAATTTTGATTTCGAACGTACTCCATGCGAATGCATTTCCACAAAAGTCACTCGACCGGTCGATGCGTATTCACTTTCGCATCGAGTGTCCGTTCCGAGTCGTGTTTTTGCAATCCTCCCACTAGTTTCTGTACTCCTGTACTGTAACAATCTGGGAGCATTCGACTTTTCGTCTTCGATAAGTACTCCTGGATTGTTTGGAGCGATGGGCACTTTCCTATTGTGTATTTTTCAGGACAAATTATTCCCTAGATCTAACTATGTTTGGGAATCTTGGGATGAATAGGGTGTAGATATTTAGTATTTACGGGTGGGAGGGTTTGATCTATTCGGACGAAGTGCAGGAGCATATAATTAAAATCGAACTTCAGGTAAGTTCGTTTGATTTTATAATTATATGCTCCTGCACTTCGTCCTCTAGATCAATAATATTCACTTGTAGCTGTTTAAAGCTTTTTGTACTGGAAAATATATTTATTGTTCAACTGCTTAATATGATCTCAGTTGACATTCGACAAAATGGTTCTAGCAAATAAGAATTTATCCTCCAGAGGCCGATTGTAGAAGGACGCAAAGGTCTTGGAATTTTTCGTCCAACCAGCTGAGGTTCTTATGGTATCGAAGGATATTCCTTGTTTCCAGGCCTTTGATGTGGATGAGTGCCTGGTTGAATGCGGCTTGAAGATTTGTGTATCTATCCCCGCCTTCTCCATTATTATTTTAATCCAGTTGGATAGGGTCTGTTTGCTCAGTTGTCTGTATGGCTCTTTGTTAGAAATAAACAGGTATTGTATATTTCCCTGAATGCATGCTGTCCTTTCTACATAATTCAGGATTGCCGAAGCTACACACAATGCTGGGTTGTTCTTGTAGAATGGTAGCATAAGGCAAGGTTGTGCCTTCCCTGGTTTTGAGGTTTTCAAAGTTTCAGGTATAATGATTTGTAAGCCTTCAAGAGTTGCCACGATGTTTTCAACTTTTACGAGAGATATGGTTTGTAATCTCTGTCCTGTGACGAGGGCAAGCAGTGTTATAACTTTCATGCCGAGTTGTTTCATGTTTAACTTCTCGTTAATAGGGCTATTCAATTCTATATAATCCAAAACTGTTTTTGGGTCCCATGTAGTCTCATACTTAGGTTTACTTGGTCTGGATTTTGATATACCCCTTAAAAATCTTCTTATTATCAAGTTTTTTCCTATCTCCCCTGGGAGGACCAGGGACAAGGCTGACCTGCAGGAGTTGAAGGTCCCATACTTCCACTGCTTTTTGACCTTCATATCCTGTAAGAATTGTAAAACCTCTGTCACACCGGCGGTATATGGATTTATCTGACGCTGCAGACAGAATATCCACCACTCCTTATAAGCTGACTCGTATTGCTGTAGAGTATTTTTCGACAGAGAGTCCATACAAGTTTCGATGGTGTCTTGTGGAATGTTGTTTATTTTAAATGCCTCGCAGACAAATTGGCGGCCACCAGGGAAAGGGTTTCCGACAAGGGGTGATGTTGCCTGAAAGGGGAAGACACTAAATTAGGATCTGGATTAAATTTTATAGATTTTCCCTTCACCATTTTTTGATAAAGGGGGTACCAGGGCTGAGAGTTCCAGTCTGGTAAGACTACTATGCCCTCTGCTTTATCTTGTATGATTTTGTTCAACACTTTGAGTATCATAGAAAATGGGGGGAACGCATAAAATTTCAGGGAAGTCCATGATTACGTGAAAGCATCAATAGCTTCACAGCCTGGATCATTATGCCAAGAAACGTATCTACTACACTTTGTATTAGCTCTAGACGCGAAAAGATCAATTTGTGGTTGGTCAAAAACAGAAATAATCTTTTCAAATGCTTTACTTGACAGTTCCCATTCAGTTTCCTCAGACATTATTCTAGAGTGTTTATCTGCAATATTGTCTTTGGATTTGATGTAAGATGCAATCAGCCATACGTTTCTTTTTTCACACCATTGCCATATGTCTTTGGCTATGGCATTAAGGGTTTGATATTGTACACTCCCCATTTTATTAATGCACGCTACTGCTGTAGTGTTGTCTACTCTGAGGAGGATCGTGGTAGATTTAAGTCCTCCTGCTAGACATTTTAGCGCAAAATAAACGGCTTTTAACTCCAAGATATTGATATGTAGATTGACTTCCTTACTATTCCACCACCCATAAACCTCTTTCTCATTGCATACTGCCCCCCAACCAGTTTTACTAGCATCTGTATATATTTCTAGATTAGGGGTTTCTAGACATATGTCTCTATAAGTAAATGGTAGATTCTTTTCCCACCAGGTTAACTCTATTTTAAGTTCCCCAGAAATAAGTGTTTTACATTCATAATCACCCTCTGATAATTTTAATGCAAGGAATTTTTCGTGCTCTATTGTTTTTGTGTATAATTTCCCGTACTTTACTGCCGGGCATATTGATATCAGTATGCCTGCTACATGGGCAAGAAACCTTATTTTACACTCTTTACTGCTTTTGAGTTTCGATAATGACTTTTTTACTTTGATGATTTTGTCTTCAGGAAGTTTTATAATCATATTCTTTGTATCATAAATAAAACCTAGATACAGACAGCGGGTGTGCGGTTCTAGGCAACACTTTTCAAAATTTATCAGAAAACCTAAGGACTGCAGTGTTTCCACCACAAATTTTGTATTTTTATTTGCAAGGATTAGAGAATCATGAATTAAAAACCAATCATCAATGTAGGCCACACATAAAATGCCCTTGTTCCTAAAATGGCCAAGTACTGGACGTATTATTTTTGTAAACAAAAACGGGGCGTATGAAATTCCAAAGGGCAAAACTTGGAATTCAAAAAGCTGATTATCAAATTGAAATCTAAGGTATTTTTTAGAATTTCGATTTATTGGGATTGCAAAATAAGCATCCTTTAAGTCGATTTTTGTCAGCAAATAATTTTTCTGCAGTAACTTGCAGACTGTTCTCCCATCCTCCATTTTGAAATGGGGAGGTTGTAGAAATTCATTAAGTTTTTTCAAGTTCAGTACGAATCTCTTTTTGCCATTTGGCTTATCTATTAGAAAATAAGGCGACAAAAACTGCCCTTCGCAAGGAGTACAGACTTTTATCGTGCCTTGATTTAATAGCTTAGCTATTTCAGTTTTTAAAGATTGTTTTTCAGAAAGACAAAATGTTGGCTCTTTTTTAAGGGAATTTTGTTGTGGGGGTGTTACAAAAGGTATTTCAAAACCTTTGATCCAAGATAAGACCATTTTTGACACCCCCAAAGCCTTCCATTCATTGGTGAAATAAGAGAGTCTACCCACTTCTGGAAGATGTATAAAATTACTCACCTTTACTTGCTTTTCCTCTGTGTTTTGTAGTAAGTTTTGTTTGGGTAGTTCCGAGGGTTGGATCTTGCTAAAACTTGATGCTGGGGGCGGTTCGATGGGCGATAGTCCCTCTGGCCCTGTCGAGGATTTCCCCCCGTCTTCCTCGAAGGGCCATATGCATTTAAATGATGCTGGCCATGCTGGGATTTTTTCTGTTGAAAGGTGCTATTACTTTTTACAACTGTTAAGACTTTAGCCACCTTTTCTGCAGCCTTTGCTGTTTTAATTCGTTCCCCCAAATTTTCTCCATAAAGAAAAGTATCCACAGGTGTTGTCACCGAGAGGTCAACAACCAATTTATTTAAATTTTGGTTGATAAAAGACCTACGTTGGAGAGAAAGCTTGTGCTGGAGATTTGTGTAGTGTCGTGTGGTGTCACTCAGTAACTCAATGTATTCGGCTTTGGGCACCTCTTCCCTTTCGTCATTGATTAATTTATTGACTGCATAAAGAAGGTTAGAGATGCCTTTAGCATTCTCTTCTTGAAAAGATATTTGAAATTTATCTTTGGTCAAACCCGTTGGCCCCATAGTGGCAACCACTTCTGGGTTCAATATAGGGGGGCCAATATGGACACCTTTTGGGGAAGGGTATTTATTGGCCAGTTGGTTTTGTGTCTCTTTATCCAGCCCATTTGATGCGATATAGTTAACCCTTTTTGTGAGTTGCGGGTGTAGATCAAAATAATTGATTTTACCAACCTCTGGATCTTCGCCCCAGCATTCGGGTACTTGATCCAGTGGATCATTATCGACCAGGTTTATTATTTGAGATGGAGCCGGGCTTCTCGAGCCTCGGACTCTTTTTTCAGGGGTAGCCGGACTTCTCGAGTCTCGGACTGAAAAAATGATGGGATGCCGGACTTCGGGAGTCGCGGACATTCCTATTTTGGCTCATACGTTCTACATTTTCGTTTTTAACGTTTCTGGACCTCTTCAATTCATCTAGCCGTTTTTGCATATCAGCGATTTCTTGATGGAAATCCTGAACCTCATGGCTCCTAGAGCGGTTCCTATGATGGTCCAGCATTCGTCGCTTCGGCGATCTGCTAGCTCGGCTACTTGAGGATGAAGATCTTCGATGTTTCTTGCGTCTATTTTTTCCCATTTTCGGTTGAACTACTCTAAAAAACACAGTAAAGTTGATCAAAGAAAATTTTGTTGGCGCTTCTTTGAGCATAGAAAATACGAATGACATAACCTGGCTGCGAGGTGTCATATGCCATATTAGGCATATGAACTCTTGGAACCTTATTCTCGGAAATTTCTTTAAACACTATGGCGCAGAGCAGTAGAACTTACGTACTACAAGTGAATATTATTGATCTAGAGGACGAAGTGCAGGAGCATATAATTGGTTCTAAAATCCCATATATTTATATTGAAAACGCCGCCATCTTGTTCCCAACCTCTTGTTAATTTTAAATATGAATATATGGGATTTAGGTGAACATCCATCATAAATCATGGAAAACAACGTATTTGATGGACCTAATCATGGTCATCAAATACGTCGATTTCAATTTTTTATGATAGATGTCCATTTAAATCCTATATATTAATATTTAAAAGTAACAAGAGGTTGGGAACAAGATGGCGGCGGGATCTCTATTGTCGCCACTGTATGTAAAGGTTTATTTAGCCACTGTACTCTAAATAAATGTGAACAGTGTTAAAAAGTAACGTCAACTGAATGCAACTGTATAGTGACTCCGTAGTCTATAGAAAATCGTTTCCCCCCAAGCCAATTAGTTCCAGTTTCCACTACCATTTTTACTTTATTTTTAATGAATTAAAAATAATTAAAACCAAAAAAGAAACCGTTTGCGCTATCAGTGTTAGCTTGCGAGAACGCTCGCGCAGTTCTACAATATATTTGTTCCTTGATCAACTCGTAAGACGTTCAAAAGTAAATGCAAATTTGTGTCATAAATAAATAATCAAAAATTTAATTGAGGCTTTGTTTTGATCTGGAAACTTAAATTAATCTTGTTGGCGGGTTTATTTAGAAATTTATTATGAATACAGATTCGGAAAAGGAACATTCACCTCAAAAGCAACTCAGTGTAATTGATAATAGGTCATGTACCAAGCCTGCAACCAGAGTAAGTAAACAATTACGCATTTTATTTGTTTATGTATGAAAAATTGAAAGAAATACTCGATAGACACATTAATTTTGAACAAATTTTAATGAATTCACTTGTGTTATCAAATCGGTATTTTGCGATTACCTACATTGTTTATACTTACAATATGAAGGGGAACAAATAGCATCTAGTGCACTTTGAGTAGGTATAGTCTTTTTCTCTAAATAAAAAATAGTTACAATTTTTGCACTCGCTGATGGATTTCTTAGTTCCCCTTTCTATTTCTAGTTTTATGTTATAATTATTTCTATACTTATAGTAGTTTTGTATAATTCAAATGTAGTATTTTTTATGTAGATTTATTATTTTGTTTTATTTCATTTCAGCTCACATAAATGGCTTAACAGTTTTGCATGAGTTTATTTTTTTGTTTTAAAAATTGCTGGAAGCATCAGGACAATGACCAATAATCAGGTGAGAAGCTTATTTTTTTAAATTTTTTTTATTTACTCAATTTTATAGGTATTTATAGGCACAAGAATTGCATGCAAAAATCTGTGAAAGTACCTCGAAAATTACAAAACCCACATACCTAGCATTAAATTTTTTCTGCAAATTTGCATTTTAATTAAATAGAGAACGAATTAATCCAATCATTTAGAATTTTTAATTTATTTGCCTCTGCATTATATTATTATTTTAATAATAATACTACTCATGCCTGGCAATTTAAAACTATACAAGGTGTTTGGTACATTGATAGGAAGTTTTCAATGAGTGATAGTTGGGGTCATTTGGAAGCTGTTTGACCACATTTACCCTTATGCAAAGTTTCAGCAAAGTTTCCTCATTTTTGAGATATCAGCATTTTTAGGTGTTTTTGCGAAATATTTGAATTGTTCCTAAAGCAAACACTTTAACCCAAACTTTAACCTTTCTCAATTTTTTTTTCTGATATTCCTAATATGCACTCTCTTGGAAAAATACAGAAAGAAAAACCAAATGATTGATACAAAAAATATGTAGCCCAAGTTTATTACACGACAGTATCTACAGCAAATTGCCATTTACAGACACATCTTCTAAACAATCTATCAATCAATTTATTCAAACCTTAAATCTAAAAGTACAAAATGAGTAGGGACTTAAAGCAAATCCTAAAAAATGCGTACTTATCCGTAATCGTATCGTATTGGCTTGCGTTACCAATGTGAAAACGTTATAAGCTGTTCAACTTCAGTTTTCATATCCGTATCACAGCTTTCCGTATCTTGTCCCATCATATTTTCTAACTTCAAATTTTATTTTGATACAATCATTCAAAAAGTGACGTTATTTTGATTCGAATTTATTATTGCTCTAGAATGGATAATATCGTGAATAATCCTTTTTTTGTTGATGAGGACAAGGACGACAACGATCTAAGGTCTGTTCCCACAGGAGTCTCTGACAGTTTGCAAACTATCAGTAAGCATCGCCCATATATGTTTTCAATGCAGTCGTTACAAGATAAATCTGTAACTCAGCTGAGCGATTGTTTCTGACAGGTTGCAAACTGTCAGAGACTCCTGTGGGAACAGACCTCTAGACGATCTTATTGTCATGCACATATTGAATGACAATGATTTGCTTGGTAACAGAGCTGCTCTTTATGGAATTTTTGATCTGCAATTTTTGAATAATGCCCAGTGTTTGTCAATGTTCAGATTCGAAAAAGATCACATACCAAGATTAGTCAGGGCTCTAGGACTACCCCAACAACAACAACAACAGTACAGATGGTTATTCGACAAAAAATCAAAGAAAATTGTCACTTGAATTCCTCCCTTCTCTTCTTCTCTTCAAATTTTTCCAACAGAAGACTCACCCTGTCTCTTAGGCCTTTTTCTTTAAAGTCTTTGCCGGTCGCCTTTTCAATATTTTTTTGAATAAGGCTCCACCGAGACCGATTTTCAAAAAGGTTTAGACCCACTACCTCCCTGAGCAGAAGCAGGTCATCGTCCGCTGTATAAAACAATCTTTTTCTTTTATCCATCGCGAAACTGAACAGTGAACGAACAGCAAAGCAAATTCATAAACAATCTAAGAAATAAGAATTGGCTACGTTCACCAGAACCAAAACGGATTGTAAACAGTTTACAAATACCAACAGAATATGTTGGGTAAACTCTTGGTTCTGCTGAACGATTCAACTTTTCAATGATAGAACGTCACCTTCTGAATTACAGGTCACCACACAAAACACAGTGTTGAAAATTATAAACACTCTGAAATTTTGCTTGCAAAAATGGCAACCGTTTGCAAAATATGTTTGGTTTTAACACAAATCCAACGTAGCGTTCAGCAGAACAATCGCAAACCGTTTACCAACGTTTGTATCTGGTGAACGCGGCCAAAAAACAATTTTTTCAGGTTATATATTTTTATTCTATCGCGAATGGTAAACTATCATTTAATCGACTCAAAACTCGTTGTTAAAGTAACACTTTATTTGAAGTAGTGAAATCGAACAATTTTTACCCACTCATTTGTCAATTTTACCCACTCATTTGTCAATTTTACCCACTCATACGTCACTTTTACCCACTTTTTCAAATCTTTTATAATAATTATAATGTTTTTGACAGAAAACTGGTTATGTTGCATGATTGACAACACCAGAAATGTGTCAGTTTGTTAGGTACTTTGTCAACTTGTCATAATCTATGTAAAATTTTAGCATATTTCAGTTTATGATTTTAGTAATTATGATAAATAATAAGTTGCTCAAGAATAAAATAGAATATTACACACGATGGTAAAAAAGCTTTACCTGTTTGTGGAATTAATCCACTCGCTCCTTCGTCGCTCGTGAATCAACATTTTCCACTCACAGGTAAAGCATCTTTTTACCGTCTTGTATAATAATAGTAGATTATACCACGAGTCAATAATGATAGCTATTATTCCCAAGGAATTTTTACGAACTGAGCCGCGTCAGCGGCGAGGGAGTAACATTCCGAAGGAATAATAGCCATTATTGCGAGTAGTATACTCTACTTTATTTACGACAAATTAATTTATTTGAAATTTTCTTTTTAAAAACGCTCGTTGTTCATCCATCTCAATACAAATACACAAGCACTACGCGTTTGACACTGTCACTTTTGAGTTTATTCATATTGTTTCCATGGTCTTATACTTGTTTTAATATGAGAAACGTTGTGATTGGTGTGCAAGCGGGAATAATGACCATTAATCCCTGCGGGAATAATATATGGCATTATATTACCAAAATCACAAGAATAATGTTTACATTATATATTAGTCGTAAATAAATAACTATTATCGCATTTTTGACAGTAATGTGATACATAACTGCATTCAAAATTGAGTGGTAAAGTGCCACTTTACCTGGATAGCAACACTTTACCACATAGCAACGTCATTGATAGCAACCATTTTGTAAATCAATTTTCATTTGTTAAGCCTTATTCATAGTGTGCGAAATTGCAGCATTTCGCAATTTCACGCCAATCAAATAAATTAAAAATAGGAAATAGTTATTTTATTTCTGGTTATTATAAAAATTGATAATATAATTATTAACTTCTATTTTTTGCGCTTGCCGAATAGACGAATCGGAATGTTGATCCAGGACAACCCCGCCTGAAACCATAAAAAGCGAACGTTCTTTAAAGTGTCGTGTAGAAGAACCTTAAACCTTGACAATGTCAATGTCATGAAAACTAAATTTATATTTCAAATTTCTATCAAAATTTAGGAAAAAATATCTTATGAACACAGGATATGAAACAGTTATATTTAATTGATTTACCTTTTCATAAAAAAAAGCCAACATGAGGTCCTCATTTGCCACTTCTTCCACGTTATTCATTAATTTCCATTGACGGAATTGGTCATATTCTTTCTCATACTTTGATTTTGATTTCTCAGGCAGCAGTCTTGCTGTAGCAGCACGAGCTGCTTCCAAAATCTTCGGATTCATTTCACTGGACGCCATAGACTGGACGCGGTTCCGAAAATTCTTTTTGAATTTTTGTTTGAATAATGTCACTGGTTTCTAAGTTACCGAAAAGAAAAACCAGCCAGGCATGGGCCACCAGGCACAGGTCTGTTATGATTTCAAAAATTATGTTGTCTTGTCAAAAATAAGAACATTTCTCAATTATTTGAAGACAAAATGCGATAATAGTTATTAATGATACAAGTTCGATATGAACGCCATAATAAAACGCGTGTAACGTTAAACCACGAGGCGTTAGCCGAGTGGTTTAGTTACACAAGTTTCATTAATAAAGTTCATATCGAACGTGTATCATTCAAAATTTAATCTACAATGGTCCAAATAGATTTGATTTGCCTTGAAATAGCAAAAACTTTTCAAATTAAAATTTGAAATTTAGTAGGTGCCCGTACTAGTCGAGAACCTGCTTGTTGGTTTTTAGAATTTTGACTTTGGCAGCTTCAATATTGGGGTCCATTTTTGTGCCATAAATTCAATTTTATAGTGGAAAATAATATTATTATTGGTGATTCTGAGTTTGAAAGTGTCTCTTCGAATATAGAGACAGCATTATTGAAAAGGTTTTTCTGGCAACTAACTTTCTTTTTGTATATTTTTCATTTCAAAATTTGGGTGTTATTATGAATTCTTAAACGCACTAGTGCTATTATGAAGGACCTAATGACATTCAAATGACAATGCTAAATGTGTCATAATGACACCGACGTAGATTAAATAATATAAGCAACGCATTTGCAAAGGGTTTTATTTTTAACCCTATATGAAATGTTGTCATTACTGACTTTTCAAAAATTTGAAAATGTCACATTTCTGTCTTTTCATTTTCCTGCTCCATTACCTGTCCCAGGACGGGAAGTGAGGACGGGAAATTTTTTCCGTCCACGGACGGAAAATGGAGCAGGGAAATATTTCCCGTTCTCATTTTCCTCTTCTTTTGCCGACCTCTTTTGGTTGCCCCGAATATTTTTTTTTTCAAGAAATTATGGTTAAAAATAAAATAGTATACAACCCTCGACGGGAAACTTCATTGCTGTCTCGAGGTTAACTATAAAACCTCTCGACCAGTAATGAAGCATTTCCCGTCTCGGATTGTAATATACTATTACCAATATCGTGAGGCCTTAGAGCACTCGCTCGCTTCGCGCGCTCGTACACAAAACTCGCCACACTCAATTGGTAAAACCTCACTTTACTAAACTTGTTGCTTAATATACTATTATGCTACTGTGAATTTTTGACGTTTTGTCAGGGATGCGATACGGATACACTAACGATACAGGAGCCGTAAAGATGCGACGCTCGTAACGCATCTCGACGCTCGTAACGCATCTCGACGCTCGTAACGCATCTCGACGCTCGTAACGCATCTCGACGCTCGTATCGCTTCTGCGCATGCGCAGTTCAATACGGATACGACGGAAATTTGTAGTCTGCTTTGTCCCTAGTATAACACATGAAAACTTATGTAGTCATTACCAGTCGGCCTGTTCCTGTGACTCATGAAGTTGTTTATCTATTATTTTAGTGAAAGCCTTTAAGTTAAGCAATAAGCAGGTACAAGTCCAGGTCACTGGCAAAAATTTTAAAAAGATTACACATACTAAGTATATATAGGAAATGCTTTAGGTATAAGAGTTTGTTCGAGGAAAATTTAAATAGAATACCTTCCTCTGTCAGGGGCCTTATTCTGTAAGGAACGAACCGTTCGATTCGGTAGAATTTCTTCGATTGTGACGTCATTTTCGGTTTGGTAGCGCGAAAACCAAACCAAAAATGACGTCACAATCGAAGAAATTCTACCGAATCGAACGGTTCGTTCTTACAGAATAAGGCCCCTGGTGCCACCCACATTTATGACAAAGGGTCAAGGGGTGTGCAAAACATAAAAATTTTGTACACCTACTGATAAAAAACTCATACTGAATGCTACTGAAGGTATTTACAAAATACTGAATAATAGGTACTGAATGATATTGACTGATACTGAATACTGCTAAACGATAGGTACTGATACAGTACTGAAGAATACTGAACAATACTTAAGATACTGAAAAATACTGAGTTCAGTATTTTGCTACATTCAGTATACCCAAGAGTATAACTAATTATTAATTATTCTAAATTTTATAACTTTTTTTTTTAATGAATAAAAAATGTCAACATACATTTTTTTTTGTAGTTAAATATTTATGTAGTGCTATAAATGAGATTTGAGTGCAGGCAGACAAAATTTTAGGATTTTTTTCTGTGAGTTAAAAAAATAATAATTGGTAAGAATCGAGGTAAGAATGTAAGGAAAATAAAAGAGCAAATACATTTTTATAAGTTTTCACTTGATGTTATTAACTCACTCATATTTATTATACAGGGTGTCCCACCGGAAACCAAATCGATCTATAGATGAAAAACTGTATGCAGAAAATTCTTGAAAATTTGACAGTATACTACTTAATGTCACTGAGGGCAACCTGGCTAAAATATTTTCAAGATGGTGGCTGTTTCGGTTATACCGGAAGTAGACGCCAACTTGCTTATTTTGAATGAGACACCCTGTGTGGGATCGTATATTTGGATTCTACATAAAATTCTGAGCAGATTTAATGTAATACTCTAAACTAAAGTTCAACTGTTTTGGAAATAATAGCAGTTGAAAATTGACTTTTTGCAACTTTGACAGGCTGTAAAACCTGAACGGTTAATTTTAGAGGAAACCAGATTTTACATTCCTATCTTAGATTTTCATAAACTATCATTTGACACCAACTTTGAATTCAACCGGAGATTAAATTTAATTGGAATTTTTAATCATCGATTAAATTCAACCTTGGTGTCAAATGATAGTTTATAAAAATCTAGGATAGGAATGTATAATTGATTTTGCTCTAAAATTAACCGTTTAAGTTTTACAGCCTGTCAAAATTGCGAAAAGTCAGTTTTCAACTGTCAATATTTCCAAAACTCTTGAACTTAGGTATCGGTTATATCACATGAAATCTGCTCAGATTTTTACGTAGAATCCAAATATGCAATCACATATGGGGTAATTTCATTTAAAATAAGCAGTTGACGTCTACTTCCGGGTCTTCCGGTATAACCGGAAGTGCCACCATCTTGAAAATATTTAAGCCAGGTTGCCCCCATTGACATTAGCATACAGTTTTTCATGTATAGATCGATTTGGTTCCGGTGGGACACCCTATATAATAACTACCACCCAGTGCCGGCCCGAGGCTACTTTTAGTATGGAGCGAGATCTGACTTTGGCGCCCCTAGTTTAAATGTGATTCGCATACGCGAGTATGGATTTTGACCATTATCTAATTTAATAGGTTTGTTCCAACCCGTCAAAAAAACGTCCCAGAACGGTTTAGGAACCACTCTGTATACGAATTTCAGTTTCTATGCAAAAATTTTAGGTTTTGCGCAGAATCCTGACGATAATATTACGGTTTCCTGCTGGGTTGGAACAAACAAAAGCTCAATGTCTCTATTTATCTTACCAATTGTACCAAAACATTTCTGTTCGTTGGTACAAAGTTCTCTTATTTACTAACATTTATTTCACATTCTTTGATGGGATCAATCAATAATCCACTTTGGTAATATCACTTATAACACTTATGGCCATTTCCACCAACTAGTTATTTTTGGGAAGCCTTAAACGATAAGTATTCCCTAGACTGACAGTTTTCCATGGAGAAATGTCAGTTTAGGAAATACTTATCGTAATAGTAGAGAGTTCTCGGGCCGTTCAAATTTCAAATACCGTAACGCTGACAACGCTTGACAAGTATGACAGTTCTTACGGTATAAGCGTTAGCGGAGCCCGCTATTTAACGGAACTTACCGGATGCCTTACCGTAACGCTATACTGTGTCAAAACTAGTTTACTCTCCATTTATGTCTGCAAAAACAGCAACTTCTAATAATTCCTCCATAAAAAACACCAAGATAGATAGATAGATTTCTTTATTCGATCAATATGTTTACAATTACAATTACAAATTGGTAGAGAACATTTTACCCAGAGGGTGTTGATCATGTCATTATTTACAATACACAATAAAAAAAAAATTTTACTTAAATCTTAAAAAACATTTAGTACAAAAAAAAATAAATAAACACATACATCTAAGATAAAAAAAAAAACATTTAAGTAAAAAAACAAACAAGTACACCTCACGAACAAATAATTAGAGTCTGGTCATTCCGACCACTTCCAGGGTCAGCACAGGGAGTGCCATGTTTATCTAGGCAATTAGTAAAATTTTATGCTTTGCTAGAAAGGAAACAATTTAAAAAAAAAAAAAATCTAACTCAAATCTTTCACTTCTTGATCAGTAAAAAAATTGAGCTCAGAAATGTTTTAATTTTGCAGTTGATAACTCTTGATGGTAGCATACGGAGTGAGGGAGGCAAAACATTCCAGACTTTGAGAATGTTGTGTTTAACATTTTTAAGAATGTATGTAAAGTGAGCAGTTTCAGTTCTAAGATTGTCTTTGATTCTAGTACCATGACAATGATTCGATTTTAGTTTGTCAAAGATATCTGGATTTTCTGATATAAATTTGATACTCTCTGTAATGTACAAGTTAAAAATTGTCGGAAAGTTATTATCAACAAAGAGATTTTTACAGCTGTCTGTATTTTTTTCTGAAATATTGTTCTCAGGCATCTTTTCTGAAGCAGGAGAACTCTCTCTGCCTCCGCCACTCCGCCCCAGAAGATCACCCCATACCTCACTCTCGATTGCACATAGGCATGGCAAGCTGTCAGTGCAGCCGAGCACCCTGCCATGTCCCTGACCACTCGCAGTGCATAGCAGTACCTACTCATACTCTTTGCTAGTTGGTCGATGTGAGCATGCCAGTCTAGTCTTTCATCCAGCACCATCCCCAGAAATGTCACATTATCTTTAGTTGATAGTGTAGTGCCATTGTAGTCTATGTTTGTCTTGTCAGGTCTTAAGTTAAAATTTATAATTTGGGTCTTTTCTACATTCAGTTGAAGGTTATTATCAGTGAACCAATTTTGAAGTATCAAAAGTGATTCTTGGACATTTTGTTTGCAAGCCTCTTTGGTTTTTTCGCAGCAGATGACTGTAGTGTCATCAGCAAAGAGTACGACCTCATTATTTAGGATGTCAGCAACCTCATTGGTGTAAATTAGGTAAAGTAAAGGGCCGAGAATCGAACCCTGGGGAACGCCTTTTTTGATTGTTGAAAAATTTGATTTTATTGTCTCACCCTGCTTGTTTTGTGCAACAACACATTGAATTCTTCACAAAATCTAATTATATTGTTTTCTGAGAAGACTCTACCTATTTTAAGTTTATTTTGGTGTTCGTTTATAGTTGGTTCTATTAGAGGTATTGTAATGGTTTGTGAATAATGATCACTTATCACAGTCTTGATGACTCTATTGTTATTAAATTCAGTGAAATTTGGGAAAAAGTGATCGATGCAAGATACTTTATCGGCATAGTCTCCCTGAGGGGGTCTTGTAATATCAAAAATGGTTTGTTCATAGTTGTATGAAGAGAGCAAATCAAGGAATTTATTTTTATTTTTATCGTTACTTACTGTTGGGGATAGATTTACGTTAAAATCACCTGACCATATTACTCTGTAGTTAGCAAAACGCGAGCTGACCTCCCTGCACAGACCCTCAAAGACATCGAAAAAAACGTCCAGACTGCCTTTAGGTGACCTATAAATACAAACAATTAATAGTATATTACAATCCGAGACGGAAAATACTTCATTGCTGGTCGAGAGGTTATTATAGTTTATCGAGACGCGAAGCGTCGAGATAAACTCAACCTCGAGACAGAAATGAAGTTTTCCGTCGAGGTTTGTATACTTTTTTATTTTCAACCCTTAATTTTCTGATGCAAAAACTAAAGATTCTGTTATACGAAATTTTCATATAGTGTAAAACTGGCCTTAGAAAAAAATATTTCACTTTTTTTGTCAATGTCATCAATTTTGACGATCTCAAAGGCCCTGTAAAGGCCAAAACAAAAGACGAAACCACAGGAAACCGCAAAATCAACAACCATAGATAAGATCAACAACGCCTTAACGACGGTAGTTTTCGCTCAGTATTTTTGCGGAAATAATAGATTTTCACTAGATTTCTCCCCGTTCTCCCCAAAGAAATGATTTCGGAAAGTGAAGATGAAGCGATGGATTGTACCCCACCTGAATTAAAAGAAGCAGCAGACAGGATTGGAGAGAGTTTGCTTCCAGCAAAAAGCAAATTTCGGTACGAAAAGGCTTTTCAAATATTCGAAGCATGGTGTAGCCAGAAAGGAACGAGAAATACTGCCTCGGAGACCGTTTTGTTGGCGTATTTTGGCGAATTATCTAAGGAAAAGAAGCCTTCGACTTTATGGTCGACTTACAGTATGTTGAAAACCATGATTAAATTGAAAGAGAAAGTTGATATCTCCAATTACGCAAAACTTATAGCTTTTTTGAAGCGGCAAAATCTGGGCCGGTATTCTGGTTCTCAAAAACGCTCACCGCTTTCTAGTCGCTCGGCACTTTAAATGCAAATTTACATTGAAAGTGCCGAGCGACTGAAAAACGGTGAGCGTTTTCGAGAACGAGAATACCGGCCCTGGGCTTTCAGCCGAAAAAGTCGAGCGTTTTTTCCAGAGAAAACATTAACGAGTTCCTCACGAAGGCAGCTGAAGAATTCATTAGCATCAAGGTAGGTTTTCAAAAAATATACAAAGAAGATAAAAATGCGAAAATCAAAATGATTTTCTGTATGCTATAGCTAGGTTACCCATTTTATTTTTATCTGGTTTCAGGTAGCGCTAATTGTTGGTGTGTCGGGTGCATGTAGGAGCGATGAACTAGTCAAGATGAAAATGGAGCACGTCAACGTTTTGGAAGGAAAGATCGCTATAGAAATTCCACACACAAAAACTTACACAAGTCGATCGTTTATCATAAGCGATCCAGATTGGGTTGCTATTTTCCACAAATACCTCACTTTGCGGAAAAATTTGAAAAATGACAGGTTATTTGTTCAATGGCGAAATGGGAAATTACATAACCAAGCAATTGGCTATCATTCAATCTCAAAATTTCCACATAAAATAGCTGCTTTTTTGAAGCTTCCAAAAATTGAAACTTTTACAGGGCATGCTTTTCGTCGTACTTCCGCAACCTTATTGGTTGACAACGGGGCCGATCTATTGCAACTCAAAAGACTGGGAGGGTGGAAATCGAGCACGGTTGCTGAAGGCTACATAGAGGCATCTTTGGAGAACAAAAGTAAGACTGCTCTGATGCTATCCTCTACTTCCAAAGGTATTCAGTTGTCCAGTGCATCCACAAGTACATCACATGCGGAAACTCATCCGCAAGCGCAAGAGATAATAGTTCCAAACGAAACACAATTCCAACAGGATGGTCTCAAGATTTCCATTATAAACAACAATGCTAATTTAACAATTAATGTAAATAAGTGAATAGATTTAATTAGTTCCATGTAATACATGTGGTTTTATTATTATATGTGAGAGCTGTATGAAAATTATCAATTTGGAACGAGCAGGGAAATGGGGACGGAAAAGCATTTGCCGTCCCGGACGGAAAATGCTTTTCCGTCCTAGGCAGGCATATGCATTACCGTCCCGATAAATGTCAAAGTCCAGAAATGTGACACTTTCAAGATTTTGAAAAACCTGCAATGTCAACATTACATATGTGGTTGAAAATAATAATTTATTACATTGACTTAATAATGCACACAGTTCGATATGTCCTTCAATGCAGTGATCTTTAAGGCAGCTCAATTCTTCGAAGTCATTCAGCTCGTTTCTTGTGAAGATACACACCCCACCATGCTCATTTATTGAGCGAGAGTATGATGTAGCTAAGTTATAGCCATTGAGCTTGATAAAGTCAGTTTCGTCTATCTTCAGCCAAGATTCTTATATGCAGATAATGTGTTGATCAGGTGCTATCGTATTCAGGACAATTTCCAGTTCCAGTGTCTTGTTCCGGAGGCTTTGAATGTTTGTATGAAATATGTTCAAGCCACTGTGCGTTTGGTTTATTGGTTCTTGTTTGCCCGAGTTGGGCTCTGTCGTAGTCTTAGAAAATAATTAATAATGGTCCCTTGGGGCCACATGTCTGGTGTCATTATCTTTTCTTTCATATGAGTAGGAATCTCAATTTTGAAACTACTTTTTATCCTATCTGTTTTTGTTTTCATTTTTATTACACTCACTGGTTCATTTGTTGATTTTTCAATGTAATCCTTTACATCCTTTGCAGATGTTGAGGCTTTTAAGCCAGACATAAAGAGACAGGTTCCTCTCTGGGATGGCAAGAGGGGGCATTGTGTGCTGTTTCCCTTCATTGGGCTGGGTCGCTGCGAGGGTTTGTGGCCAATGGTGCTTGATTTCTTTTTTCTGTAGTTTACGACTGTAAAAGAGTCCTCCTGTATTTCTGAGATGTTTTGAGGGCTTTCATTTGTTTTTGAGGAACTTTTTTGATCTAATTTCGGTGATTGAGTCGCGAAAGGAAAATTATTCAGGCTCAGGAATCTTCAGAATAAATAAAAGTTAGAAAACAAGCAAACAAAGTGAGGTTAGATTACTCAACTCAGCTGTCAAAATGTAAACAGAATAAGGGATTAGAGGATTTATGTGTCTTCATGCTCGAGAACTATAAAATACCATGTAAAATACCGTATTGTTAGCGGTAGGTACCATATTAGCGTAGCATCTGACGCACGAGAACTTTCTAGTTTGTGGAAACGGCCATTAGGGCCGGTTTATTCACCTTCTGATAAACTGTCAGGTATGCAATCTGACCGACCGATAAAAATGCAATCTCTAATTCCATTGGTTGTTTATCTGAATATAAATAAACCGGGCCTAATAAATATAAAAATCGAACAAACAAAATACGAAATTTTTGTGTGTTTGCATACTTTTGCAGTGGCGACGCCAGGGGGAGGCCGGCCCCCCCCCTGAAAACTTGCCCTCATGTCGACAACAATGCAATGCAACATGAGTAACCTCTGCTCTCTGTATTTGATATTTGATGGGCGCCAGGCAACCGCGACTATGCTTTCGCTTTTCTGGGATTCCCCCAAACATATTTGTGTCAGCAGGTACTGGGTTTTCCTGTATATTTTTGGCACCTCACCTGAAGGCCGGTTTCTCAATAGCAAGCAAGTCACCCCCGGGTCAGAGCAGTTAACCATAACTCCAGGGTAAACATTGCAATTGGACACGTTTACCCTGGACTAGCTATCGAGAAACCGACCCTGAACGGTTAATTGAAAAGGTACCAAGAAGATTTACCTATACCTACAGGGTGTCCGTTTTTCGAGAGCAATCATTGGAATATAGGAAACGGTAAGAGATACAGGTTCGGTTAAATTGGGACAAAATTGCGCAATTTCTTGCTCAACAAAACGCTACTTCGAAATTTGGAAAATTCCGAATACTTCCGGAGATATCTACATGGAAATCAAAATTTTGTAAAATCATTTCTATATTTTCCTGGACTCATTTGTGAAGGTATTTCAAATAAACTTCACTTTATTGGGGCAACTTTCTCCCCTCTACATAATGGTGTAACCAAATTTGAAATCCGACGTTTCGTCTTTTGCCGATCATCATCAACTTTATTGTTTTAAATAGAGGTTTGCATTTTTATGAATTGTATTCGGAGTTTCTTGATCTCCCAAAAGCAGTAACACATTTGGCCATTGATTCCGATTTTGTATCTCTTACCGTTTCCTATATTCCAATGATTGTCCTCGAAAAACGGACACCCTGTATACAAAATCCAAATAAAAACCTTTTTGATCCCTACATTCAATTAAGCTGTTCAGGTGGAGTGCAAAAATATACGGGTAAACTTTGAAATTCCCATTTTTTATTTCAAAGAAGAAAAGCAATAAAGTAAGAACAAGTGCCACCCTATTTTTTTCTGGCCCAGCCTGGCCCCCCCTAACGTAAAACCCTGGCGTCGCCTCTGTACTTTTGCATTAGCAAATTTATTTATGATCTCCTCATATGACAATATCTGAGCTATAACATTTTCAATGGACAGCAGGGCTAGATCTGAAGGTTTCTCTTCTGCTAGAGTTGACCGCTAAGGTAAGTTTTAATTAACTTAAGCTTACTAAAGCTCCGTTCACCTTTCGGCACTGTAACAGGAATGGTAACAAAAATACGGAGAGCTGTCCAGATATAAGGAAACGTATCTTGCCAATTATTAAATACTAACGCCTGAAGGACTGCTTTCGGGTGACTGTTATCACTATCCGAAATATCGTGATCAAATGATCGGGTAAGGGCGCCACCACACCCACGATCCGTGCGCGTCTCAAAAAAACGGCAGGACAGGTTATTCTCATACTAAGTAAGCACAAGCTTGCTCACAAGCAGAGAGGCATGATATCGAAAAGCAGAGACAGAATTCAAAGCGAAAATATACTTTTCCCTTTTTTTGTATTACCAAGGAACGAGTCGAAGGCGCCCCCCGAAGTCTGGCGCCTGGACCGCTCGCTCAGTTCGCCTTATGGTGGGGCCGGCCCTGCTACCACCGTCGTTCCACACCATAGGCGTCTTTTTTTTTCATCGATTTATCCACCATTATGAGTCAGTCATTTCGATTTCCGATGTACGAGACAAAGATAGACTCCCGGATAGACTACTCGTCGGTAGGTCCACCGGTGAAAAAAAGAATGCGCCCGATCTCTTGTCATTGGTTAGCTCGTGACGGGCTTTGTCAAAAACTCCCGATTCTGTTAAATACTGAATAATGAAAATTACTGAACGTGCTGAAATGTACTGAACCATACTGAGAGGTACTAAAGAATACTGAATCGAGTACTGAATCATACTGAATGATACTGAAAAATACTGATATGGTACTGAAAAGTACTAAATGATACTTAATAGTACTTAATAATACTAAATACTGAAATGATACTGAATAGTACTGAATTATACTGAAACCCAAACTGTACAGGGTGCTGCAATTTGGAGTGTTTCAACAGGAAAACCATACTTCCAGACCAGATAGAGGAAAATTGACTTAGATGTCATGGGATCGATTTTCGAGAAACGTCGATTGTCAAAAACCGTATCACGATATCCTCAATGGTACCATTAAGTAATACAGAGCGATTTTCGATTTTCCTCTATTTTGAAAAATAGCTATAAGTTATTTATTTATCAATTTTTTTTATTTCTGTAAAAACATTATTGAGACACTTTTTTGAGCACAATCCAGTGGCGGACTCAGGTTTTTTCTATATCGCTCCGATTTCGAGATATCGACCAAAGTACAATATTTTCAAATGTAACACCCCATATATTAATAGCTCATTGGATAGCTCTGTTTTTGCTGATTTCAATGATATAAAGTTCAATAGGTTTATCTCTAACAGTTTTCGAGAAAAAAAATTATATCTGTTTTTGTCGTAAGGACCAATGTGTTAGAAAAGGATTTTATATGTGTAAGGAAAATGAGGAAGGTCTCTTTCTAACACATTGTTTCTTATGACTGAAACAGATGTAATTTTTTTCTCTCGAAAACTGTTCGAGATAAACCTATCGAACTTTATATCATTGAAATCAGCAAAAGCAGAGCTATCCAATGAGCTATTAATATATAGGGTGTCCTATTTAAAAAAATCAAACTTTGGTCAATATCTTAAAATGGGAGCGAAATAGAAAAAAACTGAGTACGCCACTGGATTGTGCTCAGAAAAGTATCCCAAAGATGATTTCACTGAAATAAAAAAAATTGATAAACAAAAAACTTATAGCTATTTTTCATAATAAGGGGAAAATCGAAAATCGCCCTGTATTAATGGTACCATTGAAGATATCGCGATACGGTTTTTGACAATCGACGTTTAGCAAAAATCGATCCCATGACATCTAAGTCAATTTTCCTCTATCTGGTCTGGAAGTATGTTTTTCCTGTTAAAACACTCCAAATTGCAGCACCCTGTACACCTTGCTGAATGATTTGCATACCCCTTGCAAAGGGTAGCTTTGCAAGGAAATCTGGGTATTCTACTTGGTTTTCAAGGATTTCGAACATATAGGTCAGAATTTTTTCCTTTTCTTCTATTTTCTAGAGACAGCCTATTGAGAAATTTTAGCAGAGTACAGTGACTGTATCCTTGTGGAGGATAGTACCTATATCTATTAAGAAACGTATGTTTCAGAAATTTGCTCTGAATTCTTTTCAGGACTTACTCTAGACCTCATATAGACCAGATATTGCTTGCATATTCCAGTTTAGGCTGCACCAGACTGTCAAACAATCTCAGGCAGACCTCCACATTAAAAGCCTTGACAGTTCTGATGATGAATCCCATCGTCCTGTGTTCCTCATTAATTTTGCTTACAATATGTTCTGGCTGACAATGAAGTCATTAATTCTGTATTGAAACAACGTTGGGTTCTTTTTGAGTGTAAATGTCATTTTTGCACATTCATCCACATTAAAATTGCAACCGTTGTACCTGTACGGGTTTCTTGGAAAACTGCAATGAGCTAGATTTAATCTTACTCACAGAACATTGGTTAAGAAACTGGGAGCCTTTTCACTTACCAAATTATTATATTGTCTCAAATTACTGTAGAGAAACCTCAAATGGGTATGGAGGTACAATTATTTTAATAAAAAAGTCTTTCTCTTTAACCGAGTCTTTAACCTTCCATATGGAAAATGTTAACAAGTATGACTTCTTACGTTTGCAAAAAGAATTTAAATTTTCAATTGCATTTAACAAAAAACACAATTTGTATCTAATCTGTATATATAAACCTCCAAAAACAAATACTACCGGTTTTTTAGTGAACTTAGAAACAATTTTATTGGATTTACCAGTTACATGTAGAGATATATTGTCTCGCGATCTCAATATTAACTTTATCAATAACCAATCAGGTCCGAGGGTCTGTCCATGTGTGTAAATTCTCCTACCAGTGTGGCTGAAGAATTGGCTACTGTAATTGATTATTTCTGTACTAATTTGGTTAAAAACAAAGTTAAATGTGATGTAGTTTCCACCCCTGGACTGTCAGACCATAAGGCCTTGTTGGCCAACTGCTCACTACTTTGTAGAAAAGAAAAAATACCCCAAAGATATGGAAGAGTTTATTCAGGTGAGAACTTTGGAAAATTTAGCACTAGTTGTTCCTTGGCGGACTGGGAGTGTGTACTTCAACCACTGGAAATGTTCCATATAATCTTGCATAATATGTTCACCAGAAGGTTTCCGTTGCGCAGTATGAGAGCAAAAAAGTAAAAAAAAAAACTGGATAACGAAGGGTATTAAAACTTCCTCAAGAAACCTTAGATCCTTACATTCTTTTAAAAAATCTACTAATAATCAATATTTTATAAATTATTATAGTAACTATTGGAAAATTTATATAAAAACTAGCTGAACCGGCGAACTTCGTACCGCCTATGAATTATTAAATACGTATTAAATGTTGTGTTAACGTATCTAGTAGATGAATTAAATTCAGTTTTTTTCAATGGTGAATTTGGCCTTGGTTGAAGAAAACTAATATTTACTCTCTGGATCAGAAATCACCTTAAATTAAAATTTTACATCATTTGGCTATTGATTTCAAATAGGGTGCCTCGCTTGGATCATAATCGCTCTCGGAGCACTTCCGCAGAGATCTGTGACGTCACCGCCCAAATAGAGAGCGCTCTGGGAGCAGTAAAGCCGAAAATGCTATAAGATAATACTGTTACGTCGGTTGAATGGAATAAACAAAAATAAGTTGAGTTATGTAGTGGTGAGAAGCAAGAAAAAATTAAAAAAATTTGGGGTGGGCCACCCTTATCACTTAGGGGTATAAAAAATAGCTTAAAACCTATTCTCAGACCTACCGAATATACATATAAAATTTCATAAAAATCGGTAAAGCCGTTTCGGAGGACGAAGGTAACTAAAACTGTGACATGAGAATTTTATATATTAGATTATCAAAGCAGCAAAACTACAATATTATCAGAATAGAATGTCCAATGCAAAGAGCCGTTTCTAAGAGGCTTGCTCTATTGTAAACGACGTAAGGGGTAAACATAGCTATGCAGAAAGGTCAGCTGTAGAAGAACTTAAAATCATAATAAGGGATATAAAAAGTAAAAATTGTGCTGGAATAGACGAGATGTCTGTCAAAATTTCTCAAAACCTATACAACAATATTCTGTTCGTATTGTCTCAAGCCATTAACAAATATTTTGCAATTGGCGAATTTCCGAACTCACTTAAAGTTGCTTCAGTGATCCCTATATATAAAACTGGCTCCTTCAAAGATCCAGCTTACTTCAGTCCTATATCACTCTCAAATACCCTGTCAAAAATAGTGGAAAAGATGGTAAAAAATAGACTGATTGAGTTTTTATCTCGTAAAAATATAATTAGCGATGAGCAGTTTGGATTTCAGTCATCCAAAAGTACTAGTGATGCTGTCTTTTGCTTTCTAGAGCAACTATATTTGAAACCGAACGATAGAGAGGTTGCAGCTGCAGTTTTTTGCGACCTCTCTAAAGCATTTGATTGTGTTAGACATGACATACTCTTGAGAAAAATGTACATTTATGCCTCAAAGTCATTAGGGAAAATATCAAATTCTTTCACAAAAATCTCACTTTCAATAGCAAACATCACTCCACCTCTCTGTCTCTTTCCTGTAAGTACACGATTCCTATCTTTTCTTACTTTAATTCTACTAGTTTCACTAAGTCCAGAATTCCGTTAGAGCAATCACGTCATATGTATTTAGTCGCTATTTAACAAATTAAACTTTAACACTTCGAGCTTAGTTTTAAGACCTCTGACATTTTGATAATAAATAATAAATTGGCTTGTTATCGGTGTTTGGGACTATGATTATTCTTCCTGTCCTCCCCTTCGTGGAGATCCTGCATAAAATTTTCACTGGAATGAGTTTGGTGATGCGTATCCACACTAGGATCACAGGCTTCTATAGGAACTTCATCCACTGAAGCATCGGACTCACAGGAACTGTCACATCTTACATTTTTAGGACTACTTTGGTTTTCACGAGGATTTTCATTAATTTTAATACAAGGTGTCCCAATAGAAAGTGACCGATTTTAAATGCTGATAACTTTTAAACCAGGTGTGCTAGCTACCTGCGATTTGCGCCATTCGACTTTTCTTGGCCTAAAGTTTTTTTTTAGTCAGTTGGATTTTTTTTTCACACCTATACAGAGCGAATAAAAAAAATGCCGTTTTTCAACATCGAAATTCTCCACTATTTTTATTGAAGCACCCTGTATGTTGCAACGCCAAAATTAAGAGTCGTGACCTCATTTGCCAATAAACGTCGGCCTTTTTTGAACTTAAGAAAATGCTTTTATTTTTAGGACTAGATTTCTATTTCAATTTTTTAGGGCTAAAACTTCAAGTTCCATGCCCGATGTTTATTGGTACATCAATACCTTGTATGTACAGGGTGAGTCATTTTGGGTGGGAATGCCGGGTACAGCCTAAACGGTGATAGATACAAAAAATCTGATATAAGTGTCGCGATCTATTTTTTTGAGTATAGTTGAATGGACCACTCAGAATTTTTCGAAATTCATTTGTTTTCGATATACAGGGGTTTTTTGGAAAATAGCTGATTTCTGTTTTCCTCTGTATCTCAGTTGTTATCAAAAATTTAAAAAAATGGCAAATTACGTTTTTGTGTGATTTTTTACGTAGAATCCAGTGGCGTACTCAGATTTTTTTTAGGGGTATTATTTTTCGAGATATAGTCAAAATTTCAACTTTTTTAAATGGGACATCCTATATATTTTCACACCGTTAAATTAGGTTTTTTTTTGTGATTCTAATGATATATAACACTTTATAGTTTCAATAATTTTAACTGTCAAAACCGCGAAGAAACTATATTTTTAGGGTATTTTATAGAGTTGTTCCCCGGATTTAGCGATCCCGAACACAAACGTGGTAGGGCGGTAGCGGGAGCAATGCGGCAGCGACACGGGATTAGAATTATTAAAAAATGTGGTGGGATTTAATACATTTCATCCTAAAGCGTTATTTCGCTTACATGTCCTACCACATGTTTTTAATCCCACGACGCCGCCCCTCCTACGGTACCGCACTGGTGTGTAGGATCCTTTAATGAACATTTTTACGTGAACTAGCAGACAGAATAGCTAACTAGGCTTCGAACCTAGGACCCCTAGATTCAGTAACTGCCGAAGTTTGCAGATTGTAGCACTAACACGTTAAAAGTTGACAAAATACTTGACCGATTAGGCAAAAATGAACCGACGGCATCTGTATCTCAGTTGGTATAAGACTAGTAATCTAGAGGCCCTAGGTTCCAATTCTAGTCTCGTCCAAACTTTTCGTAAACTAAGCTACTGGAAAAATTAGCTCACGCTCACGCTCACACTATTAACTGCATAACTAGATGTTCGATGAGGTATTTGTTAGATTTTTGTTTATTTAAGTTACTGGTTCACGAGTTATTTGATCCATATACCTCTAGTTAGTTTACGTTAAATTTTTGTTTCCAATACAAGTTTTGATAACTTATTGAAATCCACTTCTTTGCTTACTACACTAGTGTTATAAAAGTCCATCTAGTAAAAAACTAATTTACAATAATTATCGAGCATCTTAATATTTAATTTTAAAGGTTGATTTTTTGTCAGTATAATATTTATAAGAAAATTCATTCGTGGCATAGCAAACAGAATTGTAGCTACTTAAAAGTTAACGAAGAGTTTGGGTTAGACGCGACTACTGAACCTTGAGGTTCTAAGTTCGAATCCTAGTCGAGTCCAAACTTTTAGTTAACTTTTCAATTAGCCATTATTCTGTTTGCTAGGTCACGAACGATTTCCCTTATTTATAATTAATTTAAAAACAGGGTGAAATTTTCAGGTTGCATAAAAATCCTATAGTCAATTTATTTACCTACATGTTAAAAAATTGAAATATTTCATTTTAAATAAAATTACTAACGAACTACGGCTGGATATGATTTGTTTATTATTATTAAAAATAGTCATTAAAGCAATTGAAGGATCCTACACACCAGTGCGTTACTGCGGGAGGGGCAGCGTCGCGGGATTAAAACATGTGGCAGGATATGTAAGCGAAATAACGTTTAAAGGTAGGCGCAGATTGACGCGGGACTGCGGTAGCGGGAGCGGGAACGGGAGCGATACGTTAGATGCGGCAGCGGGGAGTTTGCATAGCATGCACACCAACGCGATAGTTTCTGCCATACTCGAAACACGTGGTAGCTTCCAAACAATACAAAAACATTATCAAACTACTATGCGAACTGCGGAAAAAACGCTGCACGCTACGAACCGAAATTAAATCGCACACATCCCGCAAATCGCATGCGTTCTCTCCGTACCGGTATGCACTTCTTCATATCTCGCCGTTGATTTACGTCCCGCAAAAGTTTCGTTCCCGCTTCCGCGAGCCCGCGTCAGTCTACGCCTACCTTTAGGATGAAATGTATTATATCCCACCACATTTTTTAATAATTCTAATCCCGTGTCACTACCGCACTTGCTCCCACTACCGCCGTACCACGTTTGTGTTGGGGATCGCTAAATCCGAGGAACAACTTCTATAAAATACCCTAAAAATATAGTTTTTTTGCGGTTTTGACAGTTAAAATTATTGAAACTATAAAGTGTTATATATCATTAGAATCACAAAAAAAAAACCTAATTCAACGGTGTGAAAATATATAGGGTGTCCCATTTAGAAAAGTTGAAATTTTGACTATATCTCGAAAAATAATACCCCTAAAAAAAATCTGAGTACGCCACTGGATTCTACGTGAAAAATCACACCAAAACGTAATTTGACATTTTTTAAAATTTCTGATAACAACTGAGATACAGAGGAAAACAGAAATCAGCTATTTTCCAAAAAACCCCTGTATATCGAAAACAAATGAATTTCGAAAAATTCTGAGTGGTCCATTAAACTATACTCAAAAAAATAGATCGCGACACTTATATCAGATTTTTTGTATCTATGACCGATTAGGCTGTACCCGGCATTCCCACCCAAAATGACTCACCCTGTACACGACTTTTAATTTTGGCGTTACAAAATACATGGTGTTTCAATAAAAATAGTGGAGAATTTGGATGTTAAAAAATGGCATTTTTTTACCCGCTGTATAAGTGTGAAAAAAATTTGATACTAACTGAAAAAACTTTAGGCCAAGAGAAGTCGAATGGTGCAAATCGCAGGTAGCTAACACACCTGGTTTAGAAGTTATAAGCATTTACAATCAGTCACTTTTTATTGGGACACCCTGTATAGATGAGATTTTTAGATACATAAGAATTTATATTACTCACAATGAGCTTAGCTATCTCAGTACTAGAATGCTTCTGAGTTATGTGTTAAAATACATGGATTCAAAATATCTAAAATGGGCAAAATGGCGATATCTCAAAAGACGGCGAAACTTTGCACGAGGGTGAATAATATGATCAAACAGCTTCCAAATGACCCCAGCTATCACTCATTGAAATCTTCCTATCGATGTACAGGGTGATCTATTATAAATGTCACCCCCTTCTAACTTTTGCATTTGACATTTTTGACAAAAGTGTCAAATGCAAAAGTTTCAATATATTATCGAAAGTTCTTAACTGAGTTAATTTTAGGCATACAGGGTGCGTCAAAAAAGTGCAGCAGTGTGAAGTTATATTTTTTTAAATCAAACACCCTGTATATTGTACGCTTATTGTTTAGTCCCATTTAACCTGATTTCAACGATATACGGTTTGATATGTCTATCTTTAATAGCTATAGGGAAAAACATGAAAACCCCTTTCAAGGTTTCACATTGAAAAAAGAAAAATTATACCATGGCCGAGTTCATTTTTATCATCTTTTTCGTCGATTTGCTCCAAAATTTTGACAGGCACGTGACTGGATCAGACAGTTTCAATTTACAAATCACGTGCCTTTCAAAATTTGGGAGCAAATCGACGAAAAAGAGGACAGAAACGAAGATTTTTTTCTAAACAGTTTATTGTTTATTCATTAATATACAAGGTGAAATATTATAATAAATCCAGATGTCTAAGTTATTATTAGTATTTTTTAAAAAAATAACATGAGAGACCTAGGAAGGGATTTTCGCGTTTTTCCCCTCGTTTTTCCCTATTACTATTGGGAGATAAACCGAGAGATAAACATATCAAACCGTATATCGTTGAAATCAGGGTAGAAGGGACTAATAAATAGGCGTACAATATATAGGGTATTCCATTTAAAAAAATATAACTTCACACTGCTGTACCTTTTTGACGCACCCTTTATGCCTAAAACTGACTTAGTTTAAAACTTTTGACAATTTCTTAAAACTTTTGTATTTGACACTTCTGTCAAAAACGTCAAATGAAAAAGTTAGCAGGGGGTGACATTTATAATAGATTACCTTGTACCAATCCAAACACCCTGTATATACATACTTAAATCCCTTTAACGGTAAATTATTGCGCATTTTTAGTAATTAGCCTGCAAATATTATAATCGGAGAATGGTAGGTACCTATTTAATAATATTAGGTCTGTTTCTGCAGATATCACAAACCAGTCAGAGTGAATTTCATTGGTTGAAATTACTTTTCTGACTGTTTTCAACCAATGAAATTCGCTCAACTGGTTTGTGATTTCTGCAGAAACAGACCTATTAATTCACCTCCTTTTTAAATACATTGTATTTCTACCCGTGAAAACCAGTCTGGGTTTTTATAGGAAAAAAAGACGGAATTTTGTAGGATAATAGGGTACCTACTTGCATGGAAAATTAAATTGATTATTGTTTATTGCAAACTGTAGGAAATCGAAAAAAAATCGTTACTTTTTTTTAATTTCGCCTAAATATGATTATGCCGGAAGTTATACAAATATTAAGTTTTGTATATATAGATATACTGAGCATGTGCAACGTCACTAATTTATATGATAAGTGACGTCATAGGCATATTTCATAGCGTTGTATCTCCGTCAATTTTTGACTAAGAAGAAAAAGAAAAAACACGTGTTGACTTATTTTTCGTGGACTATCGAAATCAGCAATAAAAAATTTGATGCAAGGAGCCTATTAATCAATAATAACTAAACAAGACAGGGACCTGAAAGGGCTAAATAGATTAAGAAAAATATTCTCTTCACTTTTTGGCAATCTGCTGAACCTAATAAAGAAAGGATATTTCACAAAAGGGTCCATTTTCATATTTATGTATCATCTGTTATTTGTTAATCAACATTGCTAATCTTTATTTTTTCAATTTTTTGCTCTACATACATATTTGTCATTTTTCTCCTTTTCTCAGTTAAGTCTAATTTCTTATTCATTCCAGGCTGTTAAATTTGTTTCATGTTTTTCTTTCTCTTCATATTTCTCTAAATTAAAAAAAAAATAGAAAATTCAAGAGCTTCGAATAGAAAAAAGAAAATTAACAGTTTCATTGCAGCTCTATTAGTTTCATAGCTGGAATGCTTCAAAGTCAAAAAATCGAATAGAGCAAGGAGGAAGGTGTTTTTTCTCAAATTTCAAACTTTTCTGTCCTATCTCAAAACGACACAAAGGCATATTTTCCTGACCACTATGTCAATTTGGATCCAAATTCAAATTCAAAATAAGCTTTATTATCTTGAAAGAATAGTCTCGTTGACAAAGCATTATCACAATCACAATCAACAGTTAAAATAAAAATTAGAAATAACAAACAAAATAGTAAATAGAGGCGGTAAAACTTAAGCATAATGTATAGAGTTGAAAAATACAGAACAAAAAAAAATACACGACTAAGTTTTAACAAGACCAGACAAACAATTAAATGAAATATGCAAAATAGTACAATCATCATCATCATCACCCGTCCGCTGTCGGACATAGGCCTCCTCTAGATATTTTCACTTCCCTCTGTTTTGAGCGGTTGCATTGCATCCCAATTTGTATTGAGTCTTTTCAGATCATCCGTCCAATTTATGTTTAGACTCACCATCTGCAGTGCCCTTTGAAGTTCTGGTATAGCATTTATTTTCCTTGTTGTAGGTCGTCTGTGATTGGTACTATAGGTACCATCCGTAAACGGATATTATTTAGTTTTTCTCCATCTACAGTTATGCCTTTGTTGTCCCATTCTAGTGTTTTAAAAGCATGTTCTAAAACGGTTGTGAACAATTTTTGGTGATATAGTATCGCCCTGTCTCACTTCTCGTTTGATATCTATTTTTTGTGTGGTTTTATCGGTGGTTGTTGCATTTTTTGTAGATAATATAAATGATGGTGGTATATCGATAGTCTATCTTGCATTCTTTCAAGGCCCTTATTAAGACTGCAGTTATTTCGACCGTTTAAAAGACTTTTTGGAAATCCACATTTATCAATACTAGTGGTCTATTGTATTCAACGGTCTTCTCAATATTTGTTTTTAAGCAGCCTGGGCTGGGACTCTGTAACAAATATAGTTATTTTCCTAACAAGTGCGCAAAGTGTTACTTTTCCGCACGCAAACACAGTTATACGAACGACGCGAAGCGGAGTTCGGTTATGTGTTTGCGTGCGGAAAAGATACTTTGCGCACGTGTTAGGAACAAAATTTTTCCTACGAGCTTCATATCAGGTAGGTAATAACAAAAATTAAAAAAAAAACGATAATTTGTTTAATTATTTTTAATTAACTTGAAGGGAACCTATGCATTTATCAAAAAATTACATAACAGAAACAAATAACAGAAAATCCTCGTCAGAGCTGTTCATCTTAAAGCGTTTAAATTTGATGAGAAAGTTTGTAGATTTTTGCATATAAATAGAGAACAAATCTGATGTGTCAAAGTTAATTTATAATTGGTGTTTGTATAGATGTTGGCTGATATAGAAATAGAGGAAAAATTTGTCATCATGTGTCAAAGTCGACAGGTGCACTTATTGTGGCTTGACAATTATAATTACTTTTCGGCACTCAGTGCAGATAAGGCCTGTATCCGCACTGAGTGCGGAAAAGTGTAACTTTGAGCCCGGAAATGCGTGCGGAAAAGTACTACTTTGCGCACGCTCGTAGGAAAAAGTTATTTTTTCTATCTCTCTATTCATTCCGAAAAGAGAGAAGAAGACATCAAGTGAAGTGCCATAGTTATAGCGATAGGGATAACAATCTCTATTCGTTACAGAGTCCCAGCCCTGGGTCTCTTGTTTGATAAAATCGATCTTAGCTTCTGGTCTTAATGTTATTATACAGGTTTACAGGGTGTCCGAATTTGGATGGTTTTAATAGGAAACGTCAAAACTTCCTAGAAGCACTTTTTCAAGCAGAATTCAGTAACGTTTTCAGTTTTTTTCTATTGGGCCTCGATTTCAAGATATTGACCAGAATACGATTTTTTTTCAATGGGACACCCTATATATTAATAGTTCATTAGAAAGCTCTGCTTTTGCTGATTTCAATGATACATATTTCGATAGGTTTATCTCTAACAGTTTTCGAGAAAAAAAAAATATTGCGGCTTTCGTCATAAGAAACAATGAGTTAGAGAGAGAGACCTTTCTCAGTTTCTTTACAGATATAAAGTCCTTTTCTTACACATTGCTTCTTATGACAAAAACCGAAATATTTTTTTTTTCTCGAAAACTATTAGAGATAATCCTATCGAACTTTTATCATTGAAATCAGAAAAAGCCGAGCTTTCTAATGAGCTATTAATATATAGAGTGTCCTATTGAAAAAAACCAGACTTTGGTCAATATCTCGGAGTTGAGACCAACTAGAAAAAAACTGAGAACGTCACTGAATTCTGCTTGAAAAAGTGCTTCTAGAAAGTTTTCACGGAAATCAATAATTTCCATAAACAAAAAAGTTATGATGTTTTCACATTATTGCTCAAAATCGAGAATCGCCCTCTAGCGGCTAAACGGTTGAAGATATCAAAATGCGGTTTGCACCAATCAAAATTTCAAGAAATTTGAGCCTCGGAGTGGGTGGTTCATTTTTTTGTATCTCGCTCAGAAATTGATGTTTCCTATTAAAACCATCCAAATTCGGACACCCTGTACAGTTCATAGATGTGATTTAGGAGGCTAATGGCCGTTTCCACCAACTGTTTTAGGGGAGCCCTAACGGTAAGTATTCCCTAAAATGACATTTTTACATGGAGAAATGTCAGTTTAAGGCATACCTATCGTTAGGGCTTCCCTAAAATAGTTGGTGGAAATGGCCATAATAGATCTATAATTGTTAAGCTGCGTTATGTCCCTTTTTTTGTGGAGGAGGATAAAGTGATGGCATTGTTCCATTTAGACGGGATTGTGGTTGTGTTGACATAGGTTAAAAGGATTTCATATTTTTTCTATTAACACAGATCCTCCTATTTTTATAGCTTCTGCCACTATTTTGTCTTCCCCAGGCGCTTTATTATTTTTCATTTTTTTCAGGGCATAGCTAATTTCCTGTTCGGTGATATCGGGAATGTCTTCTGTTCCTTCGTTTTGTACGAGGTTTTGTATTTTGTGTAGATTCTGACTTGTTAGGTCGGGATAAGGATTTTTGCTTGTGTAAAGTTCTTCGTAAAATTCTATGATCTTTATTGTTTGTTCTCTATTTGATGTTATGTTTCTTTCCTTGTCTTTGAGTTGGAATTTTTTTTTTTTACCTTTTGTTAGTTGTTTCCTCAATACATTCAGAATTTTGTTCTATTGTTTGTACTTCTTTGTGATATCTGTATTTCCTGATGCCTTTCTTCAGTGTCTTTGATGTCTTTGTTAATTTCTCTCAGTTTTTATTGGTCTTAATTTGATTGCCCCCTAAGTGCTCTACGTTCTTTCATTTTTGTTTGGGTTTCTGGGCAATTTTTTTCTTGTTTAGGGTTTTTTGGCAGTTCTTCTTCTGTGCATCCATTAGTGTTTCATTTAAATCTTTTGTATTCGAGTTGTTGCTTTGTTTTTCGAGGAGTTTTTGATATGTTTTTGATAATTTCCTATTTTCTTTGGTGTGTCCATATTTTGGCAGTTTTTTTTTAAGTAGTCTGGTTCGTTCATTTTCGAGGTTTATTTGGAGAGCAGCTTTTACCATGATGCGACGGACACTTCCAGTAACAAATCAATATAGCTGACACTTCTTTGAAAATCTTTTTTTTATCTGTTACAACGTAATTAGTCGATTTCGTTTCGTGTCTTGCCATCGGGGCTTTGCCAATTCCATCTTCTTTGGATCTTTTTGCGGTAGAAGCTGTTTATCTTGTATAGATTTTGGTTCTGGTTTTATTCCAATCCCAAAGCTCACTCCGGAAATCGCTCTACATTTTCATCCACAAAATCGCTTGAAATCCTTTCGAAATCCTTTGGAAATCGCGAAATCCATTCGAAATCACGATATACGAATTCCTATCCGAAATCCTTTCGAAACCCCAATAGATTCATTGAAATCCCCGAAATTCTTGCACCAGCATGATAAGAAAAATCATTCGAAATGACACATGAAATCATTTTGAAATCCTGAAATCATATCCGAAATCCTTTCGACATTGCATGGAAAGGTTTATTGAGTCACTGTACCGAGTTCAGGAATTTTTGTTCGTTGCTTGATAAAATTAGTCTAGGAGGCAATGACGATTTTTGGCATTTATTTTCCCAGTCAGACAACATGGATAGAATTGTAGAGTTAGTAATTCTAAGCAAAATTCATATATTTTTAGGGGGGGGGGGGGGTTCAATGGGTTGATGCGCAAAATGCGTTAGAGCTTACGAATGCACGGCCCTTTTTTTTCCAGTGATAAAAATAGCTCTACTAATGAGAAGTATACTGAAGTTACGTAAAAAAATAGTCTGGCTAATCTGTGAGAATGAATAATATGTCTGGCAAGTGAAAAATGAAGATCCGAAAAATTTCAGCTAGACTCACTTTCCACTATCTGAGATAAGCCAAATTGCTATTTTCATATACTTTATGTTCTATTGTAGTGAATGTGGAATATTTATGACTGGGAAAATAAGTGTTCTTGTATTTTTAATTGATCTTGTGAACCCATCCTATTTAATATACATCAACTGGGAAAATAAGTGCTAAAAAAATTCACTGTCTCCTGGACTAAATGTACAGTTGCGACCAAAAAAAATGTAGTACGAGGAAAATCTCCAAAATCTCCTGGTCTATTAATCTAAAAGCCAACATAATGAAGACTTTTTAATTATTTTAATCAAAAAAAAAAAACTAGAAAAAAACGCTTCATCATTGCTTGAGTGGAAGTCTATCCTATTTTCTTGGTCAATAGCCCCGACATCTTCCGTGCCTTTCTCAATGTTCTAGTCCAGGTCTTGGTCAAGGTTCAAGCCACCTTCTCTTTTGAATAACATACCTAAGCTTAAAGCATTTACATAAACTTCTTTTAACGCTTCATCAATAATCTCTGTGATATTTACTATCAATTTTTGATACTGGGTAGGTACTTTTTTTCTTGTGCTCTGTTGGAAAAATAAAAACCAAACGTTAATCACCATTGTAAATGCAGACTTTAGTGATCTAGCAAAACGGAATAAACCCTCGTATAGTTGACTGTTGAATAGACTAGGCCAAAACATAGTATGTATAATCTAATTATTCGTCTGATTGAAATACCTTGATCAGTTTAATAAAATTATGGGCACTGATCTCATTCTCAACGCAAGTAAGACAGTTTAATGATATAAAATTATCTGTTAGTTTACGGGTCTCTTTTCTCCATTTTTTCCAATATCTGAGAAAAAAAGTGGCATACCATAACTTACTTAACCTGGATTTTAAATCCTGATCATGCGAAATTAGGGCATTAATAGAAAAATCCATAACTTTCAGAAAGGCTGTTGTACCAGCTGATTCAGGAATACTATTGCTCAGAGCTACTCTAACTTGTGACATAGTGACAGATCTTCTGTGCGCTTTTATAGTTTTTTTTGTCTTCTGATGCGATGTCGCTCTGGTTAACCAAATGTTTGCTTCTATTAAACACCATCTTGTAAAACATAAACCTGCAACATTAGATGACACCTCGGATGTCACCTCTTTTGACAAAGATGTGTTTAATTTTGAAAAAATAATAAAAAAACCCAAGAGTCTTGAAATTTTGCTCCAATAGAAAAATAATCAATTGTGTCCTATTAAAAATAGGATCTAGGACAAGTATTACTCAAGCTTAAGGACTCTAGAGAATTTTATTGTCCTAGATTCCTGGGGTTAGAGTGTCATTAGTTGACTTTATTTTTAGTAAGGATGCAGGATCGTTGAATACAGAACACATCGATTTAAAAACAATATACTTCCATCACTCTACAAAAAAATCTAGGCATGCATTAGAATATAAAAATCATTAAGAGTTTTTTTTTTTAAACACTCTTTATTGTTATCCATCAAGTGTGTGAAACCTTATTAGCATTCGCCCATGTGATCACTGCTCGTTAGCAATGAAAACATCAATATTTTAATTTTCGCTTAACACACACATTGTACATTTTTCATAAAGGAAAAGGTCATTGTCAAGTAAATAGGTGTTAAATTATGTTTAATTGTTGTTGTTTAATTTAGTTATGACTTGTGTACCTTCACAAAGGGTATGTATATTTTATCATATATAAATATGTTTTTTTAAATATTATTGCGTTGTAGTTAATTATTATCAGTAGGTATCTTTAGAAAAATTGCAAAAAGTTTGTCAGAAATTTCATGAAATAGTCTCAATCCTTTAGAAAATCTTAAAATCTGTTATATACAACTTGATAGCCTTGATTCTAATTTCTTGGCTATTTGTTTACCCCCAATTCAAGGCTGACTCTTTCAGAGTAATGGGTTCAGTTAGTCGATAAACCACACACTCCCGCACACACCTATTAAATTTAATAATTGCAAATTACACTCACTTGTTTTAGCTAGGAAAAAGAAATTGATAAAGTTCAAAACATGTTGAAAATGAAAACTGTCTAAAAATAATAAGAAAATTACTACAGAATGCAAATAAGCTGAAATTTATCAAAAATTAGAAAGTAAGCATTAAAAGAAAACTGATTATTGAAAAGTTTAGTCTTTATACTTGAGTTATTTGCTCGGTTATTTGAGAAACATGCAATAGTGCAACTTTTGACTGAAATGTTAAAGAAACTACATTTATAATCTTGAGCCATAATAATTGGCAAAGTTTACAAATTAGAATATAGGTTACCTTACTGAAGCTAATTTTGATCTCATATCCGTTGCTAAAGAATCGCAAACGTCATTACTTACGAGAGAACATATTTTTGAAAAGGAGAAAGATCAAGATTTCGACTAGTGATAAAATGTACAGTAATGCAAAAGCGCATGCTGCCAAAAACTTTTCACCCAATTCTTTCATGATCTAAGGTACCTATAGATTTCTAACGTTAATGCACCTGGTGAACCAGCAGCTGCTATTCTGTATCTGGTTACTTCTAAAACAATTTGCAAAGAGATGTTTTTCATTTTTGGTATGTTTACCTTATAGCCACTCCTTTACAGGTGCGCTCATTTTTCATGCGAAAGTCAATTACTTACTTATTTTTTTTACAGAACCAATTAACTCCTCGGTTATCAATGTTTTTCCTTAATCTCCTACATCGATTTGTGTTGATTTTATCACTTTATATTGTTTATAAATAATGCTTTCTTTATTTATCAAGCGATAAAACCTATCGCCAACCACATTAAGTATTTTTTATCAATTCAAATTAAGTGCCTAGGAATTGATTATTGCTATTTTTTGGTTTAGCCAGTGAATGGTTGATGGTTGAGTTGAATGAAACAAAAAAACAATGGTGTCAGAAGGAGATAATAGTGAACAAAGTTTTGAGCATAAAAAATATTTTCCAAAAAAAACGGTAAGGCTTTATAATGTTCTGTCAGTTATTTGTTATGTTATTTACACAGTTTTTAAGAAAAAAGATAATACAAACTTATATGTATTTTGAAACTGTTTCAAATAAGGATACATTAGCAATTTCCTAAAAAATCCTGACATATTATTTTGTTTATTTTTTTAAACATACACTGTGACTCATTTTACAAAAATATTTTCAGACACCATAACCACTTAAAAATGAGCGTCCATAAATCAATTCAAAACAAGCTCCTAGGATGTTTTAACGGCACTTGACTGTTAATTAGTCTTAGACAATAAACTGAAGTTACACACGTATGACATCATGAAATAGCTCTATAAAATTAAGTTAAGACAAAATTGTTTCCCATTGTTGTGGCTTATATTTTAATTAGCATTAATAATCAATTAGGAGGATGTGCGGTGATAATACATAATGCATGATTATCTGTGTTGTATTTTTGGATTTATCCATATTAATTTTGTGTGATTTAAATAAACAAGCATTTAAGTACGTTATTCTAGAATAGAGATTTCTCGATTTAATGGTTTTGTTTATAAGGCGCGTAGTTTGTAAGTTAATCAGTTCCCTAGCTGAAAAAAGAAATTCTCATTAGGTGACCAGTTGAATTTAAAAAAAGTTCATAAAGATAATCTACAAAAAGAACTTGTGCATTTAAAATTTCTAAGGAAGTGAAAGAAAATCAAATTTAATCCGTGTATCAGTTATAATTGAAAAACATGAAACGCAAAGATAAAACATTATATGGAAAATCAGTTTCACTTGATAAATACTAAATACATATTACATTAAAGAAGATGAGACTGGCGTAAAACATTCTATAGAAAGCCAATATTATTAATTACATTCAACATGGTAATCAATCACTGCCAATAATTTAGATCTCATTCAAATAATGCTATTGGCGAGGTCTATAAACTTTTGAAGAAAGTTCACAAAAAGCAGTAAATAAAAATGTTTATAGTTGTTGTGTTAATGATGTGGTGGACAAAAGATCTCTTTGTAAGCAGGCAAGAAACATGGACATATTTAAAGGAAAAAGAGCCGTAAAAATCAATTGAACATTAGAGAAAATTTTTGAATATACTGCTATAGAACAAGAAACCGTATCAAGCAATTAACACCTATTGGCTTTAGGAAGTGTAACTGTTTAGATTGCAAGCAAAACGTATGTGTGTCTTACTATTATTTTGTTTGTACTGTCCAGTTTATGTTAGGTGGCGAGAGTAGGCACAAAAGTTCTTGAAAGCCTATGTAGCCCAAGAAATGTAGGGGTTTTTCAAAAAAATTTACGAGGGCAGCCTGATTTTTTCAGGGCTGATTGGAGACTGTGTCCTGAGTATTGAGCTAAAAAATCACACTCGAAGCCCTTGTGCGTTCGACCCTATTAGCCTTTTTCTTATTTATTTTTTTTCGACAAAATTACCTTAACAAAACTGTAGATAATTACATTCTGATCAACTTTGCATCATGCCTTTTTTTGCTAGCTATTTTAGTTTAGGCGTTGCGGCCATTTTAGTGCTTTTTAAATATCAAACCTGCAGATTATTGTAACGTAATAAAATTACTAGTAATGTACTTCATTACGTTATCGGTTTCAGCCCAGGAAATGATACATTACATCACTAAGTAATCCGGTGAAATCATTTTCCCGGAGTGAAGGCGTGAAATCGAAATGATGTTTTTTTGACAATACTGGGACTTGTTACCTGTCTGAAAAGTGACAAAATGTTTTTTTTTTTCTACAACCGGTCTAGAAAGTAGACTTTGTCGATTAGATTTGTGCTAGCAAAGAAGACGTTTCCTGATGACCTCCACTTTGCCGCTCTAGAGCGTCAAACTACGTCAAAATCTTTCACTTTGTCGCTCTAGAGCGGCAATGTAGTAAAAGCGCTTGCTTTTACTACTGGTTTCTTTGAACCTGAACTATTTTTTATCAAATGCGATTGTAAAAAAAATCAAGTGTGCATTACGAGCAAAAAGTGCCTTTTGCCGATCTCAAGATATTTGCCAATATCAACAATATCTTTCGATCGGCAAAGTACCACTTTGCGCTCTTAATATACAAATAGCTATTGTGCAACCGTCCGCAAAATTTCGCGAAGCGTCACATTTTACCTGCAAAATGTGTCAAATCCTTAGAAACGCTATGCATGCCACAATGTCCACCAGGTCAAATAAAATTTTTCAAATGCCTAAAAGGCCGTATGTAATATACTCCAATATTATAAATAAAACTCTTATTCGCAACAGTAAATATATTTATTAATTCGACAGCTTTCTTGCTAAGCTAAACATCCACTAAACTCAATCCCCTGTTTACATTTACATTCCTCACCCTGACAAATCATCACGCCACTTCTGACTCATCATATTATATAAGTACGTACTCTACATCTCTATCTTTTTGTAAAAATTCTAATTCAATATAATATGGTACATAAACTTATAATATAATAATTATATTGACCTATACAAACATAATGAAACCTATATATAATTATAATATTGTACTATACTCTATTCCTCCTATTGTTGTAAGTTTTCCTAATTAACAAAATTAAACTACATAAGATTACAAAATACCTAAACAAAATTATTAATGCTAATATAATTACACCGAGGACTGAACTAACAATGTAATAATTTATAATATATTATGCATATTTTCTAAATTGGTTTAGCATGAGCTTAATTAGGGTAGTAATATAATAGAATAGAAAATCTTATTAGGTGGGTACTTTAGTTCATGCTTATTAGTATAATGCCACATAGGCCATAAATCAGTATAGGCATTATTCTTGGGAAACGTTAGGATTGGCGACTGACCATTCCCCAGCAATTTTCTTCAAATGAACAACATTTTTCCTGTAGGTTTGTCCAGTTTCATTGTTTTCTACTTCGACATCAGCGCCTTGCTTACTGGTGACAGTATGTGGAGTTGGATCAAAAGTGGGTGTTAGTTTATTTTCTTTTATCACATTTTTTATAATGACCTTATCTCCACATGCTAACCCGCTTTCTTGAGATTTGCGTTTTCGGTCCCCGTACGATTTTCCTTTTTGTTTCTCCAACAAATCTTGGTCTCTGACTTCTTCGTCTAACACTTCAGGAAGTGCACAATTACTACTCGCATTTGGTAGAACAGGTAATTTGTCACGAAAACGTCGCCGAAAAAATAATTCAGAAGGTGTCTTGCCAGTGGTCGAGTGCGGGGTGCTGTTGTACATCATGAGGTAATCTAGCAGGTCAGCCTTCCAATCTCTTTTATATATCTGGCTTATCTTCAGTCTTTTCAAAATATCTCGATTTTGTCGTTCCACCTCCCCGTTTTGCTGTGGCCAGTAGGGTATCGTATTGAAAAGGGTGATGTTATTGGATTTACAAAATGTTTTAAATTCTTGACTACAAAATTGTCTACCATTATCAGCCGTTACTGATTCTGGTATACCCAGCCTTGAAAATATTTCCCACAAAATACTTATAGTATTGACAGAGTTTATAATTTTCATGGTCTTAATCTCCTTATAGCGGCTATAATAATCAATAACCACCAATAAATACTCATTACTGGGCAGAGGTCCCATAAAATCGATGGCGATGTCTACCCAAGGGCTACAAGGTAATTGCCGTCTTTTCATTGGTTCCGGCGGATTGGGTGCTGATACTAACGTGCATTCTCTGCACTCCAAAACAAACTTTTCAGCCTCCTTATCGATTTTTGGCCACCAAACTTTGGTACGAAGTCGTTTTTTTATGGCCACAATACCTGGATGGCCTTCGTGAGCTAACTCTAACACTTGTTTCCTAAGCTTCTCGGGAATGACGATCTTATCATTACGGAGTAAAATATTCGAATAAAAACAGAGTTCATTCTCGAAAATTCTATATCTCTCCGTTCCCTCTGGCCATTTCCTTTCTTCGAGGGCCTGTCTCACCAACTGTATTTCCTTGTCTTCTTGTGAATGCTTTTCCAGGTTTTTTGTTGCAATGGCTGTGGGCCTTGCGTACTCAATTAGTTGATGAATAAACTCTCTTTCGAATGGTTGATTGTAATCTGTAGGAGAGAGTAATCGAGATAAGGGATCTGCGATATTGGCTTTTCCAGAACGGTACACAACTTTGTAATTGAAGTATTGTAACCTCAAAACCCAGCGTTCGATTCGCGCGCAAGGTTTAGATTTGGGAGCGAATATCGTCTCCAAAGGCTTATGGTCCGTAACTAGCTCAAATTCATCCTTTCCAAATAAATACATGTTGAAATGTTCAACCGCCCATACTAGAGCTAGAGCTTCCTTTTCGGTCTGGCAATAGCGCCTCTCGCAGTCGGACAAGCTTTTGTTGGCATAAGAAATAACCCTGGGACCCCTGTTATCAAATTGAATTAGGACCGCCCCTAAGCCAACTGGGCTTGCGTCAGCTATGACTTGGGTTCGATCCTGTGGATTGTAATACCCTAACACTAAGTCACTAGAGAGGGCTTGTTTTAATGTTGAAAAAGATACTTTCTGTTCTTCATTCCAATAAAGATTAATGTTTGCGTTTTTTCCTAATTTTAGTCGTAGAATTTTCCTTAGAGGTTCTGTCAATGTTGCAAGGTTTGGGATCCATTTTCCCACAAAATTGACTAAACCCAGGAAACTTTGCAACTCATCTGTGGTGTTAGGAGCACGAAAGTTTTTGATACCATTAATATGTATGTCTAGGGGTTTAATGCCGTTTTTTGAAAGTACATGACCTAGAAAATTAATTACTTGTCATATTGTATTGACACTTTTTCCCATTAAGTAAAACATTTAAATGTTTGAGTGTATTCAGTGTCTTTTCCAGTCTTTGGTCATGTTCCTGTTTATCTTCACCAAATACTATTATGTCATCTATGAAATTAATGGTACCTGGACAGTTAATTAAAATCTTTTCCATTATTTTTTGGAAAATTTCTGGGGCGCAAGTAATTCCGAACATAAGTCTTTTATATCTAAAAAGACCCCGTTTTGAAATAAATGTAGTAATGAATCGCGAGTTTTCCGATATCTCTATTTGGTGAAACGCGTTTTTTATATCTAAGCGCGAAAATATTGAAGCTTTTCTTAACTGTGGTACCAAAGATTCCATAGTTGGCAACGGATGATTTTCCCTAGCTAGTGCTTGATTGGCGCGTCTCATGTCAATGCATCTCCATTTTCCTTGAGCACAGGTACGATAGGAGATATCCACTTTGATGGTTCGTTTACCTGTTCAATTATATCACCGTCCAATAGTTCTTGTAAGGCTTTTTCAACTTTCTCCTCCAACGGTATAGGAATTCTCCTATACGGTTGGGCGACTGGTTGAAACCTCTTGTCAATTGGGATATCTACTACAATACCCTTAAACTTTGGAAATGAAGATGTTATATTATTTACATTTATTTCTATTTTTAAAATGCCAAGTAAAGTAGCGGTGTCTTTGCCCAATAGAGATTTTGTGCCGTTTTTTATAATGTAAAATATGGCATCTTCTTTCTTATTGTTAGCTTTGATTTCTGCTTCAAAACTACCTAATATTGTCAACGGACTGTCACTTGCGTAAGCTAATAATTTTTTATTTACTTGTTTGTTTTGATTTTTGACAATAATTTTTTTCTGTTTTAATTTTTCCCAAGTGCCGTCATCAATAATATTATTTTTACTACCCGAATCAACAATCATGAGTATTTTAACCCCTCCTACTTCACATATGACAGTTGTGTCGTCGTTTAGGTGGAATATATAGTCCGGTTCCTCAGGGTCGCTATCACTATCTATTTTATTAATGAATTTTGATTTTTTCTGGTATTTACTTTTGAAAGATTGATTCGCCTGAGGACCCGTCCTTTTCCGCTTTGACCTACAACATTTCCTGAAATGACCTTTACATTTTGTACATATAGATTCCTTTGCGGGACACTTTGGATCCTGTGAATCGTGACGATGATCTCCGCACCTAGAACATGCTTGTTTTTCGTATTTGTTAGTTCCATTAGATTTTACATACAATTTATTTACCCCACTAGTGCTTGGACTGTCTTTATCAGTTCCTTCAAACTTTTGCATTTGCCGATTCACAGATTCCAATGCGTTCGCTTCTTGTACAATATCGTTTAGCGTTAAGCTATCCCCTAAGACTAAACAGGCTCATATTTTTAATTTATTTTATTTTATTTTATTTTATTTTATTTTATTTTATTTTATTTTATTTTATTTTATTTTATTTTATTTTATTTTTTTGTGTTGTTATGAACTGGGTAACTTGGACGTTTGTCCCATTACAAGCTTGGTATCAGCAAGCTAAGACTGAACAATGTTCAGTTTTTATTTTAACAAGCTTATTGTTTTATAAGCTAACTTGGGCATTTGCCCAATTACAAGCTTGGTATTAGTAAGCTGAAGTCTGAACAATGTCCAGTTTTTTATTTAGACAAGCTTATTTCATAAGCTAATTCGGACGTTTGTCCAATTACAAGCTCGGTATTAGCAAGCTAAGACTGAACAATGTCCAGTTTTTTTTTTCCGACAAGCTTTTTTTTTTTTTTTTATAAGCTAGCTTGGGCATTTGCCTAATTACAAGCTAGATGTTACCAAGCTACACTGCACATCGTCCAGTTTTCTATATTTCCAAAAATATATTTTATCATTAATAGATAACTAATTTGTATCCTTTGAAACAGTGACCTACTATTATTTTTTTTTTATTATTATTATTGTTTTTTTCATTTTTATACTTAATAGGAAATTACGTAAATTAATAAATTACATTAATATTATAACATTTTCTATGTACTTACTTCCTTAGTTTTGGGTCAAAACACTAATAACACGTATTCCCCAACTCACTTTTCCTCGTCGCCAATGTAATATACTCCAATATTATAAATAAAACTCTTATTCGCAACAGTAAATATATTTATTAATTCGACTGCTTTCTTGCTAAGCTAAACATCCACTAAACTCAATCCCCTGTTTACAGTCTCGTTTTGTCCTCGCCAGAGTGTGGGCGGTTGGTTTAAGGAGCTCAAAGAGCTTCACCGGGTGGTGCACTAGAGGCGTGTAGAGACCAAATTTTGGCTCACCTCCGCGAGTAAAAACCGAGATTCATCGCCATCCGTGGATTTGTTTGCGTCTTTTTGACTAAGCCGGCTTAGATTCCTAGATAAACAGAAGGTTTACACGCGTGGTTACGTTGGCAAAATGGCGGCCAGAGTCTGAGACTCGTGAAAACGCTGTTTGTTTTGACAGAAAAAGGTTATATCCGGTTTCAGCGATTGATCAAGGCAAATCCTGGATGTGCCTTTCATATTAAGAAAAATTGAAGATAGAAGAAAAGAGTGAAACAAATAGGGGACCTATGATATGGCCTAGAGCCAGACAATATCAGGGTCGCCACGAAATTGTGCTGGCAAATTGCCTCAGTAGCAGTGCCATTAAAACAAACAACAAACAACAACATCCCCTGTTTACATTTATATTCCTCACCCTGACAAATCATCACGCCACTTCTGACTCATCATATTATATAAGTACGTACTCTACACCGTATAAGGGAAAGAAATAAAGTTATAATAAAATATCATCAAGCAAAGTAATAGAGAATTTTATTAGGTATAATAATCTGCAAGTTTGCTATTTAATTTTTTTGCGAATTTTGAAGCACTAAAATGGCCACAGCGCCTAAAGTAAAAAAGCTAGCAAAAAATGTTATGAGGCAAAGTTGATCAGAATGTAATTATCTACAAGTTTTGTTAAGGTTATTTTGTGGAAAAAAAAAATAAATAAGAAAAAGGCCAATAGGGCCGAACGCACAAGGCTTTCGAGTGTGATTTTTTGGCTCAATACTCAGGACAAACTCCCCAATCAGCCCTGGAAAAATCAGCCTGCCCTCGCAAAAATTTTTGCGGCCCAGGTATAAATTTCTTGGGCTAATGATAATTCTATATCAAATAGTCACCCTATATTATTAGGTTTAGTCAATTTCCTATTTAAACTTAAATATTTACCCATTAAGCAGTATAAATAGAGTTTGATTGTCAGTCTGTTATTTCTGCACATAACATACACAGATGTTTCCTTTAATGCGTTCATAGTGTCATTAAACCCTAGAATAGCTTCACGTCTTCTAATATTTATTTCAGTTTTACAAGGCTTTTGTGTGTTTTAATAATGATTAATTGTAGCAGAAAACGAGCGTTACTACACCGCAGTGCCTTGTGTTACGGTTCCATAAGTCTATTCTGATTTTTATCTGATAAAAAAAAAAGTAAAAGTTTTTTCTTTGCAATTAAGTGGTGGCGTAATTGTGCCTTACGCTATTTAATTTAATATATTTACATGCCTATATGAAAGGTAATCACAAATACTAATAATAACATCCAATTTTTTTATTTTTGGATCATTGGATCAGAAAAACAACGATTTTAAAGATGGTTTTGTGGTAAAACTAGAAAACAATAATATACCTACTCTACTTTCTTAAGGAATTTACTGAGTAATGTCATTGGTAATATGATTAATACTTTAAAAATCAGTATTCATCTGGAAGATTTTTGCTTCACCCAGAAAGTGCAATGGCATTAAGGGAAGTTTTAAGGATGTTTTTGGATATCTAGAGAAGTACCAAAAAACTCAAATGCCAAGATTATTTGTAAATATTTAAATTTCAAATAAAGCATCAAACTTCAAAAGATCTTTCCTTTTTACAAATTTGGTTTACCGTTCATGATATCCAAAAAGAAGTCCAGGAAAGTTTGAAAAAGTGTTATGAAGAAAAAAGCTCAAGGAACTCTGTGAAAGTTTATAGCCCAGGCATGATAGCTTGAATTTCACCAAAACCTAGAAAAAAAACAATGTAAATCTGAAAATCGGCAGGACTAGTTAAATTATTATCCTGAACAACATACTAAAAGTCCTAAAGTGAAATATGCCGGCTTCAAATAAAATAAAATAAAAAATAAAAACGTTGTTGTTCTTACAATAACGCATATAGCTTGCTATTAATCAAAATCAAATCAAATCAAAATATGCTTTATTGTAGAAAAAGAAAAATATCTTGTCTACAAAGCAGAAAAATACGATAATAATAAGAAAATACAATAAACACAATAATAAAATGTCAAAATTTAAATTTACAAACAGCCCTAAGAATAATAATAGTACAATAATAAAATAATAAATACAATATTAAAATGTCAGAAATTAAAATAACAAAACAGCCGTAAGAATAGATACAATTATTATAACTAAAAACAAAAATACATATGAAAACAGAACATTAAAATGAAAGTACTTGACAAAATCAATAGCTGCAAACCTCGCTACAAACAATCATCGTAATACTCCTCCAGGCTGTAATTAGACCTTGCCATCAATACACTCTTCTCTTTTTTTCCGGAACCGCGAGTATGGCAATTGTCTATATTCGGTGCCCAAATGGTTATATATCTTGAGGCCTTCATATGTAATGGATTTTTTTGTAAGTGTCATCCTGGGAATAGGGAGACGTAGATTTTGGTTTGCATTTAACCTTGTGTTATGTAAACGGTCAGGGACCTCAAAACACGATTTTTTGTGAATCAGACACACTGTTTCAAGAATAAATAAAGACACTACTGTCAATATCCCCTGTGTAATAAACAGTGGTCTGCAATGTTCCCTTATTCCCACCCGACACATAAATCGTATTGCTTTTCTCTGCAGAACAAATATTGAATTAAACAATTGTTAATTGCAAAAACCCCAAAATGTTATACCGTATCGAAGGTGCGATTCAAAAAGTGAAAAATACACCATCCTTGGAAACAACTCTAATAGTAAAGCAACCAGAGGCCAGCCTAGAGCTCATTGATGAAATGTGTCTGTCAAATTTAAGTTTGTTGTCTATAAGAAGGCCCAAGAACTTAGTGACTGGTTCATTTTCGACTGATCATTTATCTTTAAATCATTAAAATTAAAACCAAAAGTATGTATATTAGTTTTAGCGATATTTAAGCTGAGAGAATTAGCATCACACCAACTTTTGATTTTTGGTAGATCCGAAGTTATCATCTCCCTGAGATTATCGCCTGTTTCCGCATGCCATAGAAGAGTGGTGTCGTCCGCGAAGAGAGTGAACTTACCCCGAATATTCACCATCGCAAGGTCATTAATATATATACCAAGAAAATAACAGAGAACAGGTCCAAACACCGATCCCTGCGGTACACCATAGTGACATACCAAGCGAGCCGACTCATCATCGCCAACTTTCACCACCTGAACCCTCTCCGAGAGATATGTTTTGAACCATAGATTCGCCTTTCCCCGTATACCACAGCGGTGAAGTTTCCGCAGCAGCACTTCGCGATGTACGCAGTCAAAGGCCTTTGAAAAGTCGCAAAACACTGCTGCAGCCACATCTCCGCTATTCAGACTTGTGTAAAGGGTCTTCAGAAGCGAAAAGATTGCATCACTCGTACTCTTAGATGCTTGAAAACCAAACTGAGAGGCTGTTATCACATTAAATGCCGATAGAAAATGAACCAGCCTCGCCTCGATTTCACTAGCTTCTCAACGACCTTCGAAAGGGTGGCAAGTAGCGATATAGGGCGGAAATTAGATGGATCTTCGCAACAACCCCCCTTGTGCAAAGGAATCACAACCGCCCGTTTCAAGCAGGATGGAAATTCGCCAGTTTCGAAAGATACGTTAATCGCATTTACGAGTGAAAGTAAAGCAGATTCTGAAAGATTTTCAAACACCTTAATGGACATACCATCATACCCAGAAGAATTCCTGTTCTTGATCTGCGAAAACACATCCTTTAATTCATCGACGGGGTGAAAGTAGAAACTGCAGGAAACATTGAACTCCCCAAGATAATCCAAAGGATCTTTACTACTTGTAGTATTGGATGTTATTCTCTCGAACACAGAACAGAAAAAAGCATTCAGAGTATCAGGCTCCAAGTTGACAGCTCCAGAACATGAGGCATGTCTGCCTCTTAAATAATTTATGATAGACTAGTTTTCCCTTGTTCTGTTTCCAGCCCGTGTAGAACGATGTTTATAATATAAATCCTTGGAATTCCTTATGGTTTTCCTGTAAATACGTCTATATGAATTAATATAAGACACAAAAAAGTTGTTGTTAATATTAAATTTACGAATATAATGCAGACAGCGCAAATTTCTAGAAGAGACTCTTATTCCAGATGTTACCCATGGTTTACCTTTTCCAGATTATATTTGTATTTTTTTTATAGGAAATATTGTGTTAAAAAGGTCAGTTAGCTCGTGATGAAATGCACTCAATGGATCGGAAGACCCTGCAATGTGGTCTCACGGTATTGCTGTGCATTGCTCCCCAAAGGTTCTAAAATTTTTCGCACTAAAAATTCAACCCATTCTCCGTTTCCCTCCCATCTGATCAAGTCTAATTGAAAACAGCCTCATGGTCAGAAAGCGCTGCAGACAAAACAAATACATCATTCAGATCAAACTTTGTACAAAAATAATCCAAAATTGACGAGCAATTCTGGGTGATGCGCGTGGGTCTGTTTACTTGCATTTGTAAGCTGATTATCTAAGGTTTGAGTGTGTAAGGACGATTTATCAGCATAATTGATATTAAGGTCACCTCCCAAAGCTAATTTAGAATTAATGGGAAAATTGCACAAAAGAGTGTCGTCGCTGAAAGAAAATTGTCAAATCACAGCCTGGAGGTCTATAGATACATAACACCTCGCATAACACATACATATTAAAATTATTTATATAAATGTGACGGAACTAGCTATTACCCTTTTGTGGACTCTAGTCATTACCGCACCAGGGATGTCAAAAGTTTTTACTTTGACTGACTGTAAAAATTAACCATTAGGTGTTGGATCATTTAAGCCTTGTATTGAACTAGGGGTGCTTTGATTCTCATTTATACAAATAAAACGCTGAAATAGAATAGTTATCAATTTAATTAATAAATGAAGTTAATTCGGTTTAATCAGCAATCAAATCCTATCTAATAATTCCTATTTGGACGTCCAGTCGAACTACAAATTTTATACTAATCTAAAGTAAATAAGCGAGTAAATAAGTATCTTGATTTATAAAAAATAGTGAAATTTCATAATAATAATATCATTTATGGTTGAATGTTCAAAGAACGAGAACACAAATTAACTAATTTAAATTTACGAGAGCACAACACAAATAATTCGTGAACTTCAATCAGCTCACTGTATTCACAAAATGTTTATAATCCTTGAAGGTTCTTTTGTTTATTGAGAGTTAATAATTTGAGCACTTTTCTGCTGAAGTGTGTAAACAATAAGTGCAAGAAAAGTCTATATATATATGCTCAGTTTCTATATACAAATTTACAAATTAATGTTCATTTCACGAGTGTGAAAACCAAATTTCTGTATTAAAGGTTAGAACAAACACTTCAATTTATAGTGCATTTCAACCGAATCGGTATTCAGTATTTATTAATTTATTGTTCGACTGTTTTGAGAAATTGAAACGGTCTTACTTGCTTAATCCAGTTCATACCGGTAAATCCATATAGTGATTATTTATCCATTTATCACTATTCGTAGTAATTTGCACTGTCAGCTAAGGGATTTTCCACTAAGAGAGAGAACACAATGATATACAGAGTTGAAGCCTGTCGAGAGTGAGACAGGAATAACCTTAAACAGGCGTAGTAGAGAATTTTGCTAGGTCCGAGATGACTTGCAACAATTTAGGGGTTAATTACATGAATTGTAATCAAAAATATCGTTGATAATATAGGCCATGTCAGGCCTTGAGACACTGGGAGTAGTATTTTACTATAATTCGCGTACTAACGGGGGTTTTCTGGGGGTTTTTTCCTCTGTAGAGCGTTCAGAGGCGAGAGGGTGCAGAGTCTTTGCTTACTCTTCTGCTTCTTGATTACTACTGTTGTGTACCGTGCCGTGCGTCGAGTCGACTGCCTTTTTCGGAGCAGGTCGCATAAATCAGGGATGTTGGGTGGCAACTGACCAATCACAACAACAAAATAGATCCATTGCTCATAGGGTAATGAAGAAATCTGTAATTTTACCGATTCAAAAGGGCTGCTGTTGCCAGTTTTACAGGAATCTTTTTTTAGAATATTATTTTTATGATAAATAATAGAAGTTGAGATTATATTGATAAACTACAAATAATAACATTTTAAACTTGTTGTGGGTTATTTCCGCAACAATAAACTATAGAGAATTCAAATTCTTTCTCGACCAAAAGCGCATTATATTTCGTTACTGAACTAATATTGTAATTATCACAGACATTTTGTTTGACCAGAATCGCAGTACCACCATGAATTGAATTTTCACGTGAAAAAATGGAAATCCCAAGTAACCAGGAACATAACATGGTTTATAAGGTTTTTACCAATGTTCAGTAATCAATAAGATTTCTGGTCCATCCTGGTCTTCAAAAAATATAGACAATTCGTCTGTTTTGTTTCTAATTGACTGAATTTTGAGCAGAAGTATGAAGAATGAATCACTTGACATTTTAAAGTTTGGTTCCCGGTTCCCTATTAGTTAAATTTCTTCTGTCAATGCTGTAATTTACATTAAAAAATGCTGTGATAAAAGTTGAATTATTTTTTCCCGTATTTTTATTTTTCCTATAAATTTCAAGGTGTTTGCTCGAAAAATAAAGAAGGAAGAGTTTGAAAAAGAGTTCAAACCTACATACTTAGCATTGTCTCCTAACTGATTCCGAACAAATTCATACATCTTAATATTTACTTGATCGATAAATCTATTCAAAATTCGTCTGTTTCCCCAAAGAGCCACAGAAAACAATATCAAATTTGTATACTCACACATCTGTGATAGTGATTGAAAAACAGTCAGGTCAACTCTACCTCGGCATAGCGCATTTTTCTGTCCCCCACTGACAATGACGAAATCCCTCCTTGTAAAGTCCTTAGTTAAGTCGCAAATATTTTTAGTAACATTTTCTAGTAGAGCGTTGTGTTTTACAATACTGATTATTTTATACTCTTCTGGATTTGTTTGCCTTTCCAATGCCTTATATAGATCCACAATGGTGCTTTCTCCTATTATAAGAATTTTACGTTGTTTGTTAGACTTTTCTATGTCAGCATCCTTAAGTCCTTTTTGATCTTCCTCTGTGTTTTCGAGTAAATTACATTGCGTAGATACATACGATACTGATGGACTCGTATCCTTGATGTTCACTACTGAATTCTGTAGTAGAAACAATTGTTGTTGGCTCTCTTTATAATCCCTCATATATATTTCTTTATCCTGAGTTAAGTGTTCTTATTGTTTGTAGCATATCGTTCTTCACGCTAGACAAATTATCCAATTCATTCTCCAGAACTCTAACCCCCTTTTAATATTCTTCGGCACTAGCAAGTAAATCCTGAATTTGTTCGGTCAGGCCTAAATTTTCCTTTTTTAGATTATAGTAGTTTTATGATCTTCTAGCTCTGAACTTTGTTGTTTGATTTCCCTTTGCAAATTTTCCTCGACGGCAAAAACCTCTTCTTCAAAATCAACGGCCCGGCAGCTCCTAATTTTCTCCTTAGATAACTTTCCATCTCTGCCCTTTCCTGTCTTAAAATCTCAGTTTCATCCTTTAAAGAATGTGATTCCTTCTCGCTGATTTCCCTGTCCATCAACTCCATTCTTACTTTTAAGGCCTTATGCATGTAATGGTACTTACCAACTGAGTTTATATTATTTTAGTTAAAACTGCGTATCAAGGAATGATCGAAAGACCTGGCAACGTCGCTAAACTTAAAATAATTGAGGCGTGTTTACTGCAGACGCAGACTGTACTTTCTGGCACTTGGAGATTGTTAGTGTTCTGACTGCTTCAGCATTTTTGAACTGCTTTAAGATATTTATAGGACGTAGAGGTTTGTGTGTCAACATTTATTCGGATAATGCTACAAATTTCATTGATAGTAATGATGAATTAACATCTCTTTACACATTTTTACAAGATACCTCTACTCAGATGCATTTCTTAAAATATTTTTCTGAGCAAGGCATTAAGGTGGCATTTTATCCCGTCACGCTCACCTCACTTTAGGATGTTATTAGAATCGGTTATAATAAAGGCCGTATCAGACGTGCCGTTGCCAATTACTATTAACGATTACGATTGGGAATTCGACCAATCAAAATATACCTGCTTCTGGTTGCGATTGCCGTTGTGTGTTTAGGTTGGAGTCTAAATTTTACGAGGCCGTTCTGAACCGTAGCCAATGGAAGCGCTTTATGAACAAGAATATGACATGTGACTAAACGTCACTTTTTTAGTTTTGCAATTTATCGTCTATCGCTTCTTCGGTGTTGCACCCAAACCGATTTTGGTTTGGATCTTTCTCTGTCCTCGTCTTCCAATAATATCATATAGCACAGCAATGCAGAAGAAACTTTCCGACAACGTTCGGCGCTATACTTTGAATATTTTAGCTGCAACATTTTGACGTTATGACATTTCAAGCGACCAGTAATCGGTAACGGAACGGTGTCAAGTGTGATTGCAACCGCGACGGCAACTTCAACGGCTAACGGAATCGGCAACGGCACGTCTGATATGGCCTTAATGGCGTTTCCGATTGGTAGATCTAGTGCGGAACTAGTGCAATTTTTTCTATTTCTGTCTTTTTCTTCTACAGGTCGATTAAAAGGATGCAAATACACTCAGTGCGCACTGAATCTACCAATCGGAAACGCCATAAATTTTACGAGGCCGTTCTGAACCGTAGGTAATGAAAGCACTCTATGAACAGCATGGGACATGTGTCTAAACGTCACTTTTTTGTTTTGCAATTTATCGCTTCTCCGGTGTTGCACCCAAACCTATTTTGGTTTGGATCTCTCTCTTTCCTCTTCTTCCAATGTATAGCACATCAACGCAGAAGAAACTTCCCGACGACGTTCGGCGCTGTACTTTGAATAATTTAGCTGCACAGAATTTTAGCTGTGACATTTTGACGTTATAAACATTTCAAGCGACCAGTAATCGGTAACGGAACGGTGTCAAGTGTGATTGCAACCGCGACGGCAACGGCAACGGCTAACGGAATCGGCAACGGCACGTCTGATACGGCCTGGGCAGCTAAATTTCATATTAGAAGAGTGATAGGTGAAAAAATTGACATATGAGGAGTTTGAAACGGTCTTTGTACAGGTGCAGTCGGGTTTGGATTCCAGGCCAATTAACCTACTCTCAGAAGTCTCAGCGGATCCTAACGACCTAAATGTCCTTACACCCGGCTATTAGTTCTTCACTCAGAGCATTACCTCAAAAAGACTTGCAAGATGTTAATATCAACTTGAATTTTTGGTCATGTAATGTGCAATAAACGCCATTGTACCTCTATTTATTGACGGCGATAAAAAGATATTTATCAATCTTTGAATGAGTTAATAAATGACTGGCATGTGGGATTGATATTTCCTAATCTATGATTTCTCAAACTGCCGAAAAAATTCTCCAAGGGTCTTGAGCTGAAGTCATTCTCTTTTAATTATTGCCAGGGATACCGAAATCCCTTTAATGTCTGAATCCAGTTGTTCACTGAAGGAGCCACATACTTTGCATTGTTGTTTTAGAAATTTAATCGACAAAAAAAAAAATTATAGCGTCTTTCGAAATGGTCATAGTAGGGAGAAGTCATCAACGGCACATCAGAGGTCGTTTCCATCAGGTAAATTTATAACTTTGGCACCATTAGCGCTGTCAAAGCATTTGTTCACGAACAAAATGAAGTGGCCCTCTGGCCATAAATATCATAACTTTATCCGCTAACCTATTGGTTCTATTTTCTTCTTCATTGTCTTTGAAGCCATCTAACTTATCTTCTCCAGGATAATACAGTACAGATAGATAAAGATATTTCATTAAAAATAATTGTGCAGTACCTGTCTAGCCTTTTAATTTTATGTACAGTTTTTTTCAATTGTTGAAAAATTATAATTGCTAATGCCAGTTTTAATTGGCACACTACTAAGCAAATCTTATAGTCCTTTGTTCTAGTAGTCTTGAAACAAAAACGTTTTTTTCTGTTGACTATCTCCGTCCTTTTGGTGCAACTTTTTGTTGTTTTAACTGATTCATGATAAAGTTAAATCACTGTTCAATCGACTTGGTTTGCATGAAAACTCCTGTTTCTGCAAACTTATTCCTACTTTGAAATCTGCACCACTACGTACAATTAAACGGCTAGTTTTGTCAAAATGATGGTTGCATACTCTATAATTGATCCGAACATTGGTTCCATCGAGAAGAGTTTTTGGTTACTAACGTTTTGCAGCCATATATCAAACACCTTAATATAGAGAAAATTATCAGTAGATATGCTAAGCCGGCTCTACAGCGGAAGTTATATAGGTATTGACAGCAATACACAATGTGTATAATATTATCCTGCATAAAACCCCAAATACCCGCCTATGCCTTTTTTCTTTATGAAGCCGGCATAGGACGGCTTAGGACTTTTAGTATGTTATTAAGTACAGTAAATAGAATATCTCTACCTCGATCTCTACCAAATTTCAGATTTACATTATTTACATTATTTTATTATAGGACTGGCTTATTATATGCAAATTTTGCGAGGTAGTTTCTTCTTTGAGAAAACTGGTGAGGCTACTTCAATCTGGTGCAAACTTGAAGTTTCTATCTCTCATTTTAGAATGCAGTAACATTTTGTGCTATCATTAGAGCTTAAGGTTCTTTAAAATCGTTTACTACTATTGACCATAAACTGCAACTTCACTAGTTATATTTTGACACATCTATCTATCTAATAGTTTTATTTTTCCTTATGCAGATCTGGTTCAAAGGTGTACGAAGTTCCAAGTTTCGTCACGTTTACGGCGAACCTGCCAAAAGGGACAAATGCTACGAAAACATTCAGATCACGAAAAACGCTCACGATTCCCAATTTTGTGCGGTGAATCCTAAATTTTTGGCAGTAGTCACCGAAGTGGCCGGCGGAGGCGCGTTCATTGTAGTACCCATCAATTGTGTAAGTAAAGATAATTTTACTCAATAAGATCTGGAATCTTAAAAAAACAGATCTTCTAGAGCTGATTCTGCATGGAAGCAAATAATTTCTTATTGAACTTTTTTTTAAGACTGGAAGATTGGATTTCAATGCTAGCAGAGTGACAGGACATTCGGGACCGATTTTGGATATTAAATGGAACCCGTTTAATGACAATGTAATTGCTTCTTGCTCAGACGATTGTACAGTAAGTTTCTTACATTTCCTCATTTTTATGTTAAAAGTATTCTTATGGAAGCGGTTGAAATATGAGCTTTCCCATTAAGGTGCACACAAAGTAAGGGACAGCGCAATCACAAAATTCATACAATTCAAAGTTTTTGTTATTGGTAGGTTCTGATAGTAACATATTTCTTGGTCTCATTCTTTGTGTGATCTTTATGTATCTCAAGCAATCCCTCTGTATCGGAATTGCCCGTATGTATGTACATTTCTAATCTAATCCCCATAAGATTATTTCAAAGTATCCAATAAATGAAATAAAAATAAACATTCAATCAATTATTAAATTTTAGATCAAGCTATGGCACATTCCTGATGCTGGTCTAGCGGTCCATCTCAATGATTGGTTGGTTGAACTGCAAGGGCACAAACGAAGAGTGGCATACATTGAATGGCACCCGACAGCCGAAAATATACTTTTCAGCGCTGGATTTGATCATTTGGTAAGTGAAAAGTACAAAGGTACAATAAATTATGATCAGTCATGCTAAAATTAACATAATTATTCATTTATAAACCATCTCTAAATGACCAAATTGATTACAATTTTTACGCAACTTTCATTAATTCGCAAAATTACATTGATGACAAATAAAATCGATTCGCATAATTGATTTACAAAGAAAAAAAAGAAAGTGAAACAATAATTAAACATGGTTTGGCTGAATATTGAACTTGAACTGACCGGTTTAATTATTTTGAAAAAAAAATATACCTAAAACGTAAAATGATCAGTTTTTTGCATGCACTTTAAAAGGATTTAATTGAATTTCACTGAGAAAATTATTTATTTGTCTAAAAAGAGAGATTCTGTATGCTCCGTATAACTCACAATAATTCATTTCAATCCACTGGTGCATTCAAATCGACAAATGTGAAACCTATTCAATTAACGACTTAATTAAAATGGTCACCAAAGAAAATATCAATAGCTAGTTTTTCTCACTAAAATTCTACTTTCAGTTATTCTTTTAAAAAATTAAAATCTTTATTCATAATTGGACCTTAAGAAAAGTTTATGTGATATTACAAATGAATATAAAAACACTAAACCGGAGTACTAAGAAAGTTTAGTTAACTTAATAGTCCAGGCAATGGGTATTTTTTGCGAGAAAAAAAAAGTATAGTTTTTAAATTTTGACAGTTCGTTCAGATGGAGATAGTGAGTCGGAATCTCATTTTGCAGCAGTTTAGGGGGTGGGCTTGCTGAACGGGGGCGGTTTTTTGAAAAAATGGCAATTGTGGTAGAACACTGTTATTAAGGCTTAATGAAATTGAAAAAAAAAAAAATTGATAAAACCCGGGTATGGTGGTTGAAAAACCCCGTGACAGCCCTACTCTATCTTTTATAGTTAACGCCCTAGAGCGCGACAAAATAAGGGATGTGACCTTGAAACTGGCCTCACCGCCCCATTTTACGTTTCGTGCGTCAAAGAAAGAACGGATTATCCACAAAAACTATCTAAATCTTGAATAAATTTGCCATAAGTGCGTTTTTTAAGCGGTCCGATAACTCCAAAATTACCGATTTTACAAATTATTGAAGTTCTACTATTTTGTAAAATTCAGCAAAACTTGCTAAGTTTAGAAAGGAATTTTTTTACAAAATCAATTTTTTTTTTCAATCTCATTAAGGCGTTTTAACAGCGTTTTACCCCAACTGCAATTTTTCCAAAAAACCACCCCCATTTAGCGAGTCCACCCTCTAAAATGCTGGAAAATGAGATTCCGACTCACTATGTCCATCTGAACAAACTGTCAAAATTTAAAAACTATACCATTTTTTTCTCGCAAAATCTCAGATTCCATACATTTGAATATAACAAATCTTTACTGTCTTATAGTTTAAATATCTTCTCCTCAATTCCCCTAACTTTATAGGGAATTCACTGACGAGCACTTCTTCTCATTTAGGGGAGCCCTTAGCCCTTACTTGTCTGTTTATAGGTATAGGAGATTTAGGGATGTGTGTTGTGGCATGTCCAGCTCTAGGAAAGAAAAGGTGTTCGCCAGCTAAGGAACTCTAATTCCAATTTTATGAATGAGTTGAGGAGTTAGGCAATGCACAGTTCTTAAACTGCACAAAGTGGTAATTTTCTGTCTATCACTATCACTAACTCTGGAGAACCATGGAATTCTTTGAGGAGATTTAACAATGGAAAAGTATTTAGTGAAGCAAGTTCTTGTCTTATTGGCGTATAAATTATTCCATTCCTGCCATGTATTATCCTTAAACAACTTGTAGAATTCTATATGTATTTCTCCGTTAATATAGTTGTCCGCTTCTCTTCCTCTAGCAGCCAGTCTATCAGCCATGTCATTTCCATAAATTTCTGAGTGACTAGGAATAACTTAATTTCTCTCCCACTTTGTTGTAATTCTACCAAGCATTTCCTTGTTCTGAGTGTTTTTTTACCCGTCTCTTCTTACCCCAATCCTTGCAATTTTCTGTAGGGCGCTCTAGTCTGAAATCACAGGCTTTTATAGCTTCTTCTGTTAATGATTTAAGTACTATGTATATTGCCAATATCTCTGCAGTACAAATGCAAGCATGATCCACACAAGGAAGGCATCTGCGTAGATCTATTCGAATCCTTGATGATGCTCATTTGATATTTCTTGAAGTTGGTTTTGACTATCTTAATCATGTTTTCCTATCAATAAATCAACCCAAGCTATTTCTCTCATTTGCAATTCGGAGATCCAGTTCAAATTCAAAGCATGGTAGATTTTACGATTTTTCTAATTCCTCAATTATCGACAGCCCAAAATCGATTCCCTCTATCATTGATAGTGCCTGTTCGTTTTGCCAATATCTTGGATTCTGATTAAATAGGCCATAAAAGCCTATCAGTTTTTTATTTAATTCATCATTTTTAGTTGCTAATTTCTTCAAGGCAAACTTTGCGCGTAGCCAATTTCTTCGTAATTTAAGAGGAATCTCTGCCGCTTCTGCGAGTAAAGGGAATATCGGACTGCTCCTCATACATCCAGTTACAACCCTTAGTGCTTGGTATTGAATTATGTCTAGTTTGTTCCAGCTAAGCTGACTTGTGTGGTATATAGCTTGGCAGCCATACTCCAGATGAGATCTGGCTAGACCCTTGTAAATATTTACAAGAATGTTTTCTCTTCTTCCCACCAATTTCTTGTAAGTGCTCTCATGACATTAATACCTCTTTGTGCCTTTTTGGTGATGTATTCAATGTATGGGGTCCACAATGACCTGCTAGAATGACTTCCAAGTATTGGTATTCTGATACCAAATCTATCTCTCTGTTTTGGACCCGTATCTTACTAGAGGATTTTGCCGTTTGCCCTTGGAAAATAATACAGCCTTTGTTTTTTTCTATGGAAATTTCCATGTTGTGACTAGTTATCCAGGTTGTTAGTGTACGAATTACTCCCTGAACTTTACATATCGCATGCTCCGGCTTTTCAGCAGGAGCAAAAAGGACTAAATCCAGGGTTGCCAGGCGTCACGCATTAGGCGTGATTGTCACGATTTTTTAATGGTTGTCACACATCACGCCTGAGTATGCGTGTGACACGCTTATTCATAATTTCATATAAACGCTTTCTAAATAAATTATTTATTAGTTAAAAATAGACTTGCCTCAGACCTTAATATACAGGGTGTTTGGTACATGGATAGGAATATTTCAATGAGTGATAGTTGGGGTTATTTGGAAGCTGTTTGACCATATGTACCCTCATGGAAAGTTGTTTGTTTGCCGTTTTTCGACATATCGCCATTTTTAGATATTTTGAATCCATGTATTTCAACACCTAACTTGGGCTACATATTTTTTGTATCAATCATCCGGTTTTTCTTTCCGTATTTTTCAAAAGAGTGCATATTGGGAATGTCGGGAAAAAATTGAGAAAGGGACAAGTATTTACCACCAAAAAAAAAACAATATGTTTTAGGAACAATTCAAAAATATCTAAAAATGCTGATATCTTAAAAACGACGAAACTTTGCATAAGGGTAAATTTGGTCAAACAGCTCCCAAATGACCTCAACTATCACTCATTGAAATATTCCTATCGATGTACCAAACACCAAACACCCTGTATACATTATTCTCATTTACGCAAATAAAAAATTTACCCCCACTGAAGGTCACCAAATTCTTTGTGCATGGAATAAAACTAACAAAAAAATTAAATAATCCCCCCCCCCCCCCAGAGATAAATACTATATAAACTGTCGAGAATGGAATCTCAGTGTAAATTTTGTTGTCAACAAAATTGAGCCAAGCCAGCGCCATCTACCATATCGGAAAATCACTATTTACTTGCATCGATGCTACAGACACCTACTTTACAAAGGACTTTTTATGATAGATGGCGCCCTGTTCGCATTACTGTCGGTCTGTTCAAATTCGTCTATTCTGGACTTTGGGGTATTAATGTTTGCTTAAATTAATTGATAATTTGTTAATTAGATCAAAAGACAGTTTCTTTATCGATGGTTAAGGGTATCCTTAACATATTTATTCAAAGTTCTGATTAATGTTTAATTGAACCTGTCATTTATCTAATCAACAAAGATAAAAATAGATCTTCCAATCTATAAAGTTTGAAGTTCTTCTTGAAACACACAAAACAACTTTAAAATCACTTAAGAACACTTGACAACACAAAGAAAGATGAAATGCAAGACCGGCGAACAAAAAACATTATGAATTATTAGTTATTTGTGGTTATGATCAAATGAATATTTTGGCATATTGTCATATGTTGACATGTCAGTTATCGACATCGGACGTGTTTTTGATGTGCCTCTGGTATTTTCCAATTTTGACAATTCTGTGGTTGTCAGCGACATCTAGAAAAACGGAAAAGAGTTATTATGTGGTTTATAACTGGCAATGAGAGATCGCAGGCCCCCCCCCCCCCCCCCCCGTCGTCGTTGAGTTTGAAATAATCACTGTGACATGGAATTGTTTGTATTGTTGATACACCTATACCTTTACCTTTAATACCTTTTTTTTATGAATACCTTTCAATACATTTTTAATTTTACCTTCTGCTCAATCGCATTTTATTTAAATTAAACTTCTCGTAACATCAGCTTTAGTATGCTCGTAGAAAAAATATAGTTCCTAACTCTTGCGGGAAGAAATTTCCGGCACTCGGGCGCTTCGCACCCTCGTGCCGGAAATTTCTCTTCCCGCACTCGTTATTAAAATAGCTATGGCAAGACTGTAAACAATTCTGGAATGGGCAGCAAAAGATGAAGTTTTTTCTAATTTAACCGACCTTGCAGCTCTTACGTTTCGGATATAGCAATAGTGGTATCACTTAAAATATACATATACACCCTGTATATATTGAATAATAGCGGGCTAAAGGGAGATCCTTGCGCTAGTCCCTTGTTAGCCAGCCTTGTAGGCCAGGGCAGATAAATTTTTTCGTAACATAAAATTTAACAGTAAACTATCGATGCAGTATTGTTAAGGATCATTTATAGATGCTAAAAACCAAAAATGCAACATCTAATTACTTTTAGGGAATTTTATAAACAATATTTAGTGCAAAAATAGGGCTTTTTTTTGTTTATTTCACTGTATTTCGAAAACTAATGATCGGATGGTTTTGCTACTATGGCAATAGTTTTAGAGCATTGAACAAGCTTTAAAATGAGCCATCATACAACCCTGTAGGTTTTTTAGTCTTCGAGAAATGATTTTTTTCCTCCCAAAAAAGAGATTTTCGTAAAAAATTCCTAACTTTTTTAATTTTCATGCTAGACAATTAATTTTTTACACATACATAGTAGATGGCCAAGCAAAATGGGGATGTTTCTAAAGCAGTCTGTCGAATTGAGGATAATTTTTTTATATTTATTTTGAAAGGTCCACTGATAAGTCGAAATGCCAAACTATCGATCCTCTATCTCAGATTTTCCATTTAATTTTTTTATCGCAAGTAAAACGGCTCCAAACATCACTGAAAATGGAAAAAAAATTTAATTTGCGTGGGCGGGGAGGAGCTCGCTGTCGCTCCGTTTGAATTCCTGTCAATTTTTTCCATTTTCAGTCATGTTCAAAGCCGTTTTACTTACGATAAAAAAATTAAATGAAAAATCTGAGATAGAGGATCGATAGTTTGGCATTTCGACTTATCAGTGGACTTTTCAAAATAAATATAAAAAAATTATCCTCAATTCGACAGACTGCTTTAGAAACATCCCCATTTTGCTTGGCAAGGGTATTATGCCGAAACGACCCATCGGACCGGGCCCAAATTTGGGCTCAATAAAGCCTGCCTCATCTACTATGTATGTGTAAAAAATTAATTGTCTAGCATGAAAATTAAAAAAGTTAGGAAAAAAATCATTTCTCGAGGACTAAAAGACCTACAGGGTTGTATGATGGCTCATTTTAAAGCTTGTTCAATGCTCTAAAACTATTGCCACAGTAGCAAAACCATCCGATCCTTAGTTTTCGAAATACAGTGAAATAAACAAAAAAAAGCCCTGTTTTTGCACTAAATATTGTTCATAAAATCCCCTAGAAGTAATTAGATGTTGCATTTTTGGTTTTTAGCATCTATAAATGAACCTTAACAATATTGCATCGATAGTTTGCTGTTAAATTTTATGTTAAAATATGGCTGTTATTTCGCTAAGTGCCTTGGCCTATTGGCCATATCAATTTTCTGGTATTAGGTGATCTTATATGCAATATCCTATTTGAAAAAAGTGTATATATGAATTCCACTGTCCATTTATCTATTTGAGCTTCAGCTAAATATTGTTTGATTTTTTCAAGGCACACCGAGTCGTAAGCTGATTTTAAATCGATAAAGATAGCCACTACTATCTTATTATCTGTAAATGCAATATCATTTTGAAATTGATTAAAATATCGCCTCTTTTCTAAGGAATGTTCAATTCCCGTTTTAACGATGATGTATTTTACTTGTACATGTATGTAGCTAGAGCTATGGGTTTATACGAGTCATGCATGTCTGAATTATTTCCAGGTTTTTGGATTGGTATTATAATCGGCTACTTCCAGTCTTGCAGAATATTAGCTTTTGGTGAAATAATTTCATTACATTTGTTTATCAAGGATTTCTGTATAAATCTAGGAGTCTTTGATATCATGGTATATGGTATATTATTATCTATGCCTGGCCTGGGGCAGAGTCTTTTTTCCCCTTCAAATTAGCTTCTATTTCGTCTAGCGTAAATTTTTTGAATTGTTGCTGACCATATTGAATCTCAGTCGTCTCCTGCACTATAAATAGAGGAACTAGGTGATTCAGTTTTTTCTCAATCCATTCTTCATTACTTGATTTCTGTGTATTGTTTTGATTGTTATTGGCAAATTTTTGAACTATCTTCCAAACATTCCCTTTAGTTAAGTGTCTCTGTAAAATTTTTGAAGCTTTCTTTTTTCCTATTTCTGATAAATCTTCTTGCTTTCGCTGCTAAATGTTTTTAATATAAAAAAAATTTCCATCGTCATATCATTCAAATATTGTCCCATGGACATTTGCCTTCTGTTGGTTATGGTATAACACTCATCGTCCCACCACCTGGGTTTCAAACTACATCTTTCAGAAGACATGCTTTTCACTTTAGGTATAGCTTACTCAGCTGCATTAGGTATTTATTTCCTCAACTATTTGTTGGTAACTTAGATTCTCTATTCCCTCTCTAAATGATTTGGCAATAGATTTCCCAATTTGGCTTCCCGATGCTCCATTTCCTTAAAGGGATGCTTTCCATGTTAACTGGCTGATTTTCTTCGTTCAAATCACATACTGTCGGGAAATGATAACTCATTCCTAATTCTTCTATAGTCTTCTATCTGCATTTTAGGCCCAAATCGGCTGAGGCAATTGTTACATCTGGGCAACTTTTCTTTTGATTTGGGGGAGAATATCTTGTTTTTGTTCCATCATTCAGGATAATCAAATTGTAATCATTTAGGATTTCAGACATATTTCTGCCATTGTAATTACTGATGTCTGAGCCCCAAGCTGTGTGTTGTGAATTCAGATCGCCCATTAGGATGAAAGGGGGATTCAATTGAGAAAATATTTGCTGGAAATTATTGACTGATAGTGTTATGTCTGGTGGATTATACGCCGTAATTTTGGAAATATTTTAAATCTTAATTACCATTATTTGATTGAAATTGTTATTAATAATTAGGTTCTGGAATGGTAATGAGTTAGTTAAAAACTCATTACCATACCGGAAAAGGAGGAATAGTTTTCCTCCTTTTCCGTCTTGTCTATCTTGTCTTATTTCAATGAAATTTTTGATGTAAAAATTTTTACCTGGGCCAAGCCAGGTCTCATTCAATAATACTATTTCAGAATTCTCTCTATTTATCAATATTTTCAAGTCATCATGATTACAATATACACTCCTAAGATTTCAATGTATAATTTTCATCAATAGTTTCTGTATAAAAATCTAAGTGCGAGCGTTTGCATTGTCATTAAAATAATAATATAACGTTTCATTATCTTCCAAGCCTGTTTGAGTAGTTTCCTCGCACCTTTCCATCAGACATTTCAATGGGTGTCATAATCTGACATGAGTAAATCATAGAGAATGGCTTCCAAGTATACTGCCACTTTGCTGAAGAGTTCTGGGGTGCAATTTTTGAAACCATTCGAGTACATTTCGTACACGAAATTTGACTGACAGCAATGTAAATTAAATGGGGAGCAGTCAGATTTCGTGTACGAAATGTACTCGAATAGTTTCGAAAATCGCACCCCTGCTCGGGTCCATATAGAGACACTTTTTATGTTGCTCCCTGTCATATCCTTGCACGGAAGAGCTTGGTACTTTCCTCTTTAATGTAGAAGTTATACTGGAGTAGGCTCTTCTGGGAGTTTGTGGAATATACAGATGTCTTTGGTTCACTTCTATATTTGCATTATTTGCTGGGCTACTATTTCTTGGTGTTAGATTGCGAAAATCTCTATAATCCGGAGGTGTTCTGTGATTATTTCTATGTTCGGTTGCTGGTTCGTTTTCTTGTATCTTTGGGTATTTTTGCCTGGCCTCAAAGTAGGAAATGTTACCTATGACCATGATTGTTTTTTTGTCTGATATTCTGGGCAATTTCTATCAGTTGTTTTATGTTCTTTTTCACAATACAGGCAAGTGGGATTCTTCTCTTCACACTCATCCTTATTATTTTCTGATGCACATTTAGGGCATCTTTTCTTGCTGCGACATTGTTTTGAGAATGGCCATACCTCAAATAGTTGTAGTACATCATGACTGGGCTTGTATACACATCAGTCCGAACTTAGCAATATTCTGAGTTTGCACTATCGATAATTTGTTCTGTAGTTTGACCCTTCATTATTCCTCTAGCTAATCCGTTGGCAGGTTGCCAAACTCATAGGTATGTATGCTTTTAATTTATTTTTCTTAATTAATTGATTGGTAAGGAACTCATTGACACTAATATATTCTGAAAATTTTACGCCTATTCTATTCTTTCCGTTTCTAGAAGTTTTTTCCACTCCTTTCACATTCCCGGTTCTCAGCATTTTACCTATACTGATTAATGGGTGCAAATTCCCTGTTTTCATCATTTTCACTCTCTACTATAACTATGTATGGTTTTGGATCTCTAAAGGTATATTTACAGGTAAGTTTAGGGGGCTTCTCTGGACCCCTCGATTTTTCTCCGATGCTGTGAGCTGTGCACAAGTGGGGTTAAGTTACTGGTAAGCAGGAAAAAGGAAAATAAACAGCAAAGTACAAGTATATTCGGGTGCGAGACTAATACCCAAATGCGATTGAGTCTTTTTAGTATTTTTTTTTACTAAGAATTTCTTCAAATTCACTCTTTCAAAAAAAATTCACTCCCGAGCTTTCACTTTCTGGAGCCAAAAACACATAGTCTAAATATCAGTATAATATTTGTCTAACGACCATTAGACTATAAATTGCATATTTTCTTCTAGGTTATTGTTTGGGACATTGAAAAGGGAGAAGCGGTTAACGTAATAGATTGCCACAGGGACGCCATCCATTCCATGTCATTGAACCGAGATGGTAGTTTGCTGGCGACAACTTGCAAAGATAAAAAGTTACGAGTTATCGAACCTAGAAGCGGTATTGTCAAATCTGTAAGAATCTGGTTTTTCTTTTTTTTTTTAATTTTTTCACTATTTTTTGGCATTTTAGGAAGGCATATGCCATGAAGGTTCCAAAGCTAGCAAAGTTGTGTTTTTGGGTTCCACTGGGCGACTTTTAACTACTGGTTTTTCGAGGCACTCTGATAGAAGGTGTGAACAATTTTGCGGCTAATTTTACAGAAATTTTATTAATTATAATTTTCAGATATGCCGTTTGGGACGAAAATAACATCTCCAAGCCACTGTTCTCCGACACAATTGATAGTTCATCGGGAATAGTGTTTCCATTTTACGATCCTGACACCAACATCGTATTTTTGGCGGGAAAAGGTGACGGGAATATTCGATTTTATGAAGTTTCTGACGAACCTCCCTATATTCATTATCTCAGCCAAGTTATCTCTGGAAATCCACAGGTAGGAAGCTCAAAATTCTTTGGAACTATTGAATTCTGTGTAATTTTTTATTTGTTATAGTATCCGCATAAAAATCTTATATTGAAAAATCACTTTGGAACTTTGCACAGTTTTTCATCTTGTTCATAGAGTGATAAATTGCTGTGTTGCCAAAGATTCAATATTATTCATTACCTCTTAATTTTGGTATTTTATAACGGTGAAGATGAATAATTAATTTTTTAAAAAATTTTGGAAATATTTAATTTATGTTTAGAGAGGATTAGGTGTCATGCCAAAACGAGGTCTCAACACGTCCCAATGCGAAATTTACCGTTTCTATAAGCTACACGCTACCAAAGGGCTCTGCGAGCCAATCAGTATGGTGGTACCAAGAAAAAGCGATCAGTTCCATGAGGATTTATATCCAGACACTGCCGCCTCTAAACCATCTTTAACTGCTCAGGAGTGGATCAAGGGCGCTAACGCACCTCCTATATTGTTTTCCATGAAAACAGGTAAAATTATTTAAAATAATATTGGACTAGATAGATTAGCTGTAATATTTATTTCCAGGACAAAGTCTGGCATTGGATATCCAAGCGATAAAACAACGCAAATTTTTGGTTGCTAAATCCAAAGAGGCCCCAGTTGTCGATAACAACAAGCGAAAGTTTCAGTTTTTATCAACAGAAACTGTTCCAGGTATGGTAGTTGAAAATTGATAATTTTTGTACTAAGCCAATTTTCTCATTAATTTAGACTACAGATCGAAAGATGTTCAAGATGAAAAATCCAAAAAGACTACAACCAATCAAACAACGAAGTTCCAGCAATTGCAACAGAGATGGTCCACTACTATTGAGGCTCCTGTCAAAGACATTCCGCTTTTTAAGGAAATCAATAGTTTAGGAGATAATATACTTACTGAACATGATGTAAGTATTATTATCTATGACTAGTAGAAGCTAATTTTGGCATTTTGCCAATCTCCTGGATAATAGCTAGATCTATATCTGTAAGTTTGGGAGGGTGGTATGGTATGCCACAGCACTTAGGCCACATTAGGCCCATTGTGCGCCTCCACAAGAAGAGAGGTCTTCCTTAGCTCTTCATCCAGCCTAGCGATTCCACGTAGGCGATAACGTCGCCGAGGGTGGTGCCTCTGATCTCTTCTAGCGATGGCCTAATCTAGCTCTCCGTATTGGCGAAAGAGCAGTGCAGTCACAGAGAATGTGCTCTATTATCTCGTCTTCTTGATTACAAGCTCTACACAAGGATGTGGCACTCAAAAACAAATGTTTTTTTAACTGACAGTGGTCAGTCAAGATGCCCGTTATTGGGCGTAACCTTTTCCTGGTCAACGAAAGCTTCTGGCTCGCTGCAGCTTTATCTAGGTAGCTTAAAAGTTCCTTGAAAACGGTATGGGAGCGTTTTTTTTTAATCATATCTCTGGCCGTCGACATAGTCAGCCCTATGAAGGGCTCCCGTCCAGAAGGCTGCTGACTTCCATTTCATTGTTGTCTTTGATCAGCACCAAAGCTCCTTCCGTCAAAGAGTCATGATTAAGTTTTCACTTGGACCGCACCTGTAGCTCAGACACGTAAACTTTCATCCATGGTGCTTCATATGCTGCAAGTGCTGATACATTGTTAGTTGATTCACAGGAGTGCTGCTGACATCTGTTTCAGGTAGTGAACTTAGTTGGCTCCAATGACCTGTTGGCTCCCAATTAAAAAGTGCGATGGAGTGAGATCTTCAGGATCGGAGGATATAGGTAACAAGGGACGCGAATTCATGATTGCCTCAATTTTCACAAGCAATGTATAAAGGTGTTCAAAAGTCAAAGAGACACTTTCGACTACGCGTTTTAAATGTGACTTCATGCTCTTAACCACGGCCTCTCACAGGCCGCGAAAATGTGGGGTTTGAGGCGGTATAAAGTGCCAGTCAATGTTTTCAGAGCAGTCTCAATAATAAACGTGTTTATTATTTTCACGCAAAAATTTACCCAATTCTTTCAACTTAGAGCCCGCAGCGACAAAATTTGTACCATTATCGGAAAATACCGTTGAAAGTTTACCCCTGCGCGCTGAAAATCTACGTAAAGAAAAAAGGCTTCTATGGTAACTCCAACCCCAAATGAACCGCTTTGGTAAAAAAACAAATATACAGAGCGACATAACATTTTGAACTTTTGGCACCTCTACCAGTGCGACTTTTGATCAAAAATGGACCAGCATAGTCAACTCCGAAAGCTGTTTCAATTTCAGGTTTTAATAGAGGTCCTATTTCACGTTGAGCCTTAAGAGTTTTACTATTACGTGCAAATCTGAATAATAAAGTGAGAATTCTTTTCAATTTAATAAGGCTTGAAAACCGCTCCAAAATATAATTCTCACTCTGTTCCAAGGCTGAGCTCATTGCATACACAATTTTATCCTCTTTCAAATCAAACAAATATTTGTTACAATACGGATCTTTCGGCCATTCCATCCATTCCAATATCCGAAAAACAATGCATTTCTATATATTGCAGATTAGGGGATGTTACACGTAGCTCAATTCTTAATTCATTCAATAATGACAATTCATGCCTAAACTCATTCCAAAAGTTGATGGACCGGCTAGTTTACTTGCCGCTACGCCGAATTTCTTTTTGTACTTTTCGTGTGTAAACGGGTCACAAAAACAGGCATCCACATTTCTGTTTCTATTTCACAATAAATAAGTGGGATGGAATTTCCATCATGGAAATCTAATAATTTCATATTTAAACATGTATGGAAAATACGAAATTTTGTGGAACATAAAGTTGAAAGAACACATGAATAAATTAAGAAAGCAGAATGCAATTTGAAAAACTTTTGAAAGAGTTACAAGAATCAGGATCTTCACTTAATATCTCCTTTAACAGTCGTTCTGACGCACTCACAGTAATTCTGATCCAATCTCTAACACAAACTCGTTTTTTCCTTCATTCTAACTTAATTATTAATTTATTGGCAATTTCACTTACAACAACTTTAATAGCAGCACGCACTACCTTACTTAGAGTCATTTTATTTTTTATGTCCGATTGACCAATAAAGTGCTATTTATAGAACAGTTTTGCGTCAATAAAGTAGCACTTTATTGTACTAGTAAAATAAAATGCTACTTTATTTTACTAGTAAAATAAAGTGCTACTTTATTGCCTACCTGGACTACCTGATAAGGTGAAACAGGTCCTGACAACCTGCCAAAGTGAAGCAGGTCCTGACAACCTGCCAAGGTGAAAAGGTATACCTACGCGAATTTTACTTTTTTCGTTCAATTTTTTTAAGTCAGAATCTTACATAAAATCATGTATATAACGCTTACATAAACAGGCTTTATCGTCTCATTATTTTTTAATAGCCTCGCTCGCAAGCTCGCTCGGCCATAAAATTATTCGTACAATAAAGCCTTACTTTATGTACTTGTTATATAAATAGCTATTACTGTTTGGCAAATAAACTTGAAAATATGTAAACACAAAACAATGAACAAGTTTGATGACGACAAGTAAAGTCTGTTTTTAATTAATTAATAATTCCCCAAGTCAAAAATTTAGTAACTATGTTGGCAACACAAGCCTTTACTACATAAAAAATTTGAAAGCATTGACAATTTCACATTGTATTGCCAACATAATTTCATTTTGACTTTTATCTTTAAAAAAAAAACAGATTTCCGCCAGTAATTTTTCCAAGTGTAAACGTAGCCTTAGATTCGTATATCATCCTCCCTATAAACTCCATGATGGCACATACAGGGTGTCAATTTGAAAACTTCCCACCCCTATTATCTCAGAGTGGAAAAATTTTCGAAAAAATCCCTGAAACACGTCAACTATAATTTGAAGGGGGATGAGTTTTTATGCAAAATTCACCTTCCCTCTTTCAACCCTCCAGCCCCCAGAACCACCCCCTAGAAAATTTTAATTGGGAATGGGGGTCAAGTGATACATCATTTTGCAGGGTTTTTAATTCCATACATTTTGGTACTAAATTTTTGTCCCTAAGGTCAACTGTTTTCGAAATATTGACAGTTGAAAATTGTCCTTCTTGCTACTTTGACAGGCTGTAAAACCTAAACGGTTAATTTTAGAGGAAAACCGATCTTACATTCTTGTCTTAGATTTTACGGATTTTACATTACTATCTTAGATTTTCATGAACTATCATTTGACACCATTTTTGAATTCAACCGAAGATTAATAAATTTTCAACCGGAAATTTCGATCATGGATTAAATTCGAATTTGCTGTCAAATGATAGTTTATAAAAATCTAAGATAAGAATGTAAAATCGGTTTTCCTCTAAAATTAACCGTTTACGTTTTACAGCCTGTCAAAGTTGTAAAAAAGTCAATTTTCAACTGTCAATATTTCCAAAGCAATTGAACTTAGGGATTAAAATAATTGTGTATCAAAATGTATGGAATTGAAAACCCTCCACAATGATGTATCACTTGACCCCCCTTCCCATTTAAAATTTTCTAGGGGGTGGCTCTGGGGGCTGGGGGGTTGAAAGAGGGAAGATGAATTTTGCATAAAAACTCATCCCCCTTCAAATTATAGTTGACGTGTTTCAGGGATTTTTTCGAAAATTTTTCTACTCCGAGATAATAGGGGTAGGAAGTTTTCAAATTCACACCCTGTATAATAATTCAACACAGAATCATTTTGAGAAATATTTACCTTAATCATGTGCCCCAGTTCTATTGTTCTATATACTTCCTTATAAAGTCCTGATAAATCTTTTTGAATTTATCATTTCCTAACAATCTTTTTTCTTAATTGTAAATTCTCTTTTTAACCTGCACTTAAGAACTTCCCAGACTGCTAATGTCCATTTTCAACTAAATGCTGTTCTGCAGCTATTTCTTCTTGGCATTAGAATCGATAGTTTCCAACTCCCAAAATCTTTTTAAGTCTTCTAGTATCTGTTGTTCTATAATGGTACCAAAACTACAATTGACACTAGAATGCTGCATAATTTTACCTACTGGCCCTGTAACAATCCAATCAAAGTTTGTTTTTTGCAGTACGGAAAAATTGGAACCTAACGAAATTTGCTCATTACACACAATCTTCCAAAATAAATCAGCACCAATCAATATATCGATCTGTCGAGGCTCAAAAAACAAGGGATCTGCCAGGTTGCACACTTGGGGAATTTTCAGATTTCTTATATTTACAGGAGATACAGGCAGGGGGGTAGGATATTTTAGGTATAACAAAGCATGTAACATTCAAAAAAAAATCGGAAAGCTTTAAATAAATTTCAATATTACATTTACCATTTATGACTGATTAACCACTATCAATTCCATTAAGTGCCACAATAATCTGTTGCTTAAATAGACCAATAATCAACCATCCAAGGACCTTTTTTTTTCAGTCATACATGTAAACCCCATACTTTGTGAGTGCTTACATCAAGTCCAACAACTTTTTCCTCAACGACTTTTCTCGGAAATGGCACGTATGCGCGCAGGCGACTCGCAAACATGTCTGACGTAGCTATGTTTCCTGATACATGTAAATCTAATTTTACGAATATGTTTGATTTTTATGTCTAAATCACGGAAATCAACTTGGCCGACAAAAATAATGGCAAATTGGGGGAGTCCGATACCCCCCAAAATGTCGACCTGACGAGGTTATGATTCCTGATACATGTAAGTCTCATTAATAGCTATTTTCCTAACAAGTGCGCAAAGTGATACTTTCCCGCATGAAAAAGCAGTTAGACGAACGACGCGAAGCGGAGTTCGGATGAGCTTTAAGCGCGGGAAAGACACTTTGCGCAAGTGTTAGGAACAATACTTTGTATTACTACTTTAGTAAAAGTTGAATTTGATTTGTTAAAATAGTAAAACCTCAGTAAAACAATCAGTCATATGAATAAAGTGTAGATAGAGCAAATACTTTTGCTCTACCTCCTCCCTTTTTGCTGCATTAAATCTGAATATGTTTATCTCAAAAAACTTAAGCAATGGCATATGTTCGTGTCTTTTGCATATGACCAATTACCAATTACCGCAAAATCTCCAAAAATCGCTTAAAATCCATTGAAATTCCTCAAAATTTCTTTTAAATTAAATCCCCAAAAATCTTTCAACATCTTCTGGAATTTCTAGAATATTTTTATGAAATTCTTTTAAATTCCCAATATTTCACAAATTCCTATTAGTAGAAGGTGATCCAATTTGGATACTATTAATGGGAAACGTCACATTAACTAAGCACTAAATTCAGCTAAAACCCTTCTTTTTGAATATAAGTTTATCCAGAAGCCATCAAAATTTTGAAAAATCAAGTGTACAGGGTGGGCCAATTTGGACACTTCCTTATGGAAACACCCTTTATTTTTAGAGGTAGAAAAAAATTAACCCCCCACTCTGAGGCTCAAATTTCATGAAATTTCGATTGGTGCAAACCGCTTTTTGATATCTTCAACCGTTTAGCCGCTAGAGGGCGATTCTCGATTTTGAGCAATAATGTGAAAGTCTGGTTTTTTCCAATAGGACACCCTATATATTAATAGCTCATTAGAAAGCTCTGCTTTTTTCCGATTTCAATGATATAAAGTTCGATATGTTTATCTCTAACAGTTTTCGAGAAAAAAAATATTTCGGTTTTTGTCATAAGAAACAATGTGTTGGAAAGAGACCTTTCTCAGTTTCCTTACAGATATAAAGTCCTTTTCTTACACATTGCTTCTTATGAAAAAAACCGAAATAATTTTTTTTCTCGGAAACTGTTAGAGATAAACCTATCGAACTTTGTATCATCGAAATCAGAAAAAGCAGAGCTTTCTAATGAGCTATTAATATATAGGTTGTCCTATTGAAAAAAAACAGACTTTGGTCAATATCTCAGCGTTGGGACCAACTAGAAAAAAACTGAGAGCCTCGCTGAATTCTGCTTGAAAAAGTGCTTCAAGAAAGTTTTTACGGAAATCAATAATTTTCATAAACAAAAAAGTTATGATGGTTTCACATTATTGCTCAAAATCGAGAATCGCCCTCTAGCGGCTAACCGGTTTAAGATATCGAAATGCGGTTTGCACCAATCAAAATTTCATGAAATTTGAGCCTCAGAGTGGGGGATTCATTTTTTTCTATCTCTAAAAATAAAGGGTGTTTCCATAAGAAAGTGTCCAAATTAGCCCACCCTCTACAGGGTGAGTTACTAAGCGCGCGGTGGTCCATATCTCCTATACTAACGGAGATCCGAAAAAAAACTAAATACAAAACTTGTAGATAAACATGAGTACTACATTCCTAAATTATTTTCCAGTATACAGGGTGGCCCAATAACTAGTAATGACACAAAGTTATGTTTTTTTTAATGGCTCTTCCTGTATATTATGACTTTTCTGGATTTTGCGAAAAATTCTAGACCTATTTCATGTATAATGTTATATACCTATCTTCAACTGTTTAGGAAATATTGACAGTTGAAAATTGACTTTTTTGCATCTTTGACAAACTGTGAAACCTGAACGGTTAATTTTAGAGAAAAACGGATTTTGCATTACTATCTTAGATTTTCATAAGCTATCATTTGACACCAACTTTGAATTTAACCGAAGATTAATAATTTAGGCGGAATTTTTAATCATAGATTAAATTCGAGATTGGTCCCAAATGATAGTTTATGAAAAACTAAGATAGGAATGTAAAATCCGTTTTCTTGTAAAATTAACCGTTCAGGTCTTACAGTCTGTCAAAAATGCAAAAAGTCAGTTTTCAACTGTCAATATTTCCGAAACAGTTGAAGATAGGTATATGACATTGTACATGAAATATGTCTAGAAGTTTCCGCAGAATCCAGAAATGTCATAATATACAGGGAGAATCTTTCAAAAAAACATAACTTTGCGTCACTACTAGTTATTGGGCCACCCTGTATACTGGAAAATAATTTAGGAATGTAGTAGTACTCATGTTTATCTACAAGTTTTGTATTTAGTTTTTTCTCCGATCTTCGTTAGTATAGGAGATAATATGGACCACCGCGCGCCTAGTAACTCACCCTGTATATACAATAATAATGCGTAACAAAAATGAGTGCGCAAAGAGTTTCCGTATGCAAAGTTCAACTTTGTGCACTCAAATGAGTGTGCAAAGTAAACACTTTGCGCACGCGAGTAGAAAAAAAAAATTCGATCTTAAATTAGCTCTATATTGTAAATAAATGTGTGTCCGACAAAAAAAATGGCAAAAATTTGCAAAAAATAATGCATAATCGGAAAAATATTAACAGCAAAGATACATTTTATTGTAATCGGTAATCAATGTACTATGGATTACTTCAACTTATGAAAAATATTGAAAAGTTTAAAAATTAATAAAAATAAAATTCTTTACCTGATAATTTATAGAGTAGAAATCAAACGAGAAGAAGCCACACGCATTATCGTTTGTCTCACTTTAAATAGGAGGGACCCAGAGAAAAGGAAATCTGCTTCCTTTGTCAGCGCTAACGACAGTGGCTTCTTCTGGTTTGATTTTTACTCTACCTAAGCTATAGTATTTTTAATACCCATTTAGAATAACCCTATTCGTATTTATCAATCACGAATCAGATGAAACAAAGAATTACCAACAAATGTCGATTACTAATACGTCAAATTCATGTACAGGGTGGGCCAATTTGGACACTTTTAATAGGAAACACCAATTTCTAAGCAAGATACAAAAAAATTAACCCCCCACTCTGAGGCTCAAATTTCATGAAATTTTGGTTAGTGCAAACCGCATTTCGATATCTTCAACCGTTTAGCCGCTAGAGGGCGATTCTCGATTTTGAGCAATAAAGTGAAACCATCATAACTTTTTGTTTATGAAAATTATTGATTTCCGTAAAAACTTTTTAAAAGCACTTTTTCAAGCAGAATTCAGTGACGTTCTCAGTTTTTTTCTAGTTGGTCCCAACTCCGAGATATTGACCAAAGTCTGTTCTGCTTTTTCTGATTTTAATGATATAAAGTTTGATAGGTTTATCTCTAACAGTTTTCGAGAAAAAAAAATCTGTTTTTGTCATAAGAAGCAATGTGTAAGAAAAGGACTTTATATCTGTAAAGAAACTGAGAAAGGTCTCTTTCCAACGCATTGTTTCTTATGACAAAAACCGAAATAATTTTTTTCCTCAAAAACTATTAGAGATAAACCTATCGAACTTTATATCATTGAAATCAGAAAAGGCAGAGCTTTCTAATGAGCTATTAATATATGGGGTGTCCTATTGAAAAAAACCAGACTTTGGTCAATATCTCGGAGTTGGGACAACTAGACAAAAAATGAGAACGTCACTGAATTCTGCTTGAAAAAGTGCTTTCAGAAAGTTTTTCCGGAAATCAATTATTTTCATAAACAAAAAAGTTATGAAGGTTTCACATTATTGCTTAAAATCGAGAATCGTCCTCTAGCGGCTAAACGGTTGAAGATATCAAAATGCGGTTTGTACCAATCAAAATTTTATGAAATTTGAGCCTCAGAGTGGGGGGTTCATTTTTTTGTATCTCGCTCAGAAATTGATGTTTCCTATTAGAAGTGTCCAAATTGGCCCACCCTACAAATAGGAAATTCCTAACCTAATTTTATTTATCTGTTCAAGAAGCGACATACGTTTAGTCACTAGAACGACTGGTACTTCTAAGTAGGTAGGTATTAAAAATTCTATACTTCATTCCATTTGAACTCACCAGTCTTGCCAACTGCTCTTTGCAAAATTAGTGGCACGGAATTCCACCTTTACTGGAAATTACTGGCAAATACAAAATGTCGAATTAAAGGAGGCCCTATTTTTAGGCGATTTCAAGTTAGACATAAGTCTTAACTCCTTTTGTATTAACATTTTCAAATCAGAAATGATGACGTCAAGTTTCAAGACATTGGCTTAAGCATGGGTAACTCTCTCTAGTTACCAGAATTTGAATTTGTGCTCATCATATCCTGAAACTTCAAAAATTGTCATTCAAATCAGCATGAGCATGCAATATAATGTCATCATTATATAATATATAAGGCGCTTTCTTTTTCTCATCGATCTATATCCAACATTATCAGTCAGTTATTCCAAATTCTTCTTCTTCTATTCTTAACTTTATTTCCTGTCGGACAAGACTAATTTAGCGTTCAGAAATTATTATTTGATCAAGACTTACTTTTGTCCGACATATATGTATCAGGAAACATAACCTCGTCAGATCGACATTTTGGGGGTATCGGACTCCCCCAATTTGCCATTATTTTTGTCGGCCAAGTTGATTTCCGTGATTTAGACATAAAAATCAAACATTATTCGTAAAATTAGATTTACATGTATCAGGAAACATAGCTACGTCAGATCGACATGTTCGCGAGTCGCCTGGGCGCATACGTGCCATTTCCGAGAAAAGTCGTAGAGGAAAAAGTTGTGGAGCCACTCACAAAGTATGGGGTTTACATGGATAACTGAAAAAAAAGGTCCTTGGATGGTTGATTACAAGCTTATTACATGCATTTTCCGTAAATAAACTGTATTGTCATCCCTTGTTCAAAATAGCATGCACTGGAAACTTTTCACCAAAATTATTGCAAACATACACATGCGCAGTGGACAATAAAACATCATTCACTTCAGAATTGGCGGATAAATTGGTCAAAACGGGAGCTTCAGTCTGGGCTAAACTATTTAATTCAGGGACACCATTCTTATGTTCATTTTCAGAATTATCTTGCCTGCACTTGTTTACATGCAACAACGTATTATGATGTTTACTATAAAATTCTCGACAGTAGGCCGTCTACAATTCTTATTAAAATTTCCCTTTCTTGAACAATTTAAGCAAAGTTTAAGCGACATGATAGTCTCAGCCTCTTTTTCTACTGGGATTTTTCAAAAACTCGAACATATAGTGTTCTCCCTTACAAAAAAAGCATTTTGGAAATTTATGTTCTGAGTTACGACTATTTTCATAACTCGCATTCTAAACAACTACCAAGCCTCTTGTTCTGACACCCTCTGAATTTTCCTTATTTATAGTAGAAATAATTTGTGCATCCTCATTTTTAACTGAAGCCATCAAATAATGAAATCTCTGAATTTGAGTAATAGATTCATTTTTGTGAATTAGTGATTCAAACTTATCACGAAATTCCATCCGATTGAAAGTGAACCATCGAAAGTGGTTTTTTTAATATCAGGGAGCTTTATATGTTGCATAGGATTCACAGCTGTGGTACGAGAAGAAGAGGCCTTGGGCTGGGACTCTGTAACGAATAGAGATATTGTCTCTATCTCTATTGACGTCCCCTCTCTATTGATTTCGAGAAGAGAGAAGAAGACAGCAAGTGCCACAGCGATAGGGATAACGATCTCTATTCGTTACAGAGTTTCAGCCCTTGAGGCTCCAAGGTTGTTGAAACGGCACTAGCTTGTGGTCAACTAAATGGTTTTTTGCTATAGCTATTTGCGCATAGTTCTCGAAAGCATCCCGCTCTGCATATTCATTATCTAGGTGCGCCTGGTCACAAGAAGGCTCGATATTATTCTGAATATCACTAAACTTTTGAAATAAATTACTCTCGATGGCATTAATTCGGACTTCTAATTCTGATAAAATGTTGTCGGCGATCTAACTTTTATTAGTGAAATTATTATCAATACAGGGTGAGTAACTAAGCGCGCGGTGGTCCATACTCTATATTTCTTATACTAACGGAGATCGGAGAAAAAACTGAATACAAAACTTGTAGATAAACATGAGTACTACATTCCTAAATTATTTTCCAGTATACAGGTGTTGTGTATTTGCTGAACGAACAACGGACAAACAAGTGCAATGCGTTTTTTGAATAATTCTATATTAGACTGACACATTTACAAAACATATGACAAGGTGTACCATAGAAACAATTAAACAAAAACTATTGCCTACTTATACTACAACATGGTGGCCCAATAACTAATAGTGACACAAAGTTATGTTTTTTAAAATGACTCCCCCTGTATATTATGACATTTCTGGATTCTGCGGAAAATTCTAGACATATTTCATGTACAGTGAAATTATTTAAATAGTGTATGCACGTGATCAATGACGTCGAACTTATTGCCAATTGCAGTTTGTAAGAAATTAAAATTCGTTTCAAGCTGAGAGCTCATTCTCCTTTTTATTTAACCTTAGTTAAAAAAAGACAGAACACTGTTGGAATTTAACCGAATCGGCCAATAAAATGACATTTAGGTTGGCACTCATGGGTTATGTTGCCAAATATTGCTGCAAATCTGCAGTTATTGATTTTAATAATTTGAAATTATTTCTATTTGTGTGTCTATAAAATGCCAAAGTCATTGAATAGTCAGAGTCAGAAACTCGTTGCGTCTCTAATTAGTTTCTTTGAACAGGAACGAGATAATGGGGGCCCCTTTTTGCCATTAAATAGCGTTAGAGAGGTGAAGTATATTGATACTATCAAATATAAATCTTCTGGGGCTTTAATTGGGAATATTTTTCCAGCGTGTTGCAGCTGCACTGAATATTGGCATAACCACTGTGAGTAAAATCCAATGTAAAATCTCTTAAAAAGTTAGGGATAATTTAGCGTTAAATTAACCAAAGAAAAAACGTCCACATAAGAAGCAGAGGTTACGAATCAAGATCACCTTGATGTTAGCTCTATTCGCAATCAAATTTACGACGAAAAGTGAGTAGGTTTTTTAGATTGTGTTCATAATACAGTATCTATACATATAAAAATCGATGTTTGTTTGCTTTAGTGATAACAAATTCTACTAGACATGGTATGTCAAAGTAAAACGAAAGTTAATAGCGGCAACATTGCGACGTGCTTATGTCATTCATTTTGATCACGTGCATACACTGTTTAATTAATTTCACTATACAGTGTCATATACCTATCTTCAACTGTTTCGGAAATATTGACAGTTGAAAACTAGGTTTTTTACATCTTTGACAGACCGTAAAACCTGAACGGTTAATTTTACAAGAAAACGGATTTTACATTCCTGTCTTAGTTTTTCATAAACTATCATTTGCCACCAATCTTGAATTTAATCCATGATTAAAAATTCCGCCTAAATTATTAATCTTCGGTTAAATTCAAAGTTGGTGTCAAATGATAGCTTATGAAAATCTAAGATAGGAATGTAAAATCCGTTTTCCTCTAAAATTAACCGTTTAGGTTTCACAGTCTGGCGAAAAAGCCAATTTTCAACTGTCAATATTTCCGAAACAGTTGAAGATAAGTATATGACATTATACATGAAATATGTCTAGAATTTTCCGTAAAATCCAGAAATGTCATAATATAGAGGGAGAGTCATTTAAAAAAACATAACTTTGTGTCACTACTAGTTATTGGGCCACCCTGTATACTGGAAAGTAATTTAGGAATGTAGTACTCATGTTTATCTACAGGTTTTGTATTTATTTTTTTTTCCGATCTCCGTTAGTATAGGAGATATGGACCACCGCGCGCTTAGTAACTCACCCTGTATATCTAGAAAAATTTGTTAAACTGGCCTCTACATCGCCTCTTTAAAAAGTTAAAGCCTCAATTTTCAACCCGCGACTGACACTAATGTCTCACCGACCTAAATAATCCCAGTTAGGAGACAACTAAGTGCCTAATCAAAGTTAATTTAACATCAAAAATACACAAAAGCTAAAAATAATTGAGGCAAAAACAAATAATTTTGGAATGGATACAAAGGATAAACAATAAAAAGGATGCTTACCTCATTCCAGTTTCTGTACAATTTTCAAAATACGCACTTACGAATGAAGACGACCATTCAATTTCCAAATACTCGATACTGGTACTGGTACGATGCGAAAGCCGAAAACGTCCAGCTGTGCCTTCCAACCTTGCAGTCGCCTCGAACCGTGAAACCAGCCAGGAAAAAATTAGCGTGCTTCTCGATTGACTATATAAATCTCTCGACAGTAATGAAACACTTCCCTACTCGGTATGTAATATACTATTATTTTGAACCATATACAGGGTGGAGCACGAAAAACTTTCCACTCAGGTGTTAGGTGTTTAATCAAAAATCGCTCAGACACGTCAATTTTTGTTTTTTGGGGGACACATTTTATTGGTATTTTCACCCCCTACCTGTGAACCCCTAAGTGGGGGTGACAGGTACCCCCAAAATTTCAAATGGAAAGAGGGGTCGAGTGATATGTCATTTGGTAGCTATTTTCATTGAGATTATATCCCCGAAGTTTTAAGTTGCTACTATTAACCCTGCCGAAATGGCAAAGTTAGGATAAATGCTTTTTTTCGATAATCTAAGTTGTATAGTTTTTACCTGTCACACCTATGCGTAGGTGACAGGTAAAAACCACACAGCATTTTTCCATTGATTTTTCCTAACTTTGACAAGCAGCCATTTCGACAGGGTGAATAGTAGCAACTTCGGGGATATAATCTTAATGAAAATAACTATCAAATGACGTATCACTCGACCCCCTTTTTCATTTGAAATTTTGTGGGTACCTGTCACCCCCACTTAGGGGTTCACAGGTAGAGGGTGAAAATACCAATAAAATGTGTCCCCCAAAAAACAAAAATTGACTTGTCTGAGCGATTTTTGATTAAACACCTAACACCTGAGAAAACCTGAGTGGAAAGTTTTTCGTGCCCCACCCGGTATGTAATTTTCACATTTCTTAGTGGTTTGAAGGTTCGAAAATGTCACTTTACTTTTGTTTACTTTGAAGCAAGCCGAAAGTGACAGTTCTCCTGTCACTTTCGACCTGGAGAATTCACTTTCCGCCTGATAAATGGTTCTTTCAAACCTAAACACAACTCCAGGTGCAATGTTTGTACATATTTAGAAATAGATGTCACATGTGTTTATATTGTTCAAATTTCATAAGATGTTAATGTCGGTGTCAGGTAACACCCGAAATTCCATTTTTGTCATATTTTTACCTTATTTTTGCTCAATAATTAATGGTTCAAAATAAAATAGTATACATATTTCGGTGGAAAGTTTTCACATATATTGTCTCAAGAATTGGTTGACCTCGGCGCTTCGCACGTCGGTCAACCATAGTATCTCTCGACAATAATGAAACACTTTCCACCTCCGCATGTAATATACTATTTCATTCCATCCCATCCCATCCAAAACAATGAAAGAACATTCCACACTTCTTGCGGATTTCAGTCACCGACAGATTTTGTTGAAACTTTGGCATGTTATTTTAGAAGTTGAATGAAACATTTTCACAGGATCTTGAAGTTATGTTTACGCTTAAAAAACGAGAGAAGAGTACTTCGGACACATACTCAGGAATAACAAATACCTACTTCTGAAGGTCATAGTCGAGGGAAAAATCGAAAGCAGGAGAGGTGCTGTACGTTAATAAATATCTTGACTAATGAATTTGCGTCACTGGTTTGGCGAAACCACGACAAAGTCTATCCAGAAAAGCAGTCGACAAACCAGAAAAGCAGTCAACAAACTACAGTTGATTGCCAACGTTCCTATAGAGGACAAAGCACTTGAAGAAGAAGCAGTATGATATAAAGTTCTATAGGTTAATTCTAACAGTTTTCGAGAAAAAAATAATATATCAGGGTGAGTTATTGAGCGCGCGGTCGTCCATATCTCCTATACTAACGGAGATCGAAAAAAAACTAAATACAAAACTTGTAGATAAACATGAGTACTAGATTCCTAAACTATTTTCCAGTATACAGGGTGGCCCAATAAGTAGTGGTGATACAAAGTTAGGTTTTTTTAAATGACCTTCCCTGTATAATATGACATTTCTGGATTCTGTGGAAAATTCTAGACATATTTCATGTATAATGTCATATACCTATCTTCAACTGTTTTGGGTATATTAACCAATGAACTATAATTAAAAACTGGAATGCTAACACATAAGGACGAACTTGAAGCTTAGTGCGGCTGCTGCGGAGGGGATACCTGTTTTTGTCGCACTCATTATGTTAAATGGCGAAAATTGCTTCCAACACGTATTCCAATTGATGAAACCTGTGAAGGGAAATATGACAAAACTTTCGAAAACGTCATATGTCAGCGAGCAACAGAAAAAAACAACATTCCCCCTTGTGGCATCTGTCTTTCGTGGCTTCATTTTTTTGGCAGATATGGCAATGTGTGCGCATTCCAGTTTTTAGCTATAGTTCATTGATATTAACAGTTTAAATTTGACTTTTTATCATCTTTGACAGACTGTAAAATCTAAAGGGTTAATTTTAGAGGAAAACCGATTTTGCATTCCTATCTTAGATTTTCATAAGCTATCATTTGACACCAACTTTGAATTTAACCGAAGATTAATAATTTAAGCGGAATTTTATTAATCATGGATTAAATTCAAGGTTGGTATCAAATAATAGTTTATGAAAAACTAAGACAGGAATGTATGATCGTTTTTGCTGTAAAATTAACCGTTTAAGTTTTACAGTTTGTCAAAGATGTAAAAAAGTTAATTTTTAACTGTCAATATTTCCGATACAGTTGAAGATAGGTATATTATTATGACATTGTACATGAAATATGTCCGCAAAATCCAGAAATGTTATAATATACAGGGGGAGTCATTTAAAAAAAACATTTCTTTGTATCACCACTACTCTTTGGACCACCCTTAATACTGGAAAATAATTTAGGAATGTAGCACTCATGTTTAACTACAAGTTTTGTATTTAGTGTTTTCTTCGATCTCCGTTAGTATAGGAGATATGGACCAACGCGCGCTTAGTAACTCACCCTGTATACATATGTTTTTGTCATGAGAAACGAAACAATGTATTGGAAAGTCACCTTTCTTATTTTCCTTGGATATGAAGTCCTTTTCTAAAATATCAAAAAAATTAATTTTAATTTTTTTCTCAAAAAATCTTAAAAATAAACTATCGCACTTTATATCATTGAAATCAGCAAAAGCACAGCTACCCAATAAGTTATTGAAATATAGGGTTTTCTTTTTTAAAAAAATTGGAATTCCGTTGAAAATCTCGAGATACTGGCAGAATACCAGAAAACTGAGAATGTCACCAGATTCTATTCGAAAAAGTACTTGTAGAAAGTTTTCACGGAAAGCAATTATTTCCATAAATAAAATGTTAAAAGTCATGGACTACTTTGTACAAGGTGTCCTGAATTCGAGGGTGACCATTGAGATATCGGAAACTATTAGAGATACAAGGTTGTTGCTATTGTTTAGTGGTTGTCATTGTTCAGGCGAACAACGAGGCTGTCCAGAACCATGTTCCATAGGAGAGGTGATAGCACGCCTCCCTACGGGCAGCCTCTTGTGACTATTCCTTTAATGTTGACGCTCTGCATACTTATCTGTACAATTCTTTTGGAAAGCATATTGAATATCCACCCGGTAACAGTTTCCAGAGTATTCCTTTCTGTTAGAGAGTGACTAACTTTTTGGTTTTGTCAAAGGCCCCCTTAATGTCGATGAAAACCTCTGTTGTCCAGCGATTTTTCCACTCGCTCAGCAACCAGGTCGAGGGCTGTGTCCGTTGATCTCCCGGACTCCCGGGGTGGAGTGGATAGGTTGAAAACGCTTCATCCTTTATGTACCTTTGCCATAACCTCTCCATTGTTTTTAGAGAAAATAATGAGAGGCTTATGGGGCGATATGGCTTGGGGGTGGTGTAATCCATCCTCCCTGGTTTGGGTAGGAACACCACTTTTACTTTTCTCCAAGCCTTGGGTAAGAGTAGCTTCAGACCCCACTGAAGTAGGGCTGGATATATGCCGTCAGGTCCTTATGCTTTGAAGGCAGAGAAGCCTGAAATTGCCAAACCTATTTTTTCCTCATATATTATCTGATTCGCTAGTTGCCAATCAGCCACAGAGGCTATGTATGTTACCTGCGTCTGATCCTCCACAATTGTGGTTCTGGAGTCAGGAAAGTGGGTTGCTAGTTGTAACTATGTGCTTTCTTGAAGGTTGGCAGTGAAGCTGCCATCCTCCTTGCACAGAATACCAATTTTCCGAAATGGGTTTTTATTAAGAGCTTCCTGAAGTCTTGCCGCTTTCGTATAGTTTTCTATTTCGTTGCAGTATGTCCTCCAGGGCTGGAACTCTGTAACGGATAGAGATTGTTACCTTTATCGCTATGACGCGTGCTGTCTTTTTCTCTCCTGTCCAATTCAATAGAGAGGAGGAGACGTCAATAGAGATAGAGAAAATATCTCGACTTCGAATAAAGAATGAAGGCTTTCACGGCCGGTCAAATCTAGCAAAAAACTTTTTTCCGGGCTATAATGCCGTGGTCCATTAGTATTTCTACCTAACGTTTCGTCTACTGCTGCGGTAGACATCTTCAGAGGCGGTGTGGTAGAGGACGAAGTGTTCTCTTCCGTGTTTCTCCGATGACTGAATTCGACGTTGAGGGAACTGCGTTATTTATATCCAGGGTTGTGGGCGTGGCTTGGATTACGGTATTTTCCTTGTCTCGTTCTCGGAAAGGAAGGGTCTTTGTTTTTCGGAGAACTGGCAACCAGCTTTTATTGAGGTTCATGCCCTCTTCTTTTCTGTTGAAGTTGTTGTGGTGTTTCTGTATCTCTATGGCTTCTCTGTGGAGCCTGGTGTAGAAATGTTTGGTTCTATCCAATGTTTGAGTCTGGTCGAAACGAATGACATGGTTTGTTTGTGTAAGCACGTGTTCGGCGATTGCTGATCTATCTATTTGTCCTTGCTGACAGTTTCTTTTGTGGTCTTTAACCCTGGTGTTGATAGAGCGTTTGGTTGTTCCTACATAGACAGATCCACAAGAGCAGGGAATTCTATAGACGCCAGCCGGGGAGCATTTTTCCGTTTCCTATTTGGTTACCGCAACATGGAGCGCTAATCCTTCAGGACTTGTAAAATTATATCTGGCATCGCGTTTCCTATTAGGCCAGCGCACATTGTTTACCGCTACATGGAGCGCTAATCATATAGGACTTGTTAAAATTGTATCTGACGTCGCGTTTCCTATTAGACCAGCGCACACCCTCTGCGATCGTTTGCACACATCCATTGCAATGCATTATCGTTGTCATTTTTTGAGGTTAATTGGTGGTTACAGGTGGTGCAATAATTTTGTAATATTTCTCGTTGTGTCTCGTTTTATTATCTCTGTTGATTTTACACTCAGAAATCCTCTAGCCAAAAATCCTTTACTAATGGATTTTCGGCTATCAGTAGAAATTTCAACTGTAATTGCGAAACAATCCTATTCTAGTAGTAGAACGCACTTTACTAAGTTAGCAAAAAGTACCTTGGTTTTAACAGTAACCTTCTTCACTGAAGTATATTTTCTACCGCGGCAAAGTGCTTGCCTGCAAGTATATGAAAAAGTTTTTCATAAGTTTTTTCTTATTATTGCTGGAAAGACTTTCACTGCTACAAAAAAAAATTAAACTCTGCAAGTTGTTTTATTAATTATTATTAAAAACCAACCCAATGTCAAAAGTCATGTAATAGCATGGTTGGCAATATGAGCATAGTTATTTAATTTACGTGCGCTGGTCTAATAGGGAACGCGACGTCGGATATAATTTAACAAGTCCTAGTCCTATAGCGCAACATATAACGGTACACAATGTGCGCTGGCCTAATAGGAAACGCGATGCCAGATATAATTTTACAAGTCCTAAAGGATTAGCGCTCCATGTAGCGGTAACCAAATAGGAAACGGAAAAATGCAGCCGGGGAGGAAGTACCACGACTTATTCGACGCTTGGAAAACTTACGCAAGAAAAAGGCCCATTCTCTAGGCTCCCTTGCTTTTCTCCAAAGATGTAGAGACTCGAAAGTCGTTCCGAAATTCCTGAAGATTCGAAGAATTTTTAATTCCTTCCAATCTAACAGAATTTTTGAACGGGCGGAACGAGCCTTGCTTCGGGAACGGATCCACCAAACCAGGAAAGACCTAGCAGCTATGGACAAGGATCTTCTATCGATAAACCAAAGGTTATCCAACAGCATGCACTGGAGTGACTGGGACAAAGTTGACCGGATGACGTATGACGTGATGGAAGCCACACTAGCGAAAACAACCAAGAAACTGGTAAACAAGTTTAACTCCTTGAAGCCAGTAAACACTACGAAACCCACAGGCAATGATCGCACAGTTGTCAACCTGACCCAACGCGTTCTGACTGATTCGGAAACCAGTGTTCTGAGAAAAGGAGGCAATTTTGCGATAACACCGAAAGACCTGCCATACGAAGACATCATAGCAAATGTGGAAGCCAGCATACGCACATTACCTCAAACCACTGCGGAGGAAATACGCAATGAAACCTCTAGGATTCTACGACTTGCGAAACCTCCAAAGTGCAACCTGACATACGAGGAAAGGAAAGCTATTCGCAGCCTGAATACAGACGAGAACATACTAGTCCTGCCTGCGGATAAAGGAAACGCAACGGTAATCATGAACGTGACTGACTATGAATCGAAAATCTCCGAACTTCTAGACCCCTCCACCTACAGAAAGCTGAAACGTAATCCCACTGCTTCTATATTGCGAAAAACCAATCAACTCATCCGAGCACTACCGTTGGAGCCGGAAAACATAAGGAAACTCATCAAATCTGAGGCCTTACCACCTAGAATATATGGGCTTCCTAAGATTCACAAAACAGGCAACCCACTCAGGCCCATTGTAAGTGCAATAGATTCGCCCACATACAGCATAGCCAAATACCTCACCACCCTCCTTCAACCACGGATTGGCCAATCCAGCTCTTATGTCAAGGACTCAACTCATTTCATCAAAAAGATCAGTGATATCACTCTATTACCAAACGACATTCTGGTTAGTTTTGATGTCGTCTCATTGTTTACTAAGGTACCAGTAAATCAGGCTTTAGAGTATCTGAAAGATGTTTTTCCGGAAGAAATCAACAACTTATTTCACCACTGTCTGACGACTACGTACTTTCAATGGCAAAATGAATTATTTGAGCAGACAGATGGAGTCGCAATGGGAAGTCCACTCAGCCCGGTTATCGCCAACTTTTACATGGAACACTTCGAACAAATGGCACTACGAACGGCTACAAAGAAACCTACTTGTTGGTTTCGCTATGTAGATGACACATTTGTTGTTTGGAACCATGGAGAGGCAGAGCTCGAAAACTTCCTCAATCATCTAAACTCGATAGAACCCAGGATACAGTTTACGATGGAAGTTGAGAAGGATAACAAAATTGCATTCCTCGACGTCCTCTTAGAAAGATTACCCTCAGGTAAACTGGGACACAGGGTGTACAGGAAGCCGACACATACGGACAGATACCTCAACAAGGAGTCTAATCACCATCCTAGGCAAAAGAGAGGAGTCATTAAAACTCTATCTGACAAAGCAATCCGGATTTGTGAACCCAGATACCTTCAGGACGAGATGCAACACCTAAAATCGGCACTTGAAGGAAATGGGTACTCCAACCAGGAGATAAATAGAGCCATAAGACCGAAGCAGCAGCGCACAACTAACAAGGAACCAGCACAGGTGGCAGGGAGAGCCTTTCTTCCTATATCAAAAATGTCACAGATCGCATAGGACGAACGCTAGAAAGACACAACGTTAAGCCTATCTACAAGCCCACAAGAACAATTCAGCAAAGTCTAAGATCGGCCAAGGATCCTAGGGCACCTCTTGAATCGGCTGGCGTCTATAGAATTCCCTGCTCTTGTGGATCTGTCTATGTAGGAACAACCAAACGCTCTATCAACACCAGGGTTAAAGAGCACAAAAGAAACTGTCAGCAAGGACAAATAGATAGATCAGCAATCGCCGAACACGTGCTTACACAAACAAACCATGTCATTCGTTTCGACCAGACTCAAACATTGGATAGAACCAAAAATTTCTACACCAGGCTCCACAGAGAAGCCATAGAGATACAGAAACACCACAACAACTTCAACAGAAAAGAAGAGGGCATGAACCTCAATAAAAGCTGGTTGCCAGTTCTCCGAAAAACAAAGACCCTTCCTTTCCGAGAACGAGACAAGGAAAATACCGTAATCCAAGTCACGCCCACAACCCTGGATATAAATAACGCAGTTCCCTCAACGTCGAATTCAGTCATCGGAGAAACACGGAAGAGAACACTTCGTCCTCTACCACACCGCCTCTGAAGATGTCTACCGCAGCAGTAGACGAAACGTTAGGTAGAAATACTAATGGACCACGGCATTATAGCCCGGAAAAAACTTTTTTGCTATCACAACTTCGTTACATAGTTCCAGCCCAGGCATCTTTTTGTTTTTGTCGTACGACTTTTTTATACTGGTTGAGTTGGTACCTATAAAGGTTCCAGTCTTCAGGTAGTTTGGTGTTTTTAGCTTTATTGAAAGCTTTTCTTGTCGTCGGCAGGTGTTCCAGCTCCTGACACCACCAAGCAGAGGTGTTACCAGATTTTTGGGGGCCTCAGTGGGGTCGATATCTTATAGGATTTCATGATGGCAACTTGGATGGTATTGGCATACCGCTCCAATTCTTGGTCATCATTGGGTATTTTAACTGCAACTTCTCGTAGAGCCCTTCCCAGACCTTGCAATAGCTAGATATGTGTGTGTCCAGGTATCCTTGACTTTAGTGAAAAATGCCGAGGTATAGTTTTCAATATTTTCTATCTTGATTCTTCCAAACTGTTCGCTGCTTTTTTGATCTTGCACGAAAGAGACTGACAAAATATCATATGTATTGATGCATAGTTTATAATGAGTAGATAAAACATGCTATTTGACTCGCACATAATTGCTAATAATAGGGCACTTGCCTAAACTCCATCTATATACATTAAAATTTCATAGTCAAATAATCATTGATATTTTTTTTTTTAGCTGAGATTGGCTTATCAATTGCAATCGGACGAAATAAGAAAACTGAAAAAACAACTTGCCAACAGCGAGCAACGAGTAAAAGAGTTGGAGGAACAAATGAGAAGAGTAATTATTGCAAAATAAAAGGATTGCTAAAATAAAGTAGCAACATATTGTATTACACTATAGTTTAGCTATAATGTGATTTAGCTATAATAGTTTTTACAAAGTAACTATGTATTTTTCACATATTACATTTGAATTATGCTTATTGTGCATCGATATTGTGTGCAATTTAAAGGTAATAATTAATTTATGATTGCTCAGTAAAAATTTTTACTATTATATTATGACAAATCCAGTTTTGTTTTTTATTAATTTAATTATTATAATTTGTTATTTGTATTTTTTCAATCTACATTAAGCTGTTGTGTTACCAAAAAAATCTCTGCGATTTATTTTTAGGTGCTTTAATTTGATAATTTTTGTCCATTTCAAAGTCAAGATCTGCTATGTTTTCTAATAAAAGTGTGAAGTAAGCAGTTTTACTAAAACCACTGATTTGAGTACTTTTCTGTCAATATTTTACTTTCATTTGGATATACATACTATGTGCTGTGTATCTACCTGAATTTTGTTTCTCTGTTTTTCAACACAGAAATTTCTCTCAATCAATAGTTTAAGATTCCATGTCATTGCTCTGCCATGGGAGTAATTTTAGTAAAACTTCTTGCAGGAGGCAAAAGTTGACTTTTTAAAAAAATAATTGTGGTTTATACAATCTTCAAAAATATTGGTAAATGATAATAATTAGCAAAATATTTTCTCGGATATATTTGTTTTTCAATTTTCTAAACTAGTCAAAATGATTATTGATTTTGATCAGAGGCCCTATTGACTTTTTTTATGTAATTTTTGATATTGTTATTTACTTATACTTTTTTATATACAGTTACTACAAAACAGTCATTGTTTTGAAAAGACATTATTTTACAAAGTAACACAGATAAATCATGAACTTGATGGAATTCAGTAGTTGCAATAATAATTAGGTATTTTATTCACATGTCATTTATTATTTGAAATATGTATGTATTCCGAAAACTTTATGATTATTTTGTAGTAACTTAGTACTTAGTCTTAGTAGTACCTTACCTACTGGATATTTTCATTCCGTTTTTGTTTCAAAATCATTCCAATTGGTCTCCAAATTAGGACGCACAAAATTGTATCTTTTTCTTGGCTGAAAAAATCTTAATCTTTATCTCGATTGCTAATTTTCTTTTAATGTTTAACTTTTAGGTTAAAAAGACAGTATTATTGTAGTGAGTAATATTTTTCTACACTTATAAAAATTCTAAACAAGCTTTGAAGCTTTAATAGCTTTTTGCCAAAATTATTGTGAACATATTTTTGTAGTTTATGGAACGAATGAAAATATATTGATTATCAAGCAGAGATTTTTGTATAAATTGGACATCTTAGAGTAAGACTTAAATACCTTACTTAGAAATTAGTGAGCAAAACTCCTATCATAGCGTGGTTTACATGGGATAGTAAATTGCGATAGAACATCCCAAATTAACTTGCGCCAGCATTTACATTTACGCAAATTTTGATTATACTCGTGTAAGTCGTGTATACATGGTATAGTAGCATTTAATATTTTGTACAGAAAATTAGTGCGAAAAAAATGTCTGAGCTGCAGTTGCTTTTATTATTGCAATTTTACGAAAAGAGCGAAGAAAAGAACCTAAAAAAAGAATATGGATTTATTTATTACGGGATAACCCCATTAAGAAAATGTATTACAATTGAGAAAGGTAGGTGAAACCACAAAAATCCTGTACTATGCTACTGGAAAATTAACTAAATATGTATAGTCTGGTAAGTGGTAAGTTGATAGAGACGAAAGGGGGAAGAAAAGTGAGGCGTAACCTAAGAATATTTACTGACACCAATGAACTATAGCAAAAAACTGGAATGCGCACACATTGCCATATCTGCCAAAAAAATGAGGCCATGAAAGACAGATGCCACAAAGGGGAATGTTGTTTTTTTCTGTTGCTCGCTGACATAATATGACGTTTTGGAAAGTTTTGTCATATTTACCTTCACAGGTTTCATCAACTGGAATACGTAATGAAAGCAATTTCTGCCATTTAACATAATGAGTGCGACAAAAACAGGTATCCCCTCCGCAGCAGCGGTACTAGGCTCCACGTTCGTCAATATGTGTGAGCATTCCAGTTTTTGGTTATAGTTCATTGACTGACACTGCTTGATGACAGCCATGTTTTTGGGTTCAGTGGCACCAAAAACATCAAGGAAATGAACCAATAAAATTATTAGAACTTTTTTTTAAGTTTCGCCAATAACCACGCCACTGTACTGTCGTTCGGGCTCTTACCACAGCATCTCTAACCTTAGGCTCTAACCAGTAGAATCATGCCTCTGAATAATCACGCCTCTCCACATCCATCATATCGCAATGTTGCCGGATTTTTTTCTATTTCAAAATACATACTACACATGCCCATATAGCAAAAAAAAAAAATATATCACTAACTTGTTTATTACTGTTTCCGTCAAGTTTGGCAAAGCAGCAAATTCTATTGCAGTTCGCCGTTTGGCTAGCCAGACAACAATAATAAAAATGCTGACAAAAAAAAAGTCGCGTGCAGCACAATACACGTGATAGAAGTGAATACATATTTATCGATTCGTTGAGAGTGAGTGAGTGAGTGAGTGAGTGAGAGTGAGTGAGTGAGTGAGTGAGTGAGTGAGTGAGTGACTGAAGAGTGAAGAATCAGTCTGCTTTCTGTCAGAATCAGTCTGCTTTCTGTCTTTCATGTTTTGGAGAATGTCAAGTTGATAAGCTGCCAAGTTGGATAATGTTGACTTGTTCTTTGAAAAGCCATGCTGCTCTTGACAAATAAGGCTCTTGCATTGCCAAGTAATCTGCTTAGTAACTAAACAATCAAAAATCTTTGGTATAGCAGATTGTATACATATGCTGCGATAATTTGCAACATTATCTTTTTCCCCAAGTTTGAAAATGGGAACTATATCACTTTCTTTCCATTTAGTTGGGAAGACAAATGATCTCAAGGATTTATTGAAAAGAAGATGCAAAGGAGACACTAGAGTACAAAAATACGTCAGGGCCAGAAGATAATTTATTCGGAACATTTGAGATTTCTTCAAAGATGTCAATCATTGGGATAGATGTACAATTTATATTATTACTTAGGTTTATGTTGTCAGTTACATCATTAGAAAAACCAGCCGGATCATGATTAACAGTGTAAACTGTCTGAAAAAAATCTTTGAAGAAATTTGCAATTTCTTGACCACAGTAGCCTCACGATTGGAATAAAGTAATGAACTAGTTAAATTATTACTAGATCGTTTGTCATTTGTATTTCCAGAAGAATTTGGGATCTTATTCAAACAATTATCTGAGAGTGCCTTGCACTCAGAACGTAACTGAGCAAATCTTTCATAACTATTATTGGAGCGCTCTTTTTTGTAAAGTGAATGTGCAAGTCTTTTCTCTAATGTCAACTTACGTGAGTCGGCAGAAAAGCATTTCGGAAACGTGGATGTTCGATACCTTTTCAGAAGGATATAGTAGGCAATGCCAGTCAATAGAATTTCATAAAATAAATTGGTTGCCTCATTGACCGTAATATTTCCTAGATATTCAACCCAATTGATTGATGCTAAATAGTTATTTAATTCTAAGTAGTTACCATCCCTAAAATCATAGTAAAATTCATGGTAAACTAAATTGTTAGTTTTTGATTTTGTAGAAAGCATTATAGAAAATTCATAGTTTACCTATATGATGATAACTATAATTGAGAAGAGGATCGCTAGCCCTACTAACATCACAGTCCTTGACATTAAAAAAAATTAGGTCCAAAAAAACATTTCTTTCATTAGGTATGGCATTGTGTTGAAATAATTTGTGATATCCAAAAGACAAAGCTACCTCCAAAGCTGGATCATCACCTGGACACTGTACTACTGGCCCATACTCATCGTTTAGACCACACTGCATATTTATTAGCACATTTTAATTGATTTGAGTCACCAAACTACAAATCTACGAAATTTTGCTGCCGTTGTGTTGTTCTTTTTTTAGGTTGGCCTCCCTGTAAGTAAACAAAGTCGAGAAGTCATCTGAGCCTAATCAATATCACTTCTGGTGGAAATTAGAAGGATTTTTGAGAGGCACATATTCATTTTGAAATTTTAGTATGGATGAACTCCTAACTTTCCCCTTTTTCTCCTGAAAGTTTCATACTTTTTCCTTCAGTGGTTTTCCAGAAAAAAAATTTAAATGCAAGAGGGTGCATTTCTGCTTGATTTGGATTTTGCAAGTTGATTTCTATTAATTTCCAATTTTTTTATTTTTCACTGGATGTTTGAAATTTAAGTATAATGAGCTCCTAACTTTTCTCTTTTCCCCCAAGAAAGTCCAGAATTTTCTAAGCCTAATCAAGTAACATAGACTCTCAATTATTTCTGGCGAAAATCTTAATTGAGGTGTGTAAGTCCCAAAACAAAAAAACGCAAGGTAACAGTATCTATATCATTTTCTACATATATTAAAGAAAGAAAGAAAGAAAGAAAGAAAAAAAGAAAGAAAGAAAGAAAGAAAGAAAGAGAAAAAGAAAGAAAGAAAGAAATTTATTGTCAAGAAATAAATTCCTATAACAAAGCATACTAAATCTTATGCCGTGTTTATGTTGGAGCTGTGATAAACGATAAAAGCAACGATACTAATGATACTTTACACTAGTATCGTTGCTTTTATCGTGTATCACAGCTCCAACATAAACACGACCTTAGACTTATGAGCTAAGAGTACAATATAGTATAAATAATACTCTGAAGATAAAGTTTTGTAAAGTTATTATTTAATTGATGTGGCACAATCACAAAACACTATCAAAAAACCCCATTATAAAACTCCTCCAAATCGTAATACGGTTTGGTGAGCAAAAACTTCTTTAGCTCCTTCTTAAATTTTGAAGCAGACTGGATATTCTTAATTGACTCAGGCAAATGATTGAAGATAAGGGATGGTTTAGTCAGTGTGCTTGAAGGTATGGGAAGCGGAATATTGTTTAAGCCACGGGTTATATAACCACTCTCAGTAACTGTGAACTCATGACGATATTTGTGAACTAAAATAGAGGTATCCAAGACAAAAAGGCAGGTCAAAGTTAGTATACCCTCAGAAACGAATAATGGTCTAGACGAATCTAGCACCCGCACCATAAACAATCCTTAGAGCTTTCTTTTGCAGAATCAAAAGAACATTGAATAGGGTTTTTGATGTAAAACCCCAAAACGGCAAACCATATCGGAGGCGCGACTCAACAAGCGCAAAATACGTACAACACCCTTTCCTAGTTCCCGTTTAGCCAACTTCAATGCAAATTGCAAAACAACCTGATGACAATTGCACAAATCTAGAATGTGCCCCTCAAAACGAAGCCGCGTGTCAATAAGGAAGCCCAAAAACCGGCACTCATCCCTATCCCGGATGTGACTATTATCATCAAGCCGCAGACCGTCAACACTACACTTAAACCCCATAACACTAGTCTTACCCGCATTAAAAACCAATTTATTAGAGGTACACCACTCTCCAATAGTAGTCAGCTCAGATGCCATTGGGGCCCCTAGCACTTCCGCATCAGGGTGACGCCAAAAAATAGTTGTATCATGGCAAACTAAATAATTTTTCCCTGAATTCACAGAAAATTCAGATCATTGATATTTAATAGGAACAGTAAGGGGCCTAAAACAGACCCTCGGGGCACTCCACAGTTGATAGTAGAGAATCGGAGTAGCTACCAGAAAGCAAGACACGTTGACGTCGACCCGAAAGATAAGACCTCTGAACCAAGCCAAAGCAGTCCCCCTGAAACCACAACACTCAAGTTTAGAAAGCAACAGCTCATAATCAACACAATCAAAGGCTTTGGACAGATCGCAGAATACCGCTGCAGTTGATTCTCTGTCATTTAAGCACCAATAAACATTCTCCAGAAACTTGAAAATGGCATCAAGCTTCCTCCATGGAAGCTTGGAAGCCATATTGCTTGACACAAGGATATTATTTGCTGCTATAAATGATGTGATTCTCTTTTTAACGAGCTTTTCAATCACCTTAGACAGTGTTGACAAAATAGAAATTGGCCGAAAATTAGAAGGATTCTTCCTTATGCAGGGGTATTACAATTAGTCCAGGAGCTGGCGTCGAAAATATGCAAGAGTTTTCGCAAGGCTCATATTTTCAGAATGAGTAGTATTTTAGTGCTACAAAGCTAGGCTACAGTCAGCAGTTCCAGTTCCGGGACACCTGGCGCTGAGATGCGCGCAAAGGTGTATTTTTAATCAACACCTCGCAACAGTTTTCGCAAAGCTGAAAATTGGCAAAGAGCATGCGAATATAATGTAGAACCATAATTTAACAGTCAGACAAAGAAATACGGGGACACGTAGAGTCAGCGCGACTTTGAAGTGGTCAAAAAAATGACGTCACCGAAAGTGTTTTCGCATGGCTGAAATTTGGCAAGGTTATAGTAAAAACAATATATTTATTGAAAAAAACAGTCAGACACTTCTATGTCGGGACCCCGCCAATCAGCAGTCGATTAAAGTGATATAGGTGGTAGCGCGCGTCAATAGGCATATAACCATGTCGAATAATAATTTCACCAAAAGTGTTTTCGCATAGCTGAAATTTGGCAAGGTAATAGTAAAAACAATATATTTATTGAAAAAAACAGTCAGACACTTCTATGTCGGGACTCCCTCAGTCAGCAGTCGATTAAAGTGATATAGGTGGTAGCGCGCGTCAATAGACTTTTACTCTATATATATCCATTTCGATGAATAATTTTATTTCTATAATTTAAATTATTTGGAATCGGAAACGGTAAAATACATTTTTTTTCTCTTAATGAGTAAGTGTAAACCTGTAAGTTGCAAGCGTAAGCGCGTATACTTGAATAAGGCGTATATGCATTCGAATTCGGAAACTTCATTATGGTACTGTTAGGTCGAGATTAGGGGATGGGAAGCGGCAGATGTGATTAGAATTTTTTTTTTTGTATTTTATAAAATCGGCGACGATTATAAGTATTTAATGAAACTTACTATAGGTATACTATCACAGTACTGCTGATTAAATGGTCAAGTAATATTTATACGAATCGGGCTTTTTTCTAACCGCAAACTTTTTAACTGCATGTACAATTTTATTTTACCGTTTCCGATTCCAAATAATTTAAATTATAAAAATAAAATTATTCATCGAAATGGATATTATATATAGAGTAAAATTCTATTCTATTCTATTCATTTTAATCGACTGCTGACTGAGGGAGTCCCGACATAGAAGTGTCTGACTGTTTTTTTCAATAAATATATTGTTTTTACTATTACCTTGCCAAATTTCAGCTATGCGAAAACACTTTTGGTGAAATTATTATTCGACATGGATATATGCCTATTGAGGCGCGCTACCACCTATATTACTTTAATCGACTGCTGACTGAGGGAGTCCCGACATAGAAGTGTCTGACTGTTTTTTTCAATAAATATATTGTTTTTACTATTACCTTGCAAAATTTCAGCTATGCGAAAACACTTTTGGTGAAATTATTATTCGACATGGATATATGCCTATTGACGCGCGCTACCACCTATATTACTTTAATCGACTGCTGACTGAGGGAGTCCCGACATAGAAGTGTCTGACTGTTTTTTTCAATAAATATATTGTTTTTACTATTACCTTGCAAAATTTCAGCTATGCGAAAACACTTTTGGTGAAATTATTATTCGACATGGATATATGCCTATTGACGCGCGCTACCACCTATATTACTTTAATCGACTGCTGACTGAGGGAGTCCCGACATAGAAGTGTCTGACTGTTTTTTTCAATAAATATATTGTTTTTACTATTACCTTGCCAAATTTCAGCTATGCGAAAACACTTTTGGTGAAATTATTATTCGACATGGATATATGCCTATTGACGCGCGCTACCACCTATATTACTTTAATCGACTGCTGACTGAGGGAGTCCCGACATAGAAGTGTCTGACTGTTTTTTTCAATAAATATATTGTTTTTACTATTACCATGCCAAATTTCAGCTATGCGAAAACACTTTTGGTGAAATTATTATTCGACATGGATATATGCCTATTGACGCGCGCTACCACCTATATCACTCTAATCGACTGCTGACTGGCGGGGGTCCCGACATAGAAGTGTCTGACTGTTCTTTTCAATAAATATATTGTTTTTACTATTACCTTGCCAAATTTCAGCCATGCGAAAACACTTTCGGTGACGTCATTTTTTTGACCACTTCAAAGTCGCGCTGACTCTACGTGTCCCCGTATTTCTTTGTCTGACTGTTAAATTATGGTTCTACATTATATTCGCATGCTCTTTGCCAATTTTCAGCTTTGCGAAAACTGTTGCGAGGTGTTGATTAAAAATACACCTTTGCGCGCATCTCAGCGCCAGGTGTCCCGGAACTGGAACTGCTGACTGTAGCCTAGCTTTGTAGAACTAAAATGCTACTCATTCTGAAAATATGAGCCTTGCGAAAACTCTTGCATATTTTCGACGCCAGCTCCCCGACTAAATAGCCAATAGCCAGTTTAAGACAATCCGGAAACACTCCTCTTGAAAAAGAATCGGTAATTGCTAGAGCAAGGGCAAGGAGAGCGCTGTCAGGAAGACCCAGAAATATTCTCGAAGATAAGTCTTCGTCTCTGGAGGAGTTTTTATTACGTAACTCAGCCAAAACTTCTTTGATCCCTTGAACACTGGTAGGGGCGAAAAAAAAAGAGTCGAGTATTCCAACGTTGGTAAGGTATGAAAATAGGATTCAAATCCGATGACAAGCCAGCAATCAAGGAAGAGGCAACATCACAATAATATGCATTCAGAGTGTTGGGCTATAGTTCAGTATTAAGTGTCTGGATACTTCCACTAGAACGGAGCTCGCTTATTATTGACCAAGTCTCTTTAGATTTGTTCATTGCGGAAGAGAGTCTATCTGCATAATACCTCTCCTTAGCTGCCCTGATGAGCCTGTGGTAGATAGTTTTTACAGTAAGTAGTGAAGACAACATTATTAGTGAATCTCCTAAGGAGGCCCATACAGCGAAGATTTTGGCAAGATATCTGAAGGCCCTCAGTGAACCATGGCTTTCGAGGCTTACTTTTAATGTTTTTCAATGAAAAGGCAGTATTGAAAGCATCGAGCAGAACAAAGTAAAATGAAGAAAGTGAGTCAAGAGAATCTACAGTTGCCAGCCAATTTATGTCCAAGGCTCTATTTATCAAAAATCCTATACCTCGCCGAACACTCTTACGTGATTTCCTTATCTCCAGAGGAAACTTGGAAAGAATCACTTCGTGATCAGAAATTCCAGACGAAAATACACTTGTGTTATTCGACAAAGGACCCCGCAATATTCAAATGGAAATTGGTTACCCGTGATATTTGGATGAAATTTAAATATGTTGTTGGGGATGCCGTAAGCACCATTTTTTACCATGGGCACAACCCTGTATATATGACAGGTGAAGCGTGGTTAGCTGTCAAATATTGGAAACTTATATCCAAAAGCAGAGTGACTATGGCAGATTTTGATGAACGAAGTATCGATGTCTACTAAGTCAACCATGTTAAGTCGAAAAATGTCAACGATTTTGACACCTGTCAAAACCCTGCCAAACAGCAGCACTCATCTTTTCCCGTTTTCAATATTTTATGATGTTATTTGACATTTTAAACTTGTATGTGAATTCTGAATTCAAAAATTGGAAAAAAAAAATGACAGAACTGTCAAAACCTGTCATTTGTTTTAGTAGAAAAAAATACTCTAATCTAGTTCTTTTTTGTTTCAAGGTTGTTTATTAGTGATAAAACATTAAACAAAGTTCATGCATGTCACATTTTGACTCTGACAGTTGTCAAAATGTGACATACCCAAACTTTGTTTAATATTTCATCACCAATAAACTACCTTGAAACAAAAAAGAATCAAATTAAAGTATTTTTTTCTTCTAAAACAAATGACAGGTTTTGACAGTTCTGTCTTTTTTTTTTTCAATTTTTGAATTCAGAATTTACATACAAGTTAAAAATGTCAAATGACATCATGCAATATTGAAAAATGGAAATGATGAGTGCTGCCATTTGGCAGGGTTTTGACAGGTGTCAAAATGGTTGACATTTTTCGACTTAACTTGGTCGACTTAGTAGAAATAAATTTTTAGTTCATCAAAATCTGCCATAGTGACTCTGCTTTGGAATATAAGATTCCAATATTTAACAGCTAACCACGCCTCACCTGTCATATATACAGGGTTGTGCCCATGGTAAAAAATGTTGCTTATGGCATCCCCAACAACATATTTAAATTTCGTCCAAATATCACGGGTAACCAATTTCCATTTAAATATTGCGGGGTCCTTTGAACACAAATAATCAATAGTCTTAGATGAATAGTTGTCCTAATACGCGTAGTAGAACTAATGTGCATATTCGAGCCATAGGAAAGTAACAAATTCGAAAGTAGCACTGTGTCCAAGTTATGCAAATCTCGAAAGTTATTATTTAAGTCACCAGCTAAAACAATCTTTGCATCAACAGGTATCCCAGACAACAAGCAATCAAGTTTATCAAGAAATAAGGCGACATCACCACTAGGTGGACGAAAAATACATAAAATATATACATTAATACGTTTACACAAACAAACTGAAAACTCAAACACCCTTTCAGTCAACAACGAATCAAATTTATCTAGACAGATCAGCAAATTAGGGCCAACTACTGTTTTTTAGCCATAATAATTGTGCCCCCGTGGATTGAATTACCTACTTCTACAAAACAAAGATATAGGTACATAATTGTCAATTAAAAAACATTCATTGGGCTTAAGCCAATGCTCAGTTAATAAAACAAAATCTGGAAAATTATAGGATTGCAAGAGCAAAAACAGTTCGCCAGTCTTACTTCGTAATGATTGAACGTTCAACAAGCAAAGGGAGAACCCTCTGTCCAATGCACAATCAGAATCAACGTCACTCCCAATAGTTAAATGTGACGACGAAGTGCCTTGTGCATTTCCATCTCCAGACAAAGTATCTATGAAAAATGATCATCCTGCACAGCCCCAATACTAGTATTATCCTTATTAGAGGCAGTCGAATTACTTTCAAGTATTACATCCACATCACCACCATCACACTTCTTACACATAAATTGCATTGAGTGCCTATGGATTTTTTATCATCTTCATGACACAGGGTTCCTACAGTTAAGTTGGATTTGGACACAAAGACACCAATTTCTACATACAAGCTTAAAAGTTTACATAAATATTTTGTGCTATGCCTATAACGCTTATTTACTTTAAAATTTTCTATAATTCTAATTGAATAGTGGTGCACTCTGAAAAAACTAAAATACTCATGCAGTTCTCTATTTAGGACCCTGTTCTGATATAAATCAATAGGTATTATATTTAAGATAAAAAATAATATTCGCAATTTTACTCAAAATTCTAAGTTGTTTGAGGAGAGGCAGCGCTGTTTGCTGATTAATATTAAGAGCAATAATAATAAGTCATTCTGATTGTATGATGTTGTTTCTCTAATAACCCCATAGCAAATCTCACCCAAGGGTGCATTAGAGTAAACAACGCCTCTGATATCCTAGAGCCTCTTGTTCAGATGAACATCCAAGAGGCAAGAAATACCTCTTGCTGCTTGATCTCCTATAACAAGAATCCTCCCCTTATTCTGTGTGCACTTGGCATCACCACACTCAAGTGGAGGAGAACCTAGAACCTCCTACTTTGTTGGCGATGGGAGCCAGTTGTGATGTGTCAGCCGGAGTTCTTTAATTCACCAGGAAAGACACATGAAGAAACTGCAGCTGACCCGGAGACAGTGGAAAATCTTGATGAGTTTGCTAGCTCGTATAACTCCTTATTTGCCATTTTAAGGTCCTTGGCATACATGTCATTTTCCTTCGTCAAGGTTTCTATGCTTGTCATAAGATTGTTTTTAAAACTCTTAAGTTCATACATTTCCTTGATGAAACTTTTTATTTTATTCTGCAGGTCCTGGATCTCAGCTAGCAATTCCTTGTTTTTCTCCATAAGCTTTAAAAGATCCTTATTCAAACCCCTTTTTTCCTTTTCAAGACTTTTTATCTTTTCCTCAGCATGCTTATCGGCGGCAACAGCTGACACTTCAAAATCCACAAACCTCTTCCGAAGTAGCTAAATAAAATTGTCTTTGTCTTTATTGTAAGTCTTCAAACACGTTATCTCAGTCATCATCTCTTCCCTAAGATTTTCTAGGTCTTAATTAATTGAGCATTTGGTTGTAAACTTTTCATTCACTCGAAATCAAAAATTTGAAGTTGCATTATACCAATATCCACCATCATTTGTGGTGTGACCATGGTCCTGGATCGCATTCGCTGCACTTATATACTATCATGGTATGTGTAGCAGTGGCAAGACTAATACTGGCGAGAAGGGGTTAAATTATAGATGCTGTTGGGTGTTGGTACAATGTTATTTCAATGGTGGATCAAGCCCAAAGGGACAAAGAGCAGCTGAATGCTCTCTTCAATAATTTTGATTTGTGTGTTCCAGATGAAGACAATATCAACATCATCAGGCAGCTTCTTGGACATAAGTTGTTTCCAGAATATTAATAGCTGAATAAATGTATGTTTCGTGTATTTCAGATGAAGCTTCCTGGACATCATGAGCCCCTTCAAGTTGCTTCCAGAACACTGTAAACCCTAAAACAAGATTTCCTTTCCCTGTTCCTAAACCGCATTGTGTTGATTTTCATGTTTTTCACAATATGTTTATGAGGATTTTATGCTTTTTGGGGTAGAATGCCCTGGACACCGTTGGATATTTAATTTTTTTCAGGGTAGGATATCATTGGAAGCTGAAATAGGTAATTTCTAAGATTTTCACATTGAATTTTCATTAACATAATAGTATATTGTGTATTTAGGTGGAAAAGTAACACATTCTCGGCCGACGGTGTAACTTGACGGGCGAGGCGTAGCCGAGGCCGGCAAACACCGAAGGCCGAGAATGTGCTTTTTCACCAAAATACACATACTTTTTTTTTCAGCGATCTATTAAATATTTGTTAAATGTTTTTCTTTTTGTTTCGGTCGGTTGTCAAACAATTTTTAGTTTGTCAAACTTTTTATGAATTATTTTCATTAGTTGTAGTGTTTTTACTTCTACCCAGTTTTAGTTCAGGTAAGTTTTATCTTTATCATGGCGTCAATCCCATTGATGATGAAATTGATGTGAAGACAAACAGAAAAAGTTCAATTATCATTTATATATGTACCTGAAGGCCGTTTTACAGCTTGCAAGAAAACTTGCACGTCGTTTTACACCTTGCAATTTGACTTGTTTCTTTCTCTAACCTTAACCATACTTTTTTGTTTTTAATGTTGTGTTGTTGATGTTTGCATTTTCCAAAAATAAAAAAAGTGATTATAAGTCGCTATAAAAAGAAGAAAGCAATAGCAGCAACATTAAGCATCATAATTGCTAAAAATTCCCCAGCTTGCACGAAAAGCTTCAAGAAAAATGGCACCAAACCGATTGCATGCAATGCCATTCAAGTTTCAAGAATCTTGCAGAAACCAATCAGCTGACGCACTTCTGCGCATGCCCTCGTTCAAGTTTCTTGCATATTGCAGATAGAATTGCAAGCTGTAAAACGGCCTTGAATAAAAATATTATGAGTCCAACGATTGACAGACACGAGCTTCATTTTTCTATCTTATCCAAAAAACGTTTTTGGCGTTGACTAGATCAGTCTTGGTTATTACATATTATATTTATTTCTAATAATGAGGGTTAAATATAATAACTAATGTTAAATCTGATCAAGGCCTAAAAAGGTCATCCATAAGCAAAGTTTCAAATTCAAATGTCCCGCCAAAATCATTTTACTTTGACCCAAGTCCATAGAGGCGCCACATATATAAACTTTTTTTTTTTAAATGGGAGTTACCATTCTATATCCCCACTTAAACCTTATTCTATGCATTTCTTGTCAATCGCAGAAAAAGTTGTTTTCCAGGCATCTCTTTTCCAAATTGAACCAGGAAGCAAGTTGGTATTGGCTCTGGATATGGCACAAATAGACCAACAGAGGCTTTATGGATCCCTTTGGGTGGTTAATAATAATAATATTTTTTTTTCTTTTCCAGGCATAATAATAATACATTTATCTAATATTCTAGGTTTCTCTTTTCTATGTTTATTTTGTCTTAACGTCTTTTCCAGTTTTGTCATCATTACTTTGGACATTGGACAACATCTCTCGCGAACTGGTTCTCGTTCTAGAGATGGCCACGAATGACTGGAAATGGTTGACATGACTGCACGGATCCAGTTGCTGATTTATTGTTCTCTTTCAGGTGAAATTACATATGTGCGTCAATTCCCAAAAAACAGTTCATGATTTGACTGAATCTTCAAAGCAGGGAAGCCCCGGGGGAGCTAATGCCATAGTTGTCCTGGACCCCTTTTGTACCAAAACAACATTGAGAAATGTTTTAGTTTTTTTTTTGAGGAAAGTGTTTGAACGATTAGATTAATATTTCGCAAAGGGATTTAGGAAAGGAAAGATTGAAATTTAAGAAAAAAAATTAAAATTTACTTCCATAAAACTACTTCCCTGCAACTTGCTGGGAGAGGTGTTTGAAAATGTTTACATTCAGCAAAATCTTTGGAAGTACTCTTAGACATAAACTTGCGATAATTTAAGTTGCTCGTGTAAACTACGCTTTAGTTTGCAAAATGATACAGGGTACTATACCTACAATAAAAACTTACCAATTTTAGGATGTAAATATATTGAAACATAATTTAAAAGGACAATAACTATTCACAGATTATGTCTAAACCTAGTCTAGCGAGTGGACGGGAACAGTTACTAAGTCTATTACACAAATTACAAAATAAAATACTTTTGTCTTATCAATGGAATAAAATTGTTTTAAAAAGCATATGGCAGTATGTATTTAACATAAAATATACCTATAACTATGTATTTAAAATCACAATCTGAATACAAAATTTTCTAAATTGGACGGGAATTATTTATTTTTTACTTGGAATGTAATTTTCTTGGATCTTGGGTTTGAAAGCTTCAATCAACAGAAGCTAATCAAATCTAACAATTAACCTAAACACAAAAAACATCACAAACATCAATCCTGTAAGATTTTTCATTGTCGAAGAAGGCACACTTTACTGACAAAGATAATTTGATGCCTTCTCATTGTCAAAAATCTCTTAACTAAACCTTCTCATAAGTGAATTTAAAACAGCTAAGCCTAAAACACCAAAACCAGCTCTGTGGGTTACAGAAGAATTGCAATCGTCTCCAGTACATGTGTAAACACAAGAACGGTAAGTCAAAGTATCGCCTGGCTGTTTGACATAGTTGCAGTAATTTCCTAGATCGAGGGACGAACAGTACCTTTTGGTACCTATTCCTCCTATTAAAAAAAAAAATGTACATTAGACTCATTGCAGGATAAAATTGAGGAAAACATGCAATGAAAGGTGCACATGGGAGGACGAAAAAAGAGACAAATAATTCATGTTCTCAAACTCAGTTCCTTATTTTTGGTCAACTATTTTCCCTTTTTGTCCCGTTTTACTAAGGTGCTTAGTACGACTTTGTAATTTTAGTACTACATAGTTAGAATTTCTACTCTTAGGTGACTATATACAAACAGGCGGGTCAATTTTTTACTAAGAAGCCCAGGAGATGCATAAAATGTTGCTTTTTGATGTAGAGCTACTGGTGGGAAGTTTCTAGTAAATCACATTATAATAAACATTCCATAAATAATAATAAAAAAAGTGATAAAATAATAAATTAAAATTTTTAATTGAATCAGGTGAAATGGAATCGAGAATGGGATTCATTTTTACATCAATGTCAATCAATGCAATATTTATAACTCTGTTACTCTTTTATTTGAAAAAAGTATTTAATTTCCATTACACCTTATGTATGGATGTTCTCTTGTTATGATTGATAAGAAAAAATGTATTCAACTAACTAGAAATATATATTCACTACAAGTCATGAAAATTTAAATGAAATCGTGCTTGCTGTTTTTAAGAAAAAAAGTTATGTAAATCAATTGAAATTCAAAAAGCACTATCAAATTTTCAAAAACTTCCAAGCTAATGCACGGGTTCGTAAATCACCCTGTAGTGTAGAGTATCTGATAAGAGAACATCCTCAAATAAAAAAAAAGGCAAATTCTACTAGAAAATCACATCAAGTACCATCCAAACTGGTAGATTTGATACAGTACTGAGCTTCAAAGACATGGTCGCAACTTTTAGATTCGATCCCGCCCATATAAATCATGTCATCGGAACAGTCCATATTATCCGATGCCGAGCATTGGTAGCAGTTAATTGAGTTACCTAAATTATGGGTTAAATTTGTGTTAGAAACAAGATTAGTGGTAAACATGTACATATAAGCTATTATTAGTAAAACGACGTTAGTCCACATCCGATTGGTTCCTTATTAGTAAACACCGTTAAATCCAATTTGTGTACCTTCAAATCGACCGGTATGTTTAATACAATATTTAGCTTCATAAACGGCATCGCAAGGTTCCGGTTTGATATCGATATCCGAGCTGAGCCACTCGTTACACTGGAAAGGGTTTGAGGAATTGCTGCCGTTGCATTGGTAGCAATTAAGACACGAAGCTGTATGGGAAAATAAGGGTGAAGCTTGATTTTAAATTCCAATCGGAAAACTTGTAAGCTATCGCTATTAATTAAATTCAAATGAGGAGCACTCATTTGAAAGGCAAATGACTCTTGAAGTTTACCTTACCCAGATTCTGAATAATGAGTGTTTAATTGATTTTTTTATAGGTGATTGTAAAAGCATCAATTTTAATGGAACGGTTGGAAAAATAGGTTCCTACATAACTTTAACCAAAGCTTTTTTTTTTATTTTGCGGTTTTATAAGTTTTTACGGAGGTGGATGATTTATAAGAAATATTGAAAATAGTAAAATTACACTTGCAATCCCGGAAAACCTCTGCTGACTGGACTGGCAGTTTATATAAATTAAAATCCTGACCTATAGTTGATCCAAAACTAAATAAAAAATACTTTGGAGAAATTACTTCAAATATCATCAACTTACATTGGCTGCCCTTCTTTAAATTAAGTTTGACTTAATCGATACACATTTTGAATTTCCAAATTTTACTTGCAATATAGGTTAATCCATATAGTCAACCATCCAAGGACCTTTTTTTTCAGTTATACATGTAAACCCCATACTTTGTGAGTGGCTTGCTTACATCAAGTCCTACAACTTTTCCTCTACGACTTTTCTCGGAAATGGCACGTATGCGCGCAGGCGACTCGCAAACATGTCGATCTGACGTAGCTATGTTTCCTGATACATGTAGGTAAATCTAATTTTACGAATACTGTTTGATTTTTATGTCTAAATCACGGAAATCAACTTGGCCGACAAAAATAATGGCAAATTGGGGGAGTCCGATACCCCCAAAATGTCGATCTGACGTGGTTATGTTTCTTGATACATGAAAATCTAATTTCACGAATAATGTTTGATTTTTATTTCTAAATCACGGAAATCAACTTGGCCGACAAAAATAATGGCAAATTGGGGGAGTCCGATACCCCTAAAATGTTTGCGAGTCGCCTGCGCGCATACGTGCCATTTCCGAGAAAAGTCGTAGAGGAAAAGTTGTTGTAACTTGATGTAAGCAAGCCACTCACAAAGTATGGGGTTTACATGTATAACTGAAAAAAAAGGTCCTTGGATGGTTGACTAATATGTCCCTCAAAGCAGTCAGGCTACAAGTTTCTGCTGCTCTCAATGCCTAAAATCTTGTAAACCGGAACAAGAAAAAAACGACCTGTTTGGTTATCCCTGTAACTACTGCATAAAACACATCTGAAAAGCTTGTGCTCAGCTATCTGCCTCTGAAGTTCGCTGTCTTGTCATGCAAACAAGAGTAATGATCTTCTGATGCCTTGAATGTATGCTTTAGACCTTAAATGACATGTCAAAAAAATAGAAAGTGAGACCTAGAATCAGTGGCGGCTCGTGACAATCCAAACTGGTGAGGCCCATGGTCCATCGAGTTAACCCAAACAAACCCAAACAAAATTTTCAAGTGTTACGCCCAATATTTTTTTTTTGTATATTTCTAATAAAATTTTTCATTTCTTATGCCCGTATTACATCTGTGTATTTTTCCGTGTATTTATTCATGTAGTTCAGGGTGCCAACATTATTTTGTTTTCCATAATGCTGGTTTATGTTGCGTTTGAAGTTTTTCGGTTGTCACCCTGAACTACATGAATAAATACACGGAAAAATACACAGATGTAATACAGGCATTACAGTTGCAAAACAACAGCAGTAGGTACATACATAATTATTATTTTAATACAAATATTGAGTTTCAAATTAACAAAATAAATTCCAAAAAACAGTTTTTTAACCCGCAACAGACGAAAATAAAAAGTATGAGCCAATTAAATCACGCACTGGCATTTGCTACTTGTCACAACAGCTAGAAATGCAAGTTTTCTTATTAACAAGCCTAAAATTGTGCGCCTCAATGCCTATAAAAATTCGCTATCGTCTCACCTACAGTTGAAGGGTTGTGGTGGGGAGTGCCATGGCATCGCTTCGGCGTTCTTTTACGCACATGAGGCCAAAATTTTTGGGATTGCTATTTCATTTTTATGCTGTCCGGCAACGACTTGAGCGCCTATAAGGATAAAATTTTTTATTTTTTATTTTATTTATTGGTAGTAGCAAGGATACAAATTACAGAAGCAATGTTTGGTCCTAAACTAATAAACTCTGTTGTAAATTACAATATAATTTTCCCTTACCCATAATTTAGACCTACTTAAGCTACTTTAGTGCACGATAGTACTTATAGTACCGTGTGTGCACCCTTATACTTTAAAGAATATCACCCGAGGTTATACAAATAAAAAATTAAAAAATTATATAAATCACAAATCATATGAAAAAATACCCTAATACAAAAACACAAAATACACTATTGATGGTATTACATAAAGCAAGAATACAATTTTTTAACGAGTTGAATTTGTTCTTGTTATTAATCTAAATTTGATATTCAATGTGAAAGTCACTTTGAAGTATCCATAGTTTTATTTCTTTTTTACACTTGTTATAGGGTTGAGTTCTTATGCTAATAGGTAGAAGCGCGCGCTAAATTCAAGAAATAGTATTATACTTTAATGAAAATTCGATGTTTTGATACTTTTAATGATTGAAAATAGTTGAAAAACGTTAAATATTTAATAATTATTATTTCAAAATTTTACATCATTATTGTAATTTTTACATGTGAGGCCCGGCCTCAGTTGCTTTATACGACGAGCCGCCACTGCCTAGAATCGAAGGGAAAACTAACCCGGGATGTAGAAGATTTGTCAAGATCATTGAAGGAGACCGGTACCATCATTAGGCAAGAAACATCGAAGGAAATCAAAAAGTTTGCAAATTCCCTAGCAAGCTACATTCAAAGTGTGAAAAGGGAATTGGCAGATACCAGTGTAATGGTTGATTATATGCATCAAAAATAACATCCATGATACCCATAAGTAGACCTATGCTGACATGTTATCAATGTGAATGGAAAAAACTGAACAAATAAAATCAAATTTGCAAAATGAATTCAAGGGCGACCTTGAGGCTGAGAGCAGAAAATTCAAAAAGGATCTGCAGTGAATCTTCTATAGGACTAAGTGACTATGTAGTCGTACCAGCAAACACACAACTGAATGTGCACTTTAAAGATACTCACTCTGTCAAAAAGAGAAACTTCTGGACTGCCGACTATGACGCAATTAACCAATATACAGTGTGTTTCACGAAAATTGAAACAGAGGCGTTTTAGGATATATTAAGATCGATAAAAAAAAAACATTCGGACACGTCGTTTTCGTATTCAAGGGGGAAACTTTTTGACCCCATGGCTAGGGTGCACCTCCTGGGTGAGGTGAATTTTACTCCTATTTTTAAAATAGGGAAGATGGGTCGAGTGGTACCTTGTTTTATAGGTATTTAAATTCTCGTCACAACTGCGTTTTTTTTTTTCGAAAATCGAATAATTAGTTTTCAAGATATTCACTGTCAAAGTTGCCATGGGCTTATTAAGAAACAATCTTCTGGCCCTGTTATTCTCAAATTCAAGATAACATATTTACACTCCAGAAGATCAGCAGCAGCTGAAGTCTGACTTGGGGAAAGTAGTTGGGTGGTTTCAATTGAATAAAATGTCGTCGAATAACAGAAAATGTACTGCAGTTACTTTTACTAGAAATATTGATGAGCATTACCGACTTTAACCATATAGTAAAAAAGGCCTTCAAGTCATTGGGGTTTATGATCAGAAATAGTAAAAGTTTTCAGATCAACATAATGGACCGTTCTCATGCAATGAACAACAAGGATAGTTTATTAAAATTTATATAATAAAGAAAGAGACACATATCGGGTCTTCAAAAAAAAAAACAACCAAAGATTGCTATGGTTTTTTAAACGTATGTCTTAACTATATTTTTCTTTAATTTTGTCAATGAACTTTACTGTCAAAATATAATGTCAAAAATCCTGCCAAATAAAGAAACAGGAATGCGACGTACGTTTTTGAAATCAAAGCAATCTTCGATTGGTTTTTTTTTTTGAAGACCCGATATAATGACGCGCGATACCTGTGTGGAATGACTTTGATTAGTTCCACTTGTCAAATTGTGCAATTTCGGTTATGTTTCTATTTTTGTTTATTTTTAAACATAAATATGACAAATAATGTTTGCCCAGCGACTCTGTGTCTACGGGGCAACGATAAGGGGAATGCAGTAGTAAAAAAAATGGCTGATTTCATTTATAAAATACCCAGCTGCACGCGGAACTTTTTAGAAGTATATTGTATTGCAACTCGTACACGAAAATTGACAATGACCAAATCCACGCCACTGGATATTTCAATATGAATCGATATCCCAAGATGGGAGGATACCAATGAATTGCCAAATTGAGTTCAGAAATAAAATTGAAAACGTTAATTAGAAAAGGAGGAAAATATATTATTTAGGGATTCAAGACAAAGTTTGGCATTCTAAGTGGTGGGGATAGCACAAAGACCCAAAAGAGACAGAGAGATGTTGTCATACGAAAATTTTGTTTATTGTTCCGTCTATTTGTGTTTTGATGTCATTGGAGGATACAATGACAGGAGCCCTGGCCAGACATAAGGTGACGTTAGCCCACTGATAACCGCATGGTTCCCTGTGGCAACGGCGATTTTGCCAAAAACTCTACCAATCAGGTTCATCCAGGCATCTGATCCCGGCTGAATGCTTGCCAAATTGACAAAAGCTGATGGTATCTTTGGAAAATGTTCATTTTTTATATTAGACAAAATTGAAGAAATCAGTTATTAAAATAAGAATAAATCTAACAACCACGTTAGAATCTTTAGCGTTTCATTATTGTTATCTATATTTTGTTATTAAAAAATGGATTTTCACATGAACTATACTTCATGCCTATGGTTGGACCAAATCCAAGCGGCAGTAAATGACAAACGATGACAAACTGGTCATTTTCATTACAACCTATAAAATGTCCTCTATGCATGCGCACTGGTCCAGGTAGGGCGTTTCAACCAATAGGAAGGCTGGTGTTTGTTTACAATTTAGGTTATTTAATGTCATTTACTGCTGCTTGAATTTGGAAATTGTATAAAGTCTGTTTTTTTTAAAGATAATAGACCTATCTATTTTACCAGACAAAGAGGTAATAATACGAAAACTTCATTAAATAAAAAAAGACACAGAACGCTCATTGCGCAAGACGAGGCAAAATGTACCAAATTATGTTAGACTTACGTATAGCAATCCGTCCTTCTTATTTGCACAGGATAAAAAGGAAAGAAGAAAAACCGCGTGTTGTGCAACGTATTTGTCAATGAAAATGTCAAACAACTTTTGAATGACACTTGTCAAGTTGACTATCAACTTTAGATTTTTTCTTGTCAGACCACGTGCAATGAACAAGGATAAAGAGATGCCCAGCGTGCAAAACGATCATCTCACACCTGTATTAGCTAGCCAATAAAAAGACATTGCCTCGTGTTGCGCGCGCATACCAGGTAAAAATAGATAGGTCTATTCCCCAAGTCAAAAATTTAGTAACTATGTTGGCAACACAAGCATTTTCTACATAAAAATTTGAAAGATTGACAATTTTACATTGTATTGCCAACATAATGTCATTTTTCTCCGAATGACAGTAAAAGCGGCCTTTTAATGACACTTGACAGGATCAAAAGTTGTATTTTTACTGCCTAGGCAGTAAAAGTGAACTTTTACTGCCTAGGCATTAAAAGTGACATTGTTTTGTTCATTAATATTTTCTGTTTATATTAAAAATTATTTTTCACTTTTTAGTTCAATTTACTATAAAAGCGTGTTTTTTAGTTTTTTTAAACTATATTTATTATAATTAAACGTGTCAACATCGCACATTTACGTCAGAATTCCTTCCGTAGACGCAGAACCGCTGGGCAGACAATATGTGGGGGAAAAGTTTAGAAAAGTTTGAGCAGTACAAATTTGCGAGTGCTAACAAACCTCTAATTGTAAAGTATAACCATTATCAATTGAAAATCGCATCTCTATACTTCTATAGTAACTACTCAAAATTAGAAAAATACTTACCCCTTATAATAATATAAAATAATTTTTATATTTTTATGAGCGTACTGTAGTTTGTCACAGTCTTCAGGAGTTCTTATTATGCAGCTCATTTTGAGGTCGTCGGCAAACAACAAGAAAAGACATATGGTAAAACATTCGTGAATATCATTTACAAAGACATTAAAAAGGAGTGACCCAAGATTCAAATCAAATCAAATCAAATCAAATCAAATCAAATCGTTTATTTCCATAGACATATAGGTACAATGTATCGGAATTGTCAAATAAATAAAATAAAGGTAAAATATCATTCACAAAAAACAAAATCAAATTACAAAAATCTAAATGAAGTTATGATTGAAAAACTCAATCAAGAAGTAGAAAGGGCACTCAGCAAGCATGGCCCTAAGAGTCCCCTTAAAAATTTGAAAGCCCGTAGTGCTCTTAATGCGTTCAGGCAGATGATTATAAATTCTCAGTGATGTAACTTCAGGACCATCCCGCACCTGAGACAACCTAGCCAAAGGAACATACAATTTATCCGCGTTACGCGTTCTGTAGTAATTAACGTCGCCAAACCTTGCACAGCCACCAGACTTCTTAAAAACTCGACAAGCACACTGCAAAATATAGATATTTATGACAGTTGGTATTTTTTCCCTTCTAAAGGTTTCACGGCATGATTCCCTGAAAGGAAGCCTGAACATGGTTCGGATAATGCGTTTTTGACATATCAAAACCCTCTCGACACCGCAGGAGTTGCCCCAAGCGGACAATCCATAGGCCAGAGTAGAATGCACCGCTGCAAAGTAGAAGGTTTTTAAAGTATAAGTATCCACAAAATCTCTGAGCTGTAGGATGGCATAGTTGCTACGTGACAATTTAGTGCATACTGACTCAACTTGATCATCCCAAGACAAATGTCTGTCGATCACAATCCCCAAAAACCTGGAGGAGTCCTGCTGAGCCAGGCCAGTCGATCCCTCCCTGAGGAGTAGGCTTCTATCTTCGACCACTCGTATCGGAGTAAAAACCATGAAATTGGTCTTTAAGCCATTCAAACAAAGTCCATTTCTCTGGCACCAGCCCGCAATCTCAGCTACACATTTGCTGCCCTTCCAGTGCAGTGATTCATAGTCACGCCCAGTGACGAGTGCTGACGTATCATCAGCAAAAAGTGTGATAAAGCTGTCATCAACCAAAAGAGGCAAGTCATTAATAAATAAGATTGGACCCCTATGGCACCCCAGAGGTAACCTGAATGATTTTGGAGAGGAAATTGCCAATTTTAACAATCTGTCTCCAACCAGACAAGTAACTGTGAAACCATGAGATCAACAATCCCAAACAACCTAAGCTTATGTATTAACATGGTATGGGAGACCCTGGTTATATCGGGTCTTAAAAAAAAAAAAAAAACAATCAAAGATTGCAATGGTTTTTTAAACGTACGTCTTAGCAATATTTTTCTTTAATTTTGACAATGTCAGTCAATGAAATTTAATGTCAAAATGTCATGTCAAAAATCCTGACCAATGCAACGTACGTTTTCGTAACCAAAGCAATCTTTGATTGTTTTTTTTTTTTGAAGACCCGATATGTGTCTCTTTAGTCTCTTTCTTTATTGCAGAAATCTTAATAAACTATCCTTGTTGTTCATTGCATGAGAGAGGTCCATCAGTGATGTTAGTGGGTCATGACCAGCGCGCATGATGGCGGGTCATGACGGTCATGACCGTCACATTCAATGTGACCGTTGGTCATGACCATTTTACCGCATAGTGTGGAAATATGCAGTAAAGTAGACTGCATAGTAAACGGTAAAGTAGATTCGGTGTTTAAGTACACACAAAAATCCCTTCTCGTTCAGAAATTTCAATAATGCTTTCTTTGAGAGATATAGATGCTCATAGGTATAATTTTGTACCTAACACATGCAAAAAAATGCCTTTACTGCACTTAACGACTGCCGTTGCGTGCGGTGAATTATCACTTCTGTATTTGTTAGATGAATAGATAACTATTACTTATTTTTGTTATTTTATTTTACTTGCTAGGCTAGAACAGCTTTTGTTCACCTATTTTGTAATTTGTTGAAATTTCTTCTGTTCTGAAATCCTTGATAATTTGTCAAAACGTTATAATCATTAATTGATTATCCTTACTTTTAACCCATTTTTGATAGTGGCGTTTTAAAATGAAATAATTACTATGAGCTATGACCATCGTCATGACCGTCATGACGCAAATAACCGTCACGATTTTAAATGACCGTCATTTCACATCAATGAGGTCCATTGAACACTTCAAGAATATAATAAATGAAATATCTAAAAAAGTTGGTGAAATGGGGCGAATGTCGAAGAATCTAAGTTCTTGACTTCTTCGGCCAAACTAACGATCTATAAAACAGTAATTGCACCAATAGTCCACCTGTTGAATAAAGTTGTGTTTTTTTAAATGGGACAGCCCGTATATTATTTTTCCATTACATAGCTCTTTTTAAGCTGATTTCAATTATAAAATCCCTTTTTTCCAAACCCGAACAGGCCTATAGACAATGGGATCGGCATTGGGTGATACACAATGAAGTATTGGTCATTGATGTGCTGCACCCGTTTTAGTTAGTTTTGGATCAACTAGTCAATTGAATTTGAAATAATCTATAATTAAGAGGGTAATGAACTTTTCAAAAATGATATTTAAAACTTTTTAAGATGAAAACAATTTACTTACATTCAACTAGAAGGACTAGGAAGCTGGTCGCGGAGAGTAACGTCTTGCAATTCATCTTCTTGTATTATCTACTCTTTAACACAGTTCTTCAGTTTTTGTTTGTACAAATAAAATTGAAAAAATAAAACAAACTGACAATTAAATTAAATTCACATAACCACACCTTCCCAGTAAAGTAAATAAAAACAAATTAAAATTAAAATTGACAAGATGACAAATAACAGAATAGTAGAATCTGTCGACTGTCAAAGTATCATTCAAAAAAACTTACAACTGAAAAATGTCGCTTTAAAAAGAGAAAGCTACTATAGAATGCCCAACACCACAGCCCTCTACACTTACAAGCCATGAAGTTAAAAAGGCAACACCGCAATCTTACCGCCAAGTGGTGCTGTTTTATTTAACCTCAATTCCGCGTATGGTTTATTTACTTTTATTGATGATATGAATTCTTATCTCAATTACATAAAAAAGTAGTTTTCTTTGAAAAAATATTAGTAGTTAGTAAAATTATTGTAATATTACCAATATTTTGTACATATTAATCACACAAAATGCATCATATTGTACTAAAAAGTAAAAACAGTAATTCAATGAATAATAAAAATCTCTTATTCTTTCATAGGTAGATGATGACTGACAAAAAATAATAAGTGAAAACAACATAGTTGGCATGCTATATCTTTTCTTTTTACAATCAAGTAAAAAGAGTTGATTCAATAATATTCCTAATAAGTTTTTGTACTCACAACCTTCATCAAGTTTTTTGATACCTTCTTGAAGATAATACTGAGCTTTTTTAAAACAATAAATTGAATCTAAAGAAATGTCATTAACAAAAGTGTATCGAGTCAATAAATTTTCTATTTGGGACCACCTACTGAGTTTTCTACTACTCGGTAGAATCCACATAAGGTCACTACTTGTAATCTCATTGTCTCCAACAAAAATACTTACCACTAATTCTTGGCTAACACTTACACTGGAAACAATTTTCAAATTTTCAATATCACAGTCATATCCATCACGATCAATATTTAACATATAAAAATGTACAAATGTCGAAGATACTTTACATTGCCATTTATTCAGAGTTATTTTAGTTTCAAGAAGTTTTACAAAATTTTCAAAGCTTGGAATCGGATCACTTTGAAGATAATTTTCTACAGTTTCGGTATGTCTTTTAACAATATCACTTTTTCTAGCTTCAGGATTTTTTCGGATGGTAGGGGCAGGTCTATTTAAATATTTGGGCTGGTTTTCGAAAATATGTGGTACAGCGTTGCTTTTGAGGATTGGACGTTTAAGTTTGTGTTCTCGACTTACTCCTTCTTTATCTTTGTATGTTTCAAATCTAATGATTTCATTTTTTTCAAAATGTTTCGCACACACTACAGAATTTTTTGTTACCGTATAATTATCTCGGTGTATAGCTTTTAGCCATAATTTCTGTAATTCGGAAGTTTTTGGAAATGAAAATGTTGTTTGCAGTTCCTCAGTCTTCAGGGAACTCCTATAGTTGGATTTGCACCTCGGCACACAGTAGTTTCTTGGCATCTGGAACAAGTTTAAATATCTTAGATAATAATAATATCGAGATCTATACATGTGCTCTTGCACTTTGCAAAGTGGAAACAAATATTATATTGTTTTTATTTGCTTTTACCTTAACTCACCTTAATTTTTGCTCCTGTACCGATTGCAGTATTTGCTATAAATTCACAATCAAAACACAACTAATAATGGCATAACAGGTATGAACCAAATATAAACAGTAAGTAAACAATATATTGGTGTTTCTAGCCACTTTTTCGTTTGAAAATGCACCTCACTCTAGCAATAATAGTTGGGGAGCTGGCGTCAAAAACATGCAAGAGTTTTCGCAAGGCGGATATTTTCAAAATAGGTCGTACTTTAGTGCTAGAATGCTAGTGTACAGTCAGCGCTCACAGTTCCGGGACAGCTGGCTCTGGGACGCGGGCAAAGTTGTAATTTTAAGAAGCATGTAAACTGTTTTCTCAAAGCTCAAAATGTATAGAAATTTTGCACATTATCTGTTTGAAGGTCACAGATAACGTATGTAAATCGTCAGACGTCTAGTTCGTTGCAAAAAGGGGATCAGACGTCCTCAAAGTTCTTATTTTATGGCATTTTCTTCAAATATATTTGTCAAATACCTGCAAAAATATATTTTGACAGGACACCGAAGAAAATGAACAATAATAAAATAAACAATGAAAACATTACACAGAAACATATAACCTCAATAGCAAAATAGCACCATTGGCGACGTTGCCGTTATTTCCAACTTCATGGCTTGTAAGTGTAGAGGGCTGTGCCAACACTCAATGACTCAATGAAATGATGGAGATGGAATCCTCACTGCTCTATAAAAGGGTCCAAAACCCCGGCGCAAAAGCAAATGAAACTAGACTCTAATTTATCTACGTCAGATGAATGCATCCATTGAGCGGGGCATTCACCGGCAGTGATGTGCCTGTAGACTTAAGGTCTGTTCCCACAGGAGTCTCCGACAGTTTGCAACCTGTCAGAAACAATCGCTCAGCTGAGTTACAGATTGATCTTGGAACGACAGCATTGAAAACATGTATGGGCGATTTTTACTGACAGTTTGCAAACTGTCAGAGACTCCTGTGGGAACAGACCCAATGTCAACGTAAACAATTGATTGTCTACGCGTAGACAATTCGAATTGTTTACGTGAGCATTTGTCTACACATTGCCCCGAGAGCCCCCAAACGAAAGGCTGGAGATCTCGCCACCCCCATGACGAAGCAAGCGAGACTTGACCAAGTTGCCGGTAAGTTAAAATTGAATAATTTTCTTTTAAAATCTAATTTAATTGTTTTCAGGACCATCAACATCAGCCACAGGTCGGCGGTGCGAGGATTGCGACTTGGAGACTCCGATAAATCAATGGGCTGATCATCTTCGGAGTCTCCAGCACCGAGCCAACACCTGTGTGGAGCAGGAGGAAGACGTCAGCCTTGTCAGAACAACATTCAGGAACCGAATTGCTACCGGCTTTCATCAAAGCAGGACCTTACCAGCGTAAAGCACTTTTTGGGAAATTTCAAAGTGAAATTCGTCAAGCTGGTAGGGGATATGGTCAATAAATTTGGCCATATCAAAGTCGGTGTGGAACTTTTCGGTCGCTTCCTCCTGCAGGCGAAAGAGCAAGAAGAGGTCAAGTCGTTCAACGTCAAATTCCGACTGGTGAGCGATGGTGCAGATCTGGAGCAGCTGTTCCAGCAGTTTTCTGTCATCCTGGACAAGAAGTCCACAGAATTTCAGGAGAAAGAAAGTGGTATGTATTATTTCAATTGCAATTGTATATGCTAAATTATGTCTTTTACAGGCTGGACGCTCCAACAACTCCTCCATCTAGATATAAGTATTAATAAGGTGAACCCTCTAAAAGCCTCCTCATATCTACCACTGCCTAAAGAGATAGATGCGAAGAAAGCTGTCCTGAACATTCAAAATCAGGACCAAAAATGCTTCATGTGGTCAGTCTTGGCTCACCTAAATCCAATTCATTGGACTCAAAATGCAAATAGAGTCGTGAACTATATGCCTTTTGAGAACGAGTTGGACTTTACAGGTATGGAATTTCCGATTAAACTTAAAGACATTAGCAAGTTTGAGCAGCTCAATAATATTTCCATCAATGTTTATGGATTAGATAACGCTTATGAAAATGGTAGAAATATTATTGAAGTTGTTGGTCCCTTATACTTTACTCAATCTCGGAAAGCGAATCATGTAAATTTGTTATTAATCAGTAATGATTCTGGTGATAGTCATTATGGTTTAATAAGAAACATGTCTCGCTTGATCTCAAGTCAATTATCTAAACATGGTCAAAAGTATCTCTGTGATGGTTGCTTGGTGTATTTTTCAACAGAGCAGAAATTAAAAACTCATCAAGAACACGATTGTGCTCATGTTTCAGTTAAATTACCAACAACAGATTTGAAGAAAAATAAATACGGTGAAGAGGTTCCCGAGAATATTCTGAAGTTTATAAATTTCGAAAAGAAATTAAAGGTGCCTTTTGTTTGCTATGCCGATTTCGAGACAATCATTGAACCTGTTGATGCAGAGGAAAATGAGCTGGACTCCGAAAATTCCTATACCGTTAAAACTCACAAGGCTGTTCCTTATTCTTTCGCCTACTACATTAAATGCGATTTCGACGATTCTCATTCGATTTTCAAGACTTTCAGAGGACCTGATGCGCATAAAGTTTTTGTAGAATGGTTAGAGGCTGACTGTAAATCAATCTATAATCAATTTATGAAAAACATAGTGCCTATGCATCCTCTGAGTCAAGAACAAGAAAATGAGTTTCGCAATGCGGAAAATTGTCATATTTGCGAGAAACCATTTAAAGTAGAAGACGAAAGAGTAAGGGACCACTGCCACTTTACAGGTAATTTCCGTGCTGCAGCTCACTCTGTATGCAACCTAAATTTTAAAACCCCAAACTTCATCCCCATCTTCTTTCACTGTATGTCTAATTTTGATTCTCACCTGTTTGTCAAGGAGTTGGCTCAAGAAAACGAGAGATTGGATGTTATCCCTCAAAATAAGGAGCGGTACATTTCATTTACCAAACATGTTTTGGTGGATAAGATCCCTCTCGATCAATCAGGCAAACAAAAACAGGTATTTTTAAAATTACGCTTCCTCGACAGTTTTCGATTCATGGCATCAAGTCTAGATAAATTATCACAAAATTTAAAACCAGAACATTGTCGAGAAGTCAGAAAATTTTTTCCCGCGGAAGATGAGTTTCAGATTATTCGTCAGAAGGGTGTTTTCCCGTATTCTTACGTAGATTCATTTTCGAAATTAGATGACATCAAGCTCCCATCTATTGATGGCTTCTATAACGATCTTAGAAAAGAAGGCATCAAGCAGGAAGATTACAAGCGTGCAAAGAAAGCATGGAACTTGTTTAAATGTAAAACCTTGGGTGAATATTCAGATATTTATTTAAAATCCGACGTTTTGATTTTAGCTGATGTTTTTGAAAATTTCAGAGACGTGTGTCAAGCAACTTACGGTCTAGATCCTTGTCAGTACTATACAGCTCCAGGGCTATCTTTCGATGCTGCTCTCAAAACAACAGCTGTGGAGTTGGAATTACTGACAGATATAGACATGATACACTTCCTGAATCGCGGTATTCGCGGAGGGGTCAGTCAATGTAGTGTACGGAAGGCTGTCGCGAACAATAAATTTATTCCCCATTATGATGCTTCCAAACCTACTTCATACCTCATGTACTTGGATGCTACCAACTTGTATGGTGCAGCCATGTCTCAATATTTACCAACGGGTAACTTTAAATGGCTTGACGCGGATGAAATTCAAAATTTAGATTATCTAAAATTAAATAAAAATTCAAACACTGGTTATATTTTCTTTCGAAGTTGATTTAGTATACCCGGAAGACCTACATTATAGGCATAATGAGCTACCTTTTTGTCCAGAATCCTTTGCCCCAGAAGGTTCTAAAATCACAAAACTTATTCCAAATTTCAACCGAAAAGAAAAATACGTCATTCATCTTCAAAATTTGCAGCAAGCCTTACAACATGGCTTAAAATTAGAAAAAATTCATCGCGTTCTCACTTTCAATCAATCTCCCTGGCTTAAAATTTACATTGACCTAAACACAGCCAAACGGAATGCTGCTTCCAATAAGTTTGAAAAAGATTTTTTCAAACTTATGAATAATGCTGTGTTTGGGAAAACCATGGAAAACGTGGAAAAAAGGGTAGATATCAAGCTGATTACCCATTGGGACAATATTGGTAGGAAACTCGGGGCCGAAGCATGGATTTCGAAACCACATTTCAAAGATGTCACTATTTTTGGTGAAAATTTAGTTGCTATTCATATGGCTAAACAGAAAGTCATATACGATAAACCTATTTATGTAGGATTCGCTATCTTGGACATTTCCAAAACAATCATGTACGATTTTCTGTATAGCTATATTAAGCCTAAATATGGAAATAAAGCAACCTTACTATATACAGATACCGACTCCCTCATTTTAAATGTAGAGACACCAAATTTTTATCATGATATGAAAGAAAATTTAGACAAATTCGATACTTCCAATTACTCACAGGACAACCCACACGGTCTTCCTGTAAACCAGTCCATTTTAGGTAGAATGAAGGATGAGTATGCAGGAAAGATCGTGTGGGAGTTCTATGGAACCGGAGCGAAGGCGTATTGTGTTAATGTGGAAGGAGAGTTGACTAAAAAAGCCAAAGGCGTGTCTGACTACGTCACCAAGAAAGAACTTAGTCTTGAAGACTACAAGACAGCGGTTGACGTAGAAGGTATGCTTATTCATCGGCAAATGAATACTTTCCGTTCACATAAACATGATATGTACATCGAACTGAAAAATAAAGTAGCCTTGTCTTACGCGGACGACAAGCGTTACGTTATACCCGGTACAGAGTACACGCTTGCTTGGGGTCATCGAGATTTAGAAAAGTATAAGGAATCATCGGAAATTCCTGAGGGTCAAGACTGATTGAGGTAGCTTTCTTAGCTTCAATTGCTTTTGGTAACTATAGATAAGACGATGCTTCTAGAGGATTATAGTTTAAGATTTTTACACTAAGGAATGTATATATTTTTTTTTAATTCGTTATTTATTATATCCATGTTTTTAGTGATAGTTATTTTTTTTTTTTTATGTTATAGTATATATTATTTTCATGTATATAGTAGTGATAATTTTTTTTTATGATATATTCTTACAAATAATTAGTTAAGTATGTATGTACATTAAATTATGCTTTTTTTAAATAAAAACACTTTTTACTGTTTTACTCAGTTGTTTTATTTCATTTTATAAACATATCTCATACAGGTTGTATTTATGTCTCAAAACTAACTCAAGATATTTTTCGTTCAAAGCCATCACTTCGTTGGTTCGAAAATCAGCTACAATCATTCCTCTACTTTCTTCCTCCTGCCAATAGCTCACATAAATGTAATCACCAATGTAGAATTTAATATCACACTGGCCATCTTTATCGTTGATAGTTTCTATAAAATATAGAAAGTCTCCAAACCCGTCATAGGTAAATTTTATTGCGGGTTCATTGCTGTGCTGTAAGATAACCTCATTTTTATCATCACTGTATTTAATTTGCACAATATTCTCGATGTTATATTTTTTATAATCTGGCTCGGAAGTAATTATTCCACTGGTTGTTGTTTCAGATTTTGAGGTTGATGCATTATCCCATTTCGAATCCATTTCAAGATTTTGGAAACTCCTAATTAGCAACTTCTTTTGCTCGTAAAATTCTATATCTTTTCTCAAGCTAGAGAGATTTTTCAGATAACTTTCGATTCTTTTAGCTACTATACAGCTCATGATCTGAAAATGGACTGAGCTTATTCAGTCAGATGTTCTGTAATTTATAGAAAACAAAAACGGAGTTTGTGAAAAAAAATTTATTGAGGTAAAAGACTTGTAACATAATTATATAATGCATAGACATTCTTAACACTACATGAACAAAAATTAATTCTATGGTTTTTACAATGTGTAAAGCTAGGATTTAACTTAGGAACTATTTCACCCAAATATTCTAAATTAACAATAATTGGAGGATCCACGTTCATTTCTGTGTATACTTTGATTAGAAAGTCTTTCTTGATGTGTCCTTTAACATAAACAGTTTCGATTCCTTTCAAATTATCCATGAGGAGTTGCTTAAGTTGGTTATAGCTTACATAACCCGCATTGTAGGAGATGCCGTGAAGGTTGTGGAACACGTAGTTTACTTCTTTCTTTTGAACGTGAGTCAACTCGCGATATAATATTTTTGGTTTAAATATCCAACTATTGACCTGCTTTCCATCATAGATAGCTAATTCCTTAACTAGGAAATCAGCAAAGAAGTAGCCTTGAGCATCTAGTACCACAAACTTCATCTTCAAATGCTCGACGGTGATTGATTAGATCAAACTACGGACAATTCCTGATAAAGGCAAATACTCCAAAACTCTGTCATGTACAATGATGCAATAGGCTCGAGTATCTTTTGGGAAATTTTCAGAACTCTGAATCTCGAGCTTAACATCGATTGTGCTACTTTTTAGAGCCTCATTCTGTTTCGAACAGTCTATTACAAACATGCATCAATTTGCAAATGAGGTAAAATCCAGTAACGGTTCAGCATAGGTCTTTCCCATATAGGATTTCTGGAATTCGGTGTACATGCGATACACTTCGGTATATTGCCTGTTGTCAAAATTCAGGTTCAAAGATTCGTAGGGGTAAACTTCAGAGTTTAGGTATAGTTTAATATCAGTAATGTTGACATTATCGAAATATGTAACGTCTTTCTGATAGTTGTCTTTACGGTCAGTTTGGAAAAATACAATAACGTATCGTGCTTTCTCCGACATCGATTTCACAGTCCAAACATCTTTCTTCGTGTTTCTCATTGCAGGCAATTCATGAATTTCCCAATCACGGAACCCGAAAAAGATTGGTTTATTTCTGGAAATTTCCTCTAATAATTGTAGTTTTAGGACATCGTTGGGATAAATATGTTTAACTCGCAACTCAATCGTCGATATTGTTATAGTAGCTTTTTTATTACCCGTAAGGTTTACGTAGCAATTGTCATCATTTCTAGCTCGAACAAGTTTTAGTTTCTGTTTTCCCATAACTGCACTAGTATAATCAGCGAAAACACCTAGTAGAAAATTTAACGGTATCAGTAAATTGAAGTCTTTTGTTGTTTCATTCAGAGTTTTGAGCGGTGTACTCCATCCTGCGATGTCTAGTGCTTTGCTTTCCTGTTCATTAAAGCATAACAAACTTTTTACTGTGCTTGTCAGTCCAGGGTCTCGAACTTTCTCAATTTCTTTGCCATTTAATTCATAAGCTATGGTCTCGAACAGAAAGGCTCCCACATTATTTGTCAACGAACATGTTCCAGTCGTCCCACCACCCGCACCTGCCACCGTATTGTCCTCCTTAAAGTTGGCTTCAATGTAAAGCTCAGCTTGACTAATGTCCATAAAGACATCTTGCTGGTTGATAACTATCTCAATCACATCACTGTAGTTGAATGATTTTGTGAATGGATGATATGTATGCCATTCTTCTCGAGAAATGGATTCATCCACGTTGACCGGGTGAAATATTTGAAGTTTTTCCGATACGAAAACCATATTTGTGCGATAGAGAGCGTAAATGAATCAGACTCTTGTGTGTGAGTGACTGTTTCGGTGTCTGACTAAAGACTGAAGATGGGTTGGAGTATTCACTACTTTTATTATATCTCTGCTGTTGATGATTAAAAATTAAAACCATGTTTCTTTAGTTCTAGTTTTACAACGATTACTCCTCTAAAATTGACAGGTCTTGCTTCCTGATCCAAAATATTCAAAGTGATGTTATCGATCCTAGATCTATTCACCGGAAGATAAATCAGATTTCTCGGCTCAACAATTATACTATATCCTGGATCAACTGTAGGCGTGAATTCGTATAATGTATGTGAAGGATTGTTTGTATAATAGGATCCGGAAATAATGTTGCACTCAATTCGTATAGTAGTTACTTGTATAATCTCAACTGGAATATCTGATTCGTGTAGCGTGTTTGCATCTAGGATGAGTGGTGAGAAGCCCAGCAATTGGCCGATACTATCTTGAGGTTCAAAGTCTATATCGTAAACACTCTTGAGCTCACACTTTAGAGTGTTATTGTTAGGTTTTAGAGATAGTAAATTATCAGCACCACTACCGCCATTCGCAGCCAATTGATTTTGGAGGTATCTTTCGATATCTGCAATTTCGTAGGAACCTGTTGGAATTTCAATTACTTGCTCGTCTCTGTCACTCAAATAGTAGTAAAACTTGTTTCGACCTGTTTCGATGTTTGGAATAGAATTCCAGGTACTTAAGGAAATTAGGGCCAGAGAATAGCTGTATCTAGAATCTAATTCTATTGGTGGATTAATGTCAACAGTTAAACAGCTGGAGCGACCTTTCAACGTGAACGTCTGGGACATGACTAGTGTAGAATGAAACGGTAACTGGATTTTATAATCATTTATTGTATAAAAAACGTAAAGTCAAATGTCCACAATTGTATGTATCGAACGTTTGATACTGATCGTGATTGTAGAAAATTTCGCAATTCTTAAAATAGCGAACAACTTCTTTCGGCGGATTCAAGTTGCCAAAACTGTCGAAATATTCAACCATGTTTCCTCGTTTCTTGTAAGCTACCCAATGTGTTCCAGATCCGCTGAATGTGTCCAAATTAATTACACCACATTCGATTTTTTTCGGTCTAGACGGCAATGTATCACGCATAAACACTCCACGAAAATTGGTTATTTTCAATTTTGATATCAAATTTCTAATGTCTTTATCGCTTAGCGGTCGTTTGGGTAGCTTCACTGGTAGTTTTTTGGCATCTTTTTCAAAAACAATCCATGTCCGGTCTTGTGTTTAGCAAGATATAAACCACCTCCTTTTTTACCTAAGGCAATGAATTCCATGGCCCGATTATGTCTTTGAGATTCCTTAAGGTTCTTGGTTGCTGCTCGGGCATCGTTTACGGCCTTCGCTATACCCGCTGCTCCTCCGCTCAATGCACCCAGCGCACTGAGACCAGCAAATATAGGAATTAAAGGTAAGACTCCTCCAACTTTGGGCACTGGGATTACTCGAGGTAATTTCACTTTCTTTCGGCCTCCAACTTGCTTGATTGTCATGCGAGCAGCTTTCAGAGCCAATTTTATGTTTTCCTTTGTTGGTATTCCTTTTCCATAATTTTTTACATGTTTTTTAATTTTATTCAAGATGCAAGATTTGAATGGCTTAGCTTGACTTCGTTTACCCATACCGAGCTTACGTTTAGCCTTCATCACGTTTGTCACAAGCCAAGCTGCACTCTTCTCACCGAAGCTAGAATCTTTAGCTTTAACTCGTTCCCACGCCCTGTTCTCCAACACCTTATCGGCTTGATGCCTTTTATGTAACTCCTTGTTTTTAGAGTATTCAATGTCGTGTTCTTTGCAAGCTGCGTCCAACTTGTTTATAGGCTGATCACCTCGGGCTAAACGTTCAGCAAGCTTCGTACCAGGTCCGCAATAGGAATAGTCTGGGAGATGGAGCTCGAACGGTAGCTTGTTGATAGCACTATTTAAGAGACCTTTACCCTTCGATGTCTCCATTGATAATGAGGTAGTGGTGGAGTAAACAGTGTTTTATATAAGATGCGTGCAGAAAAACAGAAACTTGCCATTAAAGTTGACAACTTTGATTCACAAAAAGTTGTGAAAAATCGGAAAAGACATAGTGAGCTTCTTCCAAATACCATTAGAGCAATTATTTGTGGCCCTAGTAATTCGGGAAAAACCAATGTGATGCTGAGTCTGTTAACCGATCCGAATGGACTCAGATTCGAGAATGTCTACGTTTATTCAAAGTCTCTTTATCAGGATAAATACGAGTTCCTCGAGCAGGTGTTGAAAAATGTTCCAGGTGTAACATTTCAGGCTTTCAGTGATAATGATGCGGTGTTGGATCCAGAAAATACAAAACCAGATTCTGTATTTATATTTGACGATGTGGCTTGCGAGAAACAGGACAAGATACGAAACTACTTTTGCATGGGTCGACATGATGCAGTCGATTCATTCTACCTCTGTCAAACATATTCCAAAGTACCCAAACAATTGGTGCGAGATAACGCAAACGTGTTGATTTTATTCAAGCAAGACGATATGAATTTGAAGCATGTCTACAATGATCACGTGAATACAGATATGTCGCTGGAAAAATTTAAAATCCTCTGTTCTGAGTGTTGGAAAGATAAATTTGGATTTCTGGTTATTGTTAAGGATTGCGATATATGTAAAGGGCGGTACAGGAACAAGTTTGATACCTATATAATCCCCTAGATGATTACACTAGATTCAGTATTAGTAAAGACGTTATCGCATACAGACCTGTCTCGAAAACCTGTATCTATAGACAGACCTGTCTCGAAAAGCTGTCTCTATAGACAGACCTGTCTCGAAAAGTTGTCTGCGTAGACAGACCTGTCTCGAAAAGCTGTCTCCATAGACAGACCTGTCTCGAAAAGCTGTCTACATAGACAGACCTGTCTCGAAAAGCTGTCTCTATAGACAGACCTGTCCCAAAAAGCTGTCGTCAGGCCTGTCCTAAAAGAAGCTGCCTGTGTAGACAGACCTGTATCAAAGTAGTTGTTGTTGGTGGTGCAATGACTCCGCCTGTTTTGAGTAAAGCTGACAAAGATGTCAAGAAACGAATTAATACTGTTGCTAGAAACATACGGAAAAAATATTTGTCTTTGAAGCTGGAGAAAAGTAACGAAGATGAAGCATTGGATAGACTTTTAAACCCTATAACCGGTCCTCTAAATAAACTTGTAGAAAAATCTAAGAAGCAACCAAAAAATGATGAAGTGTTTGTCGATAACGCATCAGAAGATGATTTTCAACAATCAATTGGAGAACAAACTCCGAGTTATGTAGAATTTATAAAACAATATCCAGAGATAGCTCAAGAGTATATTCTTAAATACTTGATTGGTTCTAATGAAACTGATTCGACCTATGGATTGAAATATAATGCGGAAAACGGTTCTTGGACTATGGGCACAGAAAGAGTTGATTTTCTACCAAATGGCGATATTAATGTTGGTAACATAACTTATCCCAAGAGTCGCGGTCTATATGACTTGCTATTTCTCAAGCATCCTCGACTGAATACGCAGAAAGACAACGAACAATTCAATGAAATCTTATCTCGCACTAATGCACATAGAAGACAATATAAACCGACAGGTCAGATAAGGGGGCCAACTCGAAAAAATATCAAAATTTTATAAAGCCATATGCAACAACAACAACAACAACAACAGCAACAACAAAGCAATCAAAATCTCATAAAAAATCATTGTCGGGATCTGGATTACCAACATCGTCATCATCATCATCACCGTCGTTAATGATGCAGTATAATGAAAAACCCAAACAGTATGTGTATTACGATGACGTAAACGAACTGATTGATAGGTTGATTATATTGGATGCATCTCAAGAGGCTGGAAATGGAAATCACACAAATGAAATATTGAGTATTTTGGAAGATTTGAGAGAACTACGCGTAATAATTTATTGATAAATTAGTCTTCAGATTTCATGTTTACTCATTAGTCTGTTAGCCATGAATAAGTTTGGACATTCGCTGTCTTCTTCGTCACGTAGACCTGTTCAAATTATTCGCCCTCAACCAGCTTTGCCCACCACTACCGATGGTGATTATAATGTTGAAAATCATAGGCTCTGCAATATTGGAGTGCCTAGTGACGACAATGATGCATCCACTAAAAAGTATGTAGACTTGGCAACTACCAGTCTATACAATAAGGTGCTCATCGCAAATGAAGCACTTGGCGTCCTTGGAGAAGCAGTGGATAATATGAGCGATCAAGTTAAAAGCAGTATGAACCGCATTCAGGAATTGGACCAAATACTGAACAGAAACGTCCACGATGACCTTCGGGGCCTTAGTGATCTAGCAAGAGAGACTGGAGAAAAGATGAGTCAGCTGGCCATGACGTGTGAGGAACGTTTCCAGAAAATGGAACAATTTGAAACAACCATCAACCATCGAATTGATCAAATTGAACATACATTGAATATTGTGTAATAGTTATTATAAATATACGTACTCCCATGCATATATATTCAGTTGTCTTTGTGAAATGTCTAGAGAACAGGTGGTTAAGGAGCTTCATCGACCGGCTCGTAAAAACTTCAAACGTAGATGATTCATACAATATGGCCTCGACGATACTTTTGCCACTGATCTGGCACAACTTGATCAGTATGCTGGAGAAAACAATGGATTAAAATACATATTGGTTGTAATCGACTGTTTTTCCAAGAACCTTTGGACGCGTCCCATTAAATCGAAATCTGCACCAGATGTTACCAACGCTATGGCGGAGATATTCAAAACATCTGGAAGAATTCCCAAAAAAATTATTTCTGATAATGGGAAGGAGTATTACAATGCTCAATTTGCAAGTCTAATGAAGAAATATGGAATACATCATTATAGTTCGTTTAGTCCTTTGAAAGCATCTATTGCAGAAAGAGTAATTCGAACCATTAAAGAAAAACTTTTCAAGCAATTTACATTGAATGGGAACCATAAATGGTTGGATTTAATACGGTCTATAACTGATGCATATAATGATAGCAAACATAGAACGATACATATGAAGCCGAGTAAAGTGAATAAACAGAATGAAAAGGCAAAAGTTCAAGGTTGGTGACGTAGTTCGCATAAGCAAGTATAAACATGTTTTTCAAAAAGGATATACCCCAAATTGGACTACAGAGCTCTTTAAAATAGCCAAAGTTCATATTACGAATCCGATAACGTATCTGCTAGAAGACTTGCAAGGTCAGCCTATAAGTGGAGGTTTTTATGAAGAAGAATTACAGAAAACAAAACAACCAAACGTATTTCTCGTGGAGCAAGTGTTACGAAAGAAAGGAAATAAAATGTTTGTAAAATGGTTAGGATTTGATACATCGCATAACAGCTGGATTGATATGCGCAGAGATGTGGTTTAAATTGTAACTCACTGAGATTTTTTATACATTCAAAATCATGAATCTGTACTGTGATGTTTGTGAGGAAGTCATTTCTTCTTATTCGCATAACCTAAGTCATAAACATAAAAACAAGTGTTGTAATGAACTTGAACCTGAAATACATATTCTTAAAACAGCGTTTAAAAATCGACTAATTTCCTATAGACTATCCACAAAGCTGTATCCAACCAGTGTCGAACTTTATTTGGAGGAACTGAAAACAAAAATCATAAGCCTGATAACGAAAAATATTTCCACTCAGTCCAACATAAAATTAAATATGGAATTATATGGTTTATATATTTTGGGAGAGATGCAGGAAATAAAGTCTTTTAATACTTGTTTTACTGTAATTTCTCCTAATACGGATCTGCTCAAGGTAATCGATGAATTTAAACGAGTAATAGTTTCCAAATCTAGTGAATTCAAGGAGAGAGATAGTGGATGGTCACTAGTTAAACTCTTATTTCTAGAGGTTAACATAAACAAGCTCAAATCATTAAAATAAATATGGTGGGGGTATTCTAAAGAACACCTCTCATGACCTTTTGTTATAGTTCTCGCTCAGCATTCATTGAATAAAGTAGTGCATCATATCGATTATAAACCTCAAATTACTACATTTTCATTATTTTAACGTAGTCACGGTGAAATCAGAAGGTATATCACAGCTCTTTATCGAATTACGCAATGTATGAAGATATCAGTGCCAACGACAGCGATGATTCGCAGTGTTCTTCAGATTATTGGAAATATTTCGATAGTATGATTTTAAGAAGTCGAATGGAAATTGCTCAAGAGAAACGTTTACTAAACGAAGTTATTTACCATGTGGGCAATTTCAAATTTATTGTGGGCCTAAGCGTTGCTCGAGGAATGCTGCCAGCAGTCAAAATAATAAATTCCATGCTAAATTTACCTGAAGACCAAACTTGCATAACTCTAGCAGATTTCGACTGGTACGAATTTCTGGAAAAGGTCTCCAAGATGGTGAATGAAACTGATGCTGCCGTCAAAGACTCTGCTGAACAAGAAGTGTCTGGCCAACAGGCGTTATCCGAGAATTTCACTCTATATGTTATATCGTTTTTCGGTGAACAAACTTTAACTCTGAAGTCGGGTAATTGTACATTGTGTTTTTGTTTAGATGATGTTAAACAAATTTTAACTGTTAGTCATCTTATCTAGGGCATCCAATTCCGGGATACCGAAAATTCGGTATCCCAGGATCCCGGAGTTTTTAGCCCGGTATTCTCTTTTCAATACCGGAATTTTCGGTATTTTCGGGATCAATGTTTGAATTTAATAATACCGGTATTATCGATATTTTCGGTATTATCGATATTTTCGGGATTTTCGGGGTTGTTTCGTCTGCTTCGCAGACACGGAGAGCAGCGAGTCGCAGTGGCGTTCGCCAGCCGGAGTGCGCATGGCGCGATGGCGCCACTCGCCAGGCATGTGGCGACAAGTTGATTTGAAAAACAATTAAGGTACAATTCCGAACACGACGGCAGGCTACAACCACACGGCGGCAGACTGCAGACTGCAGCGGCGGAGCGGCAGCGGCACTACCGGTTCCTACACTTTATGCGAATTACATTCCAAACACGGCGACACTGTCGCCTGCCGCTGTTGCCTGCCGTTGCCGCTGACCACAACACCGCTCTGGAACCAGTAGTGTGGTCGACCGCAGAGCGAAAGGAGGTATATCGCAAACGGAAAACAGAAAATGAATTTCTCAGCGGAAGAAGAGGAGCAATTTATCAATATTGTGGCACAACATCCCGTTCTCTACGACGCAGCGCACCCAGAGTACCGGAACATTTTGGTCAAAGACAATATTTGGAAGAAAATAGGAAAGGAACTAAATAAAAGTAGTAAGTATTTTTATTTTTATTCATTGGTATAGATGGCAATTAAAATATCGTCAAAGTGCTATTGATTATTTATTCCTTTACATGTTTAAACATATTTGAATGAAAAGGTGGGTCATTTAATCTTTATAAAAATGGCGACGCTATAGTAGGAGAACATGTAATGCCAACCTAATTACACACACATAGGATAAATATTTTTTATAAATAATTAACTACGTCCCACAATTAACAGCGGCTTCTTGCCAAGCAACTGCACCAGATTGGCTGCAAAAAAAATCTTTGAGCTGGTCTCTGATACGAAAGCCTTCGCTATTGGCAAATCCACCAAAACGAGCCAAATTGATCATGTTTCCATGATTGGTTTCCTCATTATTGTATTGATAAAAGGGAGAGCTATGTTCTTCAAGGTATCCATCACGAAGAAGATTGTGTAAACAACAGGCTGTTAATATTAAGTCATCAACAACATTTGGTGCTACAGCTATAGGTGTATAGAATATTCTGAAGACTTGGCTCATTATCCCGAAAGCATTTTCTGTCACTCGACGACCACGGCATATCCTGTAGTTATAAATTTGCTTTTCCTTTTCTAGTCGGGCAACTCTTTTAGCATAGGGTTTCATCATATAGCTACTTAGGGCAAATGCTTCGTCCCCAATTAGAAAATGTGGCAGCTTAACTTTAGTGTTTGGCAAACATTTTGGTGGAGGAATATTGAAACTATTATTTGCAATCTTCTTTCCCATTGCTGACCTTTCAAATATGCCGTTATCAGATTCTTTGCCATAGGCCCCAACATCAACTACTAAAAATTTATAATTTGCATCGACAATAGCCAACAAAACGATTGAAAAAAAATCCTTATAATTGAAAAATAGTGATCCGCTATTTTTAGGTGCCCTTACGCGAACGTGTTTACCATCTATGGCACCCACGCAATTAGGTATATTCCATTTTTGCCAAAATTCTTGCTCGATATGTTTAAAATCCTTTTCAGCAGGAGGTTGCATTAACATTGGTACCAACTTCTGTCGCAAAACTTTAAGGACATGGCTCACAATTCTTGATATGTAAGAGTCAGATATGCGGTAGGCAAATGAAAGAGATTTGTAGCTTTCGCCTGTAGCCAAAAATCTGAAAAAAAAGAACATATTATTACTAATTTAATTTTTTTTTCTAGGCGATGCTTGCAAGAAAAAGTGGAAGTTTATCCGAGATGCGTATCAAAGGTATACGCAGTTATTGTTCCTTGATGATGTTCCACAACACAGATCAGGGGGCTCCAATGTTACGGAATCACCACGGGAATCGGAAAACGAGGAAAATGCAGATGATGAAAACGAAGTGTCTGAAGCCGAGAACGCAGAGGTAAATAAAGATTTGCAAAATACAGAAAAGGAGAAAAGTGGCGATGAGGAATTACTGGATCTGGAAGAGAAGGAAAATTACATGCCAAAAAAAGATGACAAAGAAGAAAAACCAATGAAAAAGCGCCAAAAACGTACAAACAATGATGACCAGGTATTAAAACTCTGGAAAGAAAGAGATTCAAAAAGGCAAGATTTATTGAAGTCCATGGCACACAAAAAGGACGACGATGTTGAACACTTTTGTAGTCATATTGCAGAAGTATTAAGAAGTTTGCCTCCACTTTTTAAAGCACAAGCCAAAAAACAATTGGGACTCGTTTTGTCTGAGTACGAAATTATGGCAGCAAGAAGCGCTTCATCTCCTAATTTAGCAAGCGCAAATCAAACAGAGACCTATATTGCTTCAAGAACATCTTCAGCCATGTCACAATATGGTACGATGTCATCTAATGATTCAAATGCATCCAACGCCTCCTTGTCTCCAGGGCCTAGCAATGTGACACAGCTTGTTCAAGAATATCAAAGAAGCACTTCCTATCCTAATATTTCAAGAACAGATCCAACAGATACCAATAGGGCTTCAGAGTCAAGCACATCTTCAGTCATGTCACAATATCGTACCCAGTCGTCTAATGACTTAAATGCGTCCCACATCTCCTCGTCAGCAGAAAGTGCTCATGCAATGCCAGGGTTTAGCAATGTGACACAGCTTTTTGAATTTTCTTTTATACCACCGAAAAATCCGGATTATCATGACATGTAAACTTACCTTAAAGTCAAAAATAATTTTTCTTCTGCACTTATAGCAACTCTCAGAACCTTTGGTTTAATTTCTTCCTCAATTAAACTTAGCACAAAATTAAACTGTTTTTTATTTAAACGACAATATTCCCTAAATATTCTTTCGTCACCTAACAAATGATTTTGGATCAGAATAGAATAACTGCCTTCCTGGGATCTTTTTTCAAATAGAGGTGTCGTAAGTTTTCTTTTTTTTCTTGTTGCGTATAAAAGCAAAAAGTCATCATCTTCTTCTTCCTCAAGCAAAATATTAAAAATTTTCTTGCAAACATCAGACATTCTCGGTTTCTTCTCTCTAGAAGAGGAACTGCAAAGCTCTGTCGCTAGTGAACTGCAAATGAGATCTGCCGCCGCGTGGTTGCTTTCGGAAGTATAGTGACCACAAGCGGCAGCAGCACTGTAGTTGTCGTCTGCCGCTTACAGTTGACGTCGGTCGCTGTCGCCGTATTCGGAATTACACCTTTATTATAAGGGTTTTAGGGTAGTGTACATTTACCTATTGTTTCGTATGCGTATTACATTTACCTATTATTTCGTATGCAGTCAGTGTGGAATTTGAAAACTAAAAGTATCTAAGGTAGGTTCTATTTTTTAATGTGACGTTAGCTTAGCTGCATGATGTGTTGAACTTATAGAAAAAACAACATGGACAAAGACGTGGACAAGACTGACAACAGCACATTTCGTGATTTTCGTGTAAACGAAAAAAAGGCCCATTGTTCGAAGTCAGTGTGGAACTATTTCTTAAAACAAACAAACGCTGAAGCGGCTCTATGCAAAGAGTGTAAAGCGATTTTAAAAACCAAAGGTGGATCTACCAGAGGTTTGCATGTCCACTTGGCTAGTAAGCATCAGATTAGACTTCAAGATATCAATAAACCATCAACTTCAACTCAACAAGGAAAACGGGCTTTGGAACGAACTGATGAATCAATCGCAAGTCCTACTCCTAATAAACAACAAAAGTTGACAGATTTTTTTCTTTCAAAAAAAGATGCATCGCTTGAAGCTGTGCTGGCCCGAATGACGGCAAAAAATGGTATTCCGTTTCGAGTTTTTGTAACATCTGAAGATTTGCGGGATGCTCTGAAGGCAAAAGGCTTAACTGTGCCTACCTCGGCGACTACCATACGCAATAAGGTTTTTCAATACTGCGAAAAAGTGAAGAATTTTATTCGTTCACAAATAGCAACAGCTAAAACTGAGGGTAGGCGTTTTTCTCTTACATTTGATGAGTGGACTGTAGTGTCCACTATGCACTAAATTATATTGTTCACCTTTACCAGTTAATTGTTGTATGTCATTATGTCAGAGTATGTGAAAATAAAGTTCATATTAAATAGTCAGTAAACTTATCATATCTGCTATTCCATGAAGAACTTCACTGGTTCCGCAGACTATATTGATACTAAAAAGAAAGAATGGTTACTTCACACGATGGGTACCAAAACGCTACAACTTATTCACTCTTTAACATGTCCCGATGATCCTAAATCTAAAGATTATACGACTTTGGTTTCTCTTTTACAAAACCATCTTGATCCTTCTTCAAGTATAATCGCAGAGCAAAACCGTTTTACAAAACGTGGCCAACAAGAAGGGGAAACTATTGCAAATTACGTAACTGAATTAAAAAAGATGACGACAAATTGTAAGTTTGTCTGTGATGCTTGCAAAGCTTCGACGTCTGATGCCCATTTACGTCTTCAGTTCATTAGTGGTCTGCGAAATTCTAATTTAATTGAAAGACTAATTCAACTTAAAGAACCAGATAATAAATTTAAAAACTGCGTTGATACAGCACTAACTATGGAATTAGCACAAAAAGATTCCAGAGAAATACATTCTTTACAAACATGTGCGAGTACTTCTTTTCAAAATCAAATTAAAAAATTTTCATTTAAACCTGAACAACAACAAAAAAACATATCTCCTTCGAATTTGTTAAATTTTCAACGAAAGTGCTACAGATGCGGTGATCCACAACATTTGGCAAATACATGCAAGCACAAAAATTCAAAGTGTACAGGATGTCTAAAATATGGTCACGTGTTTAAGGCATGCAGGGGAACTCCTAGGAGAGAAAATGTTCATCAAGTGGAAGAAGAACCAGAGGAAATGGAAAACAACTTTCAGCATGAAGAATTATTTTTTATGAACGTACTAGATAATAATTGCTTACCTGAGGCTTATAAAAAACCAGGCAAAATTCTTTTAAATCTTCAATTAGATGGAGAATCCATTAAATTTGAATATGATACAGGCGCTGCAGTTTCATCGATTTCACAAGATTTGTTTAACGCAAAATTTTCAAAAAAAACATTGCAAAAAACAAATTTACCTTTAAGAACTTACACTGGAGAAATAATTCGACCTATCGGCTATTCAACTTTCCAGGTTGAATTAAATAATCAAATTGAATTACTAAATTTATATATTTTACCAGGGAAAGTTGAACCTATTTTCGGGAGAGAATGGATGCAGAAAATTAAAGTCGATTTACCTGAAATTTGTCAATTACAAAATGAAAATATCCCAGATTTCTTGAAATTAAAAATTATAGAAGAACTTAAAAATAATTTTCCAGAAGTTTTTAAACCAGGTCTTGGAAAAATTTCAAATTATAAAGCTACATTATTTTTACCAAACAATACAAAACCAATTTATGTTCCTGCTCGAAAAGTTCCCTATGCATTGAAGGAAAAAGTGGAAAGAGAAATCGATAGACTAGAAGAAATAGGAGTGTTAACTAAAATGGAATACAGTGAATGGGGCACACCGGTTGTACCAATTATGAAAAGTGACGGTTCTGTAAGACTTTGCGCGGATTTCAAAATTACATTGAACAAAGTTTTAATAAATGATAAATTTCCGATTCCAAACATAGAAGATATTTTTGCGACTACAATGCACGGAGGGAAAATTTTTACTACTTTGGATATTCGCGAAGCTTATTTACATATGCCAATGGATGAAGAAAGTTCAAGAATGCAAGCAATTACTACGGAAAAGGGAGATTATAAGGTACATAGATTGATGTTTGGAACCAAAGTTGCTCCTGCTATTTGGCAACGTTACATTTCAAACCTATTGGATAAAATACCCGGAGTTTGTGTGTTTTTAGATGATATCAAAATACAAGGAGCTACATTACAAGAGAATGTGAATAGAGTAAGAACTGTTTTACGATGTCTACAAGAAGCTGGTCTTCATATTAAACAAGAAAAATGTAAATTCTTCGAAGAATCCATAACATATTTGGGTCATAAAATTTCAAGCAGGGGTTTAGAGAAAACTGAAGACAAAATAAAAGCTGTCAAGAATGCACCAGTACCGACAAATGTCACTGAGTTAAAAAGTTGGTTAGGATTGGTCACTTACTATGGAAGATTTCTGAAAGATCTTTCTTCAAAAATACATCCTTTGTACAAACTTTTACAAAAGAATGTTATTTTCCGATGGACATCTATCTGTGATCAGGCTTTTAATTTAATTAAAAAGGAAATAACATCTGATCAGATTCTTTGCGCATATAATCCGAAACTACCTTTAATTTTGGCAACCGATGCTAGTCCTAAAGGTTTGGGTGCAGTATTATCTCATATTTTTCCTGATGGTGAACGTCCTATTGTTTTTGCTTCAAGGAGTCTAACGAGAGCTGAAAAAAACTACAGTCAAATTGATAAGGAAGCAACTGCTATTTTTTGGGCATGTAATAAATTTTTTCAGTATTGTTATGGAAGAAAATTTACGCTGATTACTGATCATCAACCTCTAGTTTCTATATTTAATCCAAACAAAAATCTTCCCAGTATGGTAGCTACTCGAATGCTTCATTACGCTCAATTTCTGCAAGGCTTTAATTATGACATTATTTATCGTTCTAGCGAAAAACACTTAAATGCTGATGCACTCTCGAGATTGCCTCAAAAAATCACTCCAGTTTTCAATCAAACAATGGATGGCGTTACAATTCATCAGTTACAACAAATTCTAACGTTACCAGTTACGCATAGAGAAATTGCTAATGAAACACAAGAAGACCCAATATTAAGAAATGTTTACAAAAGTTTACAAACTGGAAAGAAAATTGAACAAAATGAATTTAAAGGGAAAGATATAGAATTTTCTTTAAACGAAGGTACTATAGTAAAAGATTCACGTATTGTTGTGCCCAAAACGCTTCGTCAAAGAGTATTAAAAGAATTACATGAAGCACATACCGGTATAGTGAGAATGAAATCACTTGCACGTTCTTTCGTTTGGTGGCCAAGAATAGATCTTGATATTGAAGAATTGGCTAAGAAATGTCAAAGTTGTCAATCTATGTTACACAACAAAACTAATATTCCACCGCATTGTTGGGAAACTCCGAAAGGACCGTGGCAGCGCGTACATATTGATTTTGCGGGACCGTTTCAAGGAACATACTTTTTAGTAATTTGCGATGCATATTCTAAATGGCCTGAAATTTTTATTACCAAGTCCATGAATACTTTGAAGACGATTTCAATTTTACGAGGTGTTTTTGCACGTTTTGGCTTACCTGTAACTTTGGTTAGTGATAATGGAGGATCTTTTACATCACAGGAATTTAAGAATTTCCTAAAAACCAATGGAATTATACATAAATTTACTGCACCATATCATCCCGCATCAAATGGCCAAGTTGAAAGATATGTGGGAACCATGAAGAATACTCTAAAGAAGATGGTAGATGACCCAGGAGATCTTGATTTGAAACTTCAAAATTTTTTAATGCAATACAGAAAAATACCCCACACTTCAAATAATCAGTCACCTTCTCAATTAATGTATGGGAGAGACATACGAACTAAATTAGATTTAGTTAGATTTCAAAAACCCATTGAGGTGGCAAATCAAGCATCTTCTAAATTTATGGTGGGCGAAAGCGTTCGAGTGAGACATTTTGATAGTAGGAAAAATTGTCTATGGAAATTTGGTAGAATTTTGAAGAGAGAGAGCAATCTTATTTATTTGATTGAAATGGAAGACAGAATAATCAGAAGACATATAAACCATATTGCTTCAACTAAAGTTGAGTGTCCAGTATCACAGCCTAACGTTTGTTATGTTCCAGAGGCAAAGCAAACTCTGGACACCGAAAATACTACAAGAGATAATGTTGTAGGTGCTTCATCTACTCAACATTTTTCTTATATTGATCCTGAGCAAAGTAAAAGCACAATTATAATTTCCGATTCGACTCCAGAAGTTTCCACTTCGGCGGAGATGATATTAGATGATCAAGAACCGAGAGACCAAGAGACTTTTCCGGTGGAAAGTACTGATCAAAACATTGAAACTTTTTACCAATCAAAAACTAAACCCAATCAGATACCAGAAAATGCTGAGACATTGCGAAGAAGTATTAGAACGAGAAAACAACCAGAAAAACTGAATCTTTAAATTTGCCAGGGAGGATTTGTAGTGTCCACTATGCACTAAATTATATTGTTCACCTTTACCAGTTAATTGTTGTATGTCATTATGTCAGAGTATGTGAAAATAAAGTTCATATTAAATAGTCAGTAAACTTATCATATCTGCTATTCAAATACTGTACTTCCATAATCAAAGTAAATACATAATATGGACCTCGGTCTCTAACAAACGCTATATGAACATAAATCTTCACAGTCAGAAGGGCATATTCTGGAATTTGGGACTGCCACGTATTTTTGGATCAATGCCTGCCGATGCCTGCGTCAAACTGGTCGAGGCTCGCTTGAAGCTGTATGATTTGTCCTTACAAAATGACATTGTTTGCATAACTACAGATGGGGCTAGCGTAATGACAAAAGTTGGCAAACTGATCAGTCCATTTCAACAATTATGCTTTGCGCATGGTATTCAGCTAGCTGTAATAGATGTTTTATATAAGAAGAAGCTTGAACAACCTGAAATGGAAGAGTAAAGTGAAGTTGACGTTGACATCTCGGATGATGACGATTGCGGAGATGGTGACGGTGACTTGATCTTTGAAGATGCAAATGAAGAAACTGATGACGATTTCCATTTGTCAATCAGTGCGCACTAAGTGTATCCGCATCTTTTTCTAGAAGCATGTAACATTTAAGGATAAGGATACATTTTTCTTGCACTGGTTCGACAAATGGAAAACGCTATGAATGTGATTTGACGGAAAATTATAACCTTGGTGATTATATCAAAGAGGTTCGAAGACTGGTTAAATTATTTAGACTATCACCAACAAAAAACAGTATTCTTCAAAAATATGTCAAAGAAATGTATGGCAAAGAACTCATGCTCATCTTAGATTGTCGGACTAGATGGAGCAGTTTATATAATATGCTTAAGCGTTTCATTTATATGAAAGACTGTGTGAAAAAGTCTTTGATAGATCTAAACTGCACCACAACACTCTCGGACAGTTCCTACAATTTTATCGATGACGTCGTCAGAGTTTTGGAACCGGTGAAATTGGCAGTGGATGCTCTCTGTCAGAGAGATGCCAATCTTATTACAGCAGATGTCACAATAATGTTCACTTTGAAGCAACTTTCTCATGTTGAAACAGATTTAAGCAAAGAGATCCAAATTGCATTGAAACAGCGCATTCAGCAACGTCGGACTATTTTGTCTGGTGTTCTGTCCTATCTCCACAATCCCCAAGATCAGCATGATTATCCAGATTTTTTTTCTTTGCCTGGTAGAGATGCAGTCAAAAACACTATTAAAAAGCTGATTGAGAGACTTAGTGGTTCTATTTCTATCACTATTGTGGAGGATGAGGATGAAGACCACATACCGCTTGCACAACTGCAAGAGAAAAACATCACCGGTACTGATGTACATGTAAGTACTCCGGCACAGGAATCAGAGTCGCCCCTTGCAGTAGCTCTTCAAAAAACTATCGCCGAAAAGATGAGTGCGTTCCGACCTAAAGTTCAAGAGGATCCATCAGATTTAGAATCAACCCTAGATGAGGAAGTTCAGTTATTTGAGAAACAAGGTATCCGAGGACAAAATCTACAGCTCTCTTATGAGTATTTACTATCTATTCCCCCAACAAGTGTTGAGTCCGAGCGTGCATTTTCTGCTACCGGTATATTATTCTCGAAGATTCGGTCAAGCCTTAATAATAGGTCGATTGACGGACTTTTATTTCTAAGGTCATATTTTAATACAAATGAAAAATAAAACATTGTCCCTGTATACTCATATTTTCACTACAAACGTATTTGTATTAATGTAATAATAAATATAATGTAAGGAATAATTTAATAAAAGATTAAATTTGTTAATTCTCGTATAAATCCCGGTATTGCACTCAGTGCAATTTTTATATTCCATTTGACTGCACATTTTCAGTTTTCATTTTCCATTTATTTGAAATTCAGTGCAATTATTTATGCACTCAGTGCGCATTTTTTGGCACGAGCTAGGAAGGCTCGTGGAGAGCCAATGCAGTATGTTTTGTTTTTGTTTACATGTACCGTACATAAAAATGTCTGCTAATTTCCAAAGAAAAAGTTGTTGCACTTTTGGATTTGATATGTAGCAGCAGCGAAGTTGAATTCTATGACGAAATTATATTATTTGAACGTATTCCGCAGCTTATCCACGTTGTTTTTAGATATATTATTGTTTATTATTGTTGTTTAAAAATATTGTCTGATGCGAAGTAGGTACTTTAAATTATTTATATATAGTCAATTTCTTCTAAATTTAACGGCGGATGAAACCGCGGAAAAGAACTAGAAGAAGCTGTTATTTCAAATAGATGATCTGGACCATCGAACTAAATAGTTATTTAGTATGACTTCTTCTTCATTAACTCTAAAATTCATTTCAAATACATCAATTTTTTAAATAGTTTTTGTAGTTCACTCTAGAACCATAGAACGACAGCCCAGACTAAACTTATTAATATTACAATTTTATAGGCTGTTCATTTGTACTGCTTTTCTTGTTTCAAGCAGATCTCATCAGCTGATCGGCGTTCACTTGTCCCATAACTCCCATATAATAAGCTCGTAAATAGCAGCTCCTAGCATATCTTCCTGATTTTGCGAGTAGGTAGAGTACAAATGAACAGCCTCTATACTCTATACTTACTATAAAACATGCAGAGCAGGTAACCAGAAACCGGCAAATGCTAAACAAAAACAACTAACCAAACGTGCGTTTTTATTCTCATCAAATTTGACCGATGGATCCACCATTCTATGTCGGTCATTGTCATTTTCCATTCACTAAACAAAGATAGCTAACTCATCGGTGAATCCATTGATAAGAATAAAAACGCACATCAACATAAGATTTTACATAACCCCAGAATCCGAGCCGAGTCTGCATTTTTGCTTTCCATTTATACTGCACTGGTGCGCGTTTTTGACAGCACTAGAAAAATTCTCGTGCGCACTGAATGCTGCACTGAGACGACAAATGGAAATGCCATTAAACTAATTTTGAAAAATGTTTTGAAACACATGAGATCCGGACTCTGGTGTAAGTCCGATTTTGGAACGGACGATCTGGCTCAACGCTCAACCGGTAAAAAGTCGGTACATTTTGGAACGGTTTGGTGAGTAAACTATTAGGTTCGTTCCAACCCCCCGTTTTCGTATCGTCATGAAACGGTTTCGGAACTGTTAGGATCGATTGCAGGCGCATGCGTTGACCTTGCACGGTTTTATCTTGGTACAGAAACAACGGGTAGTTGGAACGGTTTCATGATCGTTTTCGTAATGACGACAGTTCAAATAACTTTAACCCTAAATTTGTTTGTTTGCAAATTAAAATAGAAGAATATAGGATTAGGATTACAAAATAATTTATAAAAAAGGAAAATCGAACACCAAAGCTGATTCATTATCAAGAATCTGAAACTGAATCCTTGCGAGCTGATAACATCAAGGATTAGCAAATAGCTGATAATAAATTTTGTACTTTTTTTCACTTGAAAAAATAAAAATGCTACAGTCTTATAAGTTAGATTGGAAATTGGTTGTTTAACAACAACATGAACAACAACAACAGGTGACAAAAATTGAATTACGCATGTCAGTCATGGATCAGTCCACGCGGTTCTTGCTTTCCACTCGGGATCGAAATGACGGTGCTAAAACCAGTTATCGAACGATCCCAGGTTTGGTTGGAACGCCAACGAAACTGTACGGTGAACGATCATCTCTCGGTTGGAACGCGTTTAACCTATGGCGCATGACCGTGACCGTACATTCAACGGTTTTTGGCTGGTTTGGAACGAACCTATTAAACCGGTTCGTCTAAATATGACCGGTTCGAAACCGGTGAGTTTTGGAAAGTGCCCTTTACCGGCAGCAATGAATTTGACGTTTGATGCTAACGTCACACGTCACTCTTCCGTTCCTCAGCAGTCGCCATTTGCATTTTGGAATTTCCCAAGAACACGGAATTTCGTTATTTCCGTTATTCCATTTCTGCTCCGGATTTCGAATTTTCCCTTTTGGTGGCGTTTGTGTTTTGTTACGTAGTGTGAAATGTTGAAAAATTTGTGTTATTGTCAATAAAATATCTACTTTTAGGTAAAGGTAAGTCCCACACTTAATAGATTCCCAAAAAAAACCTTTTTATTTGAACTTTGTGGCTTCTTTTAGTGAGAAAATGGCCGATTCTGTGGAAAGGGCAAGATGCTTTTTTGATATCTCCATTGGGGGCCTCAATAGCGGCAGAGTAGTTTTTGAGCTTTATACAGACATTGTCCCGAAAACTGCTGAGAATTTTAGGGCTCTGTGTACAGGAGAGAAAGGGCTCGGGGCGGAAACCAATAAGCCCCTTCATTATAAGGTAAGTGCCCTATAATAATCAAGAATTTTATCAGGACTAATGGGTTTTTCGTTAAAAGTGTTAACTGTGAATTATTTAAACGTGACTGCTGTGGTCCAATAACAAAATAAACAAATATTGCGAACTGCCACATGGGTAAAATAAGTAGAAAACTTTTCTAATTGAACTGCCACCAAAAAGATACAATAATAATTCCTTTCAGTTATTGAATTGCATTCAAATGCAGTGAAAGTTTACTATCAACTAGATATTTGTAGAGGATTAAATTGAGCTTAATGTGAGCCTAATTATATTAATATCCGATTTAAATTTACAGTGTTGTAGGCTGTAGGCCAAAATGTTTGTCCATGTCTTTTTGGAAAAAAATCAAGGGATAACGCCGATAATGCACGGCGAACATGGGATTTTTGGGTTCTATGGATTTTACCAGTTTTTTTGTATGTCGTAGAGAATTTAATTTAAACAACCTTTAAATGCGACCAAACCTTGTACGTATTACGATTTGTCAGGTATAAGCATTGAAAGATGGGCTTTTTTGCACAGAAATTGCCCTGTGCCTAACCATCCTGAACAATATTTTGAAAGCTGCAATGACCTATAAGTGATGTCTATCAACTTAGCGAGACAACTTCGAAAAATCGATTTTCCATTATGCCAAGAATTTGCCGCTTTTTTGCCGCTAATTAAATGTGGAATTAAAAAATTTGCCGCTCTTTTGGTTTTTTCTTAATCACGTGTTTTGCTAACTTGACGTCAAGATAGCGAGACAACATCACTAAATATGTCAGCACTAAAAAACTAGGTACGTGAAAATTTGCCGTTTTTTTGCCGCTAATTAGTTGTGAAAATCAAAAATTTGCCGGTTATTTTTTTTTCATAAAAAATAAAGTTTGAAAAAAAAAATCATTTGTTTCGCTAACTTGACGTCAAGTTAGCGAGACATTATCACCAAAAATGTCGGTAGTGAAAAATTGAGTGAATGGGAATTTGCCGTTTTTTTGCCGCTAATTAGTTGTGAAAACCAAAAATTTGCCGCTTTTTTTTACAAAAAATCAAGTTTGAAAAAAAAATCATGTGTTTCGCTAACTTGACGTCAAGTTAGCGAGACAATATCACTAAAAATGTCGGTAGTGATGAGTTGAATGAATGGAAATTTGCCGTTTTTTTGCCGCTAATTAGATGTGAAAACTAAAAATATGCCGCTACCTTTCTTTTCATAAGAAAATCGTGTTCGAAAATAAAATAGTGTTTTGCTAATTTAACGTAAAGTTAGCGAGATCACTAAAAATGTCGGTAGTGATAGATTGAGTGAGTGGAAATTTGCCGCTAATTATCTCTTTTTCTACAAGAAAATATCGCGTTTGAAAAAAAATATCATGTATTTCGCTAACTTGACATCAAGTTAGCAAAACAGTAAACAGTATCAATAAAAATGTCGGTAGAAAATTTTATTCATCTGTCAAAACTGGTATTCGAACCATAAACTGGGCTCTATGTCATTTGCGCGACAGTCGTTTGCGCGAGGGAGAAAAGCGCGATACTAAACACGCGAGGGACAAAAGCGCGACGGAACAAAAACGCGACTGCATAAAAGCGCGAGAAACAAAGGCGCGAGCGAGAAAAGCGCGAGAAACAAAAGCGCGAGGAACAAAAGCGCGACGGAACAAAAACGCGAGGGAAAAAACGCGACGGAACAAAAACGCGACTGGAGTAAAGCACGATTGGACAACAACGCGAGGTATCTAACTATCTACGAGGACTGTAAGCAAAAGAGGGACACATCAAATTGTATCAATAATATTCAGAAAAATGCAGCCTTACTCAAACTAACCCATACTAACCTGTTGCCCTAGTGCGATCTAGTCTTCGTTAAATAGAATTTTATTTGAAAAACAAGGCGCGGTCAAGTGACCCTACGCTATAAATAAATTGACTGTTTTTTTGGATAAAATGCTAACTTATGAGTACTAGATCGCACTAGGCGGACGGGTTATTTTGGGTTAGTTTGAGCAAGTCTGTATTTGCTTTATTATTATTGGTTCAAATTGATGTCGCAATACAGACTTACTCAAACTAACCCAAAATAACCCGTCCACCTAGTACGATCTAGTCCTCGTAAGCATTTTATTTAAAAAAACAAAGTTAATTCACTGATTGATTGCTCAGGGTCTCTTGAGAGCGCAGTGCTTTTTAAATAAAATGCTAACTCACGAGGACGAGATTGCCCTAGACGGACGGGTTAGTTTGAGTAAGTCTACATAATTTTGATTAATATTGGAAGAATTTGATGTTTCCCTCTTTTGCTTAGAGGTCGTCGTTGTAAATGTCGCTCTTTTAATTTGTCACTGTTCTAAATCTCGTTGTTTACATATGTCGCTCTTTTGATATGTTGCTGTTTTTTTTAGATGTCGCCATTTTGAATATCGCTGTTCCAAATGTCGCTATTTTGATATATCGCTTTAACAATATGTCGCCTTTTTGATGTTGCTATTTTAAATATCGTTCTTTTGAACCGGAGCCACCAAAAATATCTTGTATTTTGGAAAACGATCTCCAGTTCTCGTAGTAAGGCACTTCGCGTTCTTGGCCAATCGGGCTTTATCCAGTCGCGATTTTGTTCTGTCGCGCTTTTGTCCCCTCGCGCTTTTGCTTCTAGCGCTTTTATCCAGTCGCGTTTTTGCGCAGCCGTGCGCTTTTGTCCCTCGCGCTTTTGTTTCTCGCGCTTCTATCCAGTCGCGTTTTTGTCCATCGCGCACTTGTCCTGTCGCGTTTTTGTTCCGTCGTGATTTTGTCCCTCGCGCTTTTCGTATCGCGTAAACGGTTGTCGCGCAAATGACACAGATCCCATGCATAAACTGGCATTTTTTAATTGTTGATTTCAACCAATCAGATTACGATTACGTGATAATTTGTACTAGTGCAGGATTATCGGATTGGATAATTGCTTACTAACGGGTGGCATTTGACATTTTTTCTGATTGCTGACATTTTATACTTACGAGGATATACTAAAAATTTAAATTTTTGATTCATGAAATTCTCTCATAAAATACAACTAGAGCAATGGAAATATATCTATAATTTTTGAGAAATTTGCTCTCATGCATTTTTAACTTGAAAAGGCACTCGTCCCTCGTGCTTTTTTTCAACTAAAAATGCATTGGGGAAAATTTGCCAAAAATTATCGATAATTTCCATTTTATCCCAATTTGATTTTATTTCTAATTTTATTTTATTTTCTGTATAAATGAGCACACGATATTTCGCTTTCTGATTTTTGAAACCTATAAGGCTTCAATAGAGTTTTCCTAAGCTAAAGAAAAAAAAATGTAAAACTATTCTCAAAAAATTTAGAAATAAATATTTGCTCCAACAAATGTTGAGTTTCACTAATTAAAATATACTTACAGGCTGCATTAAAATCAAGGGTGGGAGATCATTTACTTTTACTCACCTAATTTTATACTGCCCTTCGTTTTTTGTGTTGATGTCGGTCTAACTTAACGGCAAGCTTGCGAAACACAAGTTTTTCTCAAACACGATTTTTTCATGGAGAAAAAGAGCGGCAAATTTTACCGGTGTGAAGTTAGCAGCCTTTTTGCAGCAGCCAAAAATGTGAAGTTAGCAGCCATTTGTAGCAGCCAAAATTGTGAAGTTAGCAGCCATTTTTTGGCAGCTCTTTTTTTTTTTAAAGTGGTTGATTTACAAATTTTGTGTACATTATTATTATATACCCTCGTGCAAAGTACAACAGAATAACAAAAAAAAAAACTACCCCTAATAAAACATCAAGTAGAACAATAATATCTACTAAACAACTTTTTTAAAATAAAATGTAACACCATGAAATTAAGAATAGTCTTTAACATAGCCCTCAAGTACTTCTAGTTCGGAGAACAACCCCTTATTGCCGTCAGGCTGGGATCAACCCTTATTATTAAAATAATTGGAAAAGCACATTTCGGAAAAATATAACACCATCAAACCCAGTGGGACGATCATCAGAACCATTTCTAACATTTCCACCAAAGGACAACCCCTTACCTGCCGTCGGAGTGTGTCAAAAACTACCCTAAGTACGAAAATAATAGAAAAAAATTGGAAAAACACATTTCGGAAAACTGTAACGCTCTGAAACTTGATTGAGACGATAACTAGAACCATTTCAAACATTCCCTCCAAAGGAAATCCCCTTACCTGCCGTCGGAGTGTGTTAAAAACTACCCTTAGTGCGAAAATGATAGAAAAAAATTGGAAAAACACATTTTGGAAAACTGTAACGCTCTGAAACTTGATTGAGACGATAACTAGAACCATTTCAAACATGCCCTCCAAAGCAAATCCCCTTACCTGCCGTCGGAGTGTGTTAAAAACTACCCTTAGTGCGAAAATGTTAGAAAAAAATTGGAAAAACACATTTCGGAAAACTGTAACGCTCTGAAACTTGATTGAGACGATAACTAGAACCATTTCAAACATTCCCTCCAAAGGAAATCCCCTTACCTGCCGTCGGAGTGTGTTAAAAACTACCCTTAGTGCGAAAATGATAGAAAAAAATTGGAAAAACACATTTCGGAAAACTGTAACGCTCTGAAACTTGATTGAGACGATAACTAGAACCATTTCAAACATGCCCTCCAAAACAAATCCCCTTACCTGCCGTCGGAGTGTGTTAAAAACTACCCTTAGTGCGAAAATGATAGAAAAAAATTGGAAAAACACATTTTGGAAAACTGTAACGCTCTGAAACTTGATTGAGACGATAACTAGAACCATTTCAAACATTCCCTCCAAAGGAAATACCCTTACCTGCCGTCGGAGTGTGTTAAAAACTACCCTTAGTGCAAAAATGATAGAAAAAAATTGGAAAAACACATTTCGGAAAACTGTAACGCTCTGAAACTTCATTGAGACGATAACTAGAACCATTTCAAACATTCCCTCCAAAGGAAATCCCCTTACCTACCGTCGGAGTGTGTTAAAAACTACCCTTAGTGCGAAAATGATAGAAAAAAATTGGAAAAACACATTTTGGAAAACTGTAACGCTCTGAAACTTGATTGAGACGATAACTAGAACCATTTCAAACATTCCCTCCAAAGGAAATCCCCTTACCTGCCGTCGGAGTGTGTTAAAAACTACCCTTAGTGCGAAAATGATAGAAAAAAATTGGAAAAACACATTTTGGAAAACTGTAACGCTCTGAAACTTGATTGAGACGATAACTAGAACCATTTCAAACATGCCTCCAAAGCAAATCCCCTTACCTGCCGTCGGAGTGTGTTAAAAACTACCCTTAGTGCGAAAATGATAGAAAAAAATTGGAAAAACACATTTTGGAAAACTGTAACGCTCTGAAACTTGATTGAGACGATAACTAGAACCATTTCAAACATGCCTCCAAAGCAAATCCCCTTACCTGCCGTCGGAGTGTGTTAAAAACTACCCTTAGTGCGAAAATGATAGAAAAAAATTGGAAAAACACATTTTGGAAAACTGTAACGCTCTGAAACTTGATTGAGACGATAACTAGAACCATTTCAAACATTCCCTCCAAAGGAAATCCCCTTACCTGCCGTCGGAGTGTGTTAAAAACTACCCTTAGTTCGAAAATGATAGAAAAAAATTGGAAAAACACATTTTGGAAAACTGTAACGCTCTGAAACTTGATTGAGACGATAACTAGAACCATTTCAAACATGCCTCCAAAGCAAATCCCCTTACCTGCCGTCGGAGTGTGTTAAAAACTACCCTTAGTGCGAAAATGATAGAAAAAAATTGGAAAAACACATTTTGGAAAACTGTAACGCTCTGAAACTTGATTGAGACGATAACTAGAACCATTTCAAACATGCCCTCCAAAGCAAATCCCCTTACCTGTTGTCGGAGTGTGTTAAAAACTACCCTTAGTGCGAAAATGATAGAAAAAAATTGGAAAAACACATTTTGGAAAACTGTAACGCTCTGAAACTTGATTGAGACGATAACTAGAACCATTTCAAACATTCCCTCCAAAGGAAATCCCCTTACCTGCCGTCGGAGTGTGTTAAAAACTACCCTTAGTGCGAAAATGATAGAAAAAAATTGGAAAAACACATTTTGGAAAACTGTAACGCTCTGAAACTTGATTGAGACGATAACTAGAACCATTTCAAACATGCCTCCAAAGCAAATCCCCTTACCTGCCGTCGGAGTGTGTTAAAAACTACCCTTAGTGCGAAAATGATAGAAAAAAATTGGAAAAACACATTTTGGAAAACTGTAACGCTCTGAAACTTGATTGAGACGATAACTAGAACCATTTCAAACATGCCTCCAAAGCAAATCCCCTTACCTGCCGTCGGAGTGTGTTAAAAACTACCCTTAGTGCGAAAATGATAGAAAAAAATTGGAAAAACACATTTTGGAAAACTGTAACGCTCTGAAACTTGATTGAGACGATAACTAGAACCATTTCAAACATTCCCTCCAAAGGAAATCCCCTTACCTGCCGTCGGAGTGTGTTAAAAACTACCCTTAGTGCGAAAATGATAGAAAAAAATTGGAAAAACACATTTTGGAAAACTGTAACGCTCTGAAACTTGATTGAGACGATAACTAGAACCATTTCAAACATGCCTCCAAAGCAAATCCCCTTACCTGCCGTCGGAGTGTGTTAAAAACTACCTTTAGTGCGAAAATGATAGAAAAAAATTGGAAAAACACATTTTGGAAAACTGTAACGCTCTGAAACTTGATTGAGACGATAACTAGAACCATTTCAAACATGCCCTCCAAAGCAAATCCCCTTACCTGCCGTCGGAGTGTGTTAAAAACTACCCTTAGTGCGAAAATGATAGAAAAAAATTGGAAAAACACATTTTGGAAAACTGTAACGCTCTGAAACTTGATTGAGACGATAACTAGAACCATTTCAAACATTCCCTCCAAAGGAAATCCCCTTACCTGCCGTCGGAGTGTGTTAAAAACTACCCTTAGTGCGAAAATGATAGAAAAAAATTGGAAAAACACATTTCGGAAAAATGTAACGCTCTGAAACTTGATTGAGACGATAACTAGAACCATTTCAAACATGCCCTCCAAAGCAAATCCCCTTACCTGCCGTCGGAGTGTGTTAAAAACTACCCTTAGTGCGAAAATGTTAGAAAAAAATTGGAAAAACACATTTCGGAAAACTGTAACGCTCTGAAACTTGATTGAGACGATAACTAGAACCATTTCAAACATGCCCTCCAAAGCAAATCCCCTTACCTGCCGTCGGAGTGTGTTAAAAACTACCCTTAGTGCGAAAATGTTAGAAAAAAATTGGAAAAACACATTTCGGAAAACTGTAACGCTCTGAAACTTGATTGAGACGATAACTAGAACCATTTCAAACATGCCCTCCAAAGCAAATCCCCTTACCTGCCGTCGGAGTGTGTTAAAAACTACCCTTAGTGCGAAAATAATAGAAAAAAATTGGAAAAACACATTTCGGAAAACTGTAACGCTCTGAAACTTGATTGAGACGATAACTAGAACCATTTCAAACATTCCCTCCAAAGGAAATCCCCTTACCTGCCGTCGGAGTGTGTTAAAAACTACCCTTAGTGCGAAAATGTTAGAAAAAAATTGGAAAAAACACATTTCGGAAAACTGTAACGCTCTGAAACTTGATTGAGACGATAACTAGAACCATTTCAAACATGCCCTCCAAAGCAAATCCCCTTACCTGCCGTCGGAGTGTGTTAAAAACTACCCTTAGTGCGAAAATGATAGAAAAAAATTGGAAAAATACATTTTGGAAAACTGTAACGCTCTGAAACTTGATTGGGACGATAACTAGAACCATTTCAAACATTCCCTCCAAAGGAAATCCCCTTACCTGCCGTCGGAGTGTGTTAAAAACTACCCTTAGTGCGAAAATGATAGAAAAAAATTGGAAAAACACATTTCGGAAAACTGTAACGCTCTGAAACTTGATTGAGACGATAACTAGAACCATTTCAAACATGCCCTCCAAAGCAAATCCCCTTACCTGCCGTCGGAGTGTGTTAAAAACTACCCTTAGTGCGAAAATGATAGAAAAAAATTGGAAAAATACATTTTGGAAAACTGTAACGCTCTGAAACTTGATTGGGACGATAACTAGAACCATTTCAAACATTCCCTCCAAAGGAAATCCCCTTACCTGCCGTCGGAGTGTGTTAAAAACTACCCTTAGTGCGAAAATGTTAGAAAAAAATTGGAAAAACACATTTCGGAAAACTGTAACGCTCTGAAACTTGATTGAGACGATAACTAGAACCATTTCAAACATTCCCTCCAAAGGAAATCCCCTTACCTGCCGTCGGAGTGTGTTAAAAACTACCCTTAGTGCGAAAATGATAGAAAAAAATTGGAAAAACACATTTCGGAAAACTGTAACGCTCTGAAACTTGATTGAGACGATAACTAGAACCATTTCAAACATTCCCACCAAAGGACAACCCCTTACCTGCCGTCAGAGTGTGTTAAAAACTACCCTTAGCATGAAAATGATAGAAAAAAATTGGAAAAACACATTTCGAAAAACTGTAACGCTCTAAAACTTGATTGGGACGATAACTAGAACAATTTCAAATATTCCCTCCAAAGGACAACCCCTTACTTGCCGTGGGAGTCTGTTAAAAACTACCCTTAGTATGAAAATAATTCAAAAAACGGTGGGGGGGCTGAGTTTCAAGTTGGCCTAGCTATAGCATTTTTTGCATAGGCGCCGGAACCATGGGGGCAATGGGGGCTTGAGCCCCCATAGTGAATTTGCTATGGGGGCAGAGCCCCCATAGTGATTTTGGTTTGTATGTAGTGAGTTTACTGTTTAGTGGGTAGGACGTAGATACAAAAATATTAAATTCCTAATTACCTACTTTAACGAAGAATTTGAATGTTTTGTTGTGTAGTATTTAAAGCTGTATTTTCAAAAAGTCGGATTGGAATTATTATATTCTTTTTGTTTTTTTTTTATGATATGTTTACATCACATGAATATAAATAGGGAGTGAACCCTAGATCTACCGGTAGGTCCTCTTTGTCATCCAACGATCGTTCAGTCACCGATTGAGTGCCTAGTGGTACGTCCTTTTTCATCAATTGATCAAATGCCTACTGGAAGGTGGTAAACCGTATATCCTACCAGTCAGCTCTCGCTAGCTAAATGCGTTAATAAAATTTTGTTTGTAGAATTGTCATTAGGAAATTCATCCACTGAGTAATAAGCGTTTATTAGTACAGGGTGTCAAGTTATAGAGTAACATCCCCTGTAACTTTTTTATTTTCGATCGTACATAAAACAGTTACAAGGGGTGGTACTTTGTTACTTGACACTCGGTACTCTCTAATTTGACCGTTAAACTTGTTGATGTTTGGAATCTGCTTTATTCTAGACGGCAACCTATTGAAAATCCTTCTGCACACACCTTTTTAGGTGTGAAATTATTTTTGAGTTCTCGATTGCTCGCTACGCTTACCAAACCTCGAAGAGGAGATTCTCGGAAGCGTAAATCCTCTACAAACGTGGAAAAGGTTTTTCGAATATATCTATCACCTATCAAACGTAAATGCACATATTATATGCACAATAGGTAGGCGACGGATTCTTAAATCAATATGAACCTATCGGTAGGCTCTGGATTGGCACACAATCAATGGAATAAACTACGGGACCTTTCGGTAGGTGCAGAGTTCATTTTTTGATCGTGAATGCCTACACTGGCTTATTTTACCTAGTATATCATGGAAAATTTATATATAGACCAGATCATTCCACTAGACACATTTTTAAGTAATAAGACTTCTAATAAGAGCTTCTACTCGGTTAAGGCGAATCGAAGCGGTGCTGCCAAAGCCGAGTACTGCCGAGCTTCCGGAGATTCACGAATTTCAATAATATGCAGGGAGGATCAATGATCCAGTGTGGCGATCCTGCAGTAAAATGTGTATCAGTCAACTGGTCCCATTTAAGCCTATATGTCTATATATTAGCCTACTAGTCTTGTCTGTATAATAATTTCACTTGTGTTTTTTTTGGAGCTCGAGCCCCCATAGTAATTTTGAACTTCCGGCGCCTATGATTTTTTGACAAAAACGAGGGTTAAACGAAAAACTGAAAGTTGTAGGTATTGATTTTTGCTTTTGTTCGATAAAATAATCGAAAAAACTGGTGGGCTAAGCGTCAAGTTGGCCCCCCTCAAAATTTGGTGGATAGCATTGAGTGCAACTCAACACAGTTCCTAATATTGGTTGCACAGTAGAGCATACTGGGAGCACAGTTCATTAGCACGAAAAAAAATAGAAAAAGTAAATAGGCGGGGCTAACTTGACGGAGCTTAATATTTTTAGGTTTTGTTGAATGCTGTTGCCGTTAATATTGGGACCATTCGAGTTCAAGATTTATAGTTTTACAGCTAACAAAATATTGAGACTTGATTGATTTTCTAATATTTCTACATTGCAAAGCTGTTAATTTTTTTCTATTATTTTCGGACTAAGGGTAGTTTTTAGCACACTCCGACGGCAGGTAAGGGGTTGTCCTTTGGTGGGAATGTTTGAAATGGTTCTAGTTATCGTCCCATTCAAGTTTCAGAGCGTTACAGTTTCTCGAAATGTGTTTTTCCAATTTTTTTCTATTATTTTCGTACTAAGGGTAGTTTTTAACACACTCTGACGGCAGGTAAGGGGTTGTCCTTTGGTGGGAATGTTTGAAATGGTTCTAGTTATCGTCTCAATCAAGTTTCAGAGCGTTACAGTTTTCCGAAATGTGTTTTTCCAATTTTTTTCTAACATTTTCGCACTAAGGGTAGTTTTTAACACACTCCGACGGCAGGTAAGGGGATTTCCTTTGGAGGGAATGTTTGAAATGGTTCTAGTTATCGTCCCAATCAAGTTTCAGAGCGTTACAGTTTTCCAAAATGTATTTTTCCAATTTTTTTCTATCATTTTCGCACTAAGGGTAGTTTTTAACACACTCCGACGGCAGGTAAGGGGATTTCCTTTGGAGGGAATGTTTGAAATGGTTCTAGTTATCGTCTCAATCAAGTTTCAGAGCGTTACAGTTTTCCGAAATGTGTTTTTCCAATTTTTTTCTATCATTTTCGCACTAAGGGTAGTTTTTAACACACTCCGACGGCAGGTAAGGGGATTTCCTTTGGAGGGAATGTTTGAAATGGTTCTAGTTATCGTCTCAATCAAGTTTCAGAGCGTTACAGTTTTCCGAAATGTGTTTTTCCAATTTTTTTCCATTATTTTCATACTAAGGGTGGTTTTTAACACACTCCGACGGCAGGTAAGGGGATTTCCTTTGGAGGGAATGTTTGAAATGGTTCTAGTTATCGTCTCAATCAAGTTTCAGAGCGTTACAGTTTTCCGAAATGTGTTTTTCCAATTTTTTTCTATCATTTTCGCACTAAGGGTAGTTTTTAACACACTCCGACGGCAGGTAAGGGGATTTCCTTTGGAGGGAATGTTTGAAATGGTTCTAGTTATCGCCCCAATCAAGTTTTAGAGCGTTACAGTTTTCCGAAATGTGCTTTTCAAATTTTTTTCCATTATTTTCATACTAAGGGTGGTTTTTAACACACTCCGACGGCAGGTAAGGGGATTTCCTTTGGAGGGAATGTTTGAAATGGTTCTAGTTATCGTCTCAATCAAGTTTCAGAGCGTTACAGTTTTCCGAAATGTGTTTTTCCAATTTTTTTCTATCATTTTCGCACTAAGGGTAGTTTTTAACACACTCCGACGGCAGGTAAGGGGATTTCCTTTGGAGGGAATGTTTGAAATGGTTCTAGTTATCGTCTCAATCAAGTTTCAGAGCGTTACAGTTTTCCGAAATGTGTTTTTTTCCAATTTTTTTCTATCATTTTCGCACTAAGGGTAGTTTTTAACACACTCCGACGGCAGGTAAGGGGATTTCCTTTGGAGGGAATGTTTGAAATGGTTCTAGTTATCGTCTCAATCAAGTTTCAGAGCGTTACAGTTTTCCGAAATGTGTTTTTCCAATTTTTTTCTATCATTTTCGCACTAAGGGTAGTTTTTAACACACTCCGACGGCAGGTAAGGGGATTTCCTTTGGAGGGAATGTTTGAAATGGTTCTAGTTATCGTCTCAATGAAGTTTCAGAGCGTTACAGTTTTCCGAAATGTGTTTTTCCAATTTTTTTCTATCATTTTCGCACTAAGGGTAGTTTTTAACACACTCCGACGGCAGGTAAGGGGATTTCCTTTGGAGGGAATGTTTGAAATGGTTCTAGTTATCGTCTCAATCAAGTTTCAGAGCGTTACAGTTTTCCGAAATGTGTTTTTCCAATTTTTTTCCATTATTTTCATACTAAGGGTGGTTTTTAACACACTCCGACGGCAGGTAAGGGGATTTCCTTTGGAGGGAATGTTTGAAATGGTTCTAGTTATCGTCTCAATCAAGTTTCAGAGCGTTACAGTTTTCCGAAATGTGTTTTTCCAATTTTTTTCTATCATTTTCGCACTAAGGGTAGTTTTTAACACACTCCGACGGCAGGTAAGGGGATTTCCTTTGGAGGGAATGTTTGAAATGGTTCTAGTTATCGTCTCAATGAAGTTTCAGAGCGTTACAGTTTTCCGAAATGTGTTTTTCCAATTTTTTTCTATCATTTTCGCACTAAGGGTAGTTTTTAACACACTCCGACGGCAGGTAAGGGGATTTCCTTTGGAGGGAATGTTTGAAATGGTTCTAGTTATCGCCCCAATCAAGTTTTAGAGCGTTACAGTTTTCCGAAATGTGCTTTTCAAATTTTTTTCCATTATTTTCATACTAAGGGTGGTTTTTAACACACTCCGACGGCAGGTAAGGGGATTTCCTTTGGAGGGAATGTTTGAAATGGTTCTAGTTATCGTCTCAATCAAGTTTCAGAGCGTTACAGTTTTCCGAAATGTGTTTTTCCAATTTTTTTCTATCATTTTCGCACTAAGGGTAGTTTTTAACACACTCCGACGGCAGGTAAGGGGATTTCCTTTGGAGGGAATGTTTGAAATGGTTCCAGTTATCGTCTCAATCAAGTTTCAGAGCGTTACAGTTTTCCGAAATGTGTTTTTCCAATTTTTTTCTATCATTTTCGCACTAAGGGTAGTTTTTAACACACTCCGACGGCAGGTAAGGGGATTTCCTTTGGAGGGAATGTTTGAAATGGTTCTAGTTATCGTCCCAATCAAGTTTTAGAGCGTTACAGTTTTCCGAAATGTGCTTTTCCAAATTTTTCCATTACTTTCATACTAAGGGTGGTTTTTAACACACTCCGACGGCAGGTAAGGGGATTTCCTTTGGAGGGAATGTTTGAAATGGTTCTAGTTATCGTCTCAATCAAGTTTCAGAGCGTTACAGTTTTCCGAAATGTGTTTTTCCATTTTTTTTCCATTATTTTCATACTAAGGGTGGTTTTTAACACACTCCGACGGCAGGTAAGGGGATTTCCTTTGGAGGGAATGTTTGAAATGGTTCTAGTTATCGTCTCAATGAAGTTTCAGAGCGTTACAGTTTTCCGAAATGTGTTTTTCCAATTTTTTTCTATCATTTTCGCACTAAGGGTAGTTTTTAACACACTCCGACGGCAGGTAAGGGGATTTCCTTTGGAGGGAATGTTTGAAATGGTTCTAGTTATCGTCTCAATCAAGTTTCAGAGCGTTACAGTTTTCCGAAATGTGTTTTTCCAATTTTTTTCTATCATTTTCGCACTAAGGGTAGTTTTTAACACACTCCGACGGCAGGTAAGGGGATTTCCTTTGGAGGGAATGTTTGAAATGGTTCTAGTTATCGTCTCAATCAAGTTTCAGAGCGTTACAGTTTTCCGAAATGTGTTTTTCCAATTTTTTTCTATCATTTTCGCACTAAGGGTAGTTTTTAACACACTCCGACGGCAGGTAAGGGGATTTCCTTTGGAGGGAATGTTTGAAATGGTTCTAGTTATCGTCTCAATGAAGTTTCAGAGCGTTACAGTTTTCCGAAATGTGTTTTTCCAATTTTTTTCTATCATTTTCGCACTAAGGGTAGTTTTTAACACACTCCGACGGCAGGTAAGGGGATTTCCTTTGGAGGGAATGTTTGAAATGGTTCTAGTTATCGTCTCAATCAAGTTTCAGAGCGTTACAGTTTTCCGAAATGTGTTTTTCCAATTTTTTTCCATTATTTTCATACTAAGGGTGGTTTTTAACACACTCCGACGGCAGGTAAGGGGATTTCCTTTGGAGGGAATGTTTGAAATGGTTCTAGTTATCGTCTCAATCAAGTTTCAGAGCGTTACAGTTTTCCGAAATGTGTTTTTCCAATTTTTTTCCATTATTTTCATACTAAGGGTGGTTTTTAACACACTCCGACGGCAGGTAAGGGGATTTCCTTTGGAGGGAATGTTTGAAATGGTTCTAGTTATCGTCTCAATCAAGTTTCAGAGCGTTACAGTTTTCCGAAATGTGTTTTTCCAATTTTTTTCCATTATTTTCATACTAAGGGTGGTTTTTAACACACTCCGACGGCAGGTAAGGGGATTTCCTTTGGAGGGAATGTTTGAAATGGTTCTAGTTATCGTCTCAATCAAGTTTCAGAGCGTTACAGTTTTCCGAAATGTGTTTTTCCAATTTTTTTCTATCATTTTCGCACTAAGGGTAGTTTTTAACACACTCCGACGGCAGGTAAGGGGATTTCCTTTGGAGGGAATGTTTGAAATGGTTCTAGTTATCGCCTCAATCAAGTTTTAGAGCGTTACAGTTTTCCGAAATGTGCTTTTCAATTTTTTTTCCATTATTTTCATACTAAGGGTGGTTTTTAACACACTCCGACGGCAGGTAAGGGGATTTCCTTTGGAGGGAATGTTTGAAATGGTTCTAGTTATCGTCTCAATCAAGTTTCAGAGCGTTACAGTTTTCCGAAATGTGTTTTTCCAATTTTTTTCTATCATTTTCGCACTAAGGGTAGTTTTTAACACACTCCGACGGCAGGTAAGGGGATTTCCTTTGGAGGGAATGTTTGAAATGGTTCCAGTTATCGTCTCAATCAAGTTTCAGAGCGTTACAGTTTTCCGAAATGTGTTTTTCCAATTTTTTTCTATCATTTTCGCACTAAGGGTAGTTTTTAACACACTCCGACGGCAGGTAAGGGGATTTCCTTTGGAGGGAATGTTTGAAATGGTTCTAGTTATCGTCTCAATCAAGTTTCAGAGCGTTACAGTTTTCCGAAATGTGTTTTTCCAATTTTTTTCCATTATTTTCATACTAAGGGTGGTTTTTAACACACTCCGACGGCAGGTAAGGGGATTTCCTTTGGAGGGAATGTTTGAAATGGTTCTAGTTATCGTCCCAATCAAGTTTTAGAGCGTTACAGTTTTCCGAAATGTGCTTTTCCAAATTTTTCCATTACTTTCATACTAAGGGTGGTTTTTAACACACTCCGACGGCAGGTAAGGGGATTTCCTTTGGAGGGAATGTTTGAAATGGTTCTAGTTATCGTCTCAATCAAGTTTCAGAGCGTTACAGTTTTCCGAAATGTGTTTTTCCAATTTTTTTCCATTATTTTCATACTAAGGGTGGTTTTTAACACACTCCGACGGCAGGTAAGGGGATTTCCTTTGGAGGGAATGTTTGAAATGGTTCTAGTTATCGTCTCAATCAAGTTTCAGAGCGTTACAGTTTTCCGAAATGTGTTTTTCCAATTTTTTTCTATCATTTTCGCACTAAGGGTAGTTTTTAACACACTCCGACGGCAGGTAAGGGGATTTCCTTTGGAGGGAATGTTTGAAATGGTTCTAGTTATCGTCTCAATGAAGTTTCAGAGCGTTACAGTTTTCCGAAATGTGTTTTTCCAATTTTTTTCTATCATTTTCGCACTAAGGGTAGTTTTTAACACACTCCGACGGCAGGTAAGGGGATTTCCTTTGGAGGGAATGTTTGAAATGGTTCTAGTTATCGTCTCAATCAAGTTTCAGAGCGTTACAGTTTTCCGAAATGTGTTTTTCCAATTTTTTTCCATTATTTTCATACTAAGGGTGGTTTTTAACACACTCCGACGGCAGGTAAGGGGATTTCCTTTGGAGGGAATGTTTGAAATGGTTCTAGTTATCGTCTCAATCAAGTTTCAGAGCGTTACAGTTTTCCGAAATGTGTTTTTCCAATTTTTTTCCATTATTTTCATACTAAGGGTGGTTTTTAACACACTCCGACGGCAGGTAAGGGGATTTCCTTTGGAGGGAATGTTTGAAATGGTTCTAGTTATCGTCTCAATCAAGTTTCAGAGCGTTACAGTTTTCCGAAATGTGTTTTTCCAATTTTTTTCCATTATTTTCATACTAAGGGTGGTTTTTAACACACTCCGACGGCAGGTAAGGGGATTTCCTTTGGAGGGAATGTTTGAAATGGTTCTAGTTATCGTCTCAATCAAGTTTCAGAGCGTTACAGTTTTCCGAAATGTGTTTTTCCAATTTTTTTTCCATTATTTTCATACTAAGGGTAGTTTTTAACTCACTCCGACGGCAGGTAAGGGGATTTCCTTTGGAGGGAATGTTTGAAATGGTTCTAGTTATCGTCCCAATCAAGTTTTAGAGCGTTACAGTTTTCCGAAATGTGCTTTTCCAATTTTTTTCCATTATTTTCATACTAAGGGTGGTTTTTAACACACTCCGACGGCAGGTAAGGGGATTTCCTTTGGAGGGAATGTTTGAAATGGTTCTAGTTATCGTCTCAATCAAGTTTCAGAGCGTTACAGTTTTCCGAAATGTGTTTTTCCAATTTTTTTCTATCATTTTCGCACTAAGGGTAGTTTTTAACACACTCCGACGGCAGGTAAGGGGATTTCCTTTGGAGGGAATGTTTGAAATGGTTCTAGTTATCGTAACATTCAAGTTTCAGAGCGTTACAGTTTCCCGAAATGTGTTTTTCCAATTTTTTTCTATCATTTTCGTACTAAGGGTAGTTTTTAACACACTCCGACGGCAGGTAAGGGGATTTCCTTTGGAGGGAATGTTTGAAATGGTTCTAGTTATCGTTTCAATCAAGTTTCAGAGCGTTACAGTTTTCCGAAATGTGTTTTTTCCAATTTTTTTCTATTTTTTTCGTACTTAGGGTAGTTTTTGACACACTCCGACGGCAGGTAAGGGGTTGTCCTTTGGTGGAAATGTTAGAAATGGTTCTGATGATCGTCCCACTGGGTTTGATGGTGTTATATTTTTCCGAAATGTGCTTTTCCAATTATTTTAATAATAAGGGTTGATCCCAGCCTGACGGCAATAAGGGGTTGTTCTCCGAACTAGACGTACTTGAGGGCTATGTTAAAGACTATTCTTAATTTCATGGTGTTACATTTTATTTTAAAAAAGTTGTTTAGTAGATATTATTGTTCTACTTGATGTTTTATTAGGGGTAGTTTTTTTTTTTGTTATTCTGTTGTACTTTGCACGAGGGTATATAATAATAATGTACACAAAATTTGTAAATCAACCACTTTAAAAAAAAAAAAGAGCTGCCAAAAAATGGCTGCTAACTTCACAATTTTGGCTGCTACAAATGGCTGCTAACTTCACATTTTTGGCTGCTGCAAAAAGGCTGCTAACTTCACACCGGTGCAAATTTTTGGGTTTTCACATTTAATTAGCGGCAAAAAGCGGCAAATTTCCACAGCTTTTCTCTACCACTCAATTTTTCTCTACCGACATTTTTAATGATACTGATTTGCTCACTTGATGTCAATTGAACAATGATATTTTTTTTCAAACCCGATATTTTGCACTTACTCAATTTATCACTACCGACATTTTTAGTGATCTCGCTAACTTTACGTTAAATTAGCAAAACATTATTTTATTTTCGAACACGATTTTCTTATGAAAAGAAAGGTAGCGGCAAATTTTTAGTTTCCACATCTAATTAGCGACAGAAAAACAGCAAATTTCCATTCACTCAACTTATCACTACCGACATTTTTAGTGATATTGTCTCGCTAACTTGACGTCAAGTTAGCGAAACACATGATTTTTTTTTCAAACTTGATTTTTTGTAAAAAAAAGAAGCGACAAATTTTTGGTTTTCACAACTAATTAGCGGCAAAAAAACGGCAAATTTCCATTCATTCAATTTTTCACTACCGACATTTTTAGTGATAATGTCTCGCTAACTTGACGTCAAGTTAGCGAAACATAATTTTTTTTCAAACTTGATTAATTATGGAAAAAAAAAAACCGGCAAATTTTTGGTTTACACAACTGATTAGCGGCAAAAAAACGGCAAATTTTCATCTACCTAATTTTTTACTGCTGACATATTTGATGATGTTGTCTCGCTATCTTGACGTCAAGTTAGCAAAACACGTAATTAAGAAAAAACCAAAAGAGCGGCAAAATTTTTAATTCCACATTTAATTAGCGGCAAAAAAGCGGCAAATTCTTGGCATAACGGAAAATCGATTTTCCGAAGTTGTCTCGCTAAGTTGATAGACATCTATAAGTGCAGTGCAGCATTTTGACTGCCAAACATGTTTATTCCGATATTTTTTTGAGGAAAAGTCCATCTTTCAACTCTTCACAAATAGTACGATATTTGGTCCCATTTGTTGGTTTTCCAGAATTAAATTTCCTACAACATATCAAAAAATTGGCAATATCCATAGAACCCAAAAATACCATGTTTGCTGTGTGTTATCCTTTATCTCATCCTTTATCCTTTCTAAAAAACGACATTGAAGGAAGTTTTATTTTTTCTTTAGGGCAAATGTTTCAATTTTTGGAGTGAAATTTTACAATTGAATTAAAAAAAGTTTGAAATCTGAAGAAAAATAGTACAGTAGTGTCGCGATAATCCGGATCAATTAAAACCAGACCAATCCGGATTATCGAATTATTCGGATTACTAAGGCATTTTACAGTCCGCTTTTAAAACTATTTTGAAAATATAACATGCTGTATTTGAGCAAAAAAGCTTCATATTTATTTGAAAAACAAGAAACATGAAAAAAATAATTCTATATAGAGTGCGAAATATGTAAGTATGTACAGGGTGGGCCAATTTGGACACATTTAATAGGAAACGTCAATTTCTGAGCAAGATACAAAAAAATGAACCCCCCACTCTGAGGCTCAAATTTCATGAAATTTTGATTGGTGCAAACCGCATTTTGATATCTTCAACCGTTTAGCCGCTAGAGGGCGATTCTCGATTTTGAGCAATAATGTGAAACCATCATAACTTTTTTGTTTATGAAAATTATTGATTTCCGTAAAAACTTTCTAGAAGCACTTTTTCAAGCAGAATTCAGTGACGTTCTCAATTTTTTTCTAGTTGGTCCCAACTTCGAGATATTGACCAAAGTTTGTTTTTTTTCAATAGGACACCCTATATATTAATAGCTCATAAATAAATAAATTCTTTATTTACGGACATGCCATTTTTACAAAGGTAGACTTAAAGTGTAGGTACACGCAATAATAAATATTTGGAATAACAAGTAGGCAACAGACAAGTTAGTATAAAAAAACAACATTACATAAGCCTAAACATATATTTTGTAGTAGGTATCAAAACACAAACAACATAATACGCTTAAAATTGAATACAAATAGAAAAAACGATCATTTTAGGATCGACTTTAAAATTCTTTTGAATCTATCCAAACTTATGTTAAAAACATCCAAATCAGTCTTCAAAATAATATCATTCAGAGAACGACAGCTTCTAAGTAAAGGTGAATGGTAACCATAATTGGTTCTACGAAAATCAAGGTTAAACAATGTGTTTCCTCTTAAATTGCTAGATGGTACATGTAAGCCAATTCTAGCAAGTAAGTCTGGAGAATCAATAGAATTATTAACAATCTTAAACAAAGTACACATATCAAAAAACTGTCGCCTCTGGTTCAGATTTTCAAGAGTTAGGACAGACATTAACTCATTATAATTTATAGATTCACTTGGGATGCCCAATCGATATGCAATGGATCTTAAAAACTTTTTTTGGATTCGTTCCAAGTGGGAGATGTGCACAGCATAATAAGGGGACCAGACAGGGCAAGCATATTCTACAACTGATCTAACAATTGCACAATAAATGTTTCTTAGGGTGTAGATATTAGTAAATTCTTTTAGTGACCTGAACATAAAATAAAGCCTAGTAATTTCATTGCTTTATTAGCAGTTATTTCAATGTGCTCTGTGAAGCTTACATTAGTGTTGAAATAGACTCCCAAGTCTCTAATAGTTTCAACCCTGTTAATCTCCAAATCATTAAGAACGTAATTATGTAAGTATGGTGTTTTTTTCCGAGAAAAAGTAATAATCTTACACTTCTCAACATTTAAGGGGAGTTTGTTTCTTTGACACCAAGTCCGAAACATATCCAAGTCCACTTGCAATAATTGAGCATCCGTGACATCCCGAACAACCATAAAACACTTCAAGTCATCAGCCAAGAGCAAAAAATCGGAATTTCTGAAGACACCTGACAGATCATTAATAAATATACTAAACTGCAAAGGAGACAGGTGTCCTCCCTGAGGCACCCCCGAGGTCACCGAAAATACTGAAGAGATGTAATTCTCAATTTTTACAACCTGTTTTCTACCTGTGAGAAGACTTCCAATCAAGCTCAATAGACCTCCATGCAGCCCCACATCGGCCACCTTCTCCAATAGTATCTTATGGTCAACCCTGTCAAAGGCCTTGGAGAAATCAGTGTAGACCGAGTCAATCTGACACTTATTCTCCAAGCCCTCCAACAGAGCCTCCTCATAGACCAGAAGATTAGTCAATGTAGATCTACCCTTAATAAAGCCATGCTGTTCTGGTACAATAACATGTTTCAAAATTGGTGTAAGAAAATCCGTTATTATAGACTCAAATACCTTAGAAAAAATAGACATTCTGGATATGGCCCTATAGTTTTTAATATTATTTCTTTCTCCACTTTTAAACACAGGAGTTATATTGCTTAATTTCCACATATCAGGAAACCGTCCCAACTCTAAAGCCTTATTGAATATTTTACATAATATCTCTGAAAGAATACAACTACAATTCTTAACAAATAATACTGGTATGTCATCAGGACCACAACCCAATCCATTCTTCAATTCTCATTAGAAAGCTCTGCTTTTTCTGATTTCAATGATATAAAGTTCGATAGGTTTATCCTCGGGTTTATCTTTAACAGTTTTGGGTTTTTGTCATAAGAAACAATGTGTTGGAAAGAGACCTTTCTCAGTTTCCTTACAGATATAAAGTCCTTTTCTTACACCGAGGGGGCGACCACCTCCTGCAATACGTGTACATTTGGCCTGAAATCACTTGCAATCATCTCCGAAATCATTCTGAAATCCTGCAGTCAGTTCGCAATATCCGAAATCCTTCTTGCAGTCCCGAAATCGTTTTCCGCAATCGCTGAAATCCTATGCAATCACCTTTGCAATCTCTGAAATCACTCAAAATCAACTTTAGTGGGGATAAAAAATCAGCTGTTGATCGGGATTTTGCGCGTTTTTGCGGTACAAGTTTTTGTTGCTCTCATTTTCAGGTTCTGCAGTGTTTTTTTTTGAGAATCGATCATTATCCAATGA